>JAMGZD010000003.1:0-1289918 GCA_024713855.1 Morchella sp. 2016-41
TAACCTAACCCTAACTAACCCTAACTAACCCTAACTAACCCTAACTAACCCTAACTAACTACCCTAACTAACTACCCTAACTAACCCTAACTAACCTGACTAACCCTAACTAACCCTAACTAACCTAATTAGCCCTAACTAACCCTAACTAACCCTAACTAACCCTAACTAACCTAATTAGCCCTAACTAACCCTAGCTAGCCCTAACAAGCCCTACCTAACCTAAGTAACCCTAACTAACCCTAACTAACCCTAACTAACCCTTAACTGTTTGCTTCTACCTCCCGTACGGGAACATTTTGCACAGCCAGAGTTGTCAAATACCTTCCGTACGGGATGATTTTGCAGAGCCTACTGCCTGAAGCTGGATGTCGTACGGGAGCATTCTGCGTACTCAACCAGGTCAAATAACTCTCGTACGGCAGCATTTTGCGCAGGCAGAGTTGTCAAATACCTCCCGTACGGCAGTATTTTGCAGAGTTTATTGCTTGCACCTGGCTCTCGTACGGGAGAATTTTGAATAGTCAACAAGGCCAAGTACTCCCCGTACAGGAGCATTATACAAAGCCTACGCCCTGCACCTGGCTGTTGTACGGGAGCATTTTGCGTACTCAACAAGGTCAAATACATACCATACCAGAACATTTACAGAGCCTATTGGTTGCACCTGGCTCTGATATGGGAGTGTTTTGCAGAGGCAGCGAGGTCAGTTACTCCCCGTACGGGGGCATTTGCAGAGTCAATAGCTTGCACCTGGCTGTCGTACGGGAGCATTTTATAGAGTCAATGAGGTTAATTACTCCCGGTACGGGAGGATTTTGCAGAGCCTACTACCTGCACCTGGCTGTCGTATGGGAGCATTCTGCATAGTCAACGAGGTCAAGTACTTCCCGTACGGGAGCATTTTACAGAGCCTACTGTTTGCGCCTGGCTGTCATACAGGAGCGTTTTACAGAGGCAGCGAGGTCAGGTACTCCCCGTACGGGAGCTTTTGCAGAGTCAATAGCTTGCACCTGCCTGTCTTACGGGAGCATTTTACACAATCAACGAGGTTAATTACTCCCCGTATGGGATGATTTTGCAGAGCCTACTACCTGCACCTCGCTGTTGTACGGGAGCATTTTGCATACTCATCGAGGTCAAGTACTCCCCGTACGGGAGCATTTTGGAGAGGCAGCGTTGCCTAATACCTCCGTACGGGATGATTTTGCAGAGGTACAGATGTCAAATAGCTCCTATACGAGAGGATGCGCAGAGTGAATGGATTGCACTCCAGTTGGCTGTCGAATTGGAGGACTTTGCATGGTCATCGAGATCAATTACTCCACGT
This sequence comes from Morchella sp. 2016-41, assembly GCA_024713855.1. Taxonomy (NCBI): domain Eukaryota; kingdom Fungi; phylum Ascomycota; class Pezizomycetes; order Pezizales; family Morchellaceae; genus Morchella; species Morchella sp. 2016-41. The sequence goes on from JAMGZD010000003.1 coordinate 1,331, forward strand.
ACAGGAGGATCTTACAGAGGCAGAGTGTCAAATACCTCCCGTACGAGAGGTTTGGTAGAGGCAGAGCTCTCAGTTTCTACCGTACGGGGCCATTGCCAGAGTAAAGTTCTGACAGTCTTTACCGTACGGATCATCATCACAGTAAAGCTCTAACAGTTTCTGCCGTACGGGGCCTGTCAGGCGATGGGAAGCATTAGAATCTCCACGGACGAGAGCTTTTGGTACAGACAGTCCCTTGGAATCCCCCCGTACGGGCTCTTTTGCCACGCACAGTCCCTTGGAATCTCCCCGTATGGCACTTCTTGGCGCAATCAATGCACTCAGATTCCTCCCGTACAGGCACTTTTGGCACAGAAAGGGCTCTGAAATACCTCACGTACGGGGTAGCTTTTACAAATTTGCGAAATGTGACCACTTTAGGCCTAAAATCTAGCCTTAACCCGAACCCCACACCACCTAGAACGGGTATAATGACACCCTCGACAGACTCGAGAACGCCAAGGTCTACACTAAGCTGGACCTCCACAACGTGTACAACCAGATCCGGATCAAGGAAGAGGAAGGATGGAAGACGGCTTTCCAGATTTGGTACGGGCTGTTCAAATACCTAATAATCCCTTTCGGCCTCACCAAGACCCCCGCCACGTTCCAAGCCTTCATGAATGACCCCCTCTGGAGCCATCTCGACGACTTCTGCATGGTGTATCTTGATGACATCCTCATCTACTCAGCAACGATGGAGGAACATCACCAACATGTCAATACCATCTTGAACAAGCTACAGGCAGCGGGCCTTCACTGCAAGCCGGAGAAATGCGAGTTCCACGTCAAACGCACCGACTACCTAGGGTACATCATATCAGGCAAATGAGTTACCATGGCTACGGATAAAACACAGGCCATACAGGAGTGGAAAACACCAATCTCGGTACACAACATCCAGGTCTTTTTGGGATTTGCCAACTTCTTCCGAAGGTTCATCCGTGATTATTCTAAGGTAGTGGCACCAATTACCAACCTGTTGAAGAAGGACTTCCAGTTTCTGTGGACCCCAGCAGCGGAATGATCCTTCAGCAACCTGAAGGAAGCCTTCTCCACCCCACCAATCCTGAGACACTTCAACCCCGAAAGGGCCTGCTTCCTGGAAACCGACGCCTCTGATTTCGTCCAGGCCGCCGTACGCTCCCAGAAGAACGACCAAGGGATCCTACACCCTGTGGCGTTCTAATCACACCAGATGACACCGGCGGAGTGCAACTACGACATCTACAACAAGGAATTACTGGCGATTGCCCGCGCTTTCGAGGAATGGAGGAAGTACCTAAAACCCTGTAACGAGGAAATTACGGTATACTGTGACCACAAGAATTTGGAACACTTTATGACCACGAAGATCCTTAAGCGCCGTCAGGCTCGATGGTCCCTGATGCTGTCCTCCCTCAACTTCGTAATAACCTACCACCCCGGAGCAAAGAATAGAAAACCTGATGCCCTCACGCGTCGATTTGGAGATCTCCCAAAAGAGGGGGATGAAAGACTCATCCAGCAGCATCAGGTGATACTCAAACCGAAGAACCTCCATTTAGCCGCCGCCCTACAGGTCCCCGCCCAGTCCCAAGTATCTGTTGCCCGTCAAGGGGAATTGAAGTCCGCCGTCGCCAAAGAGCCCCTATCCAAACAACTGATAAAGGACATCAGGGCCAAGATGAGACACTCTCGTCTCCTCCCTATAGGTGAATGCACGATCACGGAAGGGTTACTTTACTATCGGGGCTTGCTGTACATACCCGACAACGCTGCTATCAAACTGGAAATACTCCGATTCCACCACGATGCGCCTTCGGCCGGACACCCGGGTCGCGCTCGGACTTTCATGGATCGATGATGGAGTTGTTGAAGAGGAGTTGGGTTAGTACTGGATATGCGGTCATGTTCTCTCAGGTTGGGTGAAAACTCTGTCGATTGCGTGACCATGGGTCATTGGGGATTAGTCATCGTAGGATTTCCTTGGGTATATAATAGGGCTCTCCCTCGCTTAGTCTCTGTTTCTCTTCTTCTATCCTTAAGCAACGTCTTCTACTGTTTTGTATTCAATACTATCGCTGTCTCTCACTTAGCATATCACGCTAGGCGAGACCACTTCTATATTACGCTGGTTATCAATATATACGCTGTTATTCTCTTCTAACGAAGACCGCTGCATCTCGCTTACGCTGATCCCATCTTCTAACGAAGACCGTTGCACCTCGCTTGACTAACTCGACAGCTACTACTGTCGCACCTCGTACCCTGCGGAATACTCGCACCTCGCCGCCACTTGAGATGGACACTGGAACTCCTATCCCGGAATTACTACTGGCCCCAAATGCGTAAGTATGTCGCCCGCTACGTGGACCATTGTGATACTTGCACGCGGATCAAACCAGCCCGACATGCTCCTTATGGCCTCCTCACACCCCTTGTTTCCCCGCTCAAACCATGGTCATTGTTGTCAATGAATCATGTCACCGGCCTACCAGAGTCCCAAGGAGCCAACGCAATTCTCGTGGTCGTGGACCGACTCACCGAAATACCCCGCTACATCCCCACCAGAGATACAGCGGACGGCTATGAACTAGCCCGGCTGTTCCTACAACACGTCTGGAAAGCCCACGGACTACCCAAGGACATAGTATCGGATCGAGGCACAACCTTCACTTCGCAGTTCTGGAAGGCCCTATGCAACCAACTGGACATCAAACCAAGGTTCAGCACAGCTTTCCACCCCCAGACCGACGGACAAGCCGAGAGGGTCAACGCCATCATGGAACAGTACTTGCGGGGATACGTCAACTACCAACAGGACAACTGGGCAGAATTCGTCCCCTTAGCGGAGTTCGCACACAACAACGCCAGCACGTAGCCCTTAGGGGTGAGCCCTTTCTTCGCCAACTACGGATACAACCCACAATTGGAAGTACTCCTGGCCGAAGAAAGACACGAGTCCCAGCCCAAGGAAATGATCGAATTCGCCAACTCGATCTCCACATTACAAACAGCATTGAGGTCCGAGATCCTGTACGCCCAAGCCGCCGCCGCCGATAGTGCAAACGCCGCCCAACTCCTGGAACTCAGACTGGAAGTCGGAGATTTGGTATGGTTGTCCCAAAAGCACATACGAACCACAAGGCCCTCCGACAAACTGGACCATAAGCGAGTAGGAAAGTTCAAAGTGTTAGAACGCATTGGGTTCCACGCATATCGACTGGAACTTCCCGCCTCCATCAACTCCCATCCAGTGTTCCACGTCGCGCTCTTGGAACCTGCCCGCATGCAACCCCTACCAGGCCACGTCCAACCACCCCCGCCGCCGGTCATCATCGAAGGAGAGGAAGAGTTTGAGGTACAAGAGGTGTTGGACTCGCGGATACGTCACCGGCAAACACAATATCTTGTCAAATGGACAGGCTACAATCAACCCACCTGGGAACCAACCCGGAATCTCGACGCAGAATTAGGCGCCCTGTAATGCTTCCACACGTTGTATCCCACCAAACCCACTAGGTTCCCCAAAAAGACCTCCCGTGGTAAAGTATAAGATTCTTACGGTTTCTTTAGCAAATGAAACCGCCCTACCTTATGTCCCCCGGTGCTTGCACCCTTATACGCTTGCTAACTTTCCTTTCATTCACCACCCCCTTACTCGTTCACAGGAGTTTGTCCTTCAAGAGAAGGAGCTAAACTGTTACAAACCACACCGCTACACGAAGGCATGAGTCATCGGAGGATCTGGAAGGTTCTGTTGGAATAGTAATCGCGGGGGTCTTTCTTACTATATAATGTCGTCTATGTCTCCTATTTCCTTACATTCTCTTTCCTTATGCAACATCTTATTTACTACTTTGGGTATTTAGTTTGGGGGATTTACTTCGCTTCAATACATTTCTTTACTTCTACAAAGTCCACATTACGTCTGTTGTCCATCATGCTCTGTGCATCCATTGTCGCTGTCCTCACCGTGACCTTCGTTGTTGCTTACTTCCCCCTCGCTGCCTTCTAGAGAAATGTATGAGGAGAATGTAGTATATTGATCATGATAATGAAACTAACTGATGGGGGAAAGCCCCAGTATTTATACTAAAGAAAGGTAGTACAATAGAGAGAAGATGACAAATGGAAACCCGAGTCATAGCCATGACTAATTCGTCCTGAGTCATATCCTGTGACTAATACCTAATAGAATGACTCACACCGGAGTCATGTGCTTACAAATGAGAATTGACTAATACAATGAAATTGTGCTGAGCGTACTATTTCGAGACCTTCACCTCGGTTAACATGCCGACTATCGTTATCTCAGTCCTCATACGGACCACTATCTCTGCCCTCGTGCAGACCCTCGTCGCTGTCTTCTCCTGTGCCCTCGTGCAGACCTACGTCCCTGCCCTCGGGTATACCGCTGTTCACTCCCTTCCCTTCGCCCAAGCCCTACGCCTTCCCTCAGGAACCCTAACCATGTCCCTCGATCCCTCAGTCTCTACCTCGCCCATGGTTCTGTACAACTCCATGACAAGAACGGGAGAGATCTTCGTATTTTTCCGTCGAGACGATGTCTTTTTGCGCCGGGGCGTATAGATGCAGGTAAGAAAACTTCTCATGCGCCTGGTGCACCTGGTGCACCTGGGTACGCCCAAGTACATCAGACCGAACCCAATTTTTTGCTGATGGTACCTACAAGGCTACGTCAACTACCAACAGGACAACTGGGCAGAGTTTCTACCATTAGCGGAGTTCGTACACAATAACACCACTACGGAACCACTAGGGGTTGGCCCCTTCTTCGCAAATTATGGGTACAACCCGCAGCTGGATATACTCCATGCCCAGGAACAACACAAAGCTCAGCTAAGGAAGTTCTAGCCTTTGCCGACTCGATCTCCATCTTACAAACTGCCCTAAGATCTGAGATCCTGTAAGCCCAAGCCGCGGCTACCAATAGCGCCAATACAGCTTGACTCTCAGAACCACAACTAGACGTGGGGGATTTGGTATGGCTGTCTCGCAAACACACACGAACCATGAGGCCCTCCGATAACTTGGACCAGAAACGCCTAGGGAAACTCAAAATCCTCGAATGCATTGGATCCCACGCTCACCGGTTGGAACTCTTTCACTCAATGAAGTCTCATGTAAAGAACCATGGGCGGGGTAGCGGCTGTGGGGTCGAGGGACATGGGTAAGGTTCCCGAAGGAAGGTGTAGGCCTCGTACGAGGGCAAGGGAAGTAACAGCGGTATACCCGAAGGCAGGGACATAGGTCTGCACGGGGGCAGAGGATAGAACAGCGACGATGGTCTGCACGAAGGCAGAGATAGTGGTCCGTACGAGGACGGAGATAGCGACGGTCGGCATGTTAACCGAGGCGAGGGCAGCGAGGGTGAAGTAAGCGACTACGAGAGTCACGGCGATGAAGGCGACAGCGGAGCGTGATGAGCGATAGGCGTGGACTTTGTAGAAGTATAGAAGCGTATTGAAGCGAAGTAAATCCCCCAAAGTAAATACCCAAAGTAATAGACAAGATGTTGCGTAAGGAAAGAAGGGAAAGACAATAGGAGACATGACGCGAATATATATAGTAGGAAAGAACCCGGCGTTTACTAATCCAACAGAACCTTCCAGATCCTCCGATGACTCATGCCTTCGTGTAGCGGTGTGGTTCGTTCGTGTCGCGATATGGTTCGTAACATCTCATCATCAGCAAAAAATAGGGTCAATTCTGACGCACCTGGGCGTACCCAGGCGCACCCGGCGCCATTGGGCGCACCAGGCGCATGAGAAGTTTTCTTACCTGCATCCATACGCCCCGGCGCAAAACGATATCGTCGCGACGGGAACGGGAGAGATTCTCTCCCGTTACGTCGCCGCTCTTTTGGTCAAAAAGCGAGTTCGTCTTTGACCGAATTACGTCGTCTATTGAGCACCGGTCCACACACCTGGGTAGCTTCTGCCCGGTTAACGGCTTTCGCTAGCACGTTTATTTGGCAGAATGAGGTCATTTCGGCAATCGGTACATAGACTAGGACAGTAGTTCAGCGCAAATGTCACGTATATTGATCCACGCCTACATAATTCTATACATTTCTAGCCCCACCCCCGCTTACTCCTGCCCGGCACTGCCTTCCTGCACGAGCTGCCTGCCCGCTGAGCTCGCGCCGAGCTGCCTGCCCGCTGAGCTCCGCGCCGAGCTGCCTGCCCGCTGAGCTCCGCGCCGAGCTGCCTGCCCGCTGAGCTACCCGCTGAGCTGCCCACTTGCTGAGCTGCCCGCTGAGCTGCCCGCTGAGCTGCCCGCTGAGCTGCCCGCTGAGCTGCCCGCTGAGCTGCCCGCTGAGCTGCCCGCTGAGCTGCCCGCTACGCTGGCTGCCTGCCTCCTGCCCGCTGACCTGCCTGCCTCCTGCCTCCTGCCCGCTGACCTGCCTACTGCCTACCCTCCTGCCCGCTGACCTCCCTGCCTGTGGGTGTCTATTTGGTGCAGTATTGGTGACTGGTAGGTGTCGATTCGCTGCCTGGGGGTGTCCAAATCGTGCAGTTTTGGTGACAGGTAGGTGTCGATTCGCTGCTTGGGGGTGTCCATTTGGTGCAGTATTTGGTGACTGGTAGGTGTCCAAATCGTGCAGTATTTGGTGACTGGTAGGTGTCCAAATCGTGCATTATTCGCTGCCTAGGAGGTGTCCATTTGGTGCAGTATTCTGTGACTGGTAGGTGCAGTATTTGCTGCCTAGGAGGTGTCCAAATCGTGCAGTATTCGGTGCCTGGTAGGTGTCGAAATCGTCCAGTATTTGGAGCCTAGTAGGTGTCAGTAAAGGCGTCAAAATGCAGAGGAAGGTAAATACGTATCCAGGCGCTGATACATGTAGGAGGTAGGCGTCGATACAGGTAGGAGGCGTCGATACAGGCAGGAGGTAGGTGTCGAAAGAGGTAGGAGGTGAGGTAGGAGGTGAGGTAGGAGGTGAGGTAGGAGGTGAGGTAGGAGGTGAGGTAGGAGGTGAGGTAGGGGGTGAGGTAGGAGGTGAGGTAGGAGGTGAGGTAGGAGGTGAGGTAGGGGTGGAGGTGGAGGTGGAGGTGTGGGTGGATCCTCACGGTGTGGAGAAAGCGTCAAATCTGCGTCATTAGCTAGCGGTATTAGCATTAAGCGCCTGTACATGGGCAAAATATCACATCCGCATAGCGTCAAAGGCGTTAAAAGGCGAGATGTCGTATTTGAGATGCATACTAGGCGTCAAAGACGAGTGTCACGTTTGGGACGAATAGTAGGCGCCAAAGGACGACATGTCATTTTTGGGAGTCCCGGGAAGCGCGGGACGACCAAAACACGAGTATTTGGTAGCAAAAGACGAGGTTTTGGTCGCAAAAGACGAATCGGTACGTCTGGACGTACAATTCGTCTTGGAGGATTTTTTTTTTTGCTGATGATCCAGTATTCCATGTTTCGCTACTAGAGCCTGTTGGGATGCAGCCTCTGCAGGACACGTCCAACCCCCACCGCCGCCCCTTCTCGTCGAGGGAGAAGGGGAGTTTGAAGTACAAGAGGTGTTGGACTCTCGGATACGTTACCGGCAACTACAATATCTGGTCAAGTGGACCGGCTACGAACAACCCACTTGGGAACCAGCATGAAACCTTGATGCGGAGTTAGGATCCCTGTAACGCTTCCACGACCTGTATCCCACAAAACCCACAATGGCCCACAAAAGGGCCTCGCATGGTAAAGTATAAGTTTCTTACGGTTTCTTTGACAAATGAAACCGCCCTACCTTACGTTACCTGGGGCCTGCACCTGTGAAGAACCATGGGCGAGGTAGAAGCTGAAGGGTTGAGGGACATGGTTAGGTTCCCGAAGGGAAGACGTAGGTCTCGCACGAGGGCGAGGGAAGGGACAACGGTGTACCTAAAGGCAGGGACATAGGTCTGCACAAGGGCAGAGGATAGGACAGCTACGATGGTCTGCACGAGGGCAGAGGAGAGGACAGCTACGATGGTTTGCACGAGGGCAGAGATAGTGGTCCGTACGAGGATGGAGATAACAACAGTCGGCATGTTAACCAAGAGAAGGGCAGCGAGGGGAAGTATACGGCAAGGAGGAGGACGGCGAAGAAGGTCACAGTGGATGCACAGAACATGATGAACGGCAGACATAACGTGGACTCTGTAGAAGTAAAGAAGTGTATTGAAGCGAAGTTGTAAGGCGGTGGACGAGGGACCTCGGTTTGAGGTAGATAAAAGTGGTACGGCGGGTGGCCTAAGCACACAACAGCGGTCTCTAGAACTTCGGATACGAGTTCTAAGCGAGGGATGGTCGTACGTCGGTTAAGACTACGAGGCGAAACAGCAGGTACGATGCGGTACGATATATAGAGAGATAACAGCGTTTATTGATAGTAACAGCGGCTCCGAAGAGGAAAGAAACAGCGATAGAAAGACAAAGTATATGTTCACCTATTTACTAGTAAGGTTGAACAAGGAGAGAAGGAAAGAAAGACAAAGGAGACGACGGGCGATATATATCTGACGCATGACTAATCCGCGTATGAAAACTCTTCCCTGTCCCTTCCTTCCGATTCCATCCTTTTCCAACCCGACTCTTGCGCCGTGACGTAAAATCTCTCCTCCTTCAGGCCTGACTCCTGTTAGGCCTGAAGGCTTGCGAGGGTATTGGCGTGGAACTGGCGACCAGTTCGGGCGTCTTCGAGGTCCTCGAGGTTGCCATGGCGTCGGCGTATCAGCGTGGCGGACCAAATTGAAAGCGTCGTATGCGGCGAAGTCGAGCGGCGTCTACTTCCCCTCCTGTTCTCCTTCTACTTGGCCGGCGGCGGTTGTTCTTGTCGGTACCGGGTCGCGGCGGGAGACAAGCGAAGCGTGGAAGGCGGGGTGTACCTTCATGGAGGCGGGCAGCGAGCTCATAAGGATAAGGGTTAATCCTTCGTTTGATCTCGTATGGGCCGACCTGTTTCCAATCCAATTTCTTCGAGGGTCGCTGGGTATGGAGGTTCCGCGTGTTGAGCCAGACTTTATCTCCGACCTCATACTTCGGCGCGGGTGTGCGGTGTGCGTTGGCGAACTCTTCTTGTATCTTCTGGGATCGAAGCATCTCAGTGCGGAGAAACTCGAAGACTTGTGACATGTCGCGGGCCATACCGTTGGCTTGATCCTCCTGTGTGGTTCTTCCGTGAGTGAGAGGGCCGAAGGTCATGCGCGGGTGTTTGCCGTAGTTAGCCTCGAAGGGAGACATCTTGGTGGTCTCAGAAGTGTGGTTGTTCGCCGCGAACTCAGCCATGGGGAGAAACTGACTCCAGTCGTCCTGTTGGTAGGATACGTAAGCTCGGAGGTATTGTTCTATTACCGCGTTGATTCTTTCCGTCTGGCCATCGGTTTGAGGGCGGAAGGCCGTGGAGTATCGGGGCTTGATCTGCAGGCGGGCGCAAAGGGACTTCCAAAAGTCCGACGTGAACTGTGTGCCACGATCGGAGACTATGTTGTCCGGGAGGCCATGCAGCTTCCATACGTGGTCCAGGTACAAGCGGGCAACGTCCTGCGCGTTGGCTTCTTCCGTGGTGGGCAGAAGGTGGCGCATCTTGGTCAATCGATCGACTATGACCAAAATGGCGTTGTGGCCGTTTGAGGCGGGCAGACCGGTGACGAAGTCCATTGATACGTCGGACCATGGGGCCGCGGGGATCGGTAGGGGACGGAGGACACCTTGCTGGCGGTTGCGGGAGGCCTTGGACTGTCGGCAGATGTGACAGTTCCGGACGTATTGATCGACGTACTTCCTCATAGTGGGCCAATAGTAGTTGCGGGTCAGGAGTTCCAGGGTCTTAGCGCGTCCGGGATGGCCAGCGGAGGGTGCGTCGTGGTGGTCATGGGCGAGTCGGAGTTGGAGGTCGGCGTTGTTTGGTGCTAAGATGGCTCCTCGGTATAGGAGCCAACCTTCGGGGGACTTGGAGCACTCCGAGAGGGAAATTTTGCTGGAGTGCTTGGTGCCATCGTTCAGCATTTGGAGGATCTTGGTGGGGAAACTGTCAACTTGGTAAGCATGGGTCAACATTTCCTGAACAGAGGACGATCCTTGGGGGGCTTCATTTGCGAAAGAAGCTGACAACAAACCAAGCTTTATCTCCGGGGCCAGATCTTCCGTTTTCAGCATCACCTGCGACTGGTGGGCGAGCCTTTCATCCCCTTCCTTGGGGAGATCTCCTGATCTCCTGGTCAATGCGTCGGGTTTGCCTCCTTGTGTGCCTGGGCGGAACTGAATGGTCGGCGTGATAAGGCTGGACCATCGGGCTTGGCGGCGATTCAGCATCTTCGTGGTCATGAAGGACTCGAGGTTCCGGTGGTCGGACAGTACCTTCACGGGGAATCGCGCTGACTCCAGGTAGTGGCGCCATTCCTCAAACGCTCGGATGATAGCTAGGAGTTCCTTGTCGTAGATCTCATAGTTGCACTCCGGGGGGGAGTGCTTCTTGGAGAAGAAGGCTACGGGGTGGAGAACACCTTCGTCATCGTACTGCGATAAGATTGCGGCGGAGACGTAGTCGGAGGCATCTGTTTCGACAGTGACTGCGCGGTCGGGGTCGAAGTGCCTGAGGATTGAGGCGGAAGTGAAGGCATCCTTGAGTCTCTGGAATGCCTCTTGTGCTTGCGTTGTCCACTCAAACTTGGCTCCCTTCTTTGTGAGGGCCGTGGGAGAACTTACCACTCGGGAGTAACCCTTGATGAAGCGCCGATAGAAGTTCGCAAAGCCTAAAAAGGCCTGAACCTCCTTGAGGGTCCCGGGGGAGTCCCAATCTTGCACCGTGGAGACCTTTGAAGGGTCCATTTTTAGTCCTTCGGGGGTGAGGATCATGCCCAGGTATTTGGTCTCCTGAACATGAAACTCGCACTTCTCCGGTTTTAGGTGGACATCGTTATTGGCCAGGATGGTCAGGATCTGTTCGACGTGTTCCTCGTGCTTCTCCAAGGTATCGGAGTAGATGAGTATGTCATCGAGGTAGGCCGTCACAAAGTCGTCCAGATGGGGCGTGAAGGGTGTTGATCCAATGTTGGAAAGTTGCGGCGTATTTGTCAGTCGACGGCATCACCGTGTATTCGTATAGCCTGTCTGGTCCGAAGGCCGTTTTCCACTCGTCACGCCTCCTGATGCGGATCTGGTGGTAGCCTTCGTGGTCAGTTTGGTGTAATACTTGGCCTTGGCTACTTGCATCAGTGCCGGGAATAAGCGGCAGCGAAGTGCGGTTCTTTATCGTCATCCGGTTGAGCTGCGGTAATCCACGCAGAGCGTAGTGATCCATCGGCCTTCTTGATGAACAAGATTGGTGCGCCGGCAGGGGACTCGGAGTAGCGGATGAAACCTTGCGACAGGTTTTTGGTGATGTAATCCCGGAGAGCCTTCAGTTCTTCCCTAGTCATATTGTACATGGGACCGAAGGGGGGTTCTTGGTCAGGTTCCAGGGTGATGGCGTGGTCCTGGGGTCCGTGCGAGGGCAGGCGATTCGCTTCTGTTTTCGAGAAGAGGGCTCCGAATTTCTGGTAGCGGAGCGGCAGGTGGTCAAGCAGTCGGCTCGCTTCAGGATTGCGTCGATGGCGCGGGCCAGCGAAACAGTGATCCCTTCCTGTTTTGACCAGGCGATGGAAGGAGCGGCGGCGCTATGGGCATACCGAGATGGGCGATGTAGGTGTAGCTGGTGGGAAGCGGGCGCGTGTCTTTTGGCGAGCGGTGGGCCAAGCAGTTCGCGGTGGCAGAACTTGAGTCGAAGGTGGCTCGATTATCGCTGGGCGGAGACAGGCGTCATGGCGCGCGCATCCGCGGATTCCCATTACAATCGGGAAGTGGCGCACACCGTCGCAAAGAAGCAGGCGTCTTCTTGGTGACCTCCGATATTCGGGGAGAGAGCTGCCGTGCGTCACTGCTCGACTCGATCGGTCGGCCATCGATGACTTCCAGGGCTCTGGCAGCGGAGTGGGGTGATGGTGATGCGGTGGGCCTTCGCGTATTCAGAGTCGATGAAGGCGTGCCAGAGGCCCGGTGTCAATGAGCGCTTTGGCGGCGATGGGGGTGGACCCTGGTTGTGAGAGGAGGCAGTCGAGTGCGAGTTGATCCTCAGACAGTTCTTCCTCCGTGAGGGCGGCGGCGGCGGAGACTACGAACTTGGGTGCGGGTGGTGGTGGCTTCTGCCCCTTTGGTTTGCCAATGTTTACCAAAGGGGCATGGCTTTTAAAGCCGGTTGGGACTTGGGGGCAGAGGCTACGGGCGGGAGGATGGCGGGTGTTGGTACCGGGACAAGTGCGGGGGTGACAGCGGCTGGAGATCTCCAGTTGGCAACGGAGTGGGCTTTATGGGGTCGGTGTTTGGGTTTGGGTGGCTTTATGGTTTTGGCGAGTTCGAACATGGCTCACGATCTGGTCACCAGCCATGACGACGTCGACTTGGGCCTCCTCGAGCTCGTCTTGCACGGTCCTGAGTGCGGTTTGTAAGTCCTCGACGTAGTCTTCCCGTTCCAGAGCATCGAGCTGGGCGTCCTCGAGTTCTCTCTGGAGGCTTTCGACTTCTGCGGTAGTGGTGGGGGCTGGAGCGGGTTCGGGGGCGGCAGTGAGGGCAGATAGGCAGGCGGTGAGGAGGTCGTGAGCCTCGGTGAGTTCGAGCCCACAGTCCCCATCTTCTGGGAGCGGGCCATAGACTTCCAGGAAGACCTGGAGGCGGGCGACGAGAGTAGCCGTTGAGGTGGCGCCGTAGCGCGTCGTCCTGTCGACGGTTGTTTCCTCTTGGGTGGGGCCCGTTAAGGCAGCGGCTAGGTGGCCGAGTTCATACCCGGTAGTGGTGACGGCGAAGCGACACTCATGGTTCAGGTCGTACTTGCCGAAGTATCGGGCCAGGTCGATATCTGCGCCATAGGGTCGGGGCCCGAGATTGTTGGCTACTTCTACCCGGGAGGAGCGTTTGAATAGAACGAGGTAACAATAATCTCGTCTGCGGTGGAGGGCACGGATGGTGCGCCAGGAGCGGGTGGTGAAGAAGGTATTCACCGGTGTGAGCAGCGGGCAGGGGCCTTGTGGGGCGAGGGACAGCGAGTCGGTGAGTGTTGGCCATTCAGGTTGGGGAATAAATTCCCAAGTATCTTCAGCGGACGCCATTACAGCGTGGTGGGGATCGTATGGGTAGGCCGGAGTTGGTTCAACCTTAATGTAAGGCGGTGGACGAGGGACCTCGGTTAGAGGTAGATAAAAGTGGTACGGCGGGTGGCCTAAGCACACAACAGCGGTCGCTAGAACTTCGGATACGAGTTCTAAGCGAGGGATGGTCGTACGTCGGTTAAGACTACGAGGCAAAACAGCAGGTACGATGCGGTACGATATATAGAGATATGGCGTTTATTGATAGTAACAGGCCGAAGAGGAAAGAAACAGCGATAGAAAGACAAAGTATATGTTCACCTATTTACTAGTAAGGTTGAACAAGGAGAGAAGGAAAGAAAGACAAAGGAGACGACGGGCGATATATATACAAGGCAACATGACTAATCCGCATATGAAAACTCTTCCCTGTCCCTTCCTTCCGATTCCATCCTTTTCCAACCCGACTCTTGGCACGCCGTGACAGAAGTAAATCCCCCAAAGTAAATACCCAAAGTAATAAACAAGATGTTGCGTAAGGAGAGAGAAAGAAAAACAATAGGAGACATGAACGACATTATATAGTAAGAAAGACCCCCCCGATTACTAATCCAACAGAACCTTCCAGATCCTCCGATGACTCATGCCTTCATGTAGCGGTGTGGTTCGTAACAGCACCCCCCTATACGCTTGCTAACTTCTCTTTCTTACCCCATTTCCCTTTACACACTCACAGGAGTTTGCCCTTCGAGATGAGGAGCTGAACTGTTACTAACCACACCGCTACACAAAGGCATGAGTCATCGGAGAATCTGGAAGGTTCTGTGGGATTTGTAATCAGAGATTGTCTTTCTTACTATAAAGTGTCGCTTATGTCTCCTGTTGTTTTTGTTTCTCTTTCCTTACGCAATATCTTGTTTATTACTTTGGGGGATTTACTTCGCTTCAATACACTTCTTTACTTCTACAGAGTCCACGTTCCGTCTGCTGTCCATCATGCTCTGTGCATCTGCTGTCGCCTTCCTTGCCGTTACCTTCCTTGTAGTCTACTTCCCCTTCGCCGCCCTCGCCTGGGTTAACATGGCGACCGCTGTCACCTCCATCTTTGTACGGACCGCTATCTCTGTTCTCGGACAGACCCTCGTTGCTGTCTTCTTTTTGGCTCTCGTGCTGATCTACGTCCCTGCCCTCGAGTATACTGCTGTTACTTCCCTTGCCTTTGTGGAAGGCCTACGCCTTCCCTCTGGGAACCTAACCATATCCCTCAACCCCTCCGCCTCTACCTTGCCCATGGTTATTTACGGGTCAAAGGACAAGGTTGTGGTGACGCATCCACGTGATCCCCATCATGATTGGTTGGTGACCCAACTGGGTTAGGAGAAAGGTAGTGTATTCCAGGTGGCCTTAGATGTTCAAAGCCAGTTTGATGATGTGGTTGATGGCACCAGACTCAACTGGTCGGCCATCAATCACCTGCAAGTGTCGAGGAGTCCGAAGGGGCGTCAGAGGGAGAACATGGGAGCGGGCGAAAGTGGTGTCGATAAATGCATAACCCGAGGCACCTGCATCAATCAGGGCCTGGGTCGGTACGGGTGCTTGGCCTTCTTCGAAGATGGAACAAGCGAGTACCAACTGGTTTTCCTTCAACTCTTCTTTGGAGTGGAGCATTGTCGACAGAATCATGTTATGCGGAGCCGGGGCGGATGAGACAGGTATGGGTGTGGGTGACAGGGCGGGCCCCTCCGGTGTGTCAGAATCTACCAGAGGGTCTGACCTTTTAGCAGCTGTTGGGGGGTTATCTGTGCATCTGGCTTGCACTAGCTAGTCTCGGTGTGGGGGTCCTAGTTGCGTGGAGTGGAGCGACGGTGTTGGCGGTGGGAGACTGGGGCGGGGGCAGGGGTAAATTGAGAGGTATAGGCCTCGAGGTTCTTGGTGTAGGGTAGTAGTTCCTGCTCTACGCGGCATTGGGTTTCCCAACCGACAAGATTGAGATGGGCAACTTCCTCCTGAGAGTCATTGAAGGTGACTTCTCAGGCAACGAGGTTGGCGGAGGAGGCCTCAAGAGACCAGGACAGATCTTCTTTGGTCGCCTTGAGTGTCTCGAGTTTCATGGATCGATGATGGAGTTGTTGGGTAGCGAGGAGTTGGATTAGTAATAGGTGTTCGGTCATGTTCTCTTATGTTCGGTGAAAACTCTGTCGATTGCGTGATCATGGGTCATTGAGATCAGTCATTGTAGGATTTCCCTGGGTATATCATAGGGCTCTACCTCGCTTCGTCGCTGTTTCTCTTCTTCTTTCCTTAAGCAATGTCTTCTACTGTTTTGTATTCAATATTATCGCTTGCCTCTCACTTAGCATATCACGCTAAGCGAAGCCAATTCTATATTACGCTGGTTATCAATATATACGCTGTTATTCTCTTCTAACGAAGACCACTCCACCTGGCTTACGCTGATACCTCTCTTCTAACGAAGACCGTTGCACCTCACTTGACTAACTCGACAGCTACTACTGTCGCACCTCGTACCCTGCGGAACACTCGCACCTCGCCGCCCCTTGAGATTGAGCTGGGTGGCGAGATTGGTGATGATCTCTTGGTAGACAATAGTGGTGGGGGCAGGAGCAGGTGCGACGGGTTCTGGGACGGGGGCGGCGGGTTCCGTGGCGGCAATTGTGGTTAGGGTGGTGAGACCGTTCTCAATGAGATTGTATGTCTTGTCCCACTCCAGACAGTCTTCTGCTTGGTGCAGGGGGTTTCTCGGATAAAATCCGACAGGCGGCCAAAGAGGGGGGCCAGGTTGGGGTCGGACATGGTGTTGTCCTGGTTGGTGTGAGGGGATTCGAACTTAGTGTTACGGGCAGACTTAGATGAATACCGGAAACGGGTTTGGGAGTTCTCGGTGAAAGAATGGTGGGAGCTGGGGCATGGTCACGGCTGTGAAAACTCTTCACCTCGTGCGGGGTCAGGGTCATGGTTCGGGAGTATCGGACTTGATACCGAATGATACTAGACGGGGTTCCCGATTGATAGAATCTTGAAGGGAACGGACGAGAACAAAATCGGAAGGATTTACGTTACGCAAGCCGAAGGCAAGACTAGGATGAGGACTAAAGGGCACAACTAAGAGGCTATACAACTTGGGTTGAGCAAGGTTTAAGGACTGAAAGTAGAATGTATTTCTATATAACAGGAAGTTCAGGTAAGAAGAAAGGTAGGAAAGAACAAAGGGAAATTACAGCTATATATATATATCCATCAGAATCTGATGACTAATCCGTGTGATGGAAACCCATAGAAAGAACGCTCAACATAAACGAAAACCGGAAAGAAACGTAACCAACAAAAACTCGATTACTAATCCTTCTCCTTCCCGAACTTCTCCTCAAGTCTTGGAACGCTGTTACAAAAAGCTCATTAGCACTGTTTGGTACTGCTTGGACCGAGTACCCTGCTTGAGGCAAGTGCTCTGCTTGAGGCAAGTGCTCTGCGTCCTGAGAAATACCAGAGTTTGCTGATGTGGATTAGGAATGTTCTTGAAAGATACAGTTAGCGCCGGGTGCTTTGGGTTAGGATTGGAGAAGGAAGATGGGGATCGGTTATGGGATTTTTTTATGTGACTCACTATTTTTTTAGGTGTGGCTGTGAGTGTTAGTCACTTGGATTCTCATTGGGGTTTATACTCGGGGCGTTGTTCCCCTCTCTGTATTTCTCTTTCTTTATTCCTTACGCTACTTCCTCTATCTTTTCATAGTCAGCAATAGATTCTGTTCGATTGGTGTTTTAGCCCAGTCACCCTGTTCCTGCCTCCAGCGTATCCTGAGTCGATCCACGCCTCAAATCCATCCTTGTCCCTTTCTCACGATCCTGCCCCATTAGACCAGTCCACTGTGAGGTTGATTACATCCAGGTTTGGGAAGTGCTGCAAGCTGTGGTAGCAAAGGGCGGATGTCTCAATTTGGTGGAAGGCTCTGGTAATCACCCGCCAGGCACTGGTCTATTCGCTGAAGAACCGGTTAAGAATTGCTGGCCATTTGGAGCTCTATTAGCCGCGTAGTCGTGTCCTATTACTTGCAGGATTTGGAGCTCAATCACTCCCTATTTGATCACTCGCTTCAACCTGCACCATGGAATATCACTAGCCTGCTCAACCTGCGGTGGGTATGGGGGTTTCCTGGTGCGTGTAGGTAAAGCATACATTTGCCGTTCCAGTCAGAGCTGAGTCTCTGGCTATTGGCTGCATGCTTTGGAGAATACTTTGATCCAAATACGCTTCTTATTTGAATAGTCGCTTCTATTGGGGTCATGGAATATCACTCAGCCGCTTCTCCGGCGGTGTGGAGGGGGGGTTGCTGGTGCGGATAGGTATATACCTTCATTCACTGGCCCAGTCAGAGTTAGACTGCATGCAGGCAATGCCTGTGTTAGGATTTTGTAGGGCGTGGTGGTGTAAAGAGTTAGTGTGTTGACTTTGTGCAATGCCTGGTAAACGTCTGCCGGGTGGTAGTGTATTCGCTACAGGGGTGCTCAGGAATCACTGGCTGTTGGTAGCCCTATTCGCTGCAAATTCATAGCCTCTCTGAGGCATGCGTTAGAGTATGCTTTGGTCTAGAACCTCTTCCTATTTGATTGCTCCCGTGCAACAGGATTATAGTATGTCATCCAGCCGCCTCCCCCAGCGGTGGGGAGATGGAGTTCCTGTTCCGGGTAGGTGAATACCTGCTATCACCTATCCAGTCCAAGTTTGATTCTATACAGGTGGGGAAAGTGTTGCAGCCCGTGGAGGCAGAATAGGTAGGTGTCTCAATTTGGCGGTAGCAGCTAGCAATCACTCGCGTGGTACACGTGGTAGCTTATTGGCTGCAGAATCACTCCGGAATTGTTGGCTATTGAAAGCACTACTCGCTGCAGGGTTGACCTACTCGGTGCAGAATTTAGAGCTGAATCGCTAGCTATTTAGTCACTACCCTCCACTTAGAGCAGGAGATATCACTCGGCCGCCCCGCCTGACGGTGGGTAGTGAGGATCACTTAATGCAGGTAGTTAAATGCCTGCACGTGCCAGTCCAGTCAGAGTTCGGTCCCTAGGGGCTAGGTGCATGATTTAGGGCATGTGTTAGGTCATTCTCCTCCATTTCGATCATAGAACATCGCTCGGCCGCTAGGCCCGCTGGTAGATAGGGGGTTACTGGGGCGGGTAGGTGAATACCTATCTTCACCGGTCTAGTCTGAGCTGGATTATGTGCAGGAACGGGCATTACTGCAAGGGTGTACAAGATGTTTTCCTACGCGCAAATATGGTAGTATAGAATAATTAAATCGTCATCTATATGTAAAATAACATACATTGCAGTATATATCCTGTGGAGATTAACTTTCAACCACATGTGTGTCATGAATTAAGTCACAACACATGACGGTACTTAAATGAAGAATCATTACTCCGTGGAGAGTGTTGGGAGGCGATGGTAATTATAAATCAAATACACATGCAAACAAGAATTTACACTCAGATTCTCTCCTTTAACTTTGCGCGATATGATTGTAGACTACGTTCTGCAAGTAATTAACGAGTTAAAAAAAAAATGTCCTTGAACTTTAATTCGATGGCCGCCTAAACCATGGTGCATATATGTTCCATTAATATACGCCCCGATCAACAATAAAACCCGCCCAGGATTAAGGTCTACATGCGAGTATGACTTAAACGAAAAAAGGAAAAAAAAGATAGATAATGAATGCCGGACATGTATTATTACTCTTGCGCAGTACTTGTACCGTGTTTGATATTTGCTTCCATAACCCGACACTTATCATTATCTTGGCCTACCACTGTCCTGTTGCCACATCTTCTATCAGGGACCATGGCTACATAGCCGCCTGTTCAACAAACTATCTGGAGCACTTCTATGCTGACCACCAGGCGCATTCCTTCGTCACAGCGAGACCAACCGCAATTCTTTGTTAGGTGTAACCACAACCCGTGCCTACCTATTCAAGCACTCGCCTTTCGTACCTTTATTGAACAGCTTGTTTCAACCCTCGACAAATATTGATGTTTATGTTGGCAGTAATCCCGCGCTTCCCCTCCGCCGTTCATGCATTTCCAGAATGCGAGTGAGAGTTGGTGAGCCAAACCGGGCTTGGCGAAATTTTAGATTTCGACCTGCAATACTTTAATGAGAAAAGGTTCTATAAACTACATTTACAGGAAAGCCCTATCCTCCGGTATTCTAAAAGTACATTCCGAGCCCCATTGATCAATTACTGAATGAACAACTTCAATCCATCGAAGGAATCTCAACGCCCTCCCGCCTGATGAACCTCAGAGGGAGCTCTGGCTTCACCCAGAGTATGCCAAAAGTGTTATCCTCGAGCCATTCCTGTTCCGGGTTTACCATCTCCATGTCATACGACCACAGCATTTTGCAGAGGATGATGCGCATCTCTAGAAGGGCCAAGCTGTTTGTGGTCAGTTAATGCCTTCAACAATATGGGAGCACATAAAGTGTGAGACTTACTTTCGGCCAAGACAGACGCGAGAACCCAGGAGGAAGGGTTGACTAGCTTCTTTCTTGTCCGTGCAGCTGGGATCGATCCATCTCTCTGGTATGAAGTCATTCGGGCGGTGGAAGTTTACCTCGGAGTGTGTTGCGGCATAGGATGATGTCATGACTATAGTCTAGTAGCATGTTTATCAGCATTTTTGCATGGATGTGCGGAGGCACACAGTGACCCAGGGCTCCTAATATCGGTTGTATCGTGAGACTTACTCCTTCAGAGACGTATTTGCCATCGATTGTCTCTCCAGGACTGACTCTTGGCATGCCCATTGGAACTGGGGGGTAGACCCTGAGTCCTTCATCGATTACGGCCTTGAGATATGTCAACCTCTCGGTAGCCATCCCGGTGATCTCGTCATAGCTATTAAAAGCACCACGGATTTCGTCGACAAGTTTCTTGTAGCTGGCCGGGTTGCGGCAAAGGCAGAACGAGGTTCCGGAAAGAAAGGTGGCCGTAGTCTCGGAACCGGCGATGCTGGGTAGTACGAAGCGTAGGGTCAGCATATACACATCATACACACTAATGACTTTAACCATAAAACAGGATAGGCCCTAAAAGGAAAAACACGGAGCGGGAATACTCTTACATGAGGACCTGAGAGTTACTTCTCATTTCACCAGGTGTGAACCGTTCCCCGGAGTTGTGTTTGGCGATGAGGACTGTCAGGAAATCCTTTTTGGGCTTTTTCTCTTCAAGCCGTCTGCGCGCAAAGAGAAGGGAGAGAGGTAATCATTAGCATTGCTCAAACTGGATTATTCGCCAGGATAAACCTACTTCTCAATCTTGTCCTGGCAGTAATTCAGATGCTTCTCTCTAGCGATCTTGAGCTGTTTTGGCACCAATTGGGGAATAAGTTGGCTGAGAATCCAGTTCTTCTGGAGTGCAAAGATCCATTTTCCCGCCGACACCCCCTTGGATACATTTTGCACCCAGAAGTGTGTTTTCCCTATCGATCATTCGTCGTGTTACTCACAGCTCCTGCGTATTGGGCATCTGTTAGGAGGGGATATCGACTCACCATCTTCCAGACTTCCGAAGGGATCACCAAAAGCCAAGTCGCCAATGATATCAAACGCAACAAATGTATACCACTTGACCATATCGTCACCCTGAGGCTTGGTGACGTGCTTGTTGATCTGCATAATGAACTTGTCGACGAATTGATGCACCACCGGCTCCTGCTCCGCCAAGGATTTCGCCGAGAAGCCATTGCTCAAAAGACGGCGTATCCTTCCGTGCTTGTGGGGATCGCGCTCACTGACGATGGAGGGCTCTGTGCCGTCGTCGTAGAAGGAACTCTTAAGGAATGTCTTGCGACCTCCTACATGACCGTAGATGTCCTTCCAAGAGCTGGCAGAGTTGTAGGATATCTCGTTGGGGCCAATACGCACAACGGGCCCGTACTTTTCGTGCAGTGACTTGATGAAAAGATGGTAGTTCCCAGACAACCAAGGGAAGGAAATCCAATGCTTTAAGACTGTCAACACTTGCTATTACGTATTCCGATATGCATTATTACCTTTGTGATTGCCGCGAGCTTTGGGCCGGGGTACTTTGAGTTGTCATTGATGAAGAGGTTGTAGAAAGCTTCAACAACGAAGTAAAGCGCACACTATCACGCTACCGTCAGTGGGGGTGCAAAAGGTCAAAGAAAACAGGCTATCCATAGCCAATGAACGTACGTATGCTGCTCCCAAAGAGAGCAGGGCGGGGTATGTCAAGTAAGGTGTAAACACCTCTAGGCGTGATAGAGTAGAACCCATCTTAGGCAGGAAATCGGAAATTTTACAGAATTGATACAACCACCACTGCTTTTTCTCTTTTTTCAAGAGGGCCGAAGTCGTTATATAATGTAGTCCTACCAATACAACAAAGCAAAGCAGAATATAGACGGTCTTTATATTACAGTGCTAGGCCAGCATCTTTCTGATAGCTGTCAGGATTCCGGAGCAGCGGCCTCTTTGATGCTATGAGCTTTCGTAGCACACCTGGGTGAACGATTGTCTCGGATCAATTGTACTATGGGGTGCACGATCACAATGATAGTAACTGAGTAATATTCCTCATGACGATCTCTGAAAATCCTGAAGAAACCCGTCCTTCCGGATACGGGTTGATACCGTACGGAAGCTAGAGTTACCGTTCCGGAATACGTCTACTAGATATTGGCGGGTTTGCAGGGCAAATAAAGTTTCGGAGGCTAGATATCCGTGCCGCCATATTTGGCTAACAGAATTTCTCGGGGGCATTGTAGATCACATACACTTCATATGCACGAAAAACCCAACCTCGATGGCTTGGGGAGGGAGGGGTGTGGAGGGGTTTAAAAAGTACAGATTCCCACGTTCTAAGCCTCTGAAGCCTACCATAAATGTTTTCAACTCTAGGGGGTCCTTGATAGCGGCGTGGGGACTCTCCTGTGTAGGTTAAAGCTGAAAAGGAGAGGCAGGTGAGGTTGAAGATGTACTTGTCATTAAGAATATCAAGTGTCCTATTGGCGAACGCACCTAGCACTGGGAAGAGTCAATTAGCAACACAAATAACACAAAAGATTAACGCCACCCAAATTGATTCTACCATGTTAAAGAGATACGACACTAACCGTGCACCGGGTGTTTCGAACTGAGCTGAATTAACTTTTGTATGTTCTGCAGACTTATTCACCGATAACCTATGGTATTCGTACTTTGCGAGACCTAAACATGCATGGCTTAAACACCCTTGCACATCTGCAAGTGCCGGAGGAAGGTATCTATATAATTACCAGGGCAGGCAACCGTTGCCACTCCAAGGCACCTGAAGAAAGGTAATGTGTTTCTAATTGTACAAATCGATATTTAATTTTACATACAAAATGAGCATATGTTTATTTGATCCATTATACGTCGCGAGGATTCTGTAAGGCAATAACACCGCCAGCCGCGGTGATGTTGTAAGACAACATCACTATCAGCCTTAACCGCCCTAAAATTATGTACATATGTGCAGCCACTCATTAAAAGTGTTCGTGATTCGGATTTAATGTGGCATGTCCAGCTCAAGTCAAGAATCAAAGTGCCCGTTAAATGCCCAAAACCTCAACACAAAAACAGTCAATCGTGGTCAAAGTCAATATTAGACATTCATAGTATTTTTATTCTCTGTCACTCACTAAATACAATTATATAGATTCATTTTAGTTCCGCAGTTTGACCGTAAAATCTGGTAAGCCACATCCTGCACTGACAAAATTTGGTGAGTGGCTGTATATAATATTTACGTTTTCTTTCTATGCAAAGATAACCCCCCCCCGCCTCTCAACGGCGGTTGCGCGTTTCGTTTCGTGCCGGATCTGATCAGGATGCAGATCTCCGACCATTGCAGATCAGCAATTATTGTTTCCTTTGTTGCTTTCTTTTCCTCTCGCTTCGCGGTCGGTGTGTGGTGTACTCTAGGTAGGTGCAGTCACTCATAGGGTGAAAGCGGATCCTGTCTGATGGCGGTCAGGGATTTGAGGCCAATAGCAGAGTAACGTTTTGGACACTAAGGGTAAATTACGACTAACACAACCATCAGACAGGATCCGCCGTCACTAGGTGAGCTTTATTTGTGTCCCTGTCCCTGTCGATGTCTCCATCCAGGGCATGACCCCGGCCAGGTACTTACAGGCACACACGGCACGAGCAGAAAGATATACACGATATACATACCCACAGGTAGAGTACTCGTATTTTCGTGACGTTTGTGAAAATGACCGCTATTGCATACCATACTAAATTGTAGACTTGGCGCGTATTTATATGGTATGTAATAGCGGTCATTTTCACAAACATCAGGAAAATACGAGTAGAGTGTGAACGCACATTGTACAGACTTTGCACAGATGGAGCCAGCTCCATTTTCTAACAACCTAATTGGCGCCGATCACACCATTAACCAATCAGATAATTAACGTATAGAACTAGCTCCATTTGCGCCAAGTCCCTAATGTATGTAGGTAGAGTATATATATATAATATAGTAGGTACACTCCTCTCCATGCCGGTCAACGGAATTCCGACTATTTGCGTGTACCTACAGCCAGCTACAGCTGAGCTAGTCAAGATTCGTAGTAATCGCAACTAAATGACGCATCTCCATGTGGGCCAGTAACCTCCAAGATCTTTGTGAGGCTTGGTATCTAGGCTACCTGGCTATCAGTGCTCTGGAGTACTCTACCCTAGGTACATAGGGTATGTATAGTATCCGCGATGCACCATATATGCAGCATTCATCCGGAATTAAAGTTGCCGCTCTTTCTTTCACACCCGGCCTGTTCCTGTCGTTCTCTCCCTCTCTGGCTCCCAGGCCTTTTATGATATTCTAGCCGGTAGACAGCTATAACTCCACTATACTCGCAATCTTTTTGCGTTTCCGGACTGGACCACTATTACATGCCATAAAAAAGATAGCCTTGCCAATTTTCTTCTGCTCTTGCAGTATCAGTTGCGTCCGGAAACGCAAAAAGATTTCGGGTGCTCTACGTTCTCCTTTTTAGATACACGTAGTCCTCGTAGTTCCTCTACGTTTACGAACTTTACTGGATCTGCATATGGGCGTAAATCAAATCGTACTTCTCAACTAGATTTTGGTGGTATGCAGACCTAGCTCAGTTCGGAAACTATGGTTGGGGACACGTTGAGACGGAGGGTCGAAAGGGTCAACTTCACAGCTTAATAGGCAGATTGAAAGTTGCCATCGAGAATAATAGGGCTATAATAAAGGCAAGGGCTTTTTTTTTTTTTTTTTTTTTATATATCATTTCGATTCCTGTTTACTAGGTACACAATGATCGCATAAAGTATAAACTATGGCGTAAAGAAACCTTATAAAGGCAAGGGCTTGGTACACAGGATATTAAATGACATATATTCTTTCTTTATACACTAAATAACCATTCTACAAATTATCGGTTCTTCAAAGGATTAAGTGTGGTTGTTGTACTCATAATCATGGTCCAGCGGGTTGTGGCCGAACCCGTTGCTATGCCGCGCTACCGAATATCGCACCCCAACCATATGAGTAACATGCATGCACCATCCTTGACAGACCCCAGATGCCACTCCCGTCCGCGACCATGAAGCCACCGGTATCCGTGTTTATTAATCATATACACATCCACCGTTGAAAGCCACGGAGTATATATTGATCATCTAGAAGCCTGTCGGCAGTTATGAGGACATCACACCACCCCGCCCCTTCCCCAGACCTGACCTCCGCAAGAATATTCATGCGACTACACTGTAGTATGCGTTCTGGGGGGGCCCTGTCAATATACGTTATCTAATCGCCACGGATTTGATCCGAAACGCTTCTCTCCCCCAATCGATCGCTGGTGATATAATATTATCTACCCCTGCTAATAGTAGCTATAAGCTAGATAGTCCGCACGCATGTACCTACAGCGGCGGGTAATAAGTCATTAGACTAAATACCACGCATTTGCAGGGAAAAATGTCCAATGACTTATTATCAACCGCTGTACTCACCCTACCCAAGACTGAAACCAGAGCCCAGGGCCGAGGGAGGGGGGAGGGCCAATATAATACGCTTTGCTCCCTTCACTCAATATTTTCTTCGTAACTTGTCTTCAGTGGTTCGCTGGCTGCTTCTCAAGGTGTTTGATCGGCCGGATGCACATATATATATCGCGGACACGGCGGTTGCTCATCACAATTGTCAGATCACTCATCACCATCAGACTTTGTTCCAAACCATCTTCTGCTACGTGATTGGTCGAATCCGCTGCCCAGTTAGAACAATAATCATTATTGGGAGAGATGACGGCATTTGAAGTAATGCACCGGCTCGCGAAAGATAGTTCTTCAACATCCCTACTACGACCCCTTTAGTTTCTACTCCTGCTCATCGCGTAACAGAGATATTCTGATTCATCCGGATAAGACGCCACGATTTACCAACTCTTCAGAGTGGTTCGATCGAGATACGGTTTATCTGTCTGACTATGTGCAGAACTCACGGTCTAATAGCTCACTAGTGTGGTGGTGCCAATAGTAGAACGATAAGCATTGTATATAGCTGATTATCACAAGCTTAGATTGAAACCGTACTACATCTTTACTACTGAGTCAACAGATGGGACCGTGACGTTTTCTAGGATAATATGATACAGCCCTGTGTGTATACATACATGTATCCAGAGTGTTGGAAACTGATGCATATTTTGGCCTAACGCCCAGATAACCCCAAATCTCTATATTTTGACAAAACACAAAACACTACTCAAATTCGGAATTCAGATACGGAACATCTCTGCTATGCCTGATAATACATTGCCCTGTGTTTGGAAATAAAGTACCCACTTCCAAGGCAAAGAGACTTGTGAGGTAGTAAGAATATATAGTAAAGAAAACCAGAAAACATTAATCATAGACATTCTTTTTATTCCTTCATCAGCAAGAAAGTGCACACACTCAGATTGGCCTTGAGATGCCCTCATGGGAACATTCATTGACTCATTGTTGAGACATCACCGAATGTGCATCATTTTCCAACACTTTGGGTACACAATACAATGTTTAGTCAAATCATCGTATATCACTCGTTGCGCAGCTCGGATCGGGACTTAACGCTGTGGTGAACTCTGAGTTATGTCCAACACTGCGATATCAATTGCCATGGTCAGCTCGGAAATTTTATTCTCTGCGTTCACCCAGACATGCAGTGTCTTCCCTTTCCTTCCTGGCATGAATCTATAGCATTTCCCCGCGCGCAGGTCTAAAGGTGTTTCATGTCTTGAGCTTTTTTGAACCATGATCGAGCTATGTATATATAACTAATAGATGATTACTACATGTAGTAGTGGTAGAAAATTCCAATTTATAAACTAACGTCCGAGCAGGCATGTGCAGTCGCCGCAAGTGTCTATATGTCTCCGATCCATTGTTCTATTATAACGCGGAGACATCAAAGGACCGAGGTGGACGAGACAGTGAACCTAAAGAAGCCAAGTCACTTGGTCTCAAAACCTCTGCGCGGTTCTACGAGCGACGTGAGGTCCGTGAGGAGAGCAAAAGTCCTACAAAACACACGTTCGAGGTTTCAGTGACATGATGTCCATATATAACCGACATGTGTTTATCGAAATTAAGTTGAGTCTCACTCCCAGTGTTCGTACTGAACCTCATGGGCTTTGGGTGTTCCATCAGGCGCCAAGGACAATGTTACATTTGATATATATCGTCACGTAAACCCAATGTAACATAAAGCTCAACATTGGGTAGGAATTATTCAGGTGTTTATTGCAGTTAAGTCAGCCTCAAGGGAAACTCCTGAGATATTCCGAAATTCTCTACCTTTACGCACTTGTCTAGCTTGGTGTCTTTGCCGTCCGGGAGGCTCTACAACAACATCCATACATGTAGAGTCGCACCTCGCTATCTCTATCGTGTAATTCAATATCTCGGATCTCTTGCTGTCTTGTACGGGTTTGCGGGACAGGTACTGCCTTCCTCCACATAAAACTATTTGCTATCTCGTATATTTTGATATACTTGCTATCTCGTACGAGTTGGGCTCCCAGAATACACTAACAACATAACAAGGTGCGACTGTATGTAGCGACGAATCCCGCATGAAAAGAAAGGTTTATATATAACCTCAACCAACCAGCCCCAGGATTGCGAGCGACACACTGGCACCCATAAATACAGCCACTCATCAGAAGTGTTCGTGATCCACGTCAAAGTTGGTCAGTGCGTGATGTGGCTTACTAGATTTTACCGTCGGATTGAGGAACTAAAATGCATCTATATAATTGTGCATCCAGTGAGTGACAGAGATTTTTTTTGTTTTTGTTTTGTTTAATTCATACTCGCATGCAGACCGTAGTCTATGGCGGCGTACTATCCTCTTTAAACTTCACCTGGAGGGTTCAATCCATGATGGACCTAATGGAATACCCCAACCGAGCACTTAAGCCCGCCACCTTCACTTAGTCACACTGCTCCGGATTTTTCTCTACTTGTCCCATTTGGGCGCCAGTGTAAAGAACCATGGGCGAGGTAGAGGCTGTTGGGTCGAGGGACATGGTTAAGGTTCCCAAAGGAAGGTGTAGGCCTTGCTCGAGGACAAGGGAAGCAGCAGTGGTATACCCAAAGGCAGGGACGTAGGTCTGTACGAGGACAGAGGAGAAGACGGCGATGAGAGTCTGCACGAAGGCAGAGATAGTGGTCCGTACGAGGACGGAGATGACGGCGGTCGGCATGTTAACCGAGGTGAGGGCAGTGAGGGGGAAGTAAGCGACGACGAGAGTCACAGCGAGGGAGATGACGATGGATGCACAGAGCATGATGGACAGCAGACGTAACGTGGACTTTTTAGAAGTAAAGAAGTGTATTGAAGCGAAGTAAATCCCCCAAAGTAAATACCCGAAGTAATAAACAAGATGTTGCGTAAGGAAAGAAAGAGAAAGACGATAGGAGACATGAACGACGATATATATAGTAAGAAAGACCCCCGCGATTACTAATCCAACAGAATCTTCCAGATCCTCCGATGACTCATGCCTTTGTGTAGCGGTGTGGTTCGTTTGTGTCGCGATGTGGTTCGTAACAGTTTAACTCCTCCTCTCGAAGGGCGAACTCCTGTGAGCGAGTAAGGGGGTGATGAAGGGAAAAGAAAAGGTTAACAAGTATATAGGGGCGCAAGCAACGGGGAACGTAAGGTAGGGCGGTTTCATTTGCTAAAGAAACCGTAAGAAGCTTATACTTTACCACGGGAGGTCTTTTTAGGGACCCTAGTGGGTTTGGTGGGGTATAACGCGTGGAAGCGCTGCAACGATCCTCACTCTGCGTCGAAGTTTCGGGCCGGTTCCCAGGTGGGTTGCTCGTAGCCTGTCCATTTAACCAAGTATTGCAATTGCCGGTGGCGTATTTGTGAATCCAATACTTCTTGTACCTCAAACTCCTCTTCTCCTTCAACTATGACCGGTGGCGGTGGTGGTTGGACGTGGCCTGGCAGTGGGTGCGTGCGGGCGGGTTCCAAGAGCAAAACGTGAAACACTGGATGGGACTTCATGGATGCAGGAAGCTCCAAGCGGTACGTGTGGGATCCGATGCGTTCGAGTACTTTGAACTTCCCTAGGCGTTTGTGATCCAGTTTGTCGGAAGGCCGGGTGGTTTGTATGTGCTTTCGGGACAACCATACTGTTACGAACCACATCGCGACACGAACGAACCACACCGCTACACGAAGGCATGAGTCATCGGAGGATCTGGAAGGTTCTGTTGGATTAGTAATCGCGGGGTTCTTTCCTACTATATATTCGCGTCATGTCTCCTATTGTCTTTCCTTTCTTTCCACGCAACATCTTGTCATTACTGGGTATTTACTTTGGGGATTTACTTGACCAATACACTTCTTCTACAAAGTCGCGTTCGTGCTTCGTCATCGCTCTTGTCGTCGCTGTCGCCTTCTCGCCGTGGCCGCCGTGGTTACTTCCCCCTTCGCTGCCCTCACCTCGGTTAACATGCCGACCGCCGTTATCTCCGTCTTCGTACGGACCACTATCTCTGCCCTCGTGCAGACCATCGTCGCTGTATTCTACTCTGCCCTCGTGCAGACCTATGTCCCTGCCTTCGGGTATACCGCTGTCACTTCCCTTGCCTTCGCGCGAGGCCTACGCCTTCCTTCGGGAACCCTAACCATGTCCCTCGACCCCTCAGCTACTACCTCGCCCATGGTTCTTTACACTATGTTGCGTCGTTTATGGTGGACCGACATCCATCGAATCACCTCGCTTACGCGACCACCGACACCCACACTCTCTAAGGAGACCACCGCCGCCGTACTGATGTTCTCTTACATCACCCTCTTCCTTGTAGCCTGGACGATCGCCTATCACTTCGGGAGACTCCTCGTTCAGACCATTAAGGAACCACACGCCGACACCCCCCCATCGCCGACGCCACCCCGCCGTATCCGCCGACTACAACACCGCCTACTCCAACGCGCCTCACCGTATGGAAGACCGACAGGTAACGACCCAGGCTGGTGTTTCTTAACACTAGCTCCCGCTTCCTGCCGGCCCTACCTTGCGGGCTTAGGACCTTACCCCTCCCCGGCTAAGGTCCTGAACACCCTCCACCAGCTAGGAGCCCCACTACTCCCTGTCCTGGTCACCACGCACCGAGGCACGGCCCATGTCGAAGGCACTCCCGCTCCCCACACCGCCACCCGCCTACTACGGTCTCGCAGGGTAGGCGCTTAGCTCAAGATTGGGCAACTCCACCACCCCGGCGATTGTGAACCGTTCGAGATCCCAATACGACTATCAATGAGCAAGGAACCTACCAAGGCTCTGGTGGACACCGGGGCCACAGGGTACGGATTCATCGACGCCTCCTTCGCCCACGCCCGCCGGTACCCCCTCGAAGTGCTCCCCGCGCCAAGACACCTACAAGTCATCGACGGACGAGCCATCGCATCCGGAGCCATCACCCACTGCTGCAAACTCCGCCTTGAGGTTGGCGACCACGTTGAAGGAATAGTTTTGTTTGTCACTCAGCTAGGAGATGCCAAGGTAGTACTAGGCCTCCCATGGCTCCAGCACCACGCCGCACACCTACGATTCGCCGACCGCACCATCTCCTTCCATGCCAACCGATGCCGACAACACACCGCCGCGTCATAGACGAAGACTTTGGCCCCATACCCGCTGACTACCGCCGCCGCCACCACCGCCCCACTGCAACCGCCGCCGATCCCACCTCGACCCACTGTCCCGCTGCAACCACCACCAATACCACCGAGGCCCGACGTTCCCCGACGTACCCTCACGCTGTCCGCCGCCCGTTTCCGCAGAGAGGCCCAACAAACCGAGAACCAATTATTCCTCCTGGCCGCTCGCCCTACCACTGCATCGCCCACACCCCCAAGCTCCACGGATGAACTGGTGCCCCTGATGTACCACCAGTACCTCCACCTATTTCGGAAATCTGACGCCCAAGCACTCCCCCCGCACCGGTACATTGACCATGAGATCCCCGTACCGGGAGACAAACAGCCGCCGTTTGGCCCCTTGTATGGCATGTCATCGGACGAACTCAAGACCCTCCGGGAATACCTCGACGACCAACTAGCTCGTGGGTACATTCGCTCATCCTCCTCCCCTGCTGGTGCTCCGGTCCTGTTCATTAGGAAGAAGGACGGAAGCTTACGACTGTGCGTGGACTACCGCGCCCTCAACGCCCTCACCAGGAAGAACCGTTATCCCCTGCCGCTAATCAACGACACCTTGGACAGACTCAAAGACGCCAAGGTCTACACTAAGCTGGACCTCCGCAACGGGTACAACCAGATCCGGATCAAGGAAGGGGAAGAATGGAAGACTGCCTTCCGGACTCGGTACGGGCTGTTCGAATACCTGGTAATGCCGTTCGGCCTCACCAACGCCCCCGCCACGTTCCAAGCATTCATGAACGACACTCTCCGGACCCACCTCGACGACTTCTGCACGGTATACCTTGATGATATACTCATTTACTCGAAGACCATGGAGGAACATCGGCAACATGTCAAAACCATCTTGGACAAGCTGCAAACGGCGGGGCTCCACTGCAAGCCGGAGAAATGCGAGTTCCACGTTGAGCGCACGGAGTACCTAGGGTACATCATATCGGGCGAAGGCATCACCATGGCTACGGATAAAACCCAGGCCCTACAGGAGTGGAAAACACCAACCTCGGTACACGACGTCCAGGTCTTCTTGGGATTCGCCAACTTCTACCGAAGATTCATCCGTGACTATTCAAAGGTAGTGGCTCCTATGACTAACCTGCTGAAAAAGGACTCCACCTTCGTATGGACCCCAGATGCCGAACGATCCTTCACCCACCTGAAGGAAGCCTTCTCCTCCGCGCCGATACTAAAACACTTCGATCCCGAAAGGGCCTGCTTCCTGGAAACCGACGCCTCGGACTTCGTCGCAGCCGCCGTACTCTCCCAGAAGGACGATCAAGGAATCCTACACCCCGTGGCGTTCTATTCGCACAAGATGACACCGGCCGAATGCAACTACGACATCTACGATAAGGAACTATTGGCAATCGTCCGTGCTTTTGAAGAATGGCGAAGATACCTGGAGCCCTGTAACAAGGAAATTACGGTATATTGTGACCACAAGAATTTGGAACACTTTATGTCCACGAAGATCCTCAACCGCCGCCAAGCTCGATGGTCCCTAACGCTGTCCTCCTTCAACTTCGTGATCACGTACCGTCCAGGAGCAAAGAACGGAAAACCTGAAGCCCTCACACGTCGATCTGGAGATCTCCCAAAAGAGGGGGATGAAAGACTTACCCAGCAGCATCAGGTGATACTCAAGCCGAAGAATCTCCGCTTAGCCGCCGCCCTACAGATCCCCACTCACTCCCAAGTATCCGCCACCCGCCAAGAGGAACTGAAGTCCGCCCTCGCTAAAGACCCCCTCGCCAAACAACTGATGAAGGACATAGTGACCAGGAAGAAACACTCCCGCCTCCTACCCATCGGGGATTGCACCATCAAGGAAGGCCTCCTATACTACCAGGGCCTACTGTACATCCCCGATGACGCCGCCATTAAACTGGAGATCCTCCGGTCCCACCACGATGCCCCTTCGGCGGGGCACCCAGGTCGCGCTCGCACATTGGAACTCCTATCCCGGAATTACTACTGGCCTCAAATACGGAAGTACGTTGCCCGTTATGTGGATCACTGTGATACCTGCTCCCGGATTAAGCCGGTCCGACATGCTCCTTACGGACTCCTCAAGCCCCTGGCCCCCCCAAATAAACCATGGTCCTCCTTGTCAATGGACCACGTCACCGGCCTACCAGAGTCTCAAGGATCCAACGCAATCCTCGTGGTCGTCGATAGGCTCACCAAAATGGCCCACTACATCCCCACAAGAGATACCGCGGATGCTCCCGAACTCGCCCGCCTGTTCCTGCAACACGTCTGGAAGGCACACGGACTCCCTAAGGACATAGTATCCGAGCGAGGCACGACCTTTACCTCGCTGTTCTGGAAAGCCCTATGCAACCAACTGAACATCAAACCAAGGTTCAGCACGGCTTTCCACCCCCAGACCAACGGACAAACCGAGAGGGTCAACGCCATCATGGAACAATACTTGCGCGGATACGTCAACTACCAACAGGACAACTGGGCCGAGTTTCTCCCCTTGGCGGAATTCGCTCATAACAACGCCAGTACAGAGCCATTGGGAGTGAGTCCCTTCTTCGCGAACTACGAGTATAATCCTCAGCTGGACATACTCCCCGCCGACGAACGACACGAAGCACAGCCCAAGGAGGTGGTAGAATTCGCCAATTCGATCTCCACCCTGCAGGCCGCACTACGATCCGAGATCCTGTACGCCCAAGCCGCCGCCGCCGATAGTGCCAACACCGCTCGACTCCCTGAGCCACGACTAGAAGTAGGAGATTTGGTATGGCTGTCCCGCAAACACATCCGAACTACGAGGCCCTCCGACAAACTGGAAGCGCAAGCGCCAGGAAGTTCAAGATCCTCGAGCGCGTCGGGTCGCTTACCGTGCTGGAGTTCGCGCCGATGAAGTCACACCCGGTATTCCATGTATCGCTCTTGGAACCCGCCGTCTGCGCACCCCCTGCCAGGCCACGTCCAACCACCACCACCACCGGTCATCGTCGAAGGAGAAGAGGAATTTGAGGTACAAGAGGTGTTGGACTCGCGGATACGCCACCGACAACTACAATACCGGTTAAATGGGACAACGAACAACCCACCTGGGAACCGGCCGGAACCTCGGCGGAGTTAGGAGCACTGCAAGCGTTCCACTCGTTGTACCCCACCAAACCCACTAAGGCCCCTAAAAAGGCCCCCCGTGGTAAAGTATAAGTTTCTTACGGTTTCTTTAGCAAATGAAACCGCCCGACCTTACGTCTCCCGGTACCTGTACCATTACCGCTTGCTAACTTTTCTTGCTTTCTTCTTACTCCGTTCCCCCTTACCCGCTCACAGGAGTTCGCCCTTCCGAGGGGAGGAGCTAAACTATTCTGACATCGCGACGGCGACGAACCACACCGCTACACGAAGGCATGAGTCATCGGAGGATCTGGAAGGTTCTGTTGGATTAGTAATCGCGGGGTTCTTTCCTACTATATATTCGCGTCATGTCTCCTATTGTCTTTCCTTTCTTTCCTTACGCAACATCTTGTCTATTACTTTGGGTATTTACTTTGGGGGATTTACTTGACTGTCAATACACTTTTTACTTCTACAAAGTCGCGTTACGTCATCATGCTCTGTGCATCCGCTGTCGCCTTCCTCGCCGTGACCCTCGTAGTCGCTTACTTCCCCCTCGCTGCCCTCACCTCGGTTAACATGCCGACCGCCGTTATCTCCGTCTTCGTACGGACCACTATCTCTGCCCTCGTGCAGACCATCGTCGCTGTATTCTACTCTGCCCTCGTGCAGACCTATGTCCCTGCCTTCGGGTATACCGCTGTCACTTCCCTTGCCTTCGCACGAGGCCTACGCCTTCCTTCGGGAACCCTAACCATGTCCCTCGACCCCTCAGCTACTACCTCGCCCATGGTTCTTTACACATACTAAATCTCCGACCTCCAAACGGGGTTCTGGGAGTCGGGCGGCATTGGCGCTATCGGCGGCGGCAGCTTGGGCGTACAGGATTTCGGATCGCAAGGCGTTTTGTAAGGTGGAGATCGAGTTGGCAAATTCTACCACTTCCTGGGGCTGGGCTTCGCGTCGTTCTTCGGCGGGGAGTACTTCCAGTTGAGGATTGTAACCGTAATTGGCGAAGAAAGGGCTCAACCCTAAAGGCTCCGTGCTGGCGTTGTTGTGCACGAACTCCACTAGTGGGAGGAATTCGGCCCAGTTGTCTTGTTGGTAGTTGACGTATCCGCGTAAGTACTGTTCCATGATCGCGTTGACCCTCTCGGTTTGTCCATCGGTTTCATGGATCGGTTATAGGGTTTGATTAGTAATGGTTGTTCCATCGCGTTCTGTTGTGTTCGGTGAAAACTCTGTCGCTTGCGTAACCATGGGTCATTGGGAGGATTAGTCATCGTAGGATTTCCTTGGGTATATCATAGGGCTCTCCCTCGCTTCGTCGCTGTTTCTCTTCTTCTTTCCTCAAGCAACGTCTTCTACTGTTATCATACTTGTTACGCATATCGGGCCTACCCTGGAATATCATACCAGGCTAAGCCATTACTATATCACGCTGGTTATAAATATATACGCTGTTACTTCTCTTCTAACGAAGACCGCTGAACCTCGCTTACGTTGATACCCCTCTTCTAACGAAGACTATTGCACCTCGCTTGACTCACTCGACAACTACTATTGTCGCACCTCGTACCCTGCGGAACGTTCGCACAACACCGCCCCTTGAGAATCGGTTTGGGGGTCGAATGCGGTGCTGAACCGGGGCCTAATGTCCAATTGGTTGCACAGTGCCTTCCAGAACAGCGAGGTAAAAGTCGTGCCTCTGTCCGACACTATGTCCTTAGGGAGTCCGTGGGATTTCCAGACGTATTGTAAGAACAGGCGGGGGAGTTCGGGAGCATCCGCGTTGTCTCTGGTGGGGATGTAGTGAGCCATCTTGGTGAGTCGGTCGACGACTACTAGAATGGCATTTGATCCCTTGGACTCTGGTAGGCCGGTGACATGATCCATTGACAAGGAGGACCAAGGTTTGACCGGGGGAACTAGTGGTTTGAGTAGCTCATACGGGGCATGTCGTACCGGTTTAATCCGGGAGCAGGTGTCGCAATGGTCCACGTATCGGGCAACGTACTTCCACATTTGGGGCCAGTAGTAGTTCCGGGATAGTAGTTCTAGCGTTCGTGCTTGTCCTGGGTGTCCAGCTGAGGGTGCGTGGTGGTGGGAGCGGAGTATCTCGAGCTTGATCGTGGCGTCTTCGGGGATATACAGTAGACTCCGGTAGTAGAATAACCCTTCCGTGAGCGTGCATTCGCCTATGGGCTGGAGACGAGAGTGTTTTTTCTTGGCCATGATGTCCTTCATTAGTTGTTTGGACAGGGGATCTTTGGCAAGGGCGGACTTCAGTTCCTCTTGGCGGGCGGCGGATAGTTGGCTGTGCATCATCAAAAAAAAAAATCCTCCAAGACGAATTGTACGTCCAGACGTACGGATTCGTGTTTTGTGACCATAATCTTGTCTTTTGCTACCAAATACTCGTGTTTTGGTCGTCCCGCGCTTCCCGGGACTCCCAAAAATGACATGTCGTCTTTTGGCGCCTACTATTCGTCCCAAACGTGACACCTCGTCTTTTGACGCCTAGTATGCATCTCAAATATGACATCGTCTTTTAACGCCTTTTGACGTCGCGGATGTGATATTTTGCCTATGTACAGGCCCTAATGCTAATACCGCTAGCTAATGACGTCAGATTTGACGCTTTCTCCACACCGTGAGGATCCACCCACACCTCCACCTCCACCTCCACCTCCACCTCCATGCCTACCTACCTCGCCTCCTACCTCACCTCCTACCTCACCTCCTACCTCACCTCCTACCTCACCTCCTACCTCACCTCCTACCTCACCTCCTACCTCCTCCTACCTATATCGACACCTACCTCCTGCCTGTATCAGCGCCTGGATACGTATTTACCTTCCTCTGCATTTTGACGCCTTTACTGACACCTACTAGGCTCCAAATACTGGACGATTTCGACACCTACCAGGCTCCAAATACTGGACGATTTGGACACCTCCTACGCACCGAATACTGCACGATTTGGACACCTACCAGTCACCAAATACTGCACGATTTGGACACCTACCAGTCACCGAATACTGCACGATTTGGACACCTCCAGGCAGCGAATCGACACCTACCAGTCACCGAATACTGCACGATTTGGACACCTCCAGGCAGCGAATCGACACCTACCTGTCACCGAATACTGCACGATTTGGACACCTACCAGTCACCGAATACTGCACGATTTGGACACCTGCAGTCACCGAATACTGCACGATTTGGACACCTCCAGGCAGCGAATCGACACCTACCAGTCACAGAATACTGCACCAAATGGACACCCCAGGCAGCGAAGCGCCACCTACCAGTCACCAAATACTGCACGATTTGGACACCTACCAGTCACCGAATACTGCACGATTTGGACACCCCCGGGCAGCGAATCGACACCTACCAGTCACCAAATCCTGCACGATTTGGACACCCCCAGGCAGCGAATCGAGACCTACCAGTCTAACGGGGCGTGGTAGGAGGAACGGGACTAAAGGCGGTCGAGACGGAATCGACTCGAAATACGTTCAAGACGGGACAGGAGATCGGACTTGAATACCGATCGAACAAAGTATATTGATAAACTAACGAGGTGCCGGAATGGCTGCGCCTAGCGTGATATGCCAGGTGAAACCAACTAGAAACGAATACAAATGAAGACGTTGCGTAAGGAAAAGAAGAAGAGAAGAGAAACAGAAATGAAGCGAGGGAGAGCCCTATAATATACCCAAGGAAATCCTCCGCTGACTAATCCCAATGACTCACACCGTGCAACCGAAATAGAAAACCCATAACCGATCCCGATCTTTCCTTCCGCAATCCTAACCTGAAGCGCCTAGCGCTGACCGTATCCTCCGAGCACCTTCCTAACTCATCCACCTTATCCGACGCGATAACGATCCTTCACCTAATACTTCGATTCCGCAACGTTCTTGATGGCAGGGCAGGTGGGGGCGGCCGTGCCGCGATACTAGCCCCCTCTCTAGGTTCGAGCTCCGCGAGAACTCCGACAGGTCCAGGCTTTGTAGGGTATAGGCGATGGAAGCGGGCGAGGAGGCGAGGGGCGTTGGTGACGTTGTCGGAATATTCCCAGGTCGGGGCGTCGTAACCCTTCCAGCTGCATAGGTACTGGAGACGTTTGTACCGGATTTGAGAGTCTAGAATATCGTCAAGTTCCCACTCTTCCTCACCTTCTACGACAACAGGGGGAGCCGGGGAGGATGTGTCTGGTAGAGGGTCTATAGCGCGGGACAGGGTGTATCTTCGCCGAGGCCGGCAGGTCAAGCTCATATGCATAGGGGCTGATGACCTTCTTGATCTTGAACCTTCCCAGGCGTTTCCAATCGAGTTTCCTAGAGGGGCGAGTGGTCTGAATGTTCTTCGCGTTGGCCACGCCGTCGCGACCTTATAATTGGGGGCGGGTGTTCGGTGTTGGTTGGCACCGGTTTCCTGTCGGTCCTGAGCATAGCGCATCTCAGCTCGGAGGTGTTCTGGTATCTCGGTCATCCTTTTCACCAAAGCGTTGACGTCCTGTTGCTGGTTCCGAAGGCGATGGTCTTAGATCTTCCGTGGCGGTCATAACCGTAGTTAGCCATAAACGGGGAGACTTGCGTGGTTTCAGAGGTCGCGTTATTGGCAGTGAACTCGGCGATGGGTAACCAGTCAGTCCAGTCATCTTGTTGGTAGGATACATAGCTCCTTAGGTACTGCTCCATGACTGCGTTGGCTCGTTCCGTCTGTCCGTCAGTCTCAGGGTGGAACGCGGACGACATAGCTGCTGTGATCTTCAAGGCTTTACACAATGATTTCCAGAACTTCGAGGTGAATTGGGTCCCTCTGTCCGAGACGATAGATGTAGGTAGGCCATGGAGTTTCCAGACGTGGTCGATGTAGAGGCGTCGAGATCTTCGGAACCGGTGGTTGTATTGCAGGCGATATAGTGCTTCATCTTTGACAGGCGGTCCACCACAACCAGAATCGCATCCTTACCTTTACTCTCCGGCAGGCCTGTGACGAAGTCCATGGATATATGAGTCCAAGGTTTCTGGGGTACAGGTAGTGGGTGTAGGACTCCGAAGGGGCATGAGATGTCTTGCTCCGACTACAGGTATGGCAGTTGCGGACATATCGTTCCACGGACTTGCGCATTGTGGGCCAGTAGTAGGATCGTGCTAGCAGGTCAAAGGTCTTAGCTCTTCCGACATGATCCGCCGACGGCGCATCGTGGTGTTCCTTCAAGAGATGGAGTTGCAGGGTTTGGTCATCGGGGACATAGATTTTGGTACGGTACGTCAATAGTCCTTCACGGGTGGAGCATTCGGCCAAGGTGATATCTCGGGAATGCTTTGCGCCTCTTTGGATGAGTTCTAGTATCTTGTTTGGGAATGGGTCAGTGATGTACGCTTGTTTAAAAAGTTCTTCCAGGGGGGACAGTCCTTGTAAGGACTGGGTTGTAATCACCCAGATTCTGGGACTTCAACACTGTCTGACTCTGATGGGCCAGGCGTTCATCCCCCTCCTCAGGCATATCCTGTGACCTCCTGGTCAATGCGTCCGGTTTTCCACCTTTCTTCCCAGGTCGGTACGTGATCTTATAATCGAAGCGTGATAGGAGTTCGGACCATCTGGCCTGTCGTCGATTCAATAGCTTCTTGGTCATAAAATATTCTAGGTTACGGTGGTCGCTCAGGACTTCAATGGTATCCACGGTTGTCATTAGTTCCGACCTCCATTCCTCGAAGCAGCGGATGATTGCCAGCAGTTCCTTATCGTATATTTCATAATTACACTCCGCAGGGGAGTGTTTCTTATTCATATATGCCACGGGGTGTAGGGTTCCCGAGTCATCGTATTGGGACAGTATTCCACCGGAGACGAAGTCGGAAGCATCAGATTCCACGATGATATGTCTATCGGGGTCGAAATGGCGGAGGACCGGGTACGAGGTAAACGCTGCTTTCATGTGATCAAAGGCTGTTTGGCAAGCGGGGGACCATACGAATGGGGTGTTATCGTGCGTGAGTGCTGTGATGGGTAGCAGTATCTTGGAATAATCCTTGATAAATCTTTTATAAAAGTTTGCGAACCCGGTGAATACCTGAATATCCTTCACATTCCGGGGTGCCTTCCAATCCCTGATCTTCTCTACCTTTGCCGGATCCATCTCCAAACCCTTTGTTGTAATTATCAACCCGAGGTACTTGGTTTCTTGTACATGGAACTCGCATTTCTCCGGGGCGCAGTACAGGTCGTTGTCTGTGAGGGCTTGAAGGACTTGGTTAACGTGATCGATATGCGTTTCCAGGTCCTTGCTGTAAATCAGGATGTCATCCAAGTAAGCAGTGCAGAACCTATCAAGGAAGGGGCGAAGAACGTCGTTTATGAACCGTTGGAACGAGGCAGGGGCATTGGTTAAGCCGAACGGCATGACGTTGTACTGGAAGTGGCCGTCGGGTTCGAATGCTGTTTTCCACTCGTCCCGTGGCGATCACGAATCTGGTTGTCTGCTGCAGTTTGGTGTACCATTTGGCGCGCCGATGAGGTTGAAGGTTTCTTTGGATAAGGGCAGAGGGTAGCGATCCTTGATGGTGATGTCATTTATTCGCCGGTAGTCAGCGCGAAGCGGAGTCCTCCACCTGGTTTTCTGACAAACAGGACCGGGGCACCGGCGGAGGAAGAGCTTGGTTCCATTCGTCCTGAAGCTACTTCTTCCTCCAGGTGCTTCTGTAGGGTGGTCAGTTCATCACGGGACATACTATAGAGGGGACCAAATGGGGTTCAGTTCCTTCCTTGAGCCGGATGGGATGGTCATAGGGGCGGTGTTGTGGTAGCTTTTTAGCTCCTTCTTCCTGGAATCGTGACAAGTATTGGTGGTGACCGGTTGGTACGAGTGCGATAGGGTTTGAGCGGCGGCGATTGTGTTGGATTAAAAGCACTGCGAAGACTTGGAGGTCCCTGGTGGTTTCGTAGAACGTAGCCGCTGACACTCTCTCTATTTCTAGATCGTGTGTCGCGGGCAGCGGGCTGGAAATTCCTTGGACATAAGCGGGTGTGGGTTCGTCGTTGCATTGGCGGAGGCAGTGCTGGGAGTCAAAAAGGATGGAGTTCGTAGCAAAGTCTAGCTTGACGTTATGTCGACGCATCCATGGGATACCAAGGACTACAGGGTAGTGCCCAAGGCGGGTGACATACGCGGTGACTTTCTCGAAATGGCCTTGAATGCGGAGGGACAATTGTGCAGTGTGTGTGATATCACCGGAGGAGATTTCTCTCCCATCGATGACTTGTAGTTTACGGGGTTGAGCGAGCAGGGAGGTAGGAAGTTGGTGGTGGCATACGAATCTCTCGATGACGCGATTCCAGAATCTCCAGTGTCAACTAATGCGTAGGTTATACAGATTTTATTTTTATCAGATACAGAACATGAAACAACTAAGTGATCTGAAAACCTTGCGCGCAGAAGCGGACACTAGAAACAGGACCAGAAACCGAAGACAAGGACAAAGAGATAGGAGAAACCTGTACTGAGCCACTCAGTGCAGGTCGTCCCCATTTCCCGACGGTGGGGAATGGGAGCGCGGCATACCAGAGAAAGAAAAACCAAGATCAGAAGAACCAGAAGCAGAACCAGAAGAAGAAAAACCAGAACCAGAAGAAGAAAAACCAGAACCAGAAGAAGACGAAGACGTAGCAGCAAGAGCCCCACGCATTACCGGAGGTTGGTAGACCTCGGCAGTGGCAGCGGCACGGAACGGACGAGCATTGTGGCGACGGTTTGGACACTCGGTGGCGAAATGTCCCGCATGTCCACAGTACATACACAACCCTTGGGCCATGCGACGCGAGCGTTCGGCTGGGGACAAGGGACCACGAGGGGCACGAGGACGGATGTTGGAGAGATCCATAGGGACCGTGCCTCCTGGTGCGTGGGACGGGTGTGTGGCGGTGACTGGGGCAGGAGCGGAGACGGGAGCAGACGACCTTGGAGGTGCGGAGGCGAAGGCAGGAGCAGAGGCGACACGTGAGCGGAGGCGGGCGTCCCTGATGCGTCCATCCAACTCTTGTAGGAGTCGGACGTAAGCCGTCAGGGAGTCGGGGGTGGCATGGTGGATCATGGCATTCCGGAGGTCACTTGAGAGCCCACGTGTGAGGGCGTGCTTCTGGGCTTGTTCATTCCAGGCAACATCGGCGGCAAGGCGTTGAAAATCGGCGAAGTATGCGGAGAAGTCTCGCGTTCCCTGCGTTAGTTTCTCCAACTCCCGTTCAGCGGTTGCGACTCGGTTAGGGTCTCCAAAGGCAGTGTCCAGGAGGGTGATCAGTGCTTCGATGTTGGCGAGGTTGATGTTGGCACCGTTGACCAAAGGCATGACCTGGCCAAGTGCGCGTCCGGTTAGGAAGTTGATCGCGTATACGAGCTGCTGTTGGTCGGAGGTGAACCGGTCGGCGTTTCCGATCATCTTGAGGCGGAGTTGGGTGACGAAGGGACGGAGAG
This sequence comes from Morchella sp. 2016-41, assembly GCA_024713855.1. Lineage (NCBI taxonomy): Eukaryota > Fungi > Ascomycota > Pezizomycetes > Pezizales > Morchellaceae > Morchella > Morchella sp. 2016-41. Next base: position 43,336 of record JAMGZD010000003.1, read on the forward strand.
CCGAGCGGGTGCCGTCGAACTTAGCTGGGTCAGGGATTTTGTCAGATCGTTGGGCAGGGGCAGGGACAGGGACTGGGGGCTGGGTTTGGACGGGGACTGGGACTGGTGCAACAGGTTCAGGGGCCGGTGGTGCTTGAGCGCGTAGGAGCCGGTTAAGCTCCCTTGCTTCCGTGAGTTGTGTCGTCAAGTCTTGGACTTGGTTCTCGAGTTCGGGGATGGCGGTGGTGGTGTTCCTGGCGACGTTTAGTTCTTGTTGGAGCGCATCCCTTTGGTTGGTGAGAGCGTGTCCTTCACGGAAGTTCGCTACTGACTGACTGTGCCATCGGGATAGGTTTTGGTATAGGAGGTCGGGGTTTTGGGTGTAGGAGTCCCGGAACTCATCGAGAGTTCCTGGGAAACCCCATTGGGATGGGGTTGCCATTGCGTATCAGGAGTCGATGTAAGTCGACGCAACGTAGTCTAACGGGGTGTGGTAGGAGGAACGGGACTAAAGGCGGTCGAGACGGAATCGACTCGAAATACGTTCAAGACGGGACAGGAGATCGGACTTGAATACCGATCGAACAAAGTATATTGATAAACTAACGAGGTGCCGGAATGGCTGCGCCTAGCGTGATATGCCAGGTGAAACCAACTAGAAACGAATACAAATGAAGACGTTGCGTAAGGAAAGAAGAAGAAGAGAAACAGAAATGAAGCGAGGAGAGCCTATAATATCACCAGGAAATCCTCCGACTAATCCCAATGACTCACACCGTGCAACGAAATAGAAAACCCATAACCGATCCCGATCTTTCCTTCCGCAATCCTAACCTGAAGCGCCTAGCGCTGACCGTATCCTCCGAGCACCTTCCTAACTCATCCACCTTATCCGACGCGATAACGATCCTTCACCTAATACTTCGATTCCGCAACGTTCTTGATGGCAGGGCAGGTGGGGGCGGCCGTGCCGCGATAACCAGTCACCAAATACTGGACCAAATGGACACCCCCGGGCATGGATTCCTGCACCTACCAGTCACCAAATACTGCACCAAATGGACACCTACCAGGCAGGGAGGTCAGCGGGCAGGCAGCTCAGCGGGGAGGAGGGCAGGCAGCTCAGGGGCGAGCCTCAGGCCTCAGCGGGCAGGAGGGCAGACAGGCAGCTCAGCGGCGAGCTCATTAGGCAGGCAGCTCAGCGGGGAGCTCAGCGGGCAGGCAGCTCAGCGCGCAGGAGGGCAATGCCCGGGGCAGGAGTAAGCGGAGGTGGGTGGGGCACTTAGAAATGTACATAGAATTACGTGAGCGTGAATCAATAAGCGTGGCGTTTGCGGCGGAACTGGTGTCCTAGTCTATGTACCGATTGCCGAGTGACCTCATTCTGCCAGCCAAATTCGCTAGCAAAAGCCGTTAACCGGGCAAAAGCTACCCAGGTGTGGACCCGGTGTTCGTTTTGGGGTCAAAAGACGACGTAATTCGGTCAAAAGACGACGTAATTCGGTCAAAAGACGACGTAATTCGGTCAAAAGACGACGTAATTCGGTCAAAAGACCAACTCGTCTTTTGACCAAAAGACGACTCCGCGACGACAATGGGAGAGATTCTCTCATTTTCCCGTCGAGACGATGTCTTTTTGCGCCGGGGCGTATGGATGCAGGTAAGAAAACTTCTCATGCGCCTGGTGCGCCTGGTGTGCCTGGGTACGCCCAAGCACGTCAGACCGAACCAAATTTTTTGCTGATGAACACAGAGACAGAGAGTTCCATCGGCTTTCTTGACAAAGAGGACAGGGGCACCGGCGGGAGAGGAGCTCGCACGTATGGTTCCTTTCTCTAGATTGTCCTGGATGTACTTCCGCTGGACAATTAGCTCTTCGCGGGACATGCCATAGAGTGGTCCGAATGGTGGTTCCTTCCCTTCTTTGAATGGGATGGTGTGGTCGTATGGTCGGCGCGGTGGCATCTCGTTAGCGAAACTTTCATCCATCATGTAGTAGAACCGTTCGTATCGCTTCGGCACTCGAGTTTTCCAGTCATCCTTTGGGGCTTTGTCAATCGCTTGGTCAATCTCTTCCATGGTCACACTGAAGATTTGGAGCTTGTCCCTTCGGGCAAACCGACAAAGGGCAGCCGAGCTGACGAGATGGAAACCGGGCGGTGAAGTTACTCCTTTAACAGGGACGACTTCCTTGACGGAGTTACAGTGGCCCTTGCAGTAGTTGGAGTTGAAGGCTATGCTGTTGTCCTTGAAGCGTATTGTAGCGTCATGTAGTTGGAGCCAGGGGATGCCGAGCACAAGGGGGTAGGTGTTAAGGGATATCAAAGATATGGCAATGCTAAGCAATAGTTCTGTAGCTTTTAAACAATAAGATTTGATAGACCGGACTCCGCTCGCTATCGATGAAGGCTCTCTGATCCCCTCTAGCTTACGGGCGCCCGCTCTTCTATTTATACATGATTGGCACCCTTATCCGGGGCCGTCTTCTATCTAGCACATTCTATCTCGCGTAATACCTTTGACTCACAAATGCCGGCTATCGGGTTGCACTATACTATTACGTTGGTCACCTTCTCAAAGGAGAACGACCTGCAGCCGTCAGCACACCACTCTCGAGGTGTGTTGCCTAATAGTCTTTCGTGCAGGTGTGGTCGCACACGGCGCCCCCACCCCCTCGATACCTTTCTATGCTTGCCTCTGGTTACCCGTCCTTCCTTCACAACCCTTCACTTGAATCTCCCGTAACACTACCCCCCCTTCCTAGACGTCGCCCTCGACCGTTAAAAACCTTCCTTTAGAAAAAACCCTGTGGGAAAGGCTAGAGGTAGGGAAAGGTATCGAGGCTAGTCCTTTGTGACTCTCCATCGCTTATGGGTTGACCGGGTATGGGGACGAGTGTTAGTCGATGGTTGTACGTTCTCGTCAGCTAAGGCTTCTTGAGGTTCAGGTGTCGCTATCCGTTTCCTGGTGTTCTGTTGCCTTGCTGGGTTGGCATCCTCTCGGTACGGGCGGAGCAACATCTCGTGAAATACATTATGGACCTTCCATTCTACCGGTAGGTCCAGTCTGTATGCGCGACTCCCGATCGTTGCTGATACTCCGAAGGGTCCGGTAAACTTATCCGACCATTTCCCGTATCCGCCGAGGTTCCGGGTATCGAGCAGTACCTTTTGTCCGATGCTGAACTGCTGTGGTACTGGCCCTTTCCGAGATGCCATCCTGTCAAACGTTTTCTGTAGGGTCTCTCTTGCCAGCTCGTGGGCTGATAAGAGGTCATCGAGGTATGCATTTCCTCGATCGTCAAGCTTCTGCAACTCCACTTCCGTAGGCCAAGTCATTCGAGGGTGGAAACCGTACTTGCAGTAGAACGGTGATTGCCCTATGGAGGAGTGCTTCGAATTATTATAGGAGAACTCACAAATTGGTAACAGATCCTTCCATTTCTTCCCAGTGCCTGCTGTAAACGCCCGTAGGTACGATTCCAGGTGCTGGTTAGTCCGCTCCGTCTGTCCATCCGTCTCCTAATCCCTAGTCTTTCCGTGATGGTGGCCCAAAAGGCCGAAACGAACTGGGTTCCTCGATCAGACACAATGCTCCGAGGTAACCCGTGGAAGCGCCACACATCCTTCACAAAGGCGTTGGCAGTCTGCTCCGCTGAGATTCCCGTCATTGGTATAAAGTGCACCATCTTACTGAAGCGATCCACTACCACCAAGACGTTCCGGAATCCTGACTTCTCCTTTGGCATTTCAACTATGAAATCCATTGAGATGTCCGTCCAAGGTGTGGCTGCTAGCTCTAGTGGACTTGGAAGAGACAGGTGATGGCGACGTTGCTTGGCTCGTTGGCAAACGTCGCAGGTGCTGACGTAGTGACTGACATCCTTGGTTATGCCCGGCCACCAATAGTTCCTATCAATCAATTCCCGGGTTTTATCCCGCCCTAGGTGCCCCGCGGCTGGCGTATCATGGTGATCTTCAATCACCTGCTTTACCGCATGACCTGGTACTATCCAGCGCCCTCTCCGGGTCGCCGTCTTCGTATCCGGGTCCCATACCGGCAGAGTCTCTTCGTCTTCAGACGTGATTGCTCTCCGGTTCCATCTGTCATCTGGGTTTGCGTCAGGGAGTGTGTCCAGCACGACGGTTCTCTGAACCCATTGATCCCCCAACTCATACCAGTCCTGTTGAACCAACAGTGGGAGTGACACCCCTGGTATGTCACACCATCGACCAAGCTCGGTCCATTCCTCAGCAGGTTCGCCAATTATCTCCGGGCCAGGTTCTATTCTGGTCCTTCGAAATGATCCTCCGTTAACAACTGTTTTACGGGTTGTTCTCGGATTACTCCTTTCCATGGCGTCTCGGGCGCCTGGTTAATCACATCGGGCTTCCCGTTTTTTCCCTGAGCGTGTGGATCTTGAATCGAAAAGGTCCTATCTTTTTGGCACAACGTGCCTGCCTTCTGGACAACTTCTTAGTCGTGGTGAAATATTGGAGGTTCTGATGATCAGAGTATATCTCGATGGGGATACTAGTCCCTTCGAGCCAGTGTCGCCAAGTCAATAGCGCGGAAACTATAGCGAGCATCTCCTTATCGTAGATCTCATAGTTCACTTCTGCTTCGTTAAGCTTGCGACTGTGGTAAGCCAAGGGATCTAGCAGACAGTCTTCGAACACCTGGGAGAGCACCGCAGCTTCGGCCCAGTCGCTGGCGTCTATTTCAAGTATTGCCTGGCGATGTTCGTCATAATGTCGGAGTATTGGTGCGGTGGTAAACCTCTTCTTGAGTCCATCGAAAGCATCCCGCTGTTCTTTGGCCCATCGCCACTCGGTACCCGTCTTCAGTAAGTCCGTCATTGGTTTGCAGACTCGTGAATATCTGTGGACGAATCGTCGTAGGAAATTGGTGAAGCCCAAGAAGACTTGTAGCTCCTTTACCTTCGTGGGGGTTTTCCAATCGAGAATCGCCTGCACTTTCTTGGGTGAGACTCTCGTTCCTTTTCCTGACAATAAGAATCCAAGGAATTCTACTTCCTCGGCAAATCAAATTGTCTTCTCCGGGTTACCGTATAGGTGGTGCTGGCGTAGCCGCTCCAATACACGCCCAACTAGAGCAATATGCTCCTCTCTGGTCTTCGAGTACATCAGGATATCATCTAGGTAGGCCACGACGCCTTCATCTAGTAGATCCTTGAATATGGTATTGATCATGGCCTGGAATGTCGCCGGGGCATTGGTCAAACCGAAAGGCATCACCTTATACTCGTAGTGACCATACTTGGTCCGGAAAGCCGTTTTCCACTCCTCTCCCTTCTTGATACGTATCAGGTTGTATCCATTCTTCAGGTCAATCTTCGTGAAGAAGTTAGCACCCTTGGTCGAGTTTGCCAATTCGTCCATAAGTGGTAGAGGGTAGCGGTTCTTGACAGTCAGGGCGTTTAGGCCTCTGTAGTCCACGCATAGCCTCAGACTTCCGTTTGCTTTAGGCACGAATAGGATTGGTGCGGCAGCAGGGCTTGAAGAGGGACGGATCTTGCCTGAGGCTAGCATCTCGTCTAAGTACTCCCTCAACGCTTTCTGCTCCGGTGGAGAGAGGGGGTAGATCTAACGGGGCAAGGAACGAGGAGCGAGACTAGGAGGGGTCGAGGCGAGGATCGACTCGAGATACGTTCGGATGGGACAGGAGATCGGGCTCGGATACCGATCGAACAAATATATTGATAACGGACAGGAGGTACAGAAATGGTTCCGCCTAGCGCGATATGCTAGGTGAGACCAACTAGGACTGAATACAAATGAAGACGTTGCGTAAGGAAAGAAGAAGAAGAGAAGAGAAACAGAAACGAAGCGAGGGAGAGCCCTATAATATCTTTCGAGAAATCCTCCGCTGACTAATCCCAAGGACTCAACCCGTACAACGAGAATAGGAAACCCATAACCGATCTCGATCTTCCCTTCCGCAATCCCAACCCAAAGCGCCTAGCGCTGACTGTATCCTCTGAGCACCTTCCTAACTCATCCATCTTATCCGACACGATAGCGATCCTTCACCTAATATCTCGATTCCGCAACTTTCTCGACAGTAGGGCAGGTGGGGGCGGTCGTGCCGCGATACTAGCCCCCTCTCTAGGTTCGAGCTCCGTGAGAACTCCGACAGGTTCAGGCTTCGTAGGGTATAGGCGATGGAAGCGGGCGAGGAGGCGGGGAGCGTTGGTGACGTTGTCAGAATATTCCCAGGTCGGGGCGTCGTAACCCTTCCAGCTGCATGGGTCTTTGGAGGCGTTTGTATCGGATTCGAGTCTAGAATAATGTCAAGTTCCACTCTTCCTCCTTCAACGACAACAGGGGGAGCCGGGGGAGGGATGTGTCCTGGTATCGGGTCCGTAGCGCAAGGGTCCAATTTCGAAACGTGAAAGACGGGGTGTATCTTCATCGAAGCCGGCAGGTCCAGTTCATATGCGTAGGGGCTGATGATCTTCTTGATTTTGAACCTTCCCAAGCGTTTCCAGTCGAGTTTCCGAGAGGGTCGAGTGGTTTGGATGTTCTTTGCGTTAAGCCATACCTTGTCACCGACTTTATAATTGGGGGCGGGTGTTCGATGTTGGTTGGCACCGGTTTCTTGACGGTCCTGGGCATATCGCATCTCGGCTCGGAGGTGTCCTTGTATCTCGGTCATCCGTTTCACTAGAGCATTGACGTCCTGTTGTTGGTCTCCGATCGCCGATGGTGCTAGGTCTTCCGTAAAGCGGGGGTCATAACCGTAGTTAGCCATGAACGGGGAGACTTGCGTGGTTTCCGAGACAGCGTTATTGGCGGTGAACTCGGCAATGGGTAACCAGTCAGTTCAGTCGTCTTGCTGGTAGGATACATAGCTCCTCAGGTACTGTTCCATGACCGCGTTGGCTCGTTCCGTCTGTCCGTCAGTTTCAGGATGGAATGCGGACGACATAGCTGCTGTGATTTTCAAGGCTTTGCACAATGACTTCCAGAACTTCGAGGTGAATTGGGTTCCTCTGTCCGAGACGATAGATGTAGGTAGGCCGTGGAGTTTCCAGACGTGGTCGATGTAGAGGCGTGCGAGATCTTCGGACCCGGTGGTTGTATTGCAGGCGATGTAGTGCTTCATCTTTGACAGGCGGTCCACCACAACTAGAATCGCATCCTTACCTTTACTCTCCGGCAGGCCCGTGACGAAGTCCATGGATATATGAGTCCAAGGTTTCTGGGGTACAGGTAGTGGGCGTAGGACACCGAAGGGGGCATGCCGAGATGTCTTGCTCCGACTACAGATGTGGCAGTTGCGGACATATCGTTCCACGGACTTGCGCATCGTGGGCCAGTAGTATGATCGTGCTAGCAGGTCAAAGGTTTTTGCTCTTCCGACGTGACCAGCCGACGGCGCATCGTGGTGTTCCTTCAGAAGATGAAGTTGTAGGGCTTGGTCGTCGGGGACGTAGATCTTGGTACGGTACGTCAATAATCCTTCACGGTTTGAGCATTCGGCCAAGGTAATGTCTCGGGAGTGCTTTGCACCTGTTCGGATGAGATCTAGTATCTTGTTTGGGAATGGGTCAGTGATGTACGCTTGTTTGAAAAGTTCTTCCAGGGGGGACAGTCCTTGTAAGGACTGGGTTGCAGCCAACAAACCCAGGTTTCCCAGATTCTGGGACTTCAACACTGTCTGGCTCTGATGGGCCAGGCGTTCATCCCCCTCCTCAGGCATATCCTGTGACCTCCTGGTCAATGCGTCCGGTTTTCCACCTTTCTTCCCAGGTCGGTACGTGATCTTATAATCGAAACGTGATAGCAGTTCGGACCATCTGGCCTGTCGTCGATTCAATAGTTTCTTGGTCATAAAATATTCCAAGTTGCGGTGGTCGCTCAGTACTTCAATGGTATCCACGGTTGTCATTAGTTCCGACCTCCATTCCTCGAAGCAACGGATGATTGCCAGCAGTTCCTTATCGTATATTTCATAATTACACTCCGCAGGAGAGTGTTTCTTATTCATATATGCCACGGGGTGTAGGGTTCCCGAGTCATCGTATTGGGACAGTATTCCACCAGAAACGAAGTCAGATGCATCAGATTCCACAATGATGTGTCTATCGGGGTCGAAATGGCGGAGGACCGGGTACGAGGTAAACGCTGCTTTCATGTGGTCAAAGGCTGTCTGGCAGGCGGGGGACCATACAAACGGGGTGTTATCGTGCGTGAGTGCTGTAATGGGTAGCAATATCTTGGAATAATCCTTGATAAATCTTTTATAAAAGTTTGCAAACCCGGTGAATACCTGAATATCCTTCACATTCCGTGGTGCCTTCCAATCCCTGATCTTCTCTACCTTTGCCGGATCCATTTCCAAACCCTTTGTTGTAATTATCAGCCCGAGGTATTTGGTCTCTTGTACATGGAACTCGCATTTTTCCGGAGCACAGTACAGGTCGTTGTCTGTGAGGGCTTGAAGGACTTGATTAACATGGTCGATATGCGTTTCCAGATCCTTGCTGTAAATCAGGATGTCGTCCAAGTAAGCAGTGCAGAACCTATCAAGCAAGGGGCGAAGAACATCGTTTATGAATCGTTGGAACGAGGCAGGAGCGTTGGTTAAGCCAAACGGCATGACGTTGTACTGGAAGTGGCCAAATCGGGTTCGGAATGCTGTTTTCCACTCATCCCCGGCGGCGATACGAATCTGGTTGTAAGCTGCCCGGAGATCGAGTTTGGTGTACCATTTGGCCGCGCCGATGAGGTTGAAGGTTTCCTTGGATAGGGGCAGAGGGTAACGATCCTTGATGGTAATGTCATTTATTCCTCGGTAGTCAACGCAGAAATGGAGTCCTCCACCTGGCTTTCTGACAAACAGGACAGGGGCACCGGCGGAGGAAGAGCTTGGTTCCATTCGTCCTGATGCCACTTCTTCCTCCAGGTGCTTCTGTAGGGTGGTCAGTTCGTCACGGGACATACTATAGAGAGGACCAAATGGGGGTTCAGTTCCTTCCTTGAGCCGGATGTGGTGGTCATAGGGGCGGTGTCGTGGTAGCTTTTTGGCCCCTTCTTCCTGGAATCATGATAAGTATTGGTGGTGGACGGTTGGTACAAGTGCGATAGGATTTGAGAGCGACGGCGATTGTGTTGGATTGAAAACGACTGCGAAGACTTGGAGATCCCTGGTGGTTTCGTAGAACGTAGCCGCTGACACTCTCTCTATCTCTAGATCGTGTGTAGCGGGCAGCGGGCTGGAAATCCCTTGGACGTAGGCGGGTACGGGTTCGTCGTTGCATTGGCGGAGGCAGTGCTGGGAGTCAAAAAGGATGGAGTTCGTAGCAAAGTCTAGCTTGACGTTATATCGACGCATCCATGGGATACCGAGGACTACAGGGTAGTGCCCCAGGCGGGTGACATACGCGGTGACTTTCTCGAAATGGCCTTGAATGCGGAGGGACAATTGTGCAGTGTGTGTGATATCACCGGAGGAGATTTCTCTCCCATCGATGACTTGTAGTTTTCGGGGTTGAGCGAGCAGGGAGGTAGGAAGTTGGTGGTGGCATCTGAATCTCGTCGATGAACGCGATTCCAGAAGCTCCAGTGTCAACTAATGCGTAGGTTTTACAGATTTTATTTTTATCAGATACAGAACATGAAACAACTAAGTGATCTGAAAAACCTTGCGCAGAAGCGACACTAGAAACAGGACCAGAAACCGAAGACAAGGACAAAGAGATAGGAGAAACCTGTACTGAGCCACTCAGTGCAGGTCGTCCCCATTTCCCGACGGTGGGGAACGGGAGCGCGGCATACCAGAGAAAGAAAAACCAAGATCAGAAGAACCAGAAGAACCAGAAGCAGAACCAGAAGAAGAAAAACCAGAACCAGAAGAAGACGAGGACGTAGCAGCAAGAGCCCCATGCATCACCGGAGGTTGGTAGACCTCGGCAGTGGCAGCGGCGCGGAACGGACGAGCATTGGGGCGGCGATTTGGGCACTCGGTAGCGAAATGTCCCGCATGTCCACAGTACATGCACAACCCCTGGGCCATGCGACGCAAGCGTTCGGCTGGGGACAAGGGACCACGAGGGGCACGAGGACGGATGTTGGAGAGATCCATAGGGACCGTGCCTCCTGGTGCGTGGGACGGGTGTGTGGCGGTAGCTGGGGCAGGAGCGGAAACGGGAGCAGACGACCTTTGAGGTGCGGAGGCGAAGGCAGGAGCAGAGGCGACACGTGAGCGGAGGCGAGCATCCCTGATGCGTCCATCCAACTCTTGTAGGAGTCCGACGTAAGCCATCAGGGAGTCGGGGGTGGCGTGGTGGATCATGGCATTCCGGAGGTCGCTTGAGAGTCCACGTGTGAGGGCATGTTTCTGGGCTTGTTCGTTCCAGGCAACATCGGCGGCCAAGCGTTGGAAATCGGCGAAGTATGCGGAGAAGTCTCGAGTTCCCTGCGTTAGTTTCTCCAGCTCTCGTTCGGCGGTGGCGACTCGGTTAGGATCTCCAAACGCAGTGTCCAGGAGGGTGATTAGTGCTTCGATGTTGGCAAGGTTGATGTTGGCACCGTTGACCAAGGGCATGAGCTGGCCAAGTGCCCGTCCGGTTAGCAGGTTGATCGCGTATACGAGCTGTTGCTGGTCGGAGGTGAATCGTTCGGCGTTTCCGATCATCTTGAGGCGGAGCTGGGTGACAAAGGGGCGGAGAGCCGAACGGGTACCATCGAACTTAGCTGGGTCAGGGATTTTGTCAGATCGTTGGGCAGGGGCAGGGACAGGGACTAGGGGCCGGGCTTGGACGGGGACTGGGACAGGGGCGACAGGTTCTGGGGCCGGGGGTGCTCGAGCGCGTAGGAAGTGGTTAAGCTCCCTTGCTTCCATGAGTTGGGTCGTCAGTTCTTGGACCTGGTTTTCAAGTTCGGCGATGGCGGCGGCGGTGTTCATGGCGACATTTAGTTGTTGTTGGAGTCGGTCTCGTTCTTCGGCGAGGGCGTGGCCTTGACGGAAGTTTGCTCTTGCCTGATTGTGCCATTGGGATAGGTTTTGGTATAAGAGGTCTGGGTTTTCGACGTAGGATTCCCGGAACTCGTCGAGAGTTCCTGGGAAACCCCACTGAGATGGGGTTGCCATGGCGTATCAGGAGTCGATGTAAGTCGACGCAACGTAGTCTAACGGGGCGAGGAACGAGGAGCGAGACTAGGAGGGGTCGAGGCAAGGATCGACTCGAGATACGTTCGGATGGGACAGCAGATCGGGCTCGGATACCGATCGAACAAATATATTGATAACGGACAGGAGGTACAGAAATGGTTCCGCCTAGCGCGATATGCTAGGCGAGACCAACTAGGACTGAATACAAATGAAGACGTTGCGTAAGGAAAGAAGAAGAGAAGAGAAACAGAAACGAAGCGAGGGAGAGCCCTATAATATACTCAAGGAAATCCTCCGCTGACTAATCCCAATGACTCAACCCGTACAACGAGAATAGGAAACCCATAACCGATCCCGATCTTCCCTTCCGCAATCCCAACCCAAAGCGCCTAGCGCTGACTGTATCCTCCGAGCACCTTCCTAACTCATCCATCTTATCCGACGCGATAGCGATCCTTTACCTAATACCTCGATTCCGCAACGTTCTCGACAGTAGGGCAGGTGGGGGCGGTCGTGCCGCGATAGTAGATGGGGCCCCACGGTGGTTGCTTTCCGTCCATGAGTGGGATTGTATGATCCCACTCCGAGAACTCTGGTAGACTCTGGGCTCCCTCAACAGAGAATACATCGTCGTAGTCCTTATACTCGGGGGGGATGTTCTGAGACTGACCCCCGGTACTTCTCATCCAGAAAGGGTGGTTCTCGTTCGAGTAGGAGGTGACGGGATCGCAGCGTAGTAGTCTTATTACTAGCTCATCCTCATCGTCTTCTTCTTCTACCTCTCAAGCGAGGATAAGGCACCATTTACCCTGGCAATACGTACTATTGAAGGAGATGGCATCTTCTCCCCAATGTACTGTAGGGCGGTGCTCTGATAGCCACCGATGAGGGATGACTAGGTCTTTTGCTGCGAAGTCCCCGACTTCACAGGTGACTGACCTGTCTAGGTGTGAACCTATTTGTAGTGAGAGGGGGTAGGTGACATGGGTGCCAGAGTTAGGCATAGAGGTCCCATCGGCTTGTCTGATGTTGAGTGGTGGTGTTCGGAGTCGGACGGGGATCTGCTTCTTCTTGACGCAGTCCCATGACATGATCCAGTCTTCCGTTCCGCTATCGACCAATGCTCTCGTTATGCATGAGCCCTTGGCAGGTGAGTGAGGTTCTGACCAAGAGATTTCAATCTCGAGGCGAGTTTCTTTGATGGAGGATGACATTGTAAGTTCGTTGTGGGTAGATTTGGTTCTTCTTGAGTATGAAGTGGAATGGGTTTTTTCTCTCCTTCGAGGGGGGATGCCTGGCTTTATATACACCCAAGTGCGGGGTAACCTCCGGTGCCTCTTCCTGTCAGCGAATGACTCATGACAAACAAGTATTTTGTGTTACTGGCGGATTTTTGCTGCCTAGAGCGCTCACCGCACCCTGCCGCGTATCCCAACAGTAACTACTCGAGTGTTTAAAGTTTATCACATGATGGCTACTCGGTCACTTTTGTTCCCTTTGTTTTGTAGATATAGTTTTATTTCCGTGCCCCGTGATTATAAACAATTTAAGAACCCCCATAATGAAACTTAATCCTCCAAATTTGTGATCCTCGATCTAAACGCCTGCGTTTGTGTCCCTACTTTCTTCCGCTTACTCCCCTCTTCCTGGTCCTTTTCTCCGGAAGGACTTCTTCTTCTCTTCCTGCTGGTCTGATGCTGGGTGGTAGCCCAGACAATGCTGGTAGCGAAACAGTCTTTTGCGGAGTGGTTTTCTCTTCCACAACGTCGACATTTCCTTTCCGCATACCATTTGTCCTTCTGCTTCTTTGTAGCCCCCAGACTTTCTTTGGGTTTTTCGCTTTGATGTTCTCGTTGTTTTACGGACGAGTTATCTCTGCGTTTGCGAGGGGGCTTGGATGTGGGTTTCTGGGGAGCTTTAGGAGCGTCTCTGCCTCTTAAGATCTCGTGTCTAGCCTTCACATCCGCGTCTTTTCTCCCCACTCGTCGTACCCATGCCAGCCAGTCAGGGAAATACTCGGGCTCTTCGATGGCCGCCGACAGTCTTGTTTCTAACGAGGAGTTTATTCCTGTTAGGATCATTGACTTTATGACGGTTGAGCCCACGTTTGCGTCCCACTCCAGGTTCTGCATTTCATTCAGGTAGTCATCGATGGGTCCGGTTTGCCTAAGCTTGTTCATTTTCTGCTTGGCTTGCTCTTGGCTGGTCCGATTCCCATACTGGATGAGGAGCTCCTTCTTGAATCTCTCCCAGGTTCCGAGCTTAGGTTCCAACACTAAGCCTTTCCTTGAAGTTCTTCCACAAACTAGCCGCGCTACCGGCGAGTTCGAGGGATGCCCACAGGATTTTCACCTTGTCGGACCACTGGACCTTGGGTTGGAGCTCAATTAAAGTCTCCATTTGGTCAATCCAGTGGCGAACATCCTGCTTTGGGTCACCATGGAAAGGGATCTTGGCTTGCTTGGGTCCATCGTTCCGGTAGGTGGCCTCGGGGTGAGCGTGGGAGGTCTTGGGATGGCGTTTCTGCCTATCCTGCTTCCTGTCTCTGCCCTTCGGGTCCCTCCCTTCATCGCTGGATTCCGAGCTGTCGGATGGGTCTGGGTTGCTACGCCTAGACCTTCCTTTGCCCCCTCCATTACCTCCTTGCCCACCGTTTCCACCTTCAACTGCTGGAGTTGCCTCTATTATGATTGGCTCCAGGGGTTGCTTTGAAATACGACTGGAAAGTGAGCTGCGGCTTCTCACTGATTCTACCTGGGGCTGCTTCCCCTTGTCCTTTTTCCCTCCAGCGGTCTTCCATTGACCCTGGGCAAGTTCTACCTCCTTCATCGCCTCCTTGATCTTCCCCGTCATTTCCTCCTGGTCCACCCTCCGGGCTTCCTTAAGCGCATCGACAGCAGCAGTGATCGCTTCTTGGTTGCCGGTTTGGGCACCTTCTCTGTCTGCTTGAACCTGTGCCAGTAGAGAGTCTATTCTCAACTGTTGAAGTTCTTGCTGGACGAGGGTTGTGGTACGGAGCTGACCGAAAAGATCTTGGATGTGGGCCAACTGGCCCTGGGCTTGCTCGCAGAATCTGGCGTCCATGCGAACCAAGGCCTCGGCCATTTGGTTCTGCTTGGCGTCGCTCTCCTGGAACTTGGAGATGAGCTCTTCTATCAGATTCTGGTTGGCCGTGTTGATCTCGGCGATGGTGTGCTCGTGGTTCCGTAGCAGTTCCTCGATGAGGGGGACATTCTGCGTACGGATATCCAAGGCGCTGACCCCGTGGTGTAGTCCCGCGACTACCTGTCCTCCCTGCCTTTCTACCTCCCGTCTGACCGTTCGATGCAGCGGGGTTTGCGGCAGGTCTTCCTCGCTCTCCTCCTCGACCGTTTCCACTCTCCCCGAGTGCCTCCGAATAGTGGATGACTCTCGGGTGGGGGTTGTATAGGGCGATCTCTCCCTGTAGTCTCGGTGGGGTCTGCGAGAGACGGGGGGGGCCACCTGCGGCCAGAGGTTGGCGACGGGCGTGTCTCTCTGCCGCTGGGGCTGGGACTGCGCTACTGTAACGGCGTGCCAAGACCTGGGGAGAAGTTCGGGAAGGAGAAAGATTAGTAATCGGGGTTTCGTTGGTTAGGTTTCTTTAGCGATTTCGTTCATGTTTGGGTTTTCGTTCTATGGGTTTCCGTCGCACGAGTTAGTCATCGGGTTTGATGGATATATATATGGCTGCAATTTCTTTGTTCTTTCCTACTTTTCTCCTTATCCGAACTTCCTGTTATATAGGAATACATTCTAGTTTCTGTCTTTGAACCTCTACGAACCCGAGTTGTATAACCTCCCGGTTGTGCCCCTTGGTCCCCGTCCTAATAACCTTTGACCTCGCCTAGCATACCATATTAGTCGAAGCCACTCTGATCCTGTTCCCGTTCGTCTCCTTCGATATTGCGTCGTTAGGAAACCTCGCCTAGTATCTATCGGTATCAAGCCCGATAACCCCGAACCCTGACCCTGACCCCGCACGACGTGAAGAGTTTTCACCTACGTAACCCTGACTCCAGCTTACCAGACTTCTAACCGAGAACCCCCAACCTGCTCCCCGTCAGATCCTCCGAGTCCGCCCGTAACACTAAGTTCGGATCCCCTCACACCAACCGGCACAACACCATGTCCCGCCCCGACCTGGCCGCCCTCTTGGGCCGCCTGTCGGATTTCATCCGAGAAACCCCTCTCCCCCAGCCAGAGGACGGTCTGGAGTGGAACGAGACGTACGACCTCATTGAGGACTGTCTCACCACCCTCACCACCATCGCCTCCACCGAACCTGCCGCCCCCATCCCTGAACCCCTCGTTCCTGCTCCAGCCCCCACCACCGTCGTCCACCAGGAGACCACTACTGATCTCACCACCGAAATCAAGGCCCTCAAAGCCACCAACGAAGATCTGTCCCGGTCCCTTGAGACCTCCACCGCGAACCTTGCCACCACCCAGTCTCAACTCGAGTCAGTGCAAACCAAGCTCGAGACCAGCCTCCAGTCCTCCGCCGTCTCCGCCGCCAACATCGAGATCCTCCTCGAAGACCTCGTCGCCTGGGAAGTCGCCTTCAACGACTCTCAAGAGGAACTCGACCGACTCACCCGCTCTTATAGGGAATACCAGTGCTATGTAAAGCAGGAACTCTGGCCCTATACCAAGAACCTCGAGGCCTATGCCTCCCAATTTACCCAAACCTCCGTCCCGGCCTCCAACCACCAACCACGTCGCTCCGCTCCCCGCACCCAGAACCCCCGCACCATGACCAACTGGCGTAAGCCAGACGCCCAGATAACCCCCCAGCAGCAGTTAAAAGGTCAGCCCCTCTGGTAGATCCTGACACACCAGAGGGGCCCGCCCCGTCACCCACACCCGTACCTGTCTCCCCCGCCCCGGCCCCGCATACCATGATCCTGTCGACGATCCCCCATACTGAAGAAGAGTTGAACGAAGACCAGTTGGTCGTCGCTTGTTCCATCTTCGAAGAGGGCCAAGTACCTGTCCCGACCCAGGCCCTGATTGATACAGGGGCCTCAGGCTACGCCTTCATCGACGCCACCTTCGCACGCTCTCACGGCTTCCTTCTGACACCCCTCCGGACCCCTCGCCAACTACAGGTGATCGACGGCCGACCAGTTGAGTCTGGCGCCATCACCCACATCGTCAGGCTGGCTCTGAACATCCAAGGCCACCTGGAATACGCTCCCTTCCTTGTCACCAAGTTGGGTCACTACCCAATCGTGATGGGAATCCCTTGGATGCGCCACCACGACCTCGTCCTTCGGCCCCGACAGAATCAAATCATCTTCTCATCGCCCTCCTGTGTCCGCCAATGCTGTGTCTCCCGACAGCCGGTCACCGCCCAAGGAATCACGTCCAAGACGTCCCCGCCCCGTGCCCCGATCCATGTTGCCGCCCTCAAGGCATTCCAGTTCACCCGTCTCCTCCGTAAAGGAAGAGGTATGGTATTCTGCGCCTCGCTGCGAGCCATCGACGCCGCCCTCGAGAACCCCGCTGACCCCCTGGCCCATGTCCCCCTCGAACACCATGGGTTTTCCCGGCTGTTCTTGAAATCCGCTGCCAACGTCCTGTCCCCGCACCGTCCCCACGACCACGAAATCGCCCTGGAAAACGGAACATCACCGCCCTTCGGTCCCATGTACAACATGACCCAAGCTGAGCTCCTGGCCCTCCGAGAATACATCCGCGAAAACATGGCCAATGGTTTCATCAGTGCCTCTGAATCCCCCGCCGGCGCCCCGATCCTGTTCGTAAAGAAATCTGATGGTTCCCTCCGTTTGTGCGTAGACTACCGGAAACTTAACGCAATCACCGTAAAGAACCGCCACCCGCTGCCCTTGTTCTCCGAGACCCTGATGAACCTATCAAAGGCCAAGTTCTTCACCAAACTTGACTTGCGATCTGGCTACCACCAGATCAGGATCAAAGAAGGTGATGAATGGAAAACCGCATTCCGGACCCGTCTCGGCCACTACCAGTACAACGTGATGCCATTTGGACTCACCAACGCCCCGGCCACCTTCCAACACTGGATCAACGACGTCCTGCGCCCACACCTCGATGACTTCTGCACCGCCTACCTGGATGATATCCTCATCTATTCTGACAACCTGGAACAACACAAAGAACATGTTCGAAAAATCTTGACTCTCCTGGACCAAAACCAAGTACACCTGAACCCCGAGAAGTGCGAATTCCATGTTCAGGAAACCAGATACCTCGGCATGATTCTCTCCCCCACCGGCATCAGCATGGACCCGAAGAAGGTCAACACGATCCAAGAATGGGAACCCCCGGCGAACGTCAAAGATGTGCAGATATTCCTTGGCTTCGCGAACTTCTATCGGCGCTTCATCCGTGGATACAGCAAAGTAGTCTCCCCCCTGACGGCACTGACCAAGAAAGGCGTCAAGTTCCAATGGTCGCCCCTGGCAGATGATGCGTTCCGGAACCTAAAAGAAGCATTCACCTCGGCCCCGATCCTCAGACACTTTGACCCAACCAAAGAAAGCATCGTGGAAACCGACGCCTCTGACTACGTCTCCGCCGCCGTCTTGTCCCAATGTGATGACAAAGGAATCCTGCACCCCGTCGCGTTCTTCTCAAAGAAGCACTCCCCTGCGGAATGTAACTACGAGATATATGATAAAGAACTCCTTGCGGTAATCAAATCGTTCGAAGAATGGCGACATTACCTCGAATCTGCCCAGTTCGACATCAAAGTCATCAGCGATCACCGGAATCTTGAGTATTTTATGTCCACCAAGATGCTAAACCGCCGTCAAGCCCGTTGGTCTGAGTTCCTGTCCCGATTCCACTTCGTTATCCAGTTCAGACCAGGGAAACAAGGAGGCAAACCAGACGCGTTGACTAGGAGATCAGGAGACCTCCCTAAGGAGGGGGATGAAAGGTTGCAACAGCAGAGTCAGGTGGTTTTGAAACGAGAAAATTTGGACCCTGAAATCAAGCTAAGTTTGTTAGCGGGTACTTTGTCAAATGAACCCGCTGGAAGAACGTATTCTGCCCAAGAACTCTTGACCCAAGCTTACCAAACAGATAGTTTCCCCCGAGAAGTCCTCGCCATGCTTGCCAATGGAACCCAACACTCCCGGAAGATCTCGTTGGGTGAATGCTCCAAGACCCCCGAAGGCGCTCTTCTGTACCGCGGCCTCATCTACGTCCCCGACTACGACCCGTTGAAACTGTGGCTCCTACAAGAGCACCATGACAAGCCCTCCGCCGGCCACCCCGGAAGAGCCAAGACCCTGGAACTCCTGTCCCGCAGCTACTACTGGCCTACCATGAGGAAGTATGTTGACCAATACGTCCTGAACTGTGACACCTGTCGTCGAAGTAAAGCTCCCCGCAACAGACCCCAAGGTGTCCTCCGCCCACTCCCGATCCCCGATGGTCCTTGGACCGACCTGTCAATGGACTTCGTCACTGGCCTCCCGGAAAGCAACGGTTACAACGCCATCCTGGTAGTAGTCGATCGATTAACCAAGATGCGACACCTGATCCCGACCACCGAAGAATGCGATGCCCCTACCCTGGCTGACCTGTTCGTGGACTACGTATGGAAACTACATGGCCTCCCGGAAACCATCGTCTCGGACCGAGGAACACAGTTCACTTCGGACTTCTGGAAATCCCTGTGCTCCCGCTTGGAAATCTCGCCCCGGTTCTCAACAGCCTTCCACCCACAGACGGACGGCCAGACAGAAAGGATCAACGCCGTGATGGAACAATACCTCCGTGCCTACGTCTCCTACCAACAAGACAATTGGTCCCGTTTCCTGCCTCTTGCCGAGTTCGCCACCAACAACCACATCTCGGAAACCACGCACTTGTCCCCGTTCGAGGCCAATTACGGAAGGCACCCCCGGATGTCCTTTGGTCCCCTGACGCATGGAAAGACTACCGCCGAAGACCGAGCCAACGGATTGACACGCGATATGTCCCAGACCTTCGAGTTCCTCCGTGATGAGATGAAGAGGTCCCAGATGATCCAAGAAGAGTTCGCCAACGCCCATCGTGTCCCCGCTCCCAGGTACTCCGTCGGAGATAAGGTATGGCTAGCCACCCGGAACCTCGAGACTAAGCGACCCTCCAAGAAGCTGGACTGGAAACAGATCGGCCCCTATACGGTAATCAGAATGGTCAGCCCCTACGCCTACGAACTCGACCTGCCGGCTTCCATGAAGGTCCACCCAGTATTCCACGTCTCGCTCTTGTCCCTTGCCTCTCGGAACCCCGTACCTGGACAACAACAACCACCGCCTCCGCCAGTAGAAGTTGAAGGAGAGGAGGAATGGGAAGTCGACGCTGTCCTAGACTCCCGCCGCCGCAACGGCCGACTCTGGTACCTGACCCGCTACATAGGATATGCCGAACCTTCCTGGCAACCGGCGGAAGACCTGGAACATGCCCCTGACGCTGTCCGAGAGTTCCATACTCGGTATCCACACAAGCCTCAGCCTAGCAGGAGCTAGGCCTTAGAGAGGGACCTGATCTGTAACGGCGTGCCAAGACCTGGGGAGAAGTTCGGGAAGGAGAAAGATTAGTAATCGGGGTTTCGTTGGTTAGGTTTCTTTAGCGATTTCGTTCATGTTTGGGTTTTCGTTCTATGGGTTTCCGTCGCACGAGTTAGTCATCGGGTTTGATGGATATATATATGGCTGCAATTTCCCTTTGTTCTTTCCTACTTTTCTCCTTATCCGAACTTCCTGTTATATAGGAATACATTCTAGTTTCTGTCTTTGAACCTCTACGAACCCGAGTTGTATAACCTCCCGGTTGTGCCCCTTGGTCCCCGTCCTAATAACCTTTGACCTCGCCTAGCATACCATATTAGTCGAAGCCACTCTGATCCTGTTCCCGTTCGTCTCCTTCGATATTGCGTCGTTAGGAAACCTCGCCTAGTATCTATCGGTATCAAGCCCGATAACCCCGAACCCTGACCCTGACCCCGCACGACGTGAAGAGTTTTCACCTACGTAACCCTGACCCAGCTCTTACCGTACTCTAACCGAGAACCCCCGAACCCGTTCCCCGTATCCTCCGAGTCGGCCCGTAACAGCTACGTGGGTACTCTGGTCGCGCAGGACGATGGCCTCCTCCATGTTGATATCATCCTCGTATGTTAACTGACGTCGGTGCGACATCTTGGAGGGCTTCGATTGGTAGTTCTGGGCTTCGCTTGCACCAAGGTTGGGGAATGAACCAAGGTACAGGATGTGCGAGGTGGTAGGACTGTTGAGTTAGGGTCACCTTGATAGGAGGGGACTCTGTAGGTTCGGGTGTTTCAGGATCGAGTTCCTGAAAGTGACAAGTGGTTTGTGCTTCTGCGAAGAAACCTTGGAAGTGTAGGTATCCGCAGTAAAGGTGTTCCGCACTTCCTTGTTTGACAATGAATGAAGTGAAACAGATGGGGTGCATAGAGTACCGACTCTGGATATTTCTTTCTGTGTTCTTAGAGACAATCGCACGGTGACTATCCGTCACACAATATACTCAAGTCTTTTTGAACTAGGAATGATTTATCTTCGAGTGCAATACTGGTCTGCAGTGGGGTAGGCTTCCTCAGCGAGTCGGATAAGGAATCAAATAATGTTATGGGATATCAAAGATATGGCAATGCTAAGCAATAGTTCTGTAGCTTTTAAACAATAAGATTTGATAGACCGGACTCCGCTCGCTATCGATGAAGGCTCTCTGATCCCCTCTAGCTCACGGGCGCCCGCTCTTCTATTTATACATGATTGGCACCCTTATCCAGGGCCGTCTTCTATCTAGCACATTCTATCTCGCGTAATACCTTTGACTCACAAATGCCGGCTATCGGGTTGCACTATACTATTACATTGGTCACCTTCTCAGCGAGAACGACCTGCAGCCGTCAGCACACCACTCTCGAGGTGTGTTGCCTAATAGTCTTTCGTGCAGGTGTGGTCGCACACGGCGCCCCCACCCCCTCGATACCTTTCTATGCTTGCCTCTGGTTACCCGTCCTTCCTTCACAACCCTTCACTCGAATCTTCCGTAACAGTAGGAGCCGAGCTTGGTGACAAAGAGGGGTATGGTTTCATGATGGGAGTTAATGGACATGGGTAAGTAACATAGATGGGTGATTTGGCCAGAGGATATGGGTCGTCCATCTATGACCTCGAGAGTGCGAAGTGATTTAAGGGGTAGCAGGGGGAGTTTGTTATGGCGCGTGAATGTTTCATCAATGAATGCGAACCCGGAGCAATCCGTATCGATCAATGCGTAGGTTTGGATGGAAGTTTTATTGTTTACTATTTTACAAGAAGCAACAAAATGATCGCCATCCAATTTATCCTCCACAGACTATACCGAGAAACCAGAGATAGAGAACTGTAACGGCGTGCCAAGACCTGAGGAGAAGTTCGGGAAGGAGAAAGGATTAGTAATCGGGTTTTCGTTGATTAAGTTTCTTTAGGGATTTCGTTCATGTTTGAGTTTTCTTTCTATAGGTTTCCGTCACACGAATTAGTCATCGGGTTTTGATGGATATATATATGGCTGCAATTTCCCTTTGTTCTTTCCTACTTTTCTCCTTATCCGAACTTCCTGTTATATAGGAATACATTCTAGTTTCTGTTCTTGAATATCTACGAACCCGAGTTGTATAACCTTCTGGTTGTGCCCCTTGGTCCCCGTCCTCGTACCCCTTGATCTCGCCTAGTACACCATACTAGTCGAAGCCATTCTGATCCTGTCTCCGTTCGTTCCTTCGATATCCTATCGTTAGGAAACCTCGCCTAGAACCCATCGGTATCAAGCCCGATAACCCAGAACCCTGACCCTGACCCCGCACGAAGCGAAGAGTTTTCACCTACATAACCCTGACCCAGCCCCTACCACCCCCTAACCGAGAACCCCCGAACCCGCTCCCTGCGTCCCCCGAGTCGGCCCGTAACAAGAACGCAGACAAAGGAGAAACATTAAGTGGTCCCGGGCAGGGGCCATTGATCAAGCCCGGGACTAGTGAAAACCCGACTCGGAGGAGGCGGGACTGGCGAGTGGCGGAGGAGCCGGGATGACGGCGGTGCTGGCGGGACTGAGGAGAGCACCCCTCATAACAGGTTGGTTGCTACGGGGGCGGTTGGCAGATGGGCAGTTGGCGAAGACATGGCCGGGGTTGGCGCAGTACATGCAGAGGTTGTTATCCCTCCTCCATTGTTTCTCAGCGGCGGAAGTCTTCCGTTCACCATTGACAAAGGTGTACCGTTGTTCGATGGCGGGGCGTTGGGTGGAGCGGGCCTGGAGGGCAGAGAGGTCCATGGGGGCGAGACCTCCGGCAGTGTGTGATGGGTGATCAGAGACGGGGGGAGCGGAGAACTGGCCCATGGTGTTGCGGTCAGTCTTTTGTTCGGCCTTTCGACCCCGGATCTGGTTGTCGATGGTCATCAGCGTGATTGCGTATCCCTCAACCGTGGTAGGCCTTTCCGTGCGATATGCCATTGCGTCCTTGAGGTCCTCGGAGAGTCCTTCGGCCAGCGCGTCAATCTTTGCTCCCTCATTGTAGTCAAGGTAAGCCACAATGCGGAGGAACTGGGAGTAGTAGGTGGCAAAGTCTCCTTTGCCTTGACGGAGGGCGACGAGTTGGCGGCGGGCGGTACCTCGGGGGTCTGGGTCTCCGAAGGAGGCTTCCAGGTGGGCGACGAAGGCGGTGATGGAGGAAAACGGGGCAGCGGGGTTGGCGTTGACAAGGGGAACAACCTGGTCCAGGGCCCTTCCTTCCATGCGACTGACAACGTAGATAACCTTGGCTGCCTCGTTGCGGAACCTATCGTCGTTGACTTCCAGTTTCATACGGAGTTGGGTGATGAACCCAGGGAGTTTGGTGCGGGTACCATCGAATTTCTCTGGGTCTGGGAACTTTTCAGACCTGAATATGGAGGCAGCGATCGGGGCGGGGACGGCGGGGACAGCGTGGACGGCGGGGACAGCACGGGCAATGTTGAGGTTTAGGTTGAGCTGGGTGATTCGCTCTTCCTGAGTATCGATGGTGGCGTTGGCGCCGATGAGTTGTTGGCGCGCTTCGTCCCTTTCGGTACGAACACGTAGGACGAGGTTGGTGATGCGGGCGAAAAGGGTGGCGGGTCTTGTTCGTACTGTTGTTTGAATTCCTCCACATTATTGGGAGGTGGGGGGTCCAAGGTGGACATGGCGTACGGTGCGGATGACGAAGCAACGTAATCTCAAGGGGCGGCGATGTGCAGTGTTCCGCAGGGTACGAGGTGCGACAGTAGTAGCAGTCGGGTTAGTCAAGCGAGGTGCAACGTCCTTCGTTAGAAGGGAGGTATCAGCGTATGTATTGGGAACCAGCGTAATTATAGAAGTGGTTTCGCCTAGCGTGATATGCTAAGTGAAGTCGAACGATAGTATTGAGTATAGTTACAGTAGAAGACGTTGCTTAAAGAGAGAAGAAGAGAAACAGAGACGAAGCGAGGGAGAGCCCCCTAATATACCCAAGGAAATCCTACGATGACTAATCACCGGTGACTCACGATCACGCAACCTACAGAGTTTTCACCGAACATAAGAGTACACGACCGAACATCCATGACTAATCCAGTTCCTCTATCCCCAACGACTCTACCAATCGATCCAAGAAAGTCGATTGGGAGGCGTGCTACCCCTCTCTTGATGGAGTTCTAGTTGACGGGGGGGTTTGGGCGGCCCCTCAGTAGGTGTTGGTGGGAGGTTTCTCTGTAGTTGGACAAGGTGTGGAATGAGTCTGAGGTGTGAGTGGTAACTGGGTTGTATGCGGGGGAGGCCGCTTGAATTCTTGCGGCGTATCTGATGCGTAGTGAAGGGATCTAGAGGGCGAGCGGTGGGAAGGACGTTTCGGCCTGGAGTATAGTGAGGGGGGTTGATCTGAAGCAGTTGGTGACTCACTTTAGGACTGAGTGCCAGGTGGTTTTGAGCCTCTTGAGTACTCGTGCGGTAGAAACGAGTACGGAGGTGCTGTATGTGAGCATGGGGAGTATTGCCATGATCGCTAGGTGTCTACAATTGAGTGGGGTGAGGCCTTTGCCGGCTGAAGCGAATCCTCTGATGATGGCGAAGGAGGCTTGGCCTGAGGCGCATCTTTTGGAGAAGTGGTTGAAGGTGTTGAGGTTGTCGGTGAGCTGGAGGCCCAACCAATTCTGGTAACCTTATTCCCGCCCTATCTATATAATTGCCTGCATGGAATATCACTCGTTTTCCGAAAGGTTTCGAGATTGACTTGTGTTGGAGCAAGCCATTCACCCACGTCACATGTAGTAGTGTCAACCCGCAGCCCCCTTTCTTTTCACTACCTTTTTTCCTCTCTACTTTAGATAGAACGACATCTGACACTTCAAAAAAAATAACATCATCTCTTTCGCACTATAAACTGGCAGTTCAATCATTGAGTAATCAACAACTTGTCTCTCTATATTGTCAAATTCTGTGGCTCTGTCCGGATCCCGCATTTTGAGAAAGAGGGTCGACATTGCTGTCTTGCAGTCGTCACTTCAGGCCTCTGAAACTAAAATATCGTCCGAAAACAAGTACACCAAGTCCGTTATAAGGTTTCAAGAAGCTCGACATAGTTTACAGGTTATAATCAAGGAGGAAGTAGGTTTCTACTCAGGGTTGAGAAGGAATGCTAGACTGATTGTAGGTCAAGAAATCATTAAACTATTAGATGACACGTGCATAAATCTCAACTGCACCTTCCTTCTCGGATAGTGTTCCGGGCGATTCGCAGATATGGCGGATTCGTAAATGGACTTGAGTAATTCGTGAATGGACTTGAGTACTTCGTGAATGGACTTGAGTACTTCGTGAATGGACTTGAGGTATTCGTGAATAGACTACGAGTCATATACATCTGCTAGTAGACTAGTCTATTCACGCATGGCCTGTAAAATAATGTATGGCGCGAGAAGGCATAGGGGGCGGGTGTGTCAACTTCAGAGGAATTTTCTTTCTATGGGAATTGGAGAAAATTCCACAGTTAGGCTAGGCGCTAGTACCATTATGGGTATGGGGGTAGATCTCCGAGTTGTTTCTATTGGTTGATTGGCCGCAAACGCCGAAGTTTACACACCTACCCACCATATTTTTTTTTTTTTTTTTTTGTTTAATTCATTAATTGTATGCAGACCGTAGTCTATGACAATATCACAACCCCAGAACTACCCTGCTAACCTCTGGCCACACTCAGTAAAGGGCATTCAGCAGGCTCGCGCTCCTCCACCGCCACTGCCTAACTAAAGGAAAAGAAAAAACGTGCACGCTAACCGGTCTTAACTACAATTTGTACTCTTTCTCTGCCTTCTCCTCTTTCCCCTGGGAGCCCAATCAAATATTTCCCGTTGTAACCTGTGATGATCTCTCTGTCTTCCTTCCTTACTTCTTCCAACTTGATCATATGTACTTCTCCTCTCTTAATCGCGTCTACGCAGTATCCTTCCCGGATGCGCCTCATGCTATTGTAATCCTCTCTTTCCTTCCCCATCAGTGTACGTGTCGTTCCATTGTACCATAGCCATCCTCTGCTCGTCATCTGCCGTTCCGGGGTGTTCCTTTTGTTGTGTCTGGAGCGGTTTCTTTCGTGCCACGCTATCGATGCGTGGAGCGGGTTCAGTATCAGGACCCTGACTGTCTCTTCGAACTCCTCATCCGTGTGAGTGTCGGCCGGTATGGGAGTCTCCGGTAGGGGTGTGTGTTCTACTCGGGTGGTCTCTTCGATGGTACTCTTAGCTTTTGTTGTTGACGGCGGCGGTGGTGTTGCTGGTGATGGGCGTGGGTGTGATGGTGGTGGTGGTGGTTGTAGCTGTGTTTGTTGAATTGGGGGGGTGGGTGTGGGCGACGGTGCTTCTATTCTATCTGGGAGTGTCTCGTACTCTATGCTCTGTTGGGGTGTTGGCTTTCTTGGCTCGGGTTCGAACAGGCTGTATAGGCTGCTGTTGTCGTTTAATTGGGGTTCGACAACATCTTTCATCTGGGTGTCTTCTTCGATTTCGGGGGTCTCCTGTACTTCTTCGTCTTGGTTTGTTGGTCTTGTATCTTCTGGTATCCTCGGGGGAGGGTACTGTCGTAATCTAGACACTAACTCATGAACTTGACGCATGAGTCCATGGTTTTTCTTCGCTAAGCTGCTGACATTCCGCCGTAATCTCGTAATCTCTTCGTCCTGCTTTAAATGCAGGTGCGTGGTGGCAGCCATGAGTTTCTGGGTACTCATGGCTTCTTTCTCTCTCCAGTTGTGTGACATACGTGCTTGTTGTTGCTGGTATCTCATGGTTGAAGCCAAAGAGATACTGAAGGGCAGGATTCTGGTTGGTCGGAATCCTAAAGAGGGGTATTCTCGTGGTGTTGCGAAAAATACGTGGCAATCGCTGATTGGTCGCCTCGTCCTGCACGGTGGTTGTCGAGGGGAGAGTTTTACACCTACCCACCATAGCTTCTCGAGCCATAGTTTTAATGTTTTGATTTAATTGTTGTAAAATGCGTGATTTCCCCACAGCGCTTGGCGACCGGTTAAAACTATACTACGGAAAAAAAAAATCTCGGATTTCTACCATCATTGATCAATATGCCTCTACCACCTCCCTTTACCAAGTCGGTTAGAGGCAAATCTATGAGATATCCCCAAAACCCCAATCAAGCAAACCTCTCTCGCATCTCTCCTACTAAGCGCAAATTACTCACAATTCTCTCTTTGGAGCCTGAAGACAAAATTATGGCTGGTTGAGGTCGAGCGCACTAATAGCTTTGGTAGCGCTATAGCTGGGTGCGCTCACGATCAACTTCAAGTACATGTACCGGGCGTGCACGTTAAATACCGAGACGCCTTGAACGATTGGTTGAATTTGTGAGGCGCAGGCAGTGGCGGGCCAATGATAGCCAATGATAGCTGATGCCGAGCAGCTGCATGCAGTGCCGAGCCAAAAATTTGTATAGGGGAAAGAAATACAGAGACACCCCCCTAAGGTAGTAGCCACACCCATTCACGAGCAGGTGTTCCTGCCTACGAACAGGTGTTCCCCGTTCACGAACAGGTGTTCCCCGCTCACGAACAGGTGTTCCCGCCCACGAAGGGCAATCAATTATCTATCTAATACTTCGTAGCCTTCCCACCAGCAGCAATAACTGCCTCCAGCCTCCTGGGCATACTCCTTATAAGCCCATCCAGTCTATCTACAGTGATATTATCCCAAGCATTCCTGATCATAATCTTCAAAACCTCAATATCTCGTACCAATCCAATAGTTTCCCCCAATTCAGTTTCTATATCTGCCCACAGAGCTTCTATGAGGTTGAGGTCTGGTGATTGGGGAGGCCATTCTACAGTCTCAACCTCATTGATTTCTCTGCAAGCAATAGCCAATCCTTTATGCCCGGGTGCATTGTCCTCCACTACCTGTGTCCATCCGTATTCCTGACAAGTACGGTGCCAGAATGGTATAAGATAAGGGTCGAGAATATAATCTCTGTAGACTTGCGACTTGATAGTGATACCAGCGGGAGTGAAAACAAGCTCTGACTTCATCTCCCCACAGAAAGCACCCCATATCATTGTGCTCTTCCTCCCTGACTCCCATGTTTCATCTACACAGTCAGGATGATACTCCTCCTCGGGCGTACGTATTACCCAGGGGCGATGGCCAAAGCCTGCGGTACTGAACGTGGATTCATCTGTCCAAATAGTGCGGAACCAATCATCGTAGGTCCAGTGCAGCCTAGCTTGACACCATTCGACTCTTTTGATAAGATTAGGTGCTCTTATACCCCATCTATTTGCGGATATTAGCTTGACTCGGGGTTATAGGAAAGAAAAGATTATATTAGTACTTCTTACGGGGTAGGCGTTTATGATAGCCCATAGATGCCATAACACCTCGTAGAGTTCTGACAGAACAAGCATACCCCATCTCTTCAATTATAGCCTCCCAGGGTAGACGTCTTGTTCTCTTATCCCTTGTAACAAACTCTCGGAGCCTTCTTTTCTCTGCCTCATCAAAGATAGGTGGTCTGCCCTGCCTGACTCTATTGCTTGGAGTTCCATTTGCTCTTGCCCGTTTAAAAACACCTTGGCAGGTCCTGAAATCTATCTCCATTATTCTGCCTATTTCCCTCCAGCTCTTCCCTGTCTCTCTCAAAGTGATAATCCTGATTCGTTCGTCGCGTGTTGTTTCCTTATTCCTTGGATTGTCATGATGATCGGTCCGTCTGCCTTTTTGCTTCATGACAGCCTGATTGCTATTGGCGAATTGAACGTACCAGTGATAGGATACGTTGAACGGGATTAAACGCGTCAAATCGGATTGAAGAAGTCAAACGGGACCTGACGCTTCGACAACTTCGAAAGCTTGGAACGCTTGGAACGCCTGGAACGCCTGGAACGCTTGGAACGCTTTGAACGCTTTGAACGGAACTGAACAATTGGAACGGAATTGAACGATTCGAACGGAATTGAACACGTCGAATATCGTCCGATTAACCCTGTTTGTGAGGTTTGTAGACTCGGAACTGTAACAGGTGCTCACGGATACGGACCCGGGTGTCAATGATAATAAAGTTAGCTGATGCAAAAGTTCAGACTCGGAGCTTGAAAGGTACGGTACATACATCATGATCTTACGAGCGAGTTCACAACAAACAGTCAAGTGGCGGTGTCCTGTCCTACAGCTGTCTTGGTGCTAATATCAGCCAATCACGACTTGCATGACAATTGACCAATAACTCGAGCGTCTCCAGACTTACCCTTAACGCCCGGTACTATTTACAAGTCGTTCCCGGCCTTCAGCCGGTTAGGACTATTATTACTTTTGTGTCGTTAGTATCGTTACTGATAGAATACCAACAAAAGCAACATCACTTTCTACCTAAGTTAAGCCCTGAATAATAACTAATATCAATAATTGCCACCAGTGCCAATGCCAACAGAATGCAAGCCCGAATCACTGGGTAGTTCTGGGTTGCGATATTGCCATAGGCTACGGGCTACATCAAATTAATGAGTTCAACAAAAAAAAAAACAAGGTAATATCACTCTCAATATCATATCAATACTAACAAAAGGGAAGACCCGAATCGCCAAAAAGGAAACCTCGAATCGTCAACACCAATACTAACAAACAACAAACCTGAGTTGCCACCAACACCAGCCCAGATCACTGGATCTACATTACATATCGGGTATACCTATATACTTATTTTATAAGGAAAGACGGAACATCAAGTATCGTCCTCTTCGTACGATCGTACTGTGCCCATTTGGCCCGCGGGCGCGTTCTCTATATATAGGCTCCAGTCCTGATAAGACCGGGACTACTCAACTAAGTAGATCTGTCCCCCCATCACACAATTTTAATAGCCTTCATTAGCTGAGTCAGTTGGGTTTAATCTGGGACTTCTGAGCGGGCATGTACCGGGGTCAACCATGGGTACCGAGGATCTGATAAGATAAACACACACAGCAAGATTCCCTTATCAGATTCTTCGTATTTACCTCAACGCCCGGTACATGCATTTTAGGTCCCATCAGTAAGGACCGATACACCCAGTGCGATAATGCATTATGTGCAATGACCAAGCCTTGACTATATTCTCCCTTAAGGCAAAAGCAGTAGTGCACATAAGGCAAGAATATGCAATCGCACACCAGTCTTCATGTTTATATGTGATTCGGCAGAGAAAAAAGAAATTAAACAGTATATATAACATTCGGGTTACTCCCTTTGTTTGCCCCATCTCCGCTCAATCTTCTCATGAAACTTCATTCTCCTCAATGTATCAGGCTGCAAGGGCCCGAGCGCCTGCTGGCTTAACTTCACCAACTTCGCACTGTTCAACTCAGCCTGCAACCAATTTTTCTGATCAGAGTACACATAGCAAAGGAGTTCAAGTATGCGCATAGTTCTAAAGTGGTTCTCCCCCAGTAAGATTCGGCTATCCTCCAAAACTCGCAACAGAAGCCCCTTGGCCTTGTTCAAATCCCCACAGAACCTTTGGGTCTCCGCAAGTTTGACTTTGTGGGTTAATATTTGAATAGGATCCTCAACGTGCTTCCCTAACTCAGCAATTCTATCCAACGCATGCCGAGCATCATCATCCCGACCGAGTTGAACTAAGGCCCGTGCCCAGTTGCTTAATTGTGTGATATAAGAGCATCCTGTGATATCGAAGGACTGCTTCTTCTGAATCATTACAAGCGTGTGTAGATGTCTTTCGGCTGCTCTCCACTCTTTCATGTTAATGAATACTACGGATAGGGCGTTTGTTGCATCGAGGGTCAGGGGATCTTCGTATCCACGGATTTCTTTTAGGATAGGAAGTACAGTTTCTAGAATCGTTCTAGATGTTTTGTTCTCCCCAACCCTCCTAGCAGTATCAGCGGTCGCCACTGCTGCTTCCAAAGTTCCCTTGTCCCAGACGGAGGACCCGGAGTCTTTAAAACGCAGAATCGTATTTGTGAGTTCCACAAAATACGGGGTAGAAATTCTTGCAAACTCCCAGTCCGCCTTCGATGGAGTACGGCCAAGGAATATCGCCTTGCTGACCTGAACTATCATCTCCTGCACAAGGGGAAGGCGCCGAGGGAGGCCATTTCGAATCCACAGCCAGTTCTTGATGGTTGCTTCTATCGATATATTTTCTTCATGCTGCGATACAAGCCCATAACTTGACAATCTTTCAATAGATGAGTAGATTACTGTAGTTGAGAAGTTAGTTACTTGTATCAGGAGAGAGGTGGGATAATCTCGAGAGATTGAGATGCATGGGCTGAAAGAGGGTCTTACTCTCTTGAGGGCGATTGAGGAAATGAGACAACACGCCTAACGCGATGTTACTGCTACCTACAAAGGAGCAGAAAAGTAACACTTTATCGTCGTCGATAGAGAGTTCTTGCAAGGATATCTCGAAAGGTATGATGTCTGCATATACAGATTCGTCTGTCTCTTGCTCTGAATTTTGCGCAAGTTCCCAGCCTGTTTGGGCGTAGAGTTTCTGATAATCCGTCAAGGACATGGAGTGGATCCTCAAATACGCCTGTACCGCTTTATGAGCCGGAGGTGATAGACTAGGCCTATCGCCCTGGTCTACCGCGCTCTGGGACACTTTTAATGGTTAAAACTGATCCGAATAGAATAAGATAGAGGGACATACTTGGATTGGAGGTTATGTTCGTATCAGTAGTGATATCGCTACTGCCGTACCCACTTATCCCAGTAATTTCACAAGTCCTCATGCTATTGTCGGCCCTAGAGCTTTCTCCAATACTAGCCCGGCTCCGAAGAGTAGTGCCGTCTCCCATGCTATATTCAGGGCAAATCGTGTTGGAAGTCGGGCCTACAAATGCTAGACAGGCAGAGCGAGAATTATGCGATAAGGATATTGTGTTAAAGATCCTAGCTGTCGATTCGACCAGCACTGGCTCATGTTGACCTGCATAATCCACAGGGTCAATGCTAGAGGTGATGCTGCCCTCATTAGAGGGGATATTTTCACTGATGAATCTTGGGTCAAGTGATGCTAGGCATGGTACTCCAGTCCTCCGGGCATCAGAGCGAAGATTCCGATGATTTGAGTAGGTCCTTGAGGGCTGCTGGCGAGAGCGAGGGCTGGGACCTTTCGTAATCCCCCATTCCTTCAGGCGTTTCTGGTATGTACGCTCCCTAATTTGTGAAGAAACCAGTATTAGTTACTGCTAATGCTATAAGGGTTGAAGGGGGGGGGCGTTACTTTGCGCCATTTACACCCGGAAATTCTTGGTTCACAACGGCCATGACATCTTTAAGAGTCTTTTTTTGCCCGCAATAGAGCTCCCGGATCCGCGCTTGCACCTCAAACTCCCAAGGATAGGTCATGTTTAGTATGTGATATCTGTATTGTGGGATCTGGGGGGTGGTTTTTTGGTGAGAACTAGCTAGCTAGCGGAGGATGGAGAAGCTTGGTGAGGGTAATTTAGAGGGGGCTTGAACTAAGAGTAAGAGCCGAGAAAGAGAGACTATGTTCCTGAGGGTATTGAGCTTTCGATTCCACTATCGCTATCGTAGATCATTGCAAGCGCTGCAGGCCATGGATTCTTACCCCTGCACTTCCTTGAAAAGTGCGGTGCCCTTGAAAAGTGCGGTGCCCTTTTTGTGTCACCGAACCGCCTCCCGGTTAAGCCTCACGTATGAAGGTACTCCTTTAGACGCGCCCTTTTTGTGTAACCGCCATATATGAACTTCCTTGCCACGTGCATATCGTTTTAGGTACATACATACATACATGTACGTCGTTAGGCTCTTCAGATGTAGCGCGGACGTTAACGTTTCCTTTCCTTCGATGATCATGATCATGGACAACGAAATTCCCCCTCCCGCAATTGCCTGAGTCGTCATGTCAGTATTATCCTTGTTGACTCTAGATCTACGGAAATATAACTAGCTAGCCCGGCAGTGGTGATGTTGGGTCCCTTTGAAATCTTCTCATGGGGAGCTCGAGCCTTGAGCTCATATACATGTGATGCTCAACTCAAATAAGATTTACATATATGTGTATCCCTCATATGTTTACCCTCAAGCAAAAATTAAAATA
Source organism: Morchella sp. 2016-41 (assembly GCA_024713855.1). NCBI lineage: Eukaryota > Fungi > Ascomycota > Pezizomycetes > Pezizales > Morchellaceae > Morchella > Morchella sp. 2016-41. The sequence continues at coordinate 76,078 of JAMGZD010000003.1, forward strand.
TTGATTCTAAGCTTGTCTCGTGAATTCCAACGTCCAAGTTTGGTTAACATTCTCGAGCTAACTCCGGCGCAAAGCCACCCCTCTGGAGCTCGTACTAAAGCCTCAGCGATAACCACGATAGATGATCCTGAATAGGGTTCATAATTCGCTTCATATATCCCATGGTATAATCATTGGCTACGGTCTAATAATATTTTTCCCCACGAATGGAAAAAAAGAAAATAAGGAATGGACCGGCCGCATCTATGCGTACATCCAGTCTTAGAGCCCTAGTAAGACGCTTGCATAGGAGGCTCAAGACGTTTACTGGTAAAATCGAGTTCTGGTCGTATACGTATGATATGAGGTATGAGGTGATAATTAGCTAATTGTATTGTGAAATGGGTGTGGTTTTGTGATAACGGATATTTGGAGTCATACATATACCTGTACTGTATCAGGGCCACCTCCGATATGTTTAATAGGCTTACACGACTTTACCAAGGTGCTGCGTAAAAGGTCAGTGCCCTTGAATGAGCTCTGTAAGCAGTCTAACACTTCTATCTAACATAGACAGCTGGATCAACCTACTGGCCGTATGAGTAAGGCAGCAGCGTAAAGATTTCGAACTTGTTTCACTACGTGATCAAGGACATGCATTCTAGCTTGGTTTTAATGAATTAATCTATCTTTAAAAATCCAAGCAATTGCGTTTTCCTGAAGATAGCAGGTGCCGGAGCTGCGAAGGCGTAAATATATCTCAATATGCAATTACTTCAAAAGAAAAAGAGAATATTCTATACGCCCTGCAGCTGATATGACCGCCCTTAAGGCTAGGCACTCCCTTCCCCTAGCGAGCAAGAGAAAAAGAAAGAAAGAAAAACGAGTGCCCACGCCCTTTAGTGATCATCGACCGCACTTTTGATCAGTCCTAATGCAGCGTAAGAGGGCGGTCATCATCCTAGTATCCTAGAGCCGCCCTTCTAGAAAGCTTGTGGGAACAGTGCAAGCCTTGAGGAACGGGAATTTTTTACTCGAGTACTCGCCTCTCCCTCCACCATTGATACCAAACTCAGCAGCAGTACTACACGTACGTACCGGTCCACTATATCTTAAATTCTATTATATAAAGCCCATGAAAGCCCCACCGTGGTTATCGGTATCGTTCTTAAGTTCCCGATACTCATTATCCGATACACTTTATAATTTAACACTCGACTCAAGCTATAAAGCTAAAAGTTTCCCTCTCTATCTACTCTTACTATGCCGTCTTCTGTACACAATTCTACTTCCGGGTCCAGTACCGGTAGTCACTCTTCTGACCAGACGTAAGTGTTGAAATTCCCCTGAAACCTCTTTGACTATATTTTACTCCACTAGAAGTAATGCTAGTATATATATGAATCTATATTCTTGGCATCAGATTCTAATATTCATTAAATCTTATAGGTCCTCATCTTCAGTCCAAACCGTTCGCTCGTTCTCGTCCCTCGGGAGCTACCCCGCCCTAGGAAACGACATGTTTTCGTCCCCGCCGTCGAGCCAGGATCTGTCCAGCGTCACTAGCATGTCTTCTCGATCGACCTCTGAGGACCTCGATATCCATGAATACCAGACAAGTGAAATATCGATGTCAACGGTTTCTACCGCTAGTTCAACCGAAATGCGTGGAGATAGCTTAACTGGTAGCTATAGCTCCAGCAGAGATTTGGAAGATATTGTAGTCTCGGGCGCGGACGCGCCATCCTATAGCATGAATCAATTAATGGAGCAGGAGGATGAGGAGCCTGTCACGGAGACCTCTGAATGGCGCGAACTTCTGGATGCTCTTGAAGTTGAAAGGAGTAGAACAATAATGTTCCACTCAATGAGTGCGGTAGAAAGATTCCTGTCATATGAGACAGTTGAAGATTGTTTGGTAGAATTTCGAGTCTGGGGGGCCGAAGAGTAGCTTAAGCAATAACCTACTATATATCTAAGTACGTGGGGGATCAACAGGCGCCGCGTATGAGTATGTACTTGATCAGATGAGAAGCCAAGATAGACAGGAGCGTTCTCCCGTTATTGTGGTCATGACGGTGTTATTTGTCTGGATACTCTCTCCTCTTTCATTTTCTTTCTTCAATTTTCTTTTCTTAAGTCTCTTTCTTTTGCCGCAGTCTGTTATCCTTCTTTAAGCTCTTTCTTTTGTTTCAATTGACGGCCGTTCTTGATCTCATACTTTCCCCTATCATGGTTTCATAGCGCTATATACAATACAACTGGTTAGCACGTTTCTAAGGACATATCAAGACCAAATACTCAATAGCTACGTCCTTGTAGTAATATCCATTACAACAAACCATGGTGGGCAGGGGTATAGGTTTAGGGTTATAATAGATATTGTCTGCGCTAAATGCGATTGATGAAGTCTTTATATTCTCCTTACTCTACATACCATATATATATCTTGTTGCTTCACTAAGGTCAAAATTGGGTCGTATCAACTTGATTGAAATCGTGAGTGGTATGTATGTAATTTTACTCGTCCCCCAGCATAAGAACCAGAAAATGCGACTGACAAAGTCAAGGACCTGCCATATAAATCAGCCTTGACTTTGGCAACAGTTCTTACGGCCTGGTAAACAAGTATCTACACGTAATTGAGTCGTTGTGTTGCATCACTTTCCGGCACCACTGGTAGACAGGTGGCGGTGCACATGCCACAAGGAAATATTCAAAAATCATACAGACTTACCGTACCTACATGTACTTACCTTTAGTCTGAGCGGCTTCAACCTAGCAGCGTGAGTAGCGGGTGCATTGTCTCGAACCAGTCCCAATTGGGTTTAGTCTCGTTGCTAGGGAAAGAATTTGGAGCCACCCATGAATAAGACCCCGTCCCTAACTTAATAAGACCCAACCCGACGTCTGGTTCCAGAAAAATAGACATACTTACAAGTACCTCAATTTATAAATCTCGCACCTAGGCGATAGTTATAAAAGTAGTACAGCTAGTAGATTTCTCTGGATGGATATGGGTGGGATTTTGGTAATTATTATGGTATGGGGAGGGGGCGTGTGAGGAGAGATACCGATACGACTATATTGTGCGAATGCGGGCCGAGATACAAACGTTAACGTTGCTGCCGCAGTTCACGGTTCGCACGCTCCACGATTCGCGCACTCAAAACCTTTAAAAATGTAAAGTATGGTTGCGGACACCTGTAACTGACCCAACCTTGGACGGTGATGACTTTCCAACTTGGCAAAGGGTCACAAGGGTTAGGTTTATTTCCTGATTGGTAGACTCGGTGATGGGGGTATGCCGAAGTCGGGGGAATGCCGAGAATGCCGAATTACACTTAAACTCGACAAATAACTAATCCTTGTTCGGCATTCCTCCATCTTCGGCATACAGCGAGTCTAGTTAATGTCTCGTTAGTAGTTACTAGATTGTCTGAAGTAAGACCAATTGCAAAGGCTGATCGCAATTGCTTCAATTCGTTCTCTCTCGTTAAGTACATACAGCTATTATCTAGTACGCTACTATGGCCACATTAATTGTAAATATCTAAGCTAGTCGTTTACTGTGTTCTCATCTTCAACCCTGAGGTCCCCTATCAACCTAGGCTAGTTGGGCCAACCCTTGCATTGTCCGACTTCACCAATTATATTACCTACATGTAGGTACATACATACTAGGGGTGGGCCAGGGCCACCTCGCGACCGCGAGGTCTCTGCCAGCTTTGATTTCTCCCATATTTATGTATTATTTTACCATTTGCATTAGTTTAATTAATTTGCCTTATAATCTCATGGGCGGTTCTCACGGCCAGCTCCATTGCCAGTGCCAGTGCCAGCTGTAATTTCAGCTGAAATACCCGCTCCAGTGCGGGTTTTGTAAATGCCAGCTTAAGTGCCCACTTTAGTGCCAGCTCTAGAAAATTCCAGCTCTATTTTCAAGAATTTTAGGCTTAGGGTTAGGTTCGGCAGCGGCTAGCAGGGTGGTGGGAAGGAGAACAGCTTGTAGGCAGGAGAACGGCTGCTATAGGCAGGGTAATCATAATACAGAAATAGGTAACCGCATTGTTATGGCGTCACGGGACATAGTAGGATAAGCGATGGTGGAGTGAAGAGAAGTGTGGTCGCACTCGTTAGCGGATGAGTCATGGGTTATTCTATCGGTTTCTATTCGGTTCCATTGTATTCTATCTGTTTCCTTAAGCAATAGTATTTGTCATGTTCGGACAGGGGTTATTCGGTTATATAAAGAGCCCTGTGTTCGCTCTCTGTCTAGTTTCTCTTCCTTTCCTTTTCTCTTCACGCAACCTCTTGTACCTTAAGGAATACGAAGTCTTTATTCCTCCATAGTCTATAGTCTACGATCTTTTGGTCTCATTGGCCAAAAGGGTTTTAAGGTTTCTTGTTCGCTTAGAGTCTACCTCTAAGTTCTTCGCCTCGGCTGTGTTCCTTGGACCTCCACTGTTTCTGCCTCGGCTACAGGCCCCACGTAACACTAGGTTGCGTCTCCAACGCCAACCAACACAGCCTTTAGACCAACGCCCACTATGTCGAACCCCATTGACTACGAGGAGTTATCGCGACAACTGCAGACCTACTTCGAGCAGTATCCCGTCTACAACCCTGACCATGCTAACGCCCAACCCTTCGCCCTCCTGGAACGGTGTCGGACGGCGTTATCCCAATACGCTCAAGACCTCGAGGCTGCCTACTCCCAAGGAGAGGAGGCAAGGCAGGCCTTCCAGAGGGACCTAGCTGCAGCCCAACAAGCTGCAGCCCAGCAACAACAAACAGCCCCCAACCCAGCAGCACCCCGGTCAGGGCCTTCCACGACTACCCACCGCTCGGAAAAGCTATCCGACCCTGCTGTCTTTCGCGGCGACCAGGACCGGGCTCGACTACACCTCTTCAAACAACAGATGAGGATCAAGCTACTGGGGAATGCCGATCGCTTCCCAACCCTACAGTCTAAGCTATCCTATGCCTTTGGTCGTCTCGAAGATATGGCGGCCAGCCAGTTCCTCGCATATACCACGGATGAAGGCATTAACCTGCCATCAATGGAACGGTTTTACGAGATCTTGGACACTGCCTTCGGAGACCCAGACCGAGTCTACACATCGCCAAACTTGAGGGATATGCGCCAACGAAACCGTACCTTCTCCGACTACTTCGCCGAGTTCCAGCGACATGCCTCCGAGTCAGGTTTCGACCAGATCACTAGGGTTGAGTGCTTGCTGGAGGGGATTTCAGCGGAACTTATGGAGGCGATGGTACACCACGAGACCCCCGCTACGGTGGATGGTTGCGGAACCCTTCTGCAACGGTTGGACAACAGGCAACGCGCGATCAAGGCTAGGCTGGGTAAGCGACACTCATTTACCACCAGCAACAGTAACCCTGTCGCCCAACGCACAGTACCGGCTCCCGCCCAGCCTTCGCGTCCCTATGTTCCTGCTCCTGCTCCTACGAACCAAGCATCACCTGCGCCTACTCATCCATCGTTCGCGCCCGGAGGTGACACACCTATGCAATTATCAGGGGGCCGGCGTCGCCCCACTAATACGGAAAGAAATGCTCGATTAACGGAAGTGTAACGGCGTACGGGCAGACTCCAGTCTGTCCTTGTTCCTGTTTCCTTGGCTCCGTTTCCTGTTCCCTTGGCCCCGTTTCCTGTCCTGTTTCTCGTCCCGTTTCCTGTTTCCCTGTTTCCTTGCTTCCTTGCTGTCGGGTCCTTTCCCCGGCTGCAAGTCCTGTACCTTTCTGCCGGGTCACGTCCCTGGCAGAAAGCCCTGTTCTGTCATGCTGTCTTTCTCTGTCTCCTAGGTCACGACCCATCCTGTACCCCTATCCTCGCTTAGCCCCTAGTTCCCCGCTCCTGAGGCCTAGAACTCCCGATCCCCTGTAGGCTCTTCCCTGCTCTGGCTTTACCCCTGTCAACCCTTATCGTCGCGGGACTATTCAACCCGGACGTATCGGAAGATGGCTTTGGTACCTGGAAGCACATCCTATGGCTCGTGACGGTTTCCTACGTCTTGGCTATGCCTCGATCCTCTAGTACGATCCCAATCCCCGTTGCACTTCGAGAGGTCATGTCCAGCCTCAGCTTCTCACATGTCGCTGAGGTATTCGCCGATCGATTCCAGTCTGTGCTCCCGTCCCCTGTCTCTGTCGCCTCGCTCCGCCTCGCCCTGTCCCGTCCCGTTTCCTTGTCTCCTTGAACTCCTGTACTTTCCTAGCCTGTCCTAGTCTCTGTCTCGGTTCTGTTTCTCGTCGGAGTATGCTCCGCTATCCTTGTTCTTTCGTGTTCCCTTTGCTCCTGTTTTCCGCTTCTGTCTTCTCGTGCATTCCTGTCTCCGCTCTTCGCCTGTTCTTTCCTCGTCCCTGTTTTCTCGCTCTCGTTCTCGCTTCTGCTTTCCCTGTCTCCGCGCTCTCGCTCTGCCTTCCTGTTGCGTCGTCTGGATTAATCAGCGGCGTTATGATTCTTGTATATAGGGAAGCCCTCCCGTTTCTCTTCGAGCGGCTTTCCTTTTAGTTCTCTAGTCATTTCTTCTTGTAATTCTCGTACGCTTCAATTCAGTCTTTCTCCAGAACTTAGGAAGCGTTCCCCTCGTAGACCTCGTCCCTTCTCCTGGGCTTCGCCCAGGGGAAGGCCTTCAGAATCTATGGTCGTCTTCGACCTCCTCGCCTCGTCCTGTTCTTGCTCGCGTCCAGGCTCCGCTCTCCTTAGAGCCTGACCTCGTCCCGTCTTGCCCTGTCTCCGCGTCCAGGCTCCGCTCTCCCTAGAGCCTGACCCCGTCCGAGTTCCGCCCTTGCCTCCGCGTCCAGGCTCCGCTCTCCTTAGAGCCTGACCCAGTCCTAGTCCCGTCCTGCCTCCGCGTCCCGGCTCCGCCTCTCTCTAGAGCCCGCCCCGTCCTGTCCTGGTTCCGTCATCGCTCCTTCTCTGGCGGAACTCCTAGCTTCACCCAGTCCCCCGTGTATGACCATCGTGCCTCGTCTGGTCTTCACGCCCTCTGTCTCCCGCCTCCGCTCCGACCTGCTATCGCTCCCTACCTAGCAGTCCCTGATCCAGTCCTCGGCCAACTCTTCCTAGCCATCGCTCCCTGTCTGGCTCAGAGTCCCTTGTCCTGCTCTCCCGTCTTCCGCCATCTGGGGGGTAGCCCCAGAACCCAGCCCCGTCCCCGCCATCTAGGAGGTAGTCCTAGAACCCAGCTCCGTCTCCTGTCCCGTCCCGTCCCGTCCCCGCTCCCAGTCTCCCTCCGCCAGTTTCTCGTCCCGAGTCCATCTCCTGCCGAACCCAGCCTGCCAAGATCCCTAGATGTTACCCAATCTACGAGGGCCCCTTCGTGTCGAAGTCTCTTCCACGAAGCCACGCCGTTCGCCCGTAACAGGAAGGAAGATGTTTTTATTGTGGGGGAGTTGGACACCTGGTGAGGAACTGCCCCCAAGCTAAGGGACAGGGTGGAGGACAAAGGAAATATACTATGAGGGGCGATCGATCGAGTGGAGGAGGAACAGGCTCGGACAATGAGTCGGACAAAAGATTTGTCTGGCAAGTGGCATAAACCAGGGACCCTTTAAGGATTTTTCTAGGATGCGTATTTCTACTTGTTCGGTATCAGAGGAGGAAATGGATGGGAATCAATTTGTAGTAACCTGCTTTCGGTTTCAGAATAAAAATACTTTTATGCACACCTTTGCTCTCATTGATACCGGAGCTTCCGGATCTGGCGTTTGTAGATGAATCTTTTATGCCACCATAANCTCACTNTGACACCATTAAAAATNCCCCGACNAGTCGATGTCATCGATGGACGACCAATTCAGTNTGGCAAAATCACNCACTTTGTTACNCTTGACCTCGATATACACGGACACCGCGAGGAAGCACCATGTTTTGTTACCCAGTTGGGATCATACCCGATTGTAATGGGGATACCATGGATGCGAAGGCACGATGTCAAACTACGACCAAAAAAGAACAAACTAATTTTCGATTCGCCAACCTGTTGCCAACATTGCTGCATCGAAAGGAAACCAATCGTCGCAAGGGGAATCTCCATACCAACCCCCGAATGGAATCTAATAGACCTCGCCGCACTCAGCAAAGCACCGGCGTCAATTCAACAGATTGTTCAGCAGCTACACAAAGGCGCCCATCTGATCCATCTCTCAGCTCTAGACCAGACAACCACCGACATTCGCCAAATCGTACCTCCGGAAAACCATGACCTACTACCCTTATTCGAGGAGGCCGACGCATCGGTATTACCACCATACAGACCCCTCTACGACCACCACATAGTACTGCAAGGGGAGAAACAACCACCCTTCAAACCAATGTACAACATGACACAGACGGAACTCAAGGCCTTGTGGGAATATATCAAGGAGAATCTTCCGCGAGGGGTGATCCGGAATAGTACCTCACCGGCGGGTGCACTAATTATCTTCGTCAAGAAAAGCGATGGGACTCTACGGTTGTGTGTGGACTATCGGGGACTAAACGAGATTACTGTAAAAGATAGGTATCCTCTTCCCTTGATGGAAGAAACATGGGCAAGACTGTCGAAAGCCAAATACTACACCAAACTCGACCTACGTTGGGGATACAACCAAATACGGATAGCGGAGGGAGACGAATGGAAGACAGCATTTCGGACACGTTACGGACACTACGAATACCAAGTTATGCCCTTCGGACTGACGAATGCTCCCGCAACTTTTCAACGGTGGATCAACGACATTCTCCATCCTCACCTGGATCAATTTGTCACAGCTTACTTAGACGATATCCTTATCTACTCGGAAACTTTAGAGGAACATAAAATACACGTCCGGAAAATACTCGAGCTACTGCACGACAATAAAGCCCACCTCAGACCGGAAAAATGTGAATTCTACACGCAAAGGACAAAGTATCTTGGTATTATCTTAACTCCGGAAGGGATCGAAATGGACCAGGAGAAAATATCAGCAGTTGTGAATTGGGAAATACCGGAAAACGTTAAGGAAGTACAAGGTTTCCTCGGATTCGCCAACTTTTATCGACGTTTCATTGATGGATATTCAAGAATAGCAATGCCTCTAACAAAATTGACAAATAATGATACAAAGAAAAATTGGATAAAAAAGGGTGTCAAGTTTGAATGGCCAGAAGAGGCAGATCAGGCTTTCCGAAATCTAAAAGTTGCATTCACAACGGCACCGATACTCCGGCACTTCGACCCAGAACGAGAAAGTATCGTGGAAACCGACGCCTCCGATTATGTGTCAGGGGGAGTCTTATCACAACGCGATGACAAGGAGCTCCTACACCCAGTGGCATTCTTCAACAAAAGACACACGCCAGCAGAATGCAACTATGAAATATACGATAAAGAACTCCTGGCGATCATTCGATGCTTCGAACATTGGCGGTACAACCTGGAAGGAGCCCAGTTCCCCATCAAAGTCCTAACAGACCACCGGAACTTGGAATACTTTATGACCACCAAACTGCTAAATCGTCGCCAAGCGAGATGGTCGGAATTTCTGTCACGTTTCGATTTCATCATTCAATACCGGGGAAAACAAGGAGGAAAACCGGATGCACTGACTAGGAGGCCTGGAGACCTCCCTAAGGCGGGGGATGAAAGATTGGCCCATCAGAGCCAGATAGTGATAAAAAGAGAGAATTTGGATACAAAGCTAAGTTTGTTTGCGGGCTCTTTATCAAATGAACCCGCTGAAGGAATGTCTACTGTGGAGGAATTGTTTTCAAATGCTTACCAGATCGATAGTTTCCCAAACAAAGTCTTATCGCTACTCCGGAACGGGGCAAAACATTCAAAAAGGATATCACTAGCCGAATGCTCTGAGGACGGAAACGGCCGACTCTTATACCGAGGCGCGCTATACGTACCGGAAGAAAGTGACCTTCGTTTACGACTACTTCGGGAACATCACGACAAACCGTCAGCAGGACATCCCGGAAGAGCCAAGACGTTGGAACTACTGAGCCGAGAATACTACTGGCCCCAAATGCGGAAATACGTTGACCAATACGTTCGGAACTGCGAAGTTTGTACCCGAAGCAAAACGTCCCGGAATGCGCCATACGGGGTATTACGACCAATGCCCATACCGGATGGACCCTGGACAGATGTATCGATGGACTTTGTTACGGACCTACCAGATAGTGGGGGATACAATGCGATCCTGATGGTAGTCGATCGGTTGACCAAGATGAGACACCTGATACCAACAACCAAGGAAGTCGACGCCCGAGAGACAGCCAAACTATACCTGGAACACGTGTGGAAATTACATGGCCTACCCGAAACAATAGTATCAGACAGGGGAACCCAATTCACCGCCGAGTTTTGGCAATCCTTATGCGATCGCTTAGAAATATCACCGCGATACTCAACGGCTTTCCACCCCCAGACCGACGGTCAAACGGAACGGTTCAACGCAGTCATGGAACAGTACCTCCGGAGCTATGTGTCATACCAACAGGATGACTGGTTGTCTATGTTACCAATGGCAGAGTTCGCGGCCAACAACCATTCCTCGGAAACCACCCAAGTTTCGCCTTTCTTCGCCAATACCGGGAGACACCCACGAATGACATTTGGCCTTTTAGAACATGGAAAGACTACGGCAGAAGACCAAGCGAACGGGATCGCCAGGGACATGAAGGCCGTCTATGAATTCTTGAAGGACGAGATGTTTAGAGCACAGAAGATAGCAGAGGACACCGCTAATGTCAACCGCTTACCCGCACCTCGATACTCTTTAACAGACATCAGCAAAAAATTTGGTTCGGTCTGACGTGCTTGGGCGTACCCAGGCGCACCAGGCGCCAATGGGCGTCATTTTGGGTGCCAGGCGCATGAGAAGTTTTCTTACCTGCATAGCTATGCCCCGGCGCAAAACGATTTCGTCGCGACGGGAACGGGAAGAATCTCCGTTCCGTCGCCAGTCATCGTTGCTCAAAAAACGAGTTCGTCTTTTGACCGAATACGTCGTCTTTTGGCCCAGCGAACACCGGGTCCACACCTGGGTAGCTTTTGCCCGGTTAACGGCTTTTGCTAGCGAATTTGGCTGGCAGAATGAGGTCACTCGGCAATCGGTACATAGACTAGGACACCAGTTCGCGCAAATGTCGCGTTTATTGATCCACATGTCTCGTAATTCTATGTATGCATATTTGCTAGCGATCCACCTGCCCCTGCCGATATCCTGCCCGTTGAGCTGTCGCTGAGCTCGCCACTCAGCTGCCTACCTACCCTCCTGCCCGCTGGGCTGCCTGCCCGCTGAGCTGCCTGCCCGCTGAGCTGCCTGCCCGCTGAGCTGCCTGCCCGCTGAGCTGCCTGCCCGCTGAGCTGCCTGCCCGCTGAGCTCGCCGCTGAGCTCGCCGCTGAGCTCGCCGCTGAGCTCGCCGCTGAGCTCGCCGCTGAGCTCGCCGCTGAGCTCGCCGCTGAGCTCGCCGCTGAGCTGCCTGTCCGCTGACCTGCCTGCCTTCCCTCCTGCCCGCTGAGCTGCCTGCCCGCTGACCTCCCTGCCTAGGAGGTGTCCAAATCGTGCAGTATTTGGTGACTGGTAGGTGTCCAAATCGTGCATTATTCGCTGCCTAGGAGGTGTCCATTTGGTGCAGTATTCTGTGACTGGTAGGTGCAGTATTCGCTGCCTAGGAGGTGTCCAAATCGTGCAGTATTCGGTGCCTGGTAGGTGTCGAAATCGTCCAGTATTTGGAGCCTAGTAGGTGTCAGTAAAGGTGTCGAAATGCAGAGGAAGGTAAATACGTATCTAGGCGCTGATACAGGTAGGAGGTAGGCATCGATACAGGTAGGAGGTGAGGTAGGTGTCGATACAGGTAGGAGGTGAGGTAGGAGGTGAGGTAGGAGGTGAGGTAGGAGGTGAGGTAGGAGGTGAGGTAGGAGGTGAGGTAGGAGGTGAGGTAGGAGGCGAGGTAGGTAGGCATGGAGGTGGAGGTGGAGGTGGAGGTGGAGGTGGAGGTGGAGGTGTGGGTGGATCCTCACGGTGTGGAGAAAGCGTCAAATCCGACGTCATTAGCTAGCGGTATTAGCATTAGCGCCAGTACATAGGCAGAATATCACATCCACGCGACGTCAAAGGCGTTAAAAGAGGAGATGTCATATTTGAGATGCATACTAGGCGTCAAAGGCAGCGTCACATTTGAGACGCATACTAAGCGTAAAACGACATGTCACATTTCGCATCTCCGGGACGCGCGGGACGACCAAAATGCGAGTTTTTGGTAGCAAAAGACGAGGTTTTGGTCGCAAAAGACGAATCGGTACGTCTGGACGTACGGTTCGTCTTGGCGGTTCGTTTTTTTTGCTGATGGACAAGGTATTCCTCTCGACTCGACACATCAATACCAAACGACCTTCAAAGAAACTCGACTGGAAGCGAGTGGGACCCTACCGGATCAAGAGGATTGTTAGCCCATACGCGTACGAATTAGACCTACCACGTACCATGAAGGTTCATCCCGTCTTCCACGTCTCGTTACTCTCACCGGCCGCAAACGACCCCGTCCCAGGGCAACAGCAACTACCTCCACCCCCAGTGGAGATTGAAGGACAAGAGGAGTGGGAGGTTGAAGCGATATTGGACTCGAGGAGACGAAGGGGAAGATTGGAATACTTGAGTGCGATCTGCAAGGTTATCCCGAACCATCCTGGCAACCCGGATGACCTTGAACATTCGCGACCTGGTCAAAGACTTTCCGCCAGCGATATCGTAACAAGCCAAAAGCCTACTGGGAGTTAGGCGCCGGAGGGACCTGATCTGTTATGGCGTCACGGGACATAGTAGGATAGCGATGGTGGAGTGAAGTGTAGTCGCCTTCGTTAGCGGATGAGTCATGGGTTATTCTATGGGGTTTCTATTCGGTTCCATTGTATTCTATCTGTTTCCTTAAGCAATAGTATTTGTCATGTTCGGACAGGGGTTATTCGGTTATATAAAGAGCCCTGTGTTCGCTCTCTGTCTAGTTTCTCTTCCTTTCCTTTTCTCTTTACGCAACCTCTTGTACCTTAAGGAATACGAAGTCTTTATTCCTCCATAGTCTATAGTCTACGATCTTTTGGTCTCATTGGCCAAAAGGGTTTTAAGGTTTCTTGTTCGCTTAGAGTCTACCTCTAAGTTCTTCGCCTCGGCTGTGTTCCTTGGACCTCCACTGTTTCTGCCTCGGCTACGGGCCCCACGTAACATGCATATAATCAGGTATGGTAAACATCACAGACCGGCATCCTTCTTCCCCTCTTCATCCTTGATTTTTGAAATCAACCTCCTCTTTTTTACGTGGCAACCGTCCCCACACACCAAAAAACTCCCTCCACAATGGCTTCAATCCCAACTTTGCATGGGGTGAATCAATTTGGACAAACTACCCCCCTAATAGATGCCGAGCTCATTGAAGCTTGTGACCTCTACAACCTCGGCCCAGCCCTAGGCTGCTCCGATGCTGAACCTCACCTGTCGCTCGCTGGAGTCGTTGAACTAGAACTTCAACACACCAGATTCCGGGCTTCCCCCCTCCTTCTCCTTGCCGCCCTCGCGCAAATTTCTAGTCTCGCCGATTCAGTCTCTGCCTTGAGACACGACCTCAACCTCATGAGGGTGGAGAACACAGCCTATAGGTCCACGCCTCCCCCTCCAGACCCCTCCATCACCCAAAAGTTGGACGCCTTGATCAGCAAAGCCAACACACCCACACCACCCCCCCCACAGACCCCCCAAAGGCCTACCCCGCCTGCCAAGCCTGTACAACACAGAGCCGCCCCCACGCACGCACAAGTGGTTCTAGCCGCCCCCAACCCCCCCAACAACCCGAAAAGGAAGCCGGCCAAGGCAACCCCGGAAAAGGCACAAGGATCCTCCCCGAAGGAGAGAGTCCTTTCGGCCGCCCACCGCCGCTTCTTCGCCACCAGGAAAACCCCCGTCCCCGTCCCTGAAGCCGAAAGGCTCTCGGCCATCCTCCCCCGCCTATTCGGCCAGAAGCTGGCCCAATGCAACCTCACCGCCCCCGTCACCTCCTTCTCCATCACCATCAACAACAGAGGCACTGTCTCCGTTACCGCCCCTCCCACTGTACCCTCGTCGGTCTACACCCCATTCTTCGAGGCACTCACCACAATCCTAAACGTGGAAGTTGCCTCACCGGAAAACCCCTTCTCCACCTTCCGCCCTGCCCCCACCAACGTCGATCTCGCCATCCATGGCGTCCCCCTCTACGAACTCCCCAATCAGGAGTGCCTAGAGGAGATCCTCCCCGCTGCCCTGATCCTGGCCGTTGGAATCACACCCGCCTCCGTCCGGTTCCTCAACACGGACGAAACCGCTCGCTCCTCCAAGGCCACCACCTCTGTCGTCATCTTTGTGACGGCGGAAGAGGCAGAGACCATTGGTACCACCATCCGACTCTTCTCCCGCACCAGACGCTGTAACGTCATATGGCGGTCCTCCTCCACCACCCAATGCAGAAACTGCTGCAAACTCGGACACGCCACCCAAGGCTGCAGGTCCCCCACAGCCTGCCCCCTTTGCTCCCTCCCCCACAAACTCCAAGACCACCGCTGCCCTGTTGCCTCGTGCAAAGGTGCCACCGAACCCCTGGAGAACTGCTGCGCCCTCACCCCCGCCAAGTGTGCAAACTGTAACGGGGCCCACCGCTCCTTCTCCCCCTCCTGCCCCAGCAGGAACCCCGCCAAACCCAACCCCCCACCAAACCCCCAAACTGCTATGGAAATTGAACTATAAATCAAAACCACCATAGCCCCACTCCTCCGTCACCCCGGTACTCCTCTCCTTTGTCTTTCCTTTGTCTATGTCAGGCCTTCTCCCTTCCCCTCACCTCTCCTCTCCTCCTTCGCCCCCTAAGGGCATCTTCACTCACCCCACTTTCTTGATACCGGCCGCCCCCCTCGGGAGGCGGCTCCCGGTCGATATTACACTGTCTTCGGTTTGGGACCCTGGATTACCACGGGCGGTACGGTACTTTAGGCCACTTTACTACTCTCTTCTCTCCATATTCTCTTTTGTCGATTTTGCAGTTGTCAGGGGGGTTTTCTTGTCGTCTGCCTTGTAAGAGGATGTGCGGTTGGTAGCACACCACAGCTACTACAGCGGGAAGATCGGGTGGTTCTGGTATAGGGGATAGGTAGAGTTCACGCCATAGGTCTAACCGGTATGCGACATTCATGTACCTAGAATCAATTGAAACTATGATGGAAAAAAAAAAAAAAAAAACATCACAGACCGGGCAGGGTAACCCCAAAGACGCGAAATTTGATGTGTCGTGCTTACAAAACACCCCTGTCGCTGTCAACCAATCAGACTGCAACAATCTACGGAAAATGGTATACCAGTACATATTAGACTAGCAGTATGCCACCTCGCGACCGCGAGGTCTCCTTCTTTCTCTCCCGCCTCCAATGACAGCCCCATTAATGCCAGGCCCATTAATGCCAGCTCCAATGTCGGCTCAGAAGAAGTGTATTCTAGTATGGTGCAAAAAGGAATAGAGGGCGACCTGTATACACCACTTCAGTCAATTCTTTCATTGGCTCTGGGAAGCAAACATTGAAGAGCCTCACCTCTAACTCGACTTTATGGCTGTATTAAGCTACAATACTGAACTGGTGTGAACAGGGATTACAAGGTCGCCCCCCAAGGCCTCTCGCACCATACCTAGACAGCAGTAGATGGCTTCCCTGGCCACCCGAACACCCCCTCACCCGAACAGTTGAGTATCATTGGTACACACACCGGTTGCAACGAAGATTTTTTGTTTTTGAAGTTGACTGTTCGGGTGAGGGGGGTGTTCGAGTGGCCAGGGAAGCTGTCTATGTACAAGGCTCTGGGATTAAGTGAGCAAACTAAACGGGGTGTTGACAGGTGAGGATCCGTTCACTCACTTTATCCCAGAGCTTTGTACGTACATACATGTAGGTAGTAGATAGTAGATGCACAGTGGTGGGATGAAATATAAGGGCTCTAGGGCGGGATCTATATATATATAGTTCTACTCATATACAACTCTGCGTAGCTTTAAGAGTGACAACTATCGTATAGAGTACAGTACCAAAAAGCGGGTGGATCCAGTACCGCACCTAGTAAAATACTGCAAAAACTATAGTATTGCTACGGTATTGCTACGGTATAATATTTAGAATTCCGATTTAATTCTGAAGTTTTAAATAATTCCGTATTGATACAATATGTATTACATCCCCTTTTTTGGTCCTGTAGTATACTGTACCTACTACATGTCACGTCAGCCAATCAAAGGAAGCTGAGACGCCGTTGACTACATGTAGGTAAGTACTAGGTAAGTACCCTATGAGATACAACCTCCCACGCGATCTAGCTTGTTTCTCTTTTACTCGTCACCTGTTTTCTTTTCAATTCTGCTGTTGTCCGTACTGTAATATTCTCTATACTATCCCCTCTATTTTCTTGGCCTGTATTAATTGTATACGGTCGCAACTCGATATGCCGGATTGCCAAGATTCGAATGATTTCGTACGGGATAGCAAAAAATCCGGGATAGCAAATCGATTTCGCAGTAAGAAAATTAAAATCCCAAAAGATTTCGTACGAGACAGCGAGGCATATCGATCGAGTTGTGACAGTAGTACACTACTGCTGTTATGATCCTGAAAGCTAACCCTTTCCTATATAATAACACGCCAAGTAGACTATAAAAGTAAAAGGACGAAGTATTTCACTGGGAAAGCGATCGTCACCGGGAAAGCGATCAAGGGCGGCAACGAGATGATCCAAAGTTGCTAAAGAAAGTTCCATTTATATACAATTAAGAACTAAGTAGCCAGAAGTGTTATTTAGGTGTCTCCCAGCTAACCTTTAACATGATTTCCCTCTATCTAGCGGGAGTATTGTTTTAGAGAGGCTGTTGACTGGGTTAGGGAGTGTAAGCTTTATCGAATTTACCAACTTTTGGTTATTATATATATTCATTATATAACTCCAAGATTTGGAAAAGACACTGAACCCTCTTATATGTTCCTCCCTTCATATATTGTGTTTTGATGCCCACAATCTCTCTTTGTGAGGTTCGGTTGCTTTTGCGGTGAAATACGTTATGTAAATAATTATGATTGCCTAGTAAAGTCGCCGAGACAGTAGTTTCGAGACAGAAATGTCTTTAACACAGAGTATGTCAGTTCATACATCATTTAATCCCCTTTACGTAACCTTTTGTATAGAAACGTTGAAATTGATGCGTTCCTATGGCTATGCACTGGCCGGGTGAGGAAGCCTAACTAGATGGGAATCTGAGGGGGTTATTCCCCCATCGTCAGGTACTCCAGTAATTAACTATGACTCCCGAATCTTTGGGTGAACCGGGAATCAGTTGCGGGGGCATCCGCTGAGCCTGAAAGAAAAAAAAGAGTGAATAATTTCATACGAGCGATAATATATAATTAGATTGACTCAACTTCTCCCGAGGTGAGACAGCTAGGAGACAGACCTTTGAGATTGACGGCTCTAGTCTGGTTGCGGTGAAAGCTGATTCTCAATCGTCCCTCAATGGGTCATCTTAAAGAGAATTAGTCCTCATTCGTTTGTGAAACGAGAAACACAAGTGAATTCCTGGAACACCAAACGACACAGGAATAACTTCAGGATCGGTAGTCTGAATTTCTATATCGGCTAGTGCAGCTACTAGATATTAATAATAACGAGAAAAACGGAAGAAGCAACAACTAGTTCTAGTATACAGCGGTAAGTAATAAGTGATGGAACGGATTTTCGTGTGCCACTATCAAGGATATGCTTGTATAGAGAACTTTGCCGTACCGACTCGTTTGGGATTGTCTAAATATATGCTGCTATCGAGGATATGCTATTATAGTTATCAAGAATGCTATTAGAATGCTACTATCGAGACTCCACTATCCCTTGGACGAATGAGACATTGGAAAATCTCTCTCATGCATATATATCATGTGATCACTATATTTTGGTGAGAAAACGTCCGGGTAAACAACTTGCTGCATTTTCCAGTCTTTATATTACGCTGGTATGCCATATATTTCGTAGCATGCTGCCTTAAGTTCAGTCAATCACTTCTTTTATAGAACACGCTAATGCATGAGAGAGATTTTCCAATGTCTCATTCGTCCAAGGGATACTCACTGCCAAAATTAAATTGCCGCTTACTTAATATTTACCACCAAACCATACTTAACTGGCGGCATCTTAACTCTGGCATCTCGAGTACATGTAAATATGTTCTCGATCCCAGCATATTCTCGCTAGTGACACACGAAAATCCATTCCCGACCATGTGCTACATACAATCGAGACTCCACTGTAACATCAACATACGATAAATAGTAATAATTAGTAATAAATACTTGTTTACCAGCATAAGAACCGGAAAATGCAGTTGCTAGGGTCAAGGGTTACAGTTGCTTCTGGGTTAACGGTGAACCCAGCTCGATGACGAATGACTACTTTTTGGGCTGATAGTCAGTCAAAGCAAAGGGTTGGTACGCTTTTATTGGCTTCGATAGGCCTATTCGCCATCGAACTGGTTTCGTCGTTGACCTAGAGACGACTGTATTTGTATGGCAAGACGGTGCCACTCCATACAAATTATCCCTGTCTTCTTCACTTGTAGGCAAAACTTGGCTTGGCTGTCTCTGTTCTGTCCGTCAACACTGAGGGACCAGGTTAGGGTTTGCTAATACTTTGTGGACGAGAGTGCCATATACTTTTGAGGCCGGGGAAATATCGAGGGCCTATCAGCTTACCGGGCCGAAGGATAATGGAAGTCTCGCCTTGTTTTGTTGTGTGCGTCACTAGCTATGTACGTACTGGGCCACTATTGCATGCACGGGAATATGCATACACCATCTTGCTTGGTGGTCCTGCGCACACGGTAGATTAGTACATGTAGTGCGCACATATATACATGTATATACATACACCCCGCCTTGACCCCCTAGATCTATATATGTACGTACCGCAAAATCTCAGGAATAACGAATCGAACTGGACTGGAACCTTGGGCTTCGGACTGGTCAAATACCTGTTGAGCCTCAACCCGACAGACCCAAAGCGTAACTTTTGGTCGTCTTGACCAATGGGTAAGCAGTATCCCAGCCCAGTCAGATTTCCATACCGCAATATTTGACAATAATAAGCGGGCCAGGTTTTGCTGACTGCATTATGGCATATGAATCAAATGGGCGTGCGTTGATGATGGATCGCAACCGCCAAAAGATGCAAACCCTGCAGGTCTTTAATTACCATACAATCAACCCCATACATTTTCGTGTACATGATGGTGCGCGAATCACACTGTGAAGTGCGCACTTAGCTAATTAACTAAACTGATTGGATGGAACCAAATGGTCTCAAGCTGTCATAACTACATGTATTCATCTGCAGTGAATTTCTTTCTTTTTTTTAACAAGGCTCCGGTGGTAGGTACTCCAAATCTATACGCATCAACATCTATCAACATCCATCAACATCCATCAACATTCAGCCGGGGTGCAATGTGCTTTCTAGATCTTCTCCCTCAGCGGATAGTGATATAGGCCTATCCCTTGGACGAATGAGACATTGGAAAATCTCTCTCATGCATATATATCATGTGATCTCTATATTTTGGTGAGAAAATGTCCGGTAAGCAACTTGCTGCATTTGCCAGTCTTTATTTTACGCTGGTATGCCATATATTTCGCAGCATGCTGCCTTAATTTCAGTCAATCACTTCCTTTATAGAACACGCTAATGCATGAGAGAGATTTTCCAATGTCTCATTCGTCCAAGGGATAGCCTGCTATTCACGGCCCGCAACGTGGACAGAGCAATATCTAGGAGGCCCGTGGGTTTTTGGCTGTTGGCTATTAGCTGTCGATATGTCTATTTGCTGCATGTAGGTACATATATGTATTCCAAATTTTCAATTCTTACACCTTGCCCGTAGGCCTGCAAAAAGGCATCTATATGTAGTTAACAATCGAGGCTAACCATTGGATATAAATCAATCTCTTACGTATATTATCCAGAAATTTCACATGCACTAGACCTTAATTAAATAAATCGTCAAATACTGATCTATTCACGTGGAAGTCATTCACTATGTACCACCAACTGCCAGAATCACCATCGAGACGATGTAGAATAAGGGATGTGGGTAGGGTGTATTGGGCAGTATGTATATACGTTAGGGATTGCTGGTATCGTGACTAAGACTGGTCACCCAAAGGGATTGATTGCATTCATGGCCTGCTCAATTTACTCATATTTCTTCGTACTCCGATGTAGGAAGAAGCAAAGTGTGCAAATGCTGAGGGCACAGGTTATTTGTATGGCAGAGCAGCGCACACACACACGTAAGTACGTGCATGTCAGGGCTACAGCTAACCTCCGAATCTGTGTGGCAATCGCAACTATATGAGGCTCGTTTCCCTCCCAAATAACTAACCTTACCTGATATCTAACCACCGATACATCTAGAAATCACTTACAACTCGTCTGAGTTAACTATGAGCACCGATGGTAGCGAAAGCAACGAGTCCTCATATGAAGGTAGATCTGAGAACGAGAATCTGAGACAACTGGTCCCCCAAAACCCTGGACTTGTACCAAATGGACCATTATATAAGCGTATAGATAGATAGTGGGTTCATATCATACTCTTATTGTGTACAGATACATAGACTAATGATCTTTCCCCGCCTACACCTATGTAGCTATGATACCGATTACGCCGAATGGAGGGTTGTCGCAACTCCCACCGAAACGGTTGTTCGCCGTGACGAATATTCAGATTTCGCGTTCCTTATCCGCCGGAATTTAGACCAAGAAAAACAGTATCAGGATACCATTCTGATCATAAAGTCTCCGGTCCTTGGGGCTATCATCAATAATGTCGTTCACAATGTGGAAGGTCTATCTGTGATTGGAAACTCATCTGAAGTATGCATACTAGATCACCATTCCTCTGTCTAGATCTCTCTTCTAGTACTATACTTGTGATATTCTGGTACCTCTTGCTAATCTTTACCTAGATATCCCCCCATATACTTTATCACTTCCTAGATGAGTTGCGAAACTTCGAAATTGCTTCGCTCATATTCTTAGCAAATCCTGAAGAAGCCAAGGCCCATCTTGCGGCGCTAACTTCATTCCTCCAGTCTGAATATGAGTCCGAGGTTACCTTTGCACACCAACTTCTTTCATTCGACCCACCCCATATAACATTCTCATTACTCTGGCTGGTATTCAGACCAAACACTCTTGTTTTCACTGAAACTGGTGAAGAAGGGCTTAGTGGGCGTTTACTTTCACTGCAACTGCCCCTAGAGCTACCTAACGGGTTTCGCCTAAACTGCAAATCAATCAATTTTGACGGGAAGAACGTGGGGTACGAAAAAGAAAAGTTCACGATCAATGAATTCACAGGGTCTACGCCAATCACTACACTTCCATTTTACCCTTTTCGTTTCCATACTCAACATGCCTGGCTACAGCGCAGGTTCGTCGAGAGGGGACGAAAATTCAACGCATTGTGCCGCTTAGGAAAAACATACATTTTTTATAAGGGGATAGCTGAGGCTATCGGTGAGAGCTTTGGTGGGCAATATCACACCGGAATTAAGGTGATTATTTATCCCTTCTCTTGTCTGTTTTCTCATGGCTATACTGGCGACAAATTAGTGGCCCAATTAGATTAGGCAAGGGCATGACCCTTAAGCTGGTACGGTATGGCTGACACAGTACGGCAGTTCGATTTGAGGAATCGCGTCATGATAGACCCAGCAACATTTTGGAACTTGGAGAGCCCTGGGAATAAGCCATCGGTTCAAAAATTCGAACATAATTATAACCGGGACCTCGATGAGGCGGAATTTCAGTTATGCAACACCTGGTTGCCAGGTTTCATCATGGAACATAAGAAATGGGGTATGTATTCTGGTCCTCTAGAGTGATATTACAGATTAAGATAGATCACTTATGCTCACCGTGGAAGGATTCATCCCCATACATGAGGTCACCGAAATTCAGTGGGCAGGTGATATGCTAGATCACGTGGTCCTCGAAGAAACGACAAAAGAGTTGATTCGAGGCTTTGTTAAAGCACATGGGAGTGATCTTGCAAATGGGCGATCAGAAGATGTTGTTCCTGGAAAGGGAGCGGGGCTTGTTATGCTCTTCACGGGCCCACCTGGGGTAGGGAAGACTGTCACAGCTGTACGCTACTAGAACATATTACAAAGATCCGTTAATCGATTAGCTAATTAAAGATGACTAGGAAGCTGTTGCAGAAATATCTAAGCGACCACTTTATTCCATATCATCAAGCGAACTAGGTTCCATGCCAAGTGAGCTAGACAGGAACCTCACAAAAATATTGCGGCAGGGCACCTTATGGAATGCTGTACTGCTACTCGACGAAGCAGATGTGTTTTTAGAGCAAAGAACGAGCTTCGATGTCAAAAGAAACTCTTTAGTTTCCATCTTTCTTCGGCAATTGGAATATTATAAAGGCATCATTGTCCTCACAAGCAACCGGGTGGAAACATTTGACAAGGCGCTTGAGAGTAGGCACCGCCTTTCTAAATCTCTGTATATTTGGTGGATTTTGTTCGACCGCTGTTTGTCAAGTCCAGAAAAGAGCCTTCTCTAACCTCTAAATTACCATAAAGGTCGGGTTCATTTCAATCTTCGTTTTAAAGAGCTTGATACGGGTTCAAGGAAGAGACTCTGGAGTTATTTCATTACAGAGCACAACCATCTGTTCGCTGATCCTCATCTGACAGATCTATCACAGCTCAAGTTCAATGGCAGAATGGTAAGTTTGCATATTGAGAAACAATATTCTAAAGACGACCATATACCTATAGGGGCCACTAACAATGTCTATTACCCTAGATCCAGCATGCTGTAGCTCTAGGCCGCTCACTTTCCAAAGCACGTGGAGAGGTCTTTTCCTATGACCATGTTCAAAGGGTTCTTGACTTTATTGATCCAGCACGGCGTATCCAGATATTTGCCAATGATGAGGGCGGACTTCCAGACGCTTCGCCTGCTGACCCTTCAATGAGTAAAACGCAAACCCCCCGATCAGATTCCATTATGTCTCCAGATGGTATAGTCTACCTAAAGAATAAAGAATCCCAGAAATAGCTCAGAATAAATACTAATGTATCTCTTAGACCATCGTGGGTCAAAAAGGCCTAGGTTTGGGTAGTATCAAATCCAAGCTAGTTCACCTAGCGAACATCTTTTCATCTTTTCTGTTGGAAGTGTTCATGCAGGTGACACGTGCCACTGTATTTATTCCGTGATTGGGTTGCTGTTGGTGGTAACTCGGTGTTGGTGGTGACTCGGGTGTGCTTTTTGTTAGTATTGGAATTGACAATTCGAGGTTTCCTTTTTGTTAGCATTGATATTGGTGGCTATTCGGAGTTACCTTTTCGTTAGTATCGAGAGTGGTATGGCCTCATTTTGATATTGATATTGGTGGTGATACTAGTTATGATTGAGGGCTTAACTTTGGTAGAGAGTGATGTTGCTTTGGTTGGTATTCTATCAATAAGGATACAAAAGTAATGATTGTCCTAACCGGGTGAAGGTCGGGAACGACTTGTACTACATAGGCACCCTGCTTTAATCTTTCATTCAACCATAGCTTCTGTGTGGGGAGCCATGTCCAGCTCTACCACGGCGGGAAATACATCAATTGATGCATTGCCCACGTACGCGCGTCAAGTAAATGCATCAATTGACGCATAAGCTGTCGTGAGTTGTGTAAACTCGTACCGTCGATGCATTATTGACTTTTCCCTGGATATTTTAATTCATTATGTCTCAATTTACTATCCAACAATATCCCCGATATCGATGGCTTATATAGTAAAATTTGGGGTTGTCAAGCTTAATGCTCCAGGTTCAATCCCGACAGTATATTTTTTAAATCCTATCTCTGACTCTCAAGTAATGTCAGCAGTAAAATCTAAAGTGGGACTGGGGATGCATTCGCCGATTCATTATACCGATACATTATACGGGGGCATGATGAGGATGCGTTATACTATACATTTCCCGACGTGCTAGAGCAGGCTACATACATACATATGGCTCGGTTCTCGATAGTGGGTGGGTGTGTAAACTTGAGTGGTAATTGGTTTTGTAGGACACCTTTCTCCCTTTTATTGTACCGAGTTTTTGAAATTCACCTCCAAGTTTTACGTTGCAACCACGTTACACAGGCAGAAAAGTCTTTAGCACTCAGGCCTCAAAGCGCCAAACCCCCCCCCCCCTCACCATGAGCTCAGACCCAGTCACGCTCCTAGGAGGCCACCCCTTCTCCAGCTACCTCCAAGCATCCTCAGCCTTCGCCGCCCCCCAGCTCCACCTATTGGACAAACATCAACTCCTCAATAAGATGGGCCTAGAGGAAGAATCCCCCGCATCGGACGACCTCCTACAGCACATCACAAACACCTTCATCTCCCATGAACCTTCGAACAACCCGGCCAAAGCCATCATCAGCCTCCTCCTCGGCCTTTCGACCCAAGTTGAAAAATTGACAGCCGAAGTCCGCAACCTCTCCACCAGACACAATGCCGACGTGACTCACCTCACCGCTCGCATCAACACAGCCACCGCCACCTCCTCTTCTAACCCCGCCCCCACGCCCCCTCGCAACGCCACCAGGCCAAACAACAACAACCCCCACGCCCCCGCCCCCAAAACCTCCCACAGACCCCGCACCGCCCCCAACCAGATCATGGGAGTGGAGTTCCACCCCAACGACCCCGTTGAAACCATCGACCAAAATGGCAACAGACGCCTCCTCACCATGGCCGAGAAAGTCGCCCAATTCGCAGCCGACACCCGCAACGCCTCCGCCGCCCTCGCCCCCGCCCCCCGCAGATCAGGAACCTCCCGCTCCCCTCCCGCCCAAGCACCCAAGAACCTCCCCGCTGCTCAACGTCGATTCTTCGCTACCAGATCCACCCCCGCCCCCTTCTCCAACCACCTCGAACTAGAGGCTAATCTCCCCGCCGTCCTTGGTAGAGTACTCGCCGCCGCCGGCCTCACCCACCCACACACTATCCTCATAGTGCAAGTCAACCGCAACGGCACCATCACCTGCACCTCCTCCCCCTCCACCCCCGCCACCGACATCGCCCCCTACTTCCCCGGCCTCCTCGAAACCCTAAACCTCGCATGCAAAGCCACAGACAACCCCCTCAACGACTTCCGCCTCGCCCCCACCAACACCGACTACGCCATCCACAACGTCCCAGTCTTCGCCCTCCCCACCCAACCGGACCTCTTCACACCCCACGTGGCCGAAGCAGTTGCCTACGCCACTGGAGCAAACATCACCACAGCCAGATTTCTCTCCAAACCAGAGAACAGAGCGACAAAGGCTACCACCTCCATCGTCATCTCAGTCCCCATCCAAGACACTGAAAAACTCGGTGACCAGATCCGCCTATTCGGACGCCTCAGACGCTGTAATAAACTATGGCCGGCCTCCCCGAATACCCTCTGCCGCAAATGCGCCCGCCTAGGCCACGCCACCGAAGGATGCCAAGCATCCACCCCCACATGCACAATCTGCTCAGGAACCCACCTCCGCAGAGACCACCGATGCCCCAACCAACACTGCGCAAAAGAAGGCAACCTCAAACCCGTCATTGAATGCTGCCCCGCCTTCAACCCCAAATGCGTCAACTGCGACAGCAATCACCCGTCCTCCTTCAGGGAGTGCCCCGCCAGACTCGCACGCACTCGCACCCGCCCCTCCGAAGCCCCCCAGGGAGAGCCCGCTCAAGCCCCGCCCCTGCTCCTCCACCCCGCCCCATCGCCACCCAGTCCACATCAGTCACCGCACCCGCTCAAGTCGGGGCAGCGGAAGAGGACTCACACATGACGCATTAAATGCCGACCCGTTCATCCTCTCTCCCCTCCTCCCCCCCCTCCTCCCCAACCTACAATAATGTCATATCCAGCGGAGATCCTTCCAGCAATTTCTTTTCCATCATACAACTAAACTGCGCAAGAAGCAACGCAGTCTTCCTATCTCTCTTCTCCTCATTCTCCAAACAACGCCCCCCCCAGATAGTCGCTGTCCAAGAACCCTTCACCACCCACAACCGCCCCCTCAACGCCCCAGGTTACGAATGCGTCTTCCCCCCAATATCGGAAGACGAGCCCACCTCAGTAGCCTTCTACATCCACCTCGACTTCCTCCAACACGCCTCCTACTTCCCCATAGACCTCAATAGAGGAGACGTCTTCGGCATCTCCATCTACTGGAATAACGTAGACTCCACCTCCCTCCCATCCCAACTCGAGATCATAAATACCTACAACCGCCACATCTCCTCAAACAGAAGATCAATCCCACCAGACATGATCTTCCGTAACACCAGAAACCCCTCCATCATCTGCGGTGACCTAAACATCCACAACATCCTCACCGACCCCCTCCGATCTATTAACAGAAGAGAGGAGGCACTCTCCGCCCCCTACTTCACCTCAGCCGCCGCTAATGGTTACTCCCTCCTCAACACGCCCGGCAGATTCACCCGCATCTCCCCCAACCCCCTCCAAAGACACGGAGTCATAGACCTAGCGTTCGCAAACCCTCCAGCGCTTAGCCTCTTTCACTCGTGGACCAACAGACTCCCCAACGCCGGCTCAGACCACACCCCAATAAAACTCCAATTCACACTTACCCCCAGCATGAC
This sequence comes from Morchella sp. 2016-41, assembly GCA_024713855.1. Classification (NCBI taxonomy): domain Eukaryota; kingdom Fungi; phylum Ascomycota; class Pezizomycetes; order Pezizales; family Morchellaceae; genus Morchella; species Morchella sp. 2016-41. The sequence goes on from JAMGZD010000003.1 coordinate 102,828, forward strand.
CACCCCACCCTCCCACACACCAAACTGGAAGAAAGCCCCCTGGCCCGAAATCCAAGAAACCCTCCGCTCAATCTCCCTCCCACCGATCTCCTACCCCATCGACACATGGTTCGGCAGCGCCCTCGCAGCCATCACCGAGCCGGTCATGACCGCCACCCCGACCAAGAGGCCATCCTCCTGGTCGAAGGCATGGTGGTCCCCTCACCTCTCAGAACTCAGGAAAATCTTCAACGCCGTCTCCAGGGCTTACAAAAAAGGAATGTCACCACCCTTTGAGTTCAAAGCCGCCCGCAACGCATACTTCTCGGCCATACAAAAAGCCAAGAAAGATCACTGGAACGACTACATCGCCCACGCCGACTCAAAACAGGTCTGGGCCCTCAGAAAAACCGCCACACGGAACAAAGAAACAAAACTCCCAAAGTTCCCCAACGCCTCCTCCCCCACAGAAGTCAACCAAGCACTCATATCTCACTTCTTTCCCCCACAACCCAACCAATGCCCCCCTCCACAGCCAGGCTTCTTCGCCGACGCCCCCGAGGTAACAGCCATCGAAGTAGCCAAAGCCTTAGCAGCATCCGCAAACAACTCAGCACCAGGCCCGGACACCTTTCCCCCAATCGCCTGGAAGAAGATCCACCAAGGAAACCCCTCCCTCATACCCAACCTCCTCACTCCCCTCCTCAGGAGCGGATATCACCCCAAGGCCCTTAAGAGCGCTCTTGGAGTCATCCTCCCCAAACCCAACAAACCAGACTACAACTCCCCAGCCGCATACCGAATAATAGTCCTCCTCGAAACAGTCTCAAAGATCCTGGAACGCATTATGACGTACCGACTCCACTCCTTCGCCTCCTCAGCCAGACTTATCCACCCCCACCAATGTGGATCCATCAAGGGACTATCCACAGCAGACGCCGCAACCACCCTCATCCACGAAGTCAGACTCCTCCAGCGTGGAGGTCTAAAAGTCTCCTCCCTCTTCCTGGACGTCAAAGGGGGATTCGACCATGTCATCCCCTCCGTACTCGCAGACACACTACGCAGCAAAAACACCCCTCCATACATGGTCCAATGGGTCCTCTCATTCCTATCTGACCGCAAATGCACCCTCCTCTTCCCCGGCGGACCGCGGGCATCGCTGCCCGTCGCCGTCGGAGTCCCCCAAGGCTCGCCCATCTCCCCCCTCCTCTTCTGCATCTACGTGGCCCCACTCCACGTAGACCCCAGCCCAGGCATAACTATCTCCTACGTAGACGACTTCGCATTCACAGTCGCCTCACCAACCTACCAACAAAACATCACACTACTCGAAACAGCCTTCCAAAACGCCACAAACACAGGCACTCCCCGCAACATCCACTTCTCCCTCCCCAAGACAGACCTCATCCACTGGCGCACTAGCGCTGACAGAAGCGCCCCCTCGCCCCTCTCGATCTCCCTAAATCGGATCCCTCTCAACCCAAAACGAGAAATCCGATGGCTGGGCCTCCAACTCACCGACAACCTCAACTCCTTCAACCACTTCTCTAAAAGATGTGCCTCCGCCCAAACATCCTTCGCCATCATAAGAGGATTCGCCTCGGCAGGCAAAGGGCTCACCCCCCTCAACTGCCGAAAACTCGCCGTCATGGCGATTCTCCCCATGCTCACCTACGGCGCCTCAGTCCTCATCCCAAACGCACGAGCCCTCAAAAGGCTCGAAACCACCTGGCACTCAGTGCTCAGATGGGTCACAAACTGCTTCAGATCAACCCCACTATCCATCCTCCAAGCCGAAACCTCCTTCCCACCCCTAGCGCTCTACATCCCCTCACTACGCATCAGATACGCGGCAAGAATCCAAGCCGCATCGCCCGCCTACAACCCAGTCACTGCCCGCACACCAGAATCATTCCACACCATCTCCACCTATAGGGAGACATCACACCGACACCTGCTTAGAGGCCGCCCAAACCCCCCCGTCAACTGGAATTCATCCAGACGAGGGGTGGCCCGTCTCCCCATCGACGACCTCTGCCACACACTACTCACCAACTCCCCAACCTTCTCTCAGAACCCCAACACCATCCACCCCAGCCTAGCATACTCCATCAAAAAAGACACCCTCCAAATCTGGAAGAACAACCCTCTCCCGAACTACTACAACTTCCCAATCAACACCCGCCCCCACCCCCACCTCAAACTCGACCGCTTCATCGCAGGACGCCTCTGCCAAATGCGGGCTCATAAAAGTTATCTCGCAGCACACCCAACATGGATGTCCCAGGACCTCCCCCCAACATGCCCCAGATGTCTCCTCGAAGAAGAAGACCTGGAACACGCTATCCTACGCTGCCCCGAACGCGCCCCCCAAAGGGCAACCTATATACCTTTCGCCAACTCACTGGACGACCTCTGGTCCCCACCCACCTCACTAGCCGCCCTCGCATCATACATAAGGGCCACCAAAACCGGGTTCCCACCTCAAATGGGCCCTCCTAAGTCTCCCCCCTACGATCTCTCATCAGACTCAGACCTCACCTCGCTATCCTCAGACACAGCCTAAAACATCACCTCTCACAACCGGCCCCCGGGCTGGCAGCATGCACTACGAATCTTAAAAACCAAATTGTTTCTCTCTTTTCTCATATGTCCTGTCATAAAATTGCTTAGCTAGTACGAAAGTATATTGCCTCCTCGTGAGGACGTCCGAATTTCATTAGTTTGCTGGCCGATAGGAGGAATTACAGGGTCTCTTCTCAGCGTCTGCTTCATGTACAATCTCTTCTACTCACTTTCCTCTTCTCCTTTGTTACTTTCTTCGGCGGTTTGGTAGGGGAGGGGTGTTGTTCACGCCATAGCCTAGGCTCCATGCGATATTCTTGTACCCAGAAATAAATGAAACACTGATATAAAAAAAAAAAAAAAAAATTGGTTTTGTAGGAAGAGCCTCAAGTAAAGAGCTAAAGGTCGGTTTCTGCCAATTGAAATTCAAGTTGACACACCTACCCTCTCTCGATACACATAAAAGAACAGCCAAGACAACCTTTTTGTATGGCATGCAATAGCGGTCGTGTTCACAAATGCTATGAATAGACGAGTAGGTTGTAGAGTAGGTAGAGTTGTGAGTACGCTTATCTTGACGCACATCTCGCACAATAAGCGAGGAGCGGGCCGACCCGCAGATACCCCACCCGAGTTCTCTAGCGCAGGAGGCTGGGGTGGGCACAATAAAAATGAAGATCGAGAACGTTTGATCATATTAAAAGACTATACATGCAATTACAACCAAAGTACCTACAGCTGTCACGTACGGCCTACAGGCCTGACGTTCCTAGTCCTGCAGCTTGTCTTCAGATTTTAGGTCTTGAATTCTTATGGATTTACCAGTGATATAACACCAAGAATAAACGATTCCACCATACGAAATTTCGAAACGAAAAACAATAACCCGATGTGCAGCCTCCACCAGATAGGAATAGAGATAATGGGTAACCTGAATTTCCAGTAAACACGCCGTGAACCAGATTGGAAGAAATCTCATATCATTAAACAGCTTATCCCATCTACAAATATTTGCCAAACCTAACCTATAGCAATATAAGAGGCGCCTGCGGCATGCAACATGCTACCATCCCAAGTATTGAGACTCCAAACCATCTTCGATCGATCGACCGTATATCTCATAAAAAACCGCAGATTGAGCTTACAATCCATATCGAGGTAATTCAATGCCACGAAAACGCGGGGCGTCGATTCAAATGTATTGTCAAAGCTCACAGTCCCGGTAGTTCTGTCTCGTGCTGGGTGCGACAATCGTACCTGTAGTGTATTGAAATCTCCACTCAAGATTCTTGGTGTATCTGCTGGATAGGCAAGCCATGTGGACTCAGCGCCGTACAAATGAGAGCCGCCCCAAGTGTCGATGTGGAGGGTAAAACCACTCATGGTGACTTGAGAGGCGTAGGTCTTCACCCGCCAGTTCGTTATCTTACCCATGGCAAGAGCACTTAGCCACACCACTACCACTGGCGGGAAAGGATATTCATGCTCAAAAGCGATTTGTCGTGTGAAGCGCTCCATCACGGTCATCCAGGGCTGGTCCCATGCTACCCTACCAAATTGTAAGTCATGGTCGTTACCTGCTGCAACTCCCAACCACGAGCAACCACAACCATGCAGATTTCGCGCTTCCCAAGTATCCAGGTGAACCTTGAACCCGTCGTTTCGTGTGTTACTAGTGTGTGACTGGATGCGAACACGTTCCCAGTTTGCTATATCTATATCTGTGAGCCCTAGAAGCACACTGGAAGGTCTCTCGGGGTAAGGAGTTTCAAAGGTGATTTCCTTTGAGGTCTGTAGCTCTGGCCTGTTCCTCGGGCGTACTTCGTCGGTGTGGAAAGATCCAATATTTACCAGTTCTAGCGGTTTTTTAACCTCCCTCGTGGTAGATTTCAGTTGTGCGAGCTCTATCCTGAGCTCATCATTGGCTTGTCGGAGTGTCTCAAATTTTCCTATGAGATGATGTTCGGATCGCCGGAGAGCCTCCAGCTCTGCCCTGAGCTCATCGTTGACCTTTCGGAGTGTCTGAACCTCTCCCTTGAGATGATGGTCGGATCGCCGGAGAGTCTCAAGCTCTGCCTTGAGGTGATCGTTGGATTGCCGGAGGGCGTCAAGCTCTACCCTGTATTGGCCGTTAGATTGTTGGAGCGTCTCATGCCCTATCTGGAGTTGATCGTTGGATTCTCTGAGCGCCTCAACCTGCTCCCTCAGTTGATCGATGGATTGTACGAGTATCCCAAGCTCTTCGGGTTCGACTAGCACTCTAATAGTAGCTTTCAGCCGTGTGACCTCTGCCTTGAGCTTGTCGTTGAATTGTTGGAGCGTCTTAAGTTCTTCATTGCAATTTTGTTGAGCGGTAGTAAGGTCTTGAGACATTTTTTCAATGGAAGATATATGCATAAACCACGTGCACGTTGGTCTATATGGAACATTAGCACCATCTAGTCAGTAACCAGCTGCTTTGGCGGTAACGTCTTGCAAGAAAGTTACTCTTTGCACTTACGGGATAGGAGAAGTTGGTGGGGTGGGTTTGCATGCGCAAACGTCTGCGCGCCCATAGAATAGCTGCAGTGCGGCCGTTACGTGTTAAACGCTGTGCAAAAAATCTAGATGAAAAATTGAACGCTGAGAATCAACACAAGACGAAAATGTGAGGGCGAGGGGTAGCAGACGTCGGTCGGTATGGGCATGGGCCAAATATGGGGCTGTACGGTGGCAAGTGCATGGTCTGCCTGATGTTGTATGCAACAAAGCCTACATACCTATTCTGTTATGGCAGACGTCTTCTCTAGTCACCCCCTCACCCGAGGTTCATGTCCAAGTACAGTTCATACACCGCCAAGCCAACTTTTGGCTTCGATCCGCCAATACCCAGTATCCGCCAACACCCCGTGAATGACGGTACCCCATACCGATTTATACACCAACCACTATTCAACTCTGTTGTAACATATTGCCTCGTGTGACGAAACTAATTTAAGCCAAATAAAACTTGTTTGATTTAAATTTATGCTTCTTCGGAATAAACGTTAGTGTTGGAGTAATATACATACATGTAGGTAATGCTCAAGTCACTCTTGTAGGAAGGGGGCTCGTGTAGTGTAGGAAAAGGGCTCGTACCCAACTTGTACTTAAGAAGGACGTGACCGACCGCGCCCTTCAACCATTATCAATTCAACCATCTTGATCACATGAAGTTAGTACGATTAGAAACAAAAGCATTGTGATGTCCGAGTGATGGACTATGATGCACCATGGATGACCTATGATTGTGACCAGAAGACTACACAATGATATCCCTCGCTCGGTGGTCAGGCCAGGTCAACACTTGTCAAGCTAAGGTACAACGGTTTATTCTTTAATGAAAATTTAATCTCTCCATATTTGACATATACCTTACGCCATAGTATTAACTGTATGCGACCACTTTGTACCTAGAAACAGAATTGACATGACTTAAAAAAAGAAAAGACATATATATACCTTTTTGCCGGAGAGTTGCTTGTCTATTTAATTATCTGAATTAAAGATACCTGTATTTTGGCAACTTGATTCTCGGTACCGCTTATATACCTAATATCGATACCTGTTGTCGTCACACTATAGATCCTTTTGACACATTTCATTTTAGTTACAGTACCCGCTACCAACATATACAGCTTATAAGATATTCTCATAAGGAATATCTCTTGCGCTACTAAACATATAATATTAAGTGATCTTGCAGCTATAACTATTACAATTATAATATAGGCCTCAAAAAGATCATCTGCGACATTCAACTAAGGAATTAAAGAAAAGAAATCACGAGTATGAATCAAAAAAAAAAAGAAAGAAAGAAAGAAATCATCTGCAACATGAGGTATCACTCGATCCACCAAACCTCAATCTTTTTTTCTAATTTATAAATTACACCCAGACTTTGGACTCAATTCCTCGATTTTGAGGTGATAATGGATGTAATGCGATAATTTATCTATAGCTGTTTATCTGAGCCTTACCTATATGTACAGCGGTAGGTAATAAGTGATGGAACACCCTGAGACAGAGTGATCCCTGTTTTGAGTAAAACGCCACCAACATACGGTGTTTGCAGGTATAACCGCATTTCAGGGCGTTCCATCACTTCTTACCTGTCGCTGTACAGCCGCGACCGTAAAGTTTGGCACCCCTAGTCTCGAAGCTCATAAGTTTAAAACACGATTCAACAACCGGATAAGAATGACTACAAAGAAAAATTCATAGATAGATATTTGCATACTGCTGTATATCACAACACTGTGTATGACCATCTTTCGAGAAAGAGGACCAAAATATTTTGTTGCAATCGCGGACGTTTTTATAGGGTGCTAAAATCTTGTAGACGTCGCGGCTGTACATATATCACTGACTCCAGGCACCCCATGGACGTCGACATGCTCGGTCATGGATCATATATAGTGTCAATTCGTACCCTTGCATGGCATCTCTCCGTATTATCGCATCTGATTCTAATGGAGAAGTCGGTGCAAGATTAGATTTTAAGCCCAATATAATACGGTTTATCTTTTCTGTATCTAGATCTCTGAAGCGTCGCGTCTAATATTATAGGAACTAAATCTGGCATTTGATTAACATATTTCCAAATTTCCCGCGAAGTTATAATATTAATAGTATTTTGTATAGCGGTGGGTAATAAGTCATCGGACGACCAGCCACAATTTTGCCTGCAAATGCGTATATTCGTGGCGTTCCATCTGATGACCTATTACCCACCGCTACACGAGTACTAATATATTTTCTCCCATGAGTGTGTAGGAATACACGCATATCACGTGGGTCCCCTTTACTGATGTAGTCGATCAATCCACGGATTCGAAGTCTGTCTTGGGTTAGTTACAGATAACCGGAGAATTGAAGTCCAAAAGAGAGAGGAAATAAAAGTATATCGGAATAGCTATATTCTTTTATTCTTATCTTTGAGAGCGTTTACGGCGGCTTGAGGGGTGTTCTGGGGATCGGATATGTTAGATATTATGTCATAGCCTTAGAGCTATGTACCAACAATCGATGGGTTAAACAACCACAACAAAGCGACCAAGTCGATCTTTATGGTTTACTCTAAATACCTGTATTCAATTGATAGGAATCAATGAAATAAAGAAAGAAAATTCCAAAAAACAGTCAGAGATAGTCGAGGGTGAGTGATAGACCATGATGTAGAGTTAATTGGTTGTTTGATCATCAATGATTATTCATTGAATACGTCCGTCCTTGCATCATGCAAGGTTTCTATTCGTGGTAGCCCTAAAAGGATAATTGGGATGTGATCTATCGCTCGTAGAAATGACGGATAATATGATATCATTGTAGTCATATCTGTAAAGTCCGTCAATCTGTCCACAGCTCGACCTACCGGTCAAATCACGAACTCTTTAGCTAGCACGAGCTCCCTCGTCGACTCACGGTTCTTTGGTCCGCTCAAGAATATTCCGGTCAACCCACTTTCAACTCCCGCCCCTGTGGACCTTGGCCCCCACTAAAGGGTCGGTATCAGATTAGTGACATCTTAAAGAATAGGTCGATGTCGACATGTCCTTAATCGCCCATAGGGCAAGATAGGTATGTTCAGATTTTATGAATACGTGTACGTACGTACTCGAGTGCATGTACATGTAGGTACATGTATGTGCTAGCGCTTGCCACTCGGGAAAGGGAGAAAAACAGAAATAAGGCCAGCACAGATCTAGAGGACACGGGCGTTTATACGACAGATCTAGAACGACGCCACCAGCACTCCGTATAGACTATTCGATTCTTTTCTTACATATATTTACTTAACTACAGGTAAGCACCTCCCGAGCTCGGCACTGAGGATATCTCCGGTGTCTGGCTAGCTCTGAAGGATTTTACATCAAATTATAATAGTAGTACCCCCTATTCCATATCTGTGGCTACACTTAATTTGCCAACTTCACTTCATCTAACGACGTCAAGCGCCAAGCGTGGTGGTGGGAGGGATTACTTTGCCGATATTCCCCGAAACGGCTAGCGCCTCGCCCGAAGCGGCCAGAGATGCCACTACCCATACATTCGGTACATTTCTAGCTGTTTCCCTTCATGATTACTCCAACTGCACTAAAAGAAATGCTTACATGCCTAGCCGATCACTTAAGGACCTCCTTTCCTCCTCTTCTTCCTTTTCATCCTCTCTTCTTCCCATTGTCAGTACTTGATCCCCACCAATACACATAAAAAGTCAGGATCTTAGCCTAGTGGTTTTGCAAGACACCCCCTAGTCTCGGAACTCATTTCTAGGGGCCTACCTGACTCTACCAGCTAGCTGCAGAGCAATATCCTGAAACGAGTACGTATCCACAAGCTTGTGGGCTCTCGAGCACCTTGGAATAATTATATAACCCACTTATCTCAAGTACGCACTCGCCACATATATCTGGCCCTACACACAATGGTTGTGCTCCGAAATCGTTCTTTGTCCACTACAGCTACAAGACCACCCACCCTACCCGCCCGAGCTCTAGGTGGTAAAGGTACCTGTGTAAACACGTCCAAACGGGATAGAAGTGATGATGACGGAATCCTTGAGTGTATTGTTGTACGGTTAGTCAATAAGTCATCTATTATCCTCCTACAATATCAGGTTTAATCAGACTTACTCCCCCCTTAACACTTTTCGATTGTACCGAGTCACTGGCAAAAAATAACCGCTTCACGAACTCTCGATGTTTTTATAGTAGACACTAATAAACTAGCCAAACCGTCATAGCTCTCCACTTCCTTCCCAGCTTATAACATCAAAGTCCGAGAGACTAAATCGAACTGGAGTTCATAAATCTGTAAAGCCAACTTTAAGTTCCAGGTCTGCATTCCTGAACACTCCAGACTCGAAATCCTCGTCTCCATCTGTTCGACAGACCCATACAGATTCCGACGTCGAAGAATCTCCCATGATCCTTCACGGTAGCTCAAGGGGAAAGGCCGTCAAAAGAAAACATTTAATACAGTCAACACCATATCATAACCCTTCAGCACCTGAAACCCCACAGAGTAGATCCTGGGAGCTTCCTGGGAGCCTTCCATCTTCTGTATTTGGTAGCTCGTCTGAGAAATTATCTGCACCTATTCTCAAGCCTTGCAAGGCCCCTTGGAATGTTCCACCTTTTTCAGACAGTTACAAGAGCCTTGCTTCACCTTTATCTCTTGAACATCGGCAAGTTCTGAACAGCAATCACGTAGTAGGTGAGCTTTCGTGTAAACCGACCAGTCGAAGACATTTCACTCGGAAGCACGCCGTACCTATTGTTAGTCCGAGTAATAGCGCAAGTCCTGTCTTATCAAAAGCCAATCAGCGGTGGCGTAAGTGTATGGGCCAAGCTCAGCAACACTCTGATCGTGTTTTAGCCCCAAAAGATAAATCACCAACTCGGGATGCCTTTCGTAAACACTCTATCAGTAGTGGAACAAATACCTCGATCATCGTAACGGATTTAGTCCAGGAATCCAATGCAACTGATTTTCTTCCAGCACCTAGCCGTAGGAACATTTCTAATATGGATGAAATTACCATTCCTAGTAGCACAAGGCTCTTAAGGGAGCGAAGGAATATAACCCATCGATCTCTTGAGATCTCTGCAAAAAAGGCTCGAAAATCCAAGAAAGCTGATCCCCAGAAGAACGGCTCAGACGGGCTTTTGGGTGAGTACAAATACCCTCATATATTGTAGTGATCATATCGAACTAAGAAATTTTGTCTATGCAGAATCAATAATCTTGAAACCACTTACAGTTTTGATCCATAAAGAGACGGGATGTAAGCAGCAAGGCGCTGATACCCAAACGCCTGCAACCTCAACCGTGAACCGGCAACGTCTAGACAATGAGCAAGGATATCAGTTATCAAAGCCTGATATCTTTGCTAGTGTTATACCAGCTACTGTACTATCACAGTCTGGGCCAGAACTATCTCATGACCCTCAAAGTTGCAGCGAAAAAGACGAGAGCGATGCATATGTTGAAATTCTTTTACTCATGAGTGGTCTTTCACCAGAAGCAGTGAGTGATATGATGTCTCAAAGACAAACTCATTGCATGGTGTAGTTTATCGGGGAATTTGGGTTTTCATGATTACCAGGAGTTATGGTAGAGTGTAGAGATTTTGTGGCTGGTAATTCCTTGTAAAAATTTCGTCAGTATGATTTTATTATCTTTATTGCAGATACCCATCGGCCTTATGACATTTCTTGTGGTTTACAGTGGATGGGCAGGTATTCTGTTGCCTAGATCGATGGAGGATTGTATACTCCTTGGTCAATGCCAGAGGTATGTCCAATTCTTTTGATAAGTCATCCACAGCTAAGATTTTCTTGTTGGATGGTCTAACCGGCCCCTAGGAGCGCCTACCCCGTGAGACATTCCGAACACGGTGATTCTTGACTTGCCTTAAGCGCTTACTTCATTTTAAACGCGCTTCCCTTATCCGAAACCCCTAACCGTGGAGCGCCCTGTTTATCCGTAAAACGCATTGGCTCTTATAAGGCGCTTAAACATCTCCCCGTCTACTCGTGAAATAAAGCCTGCCGGAATGTTATGGCATAAGGTTCACGAGTACCATTGAGATTTCCCTTTCGTAAGGATGTCCAAGCCTCTTACTTGCCCTAGCCTCTTGGGTAGCTAGGCCCGATATATGAGTATGGCGCACAATCAAATACCTGTCATGCTGACGGGATATTCACACTGTGCCAAGCAGAAACGGTTTGAAGTTTCCACCAAGCTACCTTATTCAACTGGTTAATCTCAGTGATCTTGATATTTCTGGAAGGTGTGGCTGATTTTCTGAGCAGTCGACAGCGTATCTTGAGCCTAGTAATATATTCTTGTAAGGTAAGTAAGAGAGATTCGAGTCTTTTGTTCAAGACCATACTATCGGAAGCTGTTCCAGGCCCTTTGATAAGCTAGAGTGGATAGACTCTTATACCTCCGATCTTGTCGGTCGGGTCCTCATCCATGGCTAGATTATGGGGATGAAGTGATATGTTGATGTGAGAGCTTCAATGCTTAAAGATATACGAACCACTAGTTTACTGATCTTTCAGCTCATTAGGAAGCACGGTATGTGTCAGAGTCGTGTGAAATAATAGGCTTTCGAGGCTTTATTGACGGATTGTTGATGGAATGGAGTTGTTAATAGATTGGACAAAGAGAGAAGGAAAGAGAGGGAGAGAAAGAGAAAGGGGCGAAACCAACATACAGAACTCACCCCCATTACCAATCCAGCCCACCACAGTGCTTCGCTGCCGAATATGGGAATGAGTACGCGATTTCCATTTGTTTACTGGATCAATTTCAATTAGGTACCCGACAATCCTATTCTACTAAATAATAGGTCGCCTTTCGAGCGGGTGCGTACCGGCCCACTCGGCTCGTCCGATCCATGGAGTACATCTATGGCTCGACCAAAACTACTAGTTTCATTACAAGTTTTCTATATGGCGCTCAGGGGTCGGAAAATATTCGAACACGTACTTGAGTCTATTCAGCCACAGCCAGGAACCCTTTTTGTCAAAACATGTTCCAGTGTTGGCTTTAATTACGAACTGATCTACGGAGCGTTTGTAAGGTGAAATACAGTCGACGTTGCCCGTCTTTAAAGAGGAACGAGCCCAGAAAGTAAGAATTTCACTCGAATAGGAAATTATTGTGCGCCGTAATTAAGGCGAATTACGAATGATATGGCATGACCTCCTGTAGGGATTTAGAGGAACTTTAGAAACTAAGAATCTAATCTGGATGCACGAGAACGCCTTCCCGTAATTTTTTTGATGCAATTAACTCTATATAAACTGCAGCGTACAGCCAAGGATATTGCCCCTTCCCGATTTTTGCGGTTTAGAAATCTAAACACATCTCTCCTCTCTTCAGTTCAAATTTTGAAAGTTTGAAAATCGGAAGAGTGGCTTTCTAAACCTATCACTCCAAATTCAACCGAAACCGCTTCAAAATTCCTACAGGACGTCATCCATTGCGTCTTATTGTAGTCATGGTAAACTTTCTTATATATACTTATTATATTGTATATGGTACTTTAACAACAACTCGAACACCCCCTTATAATATTATTCACGCCATAGAAAGTTGGCATTGTCACACTGGTATATCTGTTCCGGGCGATTCGCGAATACCCCGAATTCGTGAATGGACCGCTTAACATATGTATCCAAGAGGGGACCGGTCCATTCATGAATGGACTGCTAAAATGTAGTTTGGAAAAAATTGATTAGCGCGTTCAGCAACCAACGCTGCTACTAGAGCGCCCAACCTCAACCAGCAATGATTTAGGGTGAGGGTTGGTTACTAGTTAGGGCGCGCGACTTGAACCAGCAATGATTTTGGAAATCTCATAAACTCGGCCCTGACTGACTCGGTCAAGGGAGTTGGTAAACCCATATTCAATGGTGTTGAAGAATCGGTAAAAATCTCTTGTAGACTCGGATACAGATTTTATTTAGAGGGAAAATATTTTCTGCACTATGATTTTTAATTGGTCGCTAAGCATTGTGGGGGTGATTGTGCATTATACAACAACTAGATCAAAACATCGAGCTTCAATTTTTGTTGGCCATCAAGACATTAGAACTACATTATTAGAGGGCCATTCGTGAATAGACCGGTCTGCTGGGAGATGTATGTGGCTAGCAGTCTATTCACGAATTTGCGATATCTGCGAATGGCCCGGAACATATCTCTTAGATTAGTATTTCATATCCTGTTTATGAACCGCCATTGACGACATATATATAAACGCGCTGCAATGAGATAACACTACATGTGTTCATTATAGTCCAGTTACGCTTTTAATGATCGATCAAACCTATCCTACGTTACTATTTACATGACACAGGCTTTTGATAGGTATCATCTCCGACCTGGGAACACCAGTTGGGGTAACTAATTTATTGGAAAACCAGAGCCCAGAATTAATCATCCAAATTTAAACAGAGATATCTTTTCGCTTCTTGATTATTCCGAATTAAATTCCATTAATATGCAATCCCATAGTGTGTTAACCAATCATCTACTATTTTAAAGAGTAGGATTGAAATACAACAGCCTCAGCGCCTCAACGGCGCAGCGAAGCTCAACTCGACGAAACCCAGTGCAATGAATTTATGCTTGATAATTATTATTACCAATATACTAGTCTTTTCCTCCAGAAAAACGTATGGTTATGATACTTGCTCGATGTTGAGGTGTTATCATGTGCGAGCACGTACGGTTGCGACTCACCTTCCTTGTACATACTTCTGTCTTACTCTTTAAAATCCGGCAAGTAGTTCCCATCTCATCTCTTATCACATACATCCGCTCTATAATAGAATTATTCCCTCTATCCATACATACCCTTCGACGATCTAACATTTGCAGCCCTGTATATTGCGCCCATGTGTTTCAAATCAAACAATTACAAAGGTGGAGTTATGTAATTTATGATAGCGATAGAGTGTATATATACATGTATATATAGAAATAAAGATTTGATCTTTAACTTCCGGTGCGCAACTTAAGGGCTGTAAAGAAGTCTATATAGCTATGGAGATAAAGTATGATGTACTGATCACTACATACAAGCCGCTTGGGGTGATTATTCAACTGAAGGTGATTATTAAATTCCTGGATAGTGTGGAGAGCTTGGCATATACAGCAGACGACCAATAATGCGGGGGCGACGGGAGTGGATTATCTCGTTATTTTAAACCTGTGCATGCAACTTAAAAAGCGATTCCTCTCAAAGCCACCATGACATTGCCCATAGTCAGCCATGGTCTTAAAGAAGAGCTAGTGTCACGTATAAATACCGAGAACTCACCTCGTTCAGACCACGCGATCTTCGGGAACCCCGTTCCGCGACATCCACTAGTAGTACCAGTATCAACAGCTCCATAGCTGAATCTCCTCCAACCTACATAGCGCCATATCGCCTTCAGCCTATTATAATTACCTCCGCTATGGCCATCTCAAACTCTCCGACTTCTCGACAGCGGATCCCATACTTTGTCCTGTGCTTAACAATCTTCCATGATCCTACCGACTTCTATCGATTCCATGGCCAAGCTGGAGAGGGAAGTACGTAAATTTCCAAAAACCGGCCCCTGTTGGACCAGTTAATCTAATGGGATCATCAAACCACGAGTATATGTAGCCATGGATCGGTACCTGGTGGCCGATCTGGCTTTGCAAGACGTGCAAAGATCCGAAGGGGGGGGGTTTCCTATCAACTAGGCCTGGTTAACTAAAAACCCCCTGAGGTTAGTATTGCTGACTGGAGAGACACGCACTTGTACCTACTATTCTCCGACATACAATAACTTGCGATGTTATAACGTCGACCAAGCCATACACTCCCGACTTTCCTTACAAATACTTGTCGGAAGATCAATATCCGACCCAGAAAGATATTGTGGGGCTACACTTGTAGCTGATTATTCCCCGGTAAAGGGTAGTTATAACTATGTTAGGAAAGATATTGAGAAAGCATGTCTGTGATGTTTGGCCTCACAGCTCAGATCCTGAAACCTACTGTCCTTATATATAAACAACTGCATTTCTTCACTAAAGGAGTAGGGGGTAAGGACCTTACCTACATAATCGACTACCTCGATCTCCGGCGGTTTACCTTTCCCACACATAACCTAGGATAAGCCCACAGGGGATACAGCATCCCACCCCTTAGGACCTATGAGTATCGTATCTTTTCCGCAATTCGTGATATATAGGCTTATATCATAGTCGGGATTATATTCTCACTTAAACTTACGACGAACACTCATCCGCCCTAGAAGTCATCCGCGCCGAAAGTGGCTCGCAGAGTCGATACAGGACTTTGTGGAAGGACGTTGATCCTAATTTTTCCTCATGTTGTCGCCGTGTGATCTTACGGAAACACCGGTTTTTAACTGTTCGTTATCCGTTTGATAACTAGTCGGGGTCAACATCTCCGGCCTTAATCTTGGAACCATGAGTTTTGACCTACTTCATCAGCCTTGTAATATTATTGAGGTCTTTCACGAGCCATGCGCCATGTACCTACAGAATGGATTTCACGAATCAGGCAATGAGCGAATGCAATACAACAGGTGGCTGGACTTTTCGAAACTTAAGTATGATATTTTCTAAATACGTCTTTCCTCGTGGGATCGAAACTTGAAACAACGCTTGCATGAACTGGTTGTATAACAGCACGGGGATGAAGATAATCTAAGCTAGTAAACACCTCCAACGCTTTATGGAAAGCCGTTGGAAATATCCCGGAAGATTTCGCTGTTCTTGCTCGACACCTGTTCCCGTGTGGCTGCAAAAACAAGAGATTTTTCTAGGGAGGAATCCTGGATAGCCACGTGCTCGTATCCGATCGTATAGAGGAAGCCCCCACCATCATGGATCAGACGGAATTGCGAATGGTTGGCAAGGAAAAGCAATATAAGTTACCTGCAGTGCCCAAGGATTTATGAAAATGGGAACAAGGGAAGGCCTACCGAAATAGTTCGGGTATGTTTTACCTGGTCGTTTTGGCGAACTCTTCGTACTCACCCCCAGTTTCCTACGCGGGGGAATCATTTTTACACTTGCTATTCCTTGGTGGGATTTCCTACAATATGGCAGAGGATAGTCGACCTTTAGCAATATTAACTCATTCACATGCCAGTCCAGGTCTGGGAGAAAGAATTAATTGCCACAAACGAGAACAAATTATAGATGTTTCAACCCTCCGTTGTCTATATTGATCGACTCCATACCTGAAGAAAGGCATCTCCAAGTATCGGATCAAGACCTTATTTCATATCGGAAGCACATTTTTGTTTCTCCAGTAACACGGACGTCTAGTTCGACGATGATGATTCAATGTCTTTAAAGAGGGAATTATCATTGGGCTGTGCATGCAGTCGCCACTGCTTTGGTATTCCACGCCCACAGACCTATTACATACCAGGCCCTTCTCTAAACGCCAGAGTTCTACTCCGCGATCCGGTCAATAAGGTACATGATAGATTATTCAACATTCACTGGCCAGAAAGCTACCAGGCCAAGGCCGGGCATCTCTATGTAAAATGTCTGTTCCCGGGCTAGTGACAATCGGGCGTCCTTGGTAGCACGGCAATGCTGAAGAATAACTAAACCTTGGGGTGATTTGCGGGGCAGCCGAAACCTGGTACCGCAAGGACATCCCTGTTATGTAAACCGGCGATCTAGTTCTGGGGGATATCACTGGAGCAGATACGAGAATGCTCCTTATCTCGGCGTCTGGGGAATTAATATCTATGGTTGTATATGGTTCAGTTGGGCCAATGCATAGAAAGGGTGTTCTCGACAAGAAAAACCCCGTAATTTAGGTAAGTCAGAGGGAGAGAGGAATTGATAAAAAATTAAAAAGAGGATACGTAAATCTGTTCGCAAGATAGATATGCCAACCTTTCAGCTTTGGTCTGTGGCTTGTTGTGAACTGGTCGACCTGCGAGCGGCATCACTGCCTAGGTAAGACGGTTGTATATATGCATATATTCTTAATCTTAATTCTTTCCCCGGAATGGACGGATCCTATATAAAAGCAAATGATATATAAACCAACAAAAACAAGGGCATGCAAAAGTCTAGAGTATTGACTACATGCAGTCGCTACTTGTGTCAAGCAAGGGATATCAACTCATTGATGATGTACATACCATCGCTACGGTCCATTTCCATGTCTATGTCTATGTCCATGGGTTCAGTACAGCCCTTCAATCCCGGGTTGATACACATTCCATAAGCTATCAAATCAAATAACCGAGTGCGCAGTTGTGACGTTGTTCCACCCGACAATTATAGCAACGTGGGCACACACCCCAGCTGCCTACACGCACCCGAAATGGAAAGCAGTGCTGAGGGCACGACGATCAGCTGCTTCGGAATATATCGTGATTCGTATAGTTTCACAGCTGTCTGCACGGTTGTTTTGAGGCAGGAATCTCCGGATCCATCTGAGTAGTTGATCAATTAAAATCGGACTACATACATGTATGTCCCTACATGTAATTAACCCATTGCAGGTATATGTAGATAGAGAGAGCAGAGTGCTCTAGTAGAGTACCATCGATCATGTACATGTGCTTGGTACTGGTACTATAGAGTACTCTAAGTAGGTCCTCTACTCTACATTTCTAACCACAAGCCATCACGAATGATTCTTGTATGAAGCACATGTATGCATATATACATGTATGTAGGTACCTACATGTACCCTACATGTACTCTCTACTACACTATAGCTCTACTCTAGTCTACTCTAGCCAGAGTACATGTCTGTTGTGTATATTACATGATACGCATGTATACGTATCCACCTTCATGTATACTCGGGGTAGGTAAAAAGTACCGGACAATGTAGGTTTTGTCTCTGGGCTTTTTTGCAGTAGTCACGCCTAGCATGCACGCACCCATTGGTGAACCAAAAACCTGCATTGTCCGGTACTTTTTACCTGCCCCGAGTATACCATTACTATGCACCTATCTGCTCTCGGCAATAACGAGATTGTATTCGAGTACCTACATGTACCCACTCTAGGTACATGCATGTACGTACAGGAATGCTTGTATGTGCTCTATACAGGTATATATATGGCACCGCCAATTAATGGAGAACGTTCAACAGCCACTACTGACAGCTTAACTGCCTTGCACCAAGATCTCTTGTCAAGAGCCAAGTAACCTTATTCTCCGTGCGCTAAGCTCGACGCTGCCCGCCGTCCCCAGAGATCATAAATGCGTCTGATACCTTCTCGCGTAATATCCCATGCTTGTCCACCCCTGAATTGAATTCTGCCCCAAGGTCAGAGGTGTGTTACGGCCCTGCTAACCTTTTCTAGCTAGCTCCCCTTTTCCCCATCGTGTGGCTTTCCTCCATATAGAGTACTGGATGGCCTCGATATGGTTGGTGTCAACGAAAATTCGGTCTTGAGCTCTGCTTCTTGATTTGATTGCTGGTGTTTAGCATTGGTCACATTAAAGCACAATCATCAATGATCAGCGTCCCAGAATAGGGGTTTCCGCTGTAATTTTAGTCAGGGGATGCGAGGACAGTAATCCTTCACAAGAAGAACCTGGGGATCGATGCTACATGTGTTGAGATAAGGCCCTGATTTGCTGTTTTCGCTTGATTTATAATTTTGGCCATAGTAGAGTAAATGTACTTCTTTATGGACAGTTAATTGACTTCTATACATACCCGCCGATATATATTCTCTTGGCACCCACCCTCGTGGATGGTGTCCGTGAGCTTGAAGAAACCTTAACCCACTATACGATATTGGCTGATGCCATAAAAGGTGGCAGGCCGCCCCAGGTTCTTTCGTGGCGGAGGCTCCCGCAGATTTAAATATCTTCACAACTACGTACCTTGGTCTCCGATTCTAGATCTACTTCGCACTCCCCGCCAAAAGTCTGCGAAAAGATGGTTGAAAGTAAACAGCATATGATATGGGTGGCGGGCCCAGTACTTGGGATAATTAGTTTCATTGCAACATCTTTGAGAGTGTACACTCGGTCAAGGATAATAAAATCTTTTGGTATCGATGATAGTAAGCCTCCCCACGCTCCTGTATAACCAATGGATTATGCTGAGAATAATGAAAAAGTGTTGATCGTGATTGCGGAAGTAGGTAGACAATCTCTCCCAGAAAGCCTAGCTAGCACCCATTTTCGCATGTGAAATGTACAGAACCTCCCGGAGATCTGTCGAAAGCACGGCTGATTGTAGGTTGGAGTAGCTATTGACCTTGGCTTATCTTGTTTGTATTCTTGTTGGTATGTAGCTACCAATGTGCTCCATCTGGTTTGATATTAGACCTTTGCGCAAAAGACTCCAGCTCCAAATTCTGGTAACCTGATTGGCGTCGATTCTCTCATCAACCAATCATACAAGTAGAATTTAGAGCCAGCTCTATCTACGCAAAGGGTCTATTATATGAACGTAGCCTTTTGACTGACCGTTTTTGCATCTTAGCTGCAAAACATGGGTTGGGAATGCATCTCAAAGATCTTACCCCAGACAATGTTAGAAAGACTATACAGGTAAATATAAATTCTCAAGATATAAAGGAAAAAACCATACTAGCGAAAATCACTAACTTCTGATTAGGCGAATTGGGGCAGTAGCCAAGTCAGTAAACAATATTCCACCAGGCCTCAGGATCGACTATCAGTATATCTAACATTCATGGGGGGCATGTTAAGAGCTACACTTTGCAGATAATGTTTGCAAAGATTTCACTGTTATTCTTCTACCTTCGAATCGGAGGCCCTCGCTGTGGTGGCCTGCCAACCTGGTTTCGGATTTCAACGATCATACTCATTACACTTACGGTTGTCGTCGGGATTATCAGCGAAGTAATTATTATCTTTCAGTGCAAACCGGCCAACCACCAATGGAATCGATTATTCCCAGGTGCCGATCCGGAAGGGAAGTGCTGGGACCTTGTCGTATTCTATTTCATTCATGCCGGTCTGAACATCTTTCTTGACGTGGTCATCACTATACTCCCTATGCCGCTCCTTTTGTCACTGTAGGTGTTCTTGATTCAAGACAAATTCGAAAGTGCCACTGACGGTTCGATGTAGTGAGCTACCTAGAAGGCAGAAAATAGGTTTATGCGGGCTGTTTTCATTGGGAGGGGTGTAAGTCAGCAATCGTTTGTTCCCTGAGATGTTGATAAGTTTCTGATTCAGTTGAGTGATTTTATAATTTAGGGTGTGCATAATCAGCTTAGTAAGGGTTGTCAAGTTACCTGCGCTTAACAAAAGTAAAGACATAACCTGTATGTATTGACAGAATATATGTTGAGGCACCTAACTTCCCAGCTCGTTACTAACTTCAACAGGGGATATAACGGATGCAATCGTATGGTACTATGTCGAAAGCACTCTCATCGTCATAGCAGCCTGTGGGCCATCGTTGAAGCCGTTAATTCGGAAATATGCACCAGGGCTCTTGGGCTCCAAAAACCCAACTAGCTCCGGGGTGTACCAGGGACAAGGGAGCGATGGTACCACGTCGTACCGAGTTGGAAGGAGATTTGTAGAAGGCGTCATAGCACCTTTGCCGCCTGGACATCAAACTTCAACCCATATTACTTCGTCCAAGGATAGAAGTTTTTACGGGGAATGCGACAGCGAGGAAAGGATTATCCAGGAGGAGATGGGGATGGGTATCATGAAGAGGACGGATGTCGTGATGACGGTGGAAAGCCAGAGCGAGATAGACCTAACTATCTCCCGGGACACATTACAAGATGTGGAGTCGGGTGGTATACGGTTGGAGGTTTTGAGTAGCAGTAACGTATACGTGGAGAGTTCAAAGGTTAACTCATGATGAATGATTAATACGTATCTTGTTTCTACTTTATGTTTGTCTTCTAGTTCCAGCAGTTCTCTTTGTAAATATTACTCCTTAGCGACACTTGGTTTTGGAAATCACCGGTTGGGCAGGTACGTCAATATAATTCTAGTTAATTTCCCGAAATCATAATTAGGTGCATAGCGGTACAAGTATAATCCCACGTGTTGATACTCGATTATAAATCCATCAAAAACGGTATGTGAACCCTCCAAGGGAGTCAATAATATGTGCTTTTTTTCACGGCCACGTTTTAGCACGGCCCACTCGACGCGGATGAAACTTTCCTCGTCTTGAGATTGGACCTGATATCTAGATCACGATTAAAAGTTTCTGGATTTGATAAGTACTTTTCAAGTACATATGCGTGTTTCAGTAAGCTATTGGCCGGGAAGAATTAGAACGCCCCGAGGAAGTAGGTAGATATGGTGCGAAAGGACTCCAGCTCGAAATTCCGGTAACCTGATTAGCGCCGATCCTACCGTCAACCAATCATACACGTGGAATTTAGAAGTGAAAGAATTGACTGAAGTGGTGTATACTCGCGTTTGCGAATAGCTATAGGACCACTATTGCATACAATACAAAAATACGCCAAGCTTCTGGTTTTTGGTGTATGCAATAGTAGTCCTATTCGCAAACGTCAGGCAGGACATTTCGAGTACAGGGTTGACAAGGTCGCCCTCTAGAGTATTCCTTCTTGCACCATAGTAAAACCCCGCATAAATGACAGCCACAAAAATCCCGCAGGTGGAGTACGTAGAATTCAAAGGAGAGTAGGTATTAATACCAGATCACTATTGGTGGGGGGGGGGGAC
This sequence comes from Morchella sp. 2016-41, assembly GCA_024713855.1. Classification (NCBI taxonomy): domain Eukaryota; kingdom Fungi; phylum Ascomycota; class Pezizomycetes; order Pezizales; family Morchellaceae; genus Morchella; species Morchella sp. 2016-41. The sequence goes on from JAMGZD010000003.1 coordinate 124,611, forward strand.
CTAACGAGAAGTAGAATAACCACCTAGGCAGATAACTACAGTACCATATATGTGCTCTAGAGTAGTATGTAGTCAACCCTGGTACAAACCACGCCTCGTTCTCCACAGCGCCATGTGAAGAGTGGGGAATCTGTCTTCACCTGCAGGGTGCAGGACGGGGCGCCGTTCCCAAGAGAGAGCAAGAAAAGCAATTAATCCGCACCCCACTTTACCCTACGTGGGTTCCCGGCCCCGACCTACGGTCCCTGGGACATTTAAAGTTATTTCGTGGTCGGTGCATGGCTTCAATATATGTATTTACCTACATAGAGTAGAGTACGTCGCAGAGTACGGCCCCTTTGAATAATTCAAATCGTGCCAGGTTTCCGCACCCACCCCCCTCTCCCCCTCACCCAGCAAAAGATATCTCCGCGGCCGTCATTGCCCAAACAACCTCCGTAAGGCGGTTAAGGAAATGGTAGTTGGGTTTTTTTTTAGAGTGATTCACTAATTGATCCAGATACACGCTTACCAGCCGCTACTCCATACAAATAATTCTTACCCTGAGTAACTACATTTTCTGCTGGCAATATGCGCCATCTCGAACCGGATAGGCCAGAACCTTCATATGTAGGAACTGCTCCGAAGAAAGTCACCGAAATCCGTAGGTAATTACATGTAATTACATGTATAGAAACCACACCTTAAGTCAACCTTCACTGAGCTCTGAATATCACAGAGTGAGCAATTAACCCCTTAACTAATGCAGTTGATATGGGAAATTCTAACTGGCGACGCCACAATTATTATATGAGCTGAAACGACGTTGATGATATCGATTGTACAAGATTGATTCTTTTTTTGAAAGCAACCGTCCCTAACCCCCTACATTCGAATCCTTCCAGCTCATGGACTCTACTCGCGACAGGCATGCCTGCCGCGAGTAAAATAGTACATGTGCAAAGTGGATCTCGGTGTATGCCAAAACTCCCGAACGATGATTCAGTAGGTACATACCTTCTACATGGTCTAGGCAATAACTGATTCGATGAGGCAGAACGATATTCCCTTTTTGTGTGTACCTCGGGCCTCCTAGCTACGGTGAGACACTCAGAGTTACCACCCTAACCCGCCGGGATTCCGGCCCTATAGCCCTATCGGACATATGTCGGAAGATATTCCTACGAGGCAAACACGATCGACAGGATGTACCTGTTCCTGCGTGGAATGGTGCCGGGCTAATGCCTTCCTCGGTCCCTGATTCTTCGGGAAACGTTCCCTCACCTTTGGTAAAATGAAGCCAAACATCGATGTATATCTTCTCGCATATATATAATGCCATCCACGGAAAGCATTGATGAGCGTGCATAGTGTGCTCCAAGGCCCTCAATATTATACGAGAGGTTGGTTCATTCTGCATTAGATGCCCTTCCAATAATAGCCAATGATAGTGCTAATCCCATGGATCGCCAGCTACCTTTGCCCAAAGCTCAATTGCAAGGACCTGGGCATATCGATCATGATCCGGTCCATTGCCCAACAGCAAGCGGTCTCCGACGAAATAACGTCCTCCAAATCTCTACGTCCTAGGAGTCCTGATTCCTCTTCTCCCCATACTAATCATGTAGCGTCCGCTTTGATAACTCACGAAAGACAGACATACAGATACCTTGCCGAGAAAGTTGTCCCTACGCGAGGTCTTGGTGTCTCACAAACCGGGGTCGGATTCCGGCTACTAAACTAACTCCAATGTTTCGGCTGCCAAAGAATACCTGAGAACTCCAAAGCAAATGGTATCGGGCATTGGAACCAACAACATGATATCACCCGGGCTCGAACCGGGGACCGCAAGGTGCGTTAGACTTATGTGATAACCATGAAACTACGTTTAGTGAGAAATTAGTGAAATTTCCACTCTCCACGTGTGTTCGAGTACATGTACATCATGATACACGCGGTGCTTCTGGGACTGGGCAGAATTAGAATTCAAAGGCTCTGGCGATCTCAAGACGGATGTAGTGAGACCTTACAACTATCAGAGTTACTAAGCGTTTAATTATAATTAGGCTGAATTGTACTCAAAATATATAAGTATTGACTTCAACGACTTCTTGTACGGCTCAGTTTGCAACGCCAATAATTATGAAGCCACATGTGTACTCTAGGAACTATAGAGCGCGAATATCCAGCTACTTTACATTGATAAATAATACCATGTATGTACATGTAGGTAGGTACATAACGCTATCAATCCTAATCCCTAAACAAATCCCATTCCTTCACCGCGTCTCGTAGTGCCAACCTCTGACAATTTATGGGCATGCAGATAACGAACAACAAACGCGCATACTACACGTAGTAGCACTACAAATCACAAGATCACTGTGAGAACCAACTGCCTGTCTCTCAAGGAGTAAAATTTGCACAGGCGCTGCCCTCCCACGTGCCTACTCAGGGCCCCTCATGTCGTACATCGGCCCTCCCCTTTGAATGAGTTATGTCCATAGGATTGGGCATCTCCAATGTCCTATGCCCCCGATCAGCCTTCAATAGCTGCTTTCGTCTCGGCTTGATTGCACCCAACAAGTGTGGACATATATGCAAGGCTGTGTATGAGTACAGGTAGGTTTGATCTTATTGTACATATGTATGTACATACATGTACCTACTCTACATACTCTAGATACTGGCCACATATATGGATGAGTACTCTACACCCCCCATTCCAATACTGTCAATCAGCGGTACCTAGGTATTTTATTTCCTACAAAGTGAATGTGAGAAAGTCTCGATTCGGCCTGGTATACTAAAATGCCCAATTCAAGACACTGAGTTAAGCAACATGTTGATTCTAAAGTGCATACATAGAAGTACGCGTTAACCGTTGTCAAAGAGACATTTTAAGACTTGTTGGGACAGGCAGCGGGCCATGGCCAGCTGTGTGAATTCTCTCTCACTCAACCCAGACACTTGTTCCCATGCGGAGATTGCTGGTTCATCTGAGTACATATGTGCAAGAATCACATGCAAAACACTTACCCCGCCATATCCCCGCCAGTGGCCAATACCCTATCGATTTGATCCCACCCGATCTCCCACGCGCGCGCATCATCATGCTCGCGTGGAATCGAAGTCGACATGCTCGCGTGGAAAAGACGTCGAACCACCACCACCACCACCACCACCACCACCACCACCACCACCATAACGCCCCCAAGCCCAGAAACCGATACGATGCCCCTCTGTGTAGCCCTTAGCAAAACCCCCTAAAAGGGGGCCCCAGACACCCTGTGTCGAAAAAGGTTCAAAGCGGGGGGGGGGGTAGGTAGTGTAGTCTCCAAAGACAGCTATGTTTCGGAAGCTCCCAATTCCCAAGGATGGATATATATCTCAAACAACGTCACCTACATACATACTCTCAAATCCCGTGTTGCTCCCACAGTCATAACTACGAATCTGATCCCGTCCCGAAACACATCTCCTGTAGAGTACTCGACCTCCTGACGTGACGAGAATGCCGGATCTCACAAATCCAGTCATTACTCGCTTATGTGTGTGTCGATGCCGATTTTGTGGCGCTGAAGCCTGAAGGTTGTCCTCGACGGCGGTAAGTACCAGCCAGTCACGGCAGAAGTACAGCCAGAGTACGCGTGTACTCTTTCCACAAGCCGAACCGAACCGCCTTGCGTGACACCTATATCAGTCTTGATATAGGCTCACATCTCTGCTACATAATACATACATACATATGTACCTACATGTATAGAGTTATATGAAAGACATGCGCCTCCGAGTGCTATAAGCCCAAAACCAAAGACGCAGCAGCAGCAGCAGCAGCAGCATCGAGCATACACGTAGCACCATAGAGTGTTCTGGCAGGATCTTCTGCAGTACAGCAGAGAGACTGGTACACTGTTATGACCCTTCAACCGTCCACAAGCATTTTAATCATACAATATCACTCGGTGCCAGGACGCCATATGCCCAGGAGTGATGATTAGTTGATTGAGATCGATCGCCAGGTGACTTGTGAAAGAAGATGACTGTACCTACAGCTTTCATCATCACGGTAGTAACAGATCGCCTGCTGATGTTTGAGATTATTCAAAAGAAGCCAAATATGTATGTACATAGATAGGTATCAAACAACAATTGTCGATTTCGTGGCTTCCGAGCCCTAAGAACGTCCTCACGTAAAAGCACTTGGCTGTAGATTCAACGCAATAGAAGATTCTCATGGGCTTCTCATCCGCAATTGGTCATGTTTATATTGAAATCGGGCTACTCACTCCTCCTCCCCCAATCCCACTACCCCAATCCCACTATACCCCAATCCCACTATCCCACCACCGCCACCACCACCACCACCACGGCCCTTCCTCCCCTCAATCAACACCAAGGTCCTTCAAACACACCACACCGAACCCCAAATCCCCATTCCAATAGCCATGCATCCCCGCCCTACCAACATGTACACTCACCTCCCACGGCCTCCCCCCTCAGCTCCTGGGGTCTCTTAATTCAAGCCAGCAGACCTGCTATAGTACCTCTAGAGCTCCACCACAACCAGCTACGATAACCTCACTCCCATGCCCGTTTTGAGCTGCGAGAACGATGCGGACCAATTGCCCATGTATATACCCTTCACCAATTCCTACTCTACAGCTAGTGGCCAAATCAAGGCCCGACAATCCAGACACCAATCAACAAAAGCTTCACATCGACAAGTTTGGAATCCCTTATACCATCCATGACATGACCCCTATAAACATATCGCCCTACAACAAAATTCACAGTCCAGCCAGCACTCACAAGTCCAGAAGCTCAAACGTTTCTTTTGCAATCGATCGTCATGACTTCATCATTAAAACCACCAGCAAAAACAAAGGACTTTTATCTTTTCATGACATCATCATCAATCATAACGCTCACACACAAAACCTCACAAACAGACCAAACATAGGTAATAAAAAAAGGCCCCACCAAAAAGAGAAAATAAAGAATAGCGGATATCATAACCCAACCCACCCATCCTCTTGCCACAAAGGAAAATCAAGCACCCTATATAAAAATGAAAAAAAAATAAAAAATAAAAAAAAAAAAGAACGAAAGGTCAAAGAAGAACCACAAACAGCTACTCGACCGAACAACACCGATAGAAAAAGTCCTGATCCACGCCCCTCCACTCGTTCAGCTTCACCATGGTCCCCGCGTTCCCCGCCTCACCTATAGAAGCCACCGGGGGCCTCCCTCCGCCCACCACCATGATGACTCCTCCTGCCACCGTCGCTGCCGGGCGCGGGCGCCGCCGCGCCCCCGGTAGATATCCGTCGCACATCGCGCTCGAGCTCATCCTGGTAAGCGTACTCGGCGATGTCACGGTCATCTCTCTCCCTGCCACGCTCTCGTGGGCGGAAGTTATCCTCGAAGCTGCCGCGAGAGAGAGGTTAGCTTGGGATACGTACTTGGAGGAGGAGGAGGAGGAGGAGGGAGATGGGGGTACAAACTCATCCGGGTACGAATCGTCGTATTGTCTGTTGCGCGCGTTCTGCGCCTCGAAGCGCCTCATAGCCTCCCGCTGCTCGCGCACGACTTCCTCGGCCCGCTTGCTACCTCCCGCGGGCGGCGGTGCAGGTGCATCGAGCAGTGGGCCGTCGCCGCTGCCAGGAGTGCGGGCGGAGATGCCTGAGGACGCTGACCAGTCGCCATCGTCGGGGCTTGGAGATCTCTCTCCGCGCCTGTGGCGGGACTGGTGGCGGGACTGATGCCGGCGGTGACGGTACTCGGAGCGGTCACGCTGGCGTGAAGAGCGCGGCTTCTCGGCGCTGTCGACGCTGGGGTGGTGGCCGTGGGATGTGTGGGGGCGGGTTGGCGGTGCCGCACGGGTCTCCTCGCCGAGGATCGGACGGGGGTTGAGCTCCGACTCGCGCCAGTGCGGGTCGGGCTTCCGGGGGGCCTTGGACTTGCTCTTGGACGGGCCGTGGCGGCGGTCGTCCTCGTCGCCGTCCGGAGGATAAGACATGGGTATGGTCATGGGGATCTTCTTGCCGGCGCCTCTGTGGGGCGGGCCTGCGGGGGCAAATGGGGCCTCCATGAGCTCGGGGGGCGTCATCTGCTCTCGCGGCGGCGGATAATGGTGGCCTCCTCCTCCTCCTCCTGGTCCTCCTGGTCCTCCTCCTCCTCCTCCTCCTCCTCCTCCTCCAGGCGCAGGCAGGGCAAGCGTCTCGTCCTCCGACTCTTCGCTGTAGTCGCGCGGGAACTCCTCCCACACCCTCCACCAGCCGTCAGAGATGATGGTGTCCTCCTTCTCCGGGAAGCACCGGCGGGGGATCGACTTTGGGAACGGGTGGCCGGTCTTTGGGTTGATGACGGGCCAGTTTGAAACCACCTTCTGCAGGCGCTGGGCCTCGCGGGTGGGGTCGGACATGAGCTGCGTGAACATCCACGTCTCGAAGCCGCGCGGGGTGAGTGCGGGGATGCACGGCTTCTGGTCCGACGCAGGGGGCATGTAGAAGTGCTCGCAGTTGAGGGCGCGGTAGATTGACGACAGCGAGGCCAGCGTGCGGCCCGTGAAGAAGAGCTTCCAGTCGAGGGGTTCCTTCTCGACGGCGTTGCAGGTGTAGAAGTCGACCATCTTCTCGGGCGTGATGACGATGCTCTCCTTGACGGGGCGTTCCTTGATCTGTGCACTCGCTCACTCACTGTTAGATGACTGGTGCTGCTGCTGCTGCTGCTGCTATGGTGATATCAGGAGCGATGGGGGAAATCATACCATGTAGTTTGCAGTCTCCCTCAGCAGGGTGACGAGCTTTTCCTTTGGCCGGGGCTCCCCCCCAGGCTCTCCGCCGACAAGGTCTCCCCACAGCTCGTAGAAGATGGCCCCGTCGTCCATGCCCATCTTTGGCTTCCCCGACATTGGCGTGGAGGACGCTGATGTCCCTGGTGTTGGCCCGTATCCGGACGATGTTGCATTCGATTTTGACTGTCTGTGTGAAGGCTTCCTGCCCAGATTCTCGTCCCTCAGGGCCATCGCGGCCGGTCCCTTTGGCGACATGTGCGGCGGCCCCGAGGCCCCGATTGGCGCGGGCTGGGGCGGGAAGTAGCTGGCCTGGCCTGGCGGCGGCGCCCCGTACTGCGGCTGGCCGTGGCTCATCTTCTGGCCGTGGTGCGGGGGCGGCGGGCCCGGCGCGGTGGCCGTCTCTGGGCCACCGGGGCCGCTGTAGCCCTGGAACTGCCCTGGCCCTGGCGGCATGCCGTAGTGTGGCTGGTGCGACCCGTGTCCGCCCTGTGGCTGTGGCGGCGGCGGGGCAGGGATCGTCGCGACAGCGGGGGAGCCTTGGCGCTGCTGGCCGTGGGGAGCAACCGGCTGCATGAGCAACGGGGCCGCGCCCGCCGGTGCAACTCCTCCTCCTCCGCCCCCGGGCCCGCCTGGTTGTCCAAACTGGATGCTGCGCATGAGATCCTCTGCCAGGCGCTGCACGAGCTCAGGGGGGAGGTTGTGCGTGTTTGCGATTATGGATGGCAGGTCGGGAGAGAAGCCCCCCGCCGAAGCAGGAGGGCCATAGTCGGAGCGTGGTGGGGGCTGCGACTGCTGGGAAGGCGAAAAGTCGTGACGGTCAGGACGGCCCCCGGCCCCTCCTCCCTGCTGAGTCCGATACGGGCCCTGGGACGAAGGGGGTGGTCCTGAGGCCTGCGGGGGATGCGATGGGGGCTGGCCGTAGTACCCGCCGCCTGGGGCTGTGTTTGACGGGGGAGCATACCCACCAGAGCTGTACGGGGCTGCCGTATGGGAGCGGATGGGGGGAGCCTGCTGCTGGGGCGGCGAATTTGAGTAGCTTGAGACTGGCGAGGCGGCCGTGTTTGGGGGGTAGCCGTGGTGCTGCGGGGGGCCCTGGGAAGTATAGAACGGGGACTGTGAGGGCGGTCCACCACCACCACCACCACCACCACCACCACCTCCTCCTCCTCCTCCCCCTCCACCGCTGTCCCTGCCCCCACCGCTGTAGTAGTGTCCGTGAGCGGACATGAGGTATGCGTATATTTCTTCGTCTGTGGCTGTCTGGTGCGCTGCTTCGATGGCGGGCAAGTGCTGCTGCTCGTAGTTCTGGTGGTGTGGTGGACTCTCTTGCTCGGGGATGCCGCTATCACTGGCGACTGAAGAGGAGCGGGGAAGCAACAGCGCGGAAGGCGTCCGAGTGCTAAAGTACCCGGGTGTGCTGAACTATACTGCGGGGGGGGGGGGTGCAGTCTGTTAGCTGGGCTGCTGCAGCACTGAGGGTTTTAATTGTGTGTGTGTGTGTGTGTTTCTTTCTTTCTGTGTCTGTCTGTCTGTGTCTGTCTGTCTGTGTCTGTCTGTCTGTCTGTGTCTGTAGGCTATCTATCTATCTATCTGTGTGTGTGTGGGTGTGTGTGGGTGGGCTGGTGTGGGTGTTTGTTTTTTGTTTGTATATTTATTGCCTTCCTTCACTTTCCGGTGAGGGAAAGGGCAAACGCACCGTGCAGAGTACAGGGAAAAACAACAAAACAGGAAAAAAGTGCTAGTTGTGTGTGCGCAGTGTACATACATACATGAAGTGTGTTGGAGATGGAGTGCAGAGGTAACTACGAGAGTACATGTAGGTACTATGGGAGGAGTGTGGTGTAGAAGTCGAGTAGATTGGAAATAAGGTGGATGGATGGATAGCAAAACTCACCAAGGCTTTTCTATTGTTTTACCCCTCCACTGTCTTCTTCTCCTTCTTCTTCTTCTTCTTCTTCTGCTTCTGCTTCTGCTTCTGTGACGCTTCGAACGTTACGCACAAGGGCACAGGCAGGCAGGTAGATCGATCACTTTTGAACTTTTACTTCTTTTTGAAAAATAAAAGAAGAGACACACGCTGACAAGATCTAGAAAGAAGGAAAGAAGAGAAGAGCAAGAGAAGCGAAGAGAAGAGCAGGGCAGGGCAGGGCAGGGCAGGGCAGGGCAGAGCAGAGCAGAGCAGAGCAAGAAAGCAGAAGAGGAAGAGGAAGAGGAAGAATAAGATGCAAGCAAACATACGGGGAAAAGAAGGGGAAGGGAAGAAGCCACCGTAAAAGTAATTCTGTAACTCCTGTCCTCTATACACCATACATCCATCTACATGCACGACCTCTCACTCTCCCCTCTCTCTCTCTCTCTCTGCCCTCTCTCTAGCTGCCCTATCACAGCCCCCACCGGCCCTCTCACCTCTCGCGCCAAAACCAAACAGCAGACCCGACACGACCCCTCACCTCGCAACCCTCTCCCTGTACTCCATGTCCAAGGTAGGTAATGTATGTATGCCCTTTAGACTCACACTCACTCACTCACTCACTCACTCACTTTTCCCATTCCTATCGTTCCCATCCAGTACCGTATCCATGCACTGCAGCAGCGTGACGTGGATAGCTTGTTTTTTTCCCCCTCTTTTACCACCAAACGGAAGCACCAGCGCCCGGCTGAAACCCGTAGGTAGGGTCTCGCCATAAATAGAACTCCTCCTCCTCCTCCTCCTTCTTCTGCCTATTGACTGGAGCAGAGCCGCACTCCTGTGTGGTGTGTGGATATGGATGTGATGATATGATGCTATGCCATGCCATGCTAGGTAATTAAATGTGTATGCACAGAGTTTTCACCCGTAATTAATAGAGTAGACACCTACGGTCTACCCTACGTTACGGTGACGGGTATTTGGATCATGTCAAGAGTACCTACCCTAGGTACATACATACATGAAGGTACTTTACACTATTGACAGTATTATCTGTATGATATGTTAGCTGTCGTCCCCGCGCAAAGGGAAACAAAGAACTCACCATGGTCCATTCATGCATGCCGTTTTCTTTTTTTCTTTCCCTCTCTCTGTCACCCCAGCTTAGCTTCCAGTCACAGCCCAGCAAGCCAGGTAGGGAACCGCAGCCAACCAACAGATCCCAAGCCAAACCCGCACTAACCCGCTCCACGCCAGATCCACGCTGCATGGCATGAGAACAAGATAAAAAAAAAATAATAAAAAAAGAGTATAAAAAAAAAACTCGACTCAACGCACCCAGAGGAGGTGCGTGGCAGAGTCGTCCCAGAGCCAGAGACAGTGCCAGAGCCAGACAGAGCCAGAGACAGAGCCAGAGACAGAGCCAAAGACAGACAGGACGTCATTGTCGCTCCCTCTGCACGGCGCTTGTTGCTTTTTCGTGCTAAGCACGATACGATACGGTACGGTCGGTGCTTGGCGATTTCATGTGTCTGTCTGGGAGTAGGGCTGGGTGGATGGATATGGCCGATGGATGGATGGATGCATATAGCCTCTCTCTCTCTCTCTCTCTCTCTCTCTCTCTCTCCGGGGGTCTCTCTCTGGGGGTCTCTCTCTCCCCTCTGTTTTTACCTGCGCTCCCACAGACAGACACGCTAGGCGGTAGACGCATCGCTGCGGCGTCGATCACACCCATCGCCTCGCTGGGTATGTATTTCCACACCTACATGTATGTACAGGTATGTACGTACATCTGGGCATGGATGGCTGTGCATGGCTGTGGCTCCCGCTTTCGGTCACAGCCAGTACCGAGCAGTGGCTGACTGAGATTCCCCGAGGGCTCGTACATGGTGGTCATGCGGTATCACTCGAGGTGGGGGCTTAGTCAGTTGCTTACATGAGTTAGGTGTTGGTGTCGGTGTCTGTCTGTCTGTTTCTGTCTGTCCTGTATGTGTGGACTGTGTCTGGCGCTGGATGGGGAAGGGAGCTGGTGCAAATGACTGTATTGTAATGTGATATACCATCCGACTGCGGTGAAAGGTTGAACTCTGCCAGCCCGTTTGATGAGGAAAGAAACAAACCAGAAGACAGCAGAGATGCCATGCCGCTGGAAAGCTATCATCAGCCAGTCGGGTCCGTGTGGTGCACCTGCCGATCTATCTATATCCACCTTCTCACAACATACTCTACGTATGTATGTATCTACATACCTAGCTCCCAGCTTCGTTGCAAAACTAAAACCAAGAAACCAACGAGAGCCTTGCAAGGCACCAACCTGCTGTCCACTCTCCCCGCGACGCAGTGCACCCCGCATCAAAGGCATAACTACATACATATGTAACTCCCCCGGCAAGTGGAGTACGTGCCTCGCGTTTCTACTGGTGGGGACACGATCCAATGGGAACGTGCCCTTGTGAACGCCGGAAAATTCCAGCTGCACGTCAGCCGACAGGTGCTGTTGATCAAAGTCTCGTGCGGGCCTACCAGGCATATGGGGGAGATGCGGTGACTGAGTCGCCGTAGGAGATCTTCAGTGGGAGTCGTGCCTGTGGATATATGCGTGGATGGATTGGCGGTGGAGAGAAGAAGTGGGTTGACGAGTGATATGCTGTGAAGTGATTGGGTGGGCTTCACCTTGTAAGCTTCTGGCCATCATTGCTGCGGTTACGGGCCATCGTACTGCGTCTTTTTATTTGTTTTTTCATCACACGGCCCGCCCTCAGCGTTTGACCATCTATCTCCCGTCATGTGTGATGCTCGGATTTCGTTTTGCGTTCTGATCGATGGCGTTGAGTTTTGCGATATCGATATATGTATATATATGTACTTCGGACGTGCCCACATGCATCAGCCCTTATGATTTAGGAATACAAAGAAGAGTGATTGATATTAGATCGGGCCCCCGATGTTCTGCGTCGCAAGATGGGCAGCACACGATCACAGATGTGAAAGGACGTACGCCGTCGTGTTGTGCCAGTAAGTAGGTGCAGTACTAGAAACGCACGAACCAGCCCCCGTAAGGCCACCAGACACCGACCACCCCTAGAGCGAGCAGACGTGAAGGATCACCACATGGCGGGTCACCCTTCAAGGACCCTGTGTCCTGCCTTGTGCTATCCCGCCTTGTATGTATCGTCCTGCAGGTTGGGGTAGCATAATGTCAGGGTCAGGGTTTCAGAACTGCTGTCATTGTGTATGTATCTTGGACAGGTAAGCTGCAGGCTCCACGAGGAGGGGATTTTGAAGTGACAAACAATATATGGAGGTTAAGCTGCAGCGAGGGATAAGCCGCACCGGCAGCCCCCCCCCATGCGGGTAACAAGTAGGTGCCGACTGTGGGAGAGCTGATAGTATGAACATGGACAAAGCTAGCAACATACTGGCAGCTAGCAGTGCACAAAGGCATGCCTGCGAAGGGATGGCCCAGAGGCGAAAGGCTAGAGGGATAGAGAGCTATATATGTCAAATGCGGGAACGATAAAGAAGAAAAGAAAGAGTTGATCCCCTCTATAAGCAAAATAAAGAATATACAGAACACGTATCGTGTGGATAATAGCACAAGAGTTATAATATAATATATCCGATACAGAGATCAGGAAAGTCTTAAAGATAAGTTTGATTTCCAAGTTATCTGTTCGAATTCTAGCTAGCTCATCCATCGGGCGAGGAAGAATAAAGAACAAGAAACCAGGTAGCATAGGGTATAAAGAGTCACAGAAGCAGGGCAGCGCGGCAGTTTACTTCTACCTCGGGCGCACTCTGGTGGGGTGGGTTTTGATACTTTAGAGCTGATATTGGTGACACACTCATGCCAGAAACAAGAGCATGCCAACACATGTATCTCATACTGGAAAAAGAGCCAACTACACGTACTGGATTATATACAAACATAAGACTGCATACTGATACAAAAGAAAGCGATATCCCTAACCCACCAAAGAATGCTCCAACCGTAGCTTCGCGGTTCCCGCTTTAAAAAGAAAAGGTTTTAGGCGGGGAAACCGGCATTAAAGCCATGTTCACTGTTAAAACACCGACAGACCCCGTGTTTGATTTCTGTGGCCCCCGCAACCATCATTGGCGGCGTTAAAGATCTGGTGAGATCCCTACGTCGCTATGGAGGCCTCGGTGGCATGTATTTGGGTAAGCGCGATTTCCTTCCGAGTGATTTTACATGATGTGTCCGACTAAACTTCCCTGGTGGCAACCGGTGGCAACCATATTAACCCATCTGTATACAAGGCGAAGTGAACTTCTCTATATCTAAGAATCTTGTGAAAAGGCTGCATTGTAATACAGTGCGATTGCGGTGGCAAACGCTCCTGCTATGCCGTAATTCAATTAACAGCTGGCATGTGTTACACCGTCTGGCCATGCAGTGCCAATGTGTACCGGTACCACGGGTACTTCAGCTGTCGGTAGATTGTGACCCTAATTGGAAGTTAATCCTGCCTGAGGGGGCGTCAAGGATGTGACTTTGACGGGTTACCTGGTTTTCATAACCTGAGTCGATATCCCACCAACCGGTTGCTTTCAACAACCATGGTTTAATAATAATCTAAGCTTTCGCACAGGGCGGGCTGGGCTTGACTTAGATGTATTGAATCGATGTGTTGGGTAACTCAAGGGATAGTAGACGAATGAAACAAAGATCAATTGATATACGGTTGATTAGTCTGCGTATATATACACGTCTCGTTTTAGAATTGACAATTCTTTGAAGAGGGATTCCGATGATTCCAGGAATCAGAATAATCTAGTGTGGTCCGGCCGAGCTAGTATAAGCTTGCAATTGAGCCTCGAGCTTTGGACCCATTCCGAATTCAACGAGCACAAGTTACATGTAGATAACGAAGACACATATACTTATTCTCGAGTGCCAAATGTACATGAAGACTATTAGTTTGAAGAATCCGGGTCATGAGATATTGCACTTTAACAATACTTGGTTCGGCTGGGTTTTCATTAATATGGCTGTTGTTTACCTGCGACCATTTATCCATAACACTTGGCAGAAAATATCCTGTATCCTTGATCATTGACCACAGGTGCTAGCCATTCTGCGAGCTAGCTTATTAACTCCAAGGGCTCGGGCCCTATGGCCATGGGCGTTGATCGTAGGGGGATCAATGATCTGGCACGTCCAAAAACCTCAGGCCGATGAATACCGAGAACTTTAAGGTCACTGCAGCCACGTGTATGATCACCGAGTCTCACACACATAGAATGGTCTGAAAGCTGGATTCTTATTCAACTACATGTAGTATTGCCTATAGATCGCGGATACAAACGAGAAAAGCCGGCAATTAAAGGGCGTGTGTAACTGAAATTAAAAGGCTATGTTATGAATATCCCCGTCGATCAACCACTTGCACTAACCACGTGCACTAACAAAAAGAGATGCCTTCTCGAGAATGAAGATGATATATGGCTAGTGCCAAACTGAGAAACAAAGGAACTTGGGCGTCGTGCCCGCCGAAGGAAAAAGAATGGAGATATACTAGAGAGAAAATGTGCAGAAACATTAAGGTGTACCGTCTAGGTACCCAACAGAAACACCCGTAGCTAGACAAAGGAACAGAAGCCAACATCCTCCCACAGACCCCGATATCAAAGCAAGACCCATCATCTCCTCCTACTTGATTCGCCCCTCGGCCCACGCATATCTTCGGCCGGTGCATTCACATATCCCCTCGTTCCGCCGCGTCCCTCCCGATCCCTTGTAGGCTCCTCCATACGCTCATGGGAATGACTGTGGCAGCGTCGTCGGTCGTGGTGGCAGCGTGGCGGGGCCTCAGGTGTTTTTTCCAGCTCGCGCATCTGCTCATTGTTTGGAATCACTACTGAGGTAGTGAGCTCGTGGTCCTCCTTCCACCTCACCGTCTTTGCGGGGCGGGGGGCGGCCATGAAAAACACCAGGGGCAGAGGTACGGGGTTATGAGTGCCCTTGGAACTTGAAGCACGCTGGGACTCATGGGTAGACTCTTCGTGTCTGGTTGCCATGTCTGGGTGGTTCATGACGCTCTCGGTGGTAGGTGAGCGGTAGCCACTTTCATGGTGGCGGGGCAATTGGGTGTTGCTGCCTGGAGTAGCAGCTCCAGAGCGAGCGTAGTAATACATGGAGGTGGGCATCTTCATGATTTGTTCTAGTTTGCTTGGAGGTTAGTTGTTGTTCGTGATGGTTCCTGTTTCTTGCCTTGTTGGCCTTGGGTCTCTCCCTTTAAGTTAGCGGGAATAAATGCAGGTACAGGGGAACGTGAGAAGCTGAGAGAATCAGAGGATGAGAATACGTGAGAGAATGAATGCGAGAGCTTGGAGGCGGTAGGATAAAGATATATGAACGGTCCGGGGGTAGAAGCATTTTATATGACGGCGGATTGCTTTCTTTTCTTTCCTTCTCGCAAAGCGGTAGTGCGCTTGGTAGGCGTCCAACGCTTGTTTCAGGTTCTGAACATGTGAGTATGTTGGCTGCTGAAATTTACTGAAAGATCTGGGAGTAGCATATTTAAAGGACTCGTTGCTCTCTCTCTAGAGCTGGCCTGATGATGTTATACATTGGGGGTTTTTGAACGGATTCACTATTCAATGTCGCGAGAATAAGCGCATGAATAGTATTGTAGAAGGTTCTGATAGGAGGCATGCATAAAACATGATGAATATGATACCACAGAGTGTAGAGGTAATAGAATGTAAGGGTAGTCTAGTGGTGCGCGGTGGCCAATGGATGTAAACCTTTCCATTTGAGTTGGAATTATTAAGGGGACCTGCACAATATGGTATTACGAAGGAGACAAATGCAGGCTATATAGAACGTTCTCAAATTCAAAGTTTATTGATACTATTCACGTCGAGTCTATTGTCTCGGGCTCTGTCAAAAGGTCTTCGGGCGATGCAAAGCGCTATTTAATTTCGAAAATCACCAGTTTTGTTCTACCAGTAATTCTTAAGTTTAAAATTTCTCATAAATTAGGAATAGTTGCTGGCTTAAAACTGAAATTAACCATTCGGTTGTGGTTTTTTCGCATACAGACACACGCATATAGTAGACGTGATTGGGCGAAGTACGATCGTGACTCCAAAATCCTATATTTAGAGAGGTTCCCAAGAGCAGCCAATTCTATGAGTAGGGCAAACTCTCATAGATATAACGTCTATATAATTATAGAGATCGCGGATTTGGTCATCCGCACAATTGTACAAGTACTACGAAGATATACTAATGTAGACTTAGACTATATCTTGATCAGCTACACAGTAGTAATTATGAGATCAATAATGCATCGTTCCTTGTACGCTTGCCTCCTTTATGAGTTCGATCGTTTGTAGCATAGCGATGTAGATGCTAAGTTCTACCAGAAAGAATTACAGGATACCTAAGAGAGAGTGGTGCGAGAGTGACAATCCATGATTCAATGTGTTTAACCCTAACCCTATCTTGGCACATGCACCTAACTCATACAGCTGTGACGTCAGACTGGGATGTTTCCAGCTCCTCTGTCTTCAGCCATGCCTTGGACTGACCGATCCCCTCAGATCTCCCACTCTATCGGTTGCTACAATATCATGATTCTTGCTTCTCTACTCTTGAGTGTGTACCATGTATGTACTCTACATACTCTATTCTCTATTTACGAGACAAGGAGCTGCTCGATATATCTATACAGGCATATGCATGCACTCCGGAACGTAACCAAGAAATGCTCAAGACTTGGAGGTTTGGAGCAGTGAAATAGTTACCGTAAAATCGACTCTTTGAAATAGATAATCGCATTCGATCGGCTAGCCGTGCACAAAGCCCAAGAACAAGCAAGCAAGGCAAAGTTCAAGATCAAGTTGTTACAATTGTTTAGGATGTACATGATCCCTGAGGTAACTGTGACGACCTCTACCGGTGACGTCATGGACAACTCTCAATTGATCCCCCGGTATCGTGTATAGATAGAGAGTAGTGGCCCGATTTAAGGGTCAGAAGAGAGTTGACTTTCACCTCCAATTATCCAACATGACGTCGAACCAGCCTTACTCAGGGTCGAATCCTATCCCAAAGGTCTCTGATTTCCTTCGCGAAACCGCCGAAAGGGTTGAAGGCCAGAAGAGAGAAGAGAAGGCCCGGATCGCCAGTGAACGCAAAGGGGTAGAGCGGGGTGAAGGATCACAAGGGAATAGGAGAACGGTAACGGATCCAACAACAGGAAACGAGGTAGTGATTGAAGATGCGAATGAGAGCTTTATCAATACGGCGAAGAGAAACGACGTGGTGGTTCCGAATGCGAATCTAACAGACAGAAAGGACATTGGTGACCCTCAGGTTGGTTTCTCCCATGGTCCTTTTGGCGCTAGGCCTCGTTTTGAGGATAACTAAACAAACCTTTCCCAGGCAAAATATTCTTCACCCACTCAATCTCAAGAAGAATACGCAAAAACTCAAGATGTTACAGCGCCCCCTGCACCGCTAGCCCCAGGCACAACCAGCGATGTCCCCATCCACGGTGAAAAGACAAACATTCTTTTCCACCCCACTCCCTCGCTATCACTCCAAGGCACCGTATTTCACGATCTCGAGAAACGCGCAACAACCCTTTGCGGAATCCTTTTCGTCTCAATCGTTGTTCTCGGGCGTATCTTAACCCAAGGCTCCATAATAGGTCTTCTGATTGTTGCTACGGGCGTTAGCTCGTACATCTACTACTGGACCAAAAACCTCGTGGATGAGTCTGCAAACGTCGACTGGGAGACTGAGAAGCGTCGGGGCCAGACAGCAGCGGCAAACCTGATACCAGAGTCCGTTGAATGGATGAACACTCTTTTGGGACTTGGTTGGAACCTCGTCAACCCGGAAATGTTCAGCAGTGTGGCAGATTTATTAGAGGATGTCATGCAGGCCTCGGTCCCCGGGGTAATTGAGAATGTGAGGGTAGCGGATATTTCTCAAGGATCTAACCCATTGAGGATCCTTTCGCTGAGAGCACTGCCTGAGGCTGAGGTGAGTGATCTGAAAAAGGCTGCGACGTCGGCAAGAGATGGGCAGGACGAGCAGCAGAGGTTGGCCGAGGAGGAAGGTGGAGAAGTGTACAACCTCGAGGCTTCATTTGCGTACCACGCAGCACCAACGGAGGGAAGAGGTGTGAGCAACAAAGCGAAGAATATGCACTTGCAGGTGGAGTTTTATGTGGGTATCAAGGGGCTTTTTGGTGTCCCCCTGCGTATGTCCCACCTAAATAGTATTCCTTGATCTAAGTACTGATGGTTCAACGTTCAACAGCAATTTGGGTTGAACTTAAGAGTCTTGTCGGAACCGTTCGCCTGCGGCTGCAATTAACCCCCGATCCTCCATTCTTGAGAACACTTACCTTCACGCTCATGGGAACCCCGCAAGTCGCTGTATCGTGTATACCAATGGTTGAATGGGGCATCAACGTTCTGAACCTTCCGCTCATATCCCAATTCGTCAATGCTTCGATTTCAACCGCTGCGAATGAGTATGTAGCACCAAAGAGCATGTCGCTCGAGATTGGAAAGATGCTACTTGGGGATGACGTCAAGAAGGAGGTCGAAACGGTTGGTGTCTTATGGGTGAGAATTAAAAAGGCCGTGGGATTGAGCAAGCAAGATAAGAGGGGTAGCAGTGATGCCTATATCACTTTGGCTTATAGCAAGGTATGATTCCACAAGTCTGATAAAACTAGTATAAACTGAGACGTTCTAGTATGAGAAACCGATGTACTCGACACGAGTGATCGTCGATGACCTTAATCCAATCTGGGAGGAAAGCACAGCGTAATTCATCTTACACCTTCTTAACTTGAGTCTACTAATATGCCGTCAGATTACTTGTGAAGGCCGATCATATCAAAGCTGATGAAGCTCTTTCAGTCGAACTTTGGGATTCAGACAGACGTAAGTCTTTGTCCCATCAGCATCTGATTGAAAACTAACGTCTCCAAGTCACTGCCGACGACATGGTCGGAAAGGTAGAAATCCCGCTTCATGACCTTATGCTCAACCCCGGAAGGATGCATGAGCAAGTCTCAACATTGACTGGGGCTGAGTCTGGCACAAGTATGCCTGGCAAACTTTATTGGGAAGTTGGATTTTTCGGCAAGCCCGACTTCCGTCCGGCACTGAGAACATCTGGAAAGAATGTGAACCTTCCAGACAAACTTAGAGACCGCCCAGAGCTCCAGGATGATCAGGGTGTTTTAGAGAACTCTTTGGAGGACGCTGTAATGCATACGCCTCCAGACCCGCTGTTTCCTTCTGGAATCGTATCTCTTGTTGTTCATCAGATTGTCAACTTGGAGATCAGAGATTTGTCCGGAAACTATGGAAACAGGAAGAATGGGAAGGAATATTCTCCTGGTATGGAAACTGGAGAGATCAAACAGGAGGAAGGCGGGAAGCTACCAAGTGCTTACTGCACAATTACCATCAACGATCAGCTTGTATGTTTCTACTCCAGAGTTTTACCCGTTGCCAGCTAACAGTCCACCTAGGTCTATCGCACACGTAGTAAGGTAGTAAGCAGTAAACCAATTTTCAACGCAGGTACTGAACGATTTATCCGCGACTGGCGCTCCGCTATCATCACTGTCACTGTCCGTGACCAACGCTACCGTGAGCATGACCCGATTCTTGGTGTAGTCCCATTAAAGCTTTCAGATATACTTCAAACCAATTCTGAAGTTACTCGCTGGTTTCCCCTTGATGGTGGCATTGGTTTCGGTCGAATTCGTCTATCTTTGCTGTTTAGAAGTGTTGAGTTGACCCTTCCACGGCAACTTACTGGTTGGGACGTTGGTACATTTGAGTTCACCTCCGAAACCCTCATTGCAGAGTCATATCCCACCGCTGCAAAAATCAAACTTCGAACCGGCGGGTCTACTGGCTTGATCCCTCGCAAAAATGGTGTTAAAACGCAAAACGGCACTATTGAGTGGGCTCTAGTAAGAGGAAGGAAGGAGAAGCAACACCGTATCCGGCTCCCTGTCAAGCACAGATATATGTCACCCATCACCTTTGACTTCTACGACTCGTCACATAATCCGACCTCACGAGGCCCAGACGCACATGCTACCCTTTGGCTTGACAAACTGGTTGATAACGATCCAACGCCAATTCGTATTCCTATCTTCAAAACGTCAAACTCCCAAAGATTCACACAGAATCGTATCGAAAGTGTAGAAGATGATCCGGAAATTGACTTGCAGCAAGTTGGAACGCTGGTATTCTCTGGACGTTTCAAGGCGGGAATGGATGAAGACCACGAAAAGTTTTCCACAGATAATGATTCAAGGGAGACCTTTGAGACTTGGGCGGCCTGTAAGAGTGAAGGAATTAGAGGGGCAATAGTGCACAAGGAAACAAACCCCATCATCGACGAACTCCATGGCCGCAGCATCGCCCAGATGCGGGGCGACCTTGCAGACTTTGACAAGGGCCCAAAAGATGCCGACGAAACAAAGCGCCTAACGGATCGTTATGGCAAAGACTGGACCGGTGTTTTCGAAGCTGGGAAAAAGGATTTAGCTCCAGAAAGTGGATATCGCACTACCGATTTCAGCGAAAACAACCCCAATCAGCGTGGTGTACAACCATACCCCTCCCTCATCACCAACCCCTCCGACCACTCCGATTCTGATACAGACTCAGACAGCGACTCGGAAGCAGCATCCGACTCCTCATATCACCACGTCACAACTGTTAGTCCACCTTCAGCAGAAGAGGAACCCACAAATTCAGGCTCCATGAATCCCATAAAGTCAATAAAAGCATACCGAGAGAATCAAAAAACCACACATAGGAAGCATAGAGGTTTAATGCAGTGGAAACCGATGAGGAGTATCGCATTTGCAAAAGATGAGATGAAGTTTGCAGGGAGGAAACTAAAGGCGAAGACTAAACTTACCGGGAGAGAACCCGACGTAGAGACAGAGGTCTAGGATATGCAACACGAATATCATGTTTTTTTCTTTTTTTCCTTTCGTTTTTATTTGGAGAATAATATGGATACCCTGGCGAGTCTTCTGTATTTTAAAGGGTTATAATAGTTATACGCAGTGTGAGCTATCTATGGAAGTAAAAGGAAAAGAAAAGAAAACTGTGCGTAGTATTTCCAAGGCAAGGATTTAGGTGCGTACTTATTCATGTCTTTCGCTTGAGTTGTTTCTGGGACGACGTGTAAGCGCCAATGCTTGATAAGAGAAATTTATTACAGAATATCAACATATGGCTCGAGAAGCTATGGTGGGTAGGTGTGTAAACTTCGGCGTTTGCAGCCAATCGATCAATAAATATTTGGAGATCTACCCCCTTAATGGTAGTAGCGCCTAGAATTTTCTCCAATCCCCATACAAAAAAAGTTCTTCTGAAGTTGACACACCCTATGCCTTCACGCACCATACATGTAATATTTTTTCCCCAGACGCTCGGATCACCATGCGGCCCTCCGAATGATTCGAAGCTTCAGTCAGAGGGATCGAGAGGATACTTATGTGCCCGCGTACCAGGTCATTGGGCTCAATGTGTCCAAGTACAGTCACTCACATGGTGAAGTCAGATTCTGTCTGATGGCGGTCAGGGATATTTGAGGCCAATAGCGGAGACGCCAATTGTAAATTACTGCAAACACAACCATCAGACAGGATCCGCCGTCACTAGGTTAGCGACTGTACATACATGTACGTACATGTATGTACAGCAACCGGAATGATCTATGGAAAAACAGAGCGAATGGTGCACAGACACTTCGCCATAGATCATTCCTATCACTATACATACCAGAGAGTACATGCTTAGAGTATTCTGAAGAGTATATCAAAAATTAAAATGCAGTGTCACACGGTCCTTTATAATTTTCTTTTCATATGCCTAGATGACTTGGCAAATTTGGAAGGTGGGAGAAAGATTTGTCAAGTGTCAGATAGCTTTTCCCATTGAATATCAAAAGTCTCATAACCAATAACCAATAAGCATTCGGTGTAACCCATAATATCCTCAAGAATTCTCTGTTTCCGGCTTCTGTGCATAATAGAGATGTCTAGCCCGGATCCCCACCAATGTCAGCTCAATAAATCCTTACTTGCACATAACAAATATAAAAGACTCACTGCAACGAATAAGAATGCATCCTCCTATTTGTACTGTCCCTCTTCGCCAATCTAATCAACTCTTCTACCTCTTCTAGTGACATACCCGCATCCCTCGTTAGTGGCGCCAATGCAAACGCTTCAAACGCGTTCTCTGCTGTTAGCAAGAGATATGCACCCATCTCTTTCTGCTTCCGATCTGCGGGCCATGTGCCGTATGGCAGTTTGTACCGGACATGATGGATGTTGATGAAGCTTGCATTAGCGATATGCTGCTCTAGGGAAGCTGCTTTCCGGAATTCTCGGCCTAGCAGTGAAATATTAGAACTGTTTTCCTTATAGACAGGGCGCGAATAAGAGCCTTCAGTACCTCTGGCGGCAGCGGCATTGTTGACGGCTTCGTAATAACGATAAATAGGGGAGCTTATGGGGAGGCTGTTATCGTCGCTAAATAGCCAAAATTCAAACTCCGAAAGATCTAACCATCCTCCAGGTTTTGTTGCTCTGCATGAAACGATTTAACTACAACATGCTCACTTTCTTAGGGTCCTCTTCGGCTTACCTATAAGCCTGCTTCAAAAGCTTGTCCCAATCCGAGATACCCCCGGTCAAATGTCTAATGTGCACGAGATCGAACGTGTTCTCTGCAAATGTCCACTCCATCTCTGCGTCATCAATCTGAAATTGTACGTTTGGTGGTACCCTGTAATATTGACAATATGAGAATGAGACCAATTACATGCACAGCTCATGAGCAAGGCTGCGCGGGATCAATCCGGGCCTCATACCAGCTAGGTTGAATGGGACTAAGGTCGGTCCCAATGACTTGAGCTGTGGAGTATCGTCTATTCCATTTCGTTAGAGCTTTCGTTCTCCCCCTTTCCCGAGGGGGGCACTTACTCTGCGGCATCGATTGCCCATATCCCGGTGCCGGTTCCTACATCGAGAATCATTGTTGGGTTTGGCACGATCGGCGCAAGATGGAGTTGATCGTCAAGCATTAACAAATAAATGTGATGAATAGTATCCAATCGATCCTGCTCCGCTTCATCATTCGGGATTGCGTATTTTCTAGAGGATTCACTTCTTAGTCTCATAACATTATAGCTAAATAAGGTGGGATAACCCGGAAAACACCTACCCATCCTTGTATGCGTGGTAGCGTCGGCCATTTTCATATCGATATCTACACTTATCGTTATGACCTTAGTCCCGCCATCATATTATGACGGAGATGGGAGAAGATATTGCACATATGGGCGGAGTATGAGGTAGTCCTGGGCTACTTACTCATAGATGGAGGATCTCAATGAGTCGTTCGAGTACTCGCCGCCTCTATTCAAGTACGCCCGTTAATTATCTTCCTACCCTCAATATCATCACACTCATAGGCTTGCATGCGCAGCTACCTTTCGTAGTAAGAATTATCGTCGCTCCATGAGCTCTGGGACATCTGAGATGGGATTGAATCAGTCGGAAGTAATGAGTAAGGCGTGGGTATTAGGCAACTGACAAAGGAAGGGTCAACTTGGATATCTGAGTTATAACCTGGCAACGTCGTTGCCGGAGTAGAAGAATCCGGGTCGCCTTGTAGTGACATGATACTTTACCTATGTGGGTTGCAATTGGTGACTGGATCTGTCGGTGCTGCCGCGCTCTACTTTCTTGGAATATGCACAGAGGGAGGGGGAGGAGGAGGAAGAGGAGGAGGAGGACGACGACGAGGACGAGGACGAGGACGGGGAGAAGGAGGAGGAGGGGGAGTAGGAGGGAGAGATATCTAGAGACAGAAAACGTGAAATTGAAGCAGACTATTTATGGCAGTTGGCGGGGAGTTAGATCCAGGTGGGGATGAAGTGCAATGTTGTTCGTACTCGACGGGGAGTGGAAAGGAAGTTCATTTACTTCAGTGGCTTCTAGCTAAGCCCTGATCCCTCGGCGCCCGGATCTTGACGCTAGTTACATGTATGTACGTACATAGTTAAGTGGACGGATGCCTTCAAGCTCTTACATGTACAGATATATCGCCGGTCTAGTTTACGGAAAGGTACATGTATGCATACCACGCCTACAGACCAGGCGACGTCTGCTCTTGGGATCCATTGATTCCCAGCTAGATGCTTAGCTACAAGTACATGTAGGTACATGTACATAACATACCTACATGTACCTACATAGTAGGGTACATGTATGGATCATATATGGGGTCCCTGTCAATCACCTTGAGTGCAATAACTGCTGCGTCGGCATTATTTTTAGGCGCACATAACTCACCCCCACCCCCACCCCCCCCAGAGATCTACAACAAGTGACCAGTGTTGAACAAGAAGACTTAGAATACAGTAGAGTACATGCCCGCAGGTTTCTCCACTGGGATCACTCGCTTTAAAACACATTTGCAAGGTAGGTGGTACTCAGTACACATCTATATGTAGTTAAATGGGTCTGCGGAACGTCACTTGCCTAGAGTAAATTGTTCTGATTACAACTGGTTCGCACTCGTACATATATGCATGGGCTAGTTTTTGATATCCAGGACGTCGGTTGACTGGGCCATAGGACCACTAGGTTAAGATTAGTTCTGTTTAATCTACATGTAAGCATTGTATCTACAGCTACATGTAAGCCGGGAACATTTCACTCGCCCCGAACCAAGATCCTCCACTTACCTAGAAATGTGTTATTGAAGTCTTTCCTCCTCAGATCACCTCCCACCCACCCAGTAACATTCGCTTTCTCTTTCCGTTTCCCTTTCCCTTTCCCTTTCCCTTTCCCTTTCCCTTTCCCTTTCCCTTTCCCTTTCCCTTTCCCTTTCCCTTTCCCTTTCCCTTTCCCTTTCCCTTTCCCTTTCCCTTTCCCTTTCCCTTTCCCTTTCCCTTTCCCTTTCCCTTTCCCTTTCCCTTTCCCTTTCCCTTTCTCTCTCTCTTTCTCTTTCTCTATTCCTTTCGCTCTCTCTTTCTCTCTCTCTCCCCTTCCCTTCACCTTGGCTGACAGAGATCATTCCCCTGCTAAGCCCTTTAAGGAACAAGGCACGTGGACACAACTCCATCCATTCCGAGAAGTGGCTGTCTCCATGCCTGACAACTCAGGTATATTGCCCGAATTATAGTTAAAGATAAGCCGTAACATGAGCACTAGCCAGCCTTGGATCAGTTCTTTGATATACAGCTTTTGCCATTGGTTTTGCGAAAAGATATATATACTTCTACTCTTTAGATAGTACGTGGAAATCTATAGTAGGATATTTAGCTAACTTTACGCTCGCTTGAGTGAATTGTTCTACCTGAAGAGTTTACTGGTTTGCAAATTTGATCAATTGATAGTATCGGCGATGATCATGGCCCGCAGGGCTTGTAAGGCAGGTCGGTGGTTAACCGGTCGGTTGTCTCGGAGAGGCATTAAAAGTGGATCCGGTATCCTGGAGCGTGGGTCCATCCATAGTAGCCACTTGCCTTACTTACTATCCAACGACGAAATTTATTAAAACCCTGCAGTTAGTAGATAAATCAGTTTTATGGTTTTCAAGTCAAAATGAGATTAAGGCGAGCTGAAAATGAATTACTCCATCGTGAGACTGATCAAGTGCCTACATTATATTTTTCTTTCTTAAACCTCGGGATTTGATAGGCACGGTATAAAGGCGGTTGAAGGTGACTAGGAGCTACCCAGATTCAAGAGTCAGTACGTTGGGGATCTGAGAAAAAATACACTACTGGGATGGTTCTCCAATTCAATCTCTCATAGTGGGAAGGCTGTATTGGCACTAG
Organism: Morchella sp. 2016-41; assembly: GCA_024713855.1. Lineage (NCBI taxonomy): Eukaryota > Fungi > Ascomycota > Pezizomycetes > Pezizales > Morchellaceae > Morchella > Morchella sp. 2016-41. Next base: position 150,189 of record JAMGZD010000003.1, read on the forward strand.
CAAATGCATTAATTGTGCGGCGAGATCGGTTATTCAAAAATTGGTTTACTTTAGAAATAAATGTCTCGATAAAGCCACCATGCGAATTGCACCACTCACCGATAGCAATAAGTACCACAGTGGCCTTTCCCTTTATTGGCTGGATATTCTTTGACGGGAGGAAGATTCAGGCCTGTATGTACCTACACGATCTCGTCCGAAACATTGCAGATTCCCCGGCCACTTGGACGTATTATGTATCCGATCCTACGAGAACCACCATAAAAATGGTAATCGATATAAGGCTTTCCTTATCTCTCTCCCTTGATTCATCCGAGTCTGATCCTGCAATCGTTTCATAGGATGGATGAATCCGCGCATGTTCATTCCTGTTTGCAATTCGTGATTCCGAACAGGAATGGTGCTATGGATATCTGTTTAATCAGAAAAAATCATCAAACCAGGTTAGATGCGGGGTACTGCATGATGTTTCGAGGTGGCTAGGCTGGTTTGTTTTCGCGGTACATAAATGGGGCGATTTTTGTTTTTCCAAAAAGTACTGTACGTACTGCAGTTGACTATGGAGAGTTTCGTGTTATTTCTTGGGTACCCACACCGATATCCGTCGGTGTTCCTTTGCTGAGGGTCCCTGAAACGGGGCATGAAGCAAGGACTGAGAGAATCAAAACCCAAAACCGCCAAGATCAGTAGCACACAATTCGAACATGATCAGCCTGAGGCTGATACCGAATGTCTTACAGACATGCACAAGTACGTAGTGTTAACGTGTTGAGATCACTCATGTAAAGCATAACACCCACCTTCGCATGGTTTGGGGGATCCCGGGAGGAATGGGGTCCATAGGTAGGTACATCATGTAGCTTACCAGGTATGATTATCACATTTGCTCAAAACCGGGTGCTGGCTGCTCACTGATTTCTGGTTCCTGGGTCGGTTCAACGATTACGAATGTTGTCCTTGCTTCGATGCTTCGTTCCAGGGAATCGTCGCTATGACCCAGGTACAGCCTGCCTGCCTTGCTTGCCAGATTGTATGAACCGTCTAACCCTAACCCTGTATACTTTGACTGCCTCACAAGGAATCACTCGCAGATACCATATTGTGAGACCAAGAAATGTAGTCTTTCTTGCCTAGAAATCTGGTGATGAGTACCCCGCTCAGATGCCTCTGGTGAAGTACATTTATGCTCATATGTAGCTGTGGGAACCGAGCCTGTGTGGTCACCGCTTGCTGGGAGGAGGAGGAGGAGGTGGTGGTGGTGGTGGTGGAGGTGGCGGTGGGGTTAACATCCTAGACCATGGCCACCATAACACGGCGACCAACGTCTTTCGACAGTTCGATTTGAAGGATGTAGGATCGGGAGAGGGGTGATCACTCAATTGGTAAAGGTGACCTTGGAAGTGCAGTAAATGCGTGTCTTTAATGTTACGTTATGGGAACTACATGTTAAAGACGACTACCTACATATGGAGTCAGCTACAGATACAACGCCGCAGCTAGCTTAGTACAAATAGTACCCTCTACAGCGCTAGGAACGTCAGCAAGAACATTGTTGAAGAACATGTGGTTCACACATACAGGTGTATTTCTTGAGTTTGTATCAAAGCAAGGATGTCCTATACTTATTACATATCAGCTGTAATCTGACTCACCACCGAGACGTTTTCTTTTTTCTTTCTTTTTTTTTCTTTTCAGCGTTCTTTGTGTTTTTTCTTTTTTCTTTTTTCTTTTCATTGTAGAGTACAATTGTTGAATTATCTCTCTCGGAAATCGAGTCTACATCACTACATGTATTCCAATTCGTCGTGCCTAGCTTATCGCCCCGCTGCCACGGTGCGGGGGCGGCCAGTCTCATGGTAACGTCTAGGTCACAAATACTGCTTGTCACTGACGAACAGGGGAGCCATAGCCAATAGAAATTAAGAGAAGCTGGCCTAATCTTATAGCTCGGCTGTTTCTCGCCATAAGTGTAAGCCTTAGCTGCTCCTCAACAGACCATGCCATGCCCGTCGAGTGACCATCATAAACGACTGTAGGCATTTCTGTGCAGCAGCAGCAGCAGCAGCAGCTCAGATTGAACATAGAGATGCTGGGCGGAGTTGATATCCGGGTTGATAATTCTGGCCGTGTTATTTGAATGTGGATATCGGTCGGGGAATCCACCTGCCAGTTGATTACATGTTGCTGCGTATGTATGTACGTTATGTACGTACATGTACATGTGAGTTACATGTCCTCGCTATCAACCATAAGGACCTGAAAATGCGAGTGACGGGGACAGGGATAATTTGTATGGAGAATTGTCTTGGTCTATACAAATTATCCTTGTCGTCGGCACCTGCATTTTCAGGTTCTTATGGTTGATAGCGAGTACAGCGATATATAATAATAAGTGATGGAACGTCCTGGGATGTGGTTATACCTGAAAACACCGTACATTGGTGGTGTTTTACTCAAAACAGATATCACTCCGTCTCAGTCCGTTCCATCACTTATTACCTGCCGTTGTAGTACAGCGAGAGGTAAAATTATTGTAGAAACAGGGGCCTGAAAACAGGGTTTGTATATCTAGTCAAGCCAATAGGGTTTCTCCCATATTTCTACAATAATCTTACCGCAAGCTATGCATAGTACTCAGTAAAAGAACGCTACAGTCATTCACGGGGTGTTGGCGGATACTGGTTATTGGCGGATTGAAGCCAAAAATTGGCTTGGCTGTCTCTTTTTAGGCTGTCCGCCAACACCCAGTACCCGCCAATATTCCAGCCCGTGAATGACAGTAATTGTATTATCGAGCCAGTTATAGGTTATCATATATGCCAGTTGACTACCCAATAGGCCGTTCAATTTTGACGCCACATTCCATTTAGCTTCGAGACAGAATTCGAACAAACAATAGTTTTGCCGATATCGCGATACCTTCCGGCCCATGGCCACCAACTGGGGAACTGGAGGTGGATGTAAATAGATGTAGCCTCAGCCTATAGCTATAGCTACTAGTTGGTGATTATGGATGATGGGAAGAAATTAAGCTGGCTGACTCATGAGTGTCTGAACCTCCTGGACATGCTGCACAATATTTAGACCCAGAGGAATTAATAGACGCTGCAAACGAGAATGGACACACGTACCTACATGTAGTACACGTTCGCTGTTTTAAACTAGATCATCTAATACTTGTTTTGACTTTAATTTGTAAGAAACACTGTACGCACATGTACAGCAGCACGTACAGCCACGTTCGAAAAGATTTGGGACCCCAGGCCAAACCACGAAGGAGGCCTTTCTGCTTTCTAACTCTCTTTTATTCAAGGTCATAATTGGAGAGGGCTTTAATATCTCCATTGAGATCATTTCTTAAACGCTATGAATGTGCGGGAGTAAATGTGGTTGTTGGTGGCTACAATTCAGTAACGGACTCAATATAGTAGGGTGCCAGGCCTTTTCGAACGCGGCTGTACCTACAGAGCTACAGTCAAATTTGGAGCAACGACAAACCTGGGACAACGACAAAAACACCAAACAAGTGGTTGAATCACTGTCTTGACCCAAAAAGGCTCCTCCTGTTCGTCGTTCAACCAGGTCCGTCGTTGCCCCCAAGACGACTGTAGAGGCTCCAGAGCTTACATAAATACATGTATCTCCCCTAACCCTCGATGCTATGCACCTACATACGCCCATCTCTTTGGCGCTCACCAGGCGGTTGGAAGTAACAGTCAAACGCGGGGCAAGCGTCGATCAAAGAGCATTCACAGGCATTCCCCCTCCCCCGACGTCAGTCATGGGATCTTTGTGTGGAATATTAATCTTTATAGAGCTGAAATATAGAAAACTTTGGGTATATACCTACATGTATGTACGTACACATATCTTCCAGGTGAGTAACTCCATCGATCGAGTATACATGTATATATATTATAATTATGACATACATGTACATAGATTGCCGACCTTTCTCTACAAGCAAGTGAGTCGACGCGCCCGCTAAAAATTTGCAATGTATCATACATGTAGGTACATATTTGTGGACAAGTTATTATTATATTCAACTCTGCCCACTTTGAGAAATAAATTTAGTAAGATACCATACCTATCGGGCGTGCGGACTAACTAAGTCATTGTCGAACTTGGGTATTTCCAGAAATACCTAGCACATACGTCCGGAGTTTGTACCTGCATAATGCCGGCGCTTAGCTTTCTTTGCGTGGCCAGATGGGGAGGGGAACCTTCTGCGGCAACGGAGGAGGAGAGCTGCTGCGTAGGTACAGCTCCGTCGAGCAGGAAAAAAAAACTCACGTAACGAGAATAGAAAGAAACTACCTACACACCATACTTATGACGGCGATACAGGTGCGTTCGACACTTCAGGAAGGCCTATGCTGCTAATTAAGAAGGAAGGAGCTGCTGCACGGCCGCGGGCTCGCTCGATCAGGAGGTTTCCTATCTTCATGCAGGAGCAGGGAATTGTCATGGTCATGGAACCCATACTAAAACACGGTTTATATAGGATCTCCCTCTTCGCCTATCTACGTGAGGTTCCTTAAGTTTAACCTTCTTATCTGAAGGGGGAGTTTTTTTCTTTCGAATTCAAGGCCTCTGTGAGGTACGATAACTTTTTTTCTTTTCTTTTTCATTTCTTTGGACTTTTTTCTCTGTATACAAACCCTTCACCATGGTGGTTCTAAATTTTGGCGACTGGATTCGCCGGTCTCTTCTTTTAATCTTCGTTTTTCTTCAGATCGTTAGTGCATCTACCCTAATAACACTCGCTAAGGCTACCTGCCTTCAGCGGTGCTTCATCCCAACATGCCCAGATCTCGGTGCGAACTGTGTCTGCAAGTCACTACTAGATGCTAAAATCGCCTCTCAATCCAGCCTCTGCTCAAACGATTCCTGCGGCGAGGAGATATCATATTTGAGCCTAGCTCAAGAGTGCAGCAGATATCTGCCAACGTCAAGCCTCACCACTTTAACTACAACTAGCACTGGCAGTAGTGCTACTCCCAATACTAGTACCATATCTTCTACCGTTGTACCAACGACCACAGCGCCTTATCCCACAGAGTTGGAACGATCGCCAATATCCACCTCCGTTTCCCTAGCCACAGATGCTTCTGGGCCACAAACCTCGGCTGGATCTAAAGCCGACACCCAGTCCACCCGTGGACCTAGTCTCAGACAGCGCGCTCTCACTGCAGTTTTTGTCTTGGCACCAGTCAGCATAGTGCTGATGCTGGTTGCCATCTTCGTCGTGATCCGAAGGCGCAAACAGGCCCGCCGCTCAATAACAAGCTTTGCAGGCGTGAAGGGTTGGAATAGAAGCTCAATGGCTTTGGCAGAACCGGCACCGGTGAGGAGGGATGTAGAACAGCAGTTTCCACCGCGGGTTGCGGACCAGGTTAGAGGGGGAAGGTTCAGTTTGTTCCCAAAACCACCGACATTCCCGCCACAAGTTCGGAGACCGCCGATGATAACCACCACCATGGAACCTAAGAAGGTGCTCCCGGAGGTGCCGCCGATTTCACAGCATCGTCCAATCACAAGGATCTCGGAAGTCTCGGAGACAGTGTCGCCAACTAGGGATATAGGGACATTTCAGACGATGGACTCGGAACTACAAAGAGCGTTTTTGGAGGTCCGGCAGGGGTTTCGACCAGACTCGACGAGGTCGAGTACAAGGACTTCGATGGACTGGAGTATGATGATCGATATATCCCAGAGCAGTAATACCGGAAGTCGGAGAGACTCGGAATTTTCGTCAAAAGCTGGCAGCAAGACTGATACGCGATTTTCGTGGCAGTAAGAGTCCACTGGTATGCAGACTTCTAGACACTATTCGATTCTTTGTAAACTTTTTTCTTTCTTTCTATCTCTATCTTTATTTCTTTTGTTTTTGGGGACTCGACTCTACATTCCTTTATTACTGATTATTATTAAACATGGGACTCTAGAGGGGTTGGGTTTGTTTTCCGTTTGTCATGGTGTCTAATTCTATATCTAGCAGGACAAGATTATAGCTGGGAGGATGCCTACCTATGTGCAGGCTACATAGAAACATATAATACCTAGTTAATGTGGGGGTCGGAGGTGATTTTATGAAGCTATGATTTGTAAATAATAGATAACGGCTCTATGATTCGTAAACACTGTTCATCTTTACTGCGCAGCTAGTACTTTTTGTGCCTTGAATCAACCCCAATATATTAATATACATATCTAAAGTTGATCTGTGCCCAGTCGTCAGTATCACTTTAATGTTTGGAACCTTTGTCGAGGAATTCCAGAAGTACACTTACGTTCTCTCTATCAGTCAAGTCTGAAAATGCGGTGGAATCCAGATCCCTCTCCACTCCCTTCTGCAACTCATCTCTCTTCTTATTCTCTCTTGCCAATAGAATCCCAAGCGTCAAGATAATTGCAACTTCTGCGATATTGCAGATTATCATAGTGGCAATGCCAAGTGGGTACGTAGGACTTTGACTACTTTTATAGAAGAAAGGCCCAATGAGATTGCCGAAACAGTATCCCAGAAATGTGACGGCGTTGGAAACAACCTTCTTGGTGTGACTTGGTGTGAAAGATTGATTAGTTCTCTTTATACATAGTGGAATGATAATTTGGGGAATTCTCACCCGGCAACATTTCCAATTTGCAGTGATAAGATTAGTACAAATGCCGCATTGTAGGGGCCGGTCATCTAAAAAGGTCGTGTTAACGAGTAAGCAATATCATCGATTTATCAGAGAACATACATAATAACACATCAGCCGAGAAAAATGGTAATGCAGAGGAACAAAAAATAGCCCAAATGAGCCTATGATGTTGGGGATCATGAATAGAGCTACCATTTTGCAGCGGCTATTTGGGGGAAGACGATCATTGATATAGACACAAGATAGAATTGAGACTGATATGACAACGCCGTAAGGTATCTGTAGAAGTGTTGTAACCACTTTAAAGATTACTTGTTAGTAAGGCGAGTGTAGGGCATTGTAAGGCAGGCACCTAGGCTACCTACAGGTCGAGAATTCGAACCCTCTAATAATCAATGTCCCTACTCAAAGATGTCATAGTTAGTTATTTATAGTATTGATTTTGATCGCTTGGTTTCCTTTTATTAATCCATCGAGTATAGGGTTTGTAGCATTGGCCATAAACACATGCCCTGCGATATACATATACATACCGAAATTACTTATCCCTCCATTTGGAATATTCGCTACAGTCGCCAGTGCAAAAAAGAAATACGTCTTGTAGTCCTTGAATGCCTCCAATACTTGATAAGGTTTCAAAGTTTTGTTTTCAATCCCCGTCTGATCTGCTCTAAGACGTTCCACTGCCAGTTTCCGCTCCTCTTTCGATAGAAATTTCGCGGTGACAGGTGAGTCAGGAAGGAGGAAAAACATTACTACTCCCCAGATTGAGCAGAGTGCGCTATGAAAACTGTCAGAGTCGGGTCTGCGAGGAAAGAATTGGAGAGAAGCATTTACCCAATAATGAGAAACTCGTATTTCCAAGATGGAAGAGCACCCTTGATGTGACCAATTGAATACCCTAAAAGCCCGCCTCCAGCAATTCCAAGTCCGTTTGCTGAGTACCAGAGTCCGATACGAATGGGTTGCTGTCTCCGTGTGTCTTCGATGGTTTAGATTTAGTACGCTCCTAATCTGAACGGGGAGAAAGGATGGCCTTACACCACATTGAAGTTATCAGCATAAAGGCAGGATCCGCGCAAGCTTCTGCGGCGCCTCCCAGAATTCGTAGCGCCGCCAGACTCTCAAAGTTTTTGCAAGCTGCCTGCCACACTATTATAAAGAGTCATTACTGAGCAAAATTATATTATTTTTGTTGATAATATGATCGGAACTTGTGTCACAACGTACTCAAGAAAAAACCCCACATGAAGATGTTTATGCCTAGATATTTTCCGACCTGGAGACGTATAGGTTAGTCTCTGGCTTGTTTTTTTTTTTGATTGTCTGGTGTAATGTTATATACCGGTAATCTCTGCAAAAGGAAGTTAGTGGGGAATGCCCATCTACACATCATCAGCGACTTACTCAAACATCGATAGGCTCTCAATACTTACATTAGAAAACCAACATAGAATACAGCTGACAGCCAGTTGTATTGGTTGCCATGAAGGTCCAAGTCTTCCCCAATGCCGAATAAAGCCGCATAGGATAGGGTTGTTTTCTATCATTATATTAGCTCAACCATTTCCGCACCCAAGGTCCTTTAAGATTGCGGAGTACATCAATGTAAAAAAAGCAATAGCAAACTCCTAAACTACATAAATCACTATAAGTTTAAGTGCATTATAAACTATTGGGGGGTCTCCAGAAGGTTAGTACTCACTATGGCAAGATCATGAGATCAATCTTTCTAACCAATTTCCCCTCCTTCTCAGGGTCGATAAGTTCATGCAATTCTTGTTCATCTCTGAACAGAGCTAAAGCAGCATCGTCTTCTTCTCCTGATCGCCGTCTAGACCCGGATCTTGATCTCGACAAAGCTCCGTACCCAACCTGCTCTGAAAGTAAGCCTGTGCCAGCATCTTCGTCGTTGTCTTTCGTCATTCTCTCTTCTGTTGAGGGATGTTGTGGGGAAAGCTTGATATGATGACAGGCCTTTTCGATATATAGTATTAAAGGGGGATTTAGGCAATTGCTGGCGGTTAATAGAATCACTGATATATAGTATTATGCATGGTTGAGATTCTTATCGGGATGCTTATCGTGGGTTAGGGTTACATCTGTCGAACAGACTGCAGGGGTGACATTTAGAGTAGGTACCCCCACGAACCACAAAAGTGCCAAGATGTGCGCATCTACCCTCGATAGCAGGATGCTGTCTTATCAGTAAAAATGGACCAGTAAGACATTACAAGTACAGTCAACTTTGGGACAACGACGAACCTGGGACAACGACGAAAACACAAATTTCAGCCAAACAAGTGATTGCGTACCAGCCTGAGCGCCACTGCCTTGACCGACAAAGACCCCTGTTCGTCGCCCAACCAGCTTCGTCGTTGCCCCCCAGACGACTGTACCTACATGTAGCTTTTGTTGGGCCTGTGATTTCTGATTTTATCTCCATGGATCCATCCGCTTTGGCATAGCCACTGTCGATCGAAAAAAGAAGAGAGACCCAGTCAAAAAATTACAACGAGACTGATGAACTAAACTCCGGCCCTGCGCCCCCTATGACAACAATTTAACAGAACTTCAAATCTAGGTCATGTAGTTACATGTACTCACAACCAGCAACAAGAACCCAAAAAATGCACGTCCTAATCTGCAGTTCCCATTGGAGTAGAAGCCGAAAATACACCAAAGACCTGCAGCTGCATATTCGGGTTCTTGTTGCTGGTCGCGAGTATATCGACAAGGCGTGTGTCAATACATTTATGTAGCAAGTGTAAAAATAAGGTTTTTGAAACTAACCACTTGCTCGAACGAGCATTAGGTCTCTAATGACAGATTAATAACCCCGCGGATAGGGGTTTTCAGCTACGTATGGTATGGGTTTTGCCCGACATAGAAAGCTTCATTCTTCAAGTATGACTCGACCATTCACGACGATCGGTGCGACACTGATTCGCTGCAGGGGTAAAAGAAAAAAATCATTGCCTCGCTCAACTCTCCTAAAGTTCAATTTGGCCCCAATCCAATTGAATTGATGGTCGTTAGTGGAATAGGCAGATTGGCGCTTATGTAGGCCCAAACAGAGGGCTGTGCGAATCTTGTGCGCAGCCTTGCCCGACACCACCTACATCATCTTCACTATATGTACTTAAGACCATAGATATCCCCCTCATGGAGTTTTCTTCGTCCCTATTCTTTCCCAATCCCATACGCATTGACTTAAGAGAGCTGACTTGAAAGGTAAGAACAAATGCAATTCCTGAGAGGTACCCTACGCTAATTGAACGAGTGCCCCAAAAACAGATAATATAATAACTCAACCATATACATGTCCAGGCGTCACTAGAAAAGAGAGGAGACTCATAACGTCCATCCTTAAAATAAGGACTTCATAACGAACTTCAATGAAAGTTTCTCCATACAAGTTGGAGCCAAAAAATAGGGACAAAACATTATTTGCGAGAAAGCTGAAAAACGCCAAGCTTCCAATAACAGGGAAACCCAGTAACAAAAGAAGCTCAGCTTCGGATATCAATGCCCTCCGAAATACCAGCTTCCGAGCCTCGGGGATGAATCTTATGATCTGATACGTTCTCTCCTTTCGGGTACAAGCACACATTCTGGCTCTTGGCCCTCCGTTTTTGTCGACCAGTCGTGGGGGTAATCCACCGTAGCCACACTGGTGCTCATGTCGATAAACCGTCTCGGGGTCTTCCTCCTATACATGTGCGGTTCCTGCGACCTCGCCATTTGCAGTGTTCCTAGACGTGGATCCGCCCTGCTCATTGTGTACACGGAAATAATATCGTTGTTCGTACAGTACTCTAGGAATTCCGGGTCGGGAGTGACATCCCCTGAGTACCTGTGATCTATCACATGAGACAAGAATCGATTCCAAGTTATGGCCGGGGTGTCTGTCTCGAATGATTCTCCGCATATTGTGCATTTGCAAGATTTTGGCGGGTCGATACCTCTGAGATGGGACTCGACGTGATTGACCCAAGTTTCATGGGGGCAATATTCTGTGCAAGCATTGAACGCAAACAGGCATCGATAAGATTCTTTCTTTGGGGAGCAGTTCACTGCGACTGGCCTAAGATGACGCCTTGTATACAATACCCCACCATGGTCTTGGAGGCCGTACATTTGGTGGGGATGGCTGATGTATGAAAGACCAGAGCTGTCGAGGGTGGTCATGCTGTTATTGTCTAAGGCGGGGACTGGGGAGGATAGATATCGACCCCGCTGCTTAACTGGCGGTCCATCGAGAGGTCTCTCACAAGGCTCGCCATCGTCACTGCTAGAACTATCGTCGAAAGGGGCAGGGGCGACGAGATCAAGAGCATTGTCCCCCAGGAATGTTGCCATCGGAGTTTCGCGATATGGAGATTGAGGTTGGATCAATTCTTTCCCTATTATCACAGAACACACAACCAAGGAGATCAGATATCTATTGCGAACGAGATTTTATTTTCTAAGGTCTAAAAGCTGATGGTTAGGGGATGGAGCTCTTATATTACTTACACGAGAATTCAGAGCGTATTGAGTACTGCGAATCAGCGTCAGAGTTTCGTCTTGTCCGTGGTCCCTCTGGGAAAATTTGTGACATGCCTATTAGATGTAGCGGGTGGGTTTTAGGTGATCTTTACTGTGGGCCTTTCAAACGACCTTAGACAATTGCGAGATAAAAGCACAAAACTTCGACGAACGACTATTTATATCTCTACGGTTTCTATCATTCCCCCCCAGGCTTTATCAAAGATCAGACTTTGAGGCTCAAAATTCGTGTATCCATTGGTTTAGAAGCGAGTCCAATCAGGCAGACCTGCTTCTTGCAGGTGATCTAATATATTGTGCTAGTTGCTTGGCATGCAATTGGCAGTAGAAAATAATATTAACAAGCGAAGCAAGTTTTCGCGTTCACACCTCCGCCCGCATCAGAGGTGTTGCCCAAAATCGAACTGCCCTTACCGGGCGGGCGGGGTAAAACCCACCATTTTCTAATGCAAAGCCGACGTGTCCAGAGTTTCATGCATTTCTTTCTCGCGCGCAATTATTCCTAAGAGCGCTGCGCCGGGGTTTGTTCTAACGAACGGAATACAGCACATTCGTTCCCTGCGCAGGGTAGAGTAGAGAGAGAGGGAGAGTGAGAGATAAACTGACAGAATGACGGGGCTTCGAACACGCTCTTGAGTATTGCGTAGGCATGCATCATTAAACGGAGTATGTGGGGGTTTCAAAGTCATCTCTACTACACAAGTAGCTGGCTTCATTCGTTTTCAGGGGCATATCTTTTTCAATACATGCACCATTCGTGGCATTACAGTTCGGGACGCTGGCATAAAACCAGAACTAATTACAAATCTAGCTTTTGAGGAAAGGCCAAGTGAGTCGGTTCAGTGGTCTATTGGCAGTTTCTAAACATACAACGAGAAAACAATGGGGACGCTGATGGGCATGAATGCGGGTCCTCGGCATACAAGAAGGAAGTCATCATACCCACACTTATTAATTGGTCTGCCACTATGGTACCACTCACTTCACCGGGTTGCTGGCAGAAATTCTAATAACAATATCTCTATTTGATTTGCCATTCTCTGAAGTGGGGCAACGAAGCGACCAACCCCCACCTATTTTTCGATGTTGGGATATACCATTCCGAGTGATTGGCCATGGATTCGATGTGGAAATTGGTTAACGGATCAGAGCAAAGATATCGCCGAAAGACGATCGACTATGCTCTAGATCAATACTCGGCAACTCTTTAAAGTCCGAGAGACTGACTCCTGGTATAGCTGTCAATTTTCTGACCGTTATTAGTTTTTTCCTGTAAATTCATGCGCTATCACTCGTTATCGTATAGTTTTCATATCCCGTTTAGGGGGATCATCTAGCTTGGACGCCGAATAAAACCAATTCTTATCTATAAGACACATCCAAGGCTGTAAAGGCGAAAAAAAAAATCGTATGCACCCTGAATGTATGTACATACATGTCGTCATAACTTATTTACTTTTCTTTGGAATGCGTGGCCCAGTCGGGACGAACAGATGGAAGGACGCTGGCCGGGATGCTCCCAGACTGGCTAGAATCACAAACATCACCTTAATGGTGGTTTCTTCCCGTCCCACCGTAGGACAAACATTCTTACGACTCTGCACATCTGGCATTACTTTGCTTTTTTCAGGCGATTGGCATTAGCATCAAGGCTCAACCGGCCACTCCACCTCGGGCACCCTTCCTCCGCCTAGTTACCACCGTATTCCCCTTCCGCCCCTGCCTTTCTCTCTGTTGCATGTATTTAGTGGTTGGGTGGGTTTCTCTCTGCTCGATCCAGTACCGATTTTCCCTATGAGTAAACAGAGTGGTTGTGAGAAGGAGGCTTGGTTTACGGCCGGGCACGCGGGGCGGGGAAGCTAGGGCGAGGGGGCGGGCGCATTGATAATTAGTGAGGCTCTGCGGTTACTAATTTTTTGATTGGTTGGCTGATCCTGGTGAGACATGGGACGCCGAAACGGGCTGCCTATCAGCCGTAAAGTGATCTACATATGTCTTCCATCCACCCCCACACAACCGCTACATCTTTCCCTCTCGGAAAAACAAGAGACCCTAGCCTAGAGCTTTGGAAGAAATGATATTCGATTCTACCTAATGATCACCATAGCTATCTTACGAATGGGCTGACATCACTGAACCAATATATCAACTAACCGAGCACACTTCGTCTGAGTGACTGGTCTACTTATTGTCGGGACAACATAGGCATTGAGGATTAGGTACGTGGCCGGCATCTAGTACATGGAGTAATGAGAAATGCGTGGTTATGTTGAATGACGCGGTTCGTAGGTGCCCTAATATTGGCCAATTGGTCCTCTGCTGTTAATTTGGAATACGGAGAGTAAAATTCCTGAAATACACATATCAGTCATTAATGGTTTACAGATCGCACTCAAGGATCTTTTTAAATACCTTGCACGTACTAGAGTACATGTGTATCTACTCGCAATTTCATAGCGTTTTTGAACACAACTAATACACTAAAAACCACCAAGACTACATTTTTGTATGGCATGCAATAGCGGTTGTGTTCAGAAACGCTATGAAGTTGCGAGTACTATCCCATGGTGGGGTGAAATTGTCAAGGTTGCGACCTCCCTTTTCCAGCCTTCACTAGCCTAGTGTGGTAATTCTTAGGGGTTCTTGATTGGCTCTGTTCCGTAAAAAACAAGATAATTTCTTCTCTAAGTCGTGCACGGTCCAGGTCGCAACTTTGACAAGTTTCATCCTACCATGGGATAGCTCTAGGAGCACATCCGAGGTTACCTACATGCAGGACAGGATGCGGACGGCGGCACCGTCACGATATTGCTATGTCGATAGAGGAATATATCCAGAGGAAACATACTCTTTTTTCGACGGGTTTCGAACTAGTAGCTTCGGAGTAAAATGACTAGTTTTCTATCAAAGGAGTTTTAAGCCTAACGAGAATTCGAGAAAAACAATAGTAATGACAAAGCTTTGGTGTAGTATTAATACTTGGAGCACTAACGTCCATACCTGTTCAAATCCGTCCGATAGAGTACCTATACACACCACCAGCGCGAGAATATGGGGATCTTTGCTGTATCTCGCTACCGAGAGTTCGGAACCCGAGTTTGAAATGCGAAAAGAATTGGTGGTTGCAGGGACCCTGCTTGAGCTCGCCTACCGTCCTTGCAATTGTGAGGAGAAGGCATAGGGGGTGGGGGAAAAGCCTCCTTGCCCCACAGTAGCACAGTGTAGTACAACAACTTGGGCCAAAACCTCTCTTGTTTTGCCCGTGTTACACACCCCACTGAAAGGGATCGGAAGAGACAGGATCATAAGGAGTCACTCATGGTTCCTAGTCAGCCGCGGTCTCTCGCAGCGTCCTGGATCTGATATCATTGTGGATTTAAATTCCTCTTTGGTTTATTAATTTATTACTTGGTAATATCTAGTCTCCGTCAAAAAGTTGGCTATCTCCGCCCAGGGATTATCTCTAAAACGATTGGCTGAAAGGTATCGATCAGCCTTAGTATGCTTAGCCAATCTTTCGAGTTTTGGCGGTCTCTACTCACTCGTTAATTAAAAGGTCGGAAGTCGTTGCAACAAATCCCTACACAAAATTCCGACCTTTTAATTAACGTGCGAGTACATTCGAAGCTTAAGGCACTGTGCTTTAGAGCATCGCATAGCTTGACCCACTGCTCGGCTCTATGCCAAAAGTCCCTACCCAAAAGTTTTCGTGAAGGTCCGAAAGTACGGACGGTACTGTAGTTGAGTGGTGAAACCCCATACAAAAATCCACCTAGCAACGGGGTTCTCCACTACAATACATGTATTTTATCACACCTTAACCACTCCCTTTTACCAATTCAAAAATGTTTAAAAGGCTTCTCCCAAGGGGTAAAAAAAATCACCTCTGTTCATCGTTATAATTAATTGTGTTGTGGTCCTACACTTAGAACTTAGTTCCACCTAGTTTGGGTGGTAATTGGCCCTTTCACGAAATCTTTTTGGTAGGAGCTGTTCCTAACTACAATAACTGCGGATATAATACAAAACCCCGCCACTTCACATAGCCAAAAGTAACTTCCCTTATCCCGCTTTACAAAGATCCCTCCCACCTTGCACCTGCCATCTACACAACTCAGGCTGCAACCACATGCTCACAATGCTTGCCACCATAATCGCAAAAGTATCCGGCAATGCAATGGTTGAGATCAAAAATTCTCTAACTGCCGTCTCCTCCTCCTGAGACCTTTTTATCTTCACACTTTCCTCGCTTCCCGGCTGCTCCATCTCCTCTCTCAATAACCTTTCTCCCGCACTTCCCCGCATCGAGACTAACTTTCTCAATCTCGGCCTCGGTGCAAAATACCCATCCTGCTCACCGTCAAGAGGTGTTGAGATTCCATCCTCCTGGGTATCAAAGCTCCTCTCTTTTTTTCGCATCCTCTTGGAACGAGCCTTATCGAGCGCATTCCACACCGCCTCAGGAAGTGGCTTCTTTGAAACTCGCCAGTATGTATTACTCATACCGAGGCCTCCGCATAGGCCCATTGAGAATATCAGTGTCATTACGACAAATGGGGAGAAAAGAACGTTTCCATCGGGATTATCAATAAATGAAGAAGGGAGCATGGACCATGATTGGTTGAGCATTGTGACAAAGATGACTGACTCAATGGTGCAGAGGATCCAATAGGCAAGGCTGGAACCGGAATTACCACCGGGGAGGCGGAAAAGAGTGATGGAGGTGCGGCCAAAAAAGATGGCAAGCTGATAGGTGGTGAAGAAGAAAGGATAAAAGGAGCGAATAGAAGTGAAAATAGTGTTCAGGAGAGAGGCAGAGGGAGTGAATATGGAGGAGAATGGAAGATGGTATATTATCGTAGGTAAGATACCCTGATATTATGTTAAATGGATGGCGCTGGTTGTTTTATTCGAGGATATGGACTTACCTGGGTAGTGATATTCTCCAAAAACATCAAGATTGCAAGAGGCGCCATATACCCAATCACCATCGGTCTCACTAGCCGTAACTTATCCCCTAGTTTCAAGTCGCTGATCATTTCTTCCTTGCCGGAACCACCGACTTCTTCCATCTGGATCTCATCAATGTCCGTCCCGCTCGCCAAAGCGGCTTCATCGCACTCCTTTGGAGATGGAAGAACAAAGAAATACGTCATTAGCATGATACTGGGAACAATCCCAATACCAGATAAAACTGCTGATGGTGTTACTCCAAAGGAGCTCGTAAGAAGCGTATAGATAAATGATCCCACCAGCCCTGCTGCTCCGCTACCGGCCGCATATCCACCAAAAGAGCGGGAAATCATTGATGGGTAGCGGGTTGCGAGTTGGTAGAAAGACCTTTTTGCCATCAGAATGATACATGGGTTGATAAACATGAGCTTCAGAGAAGACTTACATATCGCCCAGATTACTACTCAGACTAGCAAAAGCAATACCAAGCATTCGGATACCAACATTATCAGCCCACGCTAGCATCTGGAGCCCAAAGAACGAAGAGGCTGCGCAGACAGAGAGACGAGCTGCATAGTTGATCTCTTGGGACACCTTGTGTCCTTCCTTGAGCCCAAAACCTGGGGTGTCAGGAGTGTGAATCCCACCGGGAGTGTGAGCTCTCCAATAGTCAGACGCTTGGGGCGAATAGAAGTAGGATACGAGATCCGAAACCTTGGGAAACTTGATGTATGGGACGAAGGTACGAACAAGAACTGATGGAAGGGTATACGCGAAGAGGATAAGACCCGGTGGCGCGCTGTTTCCCACAAGACTGATAAAATATTAATATTAAATTAAATGCTTCGAGAATAGGAGATGATCTAAAGGATACATACTCATTGGCGGCAGTTAAGACAACCCTGCATGTGCAATGTCAGTCGATTGCAAGAATATCAACTGAATCAATATCTAAGAAGGATACATACCCGAACTGCATTGTCACAAGAGTACCAAACATCCAAAAAGAAAAGGACAGCAACGCAGGTACCGAAAACAGAGCCATCAGGAATGACGTCTTTCCCTGCTCCATGTGCACCAGAGTCGAGTCAATCCTTCTACTTTTCGGCGGAAACGTGTTATACACCGGCTTGCTTCCTTTACCGTTACTAGAGGATTGGCGAGAAAGAATTCTGGAGGTTGAGTTATAGCCACGGTTTAATGGGGGTTTTGAGGAGGCGTTGCCTCGTATAGGAGGGTTTTTGGAGTCGCTTCGTGATATTATGGCTGGTTTCATCTTCCGAGGAGGCTGGGCAGGGTTTGGTATGTCTAAGATTGAGTTATGGTGGGTATCAATCAACGCGGGGTAAAAGCACAACTATATAAATAGTCGAGAAACAATGAATCTTGTCATTTCTACTTATCCTAAACATTTTCAAGCTTAAGGTGGAGATAACATGTGGGGAGGATCAGAATGCATGTAGTACTGGTCACGCATTGGAGCTGGTGAAGACCTGACCTACATAGTCTGTCTTGGCAGATATGGTAGCTCAAGGGCTAGAGGATCAGTTTAGGTTGCTTGAAAATTCTTCGGGATAGGAAGTAATCACAGAGGGGCTTTCAGACTGTGGGGTAAAAAAATGTCTTTGATCCTCGTACATACAGAGATCTTGGTACAGAATTGCGGAGCAGCCAACCGTTCGTTTTGCATCTGTTTCTTAGTTGGTTAAAATCTGCGAGATTGCATCACCTATTTGAACGCTTTTTCTCCGTAGCCTGTAGCTCTGTGTAAGTGGCGTTTTGCTTCCTGGGTTTTCGGGTTTTCGGGTTTTCGGGTTTCGGGTTTTCGAAGGGATCTTCCCCGTTAGATACCCGTGTTTAAACCTGTCTTTGCTTCAAGTACGGGTCTTTTCATCCCTAGACCAACCACTAGGCTCGTTGTTAACTGGCTCCTACCACCCTGGCCTGTGACCTGTCTTTTGGTGTACTAAATGTATTTAAGTCACAGTGCTAACGATCTTCGAAGGCAAATACTCACTCAGTCAGTGTCTACCTTAACGCTTTTTCATACATCTATCTCAATACCCGTACTTTCAAAGATACGTTGATCAATAATACAATATTCATGCCAAACACGAGAAGGCCTTCTACAATTGAGGGATTATCGTCGACTTTTAACCATCAACCTGAAGAAGAGCCGTTTGCAATGGATGATGACTTTGGCGAACAGGAGAGACCTTTGGCATCGCCAACCAAAATACCAATACCAAAAGTTAGATCAGCGCCTGACGCATCAGTAGCGCCCACGGTCGTGAAACCTCACATAAATCGTGCATGGGTTACTGTGCTCACAGGACCAGCATATCTACCAGGAACTATAATTCTTGCTGATTCGCTTAGGAGGGTCGAATCAAAGTATCCGCTTCTTGTTTGCGTTACACCCTCGGTGAATGAGACTGAGAGAGGGGCACTCAAGGCTGCGGGATGTGAGCTGATGGTGATCGAGCCACTGAAACCAAAGGTAAAAGTGAATGTTGTAGCGACTCGATTTGAGGATACATGGACTAAGCTGGCAGTTTTTGGGCTTGAGCCGGCGGAGGTAAGTTATAATCGTTTGAATTTTATATCATTGATTAATCAATCTTTTGCAGAGACTGGTCCTACTCGATAGTGATATGCTGGTTATTCGCAATATGGATGAGCTCTTTGACATGGATCTGCCGTTTGGCTTTGTCGCTGCAAATCATGCCTGTGTTTGCAATTATGCTAAGGACCCATGGGCTGATGCTGATTGGTAAGTCCTTAAAGATCTGAACGTTCTTGTTACTCTTTTCTAACGTATTCTTCGCCACGCAGGAACCCCCAGAATTGTGCGTACACAGGCCTGAAGCACCCTGAAGCCCTTACGAAACCAAGAGAGGTCACAGCAGAGTCTATCAGGACGCATCATCTTATAAATTCTGGCCTCGTCGTATTCCATCCCTCAACTATGTTGTATGCGGCAATACTAGAATTCCTCTACACTGACCCCCGGGTCCCTACCTTTGGGTTCCCAGACCAAGATCTTCTTTCCGTATTTTTCAAGAATAAATTCAAGCCAATAGGTTGGCAGTACAATGCACTAAAAACAATGAGCTACGAGCACAGGGATATGTGGAATGACTTTGAGGTAAAGAATCTGCACTTTATTTGTGAGAAGCCATGGAAGACGGGTAGATGTGAGGGAAGATTCAAGATTTCGCATGGTGTCTGGTGGGATGCTTGGGACAGGTGGTTTCACGAGACTCAGAATCGGGTACCTAGGCTTACGCAGTACCTTGCACGATATGTTAATCTGCCTGATAACCCCGGCCGGGTCGAGTGATTGCTCAGGCTCTAGATGAGTTATCCTGTTAGCAGTTCCAACATGTGCCGGTGATGGTTGGGCTCTCTCTCCGTCCCGTGAACGCATTTTCAAGACTTGTATTAAGTTGTTTCAACTGTTTTTTTAAATTCAATTAGGCAGGATATGCAATTGTATGAGTTAAACAAAAAAAAAAAGGGATACGCAATTGTGTTCACTCATGCCTTGTCACTCGGTGTAAACGTAGGGTTAGGGTTCTACACGTGTTGTCTACGAATAAATGCATGCCACTCCACTCAACAAAACAAGTGCCGGTGAAGCCAGCCGTCTACTTGGACTGTTGAACTAAAATGTGCACAAGCTCCAAATATGTACGCACACTTTGTCTTTGTTACGACTTCGAAACTACGTGCTCCATTTAATTATGAAGGTTTAATCCTTGTAATGACCACTTCAAGAACATCGCTAAGTTACAAACAATTACTGCCAATGATATTACAAGTACTTGTAAAAATGCACATGTCCAATGACCCACAAACACCCATGAGGTAAATTAATTACTTTAAGGCGCAAAAGCTACATGAGGTACCTATTTATTTATTTATTGTTATATATATGCATCAAAACAGGGAACTTTTTGTTTCCTTGCGTACTTTTATCTATTTTATAATTCTTAATCCTCTTCTCACTTTATTGGAGTTCGTGTGATATTCCTACTCTGCTAAACTCTCATACAGAGAGTGGAGGTTTGCCCAGAGAGCGCTGGATCCCCGACATCTTATTGTGTTTCTTATCCAACACCTGAATCTGTCCATCAGCTTCGATCTTGATTCTTTTAGAGATGTTCAGGGTGAGAAGCGGCGATAGTAAACTATATAAACTTACATAGAGCCTACTCGGGAACAAAATCTGTTCATTAGATACTGCCCGACAGTGCTCGAGCGCGAATGTAGTTTAATATTTCTCGCGCAGCAGACCAGGAAGACGCTGCGTTAGTACTGGGGCTATCAAGTCCTCCCTCATTCTTGGGTTACTTATTTCCACAGAATCCAAGCATTTCTCCGGTCCCCTCTCCCGTTTGCACTGCTCGTATATTTGTATCACGTTGTCACCAGTCGGCATTCCGCAACATCCCTGTCACTTTCTCGCAAGGGATACTGCACACTGTAGCCAATATATCTGCTCGCAAACTATCCACACATATAAAAAGAATACCGAATATCTCGTCACCTGGTAGTTAATTTCAGCGTGTGTGTCTTGTATTATCTATTGCGTTGATTGAGAGGGGTTACTTTGGAGGTCTTGAATTTTATATCTGTGTCTATCCCGCCAAGATGTTTTTATGGTCGGATTGATCAAGTAGCCGATTTGAAACCTCATTAATTGACAGTGTATCATGAAATATCACTCGCCAACTGTTTAGGAATGTTTCTTTCAAGGTTGGGATAGAAAGCGAGCAAGCGAGCGGTGCTAAAGGCGTATATCTCATCACATTACATAATAGACCCGATCCAGGAGCACTGCCTACACATCTCGGTAAACGAAAAAAGAATTTAATACTATGATGTAGGCCAGCTGATAGAAGCGAATGGTGGGTGTTTTGATGGAAATTTAAATTAAAAAAAAATGATACCCCAGGTCAGGGTCGAACTGACGGCTTTCGCATTGCATACAAGTTGGAATACTTAGTATAAGAACGACACGCTAACCACTGCGTCACAAGGGTATATGATGACGTGCTGCAAAAGCATATCATATAGAATACGTAGCTTGGGAGACTTGGCTCCAGAGTTTGCTACCCTAACCACGATAACGTAATACGCTCGCGGGAGAGGTACTGTAAATAGAAAGTCGCGATGCGTCTCGACTGACTTCTCAGAAAAAAGTAAAGCCATCAAACGTATGATGCAGGATTGCCATTCGGATGTGTTACATAATATTCAACGCAAACAACATCGTCGAAATTTCACATTCTCGAAACTACTCGCTACACCTTATCTAGATTTTCCCTTTATTAGTTCCACAGCGATAATATAAACCGTTGAAAAAAAGGTAATCGATCCTTTAAGCCTGTCCATATTATCCGCTAACTCGGTCGGTATTTCAAGGGCGATATGCGGGCCGATCAGATACCAGGTATCTAGGACCTAGGACTGGTGCTTGTAGACAGCCCAAGCTTAGGCGCAATCAGCAAAAACCGAAATCATGATCTCTGACCTGTTAGCTTGATACACCCCGCTCTCACAACACTTAATTGCAGATAAGTAGACGGTTATCTTACTGGTGTCAGCTGCAGTCTTAGTGTTACTGATACGTACAAGACACCGCCCCAATACTCGTATTTCACAAAGAAAAACGATATTCCTATCGATTTTCATTCCTGTAGTATCACTTGGTATATATATGACCTTACTTCTTATGAGTTATTGAAAGACCGTATCAGTAGATACATCACAAGGAGTAATTAAAACTAGAACCCTTGAAGTTGGGCTTTTCCATGGCAGTACATGTACAGCGAGAGGTAATAAGTGATGGAACGCCCTGAGATGCAGTTATACCTGCAAAAACCATATGTTGGTGGCGGTTTGCCTAAAACAGGTACCACTCTGTCTCAGCCCGTTCCATTACTTATTACCCGCCGCTGTACTCAATCGCAGCACCTGGTTGATAGAAATTGACCTACCTTGTATTTCAGTTGTGCATGGGCCTCGTTAGACTCCGCCTGATATGAACAATATCTAGACAGTCGCTCTCTCGTTAGTCCTATCAATCCTCTTGCGATCTGCGACTCGATCAGCTCAGAGAAGGCCTGGCCACTATTCAACGAGCCTATTGGTATCGACCCCGACAATCAAGACTGGAATACATGTCGTACGAGCAGCTCGGAAGAATTTCTCCTGAATCTGTTCAAAAGCTGACATAGATAAATGGCGAGGGGGGTACATGTAGTACATCTAGATCTGTGAGCATTAGCCGAAGGCCATATTCTAAAGTGGTTCAAGTGGTTCCATAGAAATGCTTTCTCGATACTCTAAATATAAATGAACACTTGTGGGAAATATTTCAGTTACAAAAATAACCTAAAGCATCTTGATATTCTATCTTGGTCCAAATAATCCAGGTCTGGAGATAAGGCAATACGGCGCAGTTGCAGTACTAATGCTTGGCAATGCACGGTGTGAGCACTCTGTTTATCATTTGAGCTCCAAACTGGGTCTTATCTATAGATATAGATATTAATATTTCCTCTTTTATACCTCTTTATTCTTTTATTTTTTTTTTCCACTTTTTTTTATTTCAATGGATACGTGTAGCTAGCTGCGGCTGCAGGTCAAAGGTTACTAACAACTGTAATATTATTGTGTAGGCGCTATATACATGGATTTAATGGGCTCAAATTATCAGTGGCGGGTGAGTGTTTTTACATCACTACGAAGTGGTGTTATATTCAAGTAGAGTACTCGATCAGGTAGTTTATGTTTTGAAGAGATACATCCAGGAAAGAAATGAGTAATTAGAATTGTATGCGTAGCGGGATCGTAATATCCAGAAAATAGCTATAGCATATTACTGAATGGTCTCGATTGTTTATATGATGGAATCAGAGACTCACTTGGCCTCAGCTAGCATTTCAATTATACAGAACTGCTACTTGCTAATCCGTGGGCGTTGATTGGCAACAAGTGACCACATCCCGCGAAGCCCTTGCTTGGACCCCGGATTCTTGGCGCTTCCCCACATTCATTTTTTCACAACACTGTGAGCCTTTCTCTGCAAACAGCAATTGCTTCTTCCAACTCTATCGTGGCAAAGAAGAAGGTGAGACATCATGTCTTCGATGCGTCTTGTGAGCTTCTTCCCAATCTCAATTAGAAAAGTCAAATCTAACGTATCTGCCCCATAGCTACGACTTCCCACTAGTACCAGGCTCTGCCTCCCCCGGCACCGCGCCTTCCCTCCAAGACTCCCTACATTCTTTCAACCTGCGACATCTTTTAACCTCGTTCGCTCCCTCGCAACATCTTCCAATGTTCCAGCATCTTCGCCAGTTCAGAACCTCACTGAACAGATCGTACAAAACTATGCTGTCAACCTCCCTCCTGGCAAGGCCGTCCACTCGGGGGACTACGTTACAATTCGTCCACACCACTGTATGACCCACGACAACTCCTGGCCTGTGGCCCAGAAGTTCTTCTCGATCGGTGCTACGTCAATTCACAACCCTAAGCAGGTCGTTATGACCCTAGACCATGACGTCCAGAACTCGTCTGAATCAAACCTGAGGAAGTACAAAAATATTGAGGAATTGGCAAAGAAGCAGGGTGTAGACTTCTACCCAGCTGGAAGAGGTATTGGACATCAGATCATGACCGAGGAAGGATATGCGTGGCCAGGAACCCTTACCGTAGCGAGTGATTCACACAGTAACATGTACGGAGGTATCTCTTGTCTTGGAACCCCAATTGTCCGTACCGACGCCGCATCTATCTGGGCTACTGGGCAGACATGGTGGCAGATCCCACCGGTTGCGAACGTGAAGCTTCAGGGTGTTCTCCCTAAGGGTGTTACTGGAAAGGATGTTATTGTTGCCCTTTGCGGACTCTTCAACAACGACGATGTCCTCAACCACGCCATTGAGTTCACAGGGTCCGAGGAAACCCTTCAGTCCCTCCCCATCGATGATCGCCTGGCAATTGCCAACATGACCACTGAATGGGGCGCTCTCAGTGGTCTCTTCCCCATGGATTCAGTCCTTAAGAACTGGATGCTCCAGAAGGCTCGCGAACACTCCGCCCGCCTCAAGGACGCTATTCACCCCCGCCTCACGAACGAGAAGATCGCTGATCTGTTTGGGAACAAGAAGCTCACTGCACACGCAGACGCTACCTACGCAAAGACGCTTTCCCTCGATCTCGGAACTCTTTCTCCCTATGTTGCAGGGCCAAACTCCGTCAAGATTGCCACGCCGCTTCACGAACTCGAAGCCCAGAAGGTCGCCATCCAAAAAGCCTACCTCGTTTCATGCACCAACTCCCGTGCTTCTGATATCGCTGCCGCGGCTGCCGTGTTCAAAGCTAATCCCACTGCAAAAATCGCTAACGGTGTAGAATTCTACATTGCGGCCGCCTCAACTCTCGAGCAGGAAGTCGCCACTAAAGCTGGTGACTGGGACACTCTTATCAATGCTGGTGCGAAGTCCCTCCCGGCTGGATGCGGCCCATGTATCGGGCTTGGAACTGGTCTCCTTAAGGACGGCGAAGTAGGCATCTCTGCCACAAACCGTAACTTCAAAGGTAGAATGGGTTCAAGAGACGCACTCGCCTACCTTGCCTCCCCCGAAGTCGTGGCCGCCAGTGCACTCAACGGTTACATCTCCGGCCCCGGAAACTACACAGGCCCTGGCGCTGCTGTGACCCGCTCTCAGGCCGCTACTCCTCCCTCTAGCTCTTCCGGTGCCGCAGCTACCTCAGAGGCACAGGCAGAAACCGAAATACTTGATGGTTTCCCCTCCAAGGTTACCGGCGAGATTGTCTTCTGTGACGCAGACAACATCAACACTGACGGAATCTACCCCGGAAAGTACACTTACCAAGACAACATTCCGCTCTCCCAGATGGCCGAGGTCTGCATGGAGAACTATGACCCTAACTTTGCTACTCTAACTAAGGCTGGCGATATTCTCGTGTCTGGTTTTAATTTTGGTACTGGATCTAGTCGCGAGCAGGCCGCCACCGCTATTCTGGCTAGAGACATGAAGATGGTTGTTGCTGGCAGCTTCGGAAACGTGTTTATGCGTAACAGCATCAACAACGCCCTGATCACTGTGGAGGTACCTAAGCTCATTGAGCGATTGCGGGCAACCTTTAGCGATGGGAAGGGTGTGGCTACCAGGAGGACCGGATGGTTCCTGACATGGGACGTGGCACGGAGGTGTGTGATTATCAGAGAGGGCGGTGAGGGTGCCCCGGAGTGGACAGTACCCGTGGGGGAGCTCCCGCCGGGTGTCCAGGAGGTGTTTGTTAAGGGTGGTCTGGAGGGATGGGTTAAAGCTAAGTTGCAGTAGAGTGGAGTGGAGGAATGGGTTTGGTTTATACTCTTTGGCGTTTAAAATGCGAGTAGTTAAGGGAGATATCAATTTGTATGTATAGCCATAAACGAAACTGTTCAAACAACTATTATGATATTTCAAGTGAGCTACCTGCACCACTACAGATCATCAATTTATACTTACTGGCAATTCTTGGATTATTTGTCAAGGTTGGGGCATCCTTCATTATAGATATATATAGGGGTGGGCCATCACTTGAATAGAATCATCATTCGAGTCCCTTCCGACACAAAATCATACTCCATACCTGTACACCACCGTCACCCCAATTCCATCATCGCATTCCATCGCCACTCCATCACCCAGCCACGAGCTCTTTAAACAATGACCATCATCAACGGACCACGGGGACACTTCCGGCCCGAGTTATCATGTCTACTACCACTCTTTCCCACACCGCGCCGTAAACCCACCACCACCACCACCACCACTTGGATTGAACTGCTGCTGCTACTATACTACTGCTACAACTACTACTACTACTACTACAACCCCCACCACACCCACCACTTCCACCACCATGGCCGCCATGCCACGCCAAGCCTGCCTCGAGACGTCCCTCATCTCTAGCTCTTCCCTTCCTACCACCGTTTCGCCCATCTGCCAGTGTCTCATCAACTCCTTCCTAGAGCAGCGCACTACCAAAAAGTGCACGGACACCCTAAATCTCGACTGCTCTACCGCCGTCTACGAGCGCATCTGCGTCGCCTTTCTCTCCTACGCCTAGGCTACTTCTTCTACCTACGACGACTCCTAGTCATCACGCTACCCTGTAGCCCGCACAAAGTCATAAGCAGAAAGCTCAAGCGCGGCATCTAGCAGGATCTCTAATGAAAGGGTATCCGGAGGTGCTGCGGGGCCGCGTGATTAAGGTCGGCTGGATGTGGCTGCATGAGTTCCTCGTTGAGCAATTTCAGGTACAGGAGGCGGGGAACCTCCCGATTCTGGATGACGAGAGTGGTAAGTGGGAGGAGGAGGCCGAGGAGGATGAGGGCGGTGAGAAAGGATGAGGCGGAGGCCGAGGCGGAGCAGCATAGTGGGAGTGATGGGAGTTATCGCCCGTCGCAGCAAAAGCATGGGATATTCCTTACTTTTTTCCGTCCGTTGTTTGTATCGGCGTATGTGTCATTGTATCGGTGGTGGTGGCTTTCTCGACGAGTGATTACTCCCTAGGCCTTGCTCTTTACATTATCTTTATACAGTTTCTCTTTCGGTGACATGGCAAGTGCGCTGTATCTTTCTTGTTTTTCTATTATCTAGGTTTCTGGGGCGCTCGGGTTTGCTGGTTTGGTTGCATATTCTTTATCAGAAGCAAAGCACCCTTCACATAATGGGTTGGGCGGAACTGTGCAAACTGCATGTCTAGCTCCTAGGAAGGATGCTCATGATCACATTCGAATCAATATAAACGCATGCTCCAGAGGGTTAGTGTTGGGCGATATACTTAGGATTCGATACATCTAATTACCGGCTGACGCCAACTAGCAGGTTTGACCCCCATCATGACGCCTCCCATCTGAAGAGAGACTGAAATGGTCCGGACCATGCATGTATTCGTAAAAGAAGAAATGAATCGTGGGATATGACTCGTACCCACCATCCCACTGGTCAGAACGACTGATATTACTGCCAATGGCGAATCCTCGACCGCTGTTTTTCAAGTCATGTTGACTGTAATTTGCTGGCCAGATGAATATATGTATTGTATGGACCAAATGGACCAGAACGACCGTATGGTGGACCAGTCTTGACTGGATGAAAGAAATGTGCATGTACAGGCTCACTGTTTTAACCCCTGACCGAGCTGTTCTATGACCGAAAACACTGGTAATGATCAAAATGTGAGTTTTGTTTCTCCTTTGTGTTGGATATCGATGCCATAGTACAGAACGACGTGTGTAGTGGAACACGAGACTCGGGACGCAAGAGCTCTACTAGTACTAGGGTCCAGGTAACATCACACCGACGCATGTATGGTAGTATGTACATCGTAGTACAATCATCCTTTTATCAACATACACGTATCTTGACGATGTTCCCCTAATCCTAGTCTATGAGTATACTAACTAAGCGCAGCTCAACCGAGTCGGACTTATGCTCACCACAGGGCAATCTTTTCATGGCCTTATGGCAGATACCAATCCGATCCATAAGCATGAAGTTCACATGTTGACTTTATCTCTTTATATGAGTTACCCTAGATATCGTCTATTCTACGAACTTAAATAAAAGGTAAAGATGTCTAACATTAGTATAAAGGAGAGAAGGTAAAAAAAAAGAAGAAATTACCT
Organism: Morchella sp. 2016-41; assembly: GCA_024713855.1. NCBI lineage: Eukaryota > Fungi > Ascomycota > Pezizomycetes > Pezizales > Morchellaceae > Morchella > Morchella sp. 2016-41. The sequence continues at coordinate 178,068 of JAMGZD010000003.1, forward strand.
GAATCAGACGTATGCCATACTAAGAATAAGAATCTAAGTACCTTTATCATGAGAAGTAATAAGCTAACGATTTCCTACCTATACAGGTACTGCTCCTACCTTACTACCCGGGGAATAAGAATTCGATCACCAAGTCTAACTAAGCCCATTCAGCGTGAATTTCCATTCCTCCATAGCCGGGCTACTATTGTTTACCTTTTTGGCACTCGGTAATATTCGCGAAAGTCATATCAAAAAATAAGCTAGCTAGACCTCCGGACTTTGGAATATCGGTTTAGTTAAAAACGGATGGTAGGCCCCAATTACTACCGAAGATTTGAAATCAAGCACTTGGGTTCAGGAAAATGTTACTAGATGCTTCAGAAATGTCCTGCCTACTTGTATGCTTCCGGAAGTACGGCAGCAGTCATAACCACAGAGATATAAACCAAGAACAGTCTGAAAAACCCCATGCCCAGTCTAAGGCTACACACAATTTATCATGTATTCAGGCACAGGCAAGTTCCTTGACATTTTGAGCCTTGCACATATGTATATATCTGATTTTCCTAACCGAAAAACCCCAGGTCATACATATTATCTGGTTCCATTCTCAAAGCGTCCAGCGTAATCGCTGTTCTCTGTTACACCGAATGCCGCTGGGCGGCTGCATAGAGTACTCAGGTCTCCCAGAGCCGCACCACACCCTGCACATCGTCCAATATCACTGAATTGCCGCGTAGGGGTACATAAATACCTACATGCCTTGTTACACAGAAATGCCGGGCTGAGATGAGGAGGAGAAGACAAAAAGCATCATCATCTCAACCTCTGATCTGACCTTCCCCACAAAGGAGACCTCAAAGGAAAAAAATAAAGATGCTGCAACCACCTACAGATGCTTTTGCGAATCTAGGAATCAGTGCGCCCACTAGTCCTCCAGCCTGTTCGTCCGGCTCTAGTGTCGCATCGTCTACAACACTGGGGTTGGTAGGAGACATTCCTACTGCCATTCCTACTGCTACTGCTGTCGATCGGTTGGTTGTCGGTGTGGATTTTGGAACTACCTATAGCGGGTAAGTTTTGCTTTTATTTAATAAAAACCTAATCAAGTATGTAGTCAGATTAGTATGGGCTACGGGGGTTGCTTTTTACTATTATCTTCTTTGGGGATACATTTACGTAAAGATGCGTTGAGGACTTGTATCAGGCAATCAAGCAATCAGGGATCTATTGATTTCATAAGTGTAGGAGTCAACTTTACTAACACTATCTCTAGCGTCGCAGCTGTCTACAGCGGTACTCCAGATGATATTGAAGTGTACGCCAATGATCTGTACAACCCATTTTCTTGTTCTGACTAATATCTACCAGAATCAAGACCTGGCCCGGCGGGAATGGCATCACCTCCGACAAAGTCCCCACTGAGATATCCTACATCCCCTCTGCGGGCAATGCTTCTAGCTACCGCTGGGGTTTCCAACCTACCCCTTCATCACCACGGCTACGCTGCCTCAAACTCTTTCTGGACCGAAAGCAAAAGATCCCCAACTATGTATCTCCTCTCGAAACCGCAACGTTGCTCCGTGGCATCAATAAATCTGTTTTGGATGCTATCAGCGACTACCTCGGCGCACTCCATGCCCATACCACCACAACTTTAACTCGACGCTACGGAGCCAGCTTCATGGCAACAACGCCAATTACCTGGGTCCTCACAGTTCCCGCTGTCTGGAGCGATGCGGCGAAGACTGCCACGCGCCATGCAGCTGAACGTGCAGGAATGCAATCTCCACGGCTCATCAGCGAGCCAGAGGCCGCAGCAGTGTACACACTAAAGGCTATGCAGCCTAATACTCTAAGTGTTGGGGATCATTTTGTGGTTTGCGACGCGGGTGGTGGAACAGCAGATCTGATATCGTATGAGATTGTGGTGCTGAGGCCAGATTTAAAGTTGGCCGAGTCGTCGATTGGAACTGGTGGGCTTTGCGGTTCTGTTTTGCTGAATTACGCATTCGAGGAGCATTGTAGGAAGAGATTGGGAAGGGAGACTTACAACGGGTTGAAGCCGAAGACTAGAGCCATGGCAATTAAATATTGGGATGAGTACGTTAAGCGGAATTTTAAATATATAAATCCCGCGACGAGCGACGGGAGTGAGGATGGCGAGGATGAAGAGGAGATATCAGTGCCTTTTCCAGGACTTCCAGATGACGAGGAGAAACGGGTTGAGTGCGGGTTTTTAATGCTGAAAAGGGAGGAGCTAAAGGAGATTTTTGAGCCGGTTGTGGAACAAGTTGTAGATTTGTGCGAAGATCAGGTTGAAACAATCAGAAGAAAAGGTGGAAAAGTCAAGGTACGTTCTCTTTAAAAGACTTTGACTGGGACTCGACACTCATGAGGAATGAGAAAAACGAAAACAGGGTATCGTTCTAGTTGGTGGATTCGGTCAAAGTAATTACCTATATAATCGCCTTGATTCACACTTCAATTCTCCACATCCATATTGTGAAACTCCAATATCAATTGCGCCATTACCTAAGGTTGAGATCATGCAGCCGTTATACGCATGGACCGCTGTTGTCCGGGGCGCAGTTCTCAGAGGATTAGAAGGATCTATAATAGCATCACGGAAGGCTCGATATCATTATGGGACAAGCTATGCGACTGCCTGGGAGGAAGGCAAACATCCTGAGGCAGAACGTTACTGGAGCCCTTTATGGGAGCGATGGATGATTGATGATCGAATGGAATGGCGTAATCCGCCCCCGATCTCCCTCCACGTGATATATCTCTTCATGGCAAAATTGCTCACTGGGCGCAGACATAAATCGTGGCCAGTCCGTCTCCGAAAGCACACCAATAAGGTTTTATTACACGCGCAACTTCCAATCCTCACTCATAGTTGAGGAGGAATTAATGATTTGCGAGTCTGCGATTGCACCCATGACCCGCAAGGATGAGGGCGTTCGTCCTCTCTGCACACTGAAAACGGACCTTTCTTCCGTGCCGAAAAAAGAATTCACAAGGTTAGAAACGAGTGATGGCAGGGTTTTTATGAATTTGGATTTTGTCCTCGAGCTGAGAGTGGATTCGGCAAGCTTGATGTTTGAATTAAAAGTGAAAGGAGTGAGTGTTTGTGCACGTGATTTTTGAGGAAGTGACTATTGCTGACTAGGCGGTCATCAGATTGCATATGGCTCTGTGACGGCTACATTCTATTGAGAGTTTTTGTATCATTATTATTGGAGGGGAGGGGGGGTTAGTAACTGGATTGGTTGATGATGGTGAAATTATGGGCTAGTGGTTGTAACGTAATTCGAGTGAAATTTATCATTGACCTCACCTGGCGAAGCAACGTAGTACTCCAAAGGCCCCAGGAATACGCACATCCACAGGCTCAAATCCTCCCTTTTTTTTTCTCTCTCTCTCCAATTGTGTGCTTTCGTTTTTCTGCCAACCTTTACCATGCGTCTGAAATATCGACACGCATTGGGGCACTATTGTTACTTTGCAACAAGCTTGACACTCTACCGAGCGCAGAAGGCAGAAAGACTTAAAATGAATTAGTTTTAGCCTTTGTAAGAGTAATTGTTTTGGCTTTATTACGGAAGTTGATAGTATCTCTGGGAACCGGGCTATTATTGAAGGTACCACGCGCGCGGGGCACCACGGCGTACTATATCAACGCATTTCCATACAAAGCTTACGTCTATCTGAATTTACGGGACTAATAAAATTATTCGTCTTTTGAAATTACTCTACCTGGTAACAAAAGGAAAGAAATCGCGTGCACATGCGTTACCGCTTCTATTGTCATCGATATAAGAGCTATGCTCTGATCATGACGTCTCTGTCTATATACATTTAGGCGTAGGCTAGGTTTTTCTATTGGTATAAAGTCCAGACATTCCCTCTCGTGGGAGAGTCTTTCGTATTCTCTCACTCTCACTCTGATCTTCAAAAAATCGAAAGGAAAAGCTTGACTCCTTGAAACCCTTTACCACAAACCTCATATTATTAAAAAAATGAAACTCACCAAGTTAAGTATCCTTGCATGCTTGTCCACCCTCGGACTTGTCGCAGCCAGGCCAACTGCCCATGCGCCCGCCCACTCCGGCCCCGTGTATTCTTATTGGGACTATATGACCTCGGAGCACTCGCGGACTCCTATTACCAAGAGGGAGTCTCGTATTGTGCGTGTCCCTAAGAACGGTATGCTACCTTTTTTCTTTTTCTCTTTTCTTTTTTCGTACCTGTGACTGGCCTGTCGTGTTTGCCATGTAAGAATGATATCATGGCTTTTGTGGTTTTGGTCGTCATGACATATACGCCGTGTGCGCATACTTTATCATTACCGAATTCCTCCCTCTTCATATCTCTTCTCTGCATTGTGTTCGCATTAATGTCCCCCGTGTCTGCACTATTTTGGCCTGGCGCTGGCGAGATATCTTTCTTTTCCTCGTGGGCCTGCAAATTGTAACGCTACCGAACTGTCCTGTACTATATATGGAATCACGACATACATACACATCTTCTGTGTGTGAGCATGCGCATCCTATACTTACTTGTATAGGTATACACGTTTCTTCTATAATCTTTGCATCATGCACATTGCCCCTTGATCGATCTGTTCGTTGATTTAATTTGCATTATTGCGCCCCTCTTCCGAAACTATCATCACTCACTCCTCTTTGTCCTCATGATGTCGTAATTCATCGTGTCATTTCTGCCCATATACCCACCAATGACGACGCTCGATTGCTCAGCGCTACGTCGTGTGTGTGTGTGTGTGTTTATACAACCTGCTCTACTCCAAATCTACCACTGACAATGCCCCTCCCCAGAAAACGAAAAGTTCCTCGACCGCTGGACCGCGAACTTCAACACCCCCGCTCCCGAGCCCGTTGTGGCCCCCCCAACAACTTCCCGAACCATTGTCGGCACGCTTACCTCTGCTGCCGACGCCCTCTTCGGCGCGTTCAACAAGGGAAAGGACCCCGAGCCCGGCCCGTACGCCCACCCCCCAACTCGCCATGCCGGCAGCAGTACGGGCCGAGACTCCAAGTATGCCGACGGCAGCACTGACCGTTACTCCAAGTATGCCGCTTCCAATGTCGACGATGATGCACCACCCAGGTACGAAGATATCTTTGACACTGGCAGTATCATGGACTTGAAATCAACCTCCCCGGAAAAGTACGCCCCGTCCTATCTGAGCGATGACGAGACAGTCGTACCGAATGGGTATTCGTACTTCGGAGATGACAAGAAGGGAATGAGTGGATATTCTTCTAGCGATGACGATGAGCCTTTTAATCCTAACGGTGGTTCTGCCACCAACTATTGGTCTGAGCTGTTGACGCCAGAGACAGTGGTGGTGATTCCTGGGAATCCGTTGACTGTCGAGGGGCTGGCGGAGGAACTTTTGAGGCAGGCTAACGTGGGGAGTGCCACGGAGGAGGCAAACTACTGGAACACTGAGCCAGAGAAGCGCTCTAGTGAGTTTGGTCTCTACCTCTCCTGTCTGCTTGTATTTTTCGTGTTGCTAATTGTGTGGGTATGTAGGCTGGCAGAAGTTCCTCGACTGGTGCAAGCATGCCTGGAATACGGTTAAGGGTGCATTCACAAAGAAGAACTGAGTTTCGGCGGGCCCCCGACTGCTTTTATCATTCGATTTGATTGAGGGATGGATGTTACTGTATTTAACTTGTCGTTTTTGGGGTTGTTGGGAAATATAGAGACGGGCTTTTTCATTTGCTTTATAGAAAAAAGGCCTTTTCGGAGATTTTTTATTTGTTTTATTAAAGGACTTGTTTCATAGATATGTAGACCCTAGATAGTATGAATTGATTACATCTAAGATACGAAGCATGAGTTATCATGAAGAGAAGAATAATACATGAACGCACTCCCGCAAAACACCCAACATTCTAGATTTCCCTCAACTCATTACTCACAAGGTCGGAAGTCGTTGCAACCAAACCACCACACAAAATTCCGACCTTTTAATCAACGTGCGAGTATATGGTCGGTTATAAAAGAGGAGAATCGTCGAGTGATATTCTATGAATGAGACCAATCAACGAAATCACACCGACACCGTCAATTCCCGATCTTTGTCAGCGTATATAATTCAGGAGAATTCTACGGGTAAAGTAAACAGAAGTAAATTCAGTACTACTGCCATTTAACTAAGGCATTACCAGAATATTTCTCCGTGGGACACTGCTGCATCAAGTGCCCGACCGTGAGGCGAGGCAAAAGGAATCTGCCCAGGAGTGAGATTAACGAAGGCCAAGAAGAATAAATGGACCAGGCTCGATACCAAAACATTCAAATTTCCTTTGTCATCTCCATACCAGATGCCCAAATATCACGGGTCTACTCGTCAATATGATAGAAGCAATGAGACAACAATCAAACTCAAAGAGCAAGAAAGAGCTCAACGTCAAATAAGCCCAATATCAAGCTTATTTAAGCCCAAAACGAGGCTTATAAAAAGCATCCTCAATGCCCAAACTTGAATGAAGTACTTACTTAACACCATCGAGCCCACCACTTGACAACTAAATAAAATTCACATTCTGGCCATTACCGCCGTGTTCGGTCATAGAATGATGAAAGCTAGGCATCCCGTCCGCTCTGCCATATATAACCATCATATCGCCCAGTTAGTACTGCAGTGGGTGACCATGTGGGAATCCTGGGTACCGAACTCATTTCTTTTTTTTTTGTTGGGGGTGTATTAAGTGGAAGGTTTTTTGGCCGAGACTCAAGCTTGTGCCAACCGTAGATATGAGGAAGAAAAGTTTGCTAGTGCAGACAGGGACAACCTTGCTAGCGCCATCACCGTGACTAGCAGATACGGCCGTATCGGCATTGGAGGAAAACTTGGCGACATTTCATCTCTTGGCAGTATAAGGGTTATCCAGTCGAACCCCGATGGCATATTATCGGGAATATGCTTGTATCGAGAACAATTTTGCCCGTACCGACTCGTTTGGGAATGCCCAAGTATATGCTATTATCGAGACCCCACTGCATTACTCTCATGGCATGCTTATAGGAGGCTTACGGAAAGCATATTTTAGCATGGAGCTCATATGAGAAAACTGTTTTTTAAAAATCCATGTCCTGTAGTGTTTAGAAATGAATTATTTCGGGGGTGAAGGTACTGAATTCAAAGCTCTTGCATAACCCTATCAAGGCACCCCGCATCGCATTAGAAACATCTCATTGTGTGCGTCGGGTACGAACGATGGTGGTAAGTAGGCTACTTCTGTAATAAAAGTATGTAATTGGTGGCCATGCTCCCTACTGTACTCACTGCGTGGGGGAAGATGTGGTTAATCTATTTAATCACAGTTCGAGTGATGAGTCGTGAAAGTGGTGTTGGAGCAGTCACCAAACAAAATAAGTCTAAAATCTACAAATCAATCATTTCCAGCGTGTTCGGTCATAGAATGATGAAAGTTAGGCATCCCGTCCGCTCTGCCCTCTACAAGCATCATATCGCCTAGTCAGTACTGCAGTGGGTGACCATGTGGGAATCCTGGGTACCGAACTCATCTTTATCTTTTTGATTTTTGATTTTTGATTCTAGAGTTATGGGTGTTGGCACCTGGGAGTTGAATGTTTTGGTAACCAGATTGACGTGTCTACATCTGGATATGTTTCCTAAGCGTGATGGCAAGAGAGTCTGGTTTTGCGTTTTACGTGCAGGATTTCCCGAGATGAAGGCTTTGACAGGGGCGCAACTAGCTCGACGAAGGGGACACCATGAACCAGAGCCTCCTCTGTGAAAGAAGTTCGAATCCGCCAGGTCCCCCCAGTCGTTTCGTACGTCTGCGCTTCAAGTCTCTTCTCTCATGAATTAAGCTACACGAACAAGTACATTAGATCAGCAACACAAAGACCATATTCCGATCATTACCAACGTGTTCGATCACAGAATGATGAAAGCTAGGCATCCCGTCCGCTCTGCCATATATAACCATCATATCGCCCAGTTAGTACTGCAGTGGGTGACCATGTGGGAATCCTGGGTACCGAACTCACATCTCTTTTTTTCTTCTTTCCTTTAGTTGTGATGTTTATTCGTAATTTCGGCCTAATTTGACCGGATTGCATCTACTGAAAGGCTTTCTTCAAGTGATGACAGTAACAGACTCGTTTTATGTCTTATAGATTGTGGGATTCCTGGAGATGAAAACCTTCCTGGTGCGAGGACAAGGTAGCTCGACTAGGTGGCCCCGACGACGTCTTATAATTCTCAATAGTGATCAGAAATACAGATTCCAGGAATGCACTCAAAGCACTGTTTCCAATTAGAACTCTCCTATCAAAGCATCCTTAAAACTTTCGGGCTAGAAGGCTCAATACTGGAATTCGGTGCCATTCTAGTGGGCGGAGGGGGGGGGGGGGGCACCAGCGCAGAAAACGAAAGAAAAGAGACCGAAAAAGTACAAGTATTTTCTTGATGGACACTTACCCTCACCCTCGATCGTACATGCAGCTTGAAGCCTGAGCTTTTGCTGCGCAGTTAACAATTTCCTTTGGACTCCCGTCCATACACGCCGAAAAGAACGCTACTGGGACGCAAGCGTCTGTGATGTCCAATTCCTTACATAACCCCCGGCCCTAATTTTCCTTTCGCCGTCACTGTGGATACTTGTAGGTACACTTGTTCTTGAATTAAAAATAGACCTTAAAATCCGAAAAATAATCCGCATTGGAGATGATGCTTGTTGGCTGTAGTTTATCACTGGAGGCTTGGAAAATTGACGAGCGTTATTACTACCAGAAATCGTTATCTAGCCCTTATTTGAGGCTTCTTTAGCGCTCATTTTTCTACTCCCTCAAAACTGGTGAGGAATCCAGCTAGACCAATCAGAGCAAAATAAAAGTTACATATCGATCATTACCAACGTGTTCGGTCATAGAATGATGAAAGTTAGGCATCCCGTCCGCTCTGCCCTCTACAAGCATCATATCGCCTAGTTAGTACTGCAGTGGGTGACCATGTGGGAATCCTGGGTACCGAACTCGAATTTATCTTTTGTTTTCGTTGTTGTTGTGGGGGAAACGAGGGGTTGAGGTTTTTTGCTGTTGTCCAAGAGGGTGATGGATGATAGAGTACCGCTCTCGAGACTCGTTGAAAAGCTAAGGGGTTGTTGGTGCGCGGCAGGGGGCCAGCTAGTGCCAATAAAAGCTGCTAAATTGCATCATTGGTACAGCGGTGGGGGGGGGGATCAATGCGAAAGTCTGCGCCAAAGGAGTGGGTTTCTTCGCGGTGGTTCTCCCCATCGCTGTAGACAGACAGGCCCAAAGTGCGAAGCAGCTGGCTCATGAGGAACGGGCACGGATCTTCCTCTTCTCTTGGCTAGGGGAGGATTCGGATTCAGGGACACTCGTGATGAACTCGAGAAGAAAGCGTTTACCTACATGTATGTATGTACATACTGTAGTCATTGCGTATATGTAGATACCGGCTCCAAGTAGGTGCACACGTAGATTGGCCTTGTGATGTCTAGACACGCACCAGCACAAGTCCTGGGAACGGCGGACTGCACTGTAGGAGAAATGATCGGCCATACATGTTTATGCGTGCAGGGACCGGCCAGACGGAGCGCTTCACTTGGCCGGCGGCTTCGTCTCGCGCCATGGAACCGGATCTGCCAGTGGCTGGCTGGAGATCAGTGGCTGGCTGGAGATCAGTGGCTGGCTGGAGATCAGTGGCTGGCTGGGGATCAATGGCTGGCTGGATACTCTACATGATATGCTCTACTCTCCATGATATGCTCTACTCTCCATGATATGCTCTACTCTCCATGATATGCTCATGATATATGCTCAATGCCGGCTCTGCGGTCCCCGGAAGCGGGTCTTGCCGGGGTGGGCACAAAGACGTCAGTCAGCAAGCTCCGGTCAGAGAGGGCTCTCTCACCACAACCACAACCACAACCACAACCACAACCTCAACCACAGCCACAGCCACCACCATCAAGAACTCTGAGATTCTCAAACACTCTGCTCTCTGCACGATATCCACAGTCTCTGCACTCTCCTGCGCAGTATCCACACTCCACGCTCCGTCTACAGCTCAGATCCCCCCCCCCCCATGGAAACCCACGACCCCCCCTTCAGCGCCTTCACCGCCGCCCCCCCCTCCCCGCTCGACACCGACACCGACACCGACACCGACACCCACACCTGCCGCATCTGCCTCGAGCAAGTGCCGCCCCCCTACACCCCCGACCCCGAGCTCGGCCGCCTCGTCTCCCCCTGCACGTGCAAGGGCTCCTCGCGCTTCGTGCACCAGGGCTGCCTGCAGCAGTGGCGCCTGCTCTCGCCAAACCACACAAACTTCTACCAATGCCCCACCTGCCACTACCGGTACCGCTTCCGCCGCCTGCGCCTCGCGGCCATCGTCGGCTCGCCCGCCATGCGCGTCGCAATCACGAGCGGCATCCTCGTGCTCGCCGTCTACCTGCTCGGCTTCGTGGCCGAGCCAATCATAAACACGTACCTCGACCCGCCGGCGCTGCTGCTCCTTGGCCGCGCGGGGGGGGATGGGGCGGCGGGGGCGGCGGTGGCGCAGCGCCAGCAGCTGTCGCTGACGGGGAGGGCGGGCGGCGCGCTCGAGCACATGCTGAAGGGCGTTGCGTCGCTGGGGCTGCTGGGCTTCCTGAAGGTGGTGTATCTGCTGCCGAACCCGGTGTGGAATCTGCGTGGGAGCGGGATCGGGAGCGGGATTGGGCGCTCGGGGAGGGACCGCGCGGCGCAGATCAGCTGGGTGGTGGTGGCGATCGGGGTGGTCAACTTTTTTGTGTTTACGTGGGGGCAGGTGGGCGGGTGGGTGAGGGGGTGGATGGAGAGGGCGGCGGAGGAGATCCTGGAGGTGGGCCAGGAGGATGAGGGGGTGGAGGGCAAGGGGGGGAAGGAGGAGTAGGCAGCGGGCTGGTTGTGGGTGTCTTTTCTTTCTCTCTTCTTTCTTTCCGTCTCTCTTCTTTCTTTCCTTCTTTCTCTCCCTGGTGCTGGTGCTTTTGCGTTTCCTTCTCCTCCTTTTTGTGAGTCCTGTATTTCCACGCAGTTGACGGACTTGCTCGTCCCCTGCAGTCTGCCGGTGTTGGCAGCAGCACATACATACATAGTTGCATGTAGCAGTGGACGTAGACCAGTGGCTCTCTCATAATCTACTGTTTGATAGCACACGCTGACACCTCTGTCCGCACGAGCACGCAGCAGTAGGCAGGTGAAGCCCAGGGCAGGCACTGGCAGGCACTCTCCCCCACAATCAAGGCCACCCAGCATGCACATCGCCCGCCAGACGAGTGACATCGAGTGACCGTAACACATAAGCCCCCCGTGCATCTCGAGCCCTCTGCCCACCCCCCAAGAGACAGCCCGCAGCAGACACCCCGGGCCTAGGATGGGTAGGTGGCGTCTGTTTGCATGGTCTGTCTATGGCCGGTACGTTGGCTGTATAAGCCTCCGGTCTAGCCCAGCACCACCGCACGCAGCACCCCCCGTGGACTTTCACGGCTTTTTTATTAGAAATCCTCTACTTGGTCAGACAGACCACGAGACGGGCTGTGGGACTAGGCAGCTTGAGTCACCGTGTATCACTCGGACACCTCCCCGAGCAGCTTTTCTACCCTCTTTTTATAAAGCAGCGGGTGTGTTGTTTATTTGCTATGGGAGCTGCTATGTACGTTTTGGACTACTATCACGGACTGCAGTTCAAGGGTGACAAAACGGAAGGAGCGAGCGAGTGGCAGAAGGAAGGAAAGCTATATATAGAACCAGTAAGGCACTGCAATATCGGTATCACCACACTTTATCAGCAGAATCAAGGCTGTACGTCCATAGAAGAAAGAGAGAGAGAAATGGCAGCGTAGGAATGGGAGAAAAAGAGCCCTCAAGGAGCCATAACCCCCTCCGAAAACAACATCAACCTCACACCCCCCTCCTCCACAACCCCGCCCTCCTCCACAGCTGCCTCCTCCCCCATCCCGCCCAAATGCACCAAGCACCTCTCACCATCCGCCTCCCCTCCGCCCACCCCCAGCATCTCGATTGCCCACCTAAACCTCCTCGCCAACCCCACATCCAGCTGCACATACCCCCTCCCCACACACCACGGCCCGCCTGCCCCGTCGCCCCCCGCCACAACCACCCCCCCACCACCACCACCACCACCACCACCACGCTTCGCCCCCACCGGCAACACCAGCCAAACCCTCTCCTTCACGCCCACCCCGCCCCCTCCACAAACGCCCCCAGCCCCCAAAACCGCCTCAAGAACGCCCCCATCCCCAGCTTGGCCCCATCGCCGGCAGCGCAGCCATCCCCGCCCCACAGGTTCCTCCCCGCCACCAGGCGCTTCCCAATCTCGTCCTCCACCGAGGCCAGGAGCCTCGCGCGGCACTTGCACACCCTCCTGCGCAGCGCCTCCTCCCTGGACAGCCCGTCGGCGGGGGCCGGCGCGCGGCAGCGCACACACGTGGCCTGCGACGTGAGGCCGGCGTCCCACGAGTCGTGCACGGAGCGGCGGACCGCGGCGAAGAGGTGGTGCTCGATGAGCGCCGTGACGGACGGCGGGAGGCGCGAGATGGGCGGGAGGAGGGTGGAGGTGTGGTGGGTGGAGGAGCCGTACTGGTGGCAGAGGCGGAGGCAGTGCAGGGCGGGGAGGAGGAGGGAGTGGGCCGTGAGGGCGAGGAAGAGGGGGATCTTTGGGACTGGGTGGGCCCAGAGGAGGAGCGGGGAGGCTGTTTTGGGCGGGGGTGGCTTTGGGGGCGAGGATGGAGTCGCCATTGTGATAAAGCCGGGATTGCGTGACTGTAGGCAGTGGCAGATCTGAGGGGTGCTTCCAGATGGGATGCTGGTGGGATGCTGATGAGAGAGATGATGATGGCACGAAGGGTGAGCTGGACAGAAGGGCAGTCCCCGGTGCATGAGAACAGAACAGACCACATGCATGCCCCCGCTGTACTGACATGTGCCCAGGCCAGAGTACATTCTCTGCCCAGCAGACCCTGCAGTCATGGACGGTCACTCGGCGGCGCACACACACAGTTGCCACTTCACACACAGTTGTCACTTCACACACAGTGGCCGGGTGATTGAGCGTGATGCTCAGCCAGATGCACACAGCTGTCACCTCACTCCACACCACACGAAGGAAAGCAGCAGCAGAGAGCAGCAGAGAAGAGCAGAGTGGCTCAAGCAAAAGACTGCGCAGGTATCTCACGAAGCTAAGACTAGCTAACAACAAGGCGAACTGCGAGATGCATTCCACGCGGGACTTGTCCGGCGTGTTATCTGTGTGTCTATCTGCACGTGTGTTTATCTGCACATGTGTATATTCCTGCACATGCTATATTCCCCCTCCCCCTCACACCTCACCTCCTCTCCCTCTCCCTCACCGCACCTCACCGCACACATCACATCTCTGCCCCCGCCCCCGCCCCCGCCCCTTCCACAATCCTCCCAAACATCCACATGATAAACCTCACAACCTCCGCGCCCATAAACGCCACATGAAGCACAAACCCCGCCTTCACCAGCGCCCCCTCCAGCGTCTCCGCCTGCCCCCCGGATCCGCCCTCAAAGCCCCTAACCCCCACGGGCTCCCACCCATCCATCGACTCCCCCCTCCCTTCCTCCAGCCTGCAGATTGCAACGCTCGCCACAACCACCCCCTTCGCCAGCCGCCTGCCCTGGTACCTGCGCACCGCCGGCTCCGCATCAAACGTATGCACGCGCACCCTCGGCCCCGCCGCATACGCCGTGTTCACGACCGTCACCTTCAGCTTCATCTCCGGCAGCTCCTTCTCCCCCCTCTCCCCCTCCTCCCCCTCCTCCTCCTCCTCCTCCTCCTCCTCCACCACCGCCTGACCCCCACCCGCGTGCCCCAGCCACCCCCTTCTCTGCTGCACCGGCTCGGGGATCAGGAACCCCGCGTCAAAGAAGCGCCTCCTCACCGCCTGCGCAAAGTCCCTCAGCCTCTCGCGGCCGTCGCCGTCGTCGTCGCCCGTGGGCACCGTGTACAGCACGCCTGTGCGCCACCTGCCGGCCCCCGTCGCGAGGCCCCGCAGGTCCGTCCTGATGGTCTCGTACCGGCCCCCCCACGTCACGCCGCGGACGAGGGCCCGAAGGTCCGTCTCCTCGAGGAGCTTCACGGCCGCCTTCTCGGCCTGCGGCGTGGGCAGCGACAGGTGCCCGAGCGGGATCTTGAGTGCCGAGGCGGGGCGGATGGCGCTGGAGGGGAGCGCCTTCTGGTCGTGGTAGAGGTAGTTTGTCAGGACGGTGGTCATGATGGTGAGGCTGGTGTTGAATGGCTCGGTGGTGGGGGGGTGGGGAGGCCTGTGGCCCAGGGGGAGGCAGAGGAAGTGGGTTGGGATGGGCTTGGCTTTGGGGGGACGCAGAGGGGCCGGGGAGGGCTCCACGGATAATGGGGACCCCATTGGTAACTGGGACCCCATTGATAATGGGGATTCCACTGATAACTGGGACTCCATGGATAACTGGGACTCCACTGATAATGGGGACCCCATTGATAACTGGCACTCCATGGATAACTGGGACTCCATGGATAACTGGGACTCCATGGATAACTGGAACTCCATGGATAATGGGGATTCCATCGATAACTGGCACTCCATCGATAACTGGGACTCCATGGATAATGGGGATTCCATCGATAACTGGCACTCCACTGATAATGGAGCTTCCATCAAGAACTGGGACTCCACTGGCAATGAAGACTCCATCAACAGTGGAGACTCCACCATCAACGACGACTCCACCACAGATGGGAGCACCCCCGACGATGACGAACCCACCGAGGATACAGCCTCCATCTGGGACGAATAAGGAGGAGGTGTCATGGGAGATGAAAGATTCTGTGCCACCATCGATACCACAACCCACCAAGAGGGAGAGGACAAGGCAGAAGATGTGATGAAGGACGAAGAACGATACCAAGAAGACCAAGCAAGGGGTGGGTGTGAGGAAGGTGGAAGAAGAAGAAGAAGAAAGTGGCTCGAGAAACGAAACTCTAAACGCTGGTGGGGGTGAGTGACGAGGTCACTCACGCTCCCATCCATCCATCCATCCATCCATCCATCCATCCTTCCATCCCTCCTCCCTCCTCCTCAGCCCGGCCGTACACTGTATCTGACCCCTTACCGCCCATGCACTGTACAGCAATACATACAAACACCTGCCACCGAACCGCGCGTGGCCCACCACCGTCTCGGTACCAAACCAGGCTGGACGGTGCTACTTATATTCAGCACATACACACACACACACACACACATACCTCTAGCCAGCCCTACAAGGCGCAAATCCCCTCCTTGGCCCCCCCCACCTGCACGCGCACATGTATACCCCACTGCTGCCTCTGTGGCGGGGGGCGGCTGGTCAAGACTCGCCAGCTAGTCCTCCAAGCAGTAATAGCTAATACGCATCATGGGATACGAGCAACGGGTGATGATACGCAACCAACTGCACCTCGTAGGAGCAGGGACATGTATCCAGCCAGCATCTCCAGTGCCATATGAGTGAGCACAAGCTCTCTCTCTGGCCATGATACATAAAGCTCTGTGAGTGTTTCAACCGGCATTGTCGGCGAAAATGTGGTGTGGCTGCGAGCGAGTGATCGCTGGTGAAACAAGACGCGCGGGTGTACGTCGGCATAACTACCTGGTATCAATACTGCAGGCCCATCATTACAACCGCTACTAGTTAACCCCGTCAATAGAGCTAAACATTCACAAAAAACCAAGGATCAACGGATCAAGTCCCCAGATTGGCACTGAGGCTCCCACGGCGTCTTCCGCCGGTAAAATGGAAAAATAACATCTTCCAAGGAGCACCGGTAAGATCTTGTGGGATACATGATGATGACCTGAGGAAAACCCCCGGGAAGGCACTCTCTACACATCACATCACACAACCAGCAACAGCAACCAGCAAGCAATGGGTGACAGGGACACCGGAATGTTTCTTCTCGCCAAATTGCGCCTTTCTATTTCCTCCCCATCGTCTCTGAACAAGGAATCAAGATATAAAAGTTTTTTTTTACAAGAAAGCCGGAGAAAAAGAAAAAAACCACCAAAAAATAATGCTTATTACAGAGAACCGTGCGTATCGCCAGCATACCAAAGGACCAGTTGTGCTATCTAAACCGAAACAAACTGTCTAGACTCCCGTGGACACCACCGAGACAAAAAGAAAAAAGAGTAGAGAGGGGTTCTATGTGACTTTTAAGAGATGGGATGAGGGAACCGCTATGAGATTATTTTTCGAGGGGGAGGGGGGTGTTTGAGGTGTTTATTTGGTAGCGTTGCGCAAGTGGCTGGAGTGCAAAAGTCAGCAGAAGCTCTCATGAAACTGGTAGTGAAACATACGTGATCAAGTCGTTCCTGTCCTTGTCCTTCTTCAAACCACCGAAAGCCATCTTGGTTCCGGGAATGTACTTCTTGGGGTTCTCAAGGTAATCAAACTACACGCCAACCCTGTCAGCAAAACTATTCCCCACACAGGCCTGCTGTCGTCGTCGTCGTCGTAGTAGCAGTCAGACTTACCAAAGAACTCTCATCCCAGATGACACCCTTCTCCTTGTTGGCATCGGTGTAGGAGAAGCCCTCAACGGTTCCAGACTTGCGTCCGAAAAGACCGTGAAGGTTAGGTCCGATCTTGTTGGCACCGCCCTTCTCGAGGGTGTGGCACTGGGCACAGCGGGTCTTGAACAAGTTCGCACCCTTAGCGTCGTTACCTGGCGAGAGCGGGAGTATTAGCATTCATGAGCCGAGATTCAAAGATAAAAGATTGTGTGCCCATCAGGAGCAGCAGCACATCCTCATCCCGTTCCATTTCAATTGCGCTGGGACAGACACCGGCCAGGAGTGAAATTCCACCAACCCGAACCGATGACGACAGACTGACAGGCAGCCAGCCAGCCAGCCACAAGCGAAAAAGAAAAGGGAAAAGAAAAGATGAAGCATCGTCAAGAAACAGCAGAGGACATCAAAGAAGCGGGTGGTGAAACAAACCTTCAGCGAAACCCATTGTTGTTGATTGAGTTGTGTATGTTGTTGGAGGCGAGTGAGATGATGGTGATGATGGTGATGATGGTGATGATGGAGAAGGACAAGACTCAAGATCAGAGACGGGGGGAGGGAGCGGAGGTTAAAAAGCCAGCTCGGGGAAGCGCGGCCACGACGAAAAAGATTTTCTTTCTTTCCCACCGGTCGAGCTGCTCGACAAACAAGGCACTAAGGCACTGTGGCGGTGACCTCTCCGTCCAGCCACAGCCCTGTTGGGCAGCCAATGACGACAAGAGCATTTGCGAGACGTTTCTTGGCCAACCGTATTCCGGGATCTCCCGGGAGGGATGAAGGCAGCAAGGCAAGCCCGCGGCGTGATGAGATGTACCCTGCCCTACATACAGCCCCCCCCCCACACACACACCCATTTTTACCGTACCTATCACCGCCACAGGAGTATTACTTAACGTTTTAGACCGGGTACCGTGTCAGACCTAGAAGAGTGTCACTCCCACACAAATTAGTATGGGGATTTCTGCTCCCAAAGCTATCTTCACCATCTCTTGAGATATTTACTACCAGATTTTTACGAAATGAATTGAACTTGAAATCACGCGCATTTGAATAGTTTTCAGATGAACTATCCTCTAATATTGGTGTTGTAAAGCCTTCTTTTTTTCCGTCTAGTTTTAGTGTCGTTGCCATGCGACACATTTCTAGGTCTGACACAGTACTGGGTCGAAAACGTTACCTCTCAAGTCTCGAGGTCCTTCTCTTCTTTGTGCTGCGCGAATTTTCCCTGATGGGATAATGACGATTACATATCCTGTTTCTCGTCCACACACACACATATGAGGCTGAGAAGGGAAGGGAAGAGGGAGAGAAAAAAAAAAAAAAAAAAACCCACCACCGGTTTCCCACTAATCTATCTTTATCTGGCCTGCAGCGGTTGCCAGGAACACGGAAATATCGGAACCCCCGTTAGCTGGGTTGCCGACGTAGGGCCGAGCCGCAACACTATGTCTTTGTGTGCCAGTCACCCACGAGAATCTTTTTTCCCGAGTTCACACACGCTATCACGTGGTTGTTCCAAAAAGAAACAAAAAAGAAGAAAAAAAGAACACTGTACCTACATAGAGTAGTTGTCCAGATCCTGTGATTATGCAGGTTGTGGGGTTCAGATCGAAGGGTCCAGCAAAAATCTGTGCCGGCAAAAGGGGTATCTGGATATCGGTGGATCTCAAGCTAAGATCTTACCTTCTAGCTTTTCTTTTCAGCATATCTCTGCGGGGGCCTGGATCAACGTGGCCGTGAGCCGTTATTGATAATGTTCAGGCATTGACAACGAGACCTGCCTGCCCGTATGTAGAGTAAGGCTTTGTCGGAGGTTTCATTGTGAGACCCTCTGCCTTCTTGAGTCACGGACGGCATTGCAATGGCAAATGGGGGGGGTCACAGAATGGCGGCTGAAATGCATTTGGACCATCATGGGAGATCACCCGAAGCTGTCGGGCATGTACTCTATTGGTTGGATCTGGTCCCAACGGCGCCCGCACATGTCTAGAGGTGTAAGCTGATAGGCCTTCATTCTCCTTTGTAATGGATCTTCCCAGAGTACAGGGCCGCGTCTCTCCTTCTTTTCTTTTCCTTCCAAAACCCAAGACAGCAGCGCGAGGCTTCCAGATCTTTGGCCTGGCGCAGCACGGCCCATGAAAGGACTCTCGAGGCGATGGTTTGAGGGCAGAGCACTGACAATGTCTTTGAGGCGCCTCGTCCAGCTGGTCTCGACGTCCACCAACATGCATGCAGGCTGGTATGTCACTTCCCGAAGAACGAGTGATAGCCTGTGAGAATCGGACGATTGCCACCTATCTATTCAGACGGCCCAGGATCCAGCCAGCGGACCGGCCACGGAACGGGGCAAGAGAAGACATTTCGGGGCATTCAAACCAGATTTCACCCTCCGAGCTTTCCTTCCTTCCTTCCCTCCCAGTGCGGTGCCCGGTGATGACGTGAATACATATAAGTGGCGAGTGATATTGCATGCAAAGAGAACCGCGCACACCGGATGGGATGTCCGTAGACACATCTACTCTAGATTCCAGAGGCATCAACACCAAGGAACAAGTGGAGGGGCTGCTCTGCTCTATGGCACCTGTTCCCCAGAGCACCTCTACGGAGCACAGAGGGTCACTCGTGTCGATCCATGCTCTCTGCCCATTCAATGGCGGTGCGGGGTTTTTGTTGATCAAGATACACTCTCCGATATATCGAAATCTCCGCGCAAGACATCTCAGAAACACTCGTTCACCACCATCATCACCATCATCATCATCACCAACCCCAAATAAAGCACATCTAGGGCTAGGGTTCCCTCGCACGTGACCTCGAACCTCCAGACGTCATCGTCACCGCAAGGCCTCCAGCTTCGAACGCCAAACCTCCACCACCACCAACAATAACAGCAGCAGTAGCAGCAGCACCAATCCCGATATTACTACAAGCAGACCAGTCACTACATACAGACATCACCAGAACCCGCACTCCTCCCCCAGAGATGACACCATTCCTCGCCAATCTCGTCCTCTTTTCCCCTCTCCTCGCCATCGCCGCGCTGATCCTCTACATCCTCGACCGCGCCGACCACCTCCGCCGCGGCTCCGGCCTCGTCCCCGAGCTCGAGCGAGTCCCACTCCCCGGGGAAGAGGAGGAGGAGGAGGGGGAGGAGGAAGTGGAAGAAGAATACGACGAAGAATACGACGACGAGGGCCCCCCCGAACTCGTCGACCCCTCCCCCGAACTTGTCGACCCCTCCCCCGATGACGCCCCCGGCCCCGGCGACGAGGGCGTCCCCACAAACCCCCCCATGCCCATACCCATGCCCATGCCCGTCGCCGCCCCCCGCACCCGCACCGTCGGCACCAAGAAGGCGCGCTCACTCGCCTCCCGCGACCAGCGCCGCGCATACCACGAGTTCCAGCTCTCGCAGCAAGAGGCGCGCACGCGCGCCGCCGCCGCCACCGCCGCCGACCACGAGGAGCGTGTCTTCGCCGAGAAGCGGCGGCGTGCGCTGGTCGAAGAGGAGATTGACGAGCGGGTGCGAGCTGCGCGGGCCGCGCGGGCGGCGGAGGAGCGGGCGGCGGAGGAGCGGCACCGCCGCGACGTGCAGTGCTTGAAAGGGATAGTTATGGGTGGTGGTGAGGGTGAGGGAGGGGCGTGGGAGCTGGGGGCATTGGCGGCGGGGGTGGGCGGTGGGAGGAGTGACGAGTGGGTGGCGGGGGTGTTGAGGGCGGAGGGGATGGTCGGGGTGAAGGGGGGTGGGGTGTGTGCAGTGCTGACGGAGGCGGGGTGGTATGTGCGTGTGGGGCCGCGGGAGATGGCGGTGCTGTATCGCGAGCTGGAGGGGAGGGGGAAGATGGAGTGGGGCGAGATGGCGAGGGTCCTTGAGGGCACGTTGAAGCTCTGAAAAGAGAACGTAAAAGCCACAACCTAGAGGAAGAAGTGCCCCTGCCTTCCGAAGCTTGTAAATATACAGTGGTTACATGCATACATGTAGTCTCTACTAGTCTTTGCCTTTTTTTTTCACTCTCCGGTGTTTGGGTTTGGTCTGGGAAAAATAGAGGTGCGATTTCTTCATTCCCTTGGTTCAGTCCCTAGCTATATATATAGAATAGGCCATCCCCCCCCCTTTGTCTTGCTCGTAATAGGGCTCCTAAACACACACATATATACATACTGTCTGTCTGTCTGTCTGTCTGTCTGTCTGTCTGTCTGTCTGCCTGTCTGCCTGCCTGCCTGCCTGCCTGCCTGCCTGCCTGCCTGCCTGCCTGCCTGCCCGTCGTATAGCAATTGCCTTAGTAGCTACTTACAAGTTGTAGATGTAGGTAGTTATTAACAAAGATGTACCCTAGTAGCTACTTGCAAGTAGATACATGCAGTTGGCAAAGGTCTGTCCCGGTAATGATCAAATTAATCGATTGATCAAGTAATCCTCCATAACCAAACCGAGAATATACCCCAAAGCCTGGCCTCCCTACTGGTTTTATGTTACATACCCGCGCTATAAAACCGTCCCAATTCCAACCATTAACCCCAGTCTCCTCCACCATTGACCCCCCCCCCCCCCCAACTCTCCAAGTACTACCACGTCAACCACACCGCCATCGATCCAAAACTGCAAACCGCCTGCTCAACCCCTACACAACACAACCCACGGACCTAAACCCACAAGTACCTATAATCTAATCTCTTATTATAATATCACGATCACACACGGTCTTCCCAATAGGGCCACAACAACATCCCCCATCCAGGAGCGCATATTACTATGATATTAGCCTGTTCGATATGGAGGTACAAGTATCCGTATTCGGCCTCGGCGCTGATTTCCCCGATCGTCCGTATACGCACGATGGCCCGAGTTAAGCAGTAGTACACGCAGTACTAATACCGATTTTTTTTTTTTATTTTCTTCTTGTCTTTCCTTCTCCTATGTAGACGGGGCGGGCATGCGTGAGGAAAATTGTAAAATCTAGAATTGCGCTTTCCCCTTTTCTTTTTTGTGATGGTACAGGTATATGGGGGTAGATGTGTCGACAGTAATATATAATATATACCACTGGCGGTGAAAATACATGTACTATAGCTAGGTAAGTACATACCAACATTTATACCTTCTATGGTGAAAGCACGGTTTTTTTTTTTTTTTTTTTTTGGGGCAAAAGGGGGGGGCCATATAATGCCACCAACAGCGGGGATACTCATTAATAATTGGACATTTAATTTTACTTATGTAGTATAATGTACATACAAAATGTACAGTACCGAAAAACCGCAGCTAGCGGGATACTGCAATGCTATACGGAATCACTACGGTGCATTTGCTACGGTACTGCTACGGTACTGCTACGGTACTGCTACGGTACTGCTACGGTATAATAGTTAGGATTTCAAAGTTTTGTACAATTAATTCTGTATTGATACAGTACCATGTATAGCACAGCAGGACGACTGAAATTCGGTGTTTATAGTACCACTAGCTAGTACTGGGAAATTATTGAGCATGCACTAATGTAGTATATATTATTGCACAAGGGGCTGGAGTTCAGTGCTTGTACCACCCACCGGTGATAAAAATTACTCCCACCACATCTACCGCTCCATATTAGTAGTAGTATTAACAACTCACAATTCGACCACATTTTCGAACCCAACAATTCTCGCGCCACCTCCACCACCACCTCCACGGACCACAATAAGCACCAACTCCCCCCTCCCCTCCCCAAACTATACGTACACATACTATACCTCCTAATCCCCTGCTATACATAAAAAGAAAGCTCTCCCCACCTTCAAAGCAGGTGGGGAGAGGGAGAGTATGATTTCGCCCGGGCTCGAACCGGGGACCACAAGTGTGTTAGACTTGTGTGATAACCAACTACACCACGAAACCAGCTGTTTGTCGTTTCCCATGCTGCTTAATTATTAAAATTTATTAGCGGCAGTGTGGTGTTGCTGTAGGCTGGCTAGCTAGCCTAGATCGAGCGTGGGGCCTTGGCGAATGTTTTTCTCGGGACGGCGGGGCTGCGAATGATGAAGTTATGGATTTGGGGAGTAGAGCGGCTTGGAGAGGGTTTAAGGGTGTTTGTGAGGGTCTTGGGGAGTTGGGTAGTGATGTGGTGGAGATGTGGTCGTGAATATTGGCAATTGAGGAACGAGTGCTCTGCGTAGAAGTACATCCGGGAAAGGAGCGAACAGCTACCGGATCTATTGACAATAATATCTAGAGCTATATCTTCTTTCTTCTATTAGAGAGTATTATACATCAGCCAAGTGTCATTTATAACAATTAATGGTTTATAAATCACAAAAATTTAGCCTGGACTCTACATACTTACTTGGTTTAATTGACTGCCAAACTTGGGGACTTATCAATTTGGTTCTCGCAGACGTTAGTATAAGTATATATATATAAAAAAATACACCAAAAAAATATCTAAAGGCCAGTGCTTACCCTAAATACATGCCCACCCCCAGTTCCAAATCTAGACGTAAATCTTCCGAACCACCCCCCACGGCCAAAGGCCGAGTGATACCTCATGAGTTCTAAACCAAACCCCACCTCAACCACAACGACTTCCTCCATCCAATCACCGAAGAAGCCTACGCCCAAAAAATTAACTTTTGGTATGATTGGTTGGTGCCCTATACGCTGTCCAAGTGGTTATATAGAGTAATTGGCTGCTTGACAAGCACGATTATAAACGCCGTCCTCCGGATCCACGGGCAAGCCGATACGGCCTACTTGCCCAACTACCGATTCCGTAGACCAATTATATACCTACGTTGAGAGCCCAAATTCTTAGGCCCGCTATTCTAAGCACTAGTGATAATCATTGCAGAATGCACACATGATAGACTCTAGCAAGCCATATATGGACAATCAATTAATCAATCAATCACTCGACCCTAGCAACCCCATCTTATTCTCCACAACCACGACCAAACAGCGAGCGGAAAACCAAAAACATATCTCTTAAGCCACGACACCCCCTCCCCCCCGGGAATCTCCACGGCCGCATAGATGCACCCAACCGCCGCCCATGGCCACTAAATTATCACCACCACCACCACCACCCAGTCATCACCCCAACCCCACTTACAACCTAAAACCCCCTCCCCGCCACCTTTTCATTCAACACCTAGTTAGTCCCGCCCTAAAAGCATCTATCTTGCACTCGACACCCTATCAACACCAGCGAAGTGTCACATTTTCACAAGATACTGGGCTCAACAAATACCCTGTGATGTTTATAGTTGACCAACTGGAAGGAGAAGATAACACGGCAGTTCTCCAGGGGATCGATAACGCCCGTCAAAATCTTCTCTAGCATCATTGATGGCCTATGACTATGGGCCAGCCAGCCCGATCCCATGCCATAGGACCTGTCTTTCCACAATTCCCGCTCCCTAAACACCACAGCACCCCCAGAGTCGAAGGAAGGCATCGATCTAATACTTTTCTTCACCATTCCATACCCAATTGACCACGCTCGGTAAATCTAATATGTTCCTCACCGCCGCCCAGCCACAACACAATACAACAATAACAAAACCCCGTCCAGCACCACCACCACCATACCCATGTCCATCCCAACCCCCCCCCCCCCCAAACCAGCAAAAAGAGATGAAGATTACTGATTGCGCCCGGGCTTGAACCGGGGACCTTCTGTGTGTGAGACAGATGTGATAACCACTACACCACGCAACCGATGAATCACGTGTACAAATTTAAGATTTTGAAACGCAATCATGCGATCTCACTCGATTTGGTAACGTTCCGCTCCGGAAACTGTCTCTCCCGGGATTACGCAATTCTCTTCAGATCGGCGGTGTTGGGAGCGTTCTGGACCGATGGTTGGTGATTCCGTTCATCTGCACATCTCTTGGCACTTCATGAGAATCATCACCACAGCAAAAACAAACTTTACAACCAACACCATGCAGGGTCTCCTGTCAACCCGGCATACAACTCTCAAGCATCCAAGAAAATCGAGAGGAGAACAAAAGGGAACGACACCGACGAGATTCGAACTCGCGCGCCCGAAGGCATCCGCTTACACTTTCCTAAGAATAGCAGGCGAACGTGTTAACCACTCCACCACAGTGTCCTGGTAGCCTTCTCCCGCTTAAAAAGTTAACAACCTTTTTTATTGAGGGCTAGGGTTAGCATACTCATCATATCTGCTCACTCGTCTCGCTACATTAGTACATGAGGGATCTACATGCACCACCCCACTTTTAAGGAAGGCCAGTAGGATTAACGGACGGTTTTGAGAGTCACGCGCGACCGTGAGTGAATTATTTTCTGGCCTCATGAAAAGTGGAAAAAGCAATGCAGGATGAGCGATAAACGGTTGTGACATAAAACTCGTTTGAAACGCGGTGGGAAAGAAAGCGCAATGGCGGTTGGTTGGCCCTGGTTGGCGATATGCGTTGAGGATCACGACGCAGGTCTGCGTATGGGGATTCACCCCTCTCTGCATCTCAACTGAAACACCGGCTCCCAATTTTTTTTTTGGACTCCCTTTAGGTCTCGCTGCTGCTGCGAGTACGTAGGGAATCTACCCGCAAGAGGCTCAAAAAAAAAAGACTCTGCTGAAGAGAAATGAAATTCAGCGAAATAACCGCGGCGACCGCGGCGCAGAGACCACAATCAGTGGCTGCCTGAGTTGCAGTCAATCCCCGCGTTCGGCTGCCGAAAAGGAAAGAAAGCAAGAAAAAATCTTCACCGTTGGGAGAGGAAGGGCGTTGTGTAACTTGTGTTGTTGTTTGGTGGAGCAAGTTGGAAATGTCGCCAGAGAGATGGGGGAATCGCGTTTGGATGAATGTCGATATCCGCCCGTCTGGGAATTTGATGTGGTTCGAGAAGAATGGCATAAGAAAGAAACAACACCATTCCATTCCCTTCCTTGCCTTGCTTGCCTTGTTTGCCAACTCGCCTGCTTTGCCTGACATGACATGGAAACATTCCCATCTGTTCGAAGCTTCTTTTTTTTTCTTCCCCGCACAATTAGCGGAGAATTACCTATGTACTTCCTCTGCAATATGATGTTTGCTTTCCCTTTTTTTCCCTTTTTTTCCCTTTGCTCGGCATATACTCCAAAAAACGCCACCCCACAAGAAATCCTGGAACGGAAGCACCTTCCCCCTTCTTGTTTCCCCGCAAAACGCTAAAACCGCCCCACTGCCTGCAGGTTGGGCGATTCACGTGGTACACGCATGCAGCACCGTCGGTGGATTACTGCATACATTCAGCAGGATGGTGTACTACTCTGCTCTATGTATGTAGGTTCGATTAAATTGCTCTCTCTCATTCTCGCCTGGGGGCCCGTAGAGTTGCAACTCGACCGGTATATCGACGATCTTATCAGGCCGGTATGCAACATAAACTAAGATCATGAAGAACCCCCCCCCCCTTCCTCTCGCTCCCTTTCGTCTCCCTTCGATCCCCCCTTAGAAAAAACAATCAAGGTACCGAGAATAAAGTATGAATGTATTTACATACGGTCAGAACCGAGAGAGAGGGGGGGGGGGGGGTGCCCGGACCCTACTACATACATACCAGATTGCCGATAAATCCCTCCAAACAGACATGACTGCAAGGAACAAAGCTTTTTTTTTCTTTCTTTCTCTCTCTCTTTGCCCTGTCACGCGTCTGCTGGTCTGGAGGTACATTACATACTCACTACTGCATGTGTATGTATGTAGAGTGACATGACATGACTCTCCTCTCTTCACGACACCCCTCTCTTCGCCAAGTAGAGAACTGAGAGGAGGGGGGAGGGGGGGGGGGAGTGCTTCAATAGGCATTTCCACCCCCGTTATCGGAATCGGTAGGCTTTTTTTTTTGTCGGGGCGCTTGGGGATTGAACCTAGAGTAGGTACCAGCCCATGGAGTCCCTAAGGATACTCTCTAGAGATGTGAGTGCCACTACGGGTGGTGCTGAATGTAGAGTCCAGCCTACTGCCAGCCGGCCTAGGCATGTATGTACAATTACATACTCTACCTGAGCGCGAGGGGGGGGGGGGGAAGCGATTGACTGGACAATGAGTTCAACAAATTGCAAAAGCCCAGGTCCAGTTCGTCCCATCATATCAAGTCACCTCATGTCTGAACAAAGCTCCCTCCAGTCCCAATGTTTTTTTTATATCATTTCGATTTCTGTTTCTAGGTACACAATGATCGCATAATCCAGTCCCAATGTTTACATACATACATATATACATACCCTACTGCCAGTACCCCCTAGCTGCACCGCTAATTGGCTCACAACCTCACCTCTACCCAGTAAAAATCTCCACTCAAGACTACATAATAAAAACTTCAAACAAGGACCACAAGTTGCAAAAAGCAACAGGAAATTAAATGGCATCGTGACATCTCAAAGTACCCCCCCCCCCCCTCCTCAGTCTCCCGTAATAGAGCTGCGCTTGCCGTTTTCCCCTCCCATCCGTGTGCGAGCCGAGCCGAATTGTTAGGATTTTGCTTTTTCTCACCGACCGACGACGACGATACGGGGGAGGGCGGAGGAGAATGAGGAGGCTGGTGTTTCTTTGGCTGTTTTGGTTTCTAGCTCGGACTCCACCTCCGTACGTACGGGTACGCCCGTCACGAACCAAGCATTGTGTGCGGGACTGGGCTGGACCAAAACGAAAAGAACACGGACTCTATTTGTTTATTTACTTTTGACTTACACTTCAATTGGTTGGAATGTAGGGAAAAATGGGTTACAGATGAAACCAAAATCATGACATTCTCCACTGCTGGAAAAGTATCTTGCATTGAATTTTTTTCTCATACCCAGCCCTTTGTGTGGGAGGGCAGCGAAGTGAACTATGGTTATTTAGGGTCGGCTAGTATCGAGGCCTAGAGTAGAGTAGACAGGAGTAGGGTAGAGTAAGGAGGACAATATATATATATAAAAAAAAAGGAAAAGTAGGGAGAGATAGCAAGAAATTTCACACAACACGCACACACGCACACATACATACGCACACGCAAAATAACAAAAGAGAGGTATATAAAGAAACACATAGGAAAATCACAAGGAAAAATAGCAATAAATAAATAAAATGGTGACTCCAAAGCACAACTAGGCTGACTGATCGCGTGCGATCACCACAGCTACTAAACTAACTATCGAAACACAGGCATATTGACCAAACAAAAGGAAGAACAAAAAGGAAGAAAGGGTATAGAAAACCAGATCCGCCAGTAGAGAAAGTTCAGAAAGTATAGATACTAGTCGCCTTAAAGGTATAAAAAAAAAAGAAGCTAGAAGAAAATAATAATAAGTAGGTAAATGCGAAGATAGACCGATGAAAACCGACTCAATGATGATGCATCCAAGAAAGAAAAGAGAAAACCCCACCAGCACAACATAATTCGAAAGGGAAAATACACAGGGAAAAAAAAAGAAACAAAACTCCTTATGCCCAGCAATTTCTTTTCAGTAATATTTTCAGCCTTTTCACCGCTTTTTGGTTGAAATAAAGACGAAACCTGATACCAATTTGCAGTCAAAAAAGAAAGAAAAAGGAACAAGTCAAAAACAAATGAAACTGATTTGTTGAAAGCGTCTTGCTAAACGTAGACCTAATCATCCTACCGCCCCGCAGCGATAGCTTCCGTATAAGCACCCCATCCGTCACCTTCGCTGGGTGGTGTGGGCCATTTTGGTTGTTGCAAATCATCGTCTTTCCTACTCCTTCGGACCAGAACATCGACCGCCTTAGAATAACTGTTAGCCCGGTTTCCCACACGTGGGTTTGGTGTTGGGTATCCATTGGGGGCATGGGCACCGCTTGATGCCCTTACATCATGGGCTGATGTTCGCCTGGGGATTGTTTTTTCTGTTCGGGAAGCGGCAAGTACCTCATCGACGAGTTCGTCGTTCTCATCCGGAGTTTCATATCTTTGTCTGGCATTCCGTACACTTCGTCGCGTCCTAGAACTGATTGGTGCCACCACAACCCCGCTGCTTGGTACAGCCTCTCCACGCGATCCGCCCGGGGTAGGTGGGAAACTGGAGTTTCGTCGAATGGAGTTGGGGTTGGTCCCTTTGCTGCCAGAGTATGTAGAGCTATTTGAATCGTCCAACACGCCATCAACGTCCCTAATAGCCCTATCAAATGCTCCAGTCTCGCTGGGACTCTCCACCAATATGCTGCTCCTATTACTTCCACCACCTGCATTACCCCCCCAAGCAATGCCACAACCAATTCCAGCCTCTAGATCCTCATCGCCGGGACTTCCAGGAAGCCCGCCATTTTTTCCAGATAGTCTCCGCGCGCGCTTTCTTAAGTGAGAAAAAAAACTCTCCTTTTGCGCACCTGCCGAGGGTGGGCTTGCCAAACCTCCATTTACATTCGCGTTGCCATTCAACCTTTCAGCTGCCATTGCAACATGCACGTTTGTATAACCATTGCCATTCTGTGAATTCGTTGAAGCCACTGACAACTGTCGGCCAAGTTTCTTTACTGTCTTTTCTTCCATTCTTCTCCTCTCCTTTTCCATAGAAGGTGATTGGTTCTCCCTCCGTTGTCTAGCAGCTTCAACAGAAACAGTGTCGCTCAATGGGGATACTGGCCTGATTGTAGGCAGTATCATCATTGGTGCTGCACTGGTTGATGCACCTGCCGCTGGTACTTTTTGGGCATGCCATGTACTCCTTTTCTCTGATTTTGGTTTGAAGTCACGGTCTATTGTTGTTGTGGGGGGTGGGGAAACAACGCCATCACCTCTTACTGTACCGATGAATGACTTTCGGAACCATGAGTTCTTCTTTTCAAGCGTAGGCTGAACCTCTGTGATCGAGTCCCTCGATTGTTTTGTTACAAGATCAGACTGCTTTCGGAGCATTCGTGACGGTGTGTTTGATCGAGGAAGGAGAGGATCCACTGCATCTTTGAAGTACTCATGTTGAAGAGCCTGGATGGAAGTTGGACGGTTACGTGGGTCCCACATCAAACATTGTGTAACAAACGTTGCCAACGACGCAGGCCATGTAGGTGACTGAAGAATGGTCTCCATGGGTTGAGGTGCCATCTATTTATAGTTAGTATTAACCCATACTAATGATTGAGGTAAGGGGTAGGTATGCATGCAGACATATGAGAATAAAATTCTCGCAGTCCGCGCGTGTATAAGAAGTTAACGCACCCTTGGAAAGCTAAAACCCAATCTTCCTGCTAATCTCGAGCCCTCTTTCCACTCACCACCACCCATCTTCTTTCCATTCCGCCCAATCCACTGCCCTGGAGACCCCATAACCTCGCATACTCTCCAAACCTGATCTACTTCATTACCACCTGGGAATAAAGGTTTCAATGTTGCTACCTCTACAGCCATTGCACCAACTGCCCAGATGTCTACTGGCGCGCTGTACTCGCCAGCCCGCAATAGCACCTCAGGTGCTCGGTACCATCTTGTTGATACGTATGTTGTATATGGAAGTTTTGACGAGGTCTCACGCGCAAGTCCAAAATCTGCAATTTTGACGGTGTACGTCGGAGGTGTCGCTGGCGGTGTCACGAGATTTGAGTATCGGCGGAAGGAGCCCGTAGAATCGTGGGGGTTCTGGGCTGATGTCGAAACGAGGATATTCTCAGGTTTGATGTCTCGGTGGAAGAATCCGTGAGCGTGGATGTGCTCTAATCCGGACAATATTTGGAATCTGCCCGGTTGGTCAATACCTGAACCCTAAAAAGCGATCCTCACACGGTAAACCTACAGTACACTCTTTACCACACTTCCTTCGAGTAGCTTGCCCTCTCTTGCCTTCATCAGCTGATAGAGATTCCCGTCCATGTATTCCATGCAGATATGTAGCCTCTTTGTGTGGGGATCCAAAAAGATATCCAAAGCCGGTACTAGGTGCTGGTGCGCTGGCAACTGTCGTAGAAAGATGACTTCCCGGAGCTCCAGGCATGGTGCGAAAGAGTCAAAGGTCTTCTTCATCGTTTTGATAGCAACCTATGCAGAAATTAGAAAGTCACATCTAAAGAGTAACACAAGTAATCATGATACACACCACACTCCCACGCCTTGCCACACCAGCTCCAGCCGACCGCACCTTGGCAAGTACGACACTGCCAAAACTTCCATCACCAATATCCTTAATGATCTCGAATCGATCCGTCAATGCCATGGTTGATGATGAGGTTCCGCTGACCATTGTGGTTGATTAGGTATTTTGACTGGAGATGATTAGCATTCGACACAAATAAAAGTGCGCCAGGGGTGTGTGGGAAACATATATACCTAAAGAAATAGGAGGCAAGCAACTCCACTAATTAGGTACCACGGATATAAGATCCAACAAATGTGCCCGCTAAACTACGAAAGATATAAAATAAATAATAAAAGCTCGCGCCGATACAGAAAGAGATCAACTAAAAATTAAGGTTTCAACTTTGAATGTGATTTGAATGGACTCCTCGGAGGTCGGTATATGCCTCTTATGTTGCTTGAGGTTTGAAACGAATGGTGTATGTCCTAGTAGATGGATGATGTGTTTTCTGTTGACAGCGACTCAGACTCGGCACCCAAGTGCTTGATGATGCTTCCTTTAGTCGGGAGACGGTAGAAGCAGCAGAGGTGCAGAGCTGGAAATAGGTTGCAGGGGCCAGCTTTGACGACGTTGCAGACTGAAGACCGAGAAGGCAGAGAAGGATGTGAAGGGGAGAGCGGGGAGGGGGGGGGGGAGCAGGAATAGGAACACAAAGGCAGAAGGGGGAGAAGAAAGTGCGATGGAACCAATGAAAACCAGTAGGACCAATAGGGGTGTTTTCGACTGGGATTGGGTGGAACCGAACAGCTGGGGCAACGAAAGAGAAGAAAGGGAAAGAAAGAGAGAACAGGAAACAGGCAGCGACAGAAAGAGAGCGTGGGGTGGAGAAAGTAAGTGAGTGGGTGGGGAGATATTTTTTGCTGCTGCGAGAAGGGAGTGAATGCGAGTGAGCGTGTGCAGCGGACGGTAGGTGCGTTGGTGGTGGTGGTGGTGGTGGTTGCGCCTGTCTCGTGGGATTGTGCTTATGGTGTTGCAGTGTTGCAGAACGGCGGGTCGAAAGGCCTGAGAACTGGTCAGGTCAAGACCCAAGACGATCCGCTATGAACCCCTGCGTCCCGTTTTCTCTTGTAACTTCCTACTTGCCCTCTGAATTTATCAGGCGTGTTTACAGTATAATTATTAAATTTTTAGCAAGAAGGAGGGGGTATTGAGGGAGGGGAGAGGTCCTTTGATTTTAGACTCTCACGCGCTTTTCCCACTCAAATTCCTCTCCAACTGTTTCCTTGATATACTTAGAAGGTAAGTAAGATCAGCGGCAGTAGTAGTAGATCCAAAGAAGGTAAAGCCCTGTGGCAATACTTCTTACTTGCGTCTCCTGTGAGGCACGAATTGGTAGTGCACTCTACTCTAGATCGAATATGTGCGAGTACCCAGGTAGTTATGTGGGTGTGTGGTATCGGCTGCAGCCGCGCTACTTTTCGCGATAGGCGAATGAGCGGGAGAAGAGACGGATGACAGTGTAGGCAATGTCTGATATCAAGCTTGAATTGGACAAAAGAACAAGATGACGAGAATATCTCTCTTTCTCTGAATAGAGTGGTAAAGCGTACGTCTTTGGCGAGATGAGCCCTTTCCCCGAATGTAGGTTGCGCACAGAACCCTCTGCACCTTGGCCAAATTTCAACCAATATTTACGCGTTTCCTGTACGGCTGTGTGGGTCGCGCGTGGAAATTGTCCCGAAAAAGGGTGATGAGATGGTTCTCCGGATGATTGATCGTAAAGGAAGGGAGTAATCAATGCATCAATGGTTATTGGGGGGTAAAATATGCGCAAACCAGATGGCGAGATCTACCGTCGACCGGAGGATTTTGCGGTTGTGGCGGTGGGTGGTATCACTGGGTATGTCTCTCGGAGGGCTGAATATCGAACAGGGAGAGATACATGAATGTACTCTACTTTAGGACGTTGGTAAAGGATAGGATAGGATAGGTAGACTCTAGAGTGCTCTGCACAGCGAAACTTAGGTAAATATGGTAAGGTAAGTGAGAATAGATGGGATATGGATAGATGGGATATGGAGGGGTCATAGATGAGTCTATCAAATGACCAGGGGGGGGGACTGTTGGAACAGAGGAGCAACAGAGGGGCTGTTACATTACTTACTCCTACTCTTACAGACGGTGATGGTGATGGTGATAATTGTGATAATGATATGATATGCCCCTCTTTTGGATATTTGCTTTCTCTAGATACTGAATGTAGAGACGTACCTAGGCGTATGCACATGATGTAAGTATCTACCTATGCACGGTGGGGGGGGACCGTTGATGGGAGGGGGGGATGTTGAACGTCCTCGTACAGGATACTATTTTGAGACAGCGGGTTCCCTGAGCTGCACTAAAAAGTCATAAGTTCTCTCTCTATCCTGTTTTCATCATCACCACCTTCAGGAATTCTCTCCACTTACGAAACAACGCCAATTCACCTTATTTCAGTCCAGCGCAGTTATGAGCAACAACACCATCAGCAGCAGCAGCACAGCTTGCAGAAGGCAGCCCAACAGGGCAGAGTGTCCTCTTTCGGGGATTGGGTGTGGTGATTTGCGGTTTGTTGTGTTGGCAGGGGCCAGGGCTGTGGACATGCAGCTGTTGGGCTGTCAAAGCCTTTTCCATGTCCGCACCAGGGGAGGAGTGGCCGTGTCTGCCGAAACGGGTTGGCTTGTCGTCGGATATATGATCCCTGAAGTCTTAGACTGTTCTAAGGGCCAATCCCTTCCAGATGGTTTCCTTCGTTTCTTTTTTTGGGAGCTTTACCGTAAAAGGATTAACGGCAAACAGGGAAGAAAAATACGCCTGCAATCTCCGCCGATATTGGACATATGGGAGGTGGGGAACAGAACAACAAAATTTAAACTTGAATCCGAATTTTGATTTTTGATTTTTTCCTTCTTCCTGTGTAGACCGCCGCCAGCGCCGCCAGTACATACTGTAGTATTCTTGAAGTATCTCTCTGATATATGAGTAACTTTCGGACGACTGCATGCGCTCAAATGTTTCCTTGTGTGAGGTTGTCCGCTTTGTCTCCTCTCTGACGCGCTTGTTTTGCCTCCATAGTCGACTCACGTGGGAAGACGAAAAAAAGTCCTTAGCATCGATCCAGTGAGTGCGAACCATTCCTGTTCTCTTGCAGTGCAGGGACCTCCTCCTTCTTCTCCTCCAGCTTAAGCTTGAACCTCCGTTGCAGGCATGAAAAATTAGGCTCCTGCGGCGCCGAGAAGCTGTGGAACGAACGAAGTGACAGGTCATGTTTTGGCTGCGTTCGCAACTTGCCGTGTTTAGGAAAGCAGTGGAGTCTTGGCAATCGCTCGAAAAAGAAGCTGTTGAGTCAGAACGGTTTTGGAGAGCGGTGATAGGCCAGGGTTTAGGGCTGTTGAGTTCCCTGCATGATGATGATAATAATTGTCGGGCCTTGGCGGTGTAGGTAAGATGGGATGGCGACAACATGAAGGAAATCCCTTGTCTTGCAAGTGAATGTGGAATATAAATAATATCAAATTGCAAGACAGTTAGCTGTAGAACATCTTCTCAGCGTTGTGTCTCAAAAGATTACAATTCCTCACGCGGAAAAAAATTAAAAACGATCTTTTATCGTACACAACCCGCTGGCAACCGATTGGACACTATACACAGTTTCGTCTCGACACGGTGTTTCTCTGAAAGGGGAAGGGAAAAACCAATATGATCACACGAGATGTTACATCCAGCCAAACAACCAAGCTTCTTACTATGTACTCTCACTAACCGAACGGTGATATCCCTCTTCTGACTACTCACTAACCGAACCGTGATATCCTTCTTCCAACATCGTTCCGTAAACGGCTCCCCTTCTAGACGCCACATTTGGGCGACCTTACTGCTTTCTCATCCCTCGATGGTATAAATTCACAAGCCAACCGGGATCTCAGGCAGAGAAAGATCTCCAGTATGCTTGCTACTCATCTAATTCTCAGGTCGGCAAGAACGGGTCTTTCCTTGAACCCTGAGCCTCCAGATGCCCTCTCGTTTACCCAACCCAGCCCAACCTAAACCTCAAGGTGAACGTTTACTCTAATAGGGGCCAGCCACCAAACATTCACCGGCCGCCCTGCGGGGAATTCAACAAAACATCATTACCTACATATTACAAACATGTATGCAATTGCTTATGTCGAGATGGCCCTCACAAAGTGATATACTCTATGTAAGCTACATGTATGCTGTATGCATACGCACATGTGGAGTACATATTCTTCTGGTTCCAGAGTATCGGTAGCTGACACATATGCTCTTCGAGCTTTATATCGCAACTCACAAGTTCGTGAACTGGTTCTGTTTCCCCACCATGATGATTAAAGTAATTACATGCTACATCAATGCAATTCCAACTGTCGTCGGACGAGATGAGCCACAAAACGCCCAGATGGGATGGAGTGAAAAAGAAAGGGACATAACGCGTCGCACAGGTATGCCGTACATACAGAGGACCCAGCGTTTCAGAATCTCCCGGGAAAAGAAAGAAAAAGTGCATGCATGATGCTCTGCTGCTGTTTATGAGCTAGCCCATCGTAGCATCCAGCCATCCATCTCTCCATACATCACACCTGGTTCCCGGTATTAATAATTACCCGGATCGTTTCATGAGAATCTTTCCAGGACGTCAAAGGTAAAAGAGAGAACAGCTCAATGACGAGACATCATCGCCTTGGGGAAATAGCCCTCTTGTAAAGTTGGAGGTTTAAAGTACAAGCTGTGTCACACCTAGCCTGGATATAGTCTCTATGTTCCCTTCTACCTGTTTATATGACTGTGATGGAGACCAACATATATCTATCCCCATATATATATACATACCCATGGGCCCCATCGAAGAACTAATGCCTCGTAACGACCATGACACGAAAAGCTCACCCCCCTTCTTGGGTTCACAGAACTCATTTCAATTCTCAATTCGCCTTTCAGAATAGTGCCCATGACCTCGGTTGCGGGACGGCGGAACATATGACGTCGGAGAATATCGGTAGACAGCATTTATGGAGCTACACCAAAGGTTCGCTGCTTGCCATACCACATATAGCACATGAATTTTATCGATATGTACCAGCTGTGCGGGAATGAAATGAACATCAACCGTGGCTTCGTTTCCTGTTGGGATTGGCAGATGCAATGTTCTGTGCACAGACAAGATGGGTAGAAAAGAGGGCACTTGGACTCGCCATGATTAGAGGCTCGTGTTCCTGAACGTTGGGGACAAAACATTTTCTCTACTTCCGAAAATGCCCACCCTGTCAATGTTTGGGTTGTTTACCTTTAATAAGGAGATCGCCGGGCAATCCCAATGAGAATTGACCCCAAAGTCAACTTCTGGACACCGGTGATTGGTAAAGCACATGAAAACTTTGATTGGTGTTTCACGATAGGAATTGAGGTCAGGGATGAGGCTGTGAAAGTTCATTTCGCAAAAACGTGCCCCTAGGTGGCGAAGTACCGCAACCTAATATCACTTTATTCTAGAATAACCAAGATCAACTGCGGTCAGACTTTCAGAAAGAAAACGCCCCAAGGGGTAGGTACCTGGCTATATCCCACTCCCATGGTACAAAACACTTTGGAATTTGACATCCTTCACCAACGTATGTGCAGTGCCGCCCGACCTTCCTTGATTGCCTGCCAGCGCTGTCACAGGATGGAGAAACACGTAGGGTCCTATAATTGTTGACCGACCTACCGTGTCCCAGGACCAACTTGCCACCTGTGCTTCGCACTCGTAAGCTCAGCTTCCCATGCGGGACTGCGTACATACATGTACTCTACTATACTCTACGGACGGGTAGATCTGTCATACAAAAAAACAAAAGAACAATCTTTAAAGTTGGCAGTGAATCCGCACGCCGCACGCCGCACGCCGCCCGACCGATACGTAGGCCCATTCCATTCATTCCGTGGAGTCTATTTGCTGGCCCAATAAAAGCAACGGTGGGTTCCGGCCCTGAGCGAGCTTGATAGGGTGGGATAC
This sequence comes from Morchella sp. 2016-41, assembly GCA_024713855.1. Lineage (NCBI taxonomy): Eukaryota > Fungi > Ascomycota > Pezizomycetes > Pezizales > Morchellaceae > Morchella > Morchella sp. 2016-41. The sequence goes on from JAMGZD010000003.1 coordinate 214,733, forward strand.
TTCGGCCCATATGTAAATCAGGTTGATCCCTGGCGGGAGGAGCTGTCTATCGGAAGATTTGTGGTTCGAGCGATGGCCTGCACGGGCCAATGGATGGGTTTTCTGTTCTTGGCTGGTGTCAGACAGATCGGGACGGAGATCGGAGGATTCCAGCTGGAATGAAATTCTTGTATAGCCTAGGTTGCATATGATGTAGCTTTGCTTTCATAGCATCGGGCTACACGCCGCCCGCCGCTGGGAACCGGCCACGAGTGATAGTGTGTGATCGCTGAAAGCTGGCGGCGGTGTGTTGTCACTGTGTGTAGAAACTTGTTTCGTTTGGACGGGAAACATTGCGCAGATGTTTTCAGGGTTGGGAATCGGTACGAGAGCCAAGCTCCCGGCTACAGACCTGCGGGAAGCATATGTGGATATAGTTATAATTACGGTACCGGGAAGACGGATGAACTTACAATCCTCCATTCCGCCAGACTGAGACTGCGGTTAACTATGTGATCATACGGCAAGTATATATACATATCTCCTGGTAGAAATAAAAGGTTTGGCTCAACATTCGCACACGTGGAAAGCCCCCCCCGTAGTGTAATGTGGATGCAAACACCCGCGAGAGCTAGCTACATAGCTATCTGAGCAGTTCTGGTGGATGATACGCATATGGCTCGAAAGTCCAGAAATCTCCATGACACCGAGACAGGTTTGATACACTGTGCCTGAGACAGATTAGAACACCCCGAAACGTCACTTTGCCTGCGAGTTCTGACTGATTCGTCGCCTTCAGAAGCGTACCCAGGTATAGCCAGCAGCATACGAGTCATCATGAGCTTTCATCTTGTAATCAATACATGTGTATGTATGTCAATCTGGTTAATTAAGACACATAGTATGGATCACCTACCATAGTACGGAATGAACAACAGTAGGCCAAACTCGTACCAAAGCTAAAAAGTTAAAAGAGAGCTCGATCCCGGATTCGAACCGGGGTTGCCGGAATTTTCTTTTGCATCAAAATCCGGAGTGATAACCTCTACACTAACCAAGCATATTATTATCCATCAAACACGGGCTTTTGGAGGTCCTCCCGGGAGCTTTCGCACTAGGCTATCTGTATAGTGCTTCAGAGTAAAGAAATTTCTGATTCGGAAATGTCTTAGATTGCAGCAGCCGTATATACATATTTGGCACATCTTAGCTGGGCTCGTTGGGTGTGCTTCATGTCCCGTCACTCGTGCCACCCCTAGGTTCCAGGTCCCGCAATCATAGACCCAACTTTTATTACTCTACCCATTTCCGTGACGCGCATGAACGCAATCACAACCGCATAGCATTACTTCCAACCCTCTGGGATCCGTCGCTCCATCGGGTGCTGCTTCCCCAGCCACTTACTCGGCGTGATAGAGTGTTAGGTGTGTTGATTATCTTCCTGCATGCACTTCTCCGGATGAGCGCATATCTCAATTGGACCGCAGGTGTAGCATACTCTACATAGAGTACTCTTCTCTCCTTGTACTGATACCTACATACATACGCTCACCCACAAAGTGCAAGATACCCGCCGACGTTTGGTTGGGTGACCCTGCATGCTTGCTTTTTTTCTTCTTCCTCTTCTCTTGGTTCTTACTTTTTCTGACGGTGTGATCTTCAATACATCGACTGTGGTTATATTGGCTGGCTGTATGTACTCTAAGCGCTCGCTCGCTCGCTCGCTCGCTCAGGGTGCAGACGGGGGCAAAGATTTCTGATGGGCAGCTGGGGTAGGGTTAGGGGGGGGGGAGATGATCTGCGGGTGCTGGTGGCGGATGCGCTGGGAGATGCGCGCGCACACCCTGCGATCGGAGAGGGCTTTGAGCTTATCGGTGGTGAGTGTGCTGGGTGCCAGTGGGTTTGAGTCGAAAAGCAGCATACTGATAACGAGTGTTTTGAAAATCGTCTTGCTCTCCCCCGCGGCTGAAGGATCGCTCAAATTGAAACATCACTTTTGGGAGTGGGTGGTGCATATTGTGTTTTTGATATGAATAATAATAATAATGATGATCGGAATAATAATATATTTTGTCCATTCACAGCTACAGTCGGTGTAATATTTGGTAATTGCATAATTGCTACGTACATGTATACTTGCCTGCCCAGTCAGCCAGCCCGGATGTCCATGGATGGTTTGGTATGCTGTCCAGAATCCGGCCTGCATCGTTTGAGCAGTTCAATATTATTGACCAGTGTCCTGTTATGAGGGAAATATTAGACCGCCTCTAGCTCTGCCTCTGTCCCGCATCCCCCACGATATATATAGGGCTAGTTAGTTAGAGGTCGATATCAGGGCTTTAACTTCTCTCCCATGTTTCTCTACAAGACAGCCCCTAAGCTATACATTATAGCATGATAAGAGCAGAGAACAGCCAAGAATCTTAAATTAGATTGATCCTGTCATATACTACTCTACATGTAGTTGAGCCTAGATCTCGTGTCTACTCGTTTACCACGGATAGAACCAGAAAAAATAAGTGAAGACAGGGATAATTTGTATGGAGTGGCGCCGTCTTGCCATACAAATAATCCCTGACCTTAGCAACTGCATTTTCTGGTTCTTATGCTGGTAAACGGGTACATAACATTAATCATGCCAGGGCTAGGGTTAAATCGTACTAGCTTTTTTCTTTTGTTTAATTCATTAATTGCATTACATCGTACTAGCTACTGTTAGTACATGCAAACAATCACAAGTCTTACTGACTGACTAATATAAGCATATGCAATACTCACAAGGGGCTACAACTAATAACGGCGAGAGCAAGATACCCTCTTAGACTACCGACAAAAGGGTTCGGCAAGGACAGGCCCCGGGGCGAGGGGTCTAAGCATAATTACATGTATATAAAACTACGTGCGCCTACTCAATCAATCCCATATCTAAATGTGGCATTGAGGTGTGATTAATTAATTAAACTAATACTATAGCTAGTTGGCCGCCACTGTTAATTACATGTACTTGATTAATCGTATGATCCACCACATGCACAGTAAGGAGATCCCTCAGTTGTTCAATCTCATAGTCCAGAATTAGGTATGCTCTTAGTAAACATCATGACTCAATGTGGATTTGGGGCTAAACGCTGAAGGTAATCTCTTATATATAAGTACATGTAAGTACCCATATGAGTGGAGACTATAAGATTCAAGGAATTTTATTCATTTTCTAAATCGAGTATGGCACGCGCCCTTTCTGTTAATTACCCCGTCTTTTGTCAGCGTCGGAGGAAACTAGAGAGTTCTTGTCTGTTTTATTGTATATAAATGTTGGTCTGCCTTTCGGTTGATTGAGTCCCTTTCCGCAATTGTTGCTGAATACGGATTCCGAGCTTATGAGCTACAAGTACATGTATGAATCACCATATGCCACTACAATATCAAAAAATGGATGGTGGGAACAATGGAATAGTTTGGTGTATTAAGGGTTATATATAAGGATACTTAATTAATTGCACTATAGTAGAGCATACAAGAATGTAAGCAACATACATATACTAGTAGTGCGATTCTCGAGAGAGGGTAGGTGTGTCAACTTGAATTTCAATTGGCAGAAACCGACCTTTAGCTCGAAATAAGCTTAGACTAGGGTCTAAATTTACTTGAAGCTCTTCCTACAAAATCAATTGCCACTCAAGTTTACACACCTACCTACTATCGAAAATCGAGCCATATATCGTCAATCTACCCAGTCAAAAAAGCAGCCTATACTTCTAACATCTGTGATTTATTGTCATAGCTACATGTACTTAGCCGAAAGTTTGCATGTAACTAAAAACATTTGACGAACCAAACATTTGTGATTCGGCAGATAACGAGTGATAAAATATGACACGATAGGAGTGTTTTTTTTAGCCCATTAATTGCGTGCAGGCTTTCATCTATGGCAATTAGGTGGCCCGGGCTTAAAGGTAACGGAATTTGAGTTGCTTATAACTTCACCACCACAATAGATATCAAGAGAAAAACTAGACAGTGGTGAAGAAGAGATTGTCTTGATAGGTGATGCCTATAATGGTCATGAAGTTATAAGATATTGAAATTGGCTGTTTTTGTATGTAAAAAAAACGCCAAGAGTGAAGAAGTGGAATAGTATTATACTAATTTATACTCCCAGAAAGCGGGCCTACCTGAGCCGTGGTAGTCAGGCATCAAGCTGGCTAGAAGTGTACCCTCTTATTGGCGGCTTGTCACCTTTAAGACTACCACATTGATTCGCCTCAACAGGCGGCCACAAAGTACGTTAGAATTCCCCTATCTAGACATTTGTCTTGAAAACGCCCCCTAATCTCCGCTCATGATCGCTTTAAAAGCCAACTTCAACGTCTTATGGGCCATGGTAGGCGCACCATAGCGTTTCATGGGGAAACTTAAGTGGTACATGGCAAGAAAGAGATGATAACATGAAGGGTTGGTCGGCGCCGGGTCCAAGAAATACCTCTTTACAACTGTAGAATAAACAGTTTAAGGTTGAGAAATGGTAGTTCCGTCTATTTAGGTACTTACCTTCCCAAAAGAAATAATTTTTTACGTACAAAAAGATCTAGACGCTGTACGTCTAGCAGACTTGGCACATGTAGTACTTAAGAAAGGAGGTAAGAGAAAACGTCCCCTGTATTTGAATCCAAAGAGGAATGATTGGTTTTTGAGGGTATTGCGTGCAACGGTCAGGGGAAGAGGCGAGACGTTATGAGAGGGAATGATAAGATAGAGGATTTAGGGTCTATGGAAGATGAGAATTGTATCAATAGGAAGTGGGCGCATGACGAAATTGGAATTTCAGAAGGGAAGGGAAGAAAAGAGCATTAGAGGTTTCGACCCTTTAATATCCTCTACTTACGGTTATAATTGGCCCACGGGTTGTCCTCTGGCATACCGTCAGCCTTAGAAGCCTTTCCCCATCCGTTTTTCCTTCTGGCTGGCTGCTGTGACGAGTAACCGGAAGGTGAGGCAGTAGATGAGGCTCTACTCGAGCCCCCAACGGATCTATTTTTATCCATAGTTTCCCATTCGTCGTCGTCGTCCTCGACAGGAGGAGCACGACCGGCGTAGGTGTTAGAGGGCTGATTAGCACGGGAGCTAAACACAGCTGGAGCACGCTGTGCGGTGCTAGGACGTGCCGGAAGCTGGTATCCTTGATGTCTGGAAGAACCGCCATGAGTGGATGTAGCAGAAGATGAGACATCTTCAAATTCATCCTCATCGTCCTCACCGGCAGCCGACGACCAGGCAGTCGCCTTATTCTGAGGTCTATAAGGATTGATATTATTGGCAGTCAATCCTGACGTGCCACGATCCCACTAAGAAATCGTTAGCAAAGAAAACCAATCATTGGAAGTACAATAAGTAGGTTTCAACCCATACCTCGATTTCTGCTTCATTATCATCGTCGTTGCTTTCTTCATCGACATCACCGGCATCATCAGGAAGAAGCTCAGGCTCAGCAGCAATATCAGAGTCGACACACTTGATGCATCTGGCGTTATCTGGGTCCTTCCGCTGGTTTTTGGCGAAAAGATCCAGGCCCTTCACTTTGTCACAAACATAGCATTTGAGCTCAACAGTTTGGTTTGCGGTGCACTGGGAGCAAGTGGCATGCACTGAACCCACATCCTTCTTGACTGGCTGGAATCAGCACCAAAGTCTACCTTGAAGAACTTACGGTTGAGCTATGGTGCTCGGTGGCTTTTACTTACTGGTTCGACCTCCTTTATTGTACGCAGTGAATTTGAGGAGCTGGCGGTTGGAGAATTCATCCCTGCTCTTCGGTTTTTTACAGATCGCACACCTAATCTGCGAAGGTGCCCCACCATCCCTATCAGGTATATGAGTTAGCAGCGATGCCCATGCCTCCAAAATAGTGAACCAGAAAACGCAGCGAAAATAAAATTTGACGCAAACCTGTTCGAGCCAGCAGCCGCTCCCGGTCTCTTATCAAAAGTGTTCCATCCCGCACTTCCTGTCGCAGATGGTGTACCTCCAGATCTACCGGCCATGTCTAGATTCCTTCTGTGAGAGCTAAAGGGTTGGTCTTAATTGATGAATTGCAAAAGCGCAGAAAAGATACTTGGATTACTTTAGATTGAGTAAGCTATCTCCAGTTGATAAATCCGCAAGGGCCTGTTGATGGTGATGCGGAAGCTTTTTGTGACGAGGAAGGTAGAGGGAGCTGTAGTGGGGGGAGGAGGGGGTTCTAGTAGTGGGGGTGGATGGTGGATGCCTGAATTGCAGGGGTTATGGGAAGACGTGCCAGTGTTGCTGTTGCATGGCTCACGTGAAACACGACTCAATCGGTTGGCTTGTCAAACGGTCAATGATCGCTGTGCAGGACCCCACTCTACGTCTTATTCTTGAGGATCGAACACAACCGCTATTGCATATCATATTGGAATATGGCTTGGCGGCTTTTTTTGTATGGCATGCAATAGCGGTTGTGTTCGAAAACGTTGTGAAATGGGGAGTACATCAAGTTACATTTATTAAGATTCGTATGACCCATGAGATTACGCTTTATAAACGCACGGCCGCAAATAACCCAATAATCATCAACCCAAACACAACCGGGACTCTTACGCTAGACCCGCCACTCCCAGCAGCTACCTGAGTCACTGTGTTCGTAGGTATTGTCGACCGTGTGGTTGATGAACTCGTGGACCCCTCTACAGTAGAGAAAGGAGTCTCCTCTGGGAGGAAAGAATTACCTGTCTCAGTCGCAAACAAAGTCGTCGAAGTACGTCTCACTCTACTAGACGTAGACAGCACAGTGCTTTCACCAAGCCCGCCACCTTCACCTCCACCGTTTCTGACGCAGCTCTCTCGTACAGCGTCGCACGCGTATCCTGATGGGCAGCACCCACCGATACACTCTGTCTCCCTGTTCCCACAAGCTTTCTGGCAGTAGTTCTCGCCCGACACGCATGTAGTCCCATTCGGACAGCACCCAGACAGATCTGCGCAAGGAAAATACCCTGATCTCGTACACGACCCACTACCACTGCTACCACCGCTGCTACCGCCGCTGCTACCGCCGCTACTTCCACCGCTACTTCCGCCGCTACTGCCATCGCTACTACCATCACTACCGTTACCGGTCTCCAAACATCCATACCGGCTCGTGCTACTCTGGTAGTAGCAAATTGAGGTAGCAGTAGGACAGCATCCATCACTACCGGTAATGGGTCCACAATCAGTATGCCCACGGGGACATGATGATGATCCCGTGCAGAGCTCGCCAGAAGGACAACACCAATTCTGTACGCCATCCGACTCGCAGTCATGGCCAACAGGACAACAGGAGAGACTGTTGGCGCACAAGTATGAACCGGACGTGGCACATTCCTGTCGTTTGTGCATTGCGGTGGCGGGAACTAGGGCGCCAAAAGGGGTGAATTTACCAGGTTCCATGGAGCCCACAGGGAGAATCTCCTTGAGGACGGGGTAGAGACCAAGATCGGAGGGTTCTATTTCTGCGCATACTGAGGTTGCGAGAGAAAGGAAGGCGAGAATGGGGGCGTGATATTTCATGATTGAAGGTACGTATGTGGCCAGGAGGCGGATGACTGCACAATGGTCCGAAAGATGGAATGGAGGAGGGACGGTATATATACTGACATACTGAATTCAGATTCAAACCTTACACCCCCAACCCCGTTCTGCCAAAAGCAAAGAAAGAGGCCAATTACCAACATAAATCACCATGTAGTTAATGCCAAGGCTGACCCTCGTATCGTGTTAATTGCAATTCATCATTTGTACAACGTTGATAGTTCTTGGCTAGGTAACTCTGCATCTTCGTCGGTGACACCGGCTGTAACACTATGCATCAACCATTCATCCAAGGACCCAGCCACTGAGAAGTTTGAAATAAGTGCCTATTCGCTATTTTGGCGTTTCCTGACTGGGCTTGGCCTGCGAAATATGGCTATTATGCAAGATATACATCCATATGGACCTGGCTTAGTCCGAAAGAACAACGACTCGTACAGCGACCGGAATGATCTATGGAAAAGCAGGGGGGTGAAATTGTATGGCGGGGTATCTGTGCACCATATAACTGTTTTTTCCATGAGGCGTGCAAGCACATGGTTTAGGATCCGTTGGCATGGCCGCTAATATGGAATTCTTCTGTTTAACTCCTCACGCGGAGTCACGCCAGATACCAGTCATTTGGTTTCGAAGCCCTCCTGGGCTTGGTTCGCTAGATAGTAATATATTTTCAGAACCATACCTATCGTTTGATTCCTTGGTGAGTCGGGGAGCACAAACCCTTTCGTATTTTCCCCGTCAAAGAAAATCTTGAGTAATATTACCTGAAATAGAAAACAATTTAAGCTTAACTACAGATCATCCAAATTGACACAATGAACTATGGCCTCTTCTGTTACACGAGTATTAAACAGGGTCTCAAGGCTGAATCGATTGGACAGAAAACAGTGGAGTGCGCCCGTTAAGCTAGCCAAGACTTTTAGTGTTTCTGTATCGCCAGCATTAAAATACACACGGCTTACATAAGAAAAACCTGGTCAAGTGGCTCGTGATTAGCTAAACTCGAATGAAAATGTAGTTCACTCACTTAATAGAGAGGTAGGTAGAGTAATAAGTGATGGAACGGGCTGAGACACAGTGATACAGCTACACCTCGTTATAAGAAACCTCGTTATAAGAAAACCTTGCTGTAAGAGACAGTGCATAGTGTACACGCTAACAGCTCTACACCAAAATATTACTTGCTATCCCGTGGTAGGATGAAACTTGCCAAAGTTGCGACCTGGACCGTGCACGAATTAGAGAAGAAATTATCTTGCTTTTTACGGGACAGAGCCAATCAAGAATTTCTAATAATTACCACACTAGGCTAGTGAAGGCTGGAAAAGGGAGGTCGCAACTTTGACAATTTCATCCCACCATGGGATAGGAAATATTGGCTATCCCTTGGGCCAGTAAGACACGCAGAATCCAGGACTTCCTATCTTAGTAGTGATTTCCAGTGGCAAAGTCACTGAGCCTGGTGCTTCACCACTCAGCCACGCTCTATTATTCGAGGAAGCGTGACTTGGCTTTGCTTGAATAGGAAGTCCTGGATTCTGCGTGTCTCACCAGCCCAAGGGATAGCGAGGTGTACAGCGAGGGGTAGAATTATTGTGGAAGCAGGGGTCTAAAAACAGGGTTTGTATGGCTGGTTAGACGAATAGGGCTCCTCCCATACTTCTACAATAATCTTACCACAAGCTGTAGCTGTACCTATTTGGGATAAAACGCCACCAACACACATCACTTATCACCTACTCTAGTGTGGTGACTCATAGTTTTTAACTATCAAAACCAACAGCACTCAACAATTAGGACCCGAGACGAACTCAGAGCTCGTGTTAAAAACAACGACACGAACACAGCCTGTTAAGCAGCAGTTTTTAACTGTCAGTTATCATAAACTACATGTACAAAAATCACCCTAGTAACCCACCCCAAATCCATTTTTCACTGTATGCATATATGTATTAAGTACTATTCACTAGTCTATGACCATGACATCTAGCTTCCCTCAACCCAGTTTGGAGCTCCTGGGTTCGTCACGGGCCCTCATGCCCAGCAACGGGTGGTACGCATAATACGTTACACAAGGCGCAATCTTCTTCAGCCGAAGCCTTCCGAAGCCCTAGTCTGTCTCGCGTTCCACTCATTCTAAGATATCCGCGAGGCTAGCTATTAGAGTACTGGGACTGTAACGCTAGCGCTACTGATCCCCTCGTCTGTATTCAGAACTGCGGCTCACCACACAAAACCCACTGCCTAGCTGGAAGCGGCGGTCGGCAATGCAAGGCTATCTCCACTCATCACCCAAAATCCTCAATCAAGTACAAATACTAATAGGTAGTGATTCGCGGGAATAGACGAAGGGATACTTGGAAGTGCAGTCAAAGGTACGTGGCATAATAATAATATTGCTTATTACATTGTGAACTCGTACTCTTACTCGCGTAATAGAGGTAGTAGCAAGCGTTTTTGCAGACACTTGAATTTGTCTGTTAGCGTACGTGCGTGCTAACATCTTGAACAAGTGGGAGTGTCCATTAATACAAAGCTCGATAGGCAAGTGATCGAGAAGAAGTTCTTATCAACAACACCTCATTATTATTCGAAGAAGTGAATCAATGACTGCGCCGCAGACTTGTGATTTCAATTACCCCTAACGAGGTCTAGTTCTGCCCCCAGCTCTACCCTTTTATACCGCCAACACCAATATGAGCCATGAGAGTCATGAAGATAAAGCTATTCGCACTGATTGTTGATTAAACCCACTAACTCGCCTTGGATCCGCGGTTCTTCTGGCTATCTGCTCATGTTCATCTACGGGACCAACAGGATGTTCCGAGACGAACCTTAGGTCTCGAGACTATCAAGGCTACTATCCAACGAGACAAGATATAGAGGGTGGTGTCAAAGAGGAAGGCTACATATTGGGATATCTAAAGCTGAGAACGCTCTTTAAGCTTTTTGTAGGACAAAAGGATTCAAAGTCATATCATTCCGGAACTATGGTGCATTTATGTATAGATATGCGAGTTTTAAATTTAGGTAAATTTCCCAAGCTAGAAAGTAATGATGTTGTTACAGATGATCATTTCACCCCGGGTTTGGTCAAAACAGTGCCGCTGCGTTTTGTAGCACCCAAGAAATAATCCAAGTAAAAAAAAAAAAACGAATTCCCCAACCAATACCGATGTTCGATGGGCTCCTGTTACATCAAAATCACAGTCACCGTTTATATCGAGCTTTGATCATGACACGGGCGCTTGGAGTTCTATTCTAGCCCGCTGGCCTCGGCGAACATATAGATACATATAGACTGATATATATACCTGTTTAAATGCATGGATTGAACGTGCATATAGAGTATTCAGCGCTGAAGTAAACTGTGTATGCATGCGGACCAGGTTGTAGTTTTGTTCGTTTACTTGCTACAGCCTTCTTTACTGATATTTTCTATGTGCAGACCAGCCCGCCAATCTGATAGCCTAGGTTTTATTAGAATTATGCTTATTGGTTATAGCAGAGGCATATGGGCCGGGCAAAGTAAACTTTATATATCTATAGTGCCCACACAGGGCGAGTCTGAAATCGTGGCCATAAACATCTGTCTGATAATACCTGGCATACCAGCTAGGGGTGCCGGCCGCGGTTGTGTCCTGAAAATATCATCTTGGAGGGTATAGTTTATAAACGGGGCTCGTACCATCCTTCCCAACTGTGGTTCTTCTCCGTTAAAAAATCAGATGATTATATCGTTACATGCAACCTTATCTCGATTTGTGGTTGTCATTCAGCTTGAACACAATTAATCCTAACTTGTTATTGATGACTAACTCGCTCAGGGGAGATTCAGAACTCAACGATATACGGAATTGAGCTTCGGGGCTCGCGTGAATCGCATGACTAGGAAATATGTGAGATACCCTGGCGTTTACTGTATTAACTTGGATGCCCTACGCGCCTCCCGAGTGATATTCAGTGATACTCACAGACCATCACTCGATATCCACAATTGTGTGTGAAACGTTACACAAACGCTCAGGCGGCATATGCAGGCAAGAGGTCCCGCCCGTATCTCCACTCCACGATGCCTCATCTCCCCCCACCAAATACATAGACCGCGCCATGTCCACCTCGCCTCTTCCTCTGGAGCTTAATGAAACTGAAGGTGAGAGTTACCACCCAAGAAATCCACAGGAGGAGACCAGACTGCAAGTCGGGGAGCTGAAAAGTCCAGATAAAACCCACGAGGAGACCGTGGAGGCCAAGACAAACGAAGTTCCAGAGCCCGAAACAGCAAAAGAATCAAGCCAGGCTACCTCTAGCGCAAATGATGAAGATGAAGTACTTATCTCGCTGACATTAGTTTCTCAAAGCTAATACCACTATTAGACGGTTAAGAAGCCTAGTCGTATATCCCGCACACGTATAAAAGATCTCGAGGCTGCACTCGCAGTTCTCCATAAAGAGCGCCGTGATATGTTCACAGACATAGACCTCTACAAGCGCGACATCGTAGGCTTCAAGAAAGACATCTCGCGCCGCGATGCTCAGATCCTAGAGCTACAGCAGCACACCGCGACACCGTCGCTTGAGCTGGACAGTCTCCGTGCCGCGAATGCTCGCATCGCTGAGGAGCTACGTTTGCACAAAACTGCTGCAAACGCCGTTATCGCTACGCGCGATGCTGAGATTGCACGGTTAGAAGAGGTGGTGGGCGGGTTGAAAATGTGCATTAGTACTAGCACGCGAGTTGAAGAGGCAGTCGGGGATGAAGTGTTTAGAGATGCGTGGGGGAGGATTGGGTATGATGTCGTTAATTGGTGCTTGACTAACGGAGCCGTGAAAGGGGGAAGGGTAGATGTAGGATCTTTGGACGCGGAGGTGAGAGCAGTGTTGGAGAGAGCGGTACCCGGGCATGACGGACTGGTAGGCGATGGGAGGAGGGTGCATGTAGTGCAGGCAGTGATGGCAGATGTTTTAATGAGGGAAGTGTTTAAGGGCTGGTTTTTAGGGCTGGAGGAGGGCCGAGATGCGGCTTTGAAGGGATTAGAGGGGATGTTTACCAACACAGGTACTTGGCTTAATACCCTCAGATATATATTTGAGTGACTCTAACATGTGCAGCTTCATCAGCATCTTTAAACTCCTGGCGCGCCTCGACGCTCACCCTCCTCCGCACACACCTCCTCGCCACATCCGCTGTCCTCACTGAGCTCACGACCCATATCACTAATGCTCTCCTAACGTGTACCACACCCCTTCTTCCAACACCACCCAGTACATCTCGTGAAAAATCACTCACAGCGATCGTGGATGCCACGATTCGTATCGCAACACTGATGCGATGCCAGCGCGCACGCTTCCAGATACAGGACATACCTGTTGGCGTCAAGTGGGATGCAGAGACTATGGAAGACCTGACGGGAGAGGAGGAAGATGGAAGTGTGGTCGGGTGCGTGGCATGGCCTGGGGTAGAAAAATGTGGTGATGAGATGGGAGAGGGAAAAGAGGTCAGGTGTGTAGTAAGGGCTAGGGTGGTGTGTGTTGAGCCCGGAGAGGGTGCGTAATTATCAAAGTTAGATAGAATAGATACATGGGGTTCTTGGGTGGAAGTAGATACTAACATGGTTTGTACATTAAGGATTATGTGTTGTATCAATGGGGATCTAAACGTTCACGGATAAGAGAAGGAAAGGAATAGGATTGCAATTCTCTCGAGTATACATACATATCCGCGCCAATAAGAGGAAATGTTAACTACAGAAGTAAAAGCACAACTTAGAGTTTACAGACAGAAGCGCGATGGGGATCTTCGAAAGCCTGTGAGGATATATTTTGGGGGCAGCTAAATATTTGGTTGTGGGAGAGAAAATCCGAGCTTTCCTTCCTATCTTTGAACCTGACTCACCTTGGCCGTCTTGTGATTACTTGATTACTTACCGATCATGGAGCGTACTTGGTAGCCAATTGTAAAGAAATTTTTTTACTGCAGCAGAGATCATTGGTCCGCCATTAATGGCGAATAATATTGCAAGTGTAAAGCATATATGACCAAGAAGCAAAGTAATGCCTAGGCCATGGGCTTTCGCTTGTTCTGTACTATTTAGACTATGAGTGATGATCTTCCTGGCTATGCAGGGCATGTACTTGTAGTTTTCTAGCGTTTCCGGGCGCAACTGCTATTGCATGCCATACAAAAGGTAACCTTGGCGGGGTTTTCTGTGTATGCAATAGCAGTTGCGTCCGGGAACGCCAAAAAACTACGAGTATAAGGAGAGAAATGATGGATGAGATGATATTTTTCTAGGTTTGAGCCTCAGCACCAGCACCTACAAGAATTGACTATTACTCTCAGATCAGCTTATACTAATCACTATGCTCTCGTGCTATTTACTAATTTCATAATTACACACATGGTCTCCGAGGTTTCATTCCCAGTATAACTAATCCCTATTATTCAGTGGGCCATGGGCCAATGACTAAGATCTAACAGCTATTGTATTTAGATACATATTACCACCACGTATAGATAAAACTTTTAAAACCAATCATTTATCTGCCCGGCCCGCTTTCCGGCATACATGCATATGAGAATGATAGTGTTTAACCAATCTCCCTCGTCGTTTACAAAGGTGTGAGATGACCCCTTCCACTCCACTCCACGAATAGCCCCATTCCATGAAACCCGTAAGAATTATATTGGTATTGATGGTTCCACTATGTTAGTCGTCCCTGTAGTCAGGAATTCCTTAAGACCTACCTGAACCTATGATTCATCTAGTAAGAGGCTTGAGATTTTCGGCATCTAGGCCGACAAAAATAAGAAATAATCCTGAGCCATGAATGATCCTAGGTGTTCTGATATGGTCCACCCTCACACCCTCACAGGCCCCCTTAAGCATCCGGAGTTCCTAGGTACCGGGATTTTAGGTAAGCTGTGCAGTTTCCCACTAAGATCCCCTTCCTGGAGACTTTGTTCCCGAAGAGGACGTAGTATGATCCTCTAGCTCTTTCACTGACCAGATGTAACCCTTCCCTCCCATGGTCCAAAAGGCTGCGAGAGCCACCTGAGCCTGATCCAGCAGTGACATGAGGTAGCGAAACTGGATATTCGTGCGACGTTTCGGGACCACTAGTTACTCCATCAGCCGGCAGCTTTACAGCTAGCTTCCATCAATTTTTCCAGGATAATGGTTTTGAAATCCGGTGAATATCTCCACAACACCTCCCCTCCCCATTCCATCAAATTCCCAGCAATTTAACTGCCCGTAATCTAACTTACAGCCCGAAAACTGCCACGATGCGTAACCAGAAAAAGGGTATAAAAGAAAGTAACAAAAGAAAAATAAACTCCCAAAAGGTCCGGTCCTGTCCAACATGAAAAGAAAGAAAGAAAAAACAATAATCCAACCTCGACCGTTTCCTCAGATTTCCGCTCACTTATTTGGTATTATCATTGATTTCGCTTTAATCCTCTCCCTGCAGATCGTCAGCGTTCTGCACCCAAAATCAGAAAAAGAAATACTTACACCAATGTATGAAATCCTGCCTCTGCAGCCCTCACTCTCGCCACCGCCCTACTACTCCCGCCCTCAATCCTCACCAAGGTTTTCTGATTGACGTGCACCGTACATGTATGCTTCCCTCTTGCCAAACTAGGCACATACGTGACCGTACCTTGCCCGTCGGCCGCCACAAGCTCACCAAGCTTCTTGACAGGATGGGTAACGTCTACCTTATCTCTCACCAATCTGCGCATCGTCCTTATTATCCCCAGCCGCTCCGCAAACTCCGTCACTGGCCCCAAATCTCCACCCGAGTCTACGAAGATTGCACCGAGAAGCGCCTCAACGATGTCAGAAAAGAACTTATCCGCCTCGAGCCCGCACAGCGCCGTCCACGGGTAATTTTGGCTCTTGTCGAGAGCCTCCTGAATTATATCTCGGAAGCCCTCTGTATCATAGCTGTGCCAGACCTTGGTCTGCGCAGATGCCATCTCCGGGTGCTGGTGGCGGACAAACTTCCATAGCTGAATTTTACGGTCCTTTGGCACGAGCTCGAAAGCTGATTTGCGGCGGCCGCGGCGGGCAGACTCAACGACGGTTGCATCTACAATATTTGTGGCGAAGCCGAGGGAGAGGAAAGCGAGGAAGTCGGCGTTGACAACCGAAGCCTTGAAGAGATGCATGTTGATGTGGGAGAGCTCATCCTCGTGGTGGAAAAGCCATGGAACCACAAGCATGTCGAGAAGGGCGTCGCCAAGGAACTCGAGTCGCTGGTAGGAGATGGAGCTCATGTCGGAGGTATAGGAGGGGTGCGTGATAGCTTCGACGAGGAGCGCTTTGTGGCGGAAGGTGTAGCCTAGGAGCGTCTCAAGGTCACGGAGGTTCGAGGTGCTGGGCTGAAGCATTGCGGCGCGAGAGACCATAGAGTTGATGCGTAGAGGGAGGGGTTTGAGTTCGTTTTCGGGTACAAAAAGGTTTATACACTTCAGCGCTTTTTCGTAACCTCCTTCGAGGAAAGATGCACCGATGAGGGATTCGACAACGTCAGCGAGGATCTTGGTCGATAGCTCATTCTTGCCGCTAGGGGCTTCCACATCGTCGGCGTCTTCGAGTATTTCGGAGTCCCGGATGTAGTGCGGCGCCCATTTCATCCCCGTGAAGATCGAGGTGATGATCCACCTCGATAGCCGCTTGTCCTGCGCTGCTTTGGCTAACCGGGCGTTTGAAACTAGCTGGTCCTTTTTCCGGGCAAGGTAACCTTCGTGCCAAAGCGGGTGCTCATCGACAAGATTGACGCTGGTGAGGAATTTAAGCACCGAATCACCGAGAAACTCAAATCTTTGGTAATCAATTGCCTCCCGGGCAGCAGATGCGCATATTGAAGTGACAATGAGAGAAAGGTCATGAATACCAACCGGTACTAATAGCGTCCGCTGTAGATTCTCCGCAATAAGGTGTATCTCAATCCGGCGAATGATGCCCGGAAGAAACAGTCCCAGTTGATAAAAGCGCCATGGGATTCTCTCAAGAGTACAGTACTGTGGGAGTAGAAGTATCGTAGATTCAGTGCTGGGTTGATTTGCTTCCTCGTGAAGGAAATCTCGGCGTTTAGTGATTTTGACTGCTTCGATGATTGGCTGGTCCTTTTTTATGTGCTTTTTACCGTATCTTTCAACAAGCGCAGGGACATCCAGGGGCGACAGATCCGTTCTCCATTTTTTGACAACAAGTCGTAAATTGCTCTGTAAAATATCGTTGATCACAATATCACAGCTTGGGCCAAATTGATTATAGCCGTCTAACGCGTTCGTAATTTGTCCAAGATTGGAACAGTCCCATTCGCCTGGCTGAAGAGGAACAAACAAATATGGAAATTCCATGTCCCCGGGCTTCATCCTGTTTCCAAATATATAAGAAAGCAACTCAAAGGTCTGCTGTCTCCCCCACTCCACGATTCCCGGGTTTACACCGAGACAAATTGTATTCCCAACCGTGACCTTTCCGACCTCATCATTGGTCCAGAAGACCCGAATGTCAGCCACAGGAGGGCACTCGACGGATGTCAGCATATTGATTTCCACATCTTTATCTGACTTTGGCATTCGCAGACTTATAGGTGTGGAGTAAACGAGGGCATTATCATCCCACTTCATATTAGCCCAAGGATTCATGGTAGTCTCGACTGGAACCTTAGCAGGTCTCTTCTCGACATCCTTCATGGCATCGATATCCGCATCTGTCCGCAACAGGGGCATTAAATGATCATCAACAAGTTTGAGCCGATATAGGGCAATGTATGCCTCGAGCGCAGCATCCCGCTTCGCCCATTTTTCGGTAGGCCATGATAGCTTGCTCTTTGCATGGCGTGCCTTTGGAGGGATACAATTGGGGAGCAAGACCTCGGCCCTGAAGTGTTGAGCTGAGGTCCTGGTTCCGTCCTCGTTGTGGGGGTCTGGATCAATCTCGCATGTAAATATTGGGTTGATGTTCATATACTGGCCCTGTGGTAAGCAGTCGCAGAAATGATAGAGATGTGTGATTGCCGATTCCAGGTTTAAACAAGCCCTAATGATGAATGTTAGTTCTGATATTAATAATAAGCATGGAGGGTAATGGCTTTTTTCTTCTTCTTTCTTGGTACGGTCCGTATATAGGTAGTGTTGGCCAGAGCAGAAAAAAAGACATGACATGACAGGCCTATGATAATTGGTGTATACTCTGTATTGATAAAGAAGGGGGGGGAAAAGTACCCGGTACTCTCAATAAGAAACTTTCGTTTTGTGCCCACGCCCCAGATTCCTTTATTTTCGTCTTCCTCCGAATCTTCCTCCTGGGCTACTGCCGTAGCCAACTCTCTGGTCTCGTCCAGATACTCTTCAATCATATCCCTTTCCCTCTTCTCAAAGTACTCCACACTCCCATCCTTATCCCCCTCCTCGAACATCAAAACATAGGTACTCTTAGCCCTTCGAGCACGTCCTCGACGCTGTATAAAGCTCTTCAGGTTCTGCGGCAGCGAGAAGCACACGACAAGATGGCAAGCCGGAATATCAAGCCCTTCCTCCACTACACTTGTAGATATTAATAGATTCACCTTTCCTGCTCTGAATAGCTCAATGACTCCAATTTGATCCTTTGGAGAAACCAATTCGTAAACCCCCTTTCCTGCTCTTGCCGTATGCTGCGCGCTACCAACTATCGTACCGCACCGGAAGAGGCCTTTCGTGCTCCTATGCGTGCTAAGTACCTGCTGCATAAGTGTTACTTCAACTCTTTGCTCAACAAACACAAGACCAGCAAACGCTTCTCTATCTTCCTCGCTATGATACTCCTCCAACAGGACCTGAATCAACTTCTCCATCTTATCTGTGAGTTTTCCCTCGACTGGCCCGACATCTCTGGGCACTGCGACGTTTCTTAAAACCGATTTTAGATATGATTTCTCGTCGCCATTCCACTCTATCAATGTTCCCTCTCCGATAGTTTCCTCGGCACCTCGTAGAGTCCTTGATAATGCCTCTTTGATGTACCATTCCGTGGCCCATACTCCGTATTCTTTCCGGATGTGAGATGCTTTTGTGACAAGTCCTTTCATTTGAGTTTGGCAGTAGGTACCCCTACTCGATATCAAGCTCTGGATCTTACGCTCATTAGGGGCAGGTGATTGGCGTAGGGAAACAATATACGGATCCTTCATAATATCCATGCTCATATACGCATTTTTCAGAGACTCAAACGCCAAAGAGGTTCCTTCAGAAATTATTACCGGCGAAGTAATTGAGGGTGGTGCTAATTGCCGATACGGGCTTATTGATGTAGCTGCCGGTGGTGTTGACAAACGTGAACGTGAAGGTGAACGTGAAGGTGACTCGGGTCGAGAGGAGGGCGTGTAAACCTCTCCGGTCCTAGGGTCGATCACCTCATAGGTATCTGATTTAACAGAAACGGCACCTGGCGAAGGTGGTCTTCCGGGTATAAGGACCTCCCCCGTTCTTGGATCTATAATCTCGAACTCCTGTTCCTGTTCCTGTTCCTGTTCATGGTCTTTCGTAAAAGGTTCGCCTGTTCTTGGATCTATGCTTTCGAATTGACCCTCAGCTGTCTCAGTCTCTACCCCGTTTGAAGGTCCATCCGTCTCATGGGTATCCTCATCGGAGTAGTAAATGCTATCACCGCTGCAGCTATCACTATCACAACCTTGCTTTATATTAATTATTGCCTGTTCAAGCGCTTTCGTATCAAAAGTATTATTTGTACTCCCGTTAGAATAGTCTGAGTCAATATCTAGGACTTTTTCCGTACTAGAGGGGGAAATATCCTCCGGTAATCTGGCTAGTGGCGTGAAGGATTGGAATTGTGAAGAGCTATATATAACTCTTTTGAGCTGTGGTGGGTAAACATGTTTGAGAAGTTCGATTCGGTTCATTACTGGTGTCCGGGCGATTGCGTTTAGATTTGCTTCAATTAATCTATGGACAGTTCAGTATGTCGAGAGAAAACATTAACATTGGCTAATTAATATATACCGAAGTTGGTCGGGCCTTGCTCTTACTACAGGACTTGCTGTAAGTCCAAGGATGGCGGGGACATATAACGACTTTTTGAGCCGTTCATGGTAGAAATCCTGCATAATTCGGTTTGCTGGGTGTGAGCTAACGCAATGATGTGCTGCGAGGGGATATATTAGTAAATTCCAAGGCAACTATATCATACTCCCATATTTCATCGTAAATCAACTTCTTTTGGGACTGATTTAACGATACTTGGGCCACAAACCTTCGTCAAATATTAGTAACCCAATTTTTTCGAGCTTCACGAAGCCATGGGTCAAGGCATCCAGCAGCACCTACCCGTTAACTATCAGTACCCGGGCCCATATTATTGCTTGTCTAGCAAAGTGATATTTATTCTTTATTAGGGATATATTGGTGGGTATATATATACTTACCTGATGAGTACTGATAATCACTACACTTTGTTCACTATTCAACCCTAGAACGCCATCCCAAATCTCTTGGTCGCTCCATTTATCTACTTTATCGTTCCCACTCAAAAATTCTATTTTCACAGGTGGTAACGAGCTTTTCAGAACATCATATTGTTGTGTTCCTAGCGCGACGTTTGGTACCAGAAACCAACACAGCTAAAACATATTAGCATACGATTTCAGGCTTGATAGGATTATTATCTTGCGATACCTTCCCGTTTCCTTTCTCTAATTCCGCCTTAATCCGAAGCATAGCGCTGTAAAAAAAAAACCGTTCAGTCAAAATCAATTCCCTTAACTAATTTTATATAGAAGTCAGGGACTTTATGGTATTGCGGGGATGTTGAAAGGAAACAATTCTGCTCGTTACATATGCGTCTTTCCAGATCCGGTATCCATCTGCACAATGTTAGTATGTACCCAGATAAATCCGTGACCTTTTATACGCCGTACCGCGACAATGATATTCCTTCTCAAGCTCTCTTGAAACATTTCCATCTGGTAGCCTCTCGTCTGCTCTAGACTACTCACCAGATCGGCTCCGCCTCGTCCAACCCCCTTGGCACTTCCATCTCTGTGGGCGCCGAAGCCGCCATTCTCGCTTGCCATGTAAAACTTGGTATTTGGTGTGAAGAATGGGGGTGATATAGACCTTCGATTTCGAGGAAACGAATATTGCGTTGATGATATCAACGAAAGCACGGAGAAGTCGTTCTTTTTATCCCTAACTAGGAATGACCACGTGCGGGGTAACACATGCCTAATGCGACGCGCAATTCTAGAAAATCCCCCCATTCAGTGAATACAATTCTTGTGAATGCCATTTTCGATAACCACCTGGATTCGGATTCAGGCATCCACGATCAATCTTTCAGGCAACCCACCAGAGAACTATCGGGAGAAGAAATTCTCACTTTGTGTGAAGATTGTGTCACCTTGGATGCCTGACTCACGAAGCGAGACACTATTCGACTATTACGGCATCACAAAAGTTAGTGATTACATATAACTATTTACAGAAAGATTTTATAATCTACTTTTACCTAATATTTTTGGGTAGGAGGCATCGAACCAATGACCGTTCTCCCTCGTACTGTATATGTTTCTAGATCTTCGAGCAGATATCGAAGCCAATCTATTCAGTAACTAGTTGATGGCTCGCGTGTAAGTCTCTAATAATTATAACTTTGCTGCGCGAATTTCTATACTTATAAATTATTAGAGATAGACTACATTCAGTTAGCTGCCATGGGCCAACCTTAGAAAAATTGCATAAGCTGCCGGCTAGTACTTGGTACCAGACCACACCAGTAATTTATCACGGACATAATATTTGAATACTGCTAGATTTGATTATGCATGGTTTTTTTCATATAATATAGACGACCTCCCAGGTTATTCGGACACCCCCTCACCCTCACTCGGGCAGTTAATGTAGAAAAGAAAAGATCAACGTTTAAAGTGACTTTAGTACCTCTTTTCAACCAATCACGATTGACTGTTCGAGTGAGAGGGGTGTCCGAGTGGCCCGGGAGGTCGTCTATGTAAATCAGTGTGTTTTATCACATCCATGAGGTTGATATCTAGAGAAAGAACGCATTATACCCAGGATTTATTGCAGCTGCAAGTTCATTTTAAAACAAAGGCATGGCACAGAATACTCATAGTTTTTTGGCGTTTCCGGACGCAACTGCTATTGCATACACAGAAAACCCCCGCCAAGGCCATCTTTTGTATGGCATGCAATAGGAAACTACGAGTAGAATATTAGAAAAGTTTTGAATCCAGGGTCATGATTACTATGTGCATGCACACATGCAAGTAAACTTAAAGGCCGTTGGGATTATCGTGCTGCAGAGTCAGATGGAAACCCGTATTCAGTTCGGAAACTGATTTGCACCTGCCGCTGATAGGAACAAGATTACTAGGTGCACTGAATATGTAGGTACTGTCAGAGAGGCTTACGAACTTTTATTCCTGATCCGCCTCGGGCTAGTAAAATAATTCTTGTTCCTTGTTTAGGAATGGTCGAATGAATCCCCTTATTTTTCGATCGAGCATAGATCCAAAGCACTCACCTTCCCTTTCAAATGGTTGAAGAATTTTCTGCTCAGCGGATAAACTTAAACGCGTGGTGATCGAAGTAGGTACTCTACATGCATATGTACGCTAAAGCAAGGGCTTTCTTGAGTCGAGGCCCGTCGTGTCTTTAACGTTTATTGTAAATATTATTCTCCCTTGAGCTCACTGTGTGCATTGAGCTAGCAAGGTAGCGCGCTGGTGTTCATAACCTCTTATAACTCACAGTGTTTTAACCCTTGGGTTTCGAATGGCGATTCCCGCAGTTCATAGCACTTATCGCCTACCTATCTTATGATGGCGGCGTTGTCAGTGTCGTCGGCGACAAAGACGGATGAATTAGAGTGGTAAACAGCCTGATTATCCCATTAAAGATACGAAGTCTTGTTCCCTCTTTAGGTATCGTGCCTTCGCTTTTGTATACGTCGGTCGGTGGCTTTTGAATAAAGCTTCACCATCTCATATTTCAGTCAACAATACAGAATTTCACTTCTCCACTGTACAGCGGTATGTAACGGTCCATGCTTTAAACCGATGAAGTGGTAGTCCAATAATTAGGACTGTAATATCATCTCTGGCAACGTATGCGGATTGGTAGTAAATGGGCCCCGTGATATTGATTTTCCTGAACACTTTCTTTATTTGTTCCAAGCACTTCTGTAGGGTGATTATGTTGATTTGTCCGTTCGCCCTTGCTTCATGTAGATATATATCCTAACATATTATTCCCATTAAATATTGCAATATTCTCTAGTTTATTTTTACTGTTTCCCACCGGTAAAAAGAAAACCGTTCGATCGGTAGAGTTACCTTGTAGGTAAATTGACAAAAAAGCATGCGTCGAGTTCCAGCAGATACCCCGCAGATTGAAGTTGATCAGCGGGTGTAAGATATTCGAATCTCACTACATATGTGTAGGTACTAGTATGTTCTCCACAACTACCTAATAATTAACTAATCAAGCTTACAAGTAGGCGTCCCTAGTTGTGCGGAGAAACTCCGGGGAGGCAGGGTCGGGGTTTCTCCACAGGTCGTTAGTGATTCCAGCGCCCCAGCAGCGCGGGAGAACAAATCTATTGCGGATACGGTGATGTCTCCGGTGCACCCGGTCCTAAATCGGACGGTGCCGAATATTTGAAACGGCCGGGGGATCCTCGGCTGTATTTTGAAATTCTTGGCTAGGCGTCGTTAATTGTGAGGTTTGGAGATTAAGGTTCGAAAACACAGGGCACGATAAGGTAGCAACTATTTCGCGCAACGCTCTCTCTGCCTTGAGCAGTTTCACCTGATACGAGGTGGTGCTGCTCACTATCATATCACCGAATCGTATACGTCATTCGTTAAATGCCGGTATGTGCAGGCAGACAAGAAAAAAATGTACCTTGTCAAGTTTTGTCTCCTGGTTAGTAAAAGCAAGCAACCTTAACAAGTGACTATCATGGTTAGTGGGCCATTCATTAAGCACATACAAGCATTGCCACGGCTCACCACTAATGCGGGTATTAATTCCCAAAGTCTTGTTTGTCGTCGACCCATATGTGGTGGAAACACAAACTAGCTCCTGGCAGAGGAATGTGACGAGCTACCCCTATTAGCTGGCATGATCAATAAAACTGAGCTCCGAGAAGAGATAGGGATATATTAATTACATGTACTCAAGGCATATCGAGGTTTTGGAGACGAGGATTTGGTAGGGTTACTGTCTACCTGCAAGGGAGAGGCCAAGGAAAAAGAAAAAACAAGGAATGGCGTCCGCTTGGTCTACCGTCTCGGGAGAGATCTGCGCTGCAAACGCCTCCCGGAGACTTGCATCCACATCGAGGAATAATTGTTAGTTACACTCAGCCTTGGCGTTAATGTGGAGTTCGCAAGGGTAAACCAAACCACCATTGTTTTTGGTACATATCTGGACTTCTGTTGTCTGACGTATTAGAAACGCTTGTAGATGCTAGATGAAGAGTATTTACTGGAATAGGAAGCCATATTTAATGGCGGGATGTCGGAAAAACAGGCAGAAGTTGGGGGGTGAAGCAGCAGCATGTGGGGGAATGGAAGCTTAAGGCGGATCGCGGATATTGTCGTTCCTCGCAAGAAATCGAAATGAATACCTGCTACTAGGTGCAGGGCTCAATATTTTAAGCTGGAAAGGGAGATTCAATGGTTAGTCAGTTACTGGGCTGTCCATAATGCATCTGTCCGTGCTACATACTGGGGCTATTTAATAATGCGGGGTGTTCAGAGGCTCTGGGTTACATAGTAAGGAACGGAAGGGACACGGAGAAGTATTTAGTCCCTGTCGTCCCCCGCGTTTTTGTGGAGAAATATTCCATCATTCTGAAAATCACTACACTTTTCTTTACGCTCTAGCTCTTGTTTTTCCTTCTATCCATCTGGGTAGTTCAGAATGGCTATCACTACCGTGCCAACGGGCTCAAGCACCGAAAAGCCTGCTTCCATCCACGAGAATGAACATGAAACCCTTGATTATACACAGGCAATTCATAAAGTCAACTCACGCCTGGCACATCCTTTGGCTGGCTACTCTCATGAACGCTTGATTGAGATGGGAGCGACCTATGCTCGCAACCATGGGATGGAAGAATACCAGGAAGAGTTCAGCAAAGGAGCCATGCTAGCTCAAGACCCAGGAGCATTTGAGACAATCCCACTCTTGACGGACGAGGACAGAAACATGTTGAGGCGTGAAGTCACACACAAATGGAGTCATCCAAAACAGCTCTACCACATGGTTATTATGTGTTCTCTTGCTGCTGCTACACAGGGAATGGGTATGTTACCAGCCTCAACAATATCGTTAGCTTCATAGTAATACTAATATACAATTGATCATAGATGAGACTGTTATCAACGGCGCAAATCTCTTCTTCTTACCACAATTTGGAATTGAGAACCGTGAATGGATTGCTGGTCTTGTCAACTCGGCACCTTACCTGTGTTGCTTCACGATGGGTTGTTGGTTGACGCATCCGCTGAATAAAACGTTTGGCCGTCGGCACACAATTTTCATCACCTGCCTCGTATCCTTCTTGACTTGTCTTTGGCAAGGGTTTACAAACTCATGGCAACACCTCTTCGTGGCCCGTTTCTTTTTGGGATTCGGTATTGGCCCGAAGAGTTCCACTGTTCCGGTTTATGCCGCTGAATGCTCCCCCCCCGGGATTCGTGGTGCTTTGGTTATGATGTGGCAAATGTAAGACATTCGTTCAGCATCTTTCCTTGCGGATATGCACTAACGGAACCAATTATTATAGGTGGACGGCTTTCGGTATCATGGTTGGTTACATCGCTGATGTTGCTTTTTACAAAGTTCCTGACCCCCCTCATGTAAGTAATTCTTCAAGAAAATTGCAAGTGTATATCAAAACTAATGTTCTGGTCAACACAGATCACGGGCTTAAACTGGCGCCTTATGTTGGCTTCAGCATGTGTTCCCCCGTTGCTTGTTTGCGTACAAGTTTACTTCTGTGTAAGTCTTAACTCCTTGGCCCATCAATTTATAAATTGTTCTCTAACACCTTATAATAGCCCGAGTCTCCTCGTTATGAAATGATGAAGGGTAACCACCAGAGAGCGTTCAACTCTCTCGCCCGTCTGCGTTGGACCAAGGTTCAAGCCGCTCGTGACCTATTCTATATGCACACTCTCCTCGAAATTGAGAAGGAGTTGGAACATACCAAGAAGAGCAAAGTTGTGGAAATGTTCACCATCGGTCGCAACAGGAGAGCTATGATTGGCTCCGAAATTGTCATGTTCATGCAACAGGTAGTTCCAAACGATGATAAAACAATTACCTTGATACTGACTTGTCTCACAATAGTTCTGTGGAGTTAACGTCATCGCCTATTATTCTTCAGTTATTTTTGTTGATTCTGGCTTCTCACACGTCTCTGCCCTCCTTGCATCAATGGGTTTTGGGATAATCAACTTTTTGTTCGCTATTCCAGCGGTCTACACCATTGATACATTTGGCCGCCGCAACCTTCTTCTTACAACATTCCCATTCATGGCTCTGTTCCTTCTATTCACGGGCTTTTCGTTCTGGATCGAGGATCAGACTGCTAGAATTGGCTGTGTCGCCCTCGGAATCTATCTTTTTGGGATTGTCTACTCCCCCGGAGAAGGTCCAGTTCCGTTCACTTACTCCGCCGAAGCCTACCCGCTTTACATCAGAGATCTCGGTATGTCTCTCGCAACTGCAACAACCTGGGGGTTCAACTGGGTACTTTCTATGACATGGTTACCACTCGTTCGAGCTTTCAAACCACAGGGCGCCTTTGGATACTATGCAGCCTGGAACATGGTCGGTTTTCTTTTAGTTCTCTTTTTCCTACCCGAAACAAAGGGCCGAACTTTGGAAGAGCTGGATCGCGTATTCGAAGTACCCACACGCGTTCACGCAAAATGGGGTCTTGCACAAGTCCCTTACTTTATCAAGCGATACATCTTCCGCCAGGATGTCCCCGCACCGATATTGTTGGATTTGTCCGATACTCCTCACCACGCAGATAGTCACGGTGGCGATTACAAGGAGGCCACTGAGAAGGTTTAGATTAGATGGGCCGGTTTTTCTTCTTCCCTCATGATATCACGACTTGGAGTTTCTTTCTTTTTGTAAATTTGTCTGTAATTCTTTTATTGTGTGAAATGATACTCAGATAATAGCAAGATATTACGATTACAAGTCTACAATATAATTTAAAAAAAAAAGGCAATAAACACATTAACAAATGTTAGTCGTGGTATTGCGGTGGCAGATCATGGATGTTGTTAATAATTGTATTATTGAACGTTTTAATATGTAGTTTGGCACCGTAAAGGCAGAGCTGCCTTCACTCTCTCTCCTTGTTCTAATCATCGGTCCATACAAAACATTCTCTGGGTTCTCGCTCTCCACCTTGCTTCACAAAGATCATCTCTGAGAACAACAGTATTATGTCAGGGTTAAGCATGCACCAGACTCCAGGCGTTGCTTAGTCATTATTGTTCTTTGAGCTCGTTAAGCCAAAGATACGTGATATGTATGACAGTCACCCCTGGGACAATGACGAAACCGGCTCGATGGCGAATGGCGACTTTATGGGTTGATATTTGGCTTGTATTGGCCCATTCAGGTTCGCCATTGCCCCAGGAATCACTGTAGTTATCTGTGTTTGATATTGAAAGCTGCGCAGCGCAGTTCCGGTAGGATAATATGAAGACATGGGACTGACCTAGTATGACGCCAACTGATGATATAAGCTTGGCCAGTATGTATCACGGCCCGACGCTATGTCATAACGCACATGTGTACGTCGGGGGCGGGGATAAAACTAGAGAGAGCCATTTGTTTGCAAAACACAGGTTTCGTTCCCTCCGAACGCTGGAAGTTTGGTAGGGATGGAATTTCGAGAGGGTGGAATTATGATGGGTTTCTCTGTAGATATATATATATGTATGTTCGATTTGCGTAATTTAATCGATTGAGGTATAAGAATACCGGGTTCCCATTAGAGATCTAGAGTTTATTCCACGTGGAATAAAATCACCGATCATCTGCTCGATTCTAGATAAGTTTCCTACAAAGAAGCCCCGTGATTGATGGGTAATCACGCCCCTCGAAGCTGCCGCTTGTGATGATCATGTAGTGGTTTTGATCATAATCGTGTCTTCCTAGGAGTACATGTTTCCCCTAACAAGTTAGAATACAGGGGGAGTATAAGATTTGAAGAACTGACCAGGTGCGGTGGAACTTTTCGTGGGGCGAGGTTATTAATCGAATCGCGAAGAGTACTAGTACTGTACTTATAGAAAGTTGTCGGAACTTGCGGGGCTAGCAGTACAGCGGACATAGGGCACCTTCTTGCGCCGAGGTGTATAAGTTTCCACGGAAATTTATTCTCGCGGCAAGCGCATGTAATAATCTACTAGAGCTATATACATAATCATTTAGATGCACACATGACGAACCGTCTTTCTGAGTAAGGATTAAAGCCAAATTGCAAAACGATGGTAGATCGCCTCCGATTGGACAAGTCTCTGGGATTAAGTGAGCGAACTAAACGGGGTGTTGACAGGTGGGGATCCGTACACTCACTTTATTCTAGAGTCTTGTATATGTAGCCGGAATCTGCATGGGTATTTTTACTCAAGCAGCCATAGTTCAATACAATAGTATTAATCGTAGGCTAGGGGTTTTGTGATGGGAGCCATACATGTAGCTTAACACTCATTAATACGATCACATCTGTTTAGTGTGGTCGACGAGACGAATTATTAACTCGAAGCCGAGCAGCCACGAGCAGCCACCCCCAAGAGACACGTTGGCTCGAGCTTTTTAGGGTTTTATCTCTCTGAGTACTCCCGCCTATATTAGAAGTTTTAGGCCAACCATCAATTTTGAAAAATGTTGGTTGCAAAATTGATGGTTGTGGGTAGCAAAATTGATAGTTCCATGCCGACCTCCATACAAAAATGGTTTCAAAACTGCTAGTTGCGGGAACCGTTTCGCTGGGTGGCAAATATAATAGCATTTTGCAAAATTGATCGTTGGCCTAAAGTTTCTATTTCCTCATTTGCTTTACAAAATCTTGAAATACTCAACCCTAACAAGTTGCTCTTAATGGTTGAGAATAACCATAGAGCCAATCAAAAATAAGTGCTAGATACCTGCTTGGGCTAGTATTAGCTCAAAAAGGCAGACTGCGAATTTGACAGTTTCATCCGTCCAAGGGATAGCGATAGATAATAAGTGATGGAACGCCCTAGATACAGTTATACCTACAAACACCGTATATTGGTGGCGTTTTACTCAAAACAGGTATCACTTTGTCAGCCCGTTCCATCACTTATCACCTACCACTGTATACGTACAGTCGCACCTCGCTATCTCGTAATTCGATATCTCGGATCTCTTGCTGTCTCGTACGGGTTTGCGGGACAGGTGCTGCCTTCCTCCACATAAACCTATTTGCTGTCTCGTATATTTTGGTATATTTACTATCTCGTATGGGTTGGGTTCCCAGAATACGCTAACGACATAACGAGGTGCCACTGTACTTGATCTGTTGGGGGATGGCATAAGCTTCCGAGCCTAGGGAAATGCAGGCAAAAGGGTGTGATCGACAAAGAAGCCTCGCCAGTTTATTACAACACCCTGCAGCCTCCGATTAATGGATAAATGGACGGAAAATCAATTCCGGGCCCTCACCAAGGCCATCTAAGCTTTAGGAACAATTATATATATCGACTCCTATATATAGTTGTCACTATTGTAGTGAAATCACTGAGATACATATAACTTTATTCTAGTTCTCGGCCGGGTAGTAGAGTCTCTCTTTATCTCTGTTTTCACATCCCCGTACCTAGCAGTTCTATGAATCACGCATATATAAGGCGATTCTATCAAAGTACGGAGATTTCGAAGTTGCGAGAATTTCCAGCGCTATATGAGTGTGCAAATACATACAAGTACTAGTCAGTAAATCATATTGTTATCAATTCAGAATCTTTATTTCTACATACATTCCCGCTCCTATACTCAACGCCATTAATCAACATAGTTTATACATGCGGATTAATAACCGTATATAGATTTACCATGAATTAGGCCTGTTCGGTTAATGCACCCAAATACCACGATACCTGAGTGCAACAGAGCGGGCCCTTAATAGTTAGTCGATTTTATAGTATAATATAGTATTGTTGGGTGACAAAAGTTCTTGCGATTTCGTATACATAGGATGAGCCATGAAACGACTATAAATCCGCGACTATAAAAGATATAAAGAAGATAGTTAGAGAGTTAGAGAGTTGAAAGGTTATATATAACAGCTGCTAGATCTGCACTGCTATTACAGACTTTGTGGGTTGGTCTTTTGGGTCAATTTCTGCTGGTTGATATGCGAAAATCATGAGAACTGTTGTCACCCGACTATACATTACAAGCGGAGTGCGGCCTCTGGCCGCCAAAATGTAGTGAGAAAATTAAAGTGCGGGCAGTACTGCGATAGAAATTTCTTAGATGATTGTTGTCATCCTGCAGATCTGGATTATTGGTCATCCAAGGCACGCACTAAACCTCATTTCCATCTCTTCTTATAGATAATCTGTGATCTATTAGTTCTAGTATGCACTCTAAGTCATTCAATGAGTAGCTTTAGTATGTACGTGTAGTTCATGATAAAATCCAATCAGGGAAATTCGACCTTGATATATAATACAGCTGTAGTTCTGTCAGTGTTTGTTCCATCTCGGGAGTAGTTCTTTGTCTACTTGTGTAATAATATGTAATCAATACTAGAAATAGTAAGCAAATAATAGAAAACGTTCCTGGTGACGATGAGGAAGACTATACAGTTTAGACGAGGAAGACTATATATCTAGATAAGACGGCGACATAAATCATGGAATTCGCGCCTATTCAATGAATCACCTAAATTTCTGGTATCTCAGTGATATATAGATACACTTTTGAGTATCTTTGTAGTTACTACGGTTTTGTGTGGTAGGCCAAGGGGGAGTAACAATAGTGTCTCGAATTGGACTAGTGGGATTATAATTGCCGAGTGAGACTTCGTGACGAAAGTTTTAACTATGTAATTTTTAGATTATTTCGGCTAGGGCTAGCTTTTGATTTTGAAACCACGCACGGTTACT
Source organism: Morchella sp. 2016-41 (assembly GCA_024713855.1). Classification (NCBI taxonomy): domain Eukaryota; kingdom Fungi; phylum Ascomycota; class Pezizomycetes; order Pezizales; family Morchellaceae; genus Morchella; species Morchella sp. 2016-41. Next base: position 245,513 of record JAMGZD010000003.1, read on the forward strand.
ATTGGTATGACATGCCGGTAAACACGTTAGCGAGGTACTGTTTCCTGTATGTTTCCCAATACGAGCATATATATGCCTAACCAACATTATGAATCATGCCATTATTAGATATGCCTGGTTTACTAATATACAACAATTGCAATATGGCCCCAGAAACAATCTGGGTTCTCCGATTCTCTTCAAATATTGAACTTACTACAGAGAAATCACATGTCACACACTCACACTAGGGGTTTTGGAACTAGAGCGGCCACAAGCTAATGGATTATTTGGATAAATGCTTGAAATGTGAATTTAAGAATTTGTTTGATAATACTATATCTCTATACGGCGGATGGGCACGCAATAATTGCACAGTTATTCTCTTCCAAAAAAATTGGCCACATGTTTTGGCATAAAACTTCGATTTTAATAATACAAGTAACACACACAAAGTCTCCCACGGATTTCCATCTGATACCCAAAAGCAAAAAGGGGTTCTGAAGACTCACAATCATTGGGAAAACCACACCAAACCCCCTCCCCCAGCAACAATTCTCAATAGTGCATGCAAAAGCCCCGTCCGCCCCCAACCCTCTTCGTCCAGACCCTCTCCTTAAGCGACAACAATCCAAACACTCCCTCAAATAAACAACAATAAAACAGGCGCTCGATCTGCCAAAGGAAGAGATTTTATTCAACGCTCGAGCTTCGGTCACATGTAGCGCGCAAATATAATCTTACCCGGCCGGAGGAAGAGATTTGCGTCAAACATAACACGGTCGAAACAATCAAAGGTGAAACAATGCTGCGATTCAGTTGTGATCAAGCTTGCTCAATTTCTGTATTCTTTTGTGGGTGGTCCGAAAAGGCGCTAATGGGAGTTTCGCAGACGTGAGTAGATCAGTGGATGGTGAAACCCGTCGCTCAGATGGAATAGCCGATGGCTTATTATTATCAGCAACTTAGGCCTAGTAGAATATCAATGGAGAGGCAGCTTACTTGAGATCAAAGCAGTAAAAGTAAGATGGTTCCAGTCGGGTCGACATTAACGATGGTGTTATAGCGTAACAATTTTAATTGCCCTTAACCAGAATCAGTAAAAAGGTCACCACCATAGTTATCCCCACCTCGCCTTCCCCTCTCAGACCATGGAGACTTTGTGGTTAGACTGCGGGCTACGGGGGAGCTCTGGAAAGATGAGAACGCGATGTATATATCTCCTACCTCCTTTTGCCAAGAATTCACGACGTCATGACACAACACACATACATGTACCCAGTACTAATCCTTGACATGCTGACGTAGAGCGACAAGCAAGGGTAGCAGAGCTAAAAATCAAGGCTTGATGGGGGCACCAGAAGTAGAGTAGATCCTGTCTGCATGACGCTCTTGTTCAGGGAGTCTCACCAAGATGACTTCATCGCATCCAAAGTAGGTCGGCCAACGGCAGCATCGGAATTGAACCGGATTGTCGCTGTCAAAAGGAAAGCAACCTTAGATTTGACGGCCAAGAGATAGATCGATCTCGCTGACACGGGATTCAGGGTCCGACGATGAATTTTTTGATCGGTATAGGTATTGCGATTTTCAGGGTCTAAGCATCAGTTTTCTGAACGCGAGAGGTCTTGCTAGAAAAACATCGACCTAAAGTAGAATGATGACATATTAGGTTAAAGTAAAGAGGCCATTTGTTTAATACCGCGCGCTATCCATATCGGTTCCAATTCATAGGCTCGGTTCGGGTTTTAAATTATCTATCATGATCATACTGAGGGCCGAGGTCTGATAATGTGTGTTACCAGGCACTACATACCGATAAGAACGCAGGGAAAAAAGAATTGCGGTTACCCCGCCACTGACACACCCCACCTAGAGGAGAAACAGTAGTTTAATCACACAAGAGAACATTTGATAGTCGATTTGGTCCGTGAACCATCATGTAATATTTATTTATTTTACTTTTGCATTCTCCAAGAACCCTTGGGCATGCAAGCTACCAAAAAAATTTCCCAAACATAAAAGATATCGCACACAAATATTTATACCAGAAACCCAATAAAAACTCCCATTTTGTCCCCTTTCCCTTAGTCGAAAACAATGGCCGCCTTGATCGCAGTCTTGTTTTTCATCGCCTCCAAGCACTCGCCCCATTGCTCGAGTCTGTAGGTCTTGTTTACAATACCCTCAACCTTGACCTTTCCACTATCGAGGTATCCGATGGTGGCGGGGAACATGTAGGTCTCGGAGAAGGATCCAATGATAGTGATTTCGTCACCGAAGATCTTGCTCGGGGGCCATGAGACGCGGGCAGAGTCACTGTAGACACCGTAAACGACGAGCTTTCCACCACGGCGGACGTAGTGAATAGCGTCCTCAAGAATCTTGGGGGAACCAGTGGCCTCAACGACAATGTCGAATCCGTACGGATTGTCCTTCTTGATCTGCTCAAACTGGGCCTCTGGGTTTGATCGTGAAAGCTCAACGTAGACATCGGCAGCATCCAACTTCTTGGCCAAGTCCATCTTCAGACCCTCTGGGGCAGCGACGACGACGTGGGAAGCACCGTTGTGGCGGAGGAGCTGTGCGAGACAGAGACCGGTGGGACCAGCACCGAACATAAGGACTGAGGAACCGAACTTTGGTGCGATCTTCTCAAGACCATGGGCAGCACATGAGGCTGGCTCAAGGAGAGTGGCATCAACATCAGAGAGGTTGTGGATCTTGAAGACCTTTCCGGCAGGGTATGCGCAGTACTCAGCGAAACCACCGTCCACTTGATTCAAGTTAGTATGAAAACAGAAGCATGTTATTCAAATGTGTTACTTACTGGTCACACCATGAGCCTCGAACTTCTCGCAAAGCAACAGCTGTCCACGGCGGCAGTAGAAGCACTCGTTGCAAAGCTCTGAGTTATCTGCGCAGACACGCTCGCCAACCTCGAATCCCTTGACATCCTTTCCAATAGCAGCAACGACACCGACAGTCTCGTGGCCTTGAAAATGTTAGATAAATGATCAATTGAGTTGTTTCACGATTGCTGTTGATGTATAGCTCACCAGGAATGAGTGGGAACTGCGGGGGGCGAGCACGTCAGCGACTGATCAAATAACCACAGAGGTGTCTGCAGGGGGCCGGCTATCCAGAAAGGTGTCCACCAATTCTGGCAGCGTATATAATTGGGCTCCCCCCAGATAACCGATATAGGAAGGGTACGATAATTACCTTCGCAATGAATTCTCCTTCGTGAATGTGCAAGTCCTACAATCAATCAGTTCCTGCTCCTTCCGAATCTAATCCTTATCACCATTACATACGGTTCCGCAAACACCACAGGCCTTGACTTTGATCTATGTTTACATTAGTTGGAGCCCTTGATACCAGTGAGCTAAGATACTTACCAAGACATCGTTATCACGAACAACCGGGAGAGGAACCTCGACAACGGCATACGACAATGGTTTGTCGTAGCTAAGAAAGTATGGCATCAGCTATATACTCTGCTCATATGAAGATTATCTATCAACGATAAGGACTTACCGGAGAGCCTTCATGGTCTGTGGGAGTCCTGACATCTTGAACTGAGTTTTGGGTTTGGCTTTTCTAAAGAGAAAGAGATGGGTGGAGTCTTTTGATTGAGAATGGGGATGATGATACTGAAAGGAAAGCTCAATGACCGCGGGGAGGGTGGGACTTTATAGGTTGAGAGAAATCATTCAAGAACCTTTACACCCACCAACTCTTACATCCCTTACTAACAATTAAAGACCAAACAAGGTCACAACTTCATCATCATTATTGGATCCGGTGTGGTTGCTCTACTTCCTCAGGGCACCCCCATTCACCGTCTTTCGGTCGCCCACCCCCCAGTCAGTCTCTTCAGTTTAATGCGTTCAATTCGAACGCTAATTGACGCTGTTGCGTTGTCCTAGCCTCGATAGCTTGCTGCTTGCCCGCATCTTTCCTCGTCCTTCTCATCCGCGGGGGACATGAAGCAAGCCAGCCGTTCGAGTTGACCCCACTAACCCCACTAACCCCACCAAGCGATCGACTAACCCCTCTTTCGTACAACCCTTACCTCCTGGCCGCGCCGCACCCACCATCCCTGCTCGCCCGGGATAACCAGCGGCTTCCGTGAATATCCCCCCCCGTTAAACCTGACGCGATAAGTTCTGCGAACTTCCAGCATGCACCATACTGTGCTTCTCCCGAAACTCCTAGCCAATTCAGTTCTACAAGGAAACTCGTGTATCAGATCCCCGACTAAATAAACAACACATAAAACCAAGGACCGGCCGGAGTTCGGAAAATTTATCTTACCTAGCTGGTTGTGTTTACCATCTCCAATTCCCGCAGCTGTCGGCACATTTCCTGCCGGGAAAACTAGGTGTAGGCAGGTGCTCTTGTATGGTCTCTACAAACCATTTGAGCTCAGGAATATCCCTCAATCATGCGATAATCTGTATAAACTAAGTTGTTACTGCCCTTTGAGCAATGCTAAGCACAGCTACTTCAAACAAGGGGAACGGGTATATTTCTTTGAGAAAAACTGAGATATTATATGATTTCTAGTTGGGCTACATAGATTGGCATGCTTGGAATCTCCTAAGAAATGTGGGTTGATTTACTTAGATATTCACCCGTGCATGCACGAGATATTCCGGGTTACACCTACTAGTACTCTTGGCCGTTTTAACCAAGGAGAAACTTGATTGTGATCAGCTATCAATGGCCCTTAGATATGTAGGTAATGGTATGTAGCGGTATTAACGGCAGTTATCGAAACTTAAGACGAACTGTGTGTACTCGAAAGTCGCCTATGACTTTCAAGACAGTTGAAATATTCACCTTCTATCATCAATACCCCACAAGGCCCCTTATCAGAATCAGTGAGATGACCGTCAGCCTTGCGAATTTCGCGGGGTTAAAGTACTCTCCACTAGGCAGCTTGCATTGCATACATACCTAGCTGCTCGCTGCTGCTGCCGCACTTCAATAAGTGATGAGTGAAGTGAGGTGGGGTAAATTATTTAGATATGCACACAGTGAATGCGTGTAGGGCTTAGCTTCTTTTCTTTTTCAAGACTAGACAAGCATATACGGCGTATCTGAGGAAGGGTAGTTTAAGTAACAGCGAATAGAAACATCCTACGTAGAACCAGAAACCGGAATTCCCTCCGGGTGGAAAGGACTGTAACCCGGTGCGCCGCTCCGCTCCGATCAATGGGGGGATGGGATGCTTCAGTAGAACTCTACTGGTGGCCGGTGTTGCTAATTCGTTTTATTGGTGATGTTTACCTGCTCACGTGATTGGCTATAACTGATCTTAACAATGTCATCTTAAGGGGGGTACTTACATGGTACCTCCATTTCACAGCACAACCGCTATTAATGTATGCCATACAAACACCGCCAAGCCATATTCCTATATGGTATGCATTAGTCAGGGCTTATAATTAGTGTGTGAGTAGCTCCTAAGTAATATAACTTTATATATTCCTTGATTACACCTGTGATATAGCATTTATGTGAATATCAGAAACTCTTATAACATACGTTCTGCAATAGGAAGTCTTTCCTTATATACAATAATATCAAGGCCATGCCTACATGTATTTACATATACACTTATAAGGAAGAGGCCCGTACCATGACGTCCAGTCTGGGACCTACATGTAGGACTGGGCCCTACATCCAAGCCCGAGAACAAAGGGCCGAGAATGCCCCCTTTCTGTAGATCGAATATCAGCAAATCACTTGCGGCTAGAATGCCAGCGAACCCCCGACCCTTCACAAGGCGGTAGAAAAGGGAACGCAAGCTATTATAAGTTAAAGAAAGCCCTCTCCTTCCTGACCTTAAATGCCAAGCGGTGTATCTCCCGCCCCCAGGAAACAATAAAATACACCAACCACGATATGATATTTGATCCCGCCACCTGCCATTGCCAATATACAGGACTATGCAATATACATGATATAGAAAAGAGTAATGAAAATGATAAAAGGAAACATTCAAACCCCTACTACTGCTTCTAGTATTAAGGGCAAATCTTGTCATCATTATTGAAATTCGGACAAGAATTACCTCTAACTATTCCTACGCCAGGTTTTGACAGTCCGCCATCCCTACCAAGTGCCCCTGTATCCCCACCTTGCATGCATGTCAACTGTGCCAGCCAGCCAGTTCATCGATTATTATCGTCTGTATGCCAAAGGTGCATAAACGATTGCACACATGTATCCCACCCCGCTTTCAATAATTTGGTTAGTGGTATGACGACGATGATCGCCAATAAACTTCATACCCACATCCGAAATCCGAACCCGGTTGTTGTTGCACTAGCTGTTTACCCTTTGACCCAGTTCATAAAAGTTCAAGCCCACGCACACACACGCATGCAAATCTCATCACCCATCTCATCTGCCCTCAAAGGCCACCTCGGACTCCACACATCGAAAGAGAACAATAAAAAAAAGAAAAAAGAGAAGAGAACACCAATGCCCGCCATTTCGAAACCCAAGCACATAATCATTTCAATCCAAAGCCTTCGCTTTCTGTGACGGCACGCCAAAGCATACTCTCAAGTTTCTCCCTCCGTTTATATCTCCAGAGGCAAATCTGGTTAAAACAAGTCCTAGCCACAGGAAATCTATTGCAATCTTGCCCTAGACAGCCAACTTTGATAATCAAGCTCGTTGCTCCCATTGCTGGTATTCTGTCACTGCCGGTGATAAAGTGCAGTAGCATCCTCTGTTCCTTTGGTGAGATTCGCTCAAAGAAACCCCAGAACCACCTGACTACTGGATCATTGTCTGCTGGTGTCGTGTTTCCCCAGCCATCATACACGGCAACGGCCTTCATCGCAGAGACATCGAGCGTCTCATCGGAGCCTCGTATAAGGAGCTCAATCTCCTCTGGTCGGAAAAGAGATAATGCATTACCACCACAAACCGTGTAAAATCCACGTTTGAAAGGTTCAAATTGCCTCGCTACAGAGGTATCCAAGATCCATCTCAGATAGAGATCAACAAACTCTTTCCGATTTGCGTTGGTAACTGGTCTACTCTCCCCGCCAGTGCAAAGAGGCGTAACGATCACTTCGCCATATCTCTCAGACTCTGCAACAAAATCCCGGCAGAAGGTGGCCTCGACATCACCCTCGAACTCCAGCAGCTTACTCAACCCGCTTGCCAAAGCCGGTCGGAAAACTGCCAGGTCTTCCAAAGTCTGAACTAAAGGGGGTCGAACAGAGGAGGTTGCCAGTTGGTGCTTGTTTGTCAGGTGCAGAAGCTTCTTAAAGACGTATGGCGGCAAAGCCACGTCCAATATTGTGGAATTATAGATTGCAAGTCCCAAGAGCATGCCAACCAGATAATACTCCTCAGAGGATTCCAAAGAGTGTGGGTTGAAATAACAATACTCAGAGTCCTCGTCGTAGATAAACATACCTGGTCACTTTGAGTATCTCGCGCCGGGAGAATATTAGAGAATAGCATTGACTTACCGTAGTTAGGATCGAAAACGTCCCGGGCAACCATCAAGAACCACTCTTTCTTTAATCCACCCGCATCTACACCGTCCTCACCAATAAATTCAATTCTTAATCCTTTCTTGATGTCGTCTATGCCACCTGCACCCTCACTTATTCCTCTCAAACTGTCTTCAACCAAGCACTCTCTCCGGACCTTCAATACGAGATATTGATTTACTGCTCTTCTGGTAGATATACTATTGAAAAATGCCTGCCGAGCTTGAACTTCCATTTGTCGCTTGGCGTCGTGCTCAAGGATCTGTATCTTGGATCCCATAGACAACAAAAACGAGTACTGACAAAAGCAAAACTTTGAAGAACGTGATTCCCAGACATCGAAATCAGCTATCAAGTCGTGATAATCGAGAAGCATGTTGTAAAACTCGCTAGTGAGAATGATTTGGCCTCTCCGTCTCGCTTCACGCCTTGCCATGACTGCAGAATTCATGTTTCCTCCATCATCTTTGATGTTCTGTACCATGCCACGGCGGCCAGCAGTGTTATTATTTGCCGAGAAAAATAATGCCATGACTTTTGCTGCTGACTTTATCTGCCAATCGTCGTTATATGGCAATTGCTTGATTCTTTGCCCCATCATCCCGGTTGCCTGTTGTGTTTTTTTTCTCGCGGACTGTCTCGTGAGTCGGTAAGTGATAAAGCTCCCTACTAACTCCACTAATCGCCGAAACTGAACCTCCGGCATTCGGGTGAACCATGAGACAAGATAGTGATGGATTGTATTATCAAGGTTTCCGATCAATCCCATGATACGTTTGATAATTCCGGAATGATGACCAGGACCACCTGAATTGCCACTCCGGTTGGATGAAGTGGACGCTTGCCTTTTTAGCTTGGCCGGTGAAAGAGAGGGTTCCTCCTTACTATCTAGGGGAGACCTTTGATCTGAGGAAGGAGACATACCATGGATCTTGGAGACTGGACGAGAAGACTCCGGATATAAAAGAGGATTTGCTAAGATTATCAGTAGGAACCTCACATCTTCAGGCCTTTTCAATGGCCTTCCGGGACGTTTCAAAAGACTTTCTGTAGCCTTCAACAGAGATCTGCCAATGTGAGCCCTAGCATCTTCCATATCTTTTTTAAGCTCACTACCCCAGCTCCTGGAGTCGGTGTTTACATCACTGTAATCCTCACCAACATTTATTATCATGTCATAAAGCTCATCCACCCTTTCCCAGTCAATTCCAGGACTTCTCACAGTGGTCTTGGTTTCGGGTACGCTGTTTGTCTTTTCCTTTTCTTTTTTACTGGAGCTTAACTCTTTACCTAGAAATCTGCCTCGCTGTAATAAAATTGTTTCTTTCTCGCCAATTTTATTCGTAACGGGTATATCAATCTCCTTTGACGATTTCGCTGGAGATTTAGACCTTCTAGGTGAGGTAGATCTGACATCTGCAGATTTTGGCTCTAGGCCTTCACTGCGCCTTTTCAAAAAGCTCGCATTTAGACAGTCACAACTTCCAAAAGTGGTGGTCAAATAATTCTCTAATGGTCTAAACGATTTTTTCAAAAGTTCTTCGTGAGGAGTGTTTTCCGCATTTTGTCGACTCCCGGTTTCCGATCTATCGGCGCCATTTGACCCTGGAGACAGTGAATCTTTCCCTACGGGTACATACATTGAGCGACGATCCCTGGGTGGAGTTGTAGACGTAGTTGTCGAAGAGAAACTCTCTGAAAGACTCAGTATAGGTAGCGAAGGCCTCCGTGACGGTGCCGCATCCGCAAGGTCCCTATGTGCCGGAAATGCCATCATTGCAGCCGCTGTGTTAGGTGAGAATTTAGAAAAGGCCGGTGGTGTCTGCACTGGACCTCCTAATCCACCGGATTCATTCGATGACTTCCCCGGAATCGGAATTGGTGGGGGAGGTGGCGAATGCTCCGGCATATTGTGTAGCCATTCTCTTTGCTCCAGAAATCCTTTTATACAGAAATTTATGATTGATCTCGTTCTCTCAACCGAGATTGGCGGTATACCTGTAGCAGTATTATCAGCCTCAGATATTCAACACCCTCGCCGTCTTGATGTATCACACCCTTGGTACACTGCTCAGTTGGAGCGAGATCGTTGATAGTTGTGCATGTCGTACATCGAAAAACCGACAGATGAGTTGGCCACCGAACGCAGGAATCGCAACATGAGCACCGACCAGTTGTCTAAAATGCACCGAACATCCTTGTAAGCACGAAGTGCACATCCAAGCAGAATTACGACAGTGTAGTACCAGTAGAGCCGCAAAAAAAAAAAAAACGCCAAAGGTAAACACGTACAAAATTTGTCTGCAAGTTTCCCCCATTCCCTGCCATTCCAGAAACCATGTCTGTAGGAACTGTTGAGTGTCTCCTATTATTTACGCTATGCGCAGTGTGCCCGCCATCTCTTTCTAAAGATCCCAACATATCTCCTTCGTTTGCTCTGCTAGTATAGTGTCTCCCAGGCTCTAGATGTGCGCCAGGCGGGTTAGAGTTCCCGGAAGGTATGTAATGTGACTGTGACCTCCCGTGGGATCTGGAGGTGGATGATCGGGGTGGAGGTTGTTCGGGAACCGAAAGCTGGTCCTGATTATGAGGAGGAGGGAGTAGACGAGATGGCCAGGACGGCATTTTATCAGAACTGGGGAAAGACGCTCCTTTTGAACGATCGTTATCGTCGACAGGACCTGGGGGAGGGGTTACGGGGAAAAGGCCAAATCTAGAGGCGAGGGTCCTAGCAGTGAAAAAATGGAAGGCAGGAAAAAGTAACACCAAAGGAAATCTGCTCGTGACCGCAAACCTCCAGATGATGCAAAAGATAGCTGGGAGGGTGTGTGAGATTGGTTGAGCGAGTGGGTACAGCACAGTACTACAAAAAAACAAAACGCTGAGAGGTATTACAGCTACTTGTCGTACGTTGCCTTCCTTACACGCAGTATTAAATAATAAACACCAGAGTAGACACGGTTGAAAACTTCTAGCCCACTAACGTCACCCCGCGCCGTTGTATCTACTTCACCTGCCTTATTGCACTTTATAAATTATCACTCTATGTATTTAAATAGACGGAGGGATATTCGGACTCTTATGCGGACCTCGCGCAAAGATATTCTACACGCCAGGTACCTGTGTACCTCGCTAACTGCTCTCAGCAGAGCCCAGCCCAGCCCGGGTATCTTCATCGAATAAATACGTTGTAAAAACTGTGTCGGGTGGTGTTTGTGGTGAGCTCCAAGAGCTCCAAGCTCCCTGCCCTGCTAGCGCTGCTCCGCATATTTCCGCCCCCACTGCATCCCCGCTTAACCCCTTGAAAAAGGCGCGTAAATAGAATCACACAAATCATGATCGACAGGGTTTTCTCCAGATTCTAGTGGTATGTCCATACGAAGTACATGTAGGTAGTAGGTATTCTGCAATCTCGTACCGAGTCTACAAAAGAACTCAAGTTCATCTCTATGATACTAATCTAACTATGATGGCTCTTATATGATAAAAAACATTTTCATCCCCTGGCTCATTCCAGTAGTCATCCTATCCGAAGACACAAGTAGATCGGCCCAGTAATTAAACCCAAATAATTATTAGACTTGGTTATTTGTTCTGCAGCCGTACAAACACCAGAAAGATACTAACCGCGAGTCATACAGCAGTCAATCAGAAGCTCATGATGTCTTTACCTTTGCCATACCACTCGCGCTCGTATATACCGCAGGTACATGTATGCACTATTACATACCATCACCTCAAGGAAAGAACTTCAACCCTGCAAGGATTCAAGGGCCCAAAACATGCCCAGAGTCTATGTACATACGCAAGCATTTAAAGGGGAAGCATTGGAACGGGGGCCATACCCACCAAACAGCCTCGCGCGTTGCCTGACCAGCGATTCGAAACAGCATACAGGTACTTGAATATTTACTTCTTCGTTTCTCATCTCCTCGGGAAATTATTCACCGCAGATCAAAAAACAAAAGCATCAATATGCCCAAACTCACCGAGAATTGTGGCGATCGATGTTTGGCCATAGTACTAAACTGTTTCTGTGGTGCAAAAATCGAGAAAAGAGGATTTTACGGTGGAAACCATATCGGAACTGGACATTTTCGTCATTAACGCTTCTTGGAAATTAGTAGGCCTAGGTGAGCCGGATTGAGAAGATGTGGTCATCAAAAATGGTGGAGGAAACACGCCAAGGATACCGTCACAAGCAATCACTCGCCAATCGCTCTGCAGCCATGGACTTTTGGTGTTTCGTGCCCACGCGTCCACTGGGGGAAAAAGTAAGCAACGACCAAATCAAATTCAAAAGTCTGGCCGCAGAAGCAGGCTTTACATTAAACCCCACCAGAGCGTAACTACATGTACATGTACTAGCTCTCCTAGTTTCCGGCCATGAACCCAAAGGATCTTAGAAGCGTAACAAGAACAAAAATTCTAAAGACAATCATACAAAGAAATCATCCAAGACATACCAATACGAGCGTGCGTGCATTCCTGTTATGGGTATCAATGCATTGCTCACCACTCGTACCAAAGAAAAACATAAAAAAAAGAACATGAAGAAGCCGTTTACAGAATTAGCTAACGTACACTACTTACTTCTACAGCTCTCACTCTGATATGAAGGATTGTTACTTTGCATGCCGTGCTAGACATGCAGGCGAAACCCTAATCAAAGTTCTCCCCGAGAAGTAAATGAGGCGAACAATCGTAGGCAAAAGAAAAGAGCTACACGCGAAGTAAAAGGGTGGATATAGAAAAGAAAGAAGAAGAAAACGGAAAGGTAAAAAGGCAGATGTCCCAAGCCAACTCCACTGTAATGATGACAGTACAAAAGTACACGCTCACAATACACAAGACAAAACATGATACGAAAAACTAGCAGGCCTCTCTGCACAACTTCCCTCCCTCAATAGGCTATACACAGAAATGAACCCCATAAAGTAATCTCACCAAAATAAAGCGAAAAAAAAGATGAAAGAATTGAATTATACCTTTTTGGTTGTCTATCGGTTCCCCAAAATGACAAAGGAAATTACTGCGAAAAAGCGCGAAATAGTAAGATGGCTAGATCAAGCACTGCAGCCATCAACTAGCGTGTTTTGGGGCCAGTCATAACCAGTAGCAGCCCAATTTGTCAAGTTGGGGTTCATATAGGCGTCGATGTGGTCCTCGATGTACTTGGTGCTTGGATATCCTGGGGGATCGCATGTAACGGAGCAGTCCGCGCAGTCTTCATCTTGCCAAACACGAATCCTATTGCTGAAATTAGTATTTCCAATAAAAATAGTCTTATATTTTGGGGAACTTCTAAAACTAACCAATCAATCCTCATCTTTGCTGGCAAAAGTTTCGCAAGCTCCACCCAGTTGATATAAGCAAATGTGCTACTCATACCGACGTTTACAATAATCGTCATAGGTTCCTGTGGGATAGGTCTTTGCCCAATATTTCCGTTAGGGCCCGTGGCCCCGGCTAACATTTCCCATGTCTTAACCTCGCCAATGTTCCATACAATCCTTCCATCATTACCAGGTTCATACTCAAATCCGTAAGTCTGGTATTGTTTTCCGTCGTACCAGTCGTTGTTCAAAGTTGAGTATCCAGAAATAGCCTCCTGGTAGTATCCTCCACGGTATGAGTTCATGACAGTGATATCCGGATTGTAAACGGCAATCTGTTCGTAATCAGGTTGATACCAGATATCGAAAGGTGCGACCTGTGCAGATTGAGATACAGCTCCAACAATATTTCCATCAGTATCGATTACTGAAACTGTAGCCTCGAGAATATCGAGCTCGGGCGATGATCGAGCCTTCCCTGCGTTCGGGTGATCCTCCCCACTGCATGTGCAACCAGGAAGCTTCATTCCGGGAAGCCAACTGAGACCGTCGGGACTTGATTGATTTGCAGTGATTCCGGCGTCACATTCATCGTGGTATGAATAAGGCCACATGCCTTCGGTTGTTGAAAGATACCCCGGGCGACCTAGATTACCCATAGTCCAAAAACCCGGCCACAGCCCAGAAACGTTCCCAGCACCAGGCAATGAGATACTGGCTAGTTTAATGTTAGAAAGGTTAAACTCCATTATAATATGTGGGGTCTATCTCACCCTCAATAATCCCGCCCTTGAAGCACAGCTTGTTCCAACTTTGAAGCATTCCCGATCTGAAGTCCAAATCATGGTTCCTGAATGCAGCAAACTCTATTTCAAGAACACCATCTTTTGTCGTCAATGCATCAGGATCATACCATTCCGAATCTTGGGTTGCTGCGCTGTAAAGAAAGATCCGTTAGCCGAGATAAGGTACCAAAATAAAACTCGTATTCGATTGCTTACTAGTGGATGTCAACCCCTTCCCTGTGTAACAGTTAGCATCAAAAAAGTAAGCACAGTGAATTAATATGCACTCACCAGTAAGGGTCATCATTTGGATAAAACGTCCTTCCATCCTGATTAAATTCGTCTGAAAACTGCGTTTCGCGATTTATCTCAGTAACCACGAACTTGACCCCATTAGTTTATCAGTTATCAGAATTTTACTAACCACTAGTCTAAAAGTTTTTCCATCCGCCGAAGTCTTTGTTAATGCGCTTTCTGGAGTATCAGGGTCGATCAACGAACTCCTAACATTCTTCAGAAGCGCAATAGGACCAACGTCAAGGCAAAGAGATCCTTCACAAATACTCTTTGTAACCTTGGTAGAATCGCGAACAAAAGTCCTGCAAACGAAGTACACCACTTAGCAACCGCCAACTAATTGAAAGAGGGAATCAATTGGGACATACAGGACAGGATATCCAATAAACAATACGAGGATGCCCAACACAATCAATCCCAATCCTCCAACATTTACCAAGCCACGCCTTGTGAAAACATCGCATTCTCTCAAATCGTCCAACTCTGCGGGATCATGCAAAGCATCGTCATCTTCCTTATCCATCGGAAACAGCAGCAGACCAGCTGATGGTGTTATGTTATATTTTTCACTGATGGTCTGCGAGTTAAGCGCATTACTAATATCAGGAGAAGCTGTTCCTGAATTATCGTCAAATGGCGACACGAATGGGCCATATCGAGAATCTCTGTTATCTGTACTCCAACTGGATCTCCGTGACGATGTTGGGCTGTCCTGATATGGGGTAAACTGTCCAGGCCTTCGTTGCGGCGGAATTAATAATTCTGAGGATTCTATCGGAGTATCACCCTGGTAGAATGGACTCTGACTTCGCGATACCGTAGGCGAGGGAACCTGGGGGGTCAGATTTCGACCGACAACACTGGCACGTCGTGCAGGAGCGCCATTAAGCAGGTCCTGTGAGCCGGAATTCAGCGTTAACGTAGGTGGTGGGGACGGACGCGCCGACATTCTTGTCGGATTATTGCTGGCAACTCGTTCTTGACTTCAAGGCTGTGCTTTGCTTGCTTCCCAGTAGAAAAGAGCTTATTCGGTATAAGAATTAGGTTAGGGGGGAAATTAGTGCAGTAACCAGGAGCCAAGTCGTGGTGTGTTGTTGTTATTGTTGACAGGTGCTATGCGTCTAGTGTATCCTATGTCGTCCTCCTTGTTCCTGTCCGTTAAGGAGCCACAGGATGATTCTATCTATACAGAATAGAAATCGAGCAAGTTGCGAAGAGTAACGAGAGAATAAAGGGGAACACGTTCGTGAGAAGGGGGACGTATTCAGTCAGAGCGGAAAAACTCGATGTAACTGTTTTGACCCGGACGGGAAGCAATAGGGAGGATTTCAAGAATCTCTAACGTTAACTACTTATCCTGGTCAAAGCAGGACGAATATGTCGAGAAACGAGTGGATCTCAATTGTCCCCGAGAAGCAAGAATGAAGGACAGCGGGATACCGATCTCAGAGCGGATCCAAATTTGAACAGCAGCGGAAAAACGTGGCTACTGTCTCTCTTTTTGAGCGGCTTGGGGGGGGGGGGGGGGGGAATTGGAGGTGCAACACTGAAGCGCACGGCACACACAGACAAAGGGTGAGAGGAGGAGCAAAGATTGTGTGTATGTATGTGTGTATGTACCTATGAGGATGGGCGTTTAACAATGTGAAAGACAGGCAGGGGCAATTGAAATGAATGACGAAAGACTAGATTCGGATATTCAAGCGATTGACTTCAAAGAGACGAAGAATAGTAATTCAAACATCTGGTACCGCGTAGGGAAGAGTGTTTAGGAGGAAGAAGAACGTCCTCGAAGTGAAGAGTCGCAAAATTGAGTTGAAAGTTGCCCTTCACGGCTTCACGCAAGGGGCAACCAGGGGCAACATAGAAACCATCAAGCCTGCCGTGATATGATTAGCGGGATCACAAGCGGCGGCATCAAGGCAGGCAGGTGAAAAATCCCGGCGAGCCTATCAGGCAGCGGAACAAAGCCCGCTTGTAGATGCGCCCAATCACAACAGGGGGCCTCTCCTAAACACATTCACAAGCTGGGAGATCTCACAGGCTTCGGGAATTAATAATCCCTCGAATCCTCCCCCAAAATTCTTAAAGATTTAAAGCACTGAGCCAGGAGCCAGGAGCCAAGAGCCAGGAGTAAGCTTCTCTCTTTGAAATTTTTAGAGTAAAGCAACTAAAAATGTCCAAAGTAGCTTCACGCAATTAATGCACAGAGACAATCATAGATATTATCTAAAGGGTCCGTGAAAAATGCCTCTCTCCTTCGCAACATCCATCCATCCATTCATCCATGAGCATCCTGGGGTCTGGAGAGCCTGGAGGAAAACTATCATTTCTCTGGACCTGGGGTGTAGATTACTGCTAGATTGAGCAGGTTGAAGTCTCAGGTTAAATGTTATGATGTCTATTACTTTACCTTGCTAGTCCTGATCGGGTGGTAAAAGAGACCTCCGCGTAAGCATCTTTACGAAAGTAGCAACAGATTCGCGATCCTATCTGCTTTTACCGAAGATGGAGAGAGAAGAGAGCCTCAAGATAATGCGAGAAGAGGAAAGAACAAAAAGCAAGTGTTGTTCCCCTATCATAAGTAGAGCTATTATTATTGATAGGTGCGGCGGTACCTGCCGCGCCGCCCTACAGCACAGCACAGCAGAGCCTTCACCCACAACCGCCTGGCTTGGTGGTGCCTGTTACTTGGCCCGACTGGGCTGGCTGGGTTTCCTATCAACGGACAACAGCTGAAATCTCTTGAAGACAGCTAACTACATGTAGGCTGAACCTTCGCTGTCTAAGTATTGTAAAGTGGGTACGCCAGCAAGTATTACCTATCTATCTACAGCTGTCCTACAGCTGAAGGCATGGGAAAGTTGGAAATCGCGATCTGTTGTCTCGAATGTGAGTTGAAACGACAAACAACTGCACTTCCCGCCCTCAAAACCTGCTAAAGTTACACACTGGTATTGCTATAGTATAGTAGTATAGCCTACAGAACCCGAGGTCTTTCCGGTTTGGCATCTCAACTATCCTTGCCACTTTTGAACCTTCTCAAGATTCGATAGAAAGTACTTTGACACCCACAACTTTCCCTTCACCGCTGTCCACACCAACAACAAAGTATTCGACTCTGCTTCCAGCACCTTCAACGCGATAAACCTTAACCACAGAACCGCTAGAGGCCTTGGTGACAGCTTCAATGACATCCTGGTATTCTCCGTGGGCATCCCACTTGTTCGGTTCCAGCTGTTTAATCTCTCGGCCGCTCTGGACTCCGATCAAATCCCCGAACTCGTCTAGTTTGCAGCGGAGGAGACAGGTGTCAGTGAAGATCAAGACACACGAAGATCAGAGACATACGCAATCAAAAAGAATTGGTGGGCCGGAGAAGTCTCCAGAAATAAACCCATCGGAGAATCAGAAGAATAAAAAAATGAAATAAGAGACAAACCAAAAAAAGACAGGAAAAGATTTATTTTTACGAAAACCACAGATAAGGTATAAAAAAAAAGTGGTTCACAGACCTTCAGTAGGAAGTGTTCCCTTGTCCCAAGCAAACGAAACCCCCTCGAAAGGCTCGTCCGCTTCAGAGACGTAGAATCTTTCTCCAAGTGCTCGAACCGCCGGGTGCACCTCCGACTGCGCTGTCGACGCCGTAGTGGTGGCTGCCTGCTTAGACGAATCCTCCTCATATGATTGCGAGTAATCCTTCTGCGACTTCTTCAAGAATGCAGCGTAATCCGCGTCAGACGACATTATTATTCTGGAAGATGAAAATCCCCTTATACTTCTGTATCCCACAGATTTTGTCCTCCATGGAGTCAGTTGAAGAGCCTTTGGCACAAAAGGAATAGCGAGCGGTCTGCTGATCGTCCCCAAGATTCCACGTGGATTCTTGAGAACGCTCGGCGGGGTAAAGGTTATTTTACAGAACAGCATGTCGTCATGCGCCGACGACCACAATGAACGACAAGGGATGTGAAAGTATAAAAAAAAGAAAACCCGAGATCAGGAAATTTCAGGGCAGTCGAAAAAGTAGGAGCGAGGCAGACCTATATTACAGCAGCAGATATAGGCAGCCAGCAGGCAAACAGTACCGCAGTAGATAGCTAGCCAACCACAAGAAGCTCCGCGGCGTAAGATCAGTGAGTAGAGTACGCGTTCGTATCCTTAGGATCGAAACTTGAGAGGTAGGTAGTGAAGCTATCAAACTAAGGGTTCAGGCCTGCGCGAAGAGAAAGAGGATCGTTTGAGAATTATTGAAGAAGTACCGATAGGTAGAGGTGCAATGATGCAGCAGGGAAGACTTTAAGGCAGGTAAGCTTCCCCCGCTTGTTGCAGTTCGGTTCTCAAGATTCGCTTTTTATTCGATCCCAATCCGTAGCCCTGTGAAGTGACGCAATTGCACATCAAGATCCGGTTCCCTGAAAAACCAACAACCAATCTGTGGGTATTTAGAGCTCAAGCCTGGCGGCATTATTTGAAATTATTGTGATTGGGAAAAATTCACTCCTCGAAACATGTCACATGATAGAACTATTCGTTGAAGCGCTACTAACTATATTCCTACATGTATAATTCCCAAAATGGTTATTAGTACATGTAAGGTACTGGATGGTATCATTCCATTGCACTCCAAAGGTTCGACGACGCCGTGTCGTTCGGGTACTGGAAGTTGCCGCAAGGGTGGTTACCTGTACTCAGACACGCAAAAAAAACATGCCTTAGCTGGTACGATTTCCCATTCGCCTCATCTAACCACACCGGCGGATCAATTGGTGAATCTAGTACCCCTGATTTTTCGGACCACGATTGATCCTCAGGTAGTAATGAAAAGAGACAGGAGGGAAACGTTAGAGAAATATGTAGGGACTGTAAATAATTCCACGATGATCTACTTGGTTGTTTACTTATGCCCTGATTGGCCGTTGGTAAGGGGAGGGATCCTTCCTAGTAGTACTAGGGATCAGATCATACACCACCTCCTTCAACTCTCCCCCCACACTACGAGGAGAACACGATCCGTCAGTACTCTGAGGGAGTAGAGTGCGAGGATTGTTTGCGATGCGAAATTGTCTACATATGCAGACAGACTCTCCCCTTCTCTTTGTTCAGCTCAAACTCACAACCACAACCACCACCATCTTCTTCCTCCTCAAAACACCCATATCCCATCATCTCATTCTTCTATCACAATTCGCAAAAAACACCGCCTCTTCCTTCTTATTCACACAAAACCCAAATGTCGAGCACCGTCTCCGACGCCGACAGCAGGGCCGCCGACTACGAGACGGTCGAGCGCCGCTACAACATTGCTGTCAATCTCGAGTCCTGGGAGCTTCTGGCGATGCACTCGATTGCTAGCGACGAGGTTTGTCAATTCGTCCGCTCGTCTTTACTATCCTTACAGTTCTTGTGAACCAAGACGTGGGATGAGAGGAAAAAAAAGCATTGTATATGCTGGAGGTGGTCAAACATAAAGTGGCTTTGAGGGTATAAGAAAAAAGAAACCGAAAACTGATCAAAACGAAATGCAAAAATTCATTGTTTTTAATCAATAGAGCATCCCTCGTGTCCGTCTTCGCATGCTGAAGTCCCTCGCTGGTTTAGTCGGGACCGATACTCCTCCGGCGTCGCCGTCGTCCTCAACTTCTCGCCGTGCGCCACAATGACTGTACGACAATTAAATGTTCCAGAAAAACGAAAGAAAGGTGGCAAGGGAAGTTTCACGGATAACGGCAGTTTGTTCTGGGGAGCTTTGATGCGAGTGGAGGGAACGCGCCAGGTAGGCGGGATATGTTCTGAGTGGTGCGCTTTGGTATTTGCTTTTTTTCTATTGAGGCCAAGTTTGAAATTGGGATTGGTAGAACTTGAATAGAAACCATCATCATTATCAATAAGAGTCAACTTTGGAGTTGTGATTCTACCTAGAAGATTAACTCGTCATCCCCCGATTTTCTACGAGGAATGTGTATAGAGAAAAAGAACAATGTGATATAACTGTACTACCGGCGTGTGTATATAGCCTTGTGCTTGGTTTATGCGTAATTGCGGATCACTGTGCGCGTGAGGACGAGTTGTTCTTCATAGGAGATCGTCCGAGTCTCTCAACGGAAGCGCGCTTTGAATTGCCATTCCTATCGTACCTTTCTGATCGATCCTAATAAAAACCCAACCCATTTCTCCCCGATCCCACAATACGTCTCCAATCCCGAATAATAGAAGCGTCGTAAATACGTTACAAAGGACGTGCAAAAAACAAATAAAAGACCACCTTAGTAACCTATACAAGACCGCCGGTTCACTAGAAATGCAGCAAATAAAAACCATAACAAATCAGAAACTACAAGCCCAATGTGGCAGTTATTGCAGGGGCTCCGAAGAACTACTCAAGCGGTTTAGATGCAAATAAACATCGGTGCCATATCTGAAGGTTGGAATATATTAGTATCAATTATTTCTTATAGGCTGCAGAAATGTCTCACCCTTCCATGCTTATCAACTTTAAGTCTCCTCCAAAGTATCGAGCGTACAGTCGTGATATCGGAAGTCCGTAACCAAACCCGGCCATAGGAGCCTTGAAGTCGCTCTTATTGAAGTCGGGATCGATTGGCGGTGTTGATTCAACGGTGGTGTACATGTATGTCCATACCAAGGGTATAGCACTCCGTGGTATCCCGCCACCTTCGTCAGAAATCTTTATAGTGATATCCTACAACGACGTTAATAACAAGATGAAACATAAATGCGGATTAGACGACGTCTGAACTAGCCCCGGCAATTGAATAGGGCAGGACGGCAATTAGAAATCGTGGGGTATTTACCTCTTTACCCTCTGCTACGATCAACTTTACCGGCGGGAACTCCTCAGAATCACTTCCATGTGTTTCCACCACTGCTCGTAGGGAGTTCTTTAAAGTCTCGAAGAGCATGTGACTCAAGTGGCCTGGCACATACATAAAGTTTAGATCAGGTTTGCATACTAGTTGCACTTTCGGCGCGTCGAATAGGCCGTAGTAATCTTCGCACACAAATCTCGCATTCTCAATGGCTTCTTGAGCCAAGTCCCGGACGTTTGTCTTTGTACAGATTATTCCCACGTAGTCTTCCTGCTCAGGAGCCGAGTTCAGGGCCACATGCTGGCCAATGAGCATACGGATACCAATCCGGGACATGTAGAACCGGTCCAAGAAGGATTGGATCGAGTTATCGATTTGCATTCTTTGTCGCTTGCGCTTATACTCGTTAATTCCCATTGCTATCCAAGATCATCGCAAGCAGTCAGCCCCATAATTCACTAAGGCAGCCAATAAAAACAAGTCGGGGATTTTTACCCATTGTAGTGACAACGGGGTCATGACGATGCTTAATGTTTTGGAGGGTCTTTGTAAAGCGTCTGTTGTAGTCCACAATTTCTGGGGGCCACCGTACATCATCGTCTACAGTTGCATAATACCGCCTGCATAATGTGATATTAGAAAGCAAAGAAAAAAAAGGCTAATGTATTGGATTCAGAACCAACCTTTGGGCTTTCCTTCCATTTCGAATGCCATTCCCGTTTCCGTTTGTTGGCTGCCATGGCGAGCTTCTATATGTTCCCGGCTCGATGTCTGGGTTTTCTATAACCTCCAACGGAATCGGCGGAACACCATTATCCCGCGAACCCTTTATTAATTTATCCCTTATATCCTTTGATAGGCTTGGCTTTTGTATAGTAGTAATTTCCTAATAATTCAATGAATTGATTAGTCAAGCCACCACAACAACCAAACGGGCAAATCATAGATGAGTCACCAACCTCAAATGACTGCATGTACCAATTCGCAACTCTCCGGATAGAAGGCATATCACTTAGACCATCCGGCAGTTGATTCAACTCTTTTACACGATGTGCCAATCGAATTGGTAGCTCTTCGCTGAGAAACTGGGAGGCCCGAAATAAGGTCCCTGCTCGGTGTCCTGTCAACCGGCAGATTCATTGGCACAACTTCTACTTGTTTACGTCGTTCATGACTGGATAACCCACCTGGTGAAGGATTTCGCCCAAACTGGACCATTTGCCGTAAGCTCACACCGGTTGCCGGGAATTGGCTGTAGTGGGTGATGGTCTCCATCAACGATTGCGTTGGTTTCCACATGGCGGCACTCGCACACCGCCGGCGGTGGTGATACTGGGGGAAATATTAAAGAGCTACTAAGATGTGTAAATGGATGATAACGGAGCTCTGATAGCTATGCTAGATAGATGGAAAGCAGGCGATTGATGGGAGGAATGAGGGGCTGCCGTTTGTTGCAATAGGAAGTAAGCAGGAAAAGTAGAAAGTGGGAGGACTTGAGTAAATGATGAATGGGGGAATACGAGCAAGTAAGTAAGTGACTGGAGTTCATGTGAGAAACCAGTTCGCGTAAGTGCTAGTGTAGGAAGGTTGTGGGGTAGCAGCAAGCGCACGTGCGGATGATCCGAGAACTCAGTTCTTTGTCGGCACTCGCACTCACCTTTTTTTTCTTTCTTTTCACCCCTGCCCTACCTACTCTACCCTGAGAATTGCCTCACAGCCGAGGGGCAGCGTGACTTTTACCGGCAACGTTCCTCGGAAAATCTCGTAGTAGTGCGACGGAGGAACGGAGGATTCAGGGACAGGAACTGCGTATAAAACGGAACATTTTGGTAGATATAAATTATCCTTCAGTTGGCCTTTTTATTTTTATTATTATTTTATTTTTATATTCGGTCCTTCGGGCTATTAAGCTCCTTTACTGTATGTATGTACGTGCAAACACTGATATTATAGCTTTGGAGGGTTTCAAATCCATTCTGGAGGGGTAAATCTCACCAGCCAAAGATGCGGGAAGATGCTGAAATCCGTACTTCAAACCTAACCCCAGGATCAAAAGCAAAACGACCCTTCTCGGGTAGTGCAACCGGACTGTTATTGCAGTAAGTTCCTAGAATCATCACCAATAGAACAACACCAGCTTGAGCCCGCGGACCCGGCCGTGAAATGCTATTCGGACTGGGCTGTCATCATCTGAGGTTTGCTCTGCCTTATTCGCCTGGTCCGTGCACCGGCCATCCCATGTTTCCCTGGATGGTGACGGGTATACCAGGCCCACCTAAATTCCTTTTTCTCTCTTGCTCACGTGCCATCGACTTATCAACCGCCTTTTGTCAATAGAGCATCGTAACAGCTTGTATATTTGTACAAATCTACATCTCAATCCGTGGACAATTCCCGCACCTAGATGGAGCAGAGCAAGGAACCTATCATCCTACATTTCGTGAGTACCACTCACTACGACATAGATAATGCCTTCCTCTCGCCTCATGTCATACTATTGTTTACTTTACTTCTTGATTTGAGACCCTGACATCCTGCATACATACATCCCGCCTTAGGATTTCGATTGTTTTTACGCGTCAGTCATCGAGAATGAAACCCCCGCCCTGAAGACTGTCCCTCTAGGAATTCAACAAAAGAATATCGTATGTTGGCAGTTCCAGTTCTTCAGAGATCACCCCTGCTGTCATGCCATCTGTGCATCGGGCAGAAGGGTTTCATAAATACGATGTTACTGAGCTGAGAGTGGAAAAAAAGCTGGCCACCTGTAACTATGTTGCTAGGGCTCAAGGCGTCAAAAAGCTACAGCTCATTACTGCCGCAAAAAAGCAATGCAAAAATCTGGTAATTGTTAATGGAGAGGATTTGACGAGGTTAGCCGCTGGAAGCCGCTCTTGATTATTGATAGCTCATAGTTACAACGTCAACTTGTCTTACCCAGGTTCCGTATCGTTTCTAAAAATATATGGCTTTTCGTGAGGGAGTTTGTCTGGCACAATCTTACGGAGCGCCTAGGACTTGACGAGGTATTTTTTCTTTCTTTTCAACCCTACAGAAAAACAGTTTTCTGGTTGCGTTTTGGTTTGGACTAAAAGCGGGTAAAACAAAACAAAAAACAAAAAAAATAGATTTTTATTGATGCAACGGAAATGATTGATTTCAATATGTCACAATTAAAATACCAACCCGGTTCAAAGGACCCCTCATTCTTCCGTCTTTCTCGTAACGACCCCTCCACGGGTTTTCCGTTTGTCTGGGACGTGCTACCTGGTTACACATACCCGCCCGCCGCATCATCCGGACCCCACTTGCTACTCCACCAGCGCCTCTTCCTCGCTTCACACCTAGCATCCTTCATAAGAACCCAGATCCTCACAAACTTCGACCACACATGTTCTGCAGGTATTTCCACGACCAAGCTCACAGCAAAACTCGCAGGTAGTGTTAACAAACCCGACGCACAAACTCTCCTTTTGCCCGGCTTCGAGGCAGCGTTTTTAGCCGGACATGAGATTGGAAAAGTCCCTGGAGTTGGGTTCAAAAGTGCGCAGAAGATCAGAGACAAGGTTCTGGGAAGAACTACTAAAGATGACGAGGTTGAATTCATAGAGATATCAGAAAAGGTTATAGTAGGCACCGTAATATCTGTAATTACCACACCCGCACAGCTAGAGACGCTCA
This sequence comes from Morchella sp. 2016-41, assembly GCA_024713855.1. Taxonomy (NCBI): domain Eukaryota; kingdom Fungi; phylum Ascomycota; class Pezizomycetes; order Pezizales; family Morchellaceae; genus Morchella; species Morchella sp. 2016-41. Next base: position 269,950 of record JAMGZD010000003.1, read on the forward strand.
CAGGCGGTAACGGGGAGAAAATATGGCGACTACTTCATGGAATTGACCCTTCCAGAGTTTCCGCAGCACCCATAGTCCCAACTCAGATCAGTATCGAGGATACCTTCCGCCCCGGAAAGGTCACGTGCCTTGACCAACTAACCCCCGTGCTGCACCAGCTAACATTGAAGCTCCTCCAACGTATGCATGCCGATCTGATTGGCCCTGGCGGTGAGAAATGGCTTGCGCACCCGAAGAATTTTAGACTCTCCATCCGATTTCATACGAGGAACAAGGACTTTGCGCGGATGAGCAGGAGCGGACGAATTCCGGGATATGTGTTTTCGCTGTCGACAGCGTTGGATGTAGTAGCGGAGAGGCTGGTGAGGGAGGTGGTTATGGGATTGTTTAGAGGGTTGTGCACAGAGAGGAAGTGGGAGTTGCAGCTGGTTAATGTGGCGGCGGTTAATATGGCGAATGGAGGTGGAGGGGTCGATATTAGGGATATGTTCGGCACACTCAGACCAAGGAACGAAACCTGGGGAAACAAGGAGGGGCCCACTGAATATCTGGACGGAATAGTGAAAGACAGTCAACAGTATAACATCCCACCGGAGAAGGAGCCAGAACCAATAAAGGAAGTCGAAGAGGGCCAAGACGAGGGAGAGGAGCAGGTGGGGGAGGGGGAGGCGGAGGGAGAGGAGGCGGTGGAGCTCGAATGGGGTGACGGCCTTTCCGACTCCTCGGTCGAGTACAGCGGTATTGGGTCCCATGGTTTCTCACACAACGACCCATGCCCCATCTGCGGCGAGCGGTTTCCAGTCTTTGCGCTCGAGGCCCATCAGCGGTTTCATCAAAGTGAGACTGAGATTGGGGGCCTGGAATTGGACTTCTAGAAATGTAGTATTTGGAGATTTGTTTTTGCAGATCCCCCATTGAGGCGCTGTATGTACTTTAAAAATCAAATCAAAAAAAAGCAGATCGGACCTTATTGTTATGTAGAGTACATGCACTTATTTATTATAGATTAACCCTAATTTCATTCTAGTGCCGTTTCAAGTACCATCTTCACATGTATGTATCTACAATGTGTATCTACCCACAACCAACCAGTTGCATCCAACTACCGAGCGAGTGGAGTGGAGTGGAGTGGAGTGGAGTGGAGTGGAGTGGAAGACACAGTGTATATGCCATATGCAAGGCAAGTACTGGCAAGGTATATGTAGGTACATATTTTACATACATGTATCAATCCACATACACATTTAGCCTATATGGGCCTCTCCGAAAAGAAAAGAAGGAAAAGAAGAAAAAAAAAAACACGGGGGTTGGAGGTGGGGATGCATTTACCCACCACCAGGTGTCGTTTGGCAGGTGGATGTGGTATTGGTATTGGTATTGGCTATGGGGGGGGGGGGGGGGCTAGTATGTACCTTGTAGGTACATGTAGGCCTATAGATTTCAAGATAGAGTAGCGTACCTACATGATATATGTACATGTACATGTATGTATGTATGTAGGTGGGTGCATTCATACAGATGGATAGTCCAAGAACCAGAGCCCTTCTAGAACGATTCCCGGAAGCGGATGATCCCTGGACCCGGTTTCCTATGTAGTTGTTAGGGTGGACCCGGGGACAGGGTTTCTCGGTGGATTAGTACATTGTAGTTGGGTATCTCATGTATGTAGGGCTAACAATCGGATTCTTGGATAGTGGTTGTGGCGATCATTGATACCATTCCAGAAGTTGGTCTTTTTTTATCATATGGGTTTCCAAAAAAGAAAAAAAAAAGAGTAGACTACCAAACCAATCATTGGCAGTGGCATTGAAAATCCGAGTTCGATTTCTTTTTCTTTGGAGTACATATCTACATACACATATTTTACATATATGTAGCCTATTATAATACACATTTCTCGTTCCTATTCTACACCCACCCACCCCACCCCACCCGCCTACTCACCCACATCGCACCATCACCCGTTCCTCTTCTCCGCCTTCCTCCTCTTCTTATCCCCCTTCTTGCTCTGCCTCTGCCGCACCACCTTCTTCGGCCCCGCGCCCGCCTTCTGCGCCGCCTTCTCGCGCATCATGTATGCGCCCATCGTGTCCCTCTGCCCCACGCCCTCGCCATTGGGTGTATACACCTCGACGGCCACCCTGAGCCCGCCCTCATCCTCCTCGCGCCGCTTCCGCACCTGCGCGACGAGCTCGATCCAGCCGAGGCCCGAGAGGAGGATGTCGGTGGACAGGATACGGTAGGGGAGCGCGGCGAGCGCCTCGGGCGAGCGCGAGTCGAGGTGCAGGTCGCGCGCGCCGGTCACGTCGTTGGAGAGCGGGAAGACGCCGGCGGACTTGATGTGTGTGGGGAGGACGGCGGGGGGGAGATTTTTGTCGTCGGTGGTGTCGGGGTCTTCGGTGGAGGCGGTGGTGGGGGCGCCGTCCTCAGAGGGGTGTTCTTCGTCGATGGAATCTTCTTCGAGGTCGTTTGTGGTGTTTGTTTCGTCGGTCATAGGAGTGGTAGTTTCTTCTGTTAGCCTGAGATTCTCGTCGGCCGCCTGGACCGGTTCTGCTGGATCCGTGGCCATCCCATCCACGGTGTCCGACGTCCTCGTAGTCCCCTCAACTATAATCTCATCCATAACAGGCTTCTGGTACAGCTTCAGCCCCTTTCTCCCCTCCGGATCGCGCTCACCAAGTATCCTGATCGCCTTCTGCGTCGACGTGAGGTGTACCGGCAAGCTGAGGAACGGGTACGCCAGCACCACCAGCTCGTCGTCGCCCTCGATCCGGGGCGTCACCATGATCACGCCCGCAATCAACAGACTCTGCCCGGGCTTGATGGTGATCTGGTTCGGACGGATGTAGTTTTCCATGTGGAAGAATTTCTGCTTGTCCTGGCGGATGTATGGGAGGAGCCCCGTGGGGCCGTAGCCAATCCAGCGGGCGAGCCCGGGGAGGTCGATCAGCTCGCTGGTGGTGTTTCGGCCTGCCGTCTTGTAGACGATGCGGATGGGGGCCGCGGTGGTGCCAGGGATGTGGGAGATTGTGGGAGCGATGTGTGGGGATTCCGAGGCTGGGGGTCCCGCGGGTTCCAATTTCCCCCCTTTCTTCTTCCCCTTCTTCCCCTTCTTCTCCGGAATAGGCGGGGCGTCAGGATGGTCTGCATCTGCGTCGGCGTCGGCGGGTGGGGGCAGGATATCGAACTCGCCGGCCTCCTCCATGCTGCCCATGACTGCTCTACCGGCCTCCGGCCACACCTCCTTCACCAGCCTCGATTTGCCCACGTTGACCGCACCAACCACCCATATGCCGCCCTCGCGGTGCTTCGCATCACTCTTGATATCTCCAATGCCCCATCCACGCTTCGCCGACACCGCCCAGAACTTCTCGTCGCCGCCGCCATGGCGGCCCTCCACCCTCTCGCCCTCCGGCAGCGCATCCTTCACTGTCTTCTTCATCCACGTCATCAGGCTCGACACCTGCTGCCACGTCCGCAGCAGCAGGTCCACCCGCGTCACCACATACGATATCGTCAGCTCCCTGGTCACGCTCCGCGGCAGATTGCTCCACAGGTGGTTGCGTAGGTCCGGCTGCAGCGACATGGGCAGGTCCGCCGCGTCAACGAGGTGGTAGATGTGGTTGCGGCGGTGCTTCGATGCCGCCAACAGGCCCGTCAGCGTCTCGAGCGTCGGGTACGAGGGCAGGGGCGGCGCCGTGCTGTGGTTCAGCATCAATCTGCATCGCGCGCAGCGGGGGATTCTCGGGGGAGGGGGAGGGGGCGGCAGTGAGGGGGTTGTGTCGATGGTGGGCGGGGCCTGGTGGAGGCCGGAGTTTGTGGGGTCGAGGGCTGCGGCGAGGCGGTCGAGTGCGGCGCGGTAGATTTCTTCTTCGCGGTGCTTGCGCTGAGTTTTTATTTTGGGACTGGTGAAGCGCTCGGATTTGGGGCGGCAGGGGTTGTAGTAGCCCGGGAGGTTGGGGGCGGTTTGCTGCGAGGGGGCGCCGCAGCCAGGACAGAATGGCGGTGGGACGAAGGGGGGAGGGTCGGTGGGACCTGTAGTAGTAGTAGCAGCATCAGTAGTAGTAGGAGGGGCGGATTCTTCTGCTGCGGTAGTGGTAGTAGTAGATTCTTCCGTGGTGGGTATGGTGATGGTAGCAGGAGCCCCGGTAGCAGAATTAATAATTGTAATTGTCGGCGGAAAGTCCCCGGGGGTGATATCTGACTTTCTAGGCGCAGTGTCGAGGTTCTCGGGGGTGGTAACATCTGATCTCCCGGTCTCGATATCCAACAGCGTCTCAGGCGCAGGCTCTGCATTTCCGTGAGCGGCATCCGAGCTCCCAGCACCGACTGCAGAACTCAATGCAGAATCATCAGTAGACGCAGAGGTAACATTAGGGCCACCAGCACTGTCGATGGCAGCACCAGCAGCATCAGGAGCAGCCCTATCGGTGGTAAGCAGCCGCCGCCGCCCACCCAAACACAGCAGCGGTGTCCGTGGCGGCGGCCTGACCAGCAGCGGGAGCAGCAGCAGCCGTCTCGGCCGGCTGCACCTGAGAGCTGTGCGCGTAACTGCAAACATTGCAATTGGGCTTTGTGGGGGAGGAAGGGAATCCAATCAATCGCTCCGCTCGATCTCTTTATCTTTTTTTCCTCTGTGGTGGGTTATGAGGTAATACGGGGAATTGTTTTTCCATGGCCGGGGGGTACGGAATGGCGGGGCTAACCGGATGGGGCACCACCCACACTGGATCTTGGCTGGGGTCAATGATCGGCGGGGCTGATACTGCGATCTGTGATTATTGGGCAGCTTCTTGTAACCCGAGTGAGCTTGAGTGCCTTTAATGGTTTGCGCCGAGATTGCGCCCAATGAAATTCAAATTCCATAAGATCCCCGGGGGAGCGACCATATTTATTACGATATGTAATGTTTACGGATCAAACGGCCCATCCTCGATACCAATTCTCCAGAACCATGGCCCCATCCCATCCCAAGGTTTATGCTTAGCTGCTCGCTCATGCACATCTCTAAATAGTTCATCTCAGTTGCGCAGCTCAGTTGCGCGAATCAGCCATTTCTGTAACAAATACTAATCTGTGAGCCCAGTAGCGTGGTAAAAAGATCAAGACGCCACGGGGAATTGTGCTGTCATTATAGAAGGCGTTCTGAGATAGTGCTTTGTATATATCGGCTAGAATGAGATGAGCATTGCTCTAACCTCTGGAGTGTGAAACCTCGGAACGAACCGTTAAGTCTTGGCAGGCCAAAAGGTCATGCAATGCAGGATATGCGAAAGCCCTTGGAAAACTAGAGTACATGTAGGTATTTACCACGGTCAAACTATCGGCCGTTAGCTCATGACCAGTCAGGAACGAGTGAGAGGGTGGAACGGGGGCTCACATGTGTGCATGGTGTCTGGCTGCCTCCATGGCCATCTTTGTTATCTACTCCGCAACTTGACTGAAACATAGCGTACAGTCGCCCCCCGCCCCCCGCCCCCCCCCCAATCAACGGCTACATCTAATAAATATATAATTATAACTCGTATATGCGTGTGTATCTAAAGGCTTTTGATTGGCTCATTGAGGGTTTTTTTTGTGTCACTTGAAACATGTTGTGTTGGGTCTGAACATAGGGGATTGTGCTGAGTAGTGTTAAATTGTAATTGTTGATATGTAGGTCTTCAACTGGTTCCGGGAATCGATTAGTAGTTTTATTTTAGCGGATTGGTGGCTGTTAAAGGGGATACTTGCAGCCAGCTTGAACTGGAGGAATTTCTGACCTATCCCTATTTACTGATATATGGGGGATATCAGAAAAGACATAAGATCGACCAGAGCAGATATAGTGATGGGCTGCCTGAGAGCCCTGACTGACAGGCAAATAGTGAAATAAGCCGCAAGGCGGCTTGCCTGTATATTGGACTGATTGATACACGTGTAGCACCCCTTGTTAGTTTATAATGATACAGGCCCATATCATCACGTCCTGGAACTCAGTATAGCTTGGTCCTGCGTGAATCGCCGGGGCTCAAGCCCAGTTCACGGGAACAAAAACCAGCTCGAATGATAATGCCATGATACTAGCTTTGTAGAATAGAAGAAGAAGAAACGGCCGAGGACACAAGCCAACTACATGTAGATATTGCAATTGTAGTGAAGACGCAGTAGGTACTCGCTAGCTGTGATCTATATCCCCGTGATGGATCGAGTGCAGTCCACCTTGACGACGTACATGTACAGCGGTAGGTAATAAGTGATAGAACACCTTGAGACGGAGTGATACCTGTTTTGAGTAAAACGCCACCAACATACGGTGTTTGCAGGTATAACCGCATCTCAGGGCGTTCCATCACTTATTACCTATCGCTGTACATACATGTACTTGATGCACACAGCGCTACATGTAGTTGCCCCGTAGGCGTCGACAGGAGCGGGGCCGCGTCATGTCAGTTGGGCAGCCAGGACGAGCTATGCACAATATGTATGTACATGTAGGCCCGCACAAGGGTCTTACCTAGAACAACCTTGCATCCATGTACGATTCTACCTCGTATACTCTACATCCAGCCCAGCCCTCATACGGTGGGTATCCACACGGCCAGTGATGGTGGTTTTGAAGTGTTTGCCCGCTCTTTGGCTGTGCATGGGCCATATCTTGCCAGAGTGTTCATTTGCAGTTGGGGTTATCGGACCGGGTGTTGGCATGTGGTAGCTGCGTTGGATTGGTTGGTTGGTTGGTGCTGGAAGACCTATGTGGGTGAGTGAGTGGGTGAGTGAGTGAGTGAGTGAGTGAGTGAGTTGAGAAGCCACATGTACTACTACCCAGGTATACAGATACAGAACTCCAAGTTTCTCTTGATTGGTGTTAACTAATCGTGCAAATCAAATCCACAGGGAGGGTTCTGAGATTGAGAATAAAGGCCGTGTGGGACGAGAGCAAGCAGCTGACAATTGAAGTGGGGTTTAGCTATATGTAGCTATGTGAGTTCTGAAGAATTGCTATGTGTGGAATATATATATTGCAGTACAGGTACTAAGATCCAGATAGGTTCATTGCTTTAGACATCTTTTTAGTAGTGGTGGCGGCGGTGGCGGTGGTTAACATGGATACCTTTTTCTAGCAACCCCGATTCCTATGCCAAAGTGCAAAGCACGCGCCCAATACACCTGTTGCCATGGGAAAGTCTGTCCACAGCCTCTCCCCCATGGTTCACCAGAAGAGTGAGGTGTAAATACAAGGGCTCCGGCTTCTGGCATAGACGCGATAGCTCTGAGGACGGTTTGGGCCCCAGGGTATCAGCGAGTACCAAGGAACCCATATGGCCATGTCGACAGTACTCTACATACAACTCTGGCTGGCTGCTGTTGCTAATGTCATGTGGCATGAGTTGCAGCTGCACTCGGCGCTTCTTACTTGCAAGAGGTCAATGGCAAATGGAACTGGGACTACCGATAGATTCGCTGGTATGGAGGTAGAGACTCCTCCCCCCCGACAGGACAGCACTGGGCTGGACCACATCTGCACCTTCTCCCACCCCACATGGATCTCCCCTCGATGCCCTCCGGCCCCCCAAACACCCCAGGTCACAGCTTCTCACTCACCCGTCGCTGTCCACTCACACGTTATCACTCACATCTCCCTGGAAAACCCTGGCCCCTAGTGGATCTTGGCATGTCCCGTCTCGTCAACAAGCTTCCCTCTCCCGTCCGCCCATCCACACGATCAATCCCAATCCTCACAACCTTTTCTGCGAGTCCTCACAGCTTCTCTCCCTCCCCCTCTCCCCCACGCCCCACAGGCAAACCACAGACAGACAGACAGACACAATGTCACGGCCCACGCCACGCGGTTACCCGCAGGACTACATCGTCCGCATCCGCTACCAGAACACGCTCCCGCCGCCGCAATGCCCGCCCAAACTGCTCGACATCCCAAACAGCGCGGCCGCGCAGTTCACCGACACGTCGTTTGCGAGCAAGCTAGCGCGCACCGAGTCGCTGTGCGTGGACGTGGACTCGGAGCTGGGCATGCCGCTGGACATGGTGCATGTGCCGCGGGTGTTTGATGGTGATGACGCTGGTATTGCTCCCCCCCCCCCCCTCCCCACCTCATCTGTGCTCTATATTATATATATATATATACATATACGTATATATATCTGGTAGCTGACTGGCGCTAACCCTCCCCCTGCAGCAATCCGCCCACTCGACCCCACCCCGCCCGTCGACCCCCGCGACCGCCTGCTCCTCCGCTCCGCATCCTCTCTCGGCCAGACAGCACTCACAAAGACCGGCTCCGCATCCGCAATCTCCTTCCTACGCCGCACCGAGTACATCTCCGCCGAGCAGTCGCGCTCAACCTTCAAGGGCAGCGGCTCCACCACCTCGGACCGCATGTTGCAGGCCTCGCGCGCCAAACGCACCGCCACAAAGGACCAGGACAACGACCCCCTGCGCATTCTGCAGGCCATCCTCAAGGGCTTCGACGTGGCCAACCCCGAGACGGCCGGCCAGGGCACCATCGGGCTCAAGAACCTTGCCGCCGGCGACAAGGCCGCCGCAAACGCCGAGCGCAACTGGAAGGAGCTGCGCCACCCAAACAAGCCGCAGCTGCGCGCCGTCGAGACGTTCCCGCTGCTGCCAGACTTCAATGCAACCAGCGACAGCGGCGGCTACATGCTCTTCAAGTTCTCGGCGAACCCCGTTGCGGCGGCGACGCGGCGCGACGTGCGCCTGGACGTGGGCCTGCTGAAGCCGCACGAGAAGCCCGTGGACGAGGAGGGCAACGTGGACGCTGTTGGCCAGGACGTGTTTGACTACTACCTGCCCGCGAGCAGCGGCGTGGCCGCGGGCATAAAGCGCAAGTTTGGCGCGTACAAGGATGATCCGACGAGCGGCGATGAGGCCGTGGAGGAGGAGGACGAGTTCCGCTACGAGTATGTGCGCTCGTACGAGACAAAGTCGCACAAGCAGCACTCGGACGAGCTGGAGGAGGCGGCGCTCATCTTCCATGCGGGCGATGAGGAGAAGGCGCGCGGGGCGTACTTTTATCCCGTGTTGACGAGGTATGTGTTGCGGCCGAAGAGGAAGAGCCGGTTTCCGCCGGGGATGCCGATGCGGCATGAGGATGTGGAGGAGGAGGAGGAGACTGAGAAGCCGCCGGAGGTGATGAATGTGAAGGTGAGGAGCCTCAATGGCGAGGAGAGGAGGAGGCGGGATGAGCAGAAGGCGAGGATGGATAATCCAAAGGCGGCGGTGGAGGAGTGAGTGGACTTGGGGGGTGGTTGATTGGACCTTTTTTTTGTTGCTTTTTTGAATTATTGTGGCCTGACGTATGTGGGGTCTGGAAACCGCTTTTTTTTATATTTGTTATTGTTGAGGATAAGAAAAACACTGGGCTTAACCTTTAATTTAAGCTACATAGTTGTTATTAGAGACTGGTTATATATATTACGAAGCACCGGGCTGAACTAACGAGAACGAAAGAAAAGATTGGATATACATATATATATATGGTTACTTAAATCTGCTGAGGAGAGCTCGCGAGCAGAGCCAGCTGCAAGCAGAGCAACATGGTTGGACGCTGTGTTTCTGTTTTTTCCTTCCTTCATTCTTTCTGGCTATGTTCTCTATCCAGATATACATAGTATCCCACTCACTATCTATTCTGCTCCGCGCAGCTTATTGCAAGCTTAAGGGCAGAGGGATGGGAGAGGTGTTTGCATGATACGGGTACTAGAAGTGGATTGAATAACTGGGCAACTGGATTATATATCATGCATGACTCGGCCGCCCCCTTGGCGCAAATCAGTGCAGCGCTCTGCTCTGCTCATGTTCGTGGAGTGGAGTGGACATTACAATTGAGTGGCCGTGCGTGCACGTTATACGTGTTGCATATCCCTTAAGCCGCCAGGAGGAAGTCGTGATATTATAAATAAACAATAAAAAACTAAGCATGCACAGCTCCTCCAGATTTTACATCACTAGTACTGGTTCTTATCGCGAAGACCGTGGCAGATCACCTCATCACGGACACTTAATTCCTTCTCTCTGCGACGTTGACATCACGACTTCCGTATTGGGTTTGAGTAAGTAACAGCACCAGAATCGGTGCTGGCGGCTCAAGGGGATAGCTAACTGCTTTGATTAGAGCGTATTTACCAAGTGTCAAAACCGACAGTAGAGGTTTTAGGCCAACCACCAATTTTGAAAAATGTTGGTTGCAAAATTGATGGTTCCATGCCGATCTCCATACAAAAATGGGTTCAAAACTGCTAGTTGCGGGCACCGTTTTGCTGGGTGGCAAATAGCATTTTTCAAAATTGATCGTTGGCCTAAAGTTTCTAATTCAAACTTCGCCACATTAAAAAGTGGTTGCCGAAACCGTCAATTTTCCAAGGTGGGGATGTAATAGCATGGGGCGCATCCGGGAAGGATACTGCGTAGACGCGATTAAGAGAGGAGAAGTACATACGATCAAGTTGGAAGAAATAAGGAAGGAAGACAGAGAGATCATCACAGGGTACAACGGGAAATATTTGATTGGGCTCCCAGGGGAAAGAGGAGAAGGCAGAGAAAGAGTACAAATTGTAGTTAAGACCGGTTAGCTTGCATGTTTTTTCTTTTCCTTTAGTTAGGCAGTGGCGGTGGAGGAGCGCGAGCCTGCTGAATGCCCTTTATTGGGTGTGGCCAGAGGTTAGCAGGGTAGTTCTGGGGTCGTGATATTGTCATAGACTACGGTCTGCATACAATTAATGAGTTAAACAAAAAAAAAAAAAAAAAAAGGTGGGGATGTAGGATACGCCTGGGGATTTTTACTATACTGAGTGCAGTATATATCCCGCCTGCGTACTTCACAGCTTAAGCGTGAACTACATGTATTTATCGACGTAGTTCCCCCCATCATACCTTCCTGGTGTGATTAATTAGGTTACTGAAGGGAACTGTCAATTTTGTCTTCCGAAACTGTCATTTTTAAAGTGTCGATTTTCGGATTTGACACTTGATAAATACGCTCTATTCTCAAATCTGTACCTACATATCTGTGGTGGCGTTCTCAGGCCTCAATGGCACCTGGTACCGTACCCTAATTGCCAAGACCAGACCGCCCATATATACAAGCTAGTGGAGGATCGAAGGCCCGGACCGGAGGTTCTGGGCGCTGTACATAGGTGTGATGTCACGGTGAGCATGGCCAGGCGCAGCCGCAGCCCGGCGTGAGAATGTGAGAATGGGAAATTCGATGCTTGTATACATATATATATATATCTACGATATTTGGCTATTGCTGCGCCGTTATGGGAGGTATAAGATCCCGGCTGGTTTCGTGTTCAAACTGCAGTACTGGTGGATTTTTTGCATGGGCTGCAGTGGGAGTTAAATGTCACTCTACCCTTTCCCGGCCGTTTCCAGGTACATACTGCGGGGTGAGGGGTGCCGCTGTGGAGACGGTACCTAGATCTAGCTGCTCCGTTAAAAAAACCAAAAGTGGATCCGGTTGAATGTGGGGGAGAGTCGACTGACAAGCAGGGGAATGGATCCTTGAATTTAGAGTCGGACTACATGTAGCTAGTGTTAGGTTTATTATGAAACGTCAAAATATCATATCTTGTCAGTACTGCAGCCTACGACACGAAAAGGAGAGAGTGGGATTACTACCCGGCATTACAGGAAGAATACCGTACCCTCAATCAATGCTGCATTGGTTTACTAGCGCATTGAGAATTCAAAGTGGTGATAATATAGCTAGCTCTATTATTAAGAATCCACTACAGGCCGATGGCTGGAAATCCTCTCCATGGTTCAAAATGTGACTGGGCGGGCTCACACATATCACTACATGTATTCAGAATCTGATTCCCGAGAATCTAAGGCGAAATAACGATAACTCTACCTCATATGGTAGCAGTCTGGAATCTTCAAAGGAATAACACAACTCCCGGTAGCTCGAAGATCGCAATCACCCAAGGAGGTGGGCGCTCAACACTACGTGCATATGCATAATCACAATCTGTCACTCGATATCGTGCGCGTAGGCGCAGAAAACGTCAGGCCTCGGAGCCCAGGAGCAGAGGAGCATATATATATATGGTTGTCACTATGTGGTCATGTAGAATTCGGGTGATTCTATTAATGTCTCTGACGCTAAGAGCTATATATGTATCGCTATATATAAGACATCATTATTATACGATGGTATGTTGAGAACATCCGGGCTTCATTCACCTTCCATGCATGATATACTAAAGGTTCTGTGCTGTATATCATTGTCCCCTCCTAGAAACCGAGAGACCGTCTGTCTCATACGTGGCATTTTGACCATTCCTCGTCCTCTTACGACCCTCTCTCATATTCGATACAACCCACCAACACCGAGTCAAACTCAGACATCCACCTGAATCCTCGAGATGAAGCACCCAGGACATGATGTCTCCGTATCAATAGCAACCAAGGAGTTCAACTGCCCCGAGTTCAATGTCAAAGTCAGAAATAGTGCAGTAAACTGCATAATCCCCGGCTACCCAACCAAGCGCTGGTTCGTCACCCTCAAACTCGCCCCCATCTGCGAATCCGAGGAGAAATGCACGCATTACCTCGTAATCCTGCCAAATAACGAGTCGCAAATAGTGGCCAGGCCCAAATGGTGGCCTTCATTTGTCACATTTTTTGATCATGGCCCGCCTGTGGGCGAGGACAGCTACCTCCACTTGGATAGCACCCCGAGGTTCTTTTGTCCGCCCCCGGGCGCTGACACAGTCCTACCTATACATTGGATGATACAGGTGAGGATCTTCAAGGCAAGGCTTGTGTACTATCCGCGCCCGGCAACAGGAAGGCCACTAGCTGGGGCTAAAACCATCCTGGCTTGGAGGTACGGGAAGATTGCAAGGCGCACGTATAGCATCGATTACTCCAATGAGATTCTATATAGGTTTGAGTATCGTTGCCCTGTTTCGATACAGGACTGCCCGCCATGGGACGATATTCCCATGTGGTTCGAGGAGGGCAACGATGAATGGAGAAGGGACGGTTCAGCTGGTCAGGCCCCCCACCACGAATCCGAAAAGCAACAGGTTGCGGATATATTATACCAAATGGACGAAGAAGTTGACCCTCCACCTGCATATCATCGAGGACCCAGACCAAAGGATCCTCCACGGAGTGATCTTCAGATCAGAGATTTGTACCATAGTCTTGAAAAAAATCATGTTGCGTGGAGGAAAGTGAGAAGCCCTTTGGCTGCTTCCTCTGACAAGAGGTGCCTCGCGGATCTGGCAGATCAGAAGGGGCGGGCAACGCGGCCCATGGTGAGTCCAAGGTTGCGCGCGCGCGGGGCGCACATTTTACCTACAGGGTGGGAAATAAGATATACCGATACTTACAGGATATATTTTGTGAATCATAACAATAGGTATACCACATGGAAAGATCCCCGTATACCAACTCCCACAACACTCGAACCTATTTTCGAGGACGATACTTTAAGGACGGGATTTCGTGCTTCCAATAATGGTGGTGCAACCCCTCGACGGAGGCTTATGTCATTAGAAACAAGCAGCCTGGCGAGGGTACAACGCAGACTTCGCACAGCGCTAGCATATCTGGAAGCCGATATCCAAACTTGCTGGATGAAGGACCGGGGCGTCATGGTCGGTGGCCGTCTGGATGCCTATTTTGATCACTGGTTTCCGGATCCGAACGATTGCGCAGAACGAGTCGCCCCCAGTGCTCACGAGGAGGCCTCAACACCCCTCTATCGTCTTATAAAAAGACATAATATAACCGTAGAAACACTGAGCTTCTTTCTGAGGGGAGAGAAGGATATCAGTCGGGTACGCCCCCACGAGCGCTCCCGGTCTGGATGTTTACCCAGATTCTTCCTCCGAGCATTGCCTGATATTTTGTTGCTAGGCGGACATGTTTGGCAGCGAACATTGGCTCGATATCCCTGGACTACCACCTTCGCCCGTGTGTGAGTACCTGACAGATCCGGTGCTATTTTATGAGAATAGTATGCTAGAATTTCAAGAAATGAATGAGAGGGACAGATTTGGAACCCTGCCTCGTGTTCTTACGCTTGAAGAGGAGGAGGAACTCGAAAAAGACAGGTACCGTGTTCTGAGTTGTTGTTGCTTTGCGCGATACTGGGAAAGAGTGGATTTTAATATAAGAGTCCGAGACCCAAAAGGACGCGGCAGTTTCTTATGAGAACGAGAGTAGCTATCTACTAGACTAATCCCCTCATCCCACTCTCTAGGAAAGCTGTACGATTCTCTCTTGAGAACCCTGGTTCATGTCTATTGGTCCTGTCTTGGAAGGACGTAATGCGAAGAGCATGATGGGAAAGCACAGTTTGTAAGATTATAAAGATATTTTTTCTACTGTATTGTCTGGGGAGAGGGCGAGGAGTTGCTCTTTTTGTATGGTAACTGGCGCATGATATTTTAGGAGCATGAGAAAATCATGAGGTTTCGTCAGTCAGTCCATCAGCGCATAAACACCTTTCGCGACGAATATCGGGGCCGATCCCGTTGTTGATCGCGATTCAATAATGATTTTTGCATCATGAATTATCAACCCGTTAATCAATCGAGTGATACATGGTGTTTGGATACCACAGGCTGGGATGCTCGAGAACCAAACGAGCGGTACAAAGTTAAGCAGGCAACCCATGCGCGCCAAAAAGTTATAATTGAGTGGTGTATGTATTCCAATCCGCCTCTAAAAAAAGAAAGAAAAGTACTAAATAATATACAAGAAACGAAGGTACATATGTACTGCAAATCCATTCATAATCGGGAGCGCCAGCTCCCTTCCCTTCTACCCTCTAACCATCCCTTTTATACAAACACCTACGAGTATGTACGGTTACTCCCCCTCACAAATCCTCCGCCCAACTCTACCCAACCTACAATCCCTCCGCCTTCACAACATTCGGCTTAACCGGGAGCTTCAACCCCTTAGCACCTGCGCTCAACATCTCAATTCTCTTACTCGCCACCCTCGCCGCATATCTCGGCAGCCACACCCGGCTCCCAAGCACAATCGTCCCCGTCAGCAGCGCCAAACTGCCCGCCTGATGCGTCGCCGCCAGGTGCGTCGGCACCATATGTATGAGCGTCGTGATGCCCAGAAGCACCTGAAGGATCGCCAGGTGGAGCACGCCCATGGTGCCGACCTTTGCGCGCTTTGTCAGCGCCGCCGCAACCTTGGGGTTGTAGCGGCTGTAGACGAACAGCGCAACAATCAGCGAGAAGGTGGTTGTGGCGAGAACGCGGTGGTCAAACTGCACGGTCGTGGGGTTCTCGAGCATGTTGCGCCACCAGAGGTCGGCCTGGTCGGGGGTGTGCGAGTAGAAGGGGTCGAACATCTCCTTGGTTGGCGGAATGAAGCCGGTTCCCATCTTGGGGAACTCGTTGTAGATGAGCCCTGCGTCGAGACCAGCGACAAGACCACCAGACATGGCGGTAAGGAAGACCATGGCCATGACGAAGGCGACGCTGCCGCGGAACATGCGCAGGTTGGGGTTTGCAAGGGCTTTGTACTCGGCGAGTGCAGCCTTGGGGTCTGGGTACAGGAGGCGGTTTTCACGGAGGACGGAGAGGCCGTTCCAGAGCATGGCGGCGTATACAGCGAATGCGGCGCCCAAGTGTGCGGTGAGACGGTACTGGCTGACGCGTGGGTGGGAACCAGGTTTCTGGAAGAGGTCGTCTTGAATGCCGCTCTTGACCATCCACCACCCAATGAAGCCTTGGAAGCCGATAAGGGCCGAGATTCCGGCGATGCGCGCTGCCATGCGTGCGGAAACGCGGCGGCGGGCAATGAAGTAGAGACCAGGGAGGACGAAGGAGAGACCGATGAAACGGCCGAGGAGGCGGTGAGACCATTCCATGTAGTAGATGAATTTGTATTCATCAAGGGACATGTTGGGATTTAGGATACGGTACTCGGGCGAGTTGCGGTATTTCGAGAAGTTATCTTCCCAGTCCGCCGCTGTCAGTGGGGGGAGAGTACCGGTGACCGGCTTCCATTCTGTAATCGAAAGACTATGCGGCGTATATTAGAGGTAGTTTCTTTGAAATTGTATGAGCAATGCGTGGCGGAGGTGGCATACCCAGACTCGGTAAGACGAGTTAAACCACCAAGAACCACAATCCCAAAAACCAAACCCGCAGATCCAATGAGCCAGTAACCAACCCCCTTGCTGCTTGTCTCCGGGAAGAAAGATCGTCTTCTCACATGGGCGGCGTCCTTGATCGCCTGCTTACCCGCCGCAAATCCATCTGCAAGCCCGCCCAATGGCGACTCGGCCACCTTCGTTCCTGCGCCCGCGGTCTCAAGGATCGGATTCTTAGAAGTAAAGGTGAACTGCCTACGAGCAAGTAGAGTTGGTGTTTTAGGGAATTTCCTGGTGAAAAACGCGCCGTTTGAGAAACACCTCTGTGAAAGGTGTTGCTTAGGAATACACTGCCGACCAAAGGTTGAGCCAGCCAGCCGCAGCCCTGCGAACGCAGCAGACATTGTTTAGAGTGATTCTGGAGACTAGATTACCACGGTTGTTGACTAACAGATATGGAGTGCTTGTATCAGTCTCTCGAACCAGAGGTCGATGTTTCGTGAATGGCTTGAGAGGTGCGCGGGGGAGTTTTGGGCGGCGAAGTGGGGCGACGTCAAGACACGAAAATCGCGTGATGAGCTGTGCATGGAGTGGTACGAGAATAACGGCTACCCGACACCATAATTGAAGCACAAAACGGCTATCGGTTCCAAGTCATTGGAGGGCTTGAAGCTGCGGGAATCGCAACTGATCCGTCGATGGATGTCTTCGCTGTTTCTGCAGAGTCGGTGGTCGTTCCGGATGCTGCTAAGAATACGTCCATACGTCCCAGACTTCAGTACCTAATATCTAGAGGGTTTGCAGTGTATCCACACTCTTTAAAGGCACTTTGTGCACCGTATCTATAGAGTACAAGCTGGAACCGAGCATCCTCACCAAGAGCCAATCAACTATATGTATCTGCAAATATGTAGTACATTTAAGGTGGAGTGCAAATTCTAGGCCAGTTCCGGTGATGCCACGGGAGTGGCCGTTATGCGATAAATTCCAGAGCCGAGGTTCGCTGGTCAGCGCACTAGGTCTATCCCTCATTGAGATATGACATAGGAGACCTTCTACTTTGAAGCCAAGTCCTTGAGATACATGAATAACCTCCTGTATTGTGGACTTCCTATCTCAGTAGTGATTTCCAGTGGCAAAGTCACTTAGCCTGGTGCCTCATCACTAAGCCACGCTCTATTGTTCGAGGAAACGCGACTTGACTTTGCTTAAATAGGAAGTCCTGGGTTCTGCGTGTCTCACCGGCCCAAGGATAGGGTCGTGCCTAAATCGCTATCATAGATCTAGACTTTCAAAAGCCTGGTTCATAGCACCCCCCAAGTGATCCAACACCTTCCCGAGACGGGCCGAGCAGCAAGGTGTTAAATATTTACAAACTTTGAGAGATAGAGGCAATATTGCAGGGCTTCCTAGGATTCTTGTGAAAATCTTCGGTGATGGAAATCATTAGCGATACAAGTCAAAAATTAGCACCGATCAACTCAAAACATCATTGACATGATATACATACTTTGAATCCATAATGTTCGTTGTATTGGACTTATAGAAAATACCAAGATTCACTTCGTGATGTCAATATCTTGTCCTTGACTTGGCTTGACTCAAGCTTTCACCAAGCCATGGCTTGATGTCGCTTAGGCGAGCTAAAGAAGCTTATTTTGGGGGCCGTTCGGTTGCACCCAGATGTCGTGATATTTGGCCCAATAGGGAGAAGGTCTTAACATATCTAGTAAAGATATGCCTTTTAGGTCAAATATCACCATATTTAAATGCAACGAACAGGCCCTAAATAAAGTACAAACGACATGCCCATGCTTTTCATGACTCACTCGCTTCCTCTCCTTCCCATAGTTAAAGCCCCAGATGGAATGATAGAAGCGCTTTTCAGTTCACTCGAATACATCATTGTTTGACTTCAAACGACATCGATAGTAACTAAGTTGCGGAAGAACGGCATAAGCCGTCAGTAACTGTCTATTTACTACTCCACCTCGATAAGTCCGCCGTTTATCTTCTTGGCTTTGGAGCTGCGTTCAGCACTTGCTAATGTTGACGACTGGCCCCACCTCGGATCGGATGGTATTCCGCGGGCGTTAACTATAAGGTTCCTTGTTAATCCAAGTGTATGGATAACAGTAGCGGCATCACGCAAAATAAACCTAAATACGCGCCAAAACCTTTGAAATGAAATGCGCCCCGGTGCAAAGGAGCGATCTCCTTTGCTCTGGTTGGACCATTTCTGGGCCATTATTTACTCCTCCCCCTATTATCATGTGCTAGGCTACACACAGGTATCGCCGCTGATATGGTTGGGGACACCTAGAGCGGCATTGGTTTCTAACGATCAATTACCTAATCCGGTAATTATTTAATCATTTTACCACCGGTAAGTTGCCAAGAACAGCCACTTGGCGCTCTTAAACGAGGACCTCTCGCTCAATCCAGATGCAAATCTTCCTAATCGGGTGATGGTGATTCAGTTATCCCAAACAGGCAATAATGGGTGCGACATTGGTTAAACACCCCACCAAAAGACCCAGATTTTAAAAAATCCATAACCCCACCACCGCAAACGATAAAATTAATCGGGCTCTGTCACGTTGTAGAGGAGGTGCAGAACTATCGAATAACAGAGAGAAAAATAAAATCAGAGTGTGGTTGTGGAAAGTCATTAGCAGTTGAAGTTGACTCCCGAAACCATTCCGCGTCAAGGTGTCCCCAAGCATACGATTAAAACACAAAATCCCAGAGGGAGGAGGCAGAGCACGATTTAGGCAGGTCCCCTATCTGCGGTCCGGCCAATTGTATCTTTTACGCAGGTGTTCTCGGGGGGCCTGCCTCTTAAGGCATCCTGGACGAAGGCAACGATCTTTCGTTTTAACTGAAAGAAACCGCTGGACAAATCATAGAAGATTATCTGTTTTTTCTGGCTGTTGCTGCTGCTTTTGTGGGCTGCATTACTATTATAATTTTGTGATACATCGATGGCAGGTCCTGATAGCTGTTGTGCCATTACGGCCTTGGACAGAAACGGAATGTGCTATGCTATGCTGTGTGTGCTCGGAGGAAATACCATGACAGAATACTTACTTACCTATAGATATCTGAGTATAAAGAGGCTGGCTAAGAATCCATTTCAGTGGGCCATCTCTTGTATTGCAAGGTGAACTCCGAGAGCTAACTTAATTCCACACTATAAGTGACCAAGAAAAGCGGCTCCAAACATGAGTGGTCTGGCCATTGACGATGCCGTTGTTGGCGCGAAGCACGACCGAGCTTTAGCGGAGACGATTCCTGAGAAGCATGAGAGCGAAGTCCCAACTTATACTAAGGAAGCAAAGGTAGCAGCAGAGGAAGATGATGATTACCCAACTGCCGAGGAACTGGACTCGTTAAACAGGATTCCTGACAAGGTCCCATGGAAGGCTTTCCTAGTTGCATTCGTGGAGCTTTGCGAACGCTTCTCCTACTATGGCACGACTGTTGTCTGTAAGTCGTATTTTCGCCACACAGACCTTTAACAGAATCGTTGTAAAACTAATGCACGAGTTGCAATGGCTTATAGTCACGAACTTCATCCAGCAGCCTCTTCCACCTGGATCTAGAACTGGTGCTGGACATGAGGGCCAGTCCGGGGCACTTGATCTTGGACAGAGAGCCTCAACTGGTCTCGGTACTTGTAAGTATCATTTGTTATGATTGATCACGAAATGCATTCACGAAAAAACTTACTGACTTTATTTAGTCAACCAATTTTGGGTTTACTTGATGCCGCTTGTTGGTGCCTACGTAGCAGATACCTACTGGGGCCGCTATAAGACTATTTGTGTCGCCCTTGGAATTACACTTATCGGCCATGTTCTCCTCATCGTTTCAGCCCTTCCCGATGTTATTGAAAACCCCCAAGGATCAGTTGGTTGTTTCTCAATCGCAATTATCATTATGGGTGTCGGAACTGGCGCTTTCAAGGCTAATATTTCCCCACTTGTCGCTGAGCAATATGCCCAAACCAGGATGAAAGTAACGACTCTACCGTCCGGAGAAAGAGTGATTGTAGACCCCGCACTCACCACCAATAAAATTTACAACTGGTTCTACCTCATGATTAATATTGGCGCGCTTGTTGGACAGATTTCGATGGTTTACGCAGAGAAATATGTTGGGTTCTGGCTTTCATTCACTCTCCCAACTGCCGTGCTTATGATCTGCCCATTCGTCATGTATTGGGGAAGAAATAACTACATTACGCACCCACCGGCTGGAAGCGTTCTTTCTAAGGCAATGCGTATTTGGGTTTTCGGAATGAAGGGGAGATGGTCAATCAACCCCTTTATCACATACAAAAACATGAACGATGGAAGCTTCTGGGAGAGAGTTAAGCCAAGCAACTTTACTCCTGAGTCTAAGCCAAGCTGGATGACCTTTGATGACTTGTGGGTTGATGAGGTCAGAAGAGGGTTCAAGGCATGCACTGTATTTTTGTGGTTTCCACTTTACTGTGAGTCAAACTACTTGACAGTCTAAAGGCAGTTCTGTCTCAATACTGAAATTTCAATATCAATCAGGGCTCACATATAATCAAATCAACAATAACCTAACTTCTCAAGCCGCTGTTATGAACACTCATGGTCTGCCTAACGACATTATGTCCAACCTCGACCCATTCGCGCTTATAATCCTTATTCCACTATGTGATCTAGTGGTTTATCCGGCACTCCGAAAAGCTGGGATCAGGTTCACTCCCATCAAGAGGATTGCTGCTGGTTTCCTGACAGGTTCCATGGCGATGATCTGGGCTGCTGTCATTCAGGCTTATCTCTATAAGCATAGCGATTGTCACAGCCATGCTGCAGAATGCGAAACTACTGTTGATATAAATGTGTGGGCACAGACTGGATCATATCTTCTCATTGCCATTTCGGAAATCTTTGCCAGCATTACTGGTTTGGAGTATGCATTCACCAAAGCGCCAAGGAATATGAGGAGTTTGGTTATGTCATGCTTTTTAGTGATGAATGCTGTTTCTGCTGCTATTGGTGAAGCATTCATCACAGTTTCAGAGGACCCATTGCTTGTTTGGTAAGTTTCTTCGTTACATAACTTATATTGCCAGAACACAACCTAACACCATACAGGAACTATGGCTCAATGGCTGTTATTGCTTTCATCTCTATGCTTGGGTTCTGGATTCAGTTTAGAAGTCTCGACAAACAGGAGGACGAGCTCAATACAATCCCGGAAGGTCATCATGTTGGTGGAGCAAGGGACGCTGAAGAACATGCCATACCCCAGGCGGCATCCAAGGAGGCATCTTAGATGATGAACCCATATTTATTTTTATCCAGTGTACCACCTTTTATGATGATTGATGAATTTATTTGTTCATTATGAATGTAAATATTTAATGGCCTAGAAGCAGATAATTAAACTGGTATGATTTATTCTGAGTGCAATACGAAAATCATTAGCCGTGCGTGTGCGGCATGGGGTGACGCGGGACGAACGCCTTGAACAGGCAGTATCTGCGTTCCTGCAGTTATCAAGCTCAGCTTGCCAGGATTAGCGTTACAGTTGACTGTTGTATTCTAATCAAGGATGTATGATTAGATCAGTTAAAAGCGATCATGCTATGACGTCACAAGAGTATGGGGCTGGGAACTATGTGTAACCACCGTCTAATGTTTTTCTCTAAAGACATTGATCTTATGAATTTACATCATTTGTACTATATTGCATGTTTTCCTCTATGCATCTACAACACCGCCGCCAAAGCCCACAGGTCTCCTTCCTCCACTCTCTGGGACGATGGCCATGGCCTTATAGATCCTGCCCATTCCACTCACACCTCTATCTACCAATCTCTTGTACCCACTTTCCAAAAGTCTCTTTGTCTCATCATCCTTCTCCATAGCCCCCGCAAGAGCTTCCATTCTTTCCTTCATACCCATCATGCCCAAGAATGCACCCTGTTCTATAGGCCCATGTACCTCTATATCGGGGCTAGCATCCAGTGCCCTCTCAGCCAATGCCATAAAGTCCACATCAGCAGATAGATCAACCTCTCCGGGGTTGATAAATGGAGACACGGTTCTGTGCGCTCTGATTCCTCTAAGTGAATTCACGGGGATGGTGGATTCCGTGCCATAATCTATAACCAGTGCTGCCCCACTCTTTGAGTCTCCAATACGGGTAGAGATGGATTCCATTATTGTTAGTGATTCTGGTGAAATTTCGATCGTGGAGTTGACATGCTTCTTGAGGGCCTTGTAACGGGGGGAGAGCTCTGGGAGGATGGTCGAATATGGTGTTTGGGATTTGGCCGTTGTGAGAGCGAACTCGGGAACTGGCTCGAGGGATTGGGAGCGCGGAGTGTGTAGGGTGGTATGGGTTGTGCGTGGGGGGAGATGGTGGACGAGGAGTTCGCGCCAGCCCCCGGTAGTCGAGGTAAATGCGTGGATAGGAAGCGCATCGAAGAATTCGTGGGCTAGCACGAAGGGAGTTGTCAAGGTAGGGGGAGTCGCGGTGGTTTTAGTTGGGACGAAGCTGAGGTCTTCGTACCAGACTATAGGGATGCCGTATTTGCTCATGCAGCGCTCGCCCTTTTCGATAGATTCGAAGGACGTGGCTTCGCCGCAGAGGAGTGTCCGCTGAGTCTCACGAAGAGACGCAGATGCTTCGATAAGGTATATCTCGCTCACTGCATCACGGAGGGGTTTGAATGAGTTCAATGTCTACAGTCACTTATTCAGTCAACTCATCGTCTCCACCCCAAGTGAAAGTAGGCAGAGCACATACACGAAGAACATCATCCATCAGCGTGCCTCTCCCTGGACCTAACTCCACTATCTGCACACCATCCTTTTTCTTTCCCTGGGCCATCCACTCGGCGACAATCCAGATCCCAATCATCTCTCCAAACATTTGGGATATCTCCGGGCTCGTGATGAAGTCTCCGCGTCGGCCAAACGGATCACGGCCTTCGGTACGGGTGGTCGTATAGTAGCCACCTTCGGGATTCGTAAGACATTGTCGCATGTATACTGCGAGTGAGATTGGGCCATTGGCGTTGATGGCGTCGGCGAGGTGCTTCGCAAGTGGGGTTGAGTAGGTTGTTGAAGTCGAAGAATATCGGATACTAGTGCAATGTCGCGATGGAGCCAGGGTCTGTCGCAAGAAATTTGAGAATACCCATAGTTGTGAGCGAAGACTAGGTCTCATGGTTGTTCGAAATAATTATTGGTGTGGAGATATGTAGGTATGAGTGGTGGGAGGAGGTTGCATGTGACGTAAGAGCCCCATTAAAAAAAAAAAAAACCTCTCATTAATTATAGGCAGCCACAGATTATACTGCAGTGTATCTACTCTACTGGACCCGTGAGGACAGTACACACTCACCAAGTTCTAGCTGCTCCCAGAATTCACAACTACCTATTCCCGAGCCTAACGACAGTCGGCCTGCAGTGTATGAAGCATGACCGCCAACACTGTACGGTGGCCGCCGTGGAACACATAATGTTATGCCTACACTTCGTATATGGCTTTCTTCAGGACTGGCCCTCAAAAAAACGTACCTACTCAGATCTATAGGTGCAACGGCCGTTCTCCACTTAGTTTTAGTTTTTTTAATGTTGCCTGCTTCTGCCCCTTTCCCCTTTTCATGCGGATATAGAAATCTACAGCAGAGATCGATTCAAATCAAATGATTGATACTGAGACGGGAAAGGGGGAAGGGGGGGCGGCGTTTATTAACAGATTAAAAGATAGGTGTATGTATTGGTATAGCTCCATTCGAGATGTTTCTTATATGCCGATGCTTTCGGGCCTTTCTCACACGATTGCAACGGCATCCGACCTCGTTACGGCTTATTCATTTTTTTTTGTGGTGTAGTGGGTTTTTATCAACTGGTGGACTAAGCCAGAATGCTCACGCGCACAAGCTATCCAATTTCATGGGTCCATCTTATCGGTCGCATTATGCAATCTTTTTCATGACAGACTGAGTGTTAAATGCTTCGAACACCCTCCTGATACGAGCAAAGAGAACCGTCGTTGCAACCTGTTCTGTACCAATCATATCAACTGTTCAGTGGCTAGCTACAGCAACAGCTGCTGTAGGTAAGATGTTGATATATAAAGTACTGTAAGTATCTACATATGTAATAATCCATTCAATTCACCTAAGGTAAACGTGTTTCCTATGGGCCCATCTGTATTGCCAGCAATACATACATCTCTAGCAATACATACATCTCTATAGATGAGCTGGCAGGAGACGCTTCGGGTTCGCAGAGGTTCGACTCATACCTCCTGATACATGTGTTTCGCAACTATTTCACAATTAATTGAATGAATTCATGAACTATCACTCGATCCACACACCGCTTATCCCTCTTTAATTGATTTTGTTTTGTTTAACTCATTAATTACATGCAGACCGTAGTCTATGGTAATATCGCACTGCCCCTGAACTGCCCGTTCTCAACCACCGCCTCGCACAAGCACCCGTTCTTAGGGAGTCGAGACCCAGAAACAAAACCAAAACCAAAAGCGTAACTCGTAACAAAGCAAACTCGTTTAATCAGCTCGTTCCCTTTTAATTGATTAATTGATTGCTGTATTAGTTGTGTTTATATATACCTTAAGCTATTATTACGGTACTACCCCCCCAAATCGGAGCCAGTTTTCCTGCAAGAGCGTGGCTCATGCTAGCAGGTTTCATTACCTCTCTTGTTTATCAATTGATCTCACATCTTAATTCTAGCCCCATAGCTATGTATATTATAGGGTGTCAGTAATAGTAATAGGTTTAAAGCATGACATGCATTACCCATAGATAAATCGTCTGTTCAATGTACTAATTGATGCATAACACGTCAAGGCCTCTGTTTAATCGTCGGTCTGATAATTTTACAGAATCTTTTACTGACGAATATATTGTAGCTAAAGTTGTCATTCAAATTGTACGAAAGTCGTACGGTACCGATACTAGCCAGCAAAGTAAATGAATCAGAAAATGTGTATGCAAAGTCGTCACTATACGCAACTCCTTCACTACTATATGAATACAGCTCTTTGAATAAACACTATGCATGGCGCATATAATAATCTCTTGATTGGATAATCGGAACCATGGAGTTCAATCCCTCCCATCAGCACGAAATTTATATGGTGTAATTTATCAGTATAATCGTAGCTAGTGACCGCTATCTCCACTTTTTTGCTGGTAAAATCATCAGTAAAATCATTAGTTGTGCTGAAATGGGTGGAACCTGGTGATGCATTAAGTGGGATTGGGATGCCTTATGGGATGCATTAACGCATGCATTAACGCATGCATTATGGGGTGCGTTATGGGGTGCATTATGGGATGCCTTATGGGATGCATTAGCGCAACGCCTTATTGGATTATGCGTAACATACATGCCCCCCCCCCCCATGTGTTTGTGGACGATTTTCCTTGATCCATATTTTGCGGTGGTAGAGATAGGCGATAGATTCGAACCCGTCGGTGTCATCCCGTATATTGACAAGCTGACATGACGAATATCTACCGGTCTAATATATACTCTGTATCTAAATATTTCTCACCCCTCCAAATCACATATATGCCTCGTATAATGAATGAGTTAAGCAAAAAAAAAAAACATATATGCCTCATTTCATGCGATCTGGGGGATGTCAATTATATTTCGAGTGCAGATAGAAGTGCGTTAGCAAAGAGGCCTGATATATAGATTCACATGACAGCTAGCTATTCAGCTAATTGGATTTGGTACTACAAGGGGTCCGATGACCGACGTTGTAATACGTGGCAGTTCCAATGATTTTGACACTTCAAGGTGATAGGTAATCTTGGATACAGTACCAGAAAAGGGTAGTAATACTGTAAGAATACAGTATTGATGTAGTTTCGATATGGCATTCTACTCACGATGCTGGTTTAAACCAGTATTCTTGACTCAATACCGTAGCCCCACGGTAGCAATTTACCCTCATTTCCGGGGCGTATAGTGGAGACCACAGAATTTAGTTTTTTTAGTGAGTATATCATGTATAGTAAAAATGTGTCACAAATGGTGGGCGCTGCTGATTGGCCTGGTATATGTCCTGGTATATGTTGTTTCGAACAAACAATGTACCGTAGAAATAGTGCATATGGGTAAATCATGGATATAAGAACATACATGTACGTACTAGTGTTCGTCTGCGCAGCTAGCTGCGCCAGGACATTTAAGGAGGAAGGAAAGAAAAACCGGCAATAGGAGTGGAGGTGGGTTGATACGAATGGAAGTATCAAACTGGAATTGTGTAGTTATAAATATAATTATAAGTGAACCTGTCTAGTTTATCATTTACTATATCGCCCCGGTTGCTTGATCAATTGATTGATTGATTACAGTAGATATAGCTAGAACGCACCCAAATCAAATGTACAGCCGGTAAATCGCCCGGCCTAGCTATACTGCATGGGGTATATCAATATAATGTAACAAAACTGAGTCCCCACCAATTTGCAATTAAAACCACAAAATCCACTTTAAACAATTATTAAAAGACACCCCACAAACAGTGTACTTTAGTTCCATAGAGTTCAGAAGAAGATCTATCTTTATATACAGAGGTCTAACGTCATGTATTGTTCTTGCGATTTGGGTTTTCCGGAATTTCGCTCTGATTGGGTGCTGGGTAGTTTATATTTACTGGCGGAACACTCAGGACTAATCTATAACTGATGGAAGGTAATGAAGAAGACGGGGATGAAGCCCATAGTTCTAGAGTGTGAATTGATTGGAGAGAGAGTAGGAGGTGGAAAGGGAGATTGGGAAGCGAACCGCCCCACCCATTGAAAGTCCTCCATACCTATTGAACATTTGATTAATAGGATGTACATGTGGCATGAAACAAATATAACTCCACAACCTAAAAGAAGATAGAGAAGATATATATTTGATTATATGATCAGAGGGCTGATGGTTGATAGAGAATGCCCCATAGGTATTGGTTATAATTGTCAACTCTGTGGATTAACATTTTGAGAACCTAACCAACAAAACTATGTTAGTATATATATGTATATAATAATCAATCAGAATTTGTATGCAAATATAGTCTGTGGAAACTAGGGAGCAGGAAGGTTACCGCCCTAGTTCCATAGTCGCGAAGACTGTGGGGCGACAACTGTTTAATTGCAGTTAACTAGTTACTAGTAGTGTATGTGATATATATATATATATTAGGAAGATTAAACTGAGACTGTATTATTTATCGTAATTTACAAGACCTAAGGACCCTCAAGTAGTTACGGTATATAATCTCTTAAAAGAAAAACAAATGAAAATGGGGAAACGAGAGGTGTGATGTTGGGATAAACCCAACCAGGAATCACGCAACTAAAAGCCTTGAAGTACTAAAAGCGAAGTACTAAAAGCCTTGAAGGTTGGCCCCGGATGGAATAATGCTTCTTGTAATCGATCTCGAATTGAAATCCCAAATAACACCACGAGCCCTAGATTCCGAGCTTGATCTAAGATAACCAAAATTTGAAATAAATAAGAGAAATCTCACGAATCCATACCCGGATTTAACCACGCTGACACGTAATAAACTTCACCGTGAGACACTAAAGTGCTCGATCTCAGGGAGTTTCTCCCACATTGAATCCACGCCTACTTGAGATATGACGAACTTGTGGGATTTAGGACCTAAAAATGTATACTCAACTATATATAAGGATTAGCATCGAACATAATCGAAGGAGATAAAGAGATTGAAGGGCATCAACGGGTTTAAACTAACCTCTCCCGAGATCTCTAGCTTATTATGAGCTGGGCAGTGAAGCCGTGTACCCACGATAGTCACTTGGGTACATGAGAGGATGGAGGCGCTGAGAAATAATTTGAATGGTGACGTTCGTATGCGTGTTGGGTGCTCCGTGAATCCTCACGCTGTTGGAAATCCCTGCGATTGTATTGAAGGGAATATCTTGAGCATCAGATTCTAAATCCTTTTGATTCTTCTAATGAATACAGCGCGATTAGTTTTAATCTAGTAATATAATTTGAGATCAAAACACTTGATAATTTAAATTTGCTTACAGCGACTTTTCCTTTTCTCCAGACCTTCCAACCTTTGAATAAAGCAAGAACGCCAGCAACAGCAGCAACTACTCCAACCGCCAATCCGGCGGTGTTCATCCCGCTCGGGCTTCCACTAGAAAGATTCGAAGATTCAGATGCCATTTTGGTATTTTTGTAGGTAAAGTGGTACCTGTTAGGCTTTATCGTGATTATCTAAAGAATTTTGAGGGTATGTAGAGCTAACCGCTAGGTACCGAGTACATGTATTTATATAAAAATAAAACCGTTGCTAAAATTAACAAAAACTGATTAGCCCTCACGAGAAACCAAATATGGCAAGTTTTACTTGCTAGACGAAAGTCTGCATGCAATTAATGAACTAAACCAAAAAAAGGTGTGACAAGTACTAGTGTCTACAGCCATCATTACTCGTGGCAGTTGTCAACAAGTGCTGACAATTAGTGGCGCTCGACCCTTGGTGCGGTGATATGATACTTTGATATATGCAGGAGTTGAAAGAATATGCAGTTATTTGTTCTAGAAGGTGTCACCCACGGCTTGACAGGCCGAGCATCATCCACCTATACTTAACCCATTCAGTATTGCAGCACGTACTAGGGGATCGATAGGGACCGAACCTCGGTGGTAAGAATGATATCTGTATCTACATGTACGTACATGTAGCATGTCCGTGCCACTACGTACATGTATCCGGCCATCATATGTGTGCTCGGGCCCCGGAAGCCTTCCTTCCCATCAATATGCGCCGTGTCATTGAAAACGTTTCCGGGAGCTCATGATGATACGAGCCACCGCGTAACTAGCCTCTAGTGGGCGCCTGGCACCCGCCCATAAACCCTATCCTCTCAATGTTTTGGCACATATGAGTATTAGATCCACTAGTCTAATCCAACGTAACTTAAAGAATTTTGGAACCCTCAGGATTACATATACCTGTATATGTACATGGCTACCACAGCACTATCTTCTAACGCAATTAGCTAATAGTATAGTAAATTAAAATACTCAGGGCAGATCTTCTGAGGAGGGGAGAAACCTAGCCCTTCCCGAGGGGCGGAGAGGACTATAGTACCGTCAACCATGGACTGCAGCGCAGCTGATAAGCATATTTATCCAGCTAAGTTTAAGCTACTGCCAATTAAAATCTGATGTTCAATGGAAGTAGTGTAGATTATGGGCCGTAGTACTCTATGTGCTTTTAATAATTAATGGTTCGCCGTTGTACTAAGTGCATAGATCTAGATCTATGGTCTTGAAGTAGGCCTAACCTTGGTTAATTGTGTTAGATTGATTCAGAGCCACCGGTTCAAAGAGATCAAGGCATGGATTCACGAGACTCGAATCCGATTGTATAAGTTGTAGCAGCTGCCCATCTGTTAGATAGTATTAGCTAATCAGGTCAGGCCCGGGGTGTTGTGGTACCTATCGATCTTCAGTATAGTACCATACTCAGGATCAAAATTGATATATCGATATCGTGGTAAAGGGGACGTACGGGTACGCAATATGAGGGGCCAATACAAGATTCCCTTATCTATATGCAGCCTGTTTCTTAAGATCGAAGTGTTAAGAGGTTTCGACTGCACATAGTACTATCTAGAAGATAATATACTCGGGTATGGGAGAAAGAACCAGAAAATGCAATAGGGTTGTTTGTATGGCAGAGCAGCGCCACTCTATACAAATAATCCTTGTATCGTCACTTGCACTTTTTGGTTCTTTGAGTAAAGAGCAATTTAATTGGTTAATTCATGTGCAATCACGTGCACTCGTTTCATCAATAATGCCATCATATACAGCGGCGGGCAATAACTGATGGAACGGCCGAGACAGAGTGATACCTGTTTTGGGTAAAACGCCACCACATACAGTGTTTGCAGGTATAACCGTATTTCAGGGCGTTCCATCACTTATACCTATCGCTGTACATCTGTCAGTTCCTGGTTTGATTTAGCAGGCGGGCAGTCTGGAGGCACTTCGCCTATTCAAAGCTTCAGTAACACTAATCAACGGCATTCGTCGATTAATGAGGGAGTACAGAGCTAGAGCGCCTCAAGCCGTATATGTAGATTCCGCTCAACGTTAAGGTCCGGCGCAACATATGTCGGCATGGCCAATTAATGCGCATATGCATGAGAGCTTTGTATATACTGGTAATCGATATATTCATGATCGTAGCTCTCCACATTTTCATATATAAGCACTAGATATGCATGGCCGATTAATGCACCGTTTTCTGCGGAGAGTGAGCTCTTACCAAGTAAAAATGCGTACCAATTTAAAGATAGTGGCCAAATGCAAACGATAGCTAGCTTAATTCTATCTCCGAAATCTAGGAGCTCATGACACGCGCAGAATTAAATCGCCACCTTCAGGTTATTAGCTAGCGATGCGCACGTGAAGGCATCAAATACGGAATGAACAGCAATACCATGCCCTTGGGGGGATCCAGGACCTTGCGGCCGGAAACATGCGGGATATGATTAACAAATAAGGTCAGTAGGTGCCTAATAAAGCTTGGATTGATTTCGATAAGTACATAACATACGATCGAATGATATTTGAATATTTCGAGCTTATGTTTGGGGAGGGGGGGTAGTTAGAGGAATCGCAGCTGGAAAAGTTCTCTATTCCAAGTTTTGCAGCACTACATGTATGTATATATATCTAGCTGCTATAAATTACACATAATAATTCATTAAAAGCTAAGCTAAAGCATACGTGTCTTGGACGTATTCAACATTCTGTATACCGTAACACCGCAGCGTTGCGCTCCAACCTCGGAATACTATGCACTTATATGTACATGTACTATAGTTTACTGTATTACGACGTAATTTCTGGCAGTTTTCACTTGCAGTAATCGCTCTTAAATTACCTAAAGTACGGTAAGTATCTTCAATGATAGAGCATCTGTATACTAAAACACAAACCACCAGCGATTGTTGTATGTAGATACATGTACATCATGTACTCATGCTCAAGTACCCATGTACATAAATGTAGAGTATGTGCCTTTGACCTATATAGCTACAGGGTTAAAAACTTGACCGAATAGAGGTGCAAGAAGAACTGTTTTACTGGTGATATTGAGATTATTGTGCTGCCCGGCCCTGTTTGAAACCCAGGGGAACTCCATCACGGATCCCCGCTTGAGAGAGGTAGAGTAGAGGTCACGGCACCGACTGGCCTGAAGTTTGTCAGCTATTAGATAGCTTTAGCTGCAACTGTGCGATTTGAACAGAAAATCGATCACTTAGGCATAAAGTCCTGCATCTAGAATCTCCGTCTATGGCCGGCCTGTCCAACTTTCCGTACGTACGTTACGTATGTAGGTACAAGGATCTACTAATCAGATCGAAATTCGAAACCGGGTTCTACTGGACTTTGGAACGATAACGTTAGCCACGTGGGGTGACCCGTGTAACCTCGACCGAGATACAGTCGCGCCTCGCTATCTCGTAATTCGATATCTCGGATCTCTTGCTGTCTCGTACGGGCTTGCGGGACAGGTACTGCCTTCCTCCACATAAACCTATTTGCTATCTCGTATATTTTGGTATATTTGCTATATTGTACGGGTTGGGCTCCCAGAATACGCTAACGACATAACGAGGTGCGACTATACAGGGTATCCTGTACACATACATGTAATACTTATGTCGTGAAAAGAGAAATTTAAAGAAGGCCTTATAAATTCATGATTTAATATTTTAGTTACATGTAAGATGCGTGGAGAACTGCGAGGGGTAGAATTTTCACACGTTAATGTTTGCCGTTTCGGTTGTGCCCCTATAGCTAGTGGCTACAATGGAATTAGCTATGTAGGTACATTTAGTAGCTAGGGCGGGTGAGTTGAGTTTCTCTGCGGTTTACTCCACCTTCATATACGTCCCTCGTGTTTAGTTCTAGTGGTGCCGCAACTTCAGCAGGAGTCACTAGATGAAACCCCAACGGCGATGATGAAGACGACTGGTCCGCACAGACCCCTCCCCATTTTACGCTGGACTGGAACGTAAAACACCATGGCCACGTACCTGTCACGTATTACAAGTTACGAGTACACGGAAAAATTGGTTCATTATCGTGCCCGTACCATATGGATGATCAGGATCTATGAATGACCGGGGGAAATGAAGGGGTTTGGTGGTATCTATTTAACCAAGAGCTCCGCAGATATCGCGTGCCGGTTGTGGGTATGCTGGCCATGGTTATCCTACGATGACCAACTATTCAGTAGCATAGCCATGATCATGAGCAAGATCAAGTCGTTGGCTCTTGTCCCGATCTATGACCGCGATGGTTACGGGTCAAATATAAGTGCACTGTGTGTGCTATTATACACATCCCCTTAGCTAGTACTCTACCAGTGAGATGGTGGTCGAGATATGGTGCAAGAAGGAATAGAGGGCGACCTTGTCAACCCTGTATACACCACTTCAGTCAATTCTTTCATTGGCTCCGGGAAGCAAAGATGGAAGAGCCTCGCCTCTAATTCGACTTTATGGCTGTATTAAGGGCAACAATACTGAACTGGTATGAACAGGGATTACAAGGTCACCCCTCCCAAGGCCTCTCGCACCATAGATCATAATACAGTATCAGAAATGGGGTAAAACTGAGCTTTATCTCCGTATTTCAACGAACTATACGGTAGTGTTACCGCAGTGGTGCGGCATTGCCAAAGACTGCGGCAGTCATTCTACCCATGTTTCTGCCACTGTATATATGGTACCTTGCGTGGCCTAAGCCTACACTCTACTGAGGCAAACAAGCACACGCGCACGTGGCCACACATGTCTGCAATCGAACGTCGTCGTAGGATTGCTGACCATAAAAGTTGCATCTGCGTACATACATGGTATACGTAGGTTACTTAAATATATACAGAGCTGTCGAGAATCGACCGGGCAGATGGGCACCACATGCACCCGCGTCTAGAAAAAGAACGAAGAAATATGATCGAGCAATGGATTATAGGGAGAGACAAAAAGTTGCAATAACAGTCTAGCTTACAAAGTCGGGAAAGTACGACGTTGTGTACGTTATTACAGATACATGCAATACCAAAAAAAAAAAGGGTTGGATTCGCTACGTTTCCCACTAATAGGCATTACTACGTTACAGCTTCTAGTAAGATTATTGTAGAAATATGGGAGGAACCCCATTGGCTTGATCAGACATACAAACCCTGTTTTTAGGCCCCTGTTTCTATGTAGGTACAAGGGTTGCCAAGGAGGATCTTCACCTCTTGAGGAAGCAGGTATCCTTGGCAACCCTCCAAATAACTTAGTAGTGCCGGTTTCACCCCATTTTTTAGTACTGTGTATATACATGTAGGCTTAACCATGAACCTTTGCTGGCGATGGTGAAATATCAAGGTTGAATGTGGCGGGGCGAACTCTATACATGTACAGCCGCGCCCGAAAAGTCCTAGCACCCTACCATATTGAGTCCGTTAATATAATTGTAGCTACCAACAACCATATTTGCTCCCGCATATTCATAACGTTTAAGACATGATCACAATGGAGATATTAAAAGCTCTCTCCAGTTATGAGCTTGAATATAAGAGAATTAGAAAGCAGAAAGACTTGAAAGACGAACGCGGCTGTACATATACCGCAAGGTATTCATTTTACATAAGTACATCTCCAACCCCATAAATCCCATAAACACATACTTTTATAGAGGATTTAAAATTAGACACATGGCATAGGCGCCGGCCGAGTATGCGCAATTTTAGGTATGTCCCATAACTGATAACGGCTCATACAATTCCTCCAAATACTTTACCTCTTCCTCATCCAACAACTTCGAACCCGCCTCTAATCCCTCTAAAACCCTCTCTACGTTCCCCATTCCTATAATTGGTGCTGTGACCTTTCCATTGATCCACGCCAATGCTACCGCCGCCATACTCCACCCTCTTTTTTTTGCAATTTCTTCAACGCGACCTATAATCTTTGCATCCGTCTCTGTTGACCCTATCATGTACAGTCCCGATGAAGCTGATTTCGATCTATCCTCTTCTATCCCACCCCGTACACTCTTACCCCCGGTCCCAGCGGGTCGTGCAAGATGGCCGCGAGCGAGAGGTGACCAGGGGATGAGACCCACCCCGGTGGCTTTGCAGTAAGGTATCATTTCTCGCTCTTCTTCAC
The DNA here is from genome assembly GCA_024713855.1 of Morchella sp. 2016-41. Classification (NCBI taxonomy): domain Eukaryota; kingdom Fungi; phylum Ascomycota; class Pezizomycetes; order Pezizales; family Morchellaceae; genus Morchella; species Morchella sp. 2016-41. The sequence continues at coordinate 304,311 of JAMGZD010000003.1, forward strand.
GGTAGAGGAGACTATAGTGGTTTTGCATGGAGATAAATTTCGTCCACTTATTGATGGCGGCAATATGTTGGTATTCGCTGAACTGCCAGGTCCACATGGAAGATGCACCGATATAGCGGACTCTGATGGGCTGTTAGTAGATCGAATCAGACGGAGGGTAAGAGGAACTTACTTGCCGCTTTTCACGAGGTCGTGAAGAGCTTCCATAGTTTCTTCAAAGGGCGTGTTGCTATCGCAACGGTGGATCTGGAGGAGATCGATGTAATCTGTTTCAAGACGCTTTAATGACGCATCTACAGCAGAGAAGATAGCTTTCCGAGAAAGTCCTAGATGTTTATAATTAGTTTTGATACTTATTGATCTTCGGATGAGCGAATATGACATACCTTGCTGATTTACATATTCCTTCGTGTACCCAATGTTTGGAATCTTGAGCATATCTGCCATACTAGTACCAGGATCTATAAAGAAAAGTTACTATTGTGTCAGCTCTAGTCAATTATATATATAAATAAGTTGCATTGACAGTGCAAGAATGCTATTAGGGCCGAGACTTTGTCTTAAGAGGTCAGATTATAATAACATCCATTAAGACATGGATCGGTACTCTAGGATATTCCTCTAATAAGAATGCAATATATTAGGAAAGTTTGCAATTACCTCCTACTGTTCCATTGCACTTAGTCATAATGACCAATCTTTCTCGTGGGATTTCATAGTGCTTAATAGCCTTCGCAATGATTCTCTCCGAGTCACCATAACCGTAAACATTCGCCGTATCCCAGCTGTTGATGCCATTATCATACGCGGCTTTCAGAATTGGAAGAGCTTTATCCTCGCCTAGGACCCATGGTCCTGCCCAGTTGGGGTTGCCAAAAGACATGGCACCGAGAATAGGGTTCGAGACTTTCAGCCCAGAATTTCCAAGGCGCGTATAAGTTACAGCCGGTCTTGCGTCGGAGGCCATCTTCACAAATAGCAATATAAGATTTTTAGGTGATAATTGAAGTAAAATACTTTGAGATGAACCCTTCAATTACCTTGGAAGCTCGATCGAGGCCTTTGAGGTTATATACGCAATCCCTCGGAGAAGAATACTCCCGTCCGAGTGCCGTCGATCCGCTGAGTCAGTAGATACGGAGAAAGGGTATCCGTAAAGTCCATCTTAGTTCCGAAAATATTCCTGTCCTCGGTGTTCCGTTGCAATCGGTGTTGTTGTACTTGGATTTTCAATATTCTAATCCATCATATGATCATGCAGTGTAGTTGGTTGCACATCATGTACTCAACAAGGGTATCCTAAGTATCGCTCAAAAGAGGCTAGTATTAAAAAAACTTGAATTATGCTATATGTAATTAATAAAGCCTTAGAGCTCAATTAAATCAATCAAACATCGAATCAATTGCATGCAATTGGATATGGTTGGCGAGTGAGATATTGTGAATAACTTACTTATACTTCGTTAAATGCGGGCCTACATGTACGTACTGGATGCATACATGTATGCGTGGGGGTAAAAATGGATTCGCTTATCTTAATGCTAACTCAACGGCTGGCTGATCAGTACATGTACTCTACATGATGTATGTACAGCGCCAGGTAGAAATTGAAGGCTGGCAACCAAGAATACACCAAAACTAGCCCAAACAGAACGAAAACACACATCCCAATTGCAATCATGAAGCAACAAGACTCTATAGAGTAAGACTTTGGATATCAGATTTTAATATATCTAAAAGGACACTCTCCCAGGTCAGATGTGAAAGAAAGTACATGAGCTAGAAGTAGAGCAATTTGGAGATTCGGCTCATCCCTTACAAATATGTGGTCTTGGCATATTTTTTGGTAACTCAACACAATAAAATCAAAACAGCTCATGCTAGAAGCATAAAAGTTTACCTTTGAGCTGATAGGACAATTCTTGACATGCAAGAAATATACTTTTCCAATTCTCAGGGATTATTAATGATAATTGGTGGTCTAGGGCCACGCCGAAAAGCAGCATTTTGGGTGTATTTTTTGTTGCCAGCCTTCACTTCCTACCTGGCGCTGTACATACATAAGTACTTCTGCAGTCGACGTCTCAAGAGGACATCCCAGATTTGGTCTCGTGTCCACTCTAGCTTCACATTTATATTGTGAACTGCATATATATGCGCATGTCTGCACGCAATAGGATTGGCGAATGCTCGGGTTGGTCGGTCGCAGGGGGGATCACACGACTGGATACCCTACCAGTGCAGTATATTGAGGTAAGTCCTCCAGCTCGGGATCTTCCCTTGCATATCCAATACATCATCGTTCCCAACACACAACACAAGCCTACTCGATTACATATTAGCCATTATATTACGGCCGTTTGGTTTTTAGCTTACCAGGACTCACCCAGCTTCAACTATCCTTGACCACAGTCGGCGTGGCACACTCAAAATATCATACTGGTCACAGCACTCTATCCGAATAGAGGTTATAGGATGATATTAACGGCTGGCCTATTTGGAAAATCCGGCTGCACCCCTGTGCATATTGAAGAGCAGGTTCTTACTCGTAACCGACAACAATGAAAGCTTCCTCGGTGCGAAAAGTCGCTTTGATTGGCGGTTATTGTTGAATGATTAGGCTACGTCTGAAAAGTTTCCGAATGGGCACATGTAAGCATCTACCCGTTTTTGAACTCTAAATTTCCTATATATCATCTAGAGTGCATAAAATAACAGGTTGCACATGATTATAGACCATTCACGGACCGTTCCGTCGGCCGAATGAATGGCACTCCACAAGTAAAGAGGGGGAAAGAATGGAGTATTTTGTTCGCCGATGTAGGAAACTTCTGGATAAGGCTTGACTCAATAGGTCTTCAATGTATGATCAAGCACCCACCAAGAAGACCCTCCAATGGCCAGGATTTCCTCGGGCAATTTAGTTGGGCTAATAAACCAACAAGACACTATAAGCTTGCGTCTGATTATGCAGGGATGAATTTTCCGGTCAGCAATATCATAGGCTACATGATGCAAGCCCTATTTTTTTTTTATTACCAAATATATGCTTTTTACTATAAATACGGGTCCGAACTAAAAGAGAAAAACTCCGAAAACTGCACTAACTATCACATTAAACAAACATAGAACTACTGAGAGCCGCCGATTTCCATTCTACTCGTCATAACCTACCTCTTGAATTTATAATCAACATCATATATTACCATCACTCCTCCTCTTAGTCCTCTTAGTCCTACTCCTCCTCCTCCTCCTCCTCCTCCTCCTCCTCCTCAACGAGTACCACTCTTGGCCCGACAAACATACCTCTCCCTTCCACCCACCACGCGACCGTTGATACAATAACAACACCCAAAAATACTACTGGTGACCAATTTACATCCCCCCACGTCTTTGGTACATTTGGCGGCAGCATAAACAACGCCGTCACTCCAGTCGCAAATGCCAAACCGACCCCATTCACCGCCCAACCTACCCATCCAGTCATCTTGAAGCCGTCTTTAGTCCCAACCAACCTCGTTCTACCGGTAAATACGTTGATTGCGACAGGAAAGCCGTAGGAAAGACTAAGAGCAATCACACTAGCGGACAGAAATGCATTTAGGGTGTCTGTGGAGATTAGGTATAACCCTCCCATGAGCAGTACTGGAATCGCGGTAAGGAGAAGCGCATTGACGGGGACGTGTAGCTTAGGATGTATGATCGAGAAGGTTGAAGAACAGGGAAGACCTCGATCCCGCGAGAATGCATAGAGCATGCGGGATGAAGTAGTCATGATTGTGGTTGTGCCAAACAAAAGACACACCAACGGGAATCTACATAATGACCTCATTAGAAGCGGAAGAGATGGGAGAGTAGTAACACATACACCAAGAGACATATAGAAACAGTTTTACTACCAGTTGAGTGATAGAATATCGCTAATATTGGCCTATAGGATATCTTGGTTAGCTCATTTATGGTCATGAAATCTCACTCGGAATAGCCGTACCCGCATGGCGCACTAATAACCTCCTCGATAGACCCCATGCAGAATAATAGTACCAGGAGATATCCAAACCCCGTTACCATACCGATAAGGACAGCATAGACCATGATCTTAGGACCCTCGCGCGAGGCGTGTGGGATCTCTTCAATCATATGCGCGACAGCATCATATCCTGTTAGCGCTAACGAGCCTTGAAGGAGCCCGAGGGACCAGGCTATGCCATTGGGCCAGCCGGTATGATTAACAAATTTGGTAAAGACAAAGCTGGGGCTTTGGTATCCGGTTCCTGCGGATGTAAACAGTAGCGTAGCAGAGATTATGGTGACCCCCGAGACGGACCAGATGACTGCAAGACTGGTGATAAGTAAATGGGGGTTTCAAACCAAGGGAGGGGATGTAAGTAGGTACATGCAAATCTGCTAAACACCGGCAGCACACGGTTCCCAAAGACATTTATCGCGAATGCCGTGACCGTAAAGGCAAAGTACACGGACAGCATCTGCCCCGGAGTCGCTACATACTCCTATCGATATATCAGCATCCGTATATACATCTCCTGCCACTAACTACCAGTACTAATAATTAATTATTACTGCTAACTGCCACCCCTACTACTAGTATCAATATCAGCATCTCAATACTAACCGGATCCAACAAACTCGCTATGCCTACAACCATCTGGCTCGCCAAGCTCCCGCCTGTCGCGACCAAAAACACCCAGCCAGAGCAATTAATCCAGCCACACATCCAGCTCAACAATGGCATCCATTCTGCCGGTGATACGACCGCAACCCAATGGTATTGCCCCTGTCATGAATGGGTTTAAAAATCAAAGTTAAACTTCTCCCCATAAGCTTTCCCCTGTGGGGTGAGGGACGGACTTACACCAGCACTACATCGCTCGCACCACATCACATGTCAGCCAACCACCACCACCACCACCACGCCGCGCCGCGCACAACCTAGCCCAACAGACACAGGGACTAACTCACGTAGGATACTCGGCCAAAAACTCGGCCAGCGACGCCGCCAGACACAGATTGCAAACCCCGGACACTACAAGGCCCCACACGACAGCCGAGGGCCCGCCGGACGGGAGCGCGATTGAAAGCGAGGCCGAGAGCGCAGTCCACGAGTTAAGAATCGCGAATGCGAGGCCGAGCATTGACAGCTTTGTGTGATTCCGCTCCAGCACCGTTTTCTGGAGGAGGGGCGCGTCTTCGGCGGCCGCGGGCGACCGCGAGAAGAATGATGGCATAGTGGTAGGTGTATATTGTGTGTTGTAGTCAATAATGTCCAGGTTTGGTGGGTGTATGAGAGCGCGCGTAGTTGGAGGGGGGGGGCTATCTACACGTACTTATCGTTGGGCTATCTAGCTAGCTGTTGTTGACATCTACGTAGGTATAATGTGTAGCTGGCGTATTCCAAGAAAGAACTTGTAAAATGGTGTTGATAATTTAGATTTCCCCAAGCGGTTACCACTAACAGGTGTCTTGACATTTTTATTTTGGCAAGTATCATTCTGACTGTCTGTATTTTGATATAGGCGACAACACGGCCATTGGCCAGGTCAGCTTGATCGATTGGCACATGAACACATTATGTGCCAGTGTGCATGGTTGGCCTCGACCTACCCCCCCTCCCAGAACTACATATATAATCACATTCCAGCAACGAGGCCATATCCACGGTGTTTATTCCCTGTATTGAACTCTCAGCTTAAGCAATATTATTACAGCTGCCGTGGTTTAATTAGAGTTTGGCCTATCACGGATCTTCCCGGACAATGTGATATGGCGGAATAACAATCTTCCGCGACACACAGCGTACTTACCCCACAGTAGCTGCCATCACAGCCATATATCTGCCCGGGACACAGCTCAACTTCACTTCTTCACACCTCAGGAGAGCATAGGAGAGCTCGCCTCCACCAAGCTCGACAACTCCAAAGCTCTCCATAGTATCCCAAATAATCACAGATACACATTCATTACAATGGCCTCAATCTCCTCTCGAATCTCCATCCGCTGGGTAATCCCCCCCTCCCCCCCCACCTAACTCCCTCTGCCCAGCCAGGCCAAGAAGAAGAAAAAGCTAAATTATATACCCTTCCCCCTCCCCCCCAGCCAAACACCAAGCCCCACGAGCACACAAACACCCTCGTGCTCACAACGCCCAAACGCTTCTTCGTTGACCTCCGGGTCATGCGCACCGCCCCCCACAACCTCTACTGGGGCTTCGCCGGCATCTCGCACAAGTCCGAGAGCGGCGACGCCGGGCGGTGGGTGCACACCGTCGACTCGCGCTATGACACCGTCGTCGAGGACTCTGGGACGTTCACGCAGCTGGCTAACGGCGACTGGCTGGAGCGCGGGACCATGCTCGACTTTGACACGGGCCTCGTCGGCGACTACGAGGAGGTCTGGCGCGACAGCGAGCCGGAGCCACGGGCGGCGGCGGTGCTGGTGCTCGGCGAGCATGCGCAGCGGCGGGTCGGGCCGGAGAGCGATGCGTCGGCGAGGGGCTGTGTGGTGAGGCTGGGGAGGTGGTGCCAGGGCGTCATGAAGGTGGATGGGAAGGTGACGGCGGAGAGGTGGGTGCTGGGCGTGGGGGAGTCGGAGTGGTCGAGGGTGTGGAAGTGTGGGGAGGGGGTGATGCCGTGTATGGTGGCGTGTGTGGAGCAGCGGGCCGAGGAGGTGCAGGGGAGGAGGGTGGCGAGTACGCATGGGGCGTCGCAGATTGAGGTTAGGACGGAGATCCATGAGGGGGATGAGATCGAGTTGGCGGATTATAAGTGGAGGGTTGTCGAGAAGGCGACTTGGTAGATTGTTTGGTGTGGGACTTTTAGCTTGCTGACCTGGATGTTTTTTTCTTTTTCTTTTCTTTTTTTTAGCATTGATTGATTGACTTGACTAACTGGGGGGCAATATAGCAAGCCTGGGGGGTTTTATACCCGTCGATTGATAATAGATGAACTTTGCTAGGCGCATATTCGAGTCCTTGTCGTAGAGACTCTGATTCGTAACAGCGAAGAAGCTTCACAACCAAAGTGAGATAGGCTGCGGGATATAACTTGCCTCAATATCCCCATAGCCTTTTTTTTTTTTTTTACCTAATTCCCAGTTCCCACGAGGACATTTTATGGGCCTTTGAATCGCGGCAAACTAGAAATTAGGTCTCTACTATCACCTTACCCGTGATGCATGATGCGGAGGCGGTTAGCTGGTGTACAGTACAATCTCCCGATAAGGGTACATCGGGGCCGAAACCTGGCACCCTTATTCCCAGAGCCGTTACGCTGATAGGAGGAGCAAGTCTAATGTTCTTGTGGTCGTAAATCATGGGAAGGCACCCATTTTACACCAGAAATGCCCTTTTTTCCCCTCCAACATGGTCCTAGACCACCAACTATCATGAATTGTCTCTAAGATTTGGAAGAGTATATGTTTTGCATGTGAATAATCGATCCATCAGCTGAAAATTTCAATATTACACTTCTAGCTTGGTTTTGTTGCGTTGAGTCGCGCCACTTCTAACTCATGTAACTTCTTCCACATTTAATTTCAGAGAGTAGACTTTGATATTGACTAAATTCAATAGCCAATATTTGATTCCCTAGAACCTTATTCATTACTGATGGCAATTATGTTGTAAGTTTTGGTGCGGTTTGGCTGCCGCCCCATGATTTTCGATATGGTGCTGTAAATACATACATATGTACATACATGTAGCTTTGTTGTGTCGGCTTCCTGCTGAATCGAATATCGATCCGCTGTGCTTGCTTGCAAGGTGTATGCAGTATTGCATTGAATCAGCTATAGACACATTCTGGATGGGGGTACGGTAGGGCAGGGGAAGATTACCGAGACGGGGCCAAGGTATTCACATTTACAGTGAAATTCTCGAGGTCTGGTTCTGATTGTGGATGTGCTGGGTGTAGAGAAACTGCACGCTCCCCGGCCCAGGTCTGCAATCTGGTGGCCGGATGGATATGTGCGTCTGAGCTGAAGTTGGCTATGCCCCCGACACAGATGTAAATACATGTATGATACATACGCCCATGTAGCTGGCTAGGATAGTGGCAGATATATTGGAAGGATATCTTGACTGCATGCTGCTTATATAGTTTTTCCCCTAGTGCAGTAGCATAGTCATGCACATCTCCAGAGCCCAAGCTGTTTATTACTACCAATGTCTTGCCCCCCCGCAAACCCTTCCGTCACCAGCTGTCACTCGGCCCAGCCTAACCGCCGCCGCCGCCAAGCCACTCAGCCACTCCCAGCCCACGCCACCGCACCTCAACTCCAGCAGCTCTCCCACGCCCGGCCCACAGCTCACACTTACACACACACACACACACACACGCCCAATTCCACCGTGACAATGTCCGCAAAGCCAAAGTCCCGCTGGGAATCCGACGACCCCGCCGACGACGACGCCGACGCCGCCGCCCGCCGCGCCGAGAAGGAGGTCCGTCGCGCCGCAAAGGCCGCCGCCAAAGCCGCCAAAGCCGCCGCCACGGCAGCGCCGCCCACCACCGGCACCTCAACCCCCGCGCCCAACGCATCGTCCCCGCCCACAAAGCGGCGGCGCATCGACGACGCGGACGCGGACGCCGACACGGACACGCCCCTGCGGCTGCTGCGGTACGCGGCGCCCGAGCTGGTGCCGTGCGCGCACGTCGACAAGTACGAGGCGCTCAATCGCATCGAGGAGGGCAGCTACGGTGTTGTGACGCGCGCGCGGGACCGCGCGACGGGCGAGGTGGTGGCGCTGAAGCGGCTCAAGCTCGAGCGCGAGACGGACGGGTTCCCGATCACGAGTCTGCGCGAGATCACGACGCTGCTGGCGAGCAGGCATCCGAATGTGGTGAATATCAGGGAGGTTGTGATGGGGGATACGCTGAAGGAGTGAGTGTCTGTCTGTCTGTCTGTCTGTCTCTGCCTCTTGGGTCTCTGTCTTGGGTCTCTGTCTGTCTCTCTGTCTCTGTCTCTCTGTCTCTGTCTCTCGAGATCTCTGTCACGATTTCTGCCCTCATTCCGTCTTCATTTCTGTCTCGCCCCTTCGTCTCCTTCCCCCTCTGCGACATCTCAATCTCGACCTCCCTCAAAGACTGTGGCTCAAACTGACCAACCACCCACAGAGTCTTCATCGTCATGGACTTCATCGAGCACGACCTCAAGATCCTGAGCGAGGACATGCAGGAGCCCTTCCTGCAGAGCGAGGTCAAGACGCTCCTGCACCAGCTCGTCTCGGCCACGGCGCACATGCACGCCCAGTGGATCGTGCACCGCGACCTCAAGACGTCCAACCTGCTGATGAACAACCGCGGCCAGCTCAAGATTGCCGACTTTGGGCTCGCGCGCCACCTCGGCGAGCCGCTCACGCAGCTCGTCGTCACGCTGTGGTACCGCGCGCCCGAGCTGCTGCTGGGCGCCACCACATACGGGCCCGAGGTCGACATGTGGAGCATTGGGTGCATCTTTGGCGAGCTGCTGCTCAAGGAGCCGCTGCTACAGGGCAAGAACGAGGTCGACCAGCTGGCAAAGGTGCGTGTCTGTATCCATACATGCATCCATATCCATATCCATATCTATATCCATACCCACCGAGGGCTGTGGCCATGACTATGGCGGCACTAACTAACTCGGGGGGAGCGAGCAGATATTTGATCTCTGCGGCATCCCCACCGACGAGACATGGCCCGCCTTCCGCAAGCTGCCCAACGCGCGCGCCCTCAACCTGCCCAAGCGGGCTGGCGGCGGCTCGCGCCTGCGCACGCGCTTCCCGCTGCTGACGGCGGCGGGCGTCGACCTGCTCTCGCGGCTGCTGGCGCTCGACCCCGCGCAGCGCATCGGCGCCGAGGACGTGCTGCGCCACCCGTACTTTCGCGAGGACCCGAAGCCGAAGAGCGCAGAGATGTTCCCCACGTTTCCGAGTAAGGCGGGGCAGGAGAAGCGGCGCAGGCATATGAGCCCCAGTGCGCCGGTGAGGGGGGAGGCGCCGGCGCTGGTGGGAGATTTGGGGGGGCTGTTTGGGGGGAGGGATGAGGAGGAGGTGGGGGCGGGGTTTGTGTTGAGGATGGGGAGGTAGAGGGGGGAGGAGTGGGGAGGAGTGGGGGAAGAGGAGGAAGGGGGGGGGGGTTATATATCAACTAGAAGTCTTTTTTCGCGCCGTGTTTGGCACAGGCGGTGGTGGTGGTGGTGGTGGTGGCAGTTCTAGGACTCGGGAGATGAAGGCCTGTTTATGCGTATACCTACGGAGGCCTTTTAAAAAATTGTATTCAAGAAATAATGATAATCAGGTCTATACCTCTACAGCTGCCCCTGGTGTTGTATTATTATTATTACCCGTGACTTCCCGTAGTAAATACATGTATTTGACCTATATGTTATACTCAGCCGTGGCGCGATCGATAGCTGGGCATATACATTGTAGTTCAAAGCCTCGCACCGGCCGGTACCCGCAAATTTAAATATCAAATACCAACCGCACCGCTGCCCCTAACTAACAGCTGTAGCCCCCCCCCGCAGGACGAGTCTGCAGCCGATAACACACACATACATTACATGATACATACACAGACACAGACACCGGCACGCTTTCAACGTAATTGTGATGGCTGGCTGGATGCGAGTGATGGCCAGTGATGGGCTTGATCAGCCGTTATAAGGGGTTGTCGCTGGCTGGCTGGATGTGGTTGTGTTGCGTATATGTATGTATGTATTGTGCTGCGGTACGGTGTGGTGCGGAGTGGATTGTGGACTGCGGGGGGGGGGGGTCGTGTATGTATCTAGTTATGTACTCATTAACTGCCGGGTAGAGGTGAGCTATGTAGTCGAGCTATGATGGGAATCATCCGGTGGGGTTTCTTTTGCCCCCCCCCCCCCCCCTTAATGTCTGTTCAATGGCTGAATATGCATATTGGAGGGGACTGGTGTTGGTGAGCGTGAGATGGAGACATTGTGGTATAGAAACCTGATAGAGTTGGTGCCAAGATCTAGATAGATCGATTAGATCCCCCCCAGCTCCCGATCATATCAACCCAACTTATGTGCATTAACCAACTGATCAATCAGTCTCCCTATAAGCTTATCTGCGACCAAAATTGATCTTGGCCATGGCGTCCTTTACCCTTTACCCTTTACCATCCGCCCCAGCGCTCCCAGGGCAAGCAACAGGCTCGGTAGCATAGTTAAATAATGCGCCCGACCGGGGTGTCAGTAGGAGGAGATGGGGTTCGATTCTTCTCGAGGTCTGTTGTATTTCTACTTAAAAGTCAGAGATGGTATAATATAACCGTGAGAATTGAAGTGGTGTCAATATAATGCAGGGAGCTGTGTACGTACTAGAAAATCTATCATGGTTCCACACACACTCCAATTATATTCCATCTCTACATGATGTAGTTACCAAACTTCCGGTGTTTGGAGCCGGCTGGCTGCCAACATCATATCAGCTTTCCCCCTCTTTTCCCCCAGAAACAGGCATGCTGGCTTGATGTAGCAGCATATAAGAGCTTCGCCCGGGAGGAGGGGTTAGATTATGGCACATGCCCGCCTAATACGCCACAACTGTGCAGAAGGCACGCACGCAGGCAGCAGTCATATATACGGTCATGTATTTCCTGGATCAGTTGATACCGCCTGATAGTATATATACCACTAGCTTTTCCCGCCGGAAAACAATCGGCAGTCATGAACTATCACTCGACACAGCGAGTGATGTTACATGATTGGCTGCATTGGCTTTTCCTGTGTTGGGTAGCGTGGGTCTACCACCGCTATGAACGCACAGCAGGAAGCTATATGTGGTTCGGGGGAGCGGATGAAGGTGACAAGTAGGGTGGGTGGAAGTCAATGAAGAATTTCCCGAGGCATACGATGCAGGCTGATTTCTGTTGTTGTTCACTAGAGTCTCGTCCAAACCAATCACAGATCTGAATCGACGATGAGCCAGAGTCAAATTACCGATAGTGTTGTGTGTGGGATGATGATCTGGTCTAAGCTTCGTCCTCTAGCTACGTTTCCTCCCGGATCTCGTCCCTGGTTATGTTTCCTCTATGCTATTGTGTGGCTTAGTCGATGCCGTGCGCCACAACGAGGTAGACCAGAGCGCATAAACACATGTATGTGTTAATTAACCATACATTTCTGGCGAAAAGCGGTTATGTGTTATACATTGACATCTTTACTGAAAAAAAGCGGTCAATCTGGAGTGTATAGATATGATTGTTCTAGCAACACATACAAATTCTGGGCACAAAATCACCCCGAAAACCACCTTTGATACATGTATTTACTAACTGCGCAGGGAACAAGTTTCGCTTGTTTACGCATGTTAGGCCCGCCAAGTCTATGTGATGTAATGTTCGGTGAAGGGAGGCCTAGGTATGGCCTTCACGCACCTAAGTAGGAGGCTGGCCAGGTAGCTAACGTTACGCTTATACGACCCGGAAGTTTAGTTAATAAGAGGGAGGCACGGTGCACTAGTTACCGGGTAAAAATATTTTTTCACGGGAAACCAATAATAATTGGTATATACCCTAAGGTGCGGCTGCGGACCAACATTTGATTGCGTGAATTGAGTCGAAAATATACGTTCTCTAGATATATATGTGGGCGCAGAACTTTATGAGTATATTATTCGTCATCAATGCCCCAACTTAAGCGTTAGGCCAAGGTAGGTCGAATTTATTAGAAGTTGCCTCGTTACATCAATCGCCTATCCGCATATAACCACCTTCCGTGTCATACTGCAACCAAAACTACAACTCTATGACCTAACAACCTGTAGGCTTTAGCCATATACGGTGTCAGCTCTGAAGAATGTGCACTAGGGGAGCATCATTGCAACGACTGACCGCATCTTATCGTGAGAATATACATACATCATGTACTACTGTAGCTGTAATACGCATATCATGTACATATAATCGAGTCTTCCCGTTGATCTCATTGCACAGGCTCAGGTATATATATCCTGCTTTCTCCCAAAAGCATTTTCCTCCTTCCCTCCACCTTACTCGATGCACAAACACACCTAACTTCCAAGATCAAAAGATATTCGTCCATCTCACCTTAGATATCCAGCCACTACGTCGACCTCCCGAATATACCAAAAAGAATCCTAAAATGAAGACTTTGTCTTTTTCATTCGTCTTTTTTTATTCGGCACTCTTCCTGTCGACCGCAGAAGCAGCCCCCATTTTTGGTCTAGATCTTTGGGGTAGCCAACCTTCGTCAGATGCTAATGGAGTTGAGCTCGCTACATTCACCCCTGCCGGTATTTCTACTTTTCAACTCTTTTTTATTTTTATCTTATGTATACCTGCTAATGTTATAATAGATGCGCCATACCCGGGGCAAAACAGTGGCTCTATGTTGTCACGGTTCCCGATTTTTGACACTCTCCTCCCGTGGGGAATTACCACAACCGAGACCGATGACATGATCAACGTTTATAGTGCACTTCCCGAACCTGGTAAAAAAAAAAAAAAACTTCCCTCCTCTTGCTAATTTCCGTTCGGTTATATCTTCTCCCTGATATGAGAAAGCTTACTCACATGAATGTTTTGTTTCAACAGAAAGGGAAACACTCGTCGGTACTGTTCAAGACCAAGTCGGGAAGTCGGGTGGGAAGGGTAAAATTAGCTGGAAAGATTTACTTAAGCGCTTCTGGGGTTGGACAAGTGGGCTGTTCAGCTCGTGGGGTAAGGAAAAAGATAAGAATGTTTGATGTACTTTCTTCAAGTGAGATATTGTGTATAGAATTTTCTAAGATCATACATCTACTTCTTGTGACTTTCCCTATACCGTTCACCATGATCACTTGGTTATAGAGGAGGTCTGTCGACTCTCTCTAGCGCCCGTTAGATGTTTCTTTCTCACAGAACCTCTCGCTCTCGGTGGTCATATGAGGGTCATGACTGTAGTAGGTACGTGTAATGTTGTAGTAATCGATAGAAACCTGGCCTACTTTGCTTCATTACTAACCCTTTTTAGTAAGCCCAAAGAAAGTGTGAGCAGCTTCGATCGTTCAGCAGACCAAACCGGCCCACAACGACTCACACGGCATACCAGACTTGGATCTGTCCTCAAGTGCTCAATCACTCTTCGCGGTGACAACGCCGGGCAAACCCCCTAGTCTATAAATGTTGATACAAATGGCGTAGGCATTTAGTAGGACATGTCCTGATTCGGACACAAAACATAAATAAATAACTTTTCCGGTCTGTACCAGTGTATGCATGCATTACAACCAGCCAATCGATAAGCCTCGGCTGTTTTACTTCCGTAACATTCTCTGCCCCGCACCTCAGCAGTTATCATCACGCTTGGTTGATAAGGAGGATAAGCATGAGCCAACCGGCGGCACAACATCACGACAGCCCCCCCCCCAAGCTGGCCGGAAACCCTGGGCCACCTGAATACGTGGAAACCCTCACCGTTAGCATCACCCTCTGCTCACTATGTCTGTACGAGGTATGTATTTGAATTCATTTATCTACTTATTTATTTCTTGTTTGCGCACTTTGGCAGTCTCTCGCATTATTATACCCCCTTCCATATCCTTTGGTTCTTTCTTGTAGCCGTTGTTATTGTTATTGTTACCTGCCACCTGCCCACCCCCCGCCATTATGATCGCTGCTCACAGTATGTTGTTCAACCCAGTCTCCGACCAACAACCTGCTTCGGCTACCTCCTCTATAAGATCATCCTCCCCGGACCGACCTTCACTGCGCGGCGCCCGTTCGTTCTCTCGTCTCGAACCATCGGCAACTAATCCTCTCTCCCGGCTCGGAGGTGAGCTCACCATTCCGGATATATCAAAGACTGTTTCCGAGACTCCGTCTCCAATCGAAGAACATGACGAAGAAAATACCGGGAAAGAACCGTCATCTACCAGCTTTCCCGAAGGATTTGACGAGCTCCCCATTGAATTACTTAGTTTGACAGACCGGTTTGCATCTCTTATCGTTTGTTTCTAGGAAATATGTTTAGGTCTAATAGGACATCAGCTTTATCGAGTCTTTGTCCGCTAAAGTCCACCCCAACCCGTTCACAGTAGCCCAACTCATAGAGCTATTTCAGCAATTTTACATCAGTGCATTCCAGCAAGTCGATACCCATGTTTCGCACTCCTACTTGTCACTTGCGTCCAAGAAGCCCCGGTCTTCTCCATCATCGTCGAAAAACCCGACGCAAATGCTGTCAAGGGAGGAAATAGCCCAGAAGAAGCGTGACAGGAAGATGCTTGATATTAAGCGGTTAGCGCTGGAAGAAGCCGTCGAGAAGCGGATTACGGAGGGTGTCTATGATCGCTTGTGGAGACATAAGAGCACGGATGACGAGGCAAGGGACGAGAGTTTGAGAAGCAAGATGGCAGCTCTGAATGTAGTTGGTGTGAAACTAGGGCATCTGGGAGTTGAGCTGGAGGGCGTGCAGGGTGATATTGAGGAGGAACTCCGGCCAGCGGTAGAGGCACTGGTAGCGATGAATGACCAGAAAAACCCTCTAGGGAAGCTGCAATCACTGAAGCAGGCGCATAAAGCGATCGTTGGTATGCTGGAGTATTTCTATGCTATCCATAATGTTTACTAACTAAAATTATTCAGACTGGTTGTCAACCCATAACTCCTCCTCCTCTGCCGACTTCATACTTCCCACTCTCATTTATACGCTCATAATATCACCTCCTACACAAAGCTTCAATATTATCTCGAATCTCTTCTTTATCCAGCGTTTCCGGGCCAAGAAAGCGATCGATGGGGAGGCTGCCTACTGCCTAACAAACCTTGAAGCTGCAATCTCATTCCTCGAGACTGTCGACCTGGCCACTCTTAAAGTAGAAGATCCCGACGAAGGCCGTCCGAGAAGCAGGAGTAGAAGTCCTCTCCCGAAAGAAGAGTCTGAAGCAGGAACCCCTGAGATCCCTTGGGCACCAGTTGGCGATCCATTAGGCAATCTCACTGATAAACTTGTGGCAGCTCATGCCAATGCTAATGCTGACGCTGCAGCCGCTGAGAATGCAAACAAAGCGCATGTGAAGATCATTGGGGCAAACCCTTCTGCATCGTCATCTACATTGTCTCTACAACCTCCTTCTACTGCCAATGCAGTCAATATGGGTGGGATTCCGAGGAGACTTTCATACCTCACTCCAATCGACATTGCTTCCGGCGCTATTTCTACTGCAGATCAGGGGATCCGTGGCATTGGCAGCACATTGGAAAGCAGCTACAAGTTTCTTTTCGGGAAGATGGAGAAGCGCGGAGAAGAGCTCCCTAGAACGCTTGAGGATGCTCGCAAACTAGTGGACTCCCCAATCATCGGATCGTTTGATGATGAAAAGTTTGCAGAAAGCGATGGAAGTCTAAAGCGAGTCGCTAGTGAGGCCAGCATCCAAAGCACCCAGAGCCATAAGACCGAAAAAGAGACCACATTTGGCACACCTCCGAGATCGTCAACGACGCCTGCAGCAGCGGCAGCGGAGAAGTTGGGACACCTGGGAACCTCAATAGGTCGCTTCGCGGTACGAGGATTCACAAGAAGTACCACGCCCGCTGCATCAGCGACGACCTTGTCACAGACGGATGTTCTGTCGGGAGCTGCAAAAGGGCTGGGTATTGTGGCTGTGGCGGATAAGGGACATACCCATAAACGAGACGGCAGCGCGCCTGTTGTGGATCTACTATCTGTATGTTGTCCCTCGATCTTCAATCAATGCCTTGAGAAAATACTAACATCGATGATTATTAGACATTCCCCGACCTTGCGAATTCCCTACCCAAAGTCAAAATGGGAGTTCCACCGATCGCGAGGTTTCTTGATGTCGAAGATCCTGGGGAGCTACGCATCTCGGAAGTGGGCGAGTTGCTGCAAGATTATAAGCGGCTAGTTGAAGAGCTCAGAGTGAGAGGCGCGCTGGACTAGTTTCCGTATGAACTAGTAAACAAATATGGGTTTTGTCAGTACGTTAGGGAATGGCGTTTATACGTAGTTATATTCATTTTTCGTGTTTCTTTATTTCTTTTTTGCCGAGCCCTAGAGGAGTTTTTGTTTGGATTTTCCTTTTTCTTCCCCTTCCCCCTTGCTTCCTTTAGCCTTAAAGACGGTAGTTGGTGTGTATTCTTTATGCGATCAAGCCAGCGATTCTTTCCTACATTTTATTTTCTTTGTGTTTTTTCTTTCTTTTCATTTTTGCAGATATATATAATGGTGGTCAAGAGTTTGCTGCACATGTGTAACTATATGAGTGGCGATCTCGGTATAAAATTGACGGCCAAGCGGATATCATATCGCTAGTGTGATAGGCAGCCTACACTGTGGCCAAGGGCCTACTAGATATGTATCGAGTGATCCCCTGTGATGCAGTCCCCCCCCCCGATCCTGAGACCCTACATAACTTCGCCCCCCTATATATCTACGCTGCAGAAACAACATATATAGAGTCGATAGATACATGTCAGTGAACTGCAGAAGTGGCACCTAGTGGTTAAGAAAAAAAAAAACACCTACTACATATATCTTGGAGGCGTTTTGGGGCTCTCATATCGAGAAAGAGTACTTGTAGGTTTCCAGCCGCTCAGTACTTTGACATGTCGTGCGTGCTAAGCCGGCCACGCCTGCCTGCTGTGTGTGTGCACACCAAGAATAACACCGCAGCACACACATTTCTACCAATGCCACGAGTGATCTCCCATGACCCAGTCCTCCCAAACCACCCTTCTCACCACCCCACCCCACCGCCCCCCACTTTACTTTACTTTACTTCACAATAGCGCAAGATACTATAGAGAGCCTCGGACTCGCCAAGATGATATTTTATCTATAGACAAAAAAACAAAACTAACCCCCCCCCCCCCCTTTTTTTTTCTACCTCTAAAATATACACTTTTTTATATAAATATATATATAACTATAAACAACCCCTGCCACCACCCATCACATCACATCCCATCCCGTCCCATCCCATCACTTATCGACTTGCGCTTCTTGGCTCTATCCAGAGTAGACCCCCGGGCCGGGAGGAGTGTAGGTTGTGAGTGGGGGGTAGTAGATATTGATGGTGATTGCCGGGTCGGAGCCGACATACGCACCGGGGAAGGACACACCCGGCGGGGTCGCGCTCCCGCCGCCCGTGACATTAATCTGCACACAAGACCTGTCCCGACAAACCCCCAAATCAGTCTCTCCATCATCTCCCAAAAACCCAATCAAGACCACCAGGCAGTGATAGAGATAGAGATAGAGATAGAGGGGGGAGCTTACATATAAAACTGCGCGCCCGGATACGAGCTCGCCACATGCAACCCGATCGTCTCACCCCTGAGCAGATACTGCCCACTGGCGATCCCAGCCGGGATCGTAAACTCCAGCAGGCCGCCGGCGGCATCGACCTCTGCGGATGCCCAGTGCAGGTCGCTGCCCATCAGGCCGGCATGGTAGATCTTGAACCACGACAGGCCGGTGATGGCCGTTGTTTTGGCGTTGTCAACCTTGGCGAGGTAGATGAGCTCGGGGCCGTGGTGGGCGCCGGCTTCCCATGTTACGGTCACGTTTGAGCCTGCGACGACGGTGTGGATTTTGGCGGCGGGGGTAGAGCCGCCGACGTTGCAGATCTGGTTTGGGGGAGGGGAGTGTTAGTATGGGTCCGTGGGATGGGTTGGCCGGTTGGTGGACTTACAATGTCGTTGGAGGTGACGTCGGTGACGGGGCTGTTGTTGCCGGGGAAGCGGACACAGCCCGTGTCGCCGTTGAGGGCGGTGAGGCGCACATGGGCCTGGACAGAGCCCGCGAGGAGTGCGGCGGAGGCGAGGAGTTGGAGGAGTTGCATTCTTGCGGAGGGAGGGGAAAAGGGTATGTGGATTGTGAAAGAATGTGTTTTAGTAGTTTAACGAATGAATGAGTGTATGGAGGAAAGGAGGGAAGAAGTGAAAGCTGAGCTGTTTGGTAAATCTAATGAATGGGAGGCTCAAGGCAGGTTTATATAGAAACCTCCTCTTCAGCAGAGAGAGGGTCTGCTTTGGCCCTTGCTGTAGAGCTAGCTTGACAATCGAGATATCAAAACTCAACTCTACCAAGCTAACAGCCGGCCCTATACCCTGAGGCCCAGGGACGGGGGACGGGGGACGGGGGAGAAAACTCATGCTGATGGTGGTTGATATTTCGAGTGTTTCCCCGAAAGTCGAACACAGCAGGGAGCAGGAGAAAGGCCTTGATCAGTGCTGCCGTAACCCAATATCCGCGGGGGGCATAGGCATATAACATAAGAATAAAACCATACATGTATTCAACACACAGAAACCCCGAGCGCCAAACCAACCCCATGCCATATAGCTTTCTCCTGCATATACAAGATCTGCATGTACATATATGGAATATACATATATGGAACAAGTCGAGGCCGACTCGAGGGTGCAGACGTCAGTACCGCGACAGCGGTACGGGCATCTGTCTACCTGTCTACCTGCTCCCACAGACGCCCCGGCGGAGCACAGCAGTAGGGGGCGTTAAGGGCAGCTCTCGGGCCCCAGCCAGCATGTCTCAGGAAGCCCTTCCCGTCGGACCCAAACGTCGGTCGATCCGGGTCGGAGATTTAGCCCCCATTCCGGTCTTCAATGGGCTATCAATCATGCACTGTGTACACAAGTACTGCTAGCCCTCTCGGGGCAGGTATGTAGTCTATGAGAGATGGAGGAGAGACCTGTGTTGTATGGTTCTCACCACACGGGTGGAGACAGACAGACAGACAGACAGACAGACAGGCAGACAGACAGACAGACAGACCCCTCTGCTCCACCTACCGTAAGCGCACTAACGGCGGAGGTCCGTGGTGCGATGGGCGGGCCGGGCTAGCCCCGGTACGGTATGGCCTGGGCCGGTGGTGATCTGCAACAAGCAAACGTTACTCGGAGAGCTAGAGGGAAAGCGTTGACGTTTGCGAACAAGCTTCATTCAACCTCCGGTCTTGCTCTGCTCGGCCGTTTTGCGAATGAATGTGCAGCAGCCAATATCGGAGGAGCTGCGGAGAGAGCCGTCGACAGATCTAGACAGACAGGCAGACAGACAGATACACAGACAGATACACAGATACACAGAAAGACAGAAAGACAGAAAGACAGACAGACAGACAGATACACAGAAAGACAGACAGTGCACACTCCATCGACTCCTTGGAGATGGGGGCGCCACGTCGTTCTCCGTTCTTCATTCATTTCGAAGGCTTGTTTCGCCCAGGTTCTTTTTCCTTGGTTTGGTAGCGCCTAGTGCAGGGGGTGGATATTACAATCGTGGAGAGTGCTGGGTCGAGGAACGTCATGTCCGACTCCAACTGTTCGATATTGCAATCGATGTTTTATAGACAGATAGAGCGCTATTTACAGCCAAACAAAAAAGGGTTTGAGTATTCCCACAACACATGTACAATACATACATAGAAGCACCCGCCGGCCCCGAGTGACATATCGTGATTCGCCCTATAATGACTGCGACTATGATAGCCCATATACATTCCTCACATGCAGTACATACATTTCACAACAGAACAATGAAAAACAAAAAGCTAAAGTACAGCATCGGGTGACAAAAGGCGATAGAAAGAATAATAAACTTGGGATCTATGGTCTGGCGGGCTCAATCCAGGCTCAATACACCCATCCCCCCCCCTGAATACCGAGACAGCCATGCGGCCAGAGCTTCCGTTACTATTAGATTGCATCAGCAAGTCTGGCGAATATGAGAAACATACCTGCCATATGCGCTACATCAACACGCACGCCGCTGCGCTAGCAACAGTAATCACGGGCGCTGCCTTTGCTAGCCCCTGGCCAAGACTCCGCCCAACGCTCGCCGCCGTCCGTGGTTGTTTCTTCAGCGCATACTGCAGCGATGCATACTCGGTGATGGCCTCGTTCCAGTGCGCCGGCACCTGGAAGTGAGTACTGCCATCACTATACTCAATCCACCAGCAATCTGTTTGCACTGTGGAGAGCCTGACATTCTAGTACGCAAATATAAACAGGTCAATACTTCCTCCCCCCCACCAAAAAAAAAAAAAAAAAAAACATCTCGCTCGAGCAGCTCGCCAGGAGAAAGAAAAGAAAGATAGGATAGACAGACCACTGCATTGACGCTCTCATCTACCTCCTGAATAGCCGCCAAGAGCCCGGGATCTATGCCTTCTGACCAGATCCATCCTTTGCTTTCCAGTATCCAGGAGTTATCCTTCCCCATCGCCAAGAACCCAATATCCGAGTATTCAGTGAGAAACCCTTGAGTACTCAGCTCCGTGATCTGGTTGACCAACCCCAGGGGCAGATTGTTGTAATGAATGCTCTGGTTCAACACCTGTTCCTCTCCCTCTCCCTCCCCCTCCCCAGCCCAGCAATAGGTACTCCAGTATGTCTGCAACTGACCAAACTCAAGCCGATTAATCGTCGGCCCAGTGCTGTCGTCGCATTTAAGATACTTCCAAAGCCCAGGCGCGGTTGCTGTGAGAAACAGAGACATGAGCTTTAATTGTTTGGAAGGCACGCCAATACTACCCAATAACTACACTACCAGTAGTCACTTTCCATCCATCCATACACACCTATTGAAATCCCGCCGTCCTCATCGGCATACTGGAGCCAGTAAAGGCCGTTCGGGCCAAGCGCGTATGCCTCCACGGCCTCCGCCATGCCCTCCAAAGTCACCAGCTCTAGCAGCGACGGAGGCAGGTTGTCCCTAGCACACAGACAGTTAGACATTGCCATAGTACTCCAAGAGAGAGCGACAAGGCCCGGGCCGGCTAAACACTACATACCAACAGAAGCCCTTCTTGGAGCGCATGAGATAGCTTGGCCTCCCCCTGAAGGAGCCGATATCGAATTCAAACGACGGTGACATTTTTTTTTTTCTTCTTGTGCGGCGGTCGTACGTAGTAATCAAATAGGGCAGATAAGCGATGATCTAAGATGGACGGACGAATCGATCCCTAAGATGAATTCTCAGCGAAGGCCCCGACGCTGGCGGGCTGAATAAATACATATGTAATGGGCTGTGGCGTTTTTCTAGAAGGCTATGATTCGCCCAACTATGGGTGTGTAACACTGGAATAAGGCGCGTCGACGGAGTGTCCCCCCATGGATATCGGACGTCGGCAGCCAGAAACATATTATTCGTCTTTGCACTGGTCTAGCTAGCCTGCTGCTAGTATTGCCAGGTGACAAGAGTACCAGCCCCGTAACTCACTGGTTATCTTGTCATTTGCGTGTGCCCGACTACGCACTTGAAAAGCCTCGACTCTAATGAGGTTCTGTATGTATGTGTAACCTTTGTGTCACGACCGGCTTTTGTGGCCAAGATACAGCTGGTTGACCTGGATACCGGCACCGGTAGTACACACAGGACTGATGCTTATCAATGGCATTGGACTCTTCCTCAAAGTTCCCTTTAAAGAGCTTATGGTAGGTCACGGGGGCTATGAACAAATTGCAAGCTAATTGGCGTAGATATGTACATACATGTATGTATGTAGCATTTGAAGTGGATGTGATGTAGGAAACATCAATTGGGAGCAAATCAATATAAATTTGCATGCATAGATGCCGAATAGAAGGGAGGAAAAATTGGAAGTGATATTATCAAGCGAGACAAGAATTTTTGTTTATTTATGTATAGGGCTGGTGCGTGGGTGGTTGATAGGTCGCCAGGCAAGCATGGCAGCGGGATCGTAGATTGCTGTGAAAAAATTAAACTAGGTGGGCCAAAGTCATTTTCGACTGCATATTTTTGATGACACTTACAGGTAGTGAGTATACGTGTAGCTATGGAAGGCACACCAAGCGACCCTAGGGGGGGGGGGCTTTTATATATTGTTTTCAGTATATATCATGGCTACCATTTCTTTCAGATTCAACTGATACTGCTATTAATGGGCATCTTTAGCTGAAAACATTGACTTTACAAGTGCCCAATGTATGAACTTGTCCAATGGTTGTGGTAGGGGCCAGCCCGGGTGTGCGTATTTGATCCAAAGTACAACTCGCGGCCGCGGTACTGGGCATGGGCACTACTATGTAACAACTGTGTGTGCCACCTTTCTTAGCTGAATGACCTCCTCCTCCTCGTGCTCAGACACCGGCCCCCGACAATGCCTGAACGGCCCGATCCATGTCTAAACGGCGCATAAAACTCTCGCAACAGCGTATGACGCCTGCTGCCACACGGCCCTATCTATACCTGAACGGCACGTAAACAAACCTCCACCAAACACTTGACTCCCCCGGTCGAGTGATACCGAGTGACTGGCAAGAGGAACACTGAATTACCAAGCACTTTGGTTTCGAGTGACACTTGGTGATGCCCCCGCTTGACGTATGTACCTGGATACGTGGGTGGGGAGGGAGCCCAAACACTACAGGTTGTCCAGGATTGGGAACAACATGTCTACATGTATGGATCTACTCGTTACCCTTTGTAAGAGGGGCTTTCGATCCGGCCGCGGGAGCGAGTAAACGCCTACCGAGTGTGAGAAAGGACTGACCACTAAAGCTGCACCCGAGGGGTGCTTGTATGCATGCCAGACCCGGATCGATAGTCTACTCGTGACAGGCAATGAGTATGACCTCTGGAGCACGGTTTCATTAACGGAATTGTATATTCTGCACAGGAAGGTCTTTAGTTAATGTGTCCCATTTTGGGGGTAATCAAAGTTCAGGTCACACCAAGACTTATTAACGCAAGGTAAACCAATTGAATGTTTAAGCCACCCGGCCTTTTGGCAGATACATGTAGATAAAGGAACAAAAAATATCAGCGGCCCAGGGCGCCGGGCCAGTGGAAAAACCACCACAAGACTGGTAATTTCGCTATTCACACTGTTGAGGTAAATTGTAAGATTGCCATAGACTAAAGTCTGCATGCAATTAATGAATTAAAAAAAGAGAGGACAAAAAAAAGACTAACGGCGTAAGAACTTGTTGCGTAGATATGAATGCATTCTCAGATAGCCTCAAGCTTCTGAATAAACAAAGGAATAAGAACGAAAACTATAAACAACATCAAATCTTTGGGGCGTTCTCCTCCGCCTCCGCCTCCCCTGTCCCCGCCCCCGGTGCTCCCACCTCCCCTACCCCCGCCTCCACTGGCCCCACCTCCCCTACCCTCACTTCCCTTGCAGTATTCACCTCCCCTACCCCCGCCTCCACTGCCTCCACTGCCCCCACCTCCCCTACCTTCACTTTCCTTGCAGTATTCACTTCCCCTACCCCCGCCTCCACTGCCCCCACCTCTCCTACCCTCACTTCCCTTGCAGTATTCACTTCCCCTGCCCTCACTTCCCCCGCCCCCGCCTCATTAGATGCTCTGTGTTCACTTGCTCGATCTCTCTTTAACTTGGCGGTACTTCTCTTCATTAACGACCAACTCCTTTCCCCCGCCAAGTTTATCAGTGCGTGAAGACGGCGATGGCTCCTCGCCAGCTCGTCTGGGTCCGAAGGCAATATACCACCCGTCTGCGAGAGTTCCGCCAGTATGTCTTTAAAAAGCTTTTCCCTCGTCTCTATGGGCAGCGCATACCACGAGTCAAGTTGGCGATCCCACAAACTGCGAAACATTTTCTACAGACTTGTCAGCAATGGAATCTTCCCAGTAATGTATATAAACCAGATCACGATATCAACCTACCTGAAAGGAAGTGATCGAGATGATACCTCCAGTGGCCTGCCGCAGTGCGATGAATGGGTCACGCTTGACCCTGAGCGAGCTCTCGGCCGCCGCCGCGCGTACCAAGTTTTTGAAATTTGCATCCCAGGCAGCCTGCGCCTCTTGGTCTGGCAGCTTCGGTAGCTCTTTAGCTATACCTTTGACCCTTTCTACCAACTCTGGTATTCTTTCCTCCTAATCTCCCCCTGCTTCCAACACCCCCCGAATGGTCCGCTGTTTAAAACTTCAGCAAGCGAGCCAGTATAACGAAAAAGGGTCAACCATACCATAAGCTTCTGGCGGACAGGATTTCCAATCTCATCCAGCAGTGGTTCATAGGGATCTGTGTCTCGAGGCATAGCTAAATATAATTCCAGCACTTTGGTTGCGCCGGTGCAGTTGTTGCAGTCGCGGTCTCTCTTTCTCGGTGTAGAGTACTATACCATGCAGTATTAATACTTGGGATTTGGGTGGGGCTGCGAGAGTTTAGGCCGCCAAAGGTAATCCTGGTGGCAAGAACAGCTGGCGCGTAGCTCGCTTCTAAACTTGTAGGCTCTTGCTTTCTACCCCAGTGACTTTTGTTGGTATCACTTAAGCGGTCATGCCGAATCACCGAACCTGGTATGGCCTCTTGAATTCCGTCACTGTCCATTCTATCATCGTGGCGATAGAGCTCTCGTCCTGTAGCGTATGGTAATAAGCTCGAGTAGAGAATGGGGACTGAGGGCGTCTATCAAAGTGCATTAACCATATCAGATTACGATTCGAACCGCCTGAAGGATAAGGCCTGTACTGCTGGCCTTGTACTGTATGTAGGTACATATTTATGATATATAAGGTGCTTCATGTTTGGGCGATAAGGGATTTTGTCGGCTCTTGCATGCTATTAGGGCATCTTCAGGTTGTGCGGGATCGGCGTTTGACGCGTAAATAGCAACCGCGGACTGGGGGGGAGAGGGTTACAGTCGTCTTGGGGGCAACGACGAAACTGGTTGAACGACAAACAGGGGTCTTTGCCAGTCAAGACAGGCTGAAATCTGTTGTCCCAGGTTCGTCGCTGCCCCAAATTTGACTGTACGGCAGGGTCATGATTGGTTAGATGGCATGAGTGTTGTGGGGATTTCCGCATGGACGGTAATAATACGCCATACATGTCCAATAATTCAATCCCGCTAGACGCCTGCTCAAGATCAGTCCTTGCTCAGAAGACTAAAGAGGAAAGCTCACCTCTGAGAATGTATGTATGTAGTACCTGGCCGTTCGTCAAGATCTTTGGTGCATGCGATCACTTCCGACCTCACTCACTGATCAAGAAACAAAAGCCCCATCCAGGGCTTTCCTACAAAGTGATAATGGCGCTGCTGCGTACGTGATGAGAGATTGAAACGGACACAGGAACCCTATGAGCATTCCCCCAAGGAAACCTGCCCTAGATTCAATACACGAGTTGTATTTAATACAAACGAGGAAATGTGGTAGTACAGTCTTTCTCTTGACGAATACCTACTGCCGCTTGACGAACAGGGGACTTTGGGCCAATGGGGACTAAAAGGACCGGAGATCTCGTAGCTTGGCTGTTTGTTTCCATACTTGGAATCCTTGTTCGTCAAGTGGCAGTATTCGTCAAGAGACGGTAGATAGTATTGTATGTAACCAACAGAATGGGTTTCTTGGCCCATGCTCGCCGCAAAAACCCTTTAAGGGCTAATGGGACGGAGAACCTATTTTCGCATTAACCCTACCAGAATCTGTATTTATGGTGGCTATATAAAAGGGATTGATTGCAATTTGATTGGGGGATCCGGATCCGAGGGTTGGCTAACCCCCCCAATTGCAAGGTGCGGATGCACCAGAACGTCCCCCAGAGCCCTAACCCCGACCAGACCGCCTTCCGCTCCCAAACTAATCTCCTATATATCCAAACACAATCCTCTAGAGAACTAATTCTCTATGCTGATACACGCACCTACACCCCATAAAGCTCTTGTTTTGGAATGTGCATGCTGGCCAGTAGTGTTGGCTCTAGCGTGAAAGTATTAATGAGGAGGGACTTGTGGGAATCAACGCATCAATTATGTGTGAAAATACAAGGGTTACCCAAAATGGCATCCTCCCTCCGCCGCTTTTGGGGGGCCCCGTTTCTCCCAATCTATTATTACTATTATTACTAAAGTAACTACATGTAGCCTGATGTAGGTACGATTATTAGGTTACGTGTATGTATGTATGTAGAAGAGGGTAAGGGTTGCGGAGATAAGGCGTGTAATTGGACCAGTCGGCCATACTCCGGGCTAAATAGCCCACCCCACCACCTGTGCAATTAATTCCCCTTGAGGGAACCCCGCCTTGTAGTTCTTGGCCCTCTATGTATCCACCTTCCTCCTCTCATACATAGACTTTCCTCGTGAATCTCACCGTATCCCTGACAAAACGCCCAGCCTGGTCTTTTCGGCAATGCTTGTTCAATCGACCCTCCAACTCTGTCTGTCTGTCTGGTTGTTGCGAAGAGGGGGGGGGGGGGGGGAGACGATGCCCTCGCCCCATCGTGGCCTAACAATCCCAGATGACGCTAGCATTGATTAACGGCGATGCCTGCTACGGCCGCGGCAGCCCGGGGGGGCCGACGGGATCCGGCGGCTGCGGCCATGGGCCGATGGATAGGCACACCGCAACGGGAGGCCTGACCAAAACTGGCCAGAAATTCAGGTTCGATCTTGGCATCAGGGAGATCATCCTGGGGAGGGGGGGGGCGTCTTTGTCCTCCCAACGGCTTCCTTGGGACCTCAGGCAACCAATGGGGGGCCCCAGCTGGATGGATAGATAGATAGCCTGTACTGTGGTGTGTGCATGAACGACTTGATAACCACCTTTCCAGAGGCATCGAGGGAGGGAGAAATCGTGTGTACCTACAAGTCGAGTACAACTGGCAGCCTTGGAAACCGGTTGATATTGTTGCTGTGCTGCTACAGGTGTTGTAGGCCCTCACTGCCTGCCTACCTGCGATCAATCGCGGGGGGAGGGGAGGGGAGTTTGCAGCTGGGAGGTTGCCGATACGCCGCACGCGTCATTGTCCACGTGCCTGGCTCATTCGTACGATGCATGGCCTTATGTCTGGTCTGGTCTGGTCTGGCTGGTCTGTAAAACTGTCTCGAGAGTGGTATGTATGTATGTACTACTACTACTACTACTACTCGGCACGTCTCAAAGGGAAGAACAACGTCGTTAAGTACCTTGCAATTGTCCAAGGTACAGGTATATCTAGTATGCCATGGCCGGACCTTCCAAGATTGCCGTTGCGGCGCAGGCAAGATTAGCGGTGGTGGGATGTATATGTATGGATCTACCCTATCTATTGGTACCTATTACCTCCGTCGGGTGTGTGTGTAGGTAGAGTAGAGTACCTACTGTGTGTGTAGGCTTGGGTCGCGGGGATGTACTCTCCTCAGAATAGCTACCCGTGACGTAAAAGCAAGTGCAAAAACCTGCAGGATTATCATCCTAGCCGCTGTGTGTCCCATCTGGCTTTTCCGCTCTCCATTGCTCAGCTCAACAAAATTTCTGCTGTTTTGTTGTTTCAAAGGGTAATCGATAGGGATAGATAAGGAAAATCGCATTACCAGTCATCCCCAGCGTGGGATAACAAAGCCTGCTGATTTGGTGGGTGTTCCAACTGTCGGGGAGATTCCGATCCTGCTCGATTCACCATCCTCGCATCTGGCTAGCTACATGTGGTGGTGATCCTTAGACATGGCATGCAACCAACCAACCAACCAACCAACCAACCAACCCCCCCAACCGAACCTGTTTCGTGGAACAAACAAAAATTTCCGACCTGGCTGGGCATGTGTTTGGCAATTCGGAAATGCCGGTACATACCTGTATGTACCGGACATGGTGGGGTTAGTGCATTTCCAAATTGCGGGGTGGGTGAGACTCTGAGCTGTGTGGTGTGGTGGTGTGTGTGTGTGCATGACGGCCGCCGCTCTGGAAATCAGACTGCTTGGTGCGTTGATCATGATCGTTCAAACCTTTTTTTTTTTTTGTTGTTGTTGTTGTTTACTATGTATTGTATGTATGATGATTGATGCCCCCCCCCCCCCCCCCCCCCCATTGTTTACTCCACGAATTAACCCCGCCTTTCTTTACTTTTTTGCCCTGGAATGGTTGGTAGGCTACTGGATGGATATGTGTATAGATTATATAGATGGAATTGAAATATGTAGGTACGCGGGTCTCCCACCCAGCGCCGCCGCCACAGCAACATCTCGATTTCAGATCCAATTGATGTAGAGTATGTATATCCAAGCTAGCCTTGGCTGCGTCCGACGTTGTGGGTGCAGTTTCCTGAAATCGATGAGGCGGACGGCCGACCACAAGCAGGATCGAGAGAGAGGGAGAGAGAGGGAGGGAGAGATGGAGAGGAATTGAGACGCAGGGTGAGCTCACTCGCAGCCAGCGCCATGTAGGGCAGGCAGCTGCTCTCCGGGTAAACACCCGAGAGGCTCGAGATAAGGCCTGGCAGTAACGTCGACGTCTATACATACTGCTTTGCAATTAATATAGCACCTTACGAGACGTGAACTCTAAACGCATGTCGTCCTCCTCCATGAAGTCTGAACTGCCCACATGTATGTATGTATGTGTGTATGGCATGTACTCTACCTACTCTTTTTCTTGCTTTCCTTCCTTTTTTTTCTGTTGGTGCGATGGGATCGCATCATGGGAGGTGTGGGTTCGTCCTAATCTGCTGGGACTGCCGTTGTTTCGATCTACACCAGGTGTGGGTAGGTACAGACATGTATGTACTTGGCTACATGTACTTAAAGCGCCTGCTCCACCGGTCCCGGGGAGTGGGTGGTTGATAGTGACAGGAATCTCGGGCGTAATAAGATATAGAGATCCAGCCTAGATATATTGGGCCCTCTCCCGCCCCTCCCCCTCCAAGAAAAGCACAAGAAGAAGAAGAAGAAGAAGAAGAAGGAAGATCTGTCTGCTAGTGCCCATTGATTGTCCACCTCAATTGAGATATACACACTCGATATCTTCCTAGATAGATAGATATATATATATAAAACACAGCACCCAGCTGTACCTATCTGACATATTACCACACCGCTCCCTCACAATGGCCGACCAACACCCCGCCGCCACCCTCGTCACAATCCTCACCAACCAGCTCCTCCTCCTCTCGACGGCGCCCTACCTCTCCGTGCGCGACATCCAGTCCCTCACGCTCACCTCCCGCGCCCTCTACAACTCCATCGCCTCCTCCCCCAGCGTCCACCGCTACCTCGACCTCTCCACACGCACCCTCGCCCGCACGCACAAGCCCCCCCCGCTCACCCGCATTCTCGCCGCAACCCCATACCCCCACCGCATCCTGCACGCAACACGAACCCTCATCCTCGACAACACCCCCATCACAGACACCGCCCTCAGCGCCCTCATCGTCCCCCGCCCCGGCGTCGACCGCCCAAGCGCAATCCAGCTCCTCAGCATCCGCGGCTGCGACCAGATCACCGACCCCAGCCTCATGGCCATCGTCGCCGCCCTCGCATTCACACACTCTGCCACCGAACTGAGCCTAAAGGGCCTCTACTGGTTCACCCCGCCCTCCTCCTCCACCACCACCACCACCACCACCACCACCACCGGCCGCACCGTGCGCAACAACCGCCTGCGGCTCACGCGCGAGTGGGTGCCCATCCTGCAGGCGTGCGCCGGCCGCATCGTATTCGACACCGTCGTCTGCGGCGGCCACGCCCACAGCGACAAGCACGCCCCGGTGCCCGCGCAGCTCGCAAACATCCGGCTCGGCGGCGGCGGCGGCAGCGGGTGCCGCGGGTGCGGGGCGAGGGAGGCGCCGCGGAGCAAGGCGCTTGTGGCGCCGGCGCCGCTGTTTGGCGGCGTGGCGGCGGCGTGTAGTGGGGCGGAGGGGGTGCTGTGGTGCGAGGGGTG
Organism: Morchella sp. 2016-41; assembly: GCA_024713855.1. Classification (NCBI taxonomy): domain Eukaryota; kingdom Fungi; phylum Ascomycota; class Pezizomycetes; order Pezizales; family Morchellaceae; genus Morchella; species Morchella sp. 2016-41. Next base: position 334,947 of record JAMGZD010000003.1, read on the forward strand.
TGTGAAGGAGCGGTGGTGCGAGTGCTGTGGGGCGTGGTGGTGCGAGGCGTGTGCTGGCACGGGGGCAGAGGCGGAGGCGGCGGCGGCGGCGGAGAAGAAGAGGATGGTGAAGAGGACGTGCTTCGAGTGTGGGAGCCAGTGTGCGGAGTGCACGGCGCGGCATAGCAGGGTGTGCTTGTCGTGCAAGGGCGGGTATTGCATCACACAGTATGTCCCCCCCCCCCCCCTACTTTCTCTTGCAAAATGATCATTGGCACTGTACTGACCATCGCCACAGCAACGACGGCGCCGAGGAGTCCTACTGCGAGTGGTGTGTCGCCGCGAACGTCCCCCGCCGCGGGTCCGCATCAAGTGCAAGCTCAAGCTCAAGCTCAAGCTCAAACGCATTCCTGACCTCCCCGGCAAAGGCGTACTACCTCTCGCTCGGGCCCGCCGCCGCCGCCGCCGCCGCCCAGACGACGACGACGGCAAAGCCGCGCACCGTCTCGTCGGGCACGCCGTTCAGGGCGGCGACAAACGTGCCGCTGGGAGGGCGCCAGTTCCAAAGGGAGATTGCGGCGGCGACGACCAGGAGGGTTGGTATGCTTTGATTTTTCTTTCTGGTTTAGTGGTGGCTTTCAATTGCCCGTTTTTGATTTATTTTATTTATTTATTTATTTATTTATTATTATTTATTGTGGTTTTGTTTTTTGTTTTATTCTTATGGGACGGTGTTTGGGGTCGGGTTTGGTTGTTGGTCAACTGGTTGATTGCTGTGGTTTGTTGTTGTGGTGGTGTTTTGGCCCATTACTCCCCTCTTGTGTTTCCGCTCTTGCTTTCCATGGAGTGCCACAATTGTCTCGGGGCGTTACTGGTTATTATCCTGCGTGTGTGTGTGTGTGTGTGTGTGTGTGTGTATATAGAGGCCCTCCAGCCAGTTATTACCAGGAAGCAGGCAGCAAATAGCCGGCAATAGTAAACCTCCAGCTCAACTCATCAGGCTACATACATACATGGCCGTGGTGTGGTTCATCCATGTTATATGTTCAGTAATCGGCGCGAGGTTGAGAGCAGGGTTCAAACGTTAAACAAGACACCGCCGACGGCGACCATTGGGATAAACACACGTAAGAAGGAGGGCATTGAACGTGCCAAACCCTCCCTCTCCCATCATCATCATCATCATCATCATCATCATCATCATCATCATCATAATCATAATCATTATCATCATCACCACCGCCCAGCCAGCTGCCTGCCTGCCTGCCCAGCCCGCCCCAAACACCAGTAAACCTCCAAGTTAACCACCACTACCCCAGATCTTGGCGCCCCACACCACACACCCGCCGCACCGCCAATCCACCAATCCACCAATCCGCCATGCCTTCCCCCCCCCTCCCCCTCCCTCTCCTCTCCCCCCTCCTCTCCCTCCTCGCCCTCCTCCTCCTCCTCCCCGCCCTCGCCGCAGCAGGCACAAGCACCGCCTCCACATCGCTCTTCTGCAAATGCACGTGCCTCGCAAACTCAACGCTCATCCCCATCCCCTCGTGCACCGACTGCAACCGCTCCTTCTGCCGCGACTACAACCTCCCCTTCTGCAAGGGCGTCGAGGACGATGATGTCGTCACCACCTGCTTCCGTGCGTTGTCCCCTCCCTTGTGGGTGGCTGACTGACTGGCTAACTGACTGGCTGACTGGCTGACTGGCTGACGGGGACAGAACGCGACTCGGCCAAGGACAAGGCCGTGGTGCTGATCTTCATCGTGGCGACGGTCGGGCTGCTGGCGTATGCGCTTGTGCGCCCGTGGGTTGCGCGCTGGGTCGAGGTGGGTCTCTTGCCTTCCCCATCCCCATCCCCATCCCCGGCGTTTGGCCTCGAGTGGCTGACAGCGCGCGTGTGTGTGTGTAACAGGCGGCGAGAGAGCGGCGATCGTACACGCCGCTACCGGGCGAATAGACGCCGACGCCGACGTCGTGACGCGAGGGGGGGGGGGGGTGTACGGGCCGTGCGCGGCGGTGGTAATTGGAGCGCGCGCACGAGTTACGGTTTTTTTTTTCTTTCTTCCTCTTTCTTTTTGGCTTGTGCTGTGCTGCGGCTGTTTTGGCGGGTTGTGTTGTGTCCCCGCCCGCACGCCCGCACGCCCGCCAGACCGCCTATCTGCCAGACCGCCCAATCTGATCGCCCACCGGGGTGGGGGGGGGGGGTTGTAATGTATGTACCTACAGACATTTCCATTTCTCTTCTGTTCCTTTCCTGCGTTTAGTGTCTCATGCCGTAGTATGTCTACATAACTACCTACAGCCTCTGGTAGAAAACCACCGCCGCGCTTTCCACAACAATTCTGTATTGTAGTACATACTCGCCCCAGCCCGGCCCGGCCCGGTTTGAAGCCGCACAAGAGAACTGTGCTCGTAACTCCGCAAACGCTGTGGAATTGCGAGATGAGCCTTGGTTGATCGATCCGGCAGCCAATAAGAGCTCGCCCAGCCCTTGCAGTCTACTCTACTCTGGGGTAGTTGGTCTGGCTTTGATTGGGCCGATTACTAGTGCATGGGCGGCTTCCACTGGTGCGCGCGAGAATGCCCTGCCTGCCTGCCTGCCTGCCTGCCTGCCTGCCTGCCTTATACTGGCTGGCTGGCTGGCTGGCTGGCTGGCTGGCTAGGCAGAGGACTGGTTCTGTACTAGGGTGTAGCGAAAAGTGATCAGAATCTGATAAGAGAAATACACGTATCCACCGCAGCATTTACTTATCAGATTCTGATCACTTACCCTCAACACCCGGTACATGTGTGTAGGTAAAGACATGTAGTCATCTACCTACTCTAGGTACTTCTCGAGGACGGTACGGTAGATACATGTAGGCACATAGGTCATCCCCGCTGTGGGTGGGCGGGGTGCAGGAATCGTAGGTACATACGCTCGGCCCATATATGTACCATATGAATGGCCCCCTTGACTGCATATATACCTACATGTATCCGTGATGAGAGGACGAGTGACTGTTTGTGAAGAAGCTCTTTTTTTTTTCTTTTTTTTTCTTTCTTCAACTCTAGCTCGGCCATATTACAGAGCATTGAGGTAAAGTGTGTGAACAGATAGATCCGCATCTGTCAGCGCCCCGGTTAGCCCGCTCACTTGGTCCCAGAGCTTTGTGATAGAGTTGATAAGGCCATGTACCGGGGGTCAACCATAAATACTGAGAATCTGATAAGATAAACACACCTATTTCACGGCAAGGTTCCCTTATCAGATTCTTCGTATTTGCCCTCAACGCCCGGTGCATAACAGGTATGGTAGCTGGCTGCATACTCGTATTTTCCTGGCGTTTGTAAAAGGAACCGCTATACTAAACTGTGGACTCGGTGCGTATCTATATGCTATGCAATAGCGGTTCCTTTTACAAACGTCAGGAAAATACGAGTACATATATGTACTCAACACCAGCAATATCTATATTAGCCAGTATGCAGCCAGCCAGCCAGCCAGCCAGCCAGCTCCAGGAACCCCAAGAAGCTACAGTCACTCACGGGGTGAAGGCGGATCCTGTCTGATGGCAGTCAGGGATTTGAGGCCAATAGCAGAGTTAAGCTTGGGACGCCAAGAGTAAATTACTACGAGCACAACCATCAGACAGGATCAGCCGTCACTAGGTGAGCGACTGTACTGGGTTGTCCTGCCAACCGGCTCTATATCCAGACCTTGCAGGTTTCGGGGAAGCGGTGAACAAAAGTCCCTCACTGGATTGTTTTCTAGTTCACTGGCTGCAGCTGCCTTCTAAACTTGTAGCGTAGCTACAGCTGAAAAACATCTCCTATTAACTACTGGTCTGGTCATGGTTATATGGAATATTGTATTAATCTGTTGGTTCACACGGAGTACATTGTATATACAGCCATACATAGCCAATCAGAGAGAGCGATATAGATGTATATAAACTGCTGCGCTTGCCCCCGGGCCATATATATAACCCTTCATTTCACTTCACTTCACTCCGTTCAGATTAGGAGGCCGCAGGGAACAATCGCGACTAATCAAACACTCGATAGATTCTAAACTACATCCCATGGTCCCCGCGCTGAGCCAGACACGCCGACCCTCTTCCGTGGGGGGTTGCCAGATCAACAGAGGTTGGCATCAACCATTGGATCCGAACCAGTCTCTGGCTCACCGACCCCTCGCTCGGCCGGTTGTTCCCTCCCGTCCTCTCGCTGCGCACGCATTGACAGGCCGTGGGGTGATGATATAGGTAGCTAGCGCCGTGGAAATGATAGCCCCCGCCAGTTAATGTAGCTACATGCAAGTGTCGACCTGGCTGGTAGCTACCCTAGTGGGCCTTGGCAATAACTGAGGCTGGTCGATACATGTGCCTTCCAGCCAATCGTGTTAGAGATAGTCCCCTAGGCCTGGGCGAGAGCCAGTTGTTTCGGTATCTATATGTAAGTATTACTAGCTAGCTCGACTTCCAAATCAATCCACATCATATGGTCGTGCCGTTTTAAATACTTTGTATATAATGGTTTGCATTTACTAATTAATTGCGGGCAGCGCCGTACTGCCCATATCCGTGGCACAGCTTTTGCTTTTTTCTCCAGTGATGATGATGATGGTGGGCCGCGGCAGCATCCAGTGCTGATCTGAGGGACAAGTCCGCCAATTCCCCAAAGTCACTGATAGCATAGCTAGGTTTTCCTATGTGTCGATTGGTTCATCGACGCAAAGCCTAGCATACCTAGCCAACTCCTTATCTGGCCATGTCATAAAGAGCTTCTACACAAAGCGTGATAGCTAGGAGCATGATGGTTCTAGAGCTGGTGGTTCGACCTAGCTACTTCTTGGCCCCCTCTCTCTCTATATATACATATTGTGAGGGGGCACTCATTCGAGGACTCATTATCGGCGAGGAGGATAGGTACATATGTACATACATACATACCACCCACAATATTTTCAGTGCATACGCGCATACGCGCATGCATAGAAGGCCTGAATATTGACCAAAAAGGCAACCGACATAGATTAGAAAGATCAATGCTAAGATGTCTATTGGAGGTTGGATGCCTGAAACCATGCAGGAAGACTGCCCACAACCATCTACTCCAGATGAGCTGCCTGATAGCGGGGAATAAAAACACAAGCTCTCCCTTCACACAGACCACACACATCCAGAGTTCCTCCACATATCAGATCCAACATGTCGTGGTTCAGACGTGCGACCTTTTCCAACGCCCGAGCAACTCCCCCCCCGCCCCCGCCCCCGCAGCCGCCTGTGGACCCGCACAAGCTCGATGCTCTTAACCAATCCTTCGCCTCGATCTCCGCAGTGACCGCACCAACCCTGCGCATAGGCCGCGCCGATAAAACCCTAGCCCTAGCAACCGCCCTGCTCTCAGACTGGGCACTCAGCACAAACCAGCGCCTTCTCGTCAATATCACCACCTCAAAGGTTGCCCGGTTTGCAATCACCACAATAATCTCCGATTCCGGCATATTCACGCAGCAATGGCATCTCCAGCAGTATCTCCAGCGCTGCATGGACGCCGACGAGGCCATCTACATGCCAAACGGGTCTCCAAAATCCTCCCTCAAGACTACGCAGCTCCGCTCTGCTGCTGCAGTGCAGGATATTGTGGATCTGCTCTGTACAAACTGGGAAAAGACACGAAGCATGCGATGGGATACTTGGCTTGAGCGTGCTACTGGGCGGACGCCGTTGCGCCAGTTCGCCGTCTTTCGTAAGCCACGCCATGAGGTGTACTGCTCCCTGGCCTTGCGGTATCACCATGATGCCCTGCGCGCGAGCGAGAGTGGCGACTTCAAGGGTGCGCTGTCGATACTTGCTGAGGGCGAGGGCGCATGTCGGATGGCGCTGGAGCTCGAGGAAGCCATGAATGCGGACCAGCAGGTGCATACAGAAGGAGAGATTTTCGATGAAGCTGCGGATATCGCTGCTAGTTATCAAATACTAATATCGACTTGTACGGCAACCCGAGCGTTGGAGTCCGGACATCGAGATTTTACCGCAGCGGTGACAGACAATGCGGAGAAGCTTATGGATTATGCATTACTCGCACTAGACAATTACCGACATGCTCTATCGTGCGCGACGGGTAAGGATATTGAGCTGGAGGCAGAGTCGGTCTACTATGTCGCCAAGACCTATCGCATTCTACTCAAAAACGAGACTAAAGCTCACGATCTTTATCTCCGCGCTATATCGCTCGTTACAACCCTCTCTCCGAAATTACCGGGTGGTACATGGTTCACGGAAGCTAAGAAGGCGATCGAGGCCCGCCGAGCAAAGTTGAAGGCACAAGAGGATAGTGAATGGCATACGAGACGCGGACCGATTCTTGAAAAGGTGAAGGACAAAGTGGAAGAAATCCACGAAAAGAGCAGTGGCGATGCGAGGCAGCTAGTTCAGTGGCTCATGGAGACATATCCACCAAAGTCGGAAGGCGACACACCGGATTTGACGAAAAGTAAGACGGAACTAACGGATAAGAGGGCGGTTCTTGAGGCGGTGAGGAGATATCACCCGGATAAAAATATGGCGTTTGGAGACGAGTGGCATGTGCTCTCAGAGGAGATAACAAAGTGCTTGAATAATTGTTTTGGGAGGTTGAAGTCTCTTCCTTAGTTGGTATGGTTTTGTGTAAAGATTCTATATTGTAGGCAAGTGGCTTTAATTTAGTTATTCTGGTTTTACTTTCTTAATACACACCTGCGCCCTAGGCCTTAAGCTTATATTCTCAGTGATGTGCACTAGTGGTGTCGATGATAAAGAGATATTGCACATAGGCAGCACGTAAAAACCAAAGCTTCTCAACATTCTAAGATCTTCAGAGGGCGGTGGTATGGTTGTGTTGCACCCGAGGTGGACGAGGGCGAGAGAGCTGAAATATATATAATAGCAGCTTCTCGAGACACAACTGCAACAGGCCAGCAACCAACTACGTACATGTAGTTATGGCCATCTTGGCATCTGTACATGTAGACCGAAAGCTCTATCTTGCAGTCTTAGCGGCTAAACACAACATGCTTCTTTTTTCGTATGTACGCTCGTTAAAGCTGATATCACAATATCAATTATGGTCACCGGAAATCACTCGATCGGTGCCGTCGCCAAGAACCGCTTACTCAACCAACCCGCCAATAACATTAGGTTCTTAACATTAGGTTCTTTGGCTTACTCTTGTATATATACAGTCGAATATATATCGCCGTAAGAGTGCCATTCGCGGCGGTGATCGCCCTATAAGGGTATGGATTTATGGTTTAATTATTTTGTGTGTAAAATTAAGGCCAAATGACCAAATACATACTTACTATTAGCAGCTTGAATATTTCCTTGGTGCATACCCTTACAGGGTGGCTAGGGTCAATCTTTCTTACGGAAATTGAATAACGCTATTTCCCCATAATGGTACATACGCCCTTTATAAGGTAAGCTACGATCCGATTTTTCGAAATTTCTGTACCCTTATAGCGAGATTCGACTGTGCCTTTTTTGTTCTTCCCCTTAGTAGTAATTGCATATAGCCATATCATGTCGATTGAGATGAGACTTTCCAAATTATAATCCAATAGCACCTGCACGTACTGTATAGATAGTACTGGGCTCTGTACTAGAAATGAAAATTTCCATAATCAGCTCATGGACAGGGCACGGTAACACTAAGTGTTGGCTTAGGCATAGAATACCATACATATGACCTTTTCGGCGTAGACTCCCATAACTTAGAATGGTTGTAATATAATCCTCGTATCTCCCTGAATACTCAATTGGCCACCTGGTCGGTAAATCCTTCTAGCTCTGAGTAGAGGACGTGACCTAACGTATAACCCTCACCTATTTCGACTATATATATATTCTCCTCCCTCTAAATCTCTTCCTCTATGGTCCAATTAATCTCGACCTTTACTCGACATATAATTATGTCTTACAAAATCCGCATACCACGTTCCGGATAACCTCAAAATCTTCAAGTCATCCAGCCCCTCTTTGCCAAATAGTCTTTCTTAACCTCCATATTTTCATCTAATAAGTACCTTTATCTGCCAGCATTAGAATCAGAGAGTCCATCTCTACGAATGACATCATCCGTATTTTTCCGACTGGTAAGAAGATGCCCCTAATATACGCATCCGTTCTTTATGATACTCATGGGCATATTCTTTTGGAAATATACCTCAAAGTAACCGGCGGCATTACTCAGCCATATGCCGATTGACGTAGCCTAGAATGCTATATCCACTAGTTGGAACTGGAGTCTATTATGATCGAATGCTAGAGGTAATTAACTTGCTTTGTTTGGTTATTTTTTACAGAACTTTTATACTGACCATCTTGATATAGATTGGCACTTAGCCAAACCGCGTTCGAGCTGTTTGAAAAATGAAGAAATGATATCAAGGACACACTGGTTGGATAGAATCCGTTTATTGTGACAATGGTGGCGAGGGCCTGCCTGGTTTGGGAGGGTGTCTATTTTCAAGTCTATTTATTCTCTTATACATAAACGTTTCCAATCGGTAACTTTTCTACCAGGAGAATCGCAAGGCCCTGTACAGCTGTCCTATTCCTCTTTTGCTTGTAAGTACTGTGGGTCCGTAGCTTGTGTTCAGATATGAGGAGTTCTTTGGTTTTGTGGCCGCTTCAAAGGGCGGGGTGAAAGCCAAATTTTGAAGTAATAAAGCAATGATGTAATTAGGAGTTCTCTGATTCCTCTACTGGCTTTTTGAGCTGGTGTACTGGTTGAATGCTCCTGGGTTCTTTTAAATTTAATTAGATGTTGAGTGACTCGTTCATCCAGTCCCCCATTAACCCCGTGCTGGCAGTGAACAAGCTCTAACCGAGGTCTTTGTACCGAGATTGTCGCCGCCGGCAAATTTGAAGTACATGCAGATCGAAGAGAGCTAACAAAAATCATGATCGAAGCTGCAGCCACATCAAGCACATCTCATCCTGGCACCGGATAACAGAAACGGCATTTGAGACGCCTTGTCAGCAGGGTTAGGTGATACACAGTATGCCCTTTCCCCTCTTTAACTGTTCTGAGGCCATGGTAATTCGTATCGGATATGGGTGTCGATCTAGATCTGGTGAAACCGTCCGTACAGCCAGATCCTTGTTCCGAAAAACCACACAATCAACAAATCCCAAATTTCCCTAAAGATCAGAGAGCCTTAGGAAGTGTCCAGAGTTACCTTGCGACTGTTTGTGCCATCAATTGGAGGCTATACAGTGCGGTAGTTGTTTCTCGTACATAGGCTCCACATACACAGAGCTAATACATACACCAAGCGCGTTTGCGCGTACAGCGCTCCACGTAAACGCCAACCGCGGCCCAATCAACGCGCCATCACGTGTTTCATCCCTGCACAATTAACACCACACCAAGTGACACAACCACCAGCCGTCAAAACCAATTGGGAGGGTCAAGAAGATCAAACCTCCGTTCACTCACTCAGGCTTATGTACATACGTTCTTGGAAGAAGGAGGAAAAAAAAAACCAAAAAACCAAAAAAAAAAAAACATAGAAACACAGGAACACCCTCACACCCGCCAAACTCTTCGAAATCCCTTCTAGATCTTTCATGTACAGTGCCACATCTGGAGAGCATCTGCTAGTGTGCTCAGTTCCTAATTCACCTCCATCGTGACGTCGCCGGTTGAACACAAAATCCAAACACCATTTTTGTTCTACCAGCTCCCATGTTTTGCACACGACCACAGCAATACATGTTCGCCAAAGGGGGTAATATCAACACGGGACCCTTTCTTCAGACCTCTCCAGTTCAAACAACTCTCAAGCGACGCCGCCGTTCAGGGTCGAACGCTGAAGACCCCTCGCACGCAGCAAGCCAACCGCAGATTGCCACAGCCGATGCCAAGTCCACCATCAAGGTATGAAAGAGAGAGAAGGGCGAGAAGGGCGGGTGAAGCTAAAGATGTTGACTACATGTTACAGAGACCACGACGAGATCTACACCCTGCATTCCAGCTCTCCTTTGTTGGCCCACAGTACTCGCAAAACCCCTATAATACCTACCAGCCGTCGCCACCCATCGGCGACAGTGAGAGCGACTCTTCAACCGATCGATTCGCGGCGCACTTTGGTGATGAAGATGTCGTGATGGATGGGCAGCAGGAGCAGCAAAAACAGCAAGATGCGGTGCCAAGCGTGGCTACAAGCCCGCCGACGGAGGTGATGGGACGGCTGGAGGTGAGTGGAGATGTTGATATGGACCAGGCAGTTGCAAAGAAGAAGGCGACTGGGTTTAGAATGGGATTCAGAGGGGATTGTGAGAAGTGCAGGCTAAGAGTTCCGGGACATTATAGCCATTACTGATGTTTTTCTTCTTCTAATTCTTTTGCCCTTTCTTGTTACTTCGTCTACAGCCATAAGGTTTGTTTTGCTGGAATAGGGGAGGTTTGCGGCTATTAGTAGACTGTTTTTCTTCTCCTCTTTACTACGGTGCTGCATTTACCACTCGTTTTATTCCTCTTTTTTTCATTATTTCATTACCCCCGGTACACTATCGCTGCATTATACCCCGGAGTCTTTGGAACTGGATTTTATTAACAATCAATTAATGCTTGTAATCGTGTAATTACGCATAGTTAGTAATTGTGTAATTACTAGCCACAGCGAGACCAGCTAAAGCATTATTACTATTACTATTATCATTGCTATTATCATTTGTTCCTCGGCCGCGGTGGCTGTTCTATCCTGTTGTGAATGAATCTCTTCCGGCTAAAGATTTACCCGCAACCACCACCACCGACAGTACCCGACATCCGGCACTACCCCACGGCCGCCACCGCAAGCAGACGAGAATCCTCTCTTTTGTCTCCCGTCCCCGCAACTTGCAGCAAGGATCTCACCGACAATGCGATACCATATAAGAGTCCCTGGGTCCCTGAGAGAAGAGGAGGGTGTCCTGGCCGTTGGAACAGGAGACAGAAGCAGAGGAACGAATCATTGACAGCTCGCAACCACTTCGCCCCATCTAATATCGCTCACCTAATCATCACCTAATACCACCCCCCGCAAAGATGGCACTCTTCCAGAAAGGTCTCAAGAATATACTGAAGAAGTCTGCCAACGACGTTGTTTTCGTATCAGCCCTTCGCACGCCCGTCACACGAGCACACAAGGGAGGCTTCAAAGACACACATCCTGAAGAACTCCTTGCCCACGTTAGTCTCAATGCCTCCTTTGTTCCTCTCTATATCCATAGCTGATATTTTCCTCCACAGGTCTTGAAATCTACCCTCGACCGTACCAAAATCGACCCCCGCCTCATTGAGGATGTCACTATCGGTTCCGTCCTTCAGGAGCTCGGCGGTGCTAAAGCCGGTCGCATGTCAATGATCCACGCTGGCTACCCCTACACCACAACCTTCAACACTGTAAATCGACAATGCTCATCAGGCCTCCAGGCCATTACCAACACTGCCTATGCTATTCAAGCCGGCGCCATCAACATTGGTATCGGTGGAGGAATGGAGAGCATGACCCGGAACTACGGCTCCCGGGCCATCCCTGTAGACCTTTCCCCCGAGCTCCGTGACAGCCCCAACCAGGACGCAAAGGATTGCATCATGCCTATGGGTATCACTGCCGAGAATGTGAGTGCGCGATACGGTGTGAACAGGGGCGATATGGATGCATTTGCGGCGGAGAGTCACAAGAAGGCAAGCGCTGCGCAGGCGGCGGGGAGGTTCGATGAGGAGATTGTGCCAATGGTGACGAGGTGGATTGATGTCACTGATCCGGCGAACCCGGTCACGACACAGAAAACGATTTCGCAGGATGATGGTATCAGACATAACGCGAGTCTGGAGATGATGACGAAGCTGAAGCCAGCTTTCAAGGCAGATGGTATGAGCACGGCAGGGAACTCGTCGCAAGTGTCGGATGGAGCGGCAGTGGCGCTGATGATGAGGAGGGATATGGCCGAGAAGTTGGGATATGAGGTTATCGGAAAGTTTGTGGCGACAAAGACTGCGGGGTGCAAGCCCGATGAGATGGGCATTGGACCAGCCGTGGCAATCCCAAAGTTGTTGGAGGAGACGGGCGTCAGTGTGGATGAGGTTGATGTGTGGGAGCTCAATGAAGGTTCGTTAAATTTCTCTCCAATTTCAGGTAGTTTTTACAACGTGCTGATGAAGTTTTTAGCATTCGCATCACAAGCATTATACTGTATCAGGAAGCTCGGTCTCGATATGGCAAAGGTAAACCCTAATGGAGGAGCCATTGCTTTGGGACACCCATTGGGTGCTACTGGCGCTAGACAGCTCGCAACACTGCTTCCCGAGCTGAGAAGAAGCGGAAAGGATGTTGGTGTTATCAGTATGTGCATCGGAACTGGTCAAGGTTTGGCCAGTTTGATCGTCAGGGAATAGACAGCGGATTTCTGGAGATTTTCTTTATTTTTCGGTTTCTTATGGGTCTGGATTTTCTGTAAAAATATTTTAGAAGCGAACGAGTAGGGTAATGAAGTTTTATGTTTACCATGATAGTGGTTATGTTGCGTAGTATAGAAAGAAAAAAACCGTAGTTCAAGTAAAGTACATGTAGCTGAGCTCAATCACCTAGAACTTGTAACACCAGATTTCGTATTTTTAGTCTCATGCCCAGCTCCCACAATGATCAGCAAACAGGATAGGTCTAGAAACTATTCCTGTTCCACATTCGGGTGATATGCTGTGATGGAGCTGCATAAGCTTATCGAGTGATCCTGCACCACAATCATTGACCTGACTACACCTTACCAACCTCATGCCGGCCTAGTACGTACCCGTACTCACCTGCACACACCCTATGATTCCTCACGAGTCATATTAGTGCTATGGACAAACGAGCGCCTCCAACTCTATATCTATGTTAAACTAAATCGATATAATCGATCTGTTTCACAATCATCAGATGATCACCCTTCTCCACCACAAGCCTACATATAGTACCGCGTAACAAAAATCTCTCTTTGTCATTTCTTTTTTGCCATACACCGGCCATGGAGTGTATGCACTCACACATACACGCACATGATATATACATGTATGCGTAAATCATAATCAAAGAGAAAAGTTGAGGTCGAAGGGGAAATGCTTGCGCTATACGTGCCCTAGATGATTTCACGGATGTGTAGCTTAACCGTCCTAGAAAGTACATGTAAGCCCTATATCTGGCGTGCAGAGCTGCATCTGTTTGTCAAATACCCAACCGCCCGGCCATCCGTCTCGATGTGCCGACTTCTCACCTCGGCCGTGGCGGAAGAAAAAAATAAGACCCAGACCCAAACAACAGGTAGTGATGTATGCTACTTACGTAAGCATAACCTTAAACTTCATCAGTGGAACACCAATTGGAAGCATTACAAGTGTGCGAGAGGGGAAATGTCCTGCTGTGATAGGTAGATGAGATTCATTTAGAGTAGGTACTCTGGAGTGCGTGCTTCCTTTTCCCAGGGTTGGACAGGAGTTCCAAGGATTTCAAAATTGCCGTTTCGCTACTAGCTACATGCAGTTTTATATTGCGAGAATGCTAGGAACACCGGCCGCAGACATGAAAGGAGCCGACAATTATTTATTACACATGTAAAAAGCAACGTGGAAAGAATTAAGAGACGAATGGTGTCAATATGCTTTTGATCAGGGTGCAGCCCTTATGTATTTTTCTTGAATGCAATGGTGGTAAGAGGGGAAATATGGAGTGCTTGACTCATGCCCCTCCTTCTTCTCATCCTCTCAAGTTCTTCCTCATCTCCCCCTCTTCCTTTTCCTCTTCCCTCTTCTTCATCTGTCCATTGAACATTTGTGTCAACCTTCGTGGAATTTAAAGCTTGTGGTTTGCTTGTGGTGAGTGTTTCCTGCGTACAGAAGGCTCGGGTTGCGGCTGCGAGGGCTCGGCGAGGGGTCCTGGTTGGGTTTTGAACTAACATTTTTTTTCCCTTGATGCGATAGATATACCCACTCTATTAAACTCTCTTCGCCCCGCTTTTTTTCAAGCAATTCCCTTTCGCCATTGTAATTGAATCGCAAATAAACACCACAGTGTCAGCAGCTATGACTCCCTCGGTTGACGAAGTTGAAGATTCCCGCGGTAAGTTTACCTTTCCAAGCTAAGCAGTGCTATTTTTACTCAAAAAATTGTCGCCCGCTACAAAACAACTATAACCACGGAGATTGGTGCAATTGAGCAACCGTAGCTAATAGAAAACCACAATAGTCATTGGACAGGATCCTCTGATTCCTCCCAGCCTTCTCCAGCACGAAATTCCTGCAGTAGGAGCTCCCATTCTCACTTTTGAGGAAAGAAAAATTAGTGTGACTCACATACAATCATATAGACTGCTGCCTCCAAAGCTGCCGTTCTCCAAGGCCGTAAAGACTCCATCGCCATCATTACCGGCCAGACCGACAAACTCCTTGTTATTGTCGGGCCCTGCTCCATCCACGACCCCGAAACCGCCCTCGAGTACGCAGGCCGTCTCAAGGCACTCTCAGAAAAACTTCAAGATGACTTAGTTATCGTCATGAGAGCCTACCTCGAGAAGCCCCGCACAACTGTCGGCTGGAAGGGTCTCATCAACGACCCAGATATTGACGAGAGCTTCCAGATTAACAAGGGTTTGAGAGTGAGCCGACAATTATTTGTTGATCTTACCTCAATGGGGATGCCCATTGCCTCTGAGATGCTGGACACCGTTTCCCCCCAGTTCCTCGCAGATCTACTGTCACTTGCTGCCATCGGTGCAAGGACCACCGAGTCCCAGCTCCACAGAGAGTTGGCTAGTGGTGTCTCATTCCCTGTGGGATTCAAGAATGGTACTGACGGGAGCTTGGCTGTCGCCATTGATGCTGTGTTGTCTGCGAGCCACCCTCACCACTTCATGGGTGTGACGAAGCAAGGTCTTGCTGCAATCACCAGGACTACCGGAAACGAGCACGGTTTCGTGATCCTGCGTGGAGGTGCGAAGGGCCCCAACTACAAGGCAGATGATGTCAAGGCCACAAAGGAGGCTTTGAAGAAGAAGGGCCAGAGGGAGATCATGATGATCGACTGCTCCCATGGGAACAGTTCCAAGAACCACAGGGTAAATCGCACCTCAAACATTATGTTCACGCTTTGAAGCTAACATTATTTACTCAGAATCAACCTCTTGTCGCCGCCGATATCGCCGCTCAGATCCGCGCCGGAGAAGACGGTATTGTTGGTGTCATGATTGAGTCCAACATCAATGAGGGCCGCCAGGATGTTCCTTCTGTTGAGCAAGGAGGTGTCGGTGCGCTCAAAAAGGGTGTTTCAATCACTGATGCCTGTGTGGATTGGCCATCCACCGTTGAAATGCTCGAGGGACTTGCTGAGGCTGTGAGGGCGAGGAGAACCGGAAGGGATAGCAGCGCGGGAACTAAGAGAAAGGCAGAAGAGTAGATGGTTGTAATGGGTTTGGGTTTCATTTTTTACTTTTGAGAGAAAGAGAAAAAAAAGGTGTGGTTTGTACTTCGATTTCAATATAAAAAAAACTGTTTCATTTTTCCGGGATTTTTGGAAGTATCTGAGAGTATACCCTTATTATGAAGGCCTATAGCTATTGGCAATTGACCTTCTATCGTCAGACAATTGATGTATACATGTGCCAAAGGAATTTTTAACATATGGTGTGCTGTAGGTACTGTATGTATGATTACAAATTATAGATGAAGTAGTGCCCAGCAGATCTAAACCACAGGCTCTACATGCGCACATAGCTGTATTTTCACATTGTAATCCTCGCCCTAATCACCAACCGGCCAATACACATATCATGAATGGCGGCGGTATAGGTGCAATTTCCTAATCACGTCCACAGTGTTTGACATCCGACGCCCCAAGGCTTTCGGTCCACGTCAGCCTTGAAATATTTGGGCATATTGGGCTTTCAGATAAGCTAGTCTTATGATGCTATATCACAAAGAAGAGAGGACGTTGTGGCCAACAAAGATACGGACAGAACCACAAGTATGAACCCACTCTCACAGTCCGTACTCATTCGCGCATGAATACTTGCATCACCGGCACCCGCACCCGCGTTTGTGCTTGCACATGAGCAGCCTGCAAACCACTTTAACATACACGCATACCGGATGAACTTCGATGGCCTCGGTCAAGCACTCTGGGCTTTGTGAGGTGATACGGATAAAAATTTCAAATGCACTGTATACTCTGATTGATTTATAGCAAATCTTTCCGAGACCTAAGAAGAAATTTCCCTGAAATAGCTTTATATCAATTAACAGACTGTCCCCAGATAACTCAGGGCCGCATTAGAAGGATCTAATCATTACCTACCTGACAATGGTGTTGAATTTGCTTACGACAAAGATTGTGAAGAACAACTCAAGAGCTTTATGGTACCAGTCCTTCTAATCCTTGAATACATATGGTGGTTGAGGCATACAGTGCTATACTCCAAGCGTGGAAGAACTCTGAGAAGCGGCATTAACAGCTTCTGGCCGGTATGAATCTAATTCTCTGGAAAACCAATAATTAATAGTTCGATGTCTATACCGATCTAGTTACGGTTGATGAGAAGACCAGCCCCGTTCCACTCGCGCAGACACTACATATCTTCACCAACAGTAATATAAATAATCTCTAATGATATATGCCTATTACTTACTAGTTATTTCTCTTCGCCTATCCTTTATGCCAGTGATTACTTAGGGCTTACTAAATCTGCTGGAGCAATATAACAAGAATACAAAATTGTGGCTTCAGTAATGGAAAACGGTAATACCGACTATATCCAAAATAGTGAAAAATATACGGTTTTTTATACTGTATATTATTATGGGAGGTACATGAAGCTATGAGCCGGTTGTAGGTTAAGAAAAATGGGAATCTCCTAAAATAGCTAAACAGCTCCACACGCAGCAGTAAGGCACGATACTACTCTTTACCTACTATAAGAATAGAGAATAGGTAGATCCGATAATGGAGGGATTGAGACAGAGAGCGGGAAGTTTCCTTTTGTATATATCCCACGCTTTATGTTTCTTCTCCTCAAACAATTTCCATTACTTTCTATTTGGCTTTAGACTGGAGCTTGATAAATATCTCTGATTTAACTCAGCCCCACACAACGCAACAACATCCATATTTGATGCAACAGACCTCTGCGAACCAGGTACCAAAAGCCCTGCAGCTATCAAATATATCTTGTTTATGTCTCACTATATTGGTGTGCCCTTTGGGCTCTATAGCTACAAACCAACAAAAACACTTTAATAAACGAGTGATATTTTATGATGCCAAATATGTTTTGACTCAATTTGACAAATTTGAGTAGGTCGGATACTTTAAATCCCCAGATATTCTTGTGGATGCGCCTCAACAAAGTTATATATTTGTATACAATTTTGCTAGAATTAGCATTGTGTCGTACTATCTCCCCCGCTAGATTGTGGCCTTGGCCGAGGAACTGATCGATTGGTAAGACCCGACCCATTAAGTTTTCCGTTAGAGCATTACAGAGTCTGACTCAAGACCACAACTTGCAACTATGGATACGTGTAGTGCTGAAATCAATTGAAAACTTAATTAAAACGTATGGGGGTACTAGAACAACCTTCGGTAAAGTCACTACCGCTTCCCCAACAGAAGGATCATGAGGTAACACATCACCTCGTATAGCAAATAGATGGGCCGGGGGGTAAGTCTGTGTTGTTCTGTGGTTCAAAGTACGGGGCATATGGGAAGCAGTGGTACAATCTCCACCGTGGTGTTGTGGTATTGTGTGGTCACGATTTAACTTTGACTTCTACTCAACAATAATGGATCATAGATGTACCATAATAAAATTGAATCATTTCAAATTTGAAGACAGCTTCATAACCGTTTTCATCACTTAATGCCAGTTCAGGATTTCAATCACAAAGGCCCCGTAAGTATCCTTGTCCCCTACCCTCGAGAGGTATACTGAGTTTTGGGAATTTTCCCCAGTCACTCACTCAATTGGCGGCAATTACTTGAACGGCGCCATAACCGCAAGGCGCCATGCGAGTATGAGAGATTACTATTATATTACTAGGCCCCGTAAGTGTACGCAATCAATGAATTAAACAAAAAAATGGGCCATAAGTGATTATGGCCGAGTGATCACCTATGACGATAGGTTCTTACACCGCCACACACCAAAATCGGAACAGAGTCTGATATATTTTCTGGGTAGTATGTCCTGCATGGTTATTTCTTACCAAAAGTTGCTCTAAATTCAGCTTGTTATGCAACTTGTAAACAGACTTGTGTGGTTCTGGCTTTATTCGAACCGAGGAGAACAACGACTATGTATGTATGTGTGCTCTTGCTATCCACGTTCGAGGAGAGTATGAATAGTATATGCGTTTAACAGAGCACAGTTATCGTATCGCGTTCGGTCAAATACCATGATTCGGGTTGTCAGTTCTGTCACGCATTGTGACTCTGCTCAGCCACGAATTATAATTCGGACTGACCGTCTAAGGCACAAGACAAATCATTTGTATGCCAATGACCGATTTCCCAGTTTCATATGGTTCTAGGTTAAAAATGTGATAAGTAATCGCTTTTTGCAGTCATTTTGTATAGAAATGTCTCGTACCTTCTTTTTAAGCCTCATTCCGTAAGCCACCTCGGAGACTCTCCACTACTAAAGAAACGGCCCACTACTAAGAAACGGTGTCCCTTGCCTACCTCAACCTCTCACCTAAGTAAATAGCTACATGCCTCCTGCTATTTCCGATGGTAGCTCCTACTCCATCCCTCAACTGGTCCAGCCAGCTATCGGTAACAGCCTCTGCAGGCACCCCGGTCTCACTAACAGGCGATAAAATCCTACTACCACAGTCCGCGCTCGAACAGCTTCTCGCCGCATCAGCATCTGCACCACAGCCCGCGCCAGCAGTTATAGATCTTGAATCATGGGATACACCGCAGGAGCCACAACAGCGAAATCAACAGCTGCCCCATCCGTTAATATTTAGGCTTTATAATCCTGCAAATAACCGCTTCTCGCATGCGGTACCACGGGAGTTTTCAGCGGCAGAGGGGGAGGTCGGAATATCCCCATTTCTAAGAGAGGCGCTAGGTCTTGAGGAGAAAGACGAAGAGGCGTTGCGAGAAGGCGAGACGGTGAGCACGAGGGAGAAACCAAGGATCACTATTGTTTCAAAATCTTTACCCAAAGGAACGCATGTACGGCTTAGACCTCTAGAGGCTGGCTATGATGACGAAGACTGGAAGGCGCTTTTAGAACGGCACCTGAGAATGCATTTTACAACCTTGACGGTAGGTGAGATTTTGTCGGTTGCCGGAAGGACAAACAGCCAGGGGAAGGGAGACCGCGGAGAGTTTAGATTCTTGATCGATAAGCTAGAACCTGAGGAGGCGGTCTGCATCGTCGATACTGGTAAGT
The DNA here is from genome assembly GCA_024713855.1 of Morchella sp. 2016-41. Lineage (NCBI taxonomy): Eukaryota > Fungi > Ascomycota > Pezizomycetes > Pezizales > Morchellaceae > Morchella > Morchella sp. 2016-41. Next base: position 354,371 of record JAMGZD010000003.1, read on the forward strand.
CTTTGTCTGTGGTTGATTGCTCCAGACTTTAAGTCTGTTCTCTAACATCTAAGTAGATCTGGAGGTCGACATCGAACCTTTATCAGAGGAGCAAGCAAGAGAAACATTGAAACAGCGGATAGCACGTAAGACAGGGGGGGCTAGCACAGGCGGGATAGTCAAAATCGGCGAGCCTGTCCAAGGCCAAGTTTTACCAGGAGGCTACCATTTCTACGAGCTCAAAGAGTGGAAGCGGGATCTACCTCTCATAATAGATGTCGACGGAGTGGAAGACGGTGATGAAGTAGATGTCTTTGTCTCAACGTCGAAGCAACATCGCAAGCCCCACGATGACGAACATGTATGGGGAGATTTTGGGAGCTCGTATCCTAAACGCATAAAAATTGCTCCCACAAATATCGAGCTCGTTGATGTAACTACACTATCTTTCGGCATCCATGGTTACAGAACCCTTGATGCGGGCGATGATGAGGAATCGGGAGATGAATCCACAAGACCATATGTTCTCAGGATCTCACAGCTGGTATCCTCCGAGGGTATGGAAATTGACACACCCACAAATGATGGACTCCCCCCAGGGCCAGATTATAAAAAATGCAACAACTGCACTCAGTGGATACCCGCACGCACCTTTGTGCTACACGAAAACTTTTGCCTACGCAACAATCACGTTTGCAAAAAGTGCAACCAAGTTTTTAAACGCGGTACTGAATCGCAGCATTGGCACTGCCCGCAATGTAGTGCACATGGAATCAATGCCCCCTCAGCATTGGAAAAACATTTATCAATCTTTCATCACCCACGGCACTGTACTTCATGTCCTTATGAAGCTGCAAATCTTCCCGACCTTGCCGTTCACAAAACCACAACTTGCCCCGGTAAAACAATCCTTTGCAAATTCTGCCATCTTCTTGTTCCTCAGGATGGAGAAGGGGATGGGTCACAACCAAACGCAGAGGTAATCATGACAGGACTCTCGAAACACGAACTAGAATGCGGATCACGAACGACCGAGTGCCATCTCTGTTCAAGAATCATAAAACTGCGTGATATGGAAAATCACCTCAAAAACCACGATCTCCAACGTTTATCAAAAAGTCTTCCGAGAGTCTGTAGAAATCCCAACTGTGCGCGCACACCTAAAAATGCAAGAAACGACCTTGGACTTTGTGGGTTCTGTTTCGGCCCCCTTTATGCACAAGGGTATGACCCAACAGGCTCGCAGCTAAAACGTCGTGTCGAGCGGAAGCTTCTCCAGCAGCTCCTTTCTGGTTGTGGGAAGTCCTGGTGTCAGAACGATATGTGTAAAACAGGCCTTGAGAATGGTGGGGTGAAGCCGGATGGGGTTATGAGTACTGCGAAAGCGTTCCCGATCATCAGACCCATCACAGATAAGCTTCTAGATACAAATGTTCCATTGAGTTTATGCGTAGACGAGACCACGAAGAAAAGGAGGGAAATTGCCGAGTGGATGAGCGCAGAAAGCGCATTGCATGAGGGCGGGGGCTATAATTTAGCTTTTACTATCGCTGCAGTAGAGGAGGCAGCAGGTGATAGGGATGGCGCCTGGAAGTGGCTGGAGAGAGAAGGGGTTAGAAGCAGTGAGAGAAGAGTATAAATTTCTGTAATCTTTTTCAAACCTCTTTTGATTTCGATCCTTTATAAAGATTTCCTATTAGTGTGAGTGGTGTCTAGGATGTAGAATGGAATTATGGCAAAGTAATATTAGAAAATATTGGTACTTCCGGCGTTTACTTTGAAATGTTTTGTCTGATCCATCTTTAGACATATTCATAATATATCACTCGTAAAATATGCATGCAATTAAACTCTTATCAATGACTGTTGGCTTTCAAATGGCGACTTCCATGGACATATATCTTGTCCTAGTTTTCGTTCCTGTAGATGTTGTCTTGTCCTTGAAGGTCCCAAATATGCTGAGTTTGCTCGGCTGGCCTTAATCCCTGTCCTTTGAATATTTGTTTTCTTCAATTGGGCTGGGAAGTATACCCGAGTTGGCTCTTAAGATTCAGATCTGTCTTGCTATCTTTGCGCACCCCCCTTTAGGTGGGTGGCTCCAGCCGGTTGGCTATATTGATTGATAATGTATGTATATATACATATATATATCACTAATTTTCTGAAATTGATAATTTCCAGATACTTCAATTTTGTTTAGCCTTTTCTACACGCACATACTCCCTAAAATGACAAGATATTTGATTTTTTAGTCAAGCTCATCAACATCCTCTTGGGTCTAGTCTTATATTAGATTTAGCTTCTTTTGATCAACCCGAAAGTATGTATTTCTCATTAACCTAACTAGCGATTATGGCATATACCCAAGAATAAAATTGATGCAAGGAGTCTACATACATACAATACGCAATAAAAGAAGATTTTTGACGTTGTTAAGGTCAGATATGTAGGTAGTAGGTATGAAGACTGTGTCATAGGCTCATGCGACTGAGTTGGGCGTGTCACACCTAGAGTACCTGAACACTCTTTTGATCGTCAGGTACAGTCGCATGCATCAAGTTCTCGCCGTCCACCCAAGCTCAATACTTGTTACTCAACCATAAGTGCAGATATTCAGTAGAAAGTACATAGTAGAGTTAAATAGAATATAAAGAAAACGATTTTGAGACTATCAGCTAGTATGCCCTCCATTGGTTTTGAGACATGCCTCAACCCTTAATGGCAATTTATCTAGCTTTGATTGAGACAATGCCTCCCACTCCTCTTGTGCAGTGATAAAAGGTTCATGATAACGACGTCTTCTCTGTCTATAACCTCATCGTCTTTTTAGTGCACTCTTGAGCATTTCCCATGAATTCTCTATGGCTTTGAAATACGGTGATCCCAGTAGGCCAATCCTCCTCCTAACTAGACAGTTTGTATCTTTATTTATCTATATAGTATTTCGGTCCATTTTATGGAGAATAGACCCTTTGCGCAAAAGACTCCAGCTCCAAATTCCGGTAACCTGATTGGCGTCGATCCTCCCATCAACCAATCATACAAGATATAGAGCCAGCTCATTCTGCGCAAAGGGTCTAATAACAATAGCTTTCCACTTGTATCTTGGACCTTTTGCAGAGTTCGTGGTTGAGTGGTTATAGTTTGACCCACCGTCGAAAAACGGCGGGAACTTGTTGCATGCGACTGTAGGTACATACATACGCCGAGACGTCAAAACAAGCGTGCATAGCACAACGTGGCGCTGTGCCATTTTTACCATCCGCGACCTTAGCTTGGTGGACGTGGGCAGGCACAATAATACTTGAAACCAACATCATGGTGAGGACGATCTATAACGCAACTTACGATACAGCCTCCTCCTCCTCCTCGCACCTACTGGGACAGATTCAAATACTAACTCGAAAAAGGTATAAAACTATCCGAAACAAAAGCTATGGAGGTTGATGACAACTTTGAAAGCATCAAGTAACAGACTCAAAGGAGAGACCTGACCTGAAAGTGAGGGGAATGCTAAAATATAATGAATTCCGCCAACAAACGAAAGGGAGAAAAAAAATAGAAGAAAAGAAATCAAATCCAAAGCCAGTCCAGATGAATACAAAGGAATATGAAATAAAAGGAAAATAAAATGAATACCCACCACCACTGGCGCCTGTGAAAATACGCCTGTTCCTCAAGTATCATTGTACTATCGCCCATAGACTTTTCCGCATCCCGTGTTCCGTATCTCTTTTTAAGCCCCTTCCTTCTTTTATATACGCTTCGAAATGCGCTTCATATATACTTGAGTGTAAGAAAATATAGGCCGAAACCGAAATAGGGCGTAATCGCTTTCGTCAATTGTCTAATAAAGTACTCAGACCACGTACTTGTGGAGTTTCCTCTCCGGATTCGTCAGTTAATCGTTTTCGCATTCCTCATTACACATGATGTTGATTGTTGTCCATTAAGCTTCGGTTGCTCTCTCAGTAACGTTCTTCCCATTTGCCCTCAAATCATGGGTAACATCTTCGACGTGTTCAGCAGTCTCGGCGTCTTCTTTACCCTCCCTCTCATCCCTCGACAACCCTACAAATTCACCCTGCCCATCAACGTCAACCCTCCCCCCTTCCTCCTCAACAATCATCTCCGCCAAACTGCGGAAGTTAAACATTGTCTCTGTTCCACTCCCCGCATTCTCGGAGGTCATCCCTTCATCATCGCTCCCCGGGAGGCTCCTAAAGCTACTTGTGTCGCTAGCTCCGGATCCGGATCCTGACCCTCCGCTTGTAAGCTGCGGGCGAGAGTTGGTAGTTGCTGCTGAATGGGATGAAGCGCCGGCAGTGCTAGCCTGCGGATATAAAGATCGGTCGACACTTTTACCCTTACCTTCGACACTGCCACTGCTACTTGCGAGAGAAATATTTGACCCATTTCTAGTAGAAATGCTAGGGGCAGCAAGACGTTTTTTCTGCTCTTCCAGTTCGACTTTCCGCTTCCGTTCTTCCTCTTCCGCGAGAGAAAGGCGGATAGCCTCCATCAACATCATTTCCTCCAGATCGATCACACGACTTCTTCGCTCATTGAACAAGCTGTTATCACGTTGAGCACTTGGGGGCCCTAAGGTGGACCCATCCCGGAAATTTCCCGAGCCTGCTAATCTTTCCGTGAAGCTTGTAAGACTAGTTAATCCCCCGGCGCCATGGCCATCTCTAGGAGTGCCAGTTCCACTTTGAGCCGGCGAAGGGGTATCACTTTCTGCGCCCGGATTGTTATTACCTCCACCATCACGCACAGCTCTTCGGATCAATCGCCGCGATGAGAACCCACCGCTGGTACTGCTTGAGCTGGCTGGTGGATTGTGAGGGCCCATAAGATATGCTGCTGTATGTAAAGCAGTTGCTGCTGCTGCTCGTCTAGCAGCATGAGAGCGTGCTGTGTTAAGCTTTTGAGACCAGTCGGGTCGGATGCGGTCAGTTGTGACAACTTCAGGGTTATTTACACCCAATGCCAAGCGTCGCTTTCCTGTGGGCGTAATTGGACTTGACGGAAAAGATGGTGGCGTCCCCGAATAATGGCCCGGTAGAGACGAAGAGGACCCATCAGCGAACCCAAAGTTCATTGGAGATGGTGTTTGGTTTTGAGATTGGGAATTTGCAAACATCAAACCCCGTCTAAATGGCGGTGGGGTATATATAACACCGAACTCGGGCTCTACGCAGAAGGGACAAGTTGCTGGCTCGGAAATGAGTTGATCTGCCGTACCTGTTAAAGCGTTTTCATCAGACGCGGTTGGCTGATCCCCGTCATGGTGTTCCGGGTGGTGGGGATCTGGTCGCTTGATTTGGACAAAACATTCCGAGCAGATGTCCTGGTCGCAACACCTTGTTTTATTTAAATATGGGGGGTAATATAAAAAGCAAATTGGACATTCTGTTGCGTTTTTGTAGAGCACGGCCTCTATAGGGCGATCATCAACAGTTCTAGAAGGTTCATTAATCTCAGCAGGACCAGTTGTATTTGCCAGTGTAGGATTGCGCGGGGCTGATATTGATAAAGTTTTGGCCCTAGCCCTGGAGGAGAATCCAAATGGTGATGGCGTGGAGGTAGCAGACCTGTTGGACCCTTCAGAGGTGTAGGATTGCGCACGCGAACGTGAAGCTATAGGAACGGTCAGGTTGTTTGTTGAATCCGAAGGGCCTGGAGTCCTACTGGGAGATCGAGATTTTGTCTCGGTGTGTGTTTGTGCATCTGGTGAAGGAATGGGCAATCCTTTGACAGCAGCAACAAGCTGTGCGTCAGTCCAGTCAGGCTCATGGTCGTTGAGCCCTTTGAAAAAAGGTGCTAGTCGTCGCTCGATCTACGCCAAAACGAAAAGGTCACATTAGTAACCTGACCGCCGCATGGTGAGGCTCATGTGTTAAAGATGGAGATAAGTACCATTAATTGTCGAACAATCTTATCCTTGAAGTCCTCAACACCGGTATAAACTCCCTGCGTGACCAGGAAACCCCCTAGCAAGATTCGATAAGATCAGCCACCACTTCTTGCCCCCCGCGTCCTTAAATCTAGCTGTCAAAACAGCATGTAGAGTACTCACCATCTACGCTTTCCTCTCTGAGACTCCTCTCACGTTCTTTTAGTCGTTCCTTTTCTCGCTCTATCTTTCTCTGCTCTCTTGCCTCCTTCTCGGCCTCTCTATCCCGTTCTCTTGTCTCTCTACTTGTCAGGCCTAGTCCGAACAGTGAACTCTCTAGATTATGCCTTGACCTCCCCCTGGTTGAATAGCTCTCGCTGCCCCCTGCGCCCCCACTGGAGAGCAGAGTGCCCGAAAGGCGACCGGAAGACGATGGTCCACCATTGTTACCGCCACCGTTCCTTCGCGAGGAAAGGGCTGTAGACGAGAGATGATGGTGGCCTCCGTGCGGGGGCGTCATCGAGCGTTCCTTTGTGGAAGTGTTCCCCATAGTTCACCAAGTGCAGTATAGTTGTGGCAGACTGAGAGACTTGGTGGAACTTCACACTCGTTATTCGGTCGGGATGTGAATGAGATGTGTAGGTAATGGGGGTAATAGAGTTGTTGTTCCTGGGTTAAGGGTGTGTGCTGCTTCTGTTGTGGTGGCTGACTTAGTGGGAGGCGGCTGGAGTGTGTGAACAAGGTGTCTCAGAAGATGGCTGGGTGAGGAGGGGGAGGGGGAAATCGGGATTCCACTTTCAAATGCCTCAAGGAATGATCTCATTAAAACACCCACTACAAAACTTAAGATAAAGAGGAAAACCAACCGCGGCCAAGATGACAGGCGTCAGGTAGGGTCAGGATAAAGATAACTCCGCGCCGAACTACATGCCCCCTTCCTCGGACCTCATGGGGTGGAAGCTTGTACGTACTTAGAGCAGAGGCAGTGAAACGCCTGTCAAAAAAATGAAATAAAGACACCAAGAAGTACAAGACCAGGGACCGGTTCGAACCGGCGCCAACGTTCCCGGGGTCGGCCAACAGGGACGACGTAGTCTAACCGGATACATACAGTACTGTACATTACATGTATCTCTTTACTCTTGGTCTACACTCAACTTTCGGGAAATAATGATGCTCATCGCGCGTGGGTGCCTTTCTTCACGATCTCTCCCTCACACGGTCGTGGGCTGGAAACGGGCCATACTCTGGATTGCATAACATGGATTGGCCCCATTGGATCGTAGGTAAAGATAAATGAAACTAATCCCGAGAGGCACGTTTGTATGTATCTACATGCGCTTAATGAATTTATGCGTGATGGAGCGTACCCACCGAGCAACATCTACTTGCTACCGATCTTTCGTGTATGATAAACTACATCCACCTTACAATTGGGGCCTCTGATTAACTTTTGCTCGTGCTGTGCGCAGTTGAACAACACATGGATCACGTGCGACTAATAAATTTTCACTGCGGCGTACAGACTTTCCATCATCATACCAGGAAAGGCCAATCAACATACTACAACATATCAAACGATTCTGCTACCATAGAACCCAACATACTTTAGGTAAGTTGTGCGTTGAGGGGTTAATGAAAAGATAAGAATGCTGTGTTTGCATGGGTCATCGCTTATCACTCGGTGACTCAGTGATAATTGTCAATATCACCATTTTTTGTTTGTTTAACCTATTAATTATATATTTAATATCACCATGAATTAGGCCAGATAAAAAATGTGTTTAAAGCAGTTGATAGTGCCTATGTATAATCTAACCTCAGAATAACGTAACTACATGTATACTAAGGGTTCGTCTGGAGGAAGTATAGAGAACCTGCGTGAATACCGCCCGGTGGTTTGGGCACGATGTAATTACTTTCTGAAAGCCCTGTTAAAACAAACAATCCTTCCCTTTGCTTAGCCCGTTCCAAATGCGCTCCAATAATCTTGTTTTCTTCTCCTTGATCAGGGAGCTATTGCGACAATTTCTGCCGAATTCATGATATCAATTGCAAACTTTCACAGCTTTATCTGGGCCTGAACGCGCATTGCACACAAAACAAGGTTGCCTAAACACGCATGATATAATTCGGTGTTCGATATGAGAAGAAGAAAGATTTACAAAAAGAGATAAAGATAAGGAAAAACGTCCATTGACTCCCATCCTTTACAATCCATCCATACTCCTTTCACCTGGCTTACTAGCCTTCAACTCAGCCTGCTTGTCCAACGGCCCCTCCGGGTTCGAGCTCAACCCGTGTTCCTTCGTTTGCTCACTCTTGTCCTTCGAGAATTCTTTCGATGGGGCAGCCTGCGCCTTTCCATCGGCTGGGGGATCGTTCAACTGTCTTCCAGTCTGCGACTCGGGGGGAGGTGACTGACGGCCTTCGCGGGATGACATTTTGTGTTTTAGAGTGTGGTTTTTATGGAGGAGGCTGAAAATGGGTTGTTTAGTTTTGTTTTTGTGTTTTGGAGGAGGATTGTGTTATGTGGTCTGTGGGAACGACAATGATGGGTGATTTGATTTTTTTATATACAGTTGAGTTGCGGGTAGCCGGTGCGTAGCTATGACGTCATCTATACGCAACTGGTTTCCTGACACTACTTTTTCAGGGTCCGGGATACACCGATAGGGCTTAAGGATTTTCATAAAACGATAGAACCGGACAGGGTAGGCAGGGGAAACATGACGTGGGATCATCGATGAGACCGGCGATGCGGTAGGTGAAACGGTTGCTTTTTCAACAATTGAACTGAACTGACTTGTGATAAGAACCACAATCCATGAGGATTTTATTTACTGTTCCGACAGCCACCAAGTTCTATTGTGATAGTCTAGAGTACATGTAAAGGCGAATCACAGCGAGAATATTAATCATTAGGGAACTCAAAAGTTACAATTTTGTAAATGCTGCTTTGGCTCCCTGACATCAAATTGAAATCCTTAAAAACATACAAAACGGTTCATAAGTTGAAACGCAAACCCATCCCAACAACTAGAAGCAAGAAAGAAGAAAGAAACCCTACTCCAAAGAAAATCTCATAGAACAGGAGAAAAAAAGAGAAATGCTATCACAATTTGCCAAGGCCCATCCTACAAATCCTTCGCGGTGTTGCTGATATCGGTAGTGGCCTCACTGAACTGCACTTGCGCACTCTTAGCATCCTTTTTCACCCCCTTCATGTCACAACCCGCACAAGCGCACTTGCCGGATTCGCAAGTGCAAACACCCTCGTTTCCTCCACAAGCGCAGGTAGTTTTCTCAGGGTCAACGAACGGGTTTCCATCAGCGGTTGCACCAAGCTCCGCTGAACGTCTGTTCTCGCTCTTCCTCAGCTCAGCAAGTCGCCTAGCTTCGTTATGGATGTCAAGCAATGACTTTCCGCCAGTTGAATAGAACGAACGAATCTTCTGCCCTGTTGGTGTGCCAAGAGCCTTCTCAAAATAAGTTGTAAGGGTGTTCTTTGCGCCAAGGGCACGGTCGGTGACATGGTATTGGGAATCCATGCTCCTGGCTGTGGTGGATGCATGGGTAGTGCTATCGATTGTGCTGAGGGCTTTGGTTAGGTATCCGGTAAAGGTCGCCGAGATTCCATGCTTGGTGTCCAATTCAATACCCTTCTGAAGTGCGGTATCGCCAACTACATATCCATGGCTCAGGTACTCTGCCAGGATTGCTGTACGAGGCTTATCTTCTTGCCTCAGCTGCTCCTCGGTGGTGCCGAAGTTAGGTGCATCTGCGTCGCCACTTGCAACGTGCCCACCCGCAATCTCATCGAGAGAGTGTGTAGCCTCGACTTTCACAGGGTTGGGACCAAGCCTAGTGCCGTCGAGGAGGAGGGCGGTTTTTGCGGCGCTTTCGCGTTCGTAGGTTACAGTTGCGGACTGGGTCGAGTTCGCGTCTGCAGAGGTAGGGGTGATGCTTAGAGAAGTGATCTTGCCACAGAAGGAGAAAAAGTCACGAATCTCCTTCTCAGGAGTCGTTGAGGCAATGTTGGAAACGTGAACAGTTTGAGCGTGAGCCATTATTGCAGTTGTGAGAGTGGGTGTTGATGGTAATGGTATGTATGAGTCGCAGTTTGAGCTTAAAGTTATTTGTTATCGGTAAATTTCGAATGCAAATGTACGATGATGATGATCGAGAGAAAGGGATAGATTTACGCTGCGAGACCTGATGGTTTTATATCAAAAGCTCGTTGTGAAGGGCGGGGTAGTACGTCATACGGGTAATTGTGGCGGGGAGAATTGGCGGGGTGTTCCAGCATGTTCCAGCCACATTGGGAACAGGGGGCCCTCTCACATGCAATGGCCACACCGCACCTGGTTCAAAACGTCACTACATCAAGCACTGCTCAGCCACAGAACGCGTAGTTTTCCTGGCACGGGCATAGAACGTTGCGTGTTGGGGGAATCTTGCTTTGGGGGGCGGGGAGGCTGCATGACGACGACTTTGAATTTGGTACATATTCTACTATGTAGAGTAGATGAAGGGGTCGCTGGCTACATCCAGGTTTACTGCTGCGGCGCAGCTACGTGCGTACTCGCCCGGCCCAGGAATGACAGTCCCCCAACTGACATCTATGTATACACTATACGAGTGAGGTCAGTAGACAGGTGCATACATGCAGTCTCACCCGCGTGGTAGAAGTATATAGTATATACACTTTGATCACCAAGAGTGGTTCTTGTCAAGTTCACCGAGTGATGTATTGTGATTAAAACCTTTCACGAATTCATACTCCCACACCAACTACACTAGAAGCTATGTCCATATTGATAAGTAAAATATGGGCCTATTCGGCTAACTAGTTGTAATTTATGGATTGAATAAAAAAACGCCTCTAAAGGTAATTATTTCATTAGGCCCAATCCATAGACTTTTATGTCAACCGAACAGCCCTAGATATTAAAAGTTCTTAAAAGGGCTTCATTATGTACGCAACTGGTCGAGTGATAGCTTGTGCACTGACGTTTAAAAGCATTATAGTTCCAGATTTCATGGAGGTTGGGGCTTCGAGCGAGGCTTTCATCACCTTATCTACGAATCAATATATGGTACCTATATCTTACCCATCAAATGCTTGTGCATTCGTAACCACAGTTCGAATCTAAAGTTATTGCTCCCACACATGTCCTGAAAAGCCACTCACACTTTCCAATCTCACACTTTCCAATCTCACAATGGGACCCAGTGACGAGGAAAAGAAAGCAACAAAAAAAAGACCCCTGGAATTTTGAACAAGAGAGAAAAAAAAGGTAAAGAAAATATAAAAAAGAAATACTACAAGCACAACGCACCCGTTTTCCCCAATTTTTTTTTCTCGCAAGATATGCTGCACATAGGTTGAAGAAAAAAAAAGAACATTGTTTTTTATTTTGGTTCCATAACAGCATCATCCCCACAGCCCCCCGGCCATGTAAGACTTTATGTTTATTTCTTCTTGGCCGCGGTCTCATCCTCCTTAGCCTTAGCTCTCTTCTCCCTCTTACCAAGGTTCCTGGCATCAGCACGAGCGACACGGAGCTCCCTGAATGCGTTGCGGGATTTCTCAGCGTCGGTGATGGTGCGCTCAGCGACGGCGTGACGGCCGGGGGTGTTGTCGATAGGGAAGATAGAGGCAACGCGAGCGAGCTGCTTAACCTCGGCGGTGGCCTCAGCAGAGGCCTCACCAGGTTGAACCTTCTTGGCGTTACGGGGCCACAAGATGAGCTTAGACTTGTACTCGCTGAGGCGGGCAACGTTGGCCTGGAGGGACTCGACGCTGGTGTTGCGGCGGCGGTAGTCGACTGGGATACCGATGGAAAGAGCGAGCTTGCGGGGGACCTTGGCCTCCTGTTCGGTACGTCAGCTACTGTCCCTTTTCCGTCACGAAACTTGATATCCCCGCTCTCTCTCTTCAGTGGCCATTATCCCCCATCCACTCTTCCTTTTATCCAAACAGCCTCCAATGGGCTCTTCATTTCCGTTTTCCCAATTTATCCCCCTCCCTCTTTTTATATTTCCCCCAAACCCCCAAAAGTCCAATATCCAGAGTGAATATCTCACCTTCAGCTCCTCCAAAGTGAACCCCCTACCGGCACGGACACGACGGTTGTACTTGATGGTTGGGCATCTGACGACAGGCCTCAGAAGATCGATGGGCCTGGGAGCCATAGTAGCGATCTTGGTGAGACGGGCATTTCTGCGGCGGAGCTTACGGCCTGGCTATATTTCCTCCCAAGCAAAAACCCGTCAGCTTCCCGCGCATTGATTTCCTCTTCTTCAGTATTTGCAAGCCGTCGAGATGGCTAGAAGTGAGGGATTCGGATGGGGGGGGTCGGTTCGATAGATATTATTTACTGACCTGGTCGAAGTGGGTCCGCACGCGACGCTGCCAGTCCTTGCGGAAATGGTTGTTGGGGATTTGCTATAAACCTTTAATCAGCATCGATGATTTCTCTAGGTGAGCCCCGCATGGGGGGGGGGGGCGAATTTTTTTTCGAAATGGTGGAGGCATACCTGATTGTGCTTAATGGCCATTGCTACTGTCGATGGAACTCAATGATGTTAGTTATCGTCGGTCGTCGGGTTGGGCGGTTGTTTGGACTGGCGCTGCTGGTTGAATTATTTTTTTTGGTGATTCTCCAGGCTAGCTGCGTGTTGGGTGTGTGCGGGACTGCCGGGAGTGGGGCCAGGGCTTGCCCTAGCCTGTCGGTTACCCGCTTTTCCGCCTTCAAACTTCTCTCAGGATCTCCAGTGCTGCACATGTATGTAGAGTACATGTATGTATGTACTTTGTTAATTACTTGCTCCAATATTCACCTCGGGCCTTCTCGTGTTCTCTTCTCCAATTTTTTTTTTTTGTTTAGTGTGGTTTTTGTCTCGGACTCGTTCAACTGTCTGTGTTAACAGTCTTCCATGTTCAACTGGCGTTCAATTCGGCCGTTTATTTTTACCCCCATTGGTGTGTCTTTTTGATCTATCGTGTTGAGTTTAACGACTCTCGGTCAATCAAAATTCTCTGATGTTCAGAAATACAGTACATACGGTACCATATTTAGCAGTGTTTGGCAGGTCAATGATCGATTTTCTCATTATTATACGACAACTAGAAGGAAAGCCGTTATGCTCTGGTAAAGCAAAGGATTAAATCTAACTTACACCCCACCCCAAACAGACACGTAAGCGACGTATACAGACGTAAGATACCGTAATTGCAGATATGTATATGTACACAAAGGACTCAGAGGTTATCTGTTATATTCACATTTATAGATATGTATATCGAACTATACCCACAATGAGATTCTGTCCCCCACAAACTGAGGAAAAGCATATATATGTAGTTATATAAGGTAAATGATGAAAGTGCGTGTGCACTTAAATATCACCACATAAAATACTAAAAGCTGTAGCGTCATATAAATAAAAGGAATACGAAACTTAACTAGACAAACTTCGCGAATCGATGCTACTCCTGTGCTAGATACCAGTGTAATGAGTCCATAAACCCTCGGTCTAAGGCCGTCTTCGACCTACTGCTGCTGATCAACCAACTCGTCGACGTTTCTTTTGGGGTGATGCATGTGATACCAGGAATGGCGGGCCCGCTCTCCAATTGTAGAGTAGATGAGCCACCTCGGGGTGTCCATATCTCAATGGTAAGAGATAGGCAGTTTCGTTCGTTTTTGTTTTAGATTCCATATTCGCTCCTCTGTCTAAGAGTAGTGCGACTACTTCGGGGAGTTCGAATACTGCTGCGAGATGCAAAGCCGTTTTGCCATCCTCTGTTTTAGATTCCATATCAGCCCCTCTGTCTAAGAGTAGTGCGACTACTTCATGGTGCCCGAGTACTGCTGCTATATTCAAAGCCGTTCCGCCATCTCCTGCCTTGGATTCCATATCCGCTCCTCTGTCTAAGAGTAGTGCGACTACTTCATGGTGCCCGAGTACTGCTGCTATATTCAAAGCCGTTCCGCCATCTCCTGCCTTGGATTCCATATCCGCTCCTCTGTCTAAGAGTAGTGCATCCGCACTTCACCACCGCATCAACATATATACACACGTCCACTCCCGGTAAAAGCAGCGGCAGAAGCATCTCAATGATGAGGTTATACCCGCGTTTGATAGCCTCATTTATTACATCGGCCGAGAAGGATGTTGTAGCAAGGTCAGTGTATTTCATTTCGAAGTTTCGACGCATTATGCACTGTGATATCAAACTATTTATAGCTGATGAACTTAATACCATTCCCAGTGAACGGAATTGCTCTTTTAGAATATAAGGACTATCCTCTTGATGTAGCTCTTCCCGCATTTCAAAGAACCATTTGTCTCTCGATTGCAAGGCCTCCGAGGCCGATATTCTTTCAGCAGGGTTGGCGGCTAATAACCTCTTCAAGAAGTTTATTCCAACAACACTCACCCCGGCGATTAAAAGGACATCCTCTGGAAAGTGAATTTCCCCTGCGCAAAAACTCATAAGAATTCTGGTGTCGACGTCGACCTCTGGAGTGGAACAGGTGGGCTCAGGGTCCCGAATCGTACTCGAGCTATTAATGCTGCTATCGGTATCCTCCGATTTCCGCAGAAATGGTAGTTCTGATGTTAAGATCTCATGTATTACACAGCCCAGAGACCATATATCCAAGGAATTGGTGTAACGTTTCCTGGACGGGAGGAGTTTTAGTAGCTCTGGAGCCATATAACCTGAGGTACCACAACTGGTCCGTAGACTTGTGTTTATTGTGGATTTTGATGACCCAAAATCGGCAAGCTTGACTTGGATGGGCGAATAACGAGCAATAAGAATGTTCTTAAACCGTGTTAGTACATGAGGAATAATTCTAGTGTCAAATACAAACATTCGGCTTTAAATCACGGTGGCAGATTTTATTCTCATGCAGGACTTTTAGTCCTTCTAGCAGTTGAATGGCAATTTCCTTCGCCTCTGACTTTGCTTTCAACCGGAAATTTTTGAGATATTTCCCCAAATCTCCATTCTCCAGATATTCCATCGTCACGAATACAAAGTCAGGTTTCTCATACCAGCCTAAGAATCGCACGAACAGCTCCAGATGCTGGCGGGTTTTTATTAATTTTGGCAACTTCGAGACTGGTAAGGAGAAAGTACTTACATTCCATACTTTTATCAAAGCATTAAGTTCTCGGGAGTAAGGGAAATTCCGGCTCTTTTCGAGGTAAATCTTCTTCACGGCCCTTAACACTCCTGTTACCTGTTCCTCCTCAAGCCAAACACTGCCAAAGCCTCCCTGTCCAATCTTCCTCACAATTTTCCAGGTTTCCACATACTGCGTTCCTAAGGTCGGATTTGGGAGGTGGACGACGATATCCTCGTCTATTGGGGTAGTGTCTAGTTTATAAGCATCAATATTCGTGATATTAGCCACAGATCTTGTCGCCTGTACATGTATAATTGACATCTCCAACAATCCAAGGGTTTAATCGATTTCTGTAGAGATCTTAAGGGAAGATGCGATTCTTAGGTCGAACAAGGCTGTATAGACTCGTGGTGATGATATGTGGGCACTACCTTGCGATCGACCAGCCAACTGTATCTTTACAAGCATGCGGGTTATCAGCCACTACGGACGCCCCCCCATACGCCTATGTATGTTAAACCAGCTCAGTTGTTGCAACCAATCAACGTTGGCCAACCCTATGGTGGGCGGCCGACCGAGGGGGCGCGACTGTATATTCGACGTTTTATGGGTATGCTACATATGTATGTATGGATCTGTAGTCAGAGTATATGTATTTGGCTCCTAAGAGAATGGGTATTAGAAAGAGTGATACCCTATTGAAGACAAACCTTATTGTTTGTAGTAATAGGTGATTCGACCTCTTGCTAAAGTTCGGTGAAGAACCGGGGACCGTCCTATCCTGTCTATACCCATATTGGGGGTACCCTCCCTACCAATGGATATTGGGGGACCTGGATATGCATAACTTGCAATTGATCAGTCCCCTATTAGTACATTATATATATATACAAACGCCCCGAATTACTAAGGAATGAGTCCTGTTGCCCCAGAGGCTTACCATAGATGGCAATGCCCCAGCCTCCTACATCATGTAGAGCAGAGTGAAGTAGACTCGCAGTGTTCATTTCCCTGGTGGCCCCTCCATCTGGGCGTCTCACTCGAACGGTTGATGGTGGTTGGATGATTGGTACAGAAGGCAGCTGTTTAAGACATTTGTGTTCCGGTTGACTGATGTATGTAGGTGGAGTGTTACGTTATATGTGAAGTCGTCTATGTAGCCTGTTCAGGGCTAGCTCCACAACTAACAGCATTGAACATGGTATGCAGCAATGATAGTTTCCACCACATTTCCGTCCCCACCTCTCCGCCCAGAGAACCACAACCCAATTGACCAGCCACGTTCACAAAACAACAAACGTCGAAATCCAAACACACAGGACACTACATGTATCCACACAGAAAAACAAGGAAAAAAGAATAGGGGCAATTTTTATTTACAGTCCCAAGGTCAGTCACCGTCCCAGCTACTACTATAACTACAGCTGCCACTACCACGCTGCACTACTTCCTATCACGCGCCTCAAAGGGGTACTTGAACTCCACCGCCTTCTCAAACGGCCTCTCCCTGCCAATCATCCTCTCCTTATCCCACGGCCTCACCCTCGTCTCATAGACCTTCACATTCGGGAGGCGCGGCAGCGGCGTCTCAGCAATGATCTCAAAGAGCTTCTTCGGCTTCGGCTTTGTCTCGAGATGCTCCACTATCACCACATTAGCCCCCACCCCCCACCACCACCACCACTACAAAAAAGAGGGGAGGAAACATACGCAGCTCCGCCACCGTCTTCAACGCGCTCGCATCCGCATCCAGCACCCTCACCCCCGTAAGCTGCGTCACCCTCTTCACCAGCGCAAACCTCACCTCCTCCTTCACCCTCAGCGCCGCCCACCCCCTCCTCTCCAGCCCCTCGGCCACCCACCCCGCGTGCTCCTTCGCCCGCTGCCCCGCGGGATACACCTCCTCCTCGCTATACGCCCTGATCTCGCCCGCCGCCTGCGCCGACAGAATGCCCTGCTCGACCTCTGGCGAGCAAAAGTCAAACACGGCGTCGCCGCTGGCGGGAGACACCTGGATGCGCACGCCGGGGGTCAGCTGCTCGGGGCCCGTGTAGGCCGTGCTGAACGCGGACGCGGGGAGGCCGTTGAGCAGCGGTGTGTGCACCTCCACGACTGCGCGGTGGACGGCGCGGACGAGTGCAGGCCGGGAGGTGAATCTCGTGTTTGTGATGAAGCTGCCATTGCCGTCCACATATCAGCAGCACGTAGAAGCACCAGGAGGGGGGTGGGGGGGCAGGGGGCAAGTAGGGGTGCGGGGCCAATTGAACAGGAGGGAGACATACACAGGCACATCCCACTCCTCCGGCGCTGGGTCTAGGCCCACGACAGGAAGGTCACGGGCATCGAGCGCCTCGACGTAGCCAGGGATGTCGGATGGTTTTTTAGCGGCTGGGGCGGCGAGCTGCTCGGCGGCCCCCTCCTCGGGCTGGGGCTGGGGCACGGCGCCCGGCCGCCAGAGTTTGCTGCGGATGCGCTCGGTGAAGGTGAGTGCTGGCGGGGGAGGGGCGGCGGCGCCCTTGGTAGCGTAGAGGCGAGTTGTGGGCACGGTGCGGGCGCCGCGGAGGGCTGATGCTAGCCGTGGTGCTGCTGCGCGGTACATTGTTTGTGTGCGGAGGGTGGTGGTGGTGGGGGGATGGGTGTATGGTTGTGCGGAGCGGGAGTGGTTGTGGTTGCGGTGGTGGGGTGTTTGCTGGGTGGTTGCTGGGGAGGAAGTTTTTTGAGGCTCTTGATGCCTGTTGCGGTTTAGGTCCGGCGGAGAGAACATGGGACTGCGGCAGGCAGAAAGAGACGGTTTTTGTTGTAACAATTAATTGCAAGACCCACGATTGCCATTTCTAATATTACAGAGTGCAGAATTCAATCTTCCCTCCCCTCCCCCAGATATCATTTCCGTATGATCCCCCCCCCTCCTCCTACCCATTATCCCACCCCACCCACTACTACCATACATGTAGGATGTAGGTAGGTTTATTCATTCGCCTTCGCAGAGGTCCTCCAGCAGCTCCACAACGCGCTTCCTCAGCGCCTGCAGCTCCGCGTCCCCCTTCTCCGGCAGGCTCGCGCGGCAGAAGAACGGGATGCCCATCGCGGCAAACTCGGAGGCCATGTGCTTGACCATCTCCTCGCTGCGGGTGTACACCTTCTGGTCAAACACCCGGAGCTCCTCCTTCTCGCTTTCGGGGGTCTGTATATAAATATATCAGTTAGCTGGACTTGGGGGGTGAGGACTCGTGGTCTGGTGTGGTGGTGATGCTTACGGGGAGATTGCTGCTTGTGGTGGTGGGCATCGTACCGAGTTTTTTCCTGAGCGCGGTGTCAGTGCTGTCTGTGGAAAAACTCGCGGGATGGGAGGAGGGAGGAGGAGGAGGAGGAGGAGGACTTACAGTAGTTCGGCGACCTTCTTGCTACTCTCCACTCTGGTCTCATGTTTCCTGACGAGCTCCTCTCGCGCGACCCACCTGTCCAGCCCCCGTAGGTCTGTTAGCCAAAAACACACGTACAATCCCCCCCCCCTCTCTCCCGTGCAAAACCCCACTCACCACTGCTTCTCATGGTCGTGCTGGTGCCTCTTCATCTACAGACAGCCCTTCGCCATAAGCCATTGCGTTCACTCGCGCGCCTCTCTGCACCCCCCCCCCCCCCAATACCCGTAGAGCATACGCACCTTCTTGACCTGCGCCATGATCTCCTCGTTCCTGTAGATGGTGTTCATGACATACTTGAGCGCCGCCGGCCAGTCCGTGATATTCTTTGGGTCCACCACTGCCGCCGGCGTCACGGGTATGGGCGCTGGGGGCTGCTGGAAAAGCGAGCCATGGAGCCGCGGGTCTACTGCTGGCGGGAATTGGGGCCTGGAGTGAGGCGCTAGTGGAGGGGGTGCTGGTGGAGCTGGTGGGGGGAGGTGGGTGTTTGTGTTTGTCTGGGCGAGGATGCTGAGGAGACGGGTCACGTCGGCGTTCACGTTCATGGTCTGTGTGAGAGGGGGGGTAGAAGGGGTGTATGGACGGGGGACGGGGGGTGGGTTCAGGTGTAGGCTCAAGGAATGTGCACAGGAGAGTATAGATGCAGTTACAGCTACAGCCTTACAGGTGAAGTGAAGCGCTGAATTGCAATTAGAGGGAGAGCTACACAGTCTGTCTGTCACTAGGCACCTAGCTAGCACTACTCTCTCTGCCTTCTCCTGCTGTCCTCGGCCTATCCACAGCTCGTCCTTGGTGTCTCGATCTCCTCTCCTCTCCTCTCCTCGCCCTCCTCCTCGCCTGTCGCTTGCACCCGCGCGCCGAACAGCCAAGCACGCTAGCCCGCACCCGCCACTAGCGTCACGCAGAGGTCACGTCAGATTTCCAACATCGCCCAATCACCCCACCAAAAAAAAGTCATCATCACCCGCTCCTCCTCCCCTCCATCCATCGGAGCGAAACAACTTTTTCAAAACACCCCCCCCTCCCCCCACCCCGACTCAGCAACCTACAAACCCTCAAAAAAACAGAAAATAAAATAAAAAATATAAAATATATATAAAAAACTCAATTCCCCCACAATGGCACCCCCGCGCTCCGTGGCAGATGCCACCCGCTTCACCGCGACCGGACCCCATGCCTTCACCCGTGCTCCCCCCATCGGTGGCAGCGGCAGTGGCGGGGAGACGCCCCAGCAGCGCGTGGCCCGCCTCCGTGAGGCCGCAAATAGGGCCAAGATGGACCAGGTCGGCATGTTTGACCGCATCGTGGACCGAGGCCGCATCTGGGCCGACAGGGCTCACAAGGTTGTTGCCATTGGGCTTATTGGAGCTACAGGTGCATCTCAATTTGACCCCTAGTAGTTGTTGATGTGGATGTGGATGGGATGGGATGGGGATGTGGTGGATGGGGTGGATGGGGGGGTGAATGAGCTAGTGGGATGAGAAGAAGAAGATGATGCTAATTGGTGCTGGTGGTGGTAGTGCTTTGTGGTGGTATCACAATCTATGCGTTTACAGACATGGTGATGTTTGCGAGGAGGAAGAAGCGGGCATACGTACCACCCCCACCCATACCCCACCCCTCTCCAGTCTCCACTCTCCAATTCTAACCTCCCCCCTCCCTCCAGGCCGAAGAGCAACGCCAGCTCCAATCCTCCCAAAAGGAGTCCCAGATCCTCGCCGCCGTCGCCACCGGCACCGACGAAGCCACCGCCCGCCACGAAGTCGACCTCGCCCACGAGATCCGCAAAGGCAAGCCCGTGACCACGCGGCTGAAGGAATGGGCGCTGAGCGGGCTCACGCCGCCCGAGAAGGAGGCGGTCACCGTGGACGGGCGCGAGATCGCCGCTGCCACGGCAGCGGCGGGGGGCGGAGCGCCGGTTGTGACGGCCGTGGGAACCCCTGTGGGTGCTGCCCCCCAGAAGGTTGGTGGCGTGCCGAGAGACGAGTTTCTGGATAGGCCGGGCGCTGATGATCTTGTGAAGGGGGGAAAGGCGCAGGGGGGGAGCACGGGCATGTTGAGTAGCATCACGGGGTGGTGGAAATGAGGGGTTACAGCTGCAATTGGGGTGGCTGAGTGAATGCATTCATCTTTGTGTGTATGTGTGTGCGGGAAAGAGAGAGGGGGCGAGGAGAGGCGTTTGGTCGTGTACAGGACTTGCTGGCGGGCGGGGGGCGGTGGAAAAGAAATTCATGGATTGATGGCTGGTATTTTTTTTTGTATATTCTTGTGCTTTTTTTCTCACACATTCTCTCTTTCGCTTCTTTGTGGCTTCCTCGCTCAGATGCTGTATATAAGACTAATTTCTGCCCTGACCTTTTTAAAAAAAAATGTGAGTTGGCTACCTTTTGCCAGCCGCAGTCATGAATAAAGCCAAGACAGGTGTGTGTGGTCCCGCTGGGCACCGAGTGATTGCGCATGATGAACCTTGGCCCGGGTGCCAACCATAAGCCATACCGAGCCGAATCCGCCCCTCCCTAGCTCTGATATTTGTACTCTGCTAGACGAGTGAGTACTTGCCATAATTACAAGCAATGGCGCGCGCTCTATCGCCCGAGAGGCCTGGTCTTGTCTTTTGACCGACTAGCACACGGGTGTCGAGGAAATCTGATAGAACATCACATCACCTTCGAGGGGAGAGGGGGTGGGGTTTGGTTTTATGGGATAGAGCTTTTTTTTTTACTATCCTCTTGCATAGAGCTTTGAGTACTTTTTCACCCCTTCCCTTAATCCTTCGGTTATTAGAGCAGGGAACTAACCGGGGAAAAAGAGGTTTACTGATTATTCTGCCTTGTCTTTTTACCGGCGGATAGAGAAACCTTACTTGCTCATGGGGGGGCTGGATCTATATGTACCTAGACAAGAACCACCTACTATTACGATAGAACGTGCTCTATTTATTGCTTATGGGGGAGTCGTCCACTATACACACACACACACACACCCGCCCCCACCCTCAAGATGCTTCCAAAAAAGAAGTCTATATATATCTAAAAGAAAGAAAGAAAGAAAAAACCAGCGGCAGGCCACCCCCAGCCCTAAAGCCGCGCCAAAGTCCCATCCGTCTTAACCCTGATCAAGTGGTCCTTCGATATCTCCTTCACGCTCTTACACCCGGCCAGGCTCATGCACAGCTTAAACTCCTCATACAGCAACTTGAGCGCCAGCTCCACCCCGGCTTGTCCATCATACTACACCACCACCCGTGTTAGTCTCTCCGCGCCCCAACAGACAAGGTGGAAGGGAAAACGGGAAACACGGAGGGAGAGAGAGAGAGAGAAGATATACCGCCAACCCCCACAACGGGATCCTCCCAATCCAGCAGCAATCCGCCCCCAGCGCCAGCGCCTTGAAGATGTCCGTGCCCCTCCTGATGCCGCCGTCGATATGGACGGGGATCCTGCCCGCGGCGGCGGCAACACATTCTGGCAGTGCGTCGAGGGTGGATGTGACGCCGTCGAGTTGGCGGCCTGGCGGCGCCGGCAGCAGCAGCAGCGGTGGGTTAGTTATATGTAGTTATAGGGTATCCCACATTAAGCTGGCTGGTGGCTAGCTAGCTAGAGTTACGACGTTACTCACCTCCATGGTTCGAGACTATGATTCCGTCGACGCCGTGCTGGACCGCGAGTAGCGTGTCTTCGGCTGTCAGGATGCCCTTCACCCAGATCTCGAGCTTGGTGATGCTGCGGAGCCATTGGATGTCGGTTTCCCAGTTGAGGGATGCATCTACACGTCGGTAGGTCAGGGGCTTCCGCTCTTCTACCACTCTTCTGACGAAGAAGGGTGGATGGGGGGGTTGTAGTTACCGTTGACGTTGCCCTGGGGGAGGATGGAGTCCGCCCCTGCCCCTGCCCCCGCTGCCGGCGGCTCGGCTTTCTCCCCGCCGTGCGCCTTCGTCTCGTTCTCGGAATAGACAGCCACGGCGGCCGGGTCCTCAAAGTTCAGCAGCTGCAGGTGCGGCGGCAGCTTGAAGCGGTTCCGGACCTCGTTGAGACGGCGGCCGAGGTACGGCGTGTCGACTGTGGTTATGCCCAGCACTGCAATGAATATCACCCGCGAACACCGGCTATAAGGCTGCAAAGGGTGCGTGGGTTATGTATACATACCGGTGAGGAACACCGCCTTGAACCCAGCACCTAAGCAAAAGATCAGCTCTCCACGTCTCTATACAGGTGAAGAAAGTCAGAGAATGAAGGAAGAAAACGCACGTTCCGCCCTCCGTACCAGTGCCTCGCTCGTCTTGCGGTTCTGGAACACATACAGCTGTATCGCATAGTTGATGGCGCCCACGCCCTGTGCCACCACGTCCTCCATTGACGAGGTCGAGAAACTGCTCAAGCCCACCGCGACGCCGGCGTTTGCAGCGGCCCGCGAGATGCCGACTTCGCCGGATGGGTGGGCGAGCTTTGCCATTGCGGCGGGCGCAATGCAGAGCGGAAAGGAAATCTATATTATATTATATCCATAAGTACGCAGTGACCTTTTAACTATACATGTATGTACTGGAGCCAGCCAGTGGAGGCGGCTTTTCATTTATATATATATGTACTTGTATATACGTACTTTCTTTCCCCAGAGCTGCGTGGAGATGTCGATCCGGCTGACGTCCCTGAGCACGCGGGGACGCAGCCTGTAGCGGTCGAATGCGACGAGATTGTCGCGGAGACTACGTGTATCATAGCTATTTGTTAGCCACTTGCATATATATACATGTATATACTCTACATATATCGGCAGCCGCCCCAGAGATTCCATGCAAGAGCTACTAACGTTATCTCGCGGTCCGAGCCCGAGTTATAGTACTCACGGGTCATCTTGTCCATCTTCTCCATTGCAGCAGCCTCCAGCTCTGCGATTGAGAGCACTTCGAGATTGGACATTTCGGCGTTGGTGTCGGTGTCGGTGTCGGTGTCGGTATCTGTATCGGATACGTGGAGCTGCGATAAGCATCTGCCCAACGGCTGGCTTGGCAGCCAACTGCAGCTGCCTGCATTGCACTAGCTGCGGGTTCATGGACAATCACTCGGTGATCGTCGGCGGGTGACTTCCAAGGCATCGATCGAGGTGCTGGCTTACATGGGCCAGCTGTGTCTGTCTGTGCCTGCTCAGCGGTATCTGCAAATGCATTCTCTGCCAAGCGTAAGCAAGTCATCTCCATGTGCGAAATAGAGCAAGGCGTGGAATCATGGTTGGTCACTCGTTTCGGTTTTTGCCAAGGATGCGCAGAGCTAGACGGGGCGGGCCCCTGCCTTGGGGTTTTGGGGCTGCTTGCTGGTACAAGTGTGGTACTTGGAAATGTGGAAGGACTCTCACCTCCTCTAGCACCGCTGTTCGCAAAGAACATTCCGTGCAAGTACTCCCTCCACATACTGCAGCGCCTGTCTAGATATTAATATCACACCGCATATGCAGTCCACGGGCCGGGCCCGAGCTGATAGAGCCTTGGGCATCAAAGAGGTTCAGGCAATCCGTAGGAAAAGAAAAAAGGAAAAAGAAGAAAATCCCCCACGTGAACATGGAAACTTACCACCTGCCTTAAAGAACTCCCAGACCATCCATCAACCGTTACACAGACAAGCGAATACCCCACGTCTCATCGGAAGTCACGATGTGCAATGTGTAAGTCAGTCCTGTCATATAACATGGTAATATTCTGAGTTCTCAGTACAACTGGTATCTCGGAATTTGAGGTGGGGGGGAGGTTGATTAGAATACATACCCTAGAGTAGGTACACACGTGCGCACCTCAACTCTGAAAGTATGAAGTCATATGCCAGAACCACCTTTAAAAAATCATGTCCTATATGGACCCTTACATCTGGATATCGCCATTCCATATGCAGCTGGCCCATTCAGGGACCGCCTCGGCCAGCATAGCAGGGTACTCGTATTTTCCTGACGTTTGTAAACGGAACTACTATTGCATACCATATAAATACGCGCCAAGTCCACAATTTAGTATGATATGCAATAGCGGTTCCTTTTACAAATGTCAGGAAAATAGAGTAGAGAATGGGTATCAGCATGTGTAGCTAAACGCATACCTCGTCTCATGCTAGCTATGCGTTTGATACTGAGAAACTTCATATATCAAACTACATGTAAGCACGGTATACATATACTTTGAATGAAAGCACTTTGCAGCAGGTACCATATATACATACAAAACATACGCGCAGAGTAGATTCAAGGGCCTATCAACCAGATAATCGACGGTCTCTCCAAGATACAATCCTTGCCAAGTTGGCTGTCGTCCCCCGTGATGTGACACATCACAAAGTTGAAGAAACAATGCAATAAACTGAGCGACCAAACGCCACCAACCTTCACCTCCCACACACCTTTAGCCGCCTTCCCAATCTACAGTCTTTTTATGTAATTGTCTATCGGGCTCGTGCGGGGTGGAAAACCATGAGTGATTCGCTACCATAGCCGAACCCTTCCAAAAGCAATTGGAACTGCTTAAGTAGCCAAGTAATGTACCGTAAAAAACTCGATATGTGAGCCCGGGCTCATCTGCTAGCAATGCCGGGGATTTATTGGCCACGTGACCGCTGTATTGTGTGAATTGTGAGAGTGGTTGGTCACGTGAGCAATGGAATTCCCGGCATTGCTAGTATCGAACCCGAGTGAGATCTCTGATTGGATTCTCGATGTTTCTCCACTATTATTCACCCCGTATTTTTGGTTTAGGCCCAACCTATCGAGTATTTATGGTACCTATGTATGTATGTATTGTAGTGTAGTTCTGATGAAAATTATATCTATCAATTGGACGGGCTCCCGATGGCTATATGCGTATAAATATATAATAAAATGTCCAATAGATAGATTGAACTCTCAACAAATATTTCCCAAAGCGTTGCTTTAGTGCACTATCCGCCGAATCTTCATAGTAGAGGCAGATGTGTTAGTATTTCAGAAACAGCTATGCGTCTTGTCAATACTGTCGGCGACTGTAAACCCCGACATAATGATAGTTAATACTGGATAATCCTTCTGGGGTTAATGTTCAGACGGATCACTTATTATTCCTGTACCTTAACCACCGACCCTGACATTGATCAGTAAACACATGTACTTCGTCTCACATCAGTTACGAGTATCGAATCAGAGCTCAGTCAGTTGTAGGTGATCGGCGTTGACTTGACAAATCAAGGGCCACCGGTTCATTGGAATGATGATGATGATAATGATGTATTAGAATTCCAGCACTTTATAGATATCACCACTGAACCTATCCGATGTACTGTGGTTGGGTAAGAGCCATTGTATTTAGGGTAGGTACATACGGGTACGTCGAGTGTAGGCATCCGGCCCTGTTAGGATTTGGCCACTGATATCCATCACCAGGGCCACATCGACATCAGTGGCACTTGCGCACAGAGTACCGGCTGCATATCCCTCGAAGATCGTACTCTAGATACCAGACCATTGGTGACGCAGTCGGCGACGACGACGACGTATCAATGATGGCCTATATAGCAGAGGCTCGGGATATAAAATAACACAAGTGATACTCCAGATAGGAAGACCTCGAGAAGCGAATATCCTTTGTAGAATACCTGGGCATCGAATCGAGCATACGGGTGGAACCGACACTGACCGTCAGCTGGTCAACTTTTCAGTGCAATCATCATCAAGTTTCAATGTAATCACACTAGCTCAAGCTAAGCTAAAGATATTCTATGGGGCAGGGGGAGGAGATCTTGGCGCGCTATTCAACGCGAAAAACTCGCAGCCTTTGACACGAAACACAAAGTCCAGCCCCTGATGAGTCGTGAAGAAAGGGCTGCTGCAGCGGTCGCTCTGAAAATCCCACATGTGCAGGGAAGAGGAAGCGATAAGACATGTACCCTACCCCGTATCGAGGAGGCGGGGTTTGTTGGAGAGCGGGCAGATCCAGAAAATAAAAGAAGCACAATCAACGCATCAGTATTAATCCCCGAACAGGAAATTTCGATCCTCTAGATAGGGTAGAAGGAAATAATTAGTCGGGATATGGGTGTAGATCTGGGTGTGGCAAGTAAAATGTGGAGTGCTTGTGACGAAGCCCAGAGGCCGTATCGCTTCCTATCACCAACGACCCCGCACAAAATGCTCAAGGCCCGCAGTGTGAGTGAGGTGGACAAAGACACCCCCCATTTGAGCTAGCCGGGGGGGGGAGGAGGGGGTAAGAGGCCATAGTATGTCCTCGACAACATAAATAGGACCCAATTTCCCTTGATTGAACTTTCCTTCACCAGCAACGACAAACACTCAGTACTGCCCACCATTCCATACCAAACTATTTTCCAACTTTAACTCATCAAACCCCCAAACCATAAACACAATGTCTGGCTGTGGATGTGCCTCTAGTGGAGCCTGCGGATGCGGCGAGTCCTGCACTTGCGATGGATGCCCTGTAAGTTCACAAAGCTCCTCGATTAATATATTCCAAAGCTGATCATTTCACAGCATAAATAAATCACCGCAGTGATACCCGGACGAATCCATACATCACTCCATCCTTCCAAAGACCACAGCGAGAGGTAGTCGGACAAACATCGGGAGGGAGTGAGGTATTGATATTGTTTCGGGCGCTCTAGGCCTGAGGGTGGATAGATTAAGCGAGAGATGAGGAGCGTTATGCTAGCTTAGTGTTCGGTCTTCATATCGGGCTTGAGATATTCAGGCAGGCTGAATTGGGGAGGCTTTTTTGTTTCTTTGCTAGGAGTTGAATTATGCTATTCTTTTTGATTCGAAATATCTTTTTATCGCTCCTTTGATGTCTCTCGGAAACATTGTATGATTTATTTTCCTGTTCATTCGTGTATTCATTCTCGCGAGATGTTGTCTTGTTCGGTCAGCCGTTACTAGACACATTGGACCGTTGAGCCAAAAATAAAAACCCACATTGTCCCCACTTGCAAAAGAACAACGAAGAGCCAGCCCTTGGAGAAACGATTAATTGGTCAGAGAAAGACAGGGCGTGTGCAGTGCTTAGTTGTGACGAAAGAACGTAAGAGACGAAGGAGCTGTCTATGAGCTAGCACACACACACAGACTAGAGTACGTGTGTTCATCTGGCAGCGAGTGCTTCTCTCTGCGATGATAGTGCTAGGTAGTGTAATTGTCCCTAGAGAGCTGTAGCAAATGCTAATAGTGTCCTTGTGGGACACATACATGCATGCATACATCCACTGATGGAGTATGCTCATTTGAACACGAACCTACTCTAGGAAGAATAGTCCCTACTACGGTGATCAGTATATATTGATATCGATAGCATTCCATACTCCTAATCAATAAAGGTACACATACCTGTAAACAATTCGCCAAATCTCTTCAAAGTATGAATGTAACTATACCGAGTACCACGAATATTCTTAACCCCCGACAAAAAAGGCAGCCCCAAGGCTTTCCGTGACATTTTGAACAGGTACCAGACTGAGGATCTGTCGTTGAAGATATCGAATAGGTAGGTAGGTAGGGCCTCTGGGATATATATATATACATATACATCCATTACCCATCCCGGGGTAGGATTAACAAGTCGACCAGTCAAGTGGGCCGTTTGACAAAACCAGTATAGCTAGCCCATGGTGTTTTTTATACGTCGACTCTAGTTTTTACCCCGCATGCGCAGCTGCAGACGTGGTGAGCATTACTTTTTATACAGTCGCTGGTATGAGTGGGCGAGTACCTTGGTGGATACCGACCCCGGGCGTATGTATGTGCCCCTTGCAAACGGAGCTTCGATCGAATCACACCATCTGTGTGGATGATGACCCAATTATATTGGGGGTCCTCGGACAACATGGCACGATTGACTTGGGATGAAGTGATGGAATGAGGAGATTGGGCTCGTCACAGCAAGAATACTACGGGTGTAGGTGGGGGGTAAGTCTGTTGACAGCGAACCCGTAGTAGAGTTTCTTTGGACTAGCCTGGTTGCCTAGGCCGTTCCCGAGCAGGAATAGTGTCGTTATTTAAGCCATAATCATGCTAGTGTTCTAAATCTCAGAAGGAGGGCAGAAGGAGAAGAAGAGAAGTCGCAGACTGTGTTGACTGCATATATATATCAACTCTAAACATACATGCACCCGTACGTGTGTCTTCAACCACGAGGAATGGCCAGAACGGGCGAAGGTTGGTAAACTTTTTACTGCACGTACGTATGTGCCACGATGGTATTAACTACATGTAGTGCATTGTTACATGCAGGCCAGCTTTGCAACTGGTCTCAATGGACAGAATTCGAACGCCGCATCATTGCAAGACTAATTAAGCACAGGAAGCTTACCTTACTGATCATAGCATGACCCTCGAGCTCCCCATGACGAAAGATTCAAATCGGTTGGCCAATTGGTCTATATTACCCAACGTACTTCCATCTACAGATCAAGAGGCAGTGCAAATACTTGCAGCTTATTTATCCACATGTTGTCAGAGAATTGATTCAAAGATAACTAATAAGATCAGGAATGCTAAAAGAATTAGATCGGATAGGTATATGGAGTCACAAATCATAACTTTGCGCTCATAGCCTTCCTTGCGGCCCTCCTTGTGATCACACCTGTAGCTATATATGTGGCTTTACACCCCTATAGCTACATCTATAATAATTCCCTACACCTTCCCCTATGACTTTACCGTGGGTTAGAGGGAATAGATGAAACCCCGGAGAAAGTCGTAGAGGGAGCAAGAGTCTGTCTACATGTAATCTACTTCCACTCCTAATTAATCACCCAATCTCGGTCCGGGCCATGAATCTCCAAGGCCACGTGCACTCCACACTGAAGTACCACCCTTCAACAACATTGATAAACCAAATCTTCTCTGCAGGACCGAAGCAAGGTCTTAAGATTGAGTCCAAACATATAGCCACAACCCAGGACCTAGATAGATATAGGTCTACCCGTGGGATTAAGACATTAGTTCCGGACGGGCCCCTTATCTAAAGGGTACGTAGCATAGCTACAGACGGCCCGAGTGCCTGGGGACGAGGCCGGGTTGGAACCAGAGCCAAAACTACGCTGCTGGTATATTTCCAGCTGCATGTATAGCCACACACTCGGGCCTCTCTGGCCATAATCACGAGTATCCCAAACGGTATCCTCACCCCCAGACCAGACACACCTCACGGGCAGAGCGGGGCACTGCAACCATCTGCTCATGGGCATGTTGGGCCGGGTTCGATCATGGGTTATCACTCGTCAATCAACATTCGCCATCTGTATCAGCGGAACGCCGGCTTAAGGTCGAAAGCTGGTGGAGTATTCAAGGCGGTTCCCTGCGAGTCTTGTGCCAGAATCATACTTGATGTTGCACGTTTGTCGGAATACCCCCCCTCCTACAATATGCGCTAGTTGCTTCTGAGGAAGTTGCTCCGGATCCCAGGTGGGATTCATCTTTGCTACATACATGTATGCAGTGCCAGTGCGGCGCTTGTGGGGAGGGCTAGGATTCCGAGGTGGCTCATAGTGCATCATCACCCGGACTGGTTTCATGAACTGGGTCAACTGATCGGATCTGTTTTATGATTATTTGATTTGATTTGCTGGTTTGTTAGTTAGTTGGACTTGCTTTCTAGAGCTCATGATGCGGCCCGTCTACCTGCGATTCCACACATAGCTCTACATCTACCTATCTACTCCCCCTCTCCATATATATAGCTATCTCCCCGTGTCTGCCGTGGCGCCTATCGCCATCCCCACACACTCCACCCACTCCCACGGCCTCTCCACATCCCCCGGCAAGCAATTAAAATACTCCCACCCCATCACGCCCCCAAACCCCGGATAAAACTCCCCCAGCTGCATCAGCACCGCCTGCAGCGTGTCCATCCCCACCCACCCCGCCCCATTCCTGCCATTCGTCACAATCCCCGCCACCACCTTCTCGGGCGGCCACCCCTTCCTCACCACCGCCTCATACCCGCGCGTATCCTCCAGCGACCCCCACCCGCAGTAGAACTGCGTATTGTACCAGCCGACGCTCGCGCCCCGCGCCGCCTCCAGCGCCTCATACGAGAAGCCGCTGATGTTTGCGAGGCCCTGTAGCGCGGCGGCCACCGGCGCCAGCGTGACGATAAAGTCCGGGCCAAAGTCGGCCTTGAGGCGGTCAATCAGGCGCACGATGCCGGCCAGCGACATTGGCTCCTCGACGTCGAGGTCGACGCCGTGGGGCGCGTAGATCTCGAGCAGCTCGCGCAGCGGGGCGTAGTAGGTCTCGAATGCGGCGGCGTCGGGGGCGTCGAGGCGCGTGAAGGTGCCCTGGGCGGCGCCGCCGAGCATGAACAGGATCTTGATGCCGCGGTCCTTGAGTGCTGTGACCTCGTCCCAGAGGGGGTCGAACATGGGGTGTGCGGGGGGGTGGTCGTTGAGCGTGATGTCGCCGGGGAGGGCGTTGAGGTGGACGGCGGCGAGGATGAGGTGGGTTATGTGGCAGGCGGGGCCCCTGATCAGCGGCATGAGGGAGACGTAGGTTTTGCCGTCGTCGGTGTAGTGGGTTTGGTGGTAGAGGATTATGCGGGGGGTGGGGGCACGGGGCCATTGTGAGGGTGGGTGGCTTGGGGCGGGGTGCTGGCGGGAGGGGGTGGCGGCGGAGGTGGCGGGTGTGGTGGGTGAGGAGCTGGCGGAGGCGGTGGTAGAGACGGTGGGCTTGTGCGCGGGTTGTGGGCAGGCGGCGGAGGAGACGGAGCATATATGGGGGGTGGGGTGGTGAGGAGAGGAGAGGTGGGGTGAGGTGAGGTGGGGAGGTGGGGCACGGGGCTGGCTGGCTGGAGAGAGGTGCCAGCTCTCTGGTGACCCTGCATGATGTAGATGAATCAGCAAAGCTGTGCGGATCGTGGTGAAAGGCGTATCGGGAAAGTCGTTACTCGGTTTACTGTACTCGAGTGCATCAGTAGCCCAGTCGCAGTTGGAGGAATTAGACAGCTCTACCAATGACTTTAGTGCAAGCCTCGTCGGGTCTACATGATCCACCGACACCAGATCTAGCAGACAGAGAGTTAATCGACAAGACAGAACCGACTTTGCATTTGGATTAGACAATACATCTTCAACAATACATCTTCAAGGACTGAACTGCATTCCCTCAAGCGTTACTAGTAGGACAGCGTCTGTGTGTGTGCGTGTTTTGTTTCAGCTCGAGATCCTAACAAAAACCTTTACTAGAGCGTGGCGTTCGTAAGAAAGCATGCGTAGAAGTACATACATTTACACAAGACATCGGCTGTAGCTGTGCTTTTCCCCCCTCTTCTTTCGTGCCCTTTATCTATATGGGGAGGGGATACATGTAGTTATTGATGCACTTGGGAGGGGAGGGGAGGGGAGGGGAGGTTGTAAGTGCACGTGCAGTTAATTGTTGTTATTGCTCGGCATGTTTGTAATGCCATCAACTAATTTAACTATACAACGGAAACAGGTATGTGTATATAGATATTTGTAGGGCGCATCTGGCCAATCACAAGCAGCCCGAGAGCCAAGGGCTCTCTCTGCCGAATATTGGTGTAGGCATTGGCAGTGCGTACCCGTGGAAATACCCACACTTTTATCATTGATAGCGGCTGGCTAGCCCGCATCGGGCACGGTCGTGTATTTGTTCTTGGCGAGGCAGAGACAGAGAGACGAGTCCTTCTGTGCCTGGCAGGGTGCCTGTTTGTGCCTGGCTGTGGGGTATTTATCTGCCTTTCTCACCCAACTGCTGCCTACATGTAGTATACATGTAGCATACCTGGGGCACATCTCCGTGATGCACCCCGATGACGTCATGCGGCTCTCCCTCCCACTCCCAGTGCTGCTGACTCAGGCGTGTCTCGCAGCATGTGACCGCGCCCAACCCAGCCGGCGGCTTTCACATGCAAATTGACCGCTGATGCAAACGATGATGATGTCTGTTCTGTAGCTACTTGGACTGACTGACAGACAGACAGACAGACAGACAGGCAGGCAGTCAGTCTGTTGTCTGTGGACTGTGCAGGTACGCACATACATACATACATAAATACATGTAGGTACATATGTACACATGTGTACTTTTTCTCTCCCACAACGCATCCATCCATCCGTAAAAGAAAGGAAGAGGATGCTGGAGTGAGAGGAGAGGAGAGAAGGGTTTTACTTGATACCTAATACATACATATACACACATACATACTGGGCCTTTTACTCTGTCCTCTCTCTCTTCCTCGCACGCGTCTTGGTCGAATACCTGCTCCCTCTTCTTCCTCTCCCTCTCTCGCTCTCTCTCTCCCTTCCCTTGCACCCTGAGAGTGCACCGGAGGACACATTCTCTTATCCACTTCTCTCCTTTCATAGCCGGGCGAAAGAGACAACCAAGACCAGCTCGCTCAGGATACACTTCCCCTTCTGTAGTCGTCTGTCTGTCTCTGCATCCCATCTTTTTGACCATCTACACTACATACACTACATACACACATACACTACACACATACATGCAGACTGACAGACAGAGAGGCCTCCTACTGTCGTCATCTCCCTGCTGCTGCTGCTGCTGCTGCTGCTGCTGTTATCTGCTATCTGCTATCTGCCATCTGCGGCTCCTGCTTCTTCCGAGGCCGTAAATAACCTGATTGCCTGCTTGCTCCAGTCTGCTGGGAAGCCTGCAACTATCAAACGTGGTTTGCATGGCAGCCCTTGGTATGTAACTCAACGGCGCCAGCCACACCGGCTTATTCGTCATCTTCTCTTGTTCTCCCCCTCACCCATATCTCTTCTCCTCTCCTCTCCACTCCTGGAATTCTACTGCTGTCCATCTAGATAGCTACCCCCCCCTACCAATTTTATCAGATACCCATACCAGCCTCTGTTCAAGTCTCTAAACGTTCCCTCACAGATACGCCCTGGACGTTCTACATGTCCGACGAGCCCGCCCACGTCGCCAATGGCAATGGCACCACGGCCAACCCCCACCACTCGGACTACCACATCCAACCCACAGACCCCAATCCTCCCACAATCGCCTCCTTCGCGCCCATCTCCTCCTCCCCCGCCTCCCGCTCTCGCTTCCAGGTACACCAAAAGTCGCCTCTCCTCGTCGCCACCCCCCCGCAAATCACCCGCGCCCTCTCGCAGAGCTACCCCTACGTCAAGGCCGCAAACTACGTCCTCGGCCTGTTGACATGGACCACGTCCGACCCGTGGGAGTCGTTCCTCGTCGTCGCCGCCTTCTGGGCCGCCGCCCTCTACGGCGACGTCGTGCTCCGCTTCGCGGGAAACGTGTTCATCGTGGTGGTCCTTATCCTGGGCATGTTTCTGCGGCGGTACTATGACGAGCCAGCGAGTACGACGCTGGATGAGATCCTCGAGACGCTCAACATGCTGACCACGCGGATGAACATCTTCTTTGAGCCGTTTCTGCAGCTCACGCGGTGGCTGTCGTCCACAAAGACGGCCACGACAGCGACAACCCGCCCGGCGCTCACAACGCTGTTTATCCGCATCCTGCTCACCACGCCGCTGTGGCTGGCGCTCAGCGTGTACCCCACGCACATCATCACCGCCCGCCGCATCGTCCTGCTCACAGGCACATTGATCCTCTCATGGCACTCGCGCCCCGCCAAGGTGTCCCGCACCGTGCTCTGGCGCTCGCAGCTCATCCGCCTGGTGTGCAGCCGTCTTACCGGCCTCTCACTCATGCCGCCTCCACAGCTACCTGCTCTCCCGCCGCGCCACGTCTCCCCCTCCGAACTCAAACACACCGCCAGCACGCACAAATCCCAACCCTCCACCACCTCACCCGGCACGCACATTGCCGCCGCCCCGCGCGGAAACCCCGACAGTATCCACCCCGAGGTGTCCACGCCGCTAACCGCATCCATGGCCGGCGCATCGCCGGGCGTAAAGTTCACGTTTGCCATCTACGAGAACCAGCGGCGGTGGTTAGGGGTGGGCTGGACGTCGAGCCTGTTCGCTTATGAGCGTGCTCCCTTCACCGACGAGCATTTGCAGCCGGCGCCGGCGCCGTCGGAGTTTGTGCTGCCAGTGACGCCAAAGGGGAGCGGTGTGAAGTGGCGGTGGGTCGAGGGGGAGGACTGGCGGGTGGAGGGCGCGAATGGTGGTGGCGGAAACGGGGGAGGGAAGAAGCAGGATGTGAAGGATAAAGTGGGGTTGAATGGGGAGAGTGGGGAGGGGTGGGTGTATTATGATAACAAGGTATGAGCCCCCGCCACAACTACATGGCTATGGTGTTGTCTGGTGAGATTGACTAACAAAATGTGTGGAACAGTGGCGCGACGGCCGCAGAGGTGTCGATGGATGGGGCAAATACACGCGCCGCCGCAAGTGGTACCGCAATGCGGAGCTCGTCGAGGATCTGGAGGATGCTGGTGCGGCGGAGCTGCCGGCGGCCGAGGTGAAGGTGAAGCCGGAGGTGGTGGTGACGGACTCGGATGGGGAGATTGTGAAAAGGTAGTTTGGAGTTTTGGCGTGTTTTTTTTCCCTTTTGTCCTCTTTTGCTTCTTTTGTATCCGTTATATAGTAGGTTTTAGTAAGAATTAACTTTGTTCTGGTTCTGTTTTTCTGTTTTATGAATTTTTTTTTCTGGGCAGGCGTGGTTTGGTTTCTGGCGGATCGAGGGTGTTGGGTTGTGGAGGTATGTAGGTGTAGTGGTGGTGGTGTAGAGGACTGCGCACGTAAAATGGGATGGAATGGCTCGGCGCGGCGCGGCGGTTAGGTGGACAAAATTTCAATGCCACCAATCACCGTAGCCTGGATATCATATGATGTGCATTAATGCCATGCCGTGATGTTGTTGGATGGAGACCGAGGCCGAGAGCGAGACCGAGACCGAGTGAGAGGCTGTGATCCAAACCCATGTCGCATATCGTACATACATGCATTCTATAGCCCGAGCTTTGAAGTAGGCGCGGGGGCGGTTCACCGATAAAACGTGCATGTACATACGTAGGGAGCGCCGGGGGAGGAGACGTCTGAATCGATATAGCTATACCTACCTACCCGCCGGGCCGGGAGGGAGGTTGGTCTTGCGTCGTGAATTAGGGCCCTCATTAACTACATGTAGCCCGTGATCGTATCATTGGGGGGCGTATGGTAGTATATTGCATTTTACATGCTCACCAGTAGCTACATGTAGGTGGGTACATGTAGGTATCACCTTTTGTGTTTTGTGGATTTTTTTTTATTTAGTTTTTTTGGTTCTTGGTACGTAGTGTGTGTGTATATGTGTACTTTAGTATGTGATATGTATGTGTATATACATGTATTGATTGATTAGTGCTCTCAGCTCTCTCTCTCTCTCTCTCTCTCTCTCTCTCTCTCTCTCCCTCTCTCCCTCCCTCTCTCCCCCCCCCCCCCTCTCTCTCTCTCTACTAGCCGGCCGGCCTATAATACAATTCATGCAGGTTGAACCAGCTGTAAGGTGTATCTTATCTTACATGTATCTTAGCGTCTCCGAGAGCTCATCATTACTTAGGCCAAGTTAGTCTAGCTAGGTCTCTTGGGTATATGTAAGTAGGGCGAGACTCTTAATTTCAGGCCATGTTCCTTTGTGGTGGTGTCGCATCGTCTGTCGATTGCCGGCCTGCTATAGTAGAGGAATTCAATTAGTATGGGGAGATCTGCTGTTCGATAGTAGAGATAATTATGTAGATCTGTTAGTAAAGCCACGCCAGATTTGCTTTTTCTTTTTTCTTGGGTGCGCGGAGGGGATGAGTGATATCTCATGATTAAGAAATACCTGCAATAAAGAAAAGAAGACGAATAGATGCCGGCCGGCGGGGAAGAGTATCTTTTATTTTTTTTTACTTCATTTTTACATACGGACGGGTCTGGGGCCACGTTATGGGCCATTTGGAGAGGCTGTGTTTATGTACAGAATGGATAAAGAAGTCTTGGGGCCGTTCTCTTGCCCTCGAGGAAGGAAAAAAAAGGGGGGGGAGGGAAACATCACGATATTACAAGCACCAAGTAGGCTCAATTACAAGTAAGCGGGGGGGCCGGGGTGGTCAATATAACTTGCTTTTCCAATCTATAGTTATAGCATGCAACTAATGAATTACACAAAAAAAAAGTATATGGTTATAACCTGCATATCGATTCGCTCATTGAGAGAGATTTTGTTTCTCTTGAAACATGCTGTGTTGGATGTTAACATAGGGTATTGTGCCGGGTGGTGTTAGATTGTTAATCGGGTTTCTACCGGCTCCGGGATTCGGTTAATAGTTGGCTTTTAGAGACCTGGTGGCTGTCAAGGATATACACTTGCAGCTCGAACTGGAGAGACTCCTGACTGATATACGGGGGGGGCATCGGAAAAAAGGCACATATAGATCGATCGACCAGAGCAGATGTGCACTGCTGCTGCGCGGCTCTCGGCCCCTCCCGACAGGCAAAATATAGAGAAATAAGCCGCAGGGCGCCGGCTTGCCCGCACACTGGACCGATTGATATACATACGTGTATTGCCGGCCAAAGGCCGGAAACTATCCGTATTATAGTGTATTAGTTAATTGGCAGAGAATATCTCCCTTTTCTTTCTACATACTTTACTTGGTAAGATAGCTGCAGCACGCCCCTGGTGAATAGTTGCAAATGGTACATGTAGGTTTTTATACTGTCGTGGTCTGCAATGTGTATATATCGCTCAAATATCACGGCGTTTGGTTATGCGCTTCTGACCTTGCCCCCTCTAGGCTCTAGCTAGGCCAGCCTCCGAGGGGGGGCTAACCACTAGCACGTGTGAAATGTTGTTAAAGGAGATCCGGTTCCCGTGATATATGCGCACATAATCCTAAATTGAAAAGCGAGTGATATCCCATGATTATGTAACCACACAATCCGTCCTCCAAGTGGCTATGGGTTAGGGTTTCTATCGCGTCTTGGCGCAAGCCATTCAATATCCCTTTTGGATACTACAGAAACATAGGCGAGTGGCCGAGTGGATAAAACACTTCGGCTCCTCGTTAGGCTAGACACCGCGTGTTTGTGCCCCGGCAAAGGTCCTGGGTTCAAATCGGGGGTGGGAGTAGTACCCGCTGGGTGCAGTACTTTTTGCAGAAAATTAGAAATGTTCTGTGATGAAATATCGGCAAGGTTTTTTTTTTTTTGAGACCCACGGATTGTATGGGGATGCTACTCGGACGTCTATCCACGTTACCTAGAGCCACGCCCGGGCTATGCCATTGTTCTTATAGGCTGGATACATGTACTCTTACTAATGTCAACGGTATCACGATATTGAGCTGTAATAGGTTAACAAAATAAAAAGACTTCCTCCAAGCCTCACACAGCCTGTTCTGGTAATAATATATGGAAATATGACAAATGCGGATCAATTAGTGTATATTTTTCTATGGCGCATAAAAGCGAGTGATATTGTATGATTGCGCATTATTCACCCACATGTAGTAATGTCGCTCAATTTTTTCGGTCACATGAATACGTAGGTGAGGGTAAGAACTGGGATGCTCTCTGCCACTCTCTCTACGTGACCGAGGGACTGATAAGCGTGGCTAGTTCATACTGACCCAGCTCCGTCACGCTCTACTTGAAGTCCATATTCATTATTTCCAGACTGATTTGCTGACCCCCTGCTCTCGAGCCCGGATGACTCTCGGAGCCTAATTGATTAATAAATCAATTAATTATCCTGATCCTCCAACCATAGACAGGCCCCAACCCTGCCTTTTTAAGGAAAAACATAAGATCTTCTCGGACTAATTGTAGCAAAAATACCCTACGTAGCTACGCATACCCTTCCCACCACTGAGAAGGACTGATCCGTAATACGGGGAGAATCCAGTTAACGACGTCCGTTATACATAGAAAGATCGAGATTCTAGTGTTGTACACAAGTGATGTAATCACGTCACCACCTCCGCCGTTTTTCCTCAAAACACCCCACACATTCCTGTGGGCACTTAGTGCTTATGACTTATCATTAAGGGGTAGATATACGTACACAACGCCCTGCAGATGAAACTTAGGCCCGGCGCACATGTTCGTCCAGCGACGATCATGATCAGAGAGAGGAGGAATCCCGAAACATCGTATATGTGTGTCACGATCATTGAGTACTCACTATATACCCCGAGGAAATGTGATTTTAAAATTCATCTGAAACATATCAGGACTGCGTGTGCATTCGCAAAAGGCCCCACAAGCTAGAAGTACAACGTGAAATGATGGAATCGAGTCATATCTAGATAATACCCCCCTTGGTCACCTCAACTGGCCTTGTAAGCATGCGTATAGACTCAAAGATCTATCTATCATAACTACGATATGTATACTATAGCTATGTAACACTCTCTGCCTCGCCATAAATATTTCGCCTGAACCAGAATCCTCAACAGCTAATCGGAGTTAAGTCTGGCACATGCAATTATCAAATTCTGTCGTTCACTAGGGCCCCGGACGAGAAACTTGTTTTATGCGTCACCTACTGATATATGTAGTCATGTAGCATGTACATATGTAGGATGCGTGTATTCACCAAGGAAGGATTAAACGACAACAACCAAAAAAAAAAAATGATTGTAATAAGAAAAGAAAGAAATACCGCCCACACCCTCGAACAGTTGTTTACAAATATATGTATTATCTAAACCATTACTACCGCCTAATAAGCCTAGGGTAAGGGTATATACAATGATACTATTCCCAACTTTAGTTCACATGGACTAGCTCGGACTCTTATATCTATCCAATAAAAGATATTGGCAGAATGTTTCAGGATCCGCGCGCCGGCATTGGTAGACCAGATGTTTTTGAGTGCGCTAGCGAGCGGCCATATCTCGTCCTGCATACACCTTTAGACGGAAGCGACTCTCATAAGCACGGCAGTGGCTGAAAGTAAGCCTTACATAACTCTCGGGAAACGGCGGGAATATACAGCCACAATAAGAGATCGACTGGATGCACGTTGCCCAGGCATCTCCGGATCTTGGGATCATGCGCGATTGCTTTATAAATTTACTGGTTAGGCACACAATTACATCTTTTGCACAGGAAGGTATATCAGGAATCAGTTATCCACTTATGTCTCAGATGAACGTGGCCAATGTCTTTGCTGCACCGCCGATAGATTCACACACACCATCATCCTTCATTGGTAATTATATATAGTTTCATTCTCAACAATGAATATTGCAGATCCAGGTTGAGAATCGCCGAAACGGCCGGCAGATGTATCGAGTGCGGTAAGACCGAATAGATTTCTACCAGTAACATGCAGCCCTATTGATCTACATAGAGCAAGCTTAATGCCGCCACTGAAGTGTGCTTCACGCAGTACCTGGACCAGGAACAAGCCTAAGGCTTATCTAAATCAACCACTGAGGTTTGATTCTAAAGTTATTGTAGTGCATGCAACGAATCCCCGTCATGACATCCCTGAATAATGCCATCCAAATGCTCCACGACAACAGCACCCCACAGATGCTTATTCTTGTACCCCGCCATATCCTCTGGATAAGCCTCGATCTGGGCTTTGAGTATCCTTGCAACATCCCTATCTTTAGTGATGCTTTCTACTGGAGTAATATACGTTCGAATCCCGAACAATAGGGCTTGGGTCCGTGGTAGCCGTTTCAAGGTCTGCCTCTCAACTCGAAGGTAGATATCACCAATAGTAAGTTTTTCCGAGCTCTCAGCCCCAATGCTGTGGGTCCTAAAAAGTTCATACGATATATCTAGGTTGTGATTAAATCGCTGGATTGGCGAGGTAACCTTCAGCTTCGAGAAGAACCGGTCCATGGATTTTGCGATCCTAGGTTCGTATTGTGGGACATTCCCAGCGTGGATGCGATATAAGCTATGACCAATACGCTCCGCCAGTCGCCAGCCCGCTACATATGCACATCGTTGATTTGTTAGCTAATTATGAAAGTGCTGCTTATTTTAAAATTAAGTAATGTAAGCAATGAATCAATCAATACTCACAAGGAAAACACACGGCTCCAGCCCGCAGGTGATACTCATCTCCTCCGCCCTGTGTGTCCTTTTGCATAATGACCCAGTCCTCAGTGCTCAACAACCCCATCACTTCTAACGGGTGCGTCTTCTCCTTCCACACCTTGGACTCCCTCCGTAGATCCCAGTCCTCACCGGTGACAAGATTAATGATCCCGCGCTCCGTCTTCTCAAACATCCCTGGATATCGTTTGGGCAAAAAATCTACCAGCATCTCTAACGATTCGTAAGATGCGTCCTCCGAGCCTGGCAGTGACTGTATAGTCTCTGAACGCTCTCGAGAGAATAAATGTCGTTTGTAGGCCAAGCGATCGAGGTAGGTTTTGTCGAGCTCGATCCAGTTCTCGGCAGACAAAGGCTTAAGCCCTTTGCCGCGTGGTCAGTGGATTCGCATGCATGCGTAGAAATTCACCATACCCATGCTTAGAAAGTATGGCCCTCCTTTGAAGGGTCTGTACGGGGCCTCCTCCATCTGGGCCCAGTTAGAGCCCATGGAATGTGGTTTGATCGTGGAAAAATCGCAACCTGTAGGCTCCGCTACAGAATGGTTAAGAATCTGTTATTAAGATAGCTATCTGATAGTGTATACACATGTAGTTAATATTGGTCGACCTACTCTTAGTACATTCTCTAGTCGGCAGCTTTTTTCTTGGTGTCGTGCAGAAGAAAATGACGTATACCGATGCGGCTATGAGAAGCACACAATATATCCAGCTTTCAAAAGTATAGGAGACTCCTCTGATGGCACCGAGTAGGCTTTCAGAAATAGAGATAACGGACATCTCTTATCTGTTAATCAACGTTCCTAGTGTGGGGTAATGGTGTAGCAATGAAGCATTACAGTCCGGAAAACAAGGGTCGACGTTGGGCACGTAGCGCTAACTTCATAGTCAGCAGAGCGATTTGCGGCTCTTTGTTATTTGGAAGCTTAAATACCCGCGCCGAGAAATTTAGGGCCGAGAGATCTATCTACAACGTCAAACCGGGGGAGGGTTAGAACTTCATAATACTTGCTCTGCCCTACATCTTACATGTGCTATACATATTTGTATCAACATCATAGTAGTCTCAGTATGAGCAAGTTCTAGCGAATAGGCCAGCCCAGCTACAGTTAGAAAGGGTTTAATTTTCAGGTCTGCATAGAGTATATTACATCGATTACATACCATATCCTAGTCGATCCACTGAATTCAATATGTACCTTAATTTAATTGATTATGTCACATAGGGACGCCTTGACAAGGGGCTCATTGGTAGGGGAGAAATGCACAGTACTGTCACAGTCAACCCGACCTTTGATGTTTCTAGAAGCATAGCGTCCGCCGCCACCAACTCGAGAGAAAAGCTTAGCGACGGAATCACATGGAAAACTAATATAACAGTTGCTTTTTTTTCTTCTCGTTCTTTTCTTCCTTGCATTTTTCTATGTCTCATTTCCTTTGAGTATGTAACACTCTGGATCCCAGCGAACTTGTGAGCGATTATTCTTTAAAAAAAAAAATATAATTGAACTGGTTATTAAGCTATCGAAATTTAGGAAAATAAAGCAAAAAACTCCTAGTCATGATACAGCCGTTGTCCATACAATCACTCCCATAAGCAACCTCCCTTTTATCTATTCCGTTCCCTGCCCATGCCCATAAAGAAAACCAACTTTTTTTTAAAAAAAAAAACCTTCCCATAGACCGATAAATACCCAAGATAATAATAAAGAAAGAGAAAAATATACAGGATAGAATGGAATTGAGAGGAAGGGAAGAAAGAATAAATAATAAATAATAGATAATAGAGTTAAGGAATGAGAAGCCAGTAAATGGCAGTAAAACGACCAGAGGGGCCTAGAAGCAAAGAAAGTAATGTATGATGTAAAATGCACTGAAGGGAAAGCAATTTTGACTGGTTAAGGCATGTTTGGCGGGAGTGAATAAGCTCTGCTTGGTGGTCTGACATCGTTGTATGGAACCTCCGGTACCGGTGGCTGCTCAAAGTCTTGACCTTCCACATCTACCATACTTGCAACCGCCGTGGCAGGCCTAGACTTTTTGATAATAAACGATAACTGTGGCAATAGTCCCCTCTTAGGACATTGAGTTTCGGTGATGAGCTCGTCTACATCCTCACGAAGCAAGTTCATTTCATTGACCAGCTATTGAGAAGAAACGTCAGTAATAGGCCTTGAAATGATGATCTCTATAGATATGAAGGGACTTACATCTGAAAGTCTTCCTAAATCGGAGAAATTCCTCTTGATAATAACTTCTTCTGCTACAATCTTGGCCGAGAGGAACGTCTGATATTCGCTAAGAACGGAGGATGATAGAGATTGGTTTCGAGGCATGAATAGTCTAGCACTAAGCGTGTGAGATATCACGAGAAGGTCGTTGCAGAGCGATGCCAACAGTTTTAGTCTCAACCCTTCACATGTCCCAGACCTAGCCATAACCGGTATCCCATCATTCTCGCCGATAACCAGGATCATTACATCCTCCACCTTTTCAAGGATCCTCTCAAACCTTTCATATGGCCAGTGTCCAGAAAGCGAGACTTCGTATACGGTAGCTGGCAATAGCAACTTAGCAAAACTAACTCTACTAGAAGCTTTCTTCGCCATATCGTCGAACTTTTCTTGGAGACTTGGATATTGCGAGCTAGCCTCGATGGCAAATAAGAGATGGTGTAGCCAGTCAAGGGAGTGCGAAATGCCCTTCACTAGGTGACTTCTGGACTTGAAAGGGAACAGCATAAGATGCACCGCCATGGCAACGACGACACCTACAGGAAGTGTCAGAATTCTCCTTGCGAATGCAGCAGAGACATTTCCGTGATCCGGAAAGACAGTTGCGACACCGAGTATAATGTTGTATGCCAGTGCAAATACTGTTCCTGCTTTCATGTATTTAGGATTTGTAACGAGACATCCAACTATCAAACCAATGATTGGGGTGAGACAGATCGAGATGTAATAATGTCCCAGTCCAATCGACATGACGGCC
Organism: Morchella sp. 2016-41; assembly: GCA_024713855.1. Lineage (NCBI taxonomy): Eukaryota > Fungi > Ascomycota > Pezizomycetes > Pezizales > Morchellaceae > Morchella > Morchella sp. 2016-41. The sequence goes on from JAMGZD010000003.1 coordinate 397,787, forward strand.
CAAGCCGAAAATCCACCCATCAAGGCACCAAGGAGTTTCATTCCAGCTGTCCTGAAGGTCATCCCTCGTGTGGTTTCCATGGCCACCATGGCGGAAATAAGGGCCCATTGAACCCTCAAGTCCTCGTACCAAATGTACCATCTTTGAATAAAAGCGGGGAGAGATAGAAGACCCATGACGACAGCAAACTTGATTCCGTATTTTATATGGCGAGAGTTCCTTAACGAGCTCAAGAGATCAGAAAGAAAGATGCCAAAGCGATCCAATCGAGTTGTTGCTTCACGAAGCATCAAGTCCTCGTCCTCATCCGTGTCTATGGCATCCCGACTAGACTCCTCCCCTTCCTCGGTGGCGGAATCCTCTGTTTCTACTTAAAGTTAATGATCCTGATAGAAGAAGCTAAGGCAGGGACGTTTGTGAATCTTACCTCGATAGATTTTACGAGGGAGCCATAGGGTTAGTCTCTGTTTCTTGATACCTTCAACAATCACAGAAATATCCGTTACAAGGTCAAACATTTCCAACACAATAGTATTAACTTGATCTCGATAAGCTGCTTCTTCAAGCTTTTTTGTGCTTGATACCGAGCGTTGGCCAGATTCGATGTCCCATTTCTCCGGGATCTCATTAACTTTAGCCCAATACTTTTCATGATCAATCACGGAGGTGACTTCATGTCCGCGGAACATCTCCCCAATCCTTTGAGCCATTGAGTCGAAGATTTCCGATGTGCTAGCAAAAGTATCGTCAACTGTTTCTTTGGCAGCAGACATGCTTTCTCCTCTTGTGGCCACTGTCACGGAAGAAGTGCGTGTTGAATGTATGATTGCAGGTGGAAAGAGATCTTCAAAACGACGTCTAAGGTTTGGATAGAGTCGGTTTCTCCTTCGCATGGCAGAATTAAATATCCGTGCTGCAGACACCAACTTGGCCAGGGCCACATCAAAAGGAACGAATTCTGACGATGGAATCCTCGAAATAGAGATTTCATAACTAGCCTCTCGTAGAGAAGCATGGATCTTTGAATGAGCGTTCTTGAGTGAAGTGATATCAATCTCTTGGCCCGAGTCTTGCCTCAAAGCCCACCGGACTGACTCCATCATACTTTGTGCTGCCTTTATCCCACCGATTATATCATCTCGAAGGATAGAGGAATGATCTTCAGGCCAAAAAACGAAACCGACGACCATAGACACACAGGCTCCGAATACCATAACGTAGAAGAAATTCCGGAAAGTTTGTCCGAAGGTGTTGACGCCTCTAATGATAGCAAACATGTTGACAACCATGCCTAAGACTACACCAAGATAGAGACGAGGGAACTTAGAGCGGATGTATCCGCAAAATGATGAGATCAAAACGAAGGATAGCCATAGAAACGCTCGGCGGCCGAAGATAATGTTCTCCTCATCTTCATCCTGGATTAGTGCGGCAAGAAAGAGAACCAAGTTTGAATATGCAAGGGCTATTAGGACGCCTATTAGTCCGATAGCTGTAGCTACAAGCTGCCCTCCAATAGTCTTGACGGGAAACATGTAAATAGCCTGTATATTTAAAATCACCGGTTAGCATGTCTGATAAAAAGAAGAGGTAGCACTTGGTATGTACTTACAACTGTCCCTAGCAGAAACGGATTTGCCCCATGGAAATTTGAGAATATGGGAGGCAATGTAAAAGCCACGGCGATAGTCAAGGACAAGGAAATCTTAAGAATACGTTTGTTGCGTTTTGGAGAAGCCACAAGACCCCAGAAGAGAGCTTGGAGCACATTGATGATGCCCCAAACATGCTCTTTGAGTTGTGCTTCTTTGGATAATGGTGTATCGGTCATACTGAAGTTTCAAAAACTGTTGTTAGTGATTTGTACCAAATAGTCGCAATATGTAAACTATATTAATCATCCACAACTCCAAAAACTTACCGTATGTTAGATACCGAACGTGGGGGAAATTAATACTGCTATTGGCCCCAGTATGGCCTGTTGGATGTATCTGCTGAGGCTAAAGGAAGATACTAAAGTTAATGGTAATTAGTATCTGATAATGATGGCAGAGAATACTTGTTCACTTTTGGGGCGGCGAGGTTATGATATATGTACCGCAAGGGGGAGGTTCCCTGCTTTTCAGGCATGTCTCACGGGGGGAAAGAGTCAAAGAGTAACTGGCTTATGCTGGTAAGGAAATGTTTCTATCAATTTCTCTTGGTATGAATTGATCAAGCATGTAGCGGCAGAATAATGCTGTAAGTGATATCACGGTCCTCCTGTCTCAGTCACAGTCACTGGGGGGAAAAATTTGCGGCTCCTGGCGAGTTGGGAGTCGGGAACTGGAACAACGATAATATCTTTCCGTTCTCAACCTATCATGATCATGCGAAAGAGTTATACCAAGACCCTAGTGAGTATGTGGTATATCCCTACGACGATCATACATGCCGGCAATTTTGTTTGCCTGTTGGGGGCGAGAAATACAGGCGTACTATTTTTTTTATTTTGTATGGGCATACATACAGCCATACAGTGTCGTCATAGAAATTCTAGGAAGGAGGCGCATAGTAAGTGCTGAGTATTTTGAGGCTTTGGTTTTGAATTTCCTTAGGGAGTAAAAGGAGATGAAAAGCAATGGAAGTGGCGGAGCCCCAGCTTACATGACCCACGGGTTTAGCAGCCACGCGAACGCATCGAGCTCATTATCTGTAAATATTGGTACCGGAACAATTTGCTATTCGCTGCACCGGGGCCAGATGGCTGGGATGGGCCGAATCTGGCGTATCCCAGACGACGCTAGGACTTACGCGACGTACCCCCCTGTAGTCCCGACAAACCAAGTCCTATGTAACAGAGTTACATATCCCTACACCCTGCACAGCTGCGAGGACCTAATCTCTCGCACCGAGTAAACTTGCAATTGGCGAAGTTTGATATAGCGGAACTTGATGATCTGGGGTGTGTGGAGGGCATGAGTGTGTCCTCTTGCTAATCCCCTTGATTGCTAGATATGCACAGGTACCTACATGTATGTATATACCCCAGTTAACTACTCGCAACTAGATCTATCCACAGACGCCCCGTTATTACACGAACGATATTAACGTTTGTTTGTCACGGCGGATCACGCACACATACAGCACATGGTAGAATACCTCCTGGCATGCCTGCCTACAGGTGGTAGTTACACCACAAAAGCAATACTATCTGCGTAGAATCTCAACGACGACATTGCACCTCACCCCACAGACTTCTCAGACAGCCTTTCGTAGCTACGTGGTTGTTAATGGGGCACGTGTCAAGTAAACATCTTCAGGAATGGTGCACATCCCGCCGCGACTGGCTGGGCTACAGATAAGTGCAAGTGCAAGCGTAGATTCCCTAAACATGTGTATATATGTATGTGGCTAATCGCAAATACAGCTATGAAATTCATCCGATCCCCGCGAGTCCTGGAAACCCATTTTAGGTTTCGGTGACGGTTATCAAAGGATTTATCATCCTCAATGGGAGTTATGCTACCCTAGTGCGTGACGTGGAGTAGACAAGATAACCTGTGATTACTTCGACCATACTGAGATAGGACTTATCCGACGCCACACCCGTTTGAAAACAACGGGCCGCCGGACAGAAATGGTTGGGTTAGGGCCAAGAAGAGCTTGGCAGGTGTTGTATTCCCACTTGATAACCCATATTTGTCTCATTGAGCCGAATGTTCATGCCAAGTAATTGCTTTTTCAGTTCAAATGGGTAATTCACGATATCCACATTTGAATTATCAAGCGTTGCTTCTGCAGATTTGACAACGTGAAGTGCTTCTCAACAGATGCAAATTAATGAGATTATGGGGTACTGTGGTCTGAGGCAAGTTGATACCCTAGTTCCACTATTTACGACGAATATCGTGAGAGACACTGTTTTGGCTATTTAAACTTTTAGGGTGGCTATATTATCTGCTCCCTATAATTCAACTGTTGGGTTAATAATACTTATAAGGCTGGTCGTCGTTTATCTTTGCTACCATTTATAGTAGTCGAGGCAGTGATGGGTTTGCATGACTTGGCGTTGCGCGATGCCGGAAAAATATTTTCCCGTTGGTTCGTTCAAAAAGCCACAGCTGGAGATAGGCACATGCATAATAGAGACCTACTAAGTAATGTGTGTATCTTTTGTTGTAACCTCAGCCAAGACTTAAGCTTACCACCCTGAATAGACCGGATATTGAGCGGACAAGTTGGTGATTGCGGTAAGCTTAAGTTAAGAAGAGTCTAGAAATCCTCGTAAAGGCCATTACTAAATAGCGCTAAGTTTCTAACCTATGGAGATCTATTGGAGATAGTTCCCTTGAAAGTCTGGGCACTGAATTCCCTGCCGGATCTCCGAGACGATCTTCAGGCATGGGTTTGTGTGGACGACAAGGCGAATCCTTGCACGTGATCGGCATGATTCTCGTGATTATTGAGAAATACTCAAATGTTTCCTATTGTTGAAGCTGAAGGGGTCTTCACTTCGGCACGGAGGTCTTCTCTTGAATCAGCCTGGCGCAAATACCTTATGACGCGTGGTCCTCCCCCCACGCCTGTTTCGTGCATGCCTCATCCTCGAGACATGACTTTCCAGGTTTCGGATCGCTGTTAAATGGCTCTGGGTACGTGCTCTGACGAGTCTTATTCCCTAATTCTATTCTGACAGTCTAGACTTCGAAGCCGTTCGGGATCCTACACGAGGGGTATGCACAGTCTTACAAATAGAAGGAGATATCTACCTATCTTTGATTATTGTGGGATGAAATATCTACATATCTATAGATACCTACATGTATGCATCGTTGTGATAGATAAGGTTTCCCTCCAGAGATATGTCGCGCATTGCCGACTTTGAATATAATAAACCCAACCCGGGTACCCTCACACATAACTAGTGTATATACAATTTACACAGCCTTGCTTATATTCCTCCTTGTACTCACAAAATCTGAGTAACTACCCCATATATTTTACACCTTGCTCGTTCGTGATCGGTTGTTTCTTATTTCCCGAGCGAGCGAACATTAATTTGCCGAATAGGGATACCCCAGCGTTACGCGCGAGAGAAGGATCAAGGGGACGCCGTATATGTACATACATATGTATGTGCATCTACGCGTAGAGTACACAATCTACGGAGTTTTTTCTTAACTTGATCAATCCCAGGATTCCTGGGCATATGCACGATACAGGCAGTTGGACTCTTGAGCTCCGAAATCGAGAGACTCTTCCCGACCACGAATTGTCTTTTTTTTTGTTTTTTTGTTGTTTTTTGTTGTTGACGTATGCATTGGTTAATCGTCATGATCTACGGTTTAATGCCAATGACTGGTATTCATGTTAGTAGCCGAGGATATATAATGCTAGTCTATAGCTGGACAGCGTTTTGGATATTGCGAATCCCGGAGGCAAACGGGACCGTAGAGAGAAAGTGGAAAATCAAGGAGGAAAAAATAATAGAAGGCCAGTTACACGAGGAACCCACATAAACCACAGAGTATGACCAGCTGAACTCATAGTTTGAGTTTTGGGGCAAATTTTCCGTCCCAGCTTTTGAGTTTAATACAGAATTTCATGTCACCAATATGCGATACAGATATACCGTAATGAATCAAGAGGAGCACACAGGACCTAGGCTTAGCAAAGCCAAGGTTTTTTTTTTTTCTCTCTGAAGGGAATAATAACTTCATAACTCAGACCATGCTTGTACTCCGTAACAATGCTTTTCCCGCACAAATCAGGCTCGCCGGTCCAGGGTAGTTGCCGTTTTCAAGGAAAAAGCGCAGTTATCGTGTTTCCCGAGATTTCGATTTGGATGTTCATTATTCCCGGGGGGAGGGGGGGCGTTAAGTCGTTGCGCTCATACCCTTGAGGGTTCATCAAACCTGAGATTCAAGAAAAAACGATTCCGAAAAGCGGCTATTAGACTTTTATGGGGTGGGTTTAGAACTTGATATCTCAAAAACTAAAAACTAATCAAGCTATGGTACTAGCGGAGTGAAGACCGGCAGGGGGGCTGTGCAGCAGCTAGAGGCTCGGGTTTCATGTTAAGGGTAGATATCGGCATAGTTGCAGTGGAGATCATTAGTCCCTATTCAAACCTACACAGGTTTTGAAATCTGCTCCCACCAGTTACGCCCTTCGGCATTGAAAACTCGCTGAATTCGCTAAAGGTAGAATAATGCTTGTTTTATCTTGGTTCTCACTTACATCAAAAATGACTTGAGATTTCGCGATGAGCACTAATTGTCTTTGGGCCAGATATCGAGATATCGAGATATCACTTGGCTAAACAGCTAGCTGCGTCATGATATATGATTCACATATTTTCGTGATAATCGGAAAAGAGAAAGCATAGCTTCGTCACTATACCTGTGCGGGGTATGATAAACTGCGTCCGCTGACCAAGAACCATCAAATTGGCCATGGTTCATGGTTCTCAGCTCAATCTATAACGTTTGACAAATTCGATTTTCGTCGATGCAATTATCTGCACCAAAACTCACTCGGAATAACAATTAAGCTCGGGCGAAGTTAAATTCATGATCCTTGTTAAATGCGCCAGCTTACGCGTACCTACTGAATTTCTCTATTCTCTCCCGTAATTTGATTTTATTGAAGCCCTTCGAGCCGACAAACATGTTGCCCTTAAGGTCCCAATGCCAGGGGACTCGGCCCCACAAGTTTCCTGGTTTTATTATACTTTCCCCACTATTTCTAAGTTTCAACTCCAAGACAACATTATCTAACACCTGCTTTTTGGAATACATACACACGTCCTCTTCCATCTCACTGTCATCACCCCTACATTTTTTGTTGAAACTCAATCAAGCGAGTGACATCCTATGATTGTTTGCTGATGTTCGTTTTCATCTCGGCGAACTAGCCCTAATTACGCGGGCGCGGCGCGCGATTGTCGCCCGACCGACGGCCGGCAACGGGCACTAAGAAGAATGGGGTGAGACAACACAACAAACGAAACCCCGGCCGGCAAGATCCGGAGGAGCTGTCCGTGGCAGAATTTAAGCACAGAGATCGCGGGTTTCCCTCCCACCCCATTCCGTGATCGCCGAACGAAGAGTACTTTACGTTATCTCCCCTTTCTTTCTTTTGTTCTATGGCCTCCTCTTTTTTCGAGAGTTTTTCCTTTGATGGCCCATGGGCAGTACACATTTCTAATTCCAATTCTAATCGAAATTCCAATCCTGATTACTGTATCTAGACCAGTGTGCCTGCGTATGCCGTCTGGCTAGCCAGCTATGGGAAGCACTGACATTTAAATTCGGTTGTGCGGGCCAGAGTAGCTATTCGTTAGGTTCGTCACTTTCATTAGGCAGGGTCGGTGATGTTGAAGATTTAACCACAGCAAGCATAGGTTTCAGGGGATCAGGCTGAGGGGGAAGTCTAGTTCCAAAGTCCGTGAGCTCCTTCTACAGTCAGTTTGCGGGGGGGAAGGATCGGGATGGGGTGTGGAAGAAGAAAGAAGAAGTAAGAGGTTGGGAGAGACGGTCTGAGCTCACATCCAGGCCGACATATGTAGGCAAGAAGAGCATGTCAGTACCCTGCCCACTTTATCAGATTCCTCTCTGAAGTTAACATACATAAGCAGTCAAGTCAGATGATTCCCCATCGTTCTGTCCGCCCACCGCCCACCGCCCACCGCCTACCGCTCACTCTCGGAACCTCGAAGGCTACCGTCGGTCCCCCCCATGGGTGATGTACCCCGAGCCCAGGTGGTAATCCCGGGTACATACAAGCAGGGGCGGGGGGGGCGTCGAAGCGATCGAGTGCGATGCGGTGCAGCGGGCCCTTTTGTCTCTCAGTCTCTGTCTGTCTCGCCCTCGCTCCCTCTCCTTCGCTCCGTCACTCTCTGCGCTGCGGGGACGGAAGCTGTGATGGATGGATGATGTATGATGTATGATGCACCCCACGAATGCACGAATGCACGCATCCAAGTGGGAACCAACCAGAATATATATACTGCACTCTCCACCAGGAGAAGGCGAATCAAAAAACAACAGTCCCGATCAATCGAGAAGAAAAAAAATTTAAAACCCGCGCTCTGTCTCCCAACTCGAGACCTAAGGTCGCAGAGGAAAAGAAAAACCTCCGAGATTCATGTCATGTGGCTACTCTTCTGTAGCTAGGCAGGCAGACTAGTGCTGTTCTGGTGTACCGGCAGGTACATGATACACGACACACCAATGGGCTGCAAGGGTAACAATCGGTCCACAAGCTAGGCACGCAGGCGGTTACTCTAGTTATACGAGAGAGTCAGGTCAAGTCCATGGTTGTTTCTTCTGTCTGTGTAGAATAGACGATGTCAATTAAGTCTGTCACTGCTACTGACTCTAGCACCATACAAGACTATACCATAACAAGGGACGATTACTCTATGTATGTACGAGGAGATGCTTCCTGGAGTACTGGCAAGCGAGCGAGCGAGGGCTAGGCTAGGACCCCCTCGGCACCTGATGGTTGATAATTGAGCGGCATCGGGCAGAGGCTTGCCATGCCTAGCTGGCCACCCATGAACTGCGCGGTTTTGAAACCCGACGATGGCGGGGTTCGTGCCGGTAGACACAGGTACCGCCGTAACTAACATACGCATGGTGTTGCGCCATGGAGTTCATTGTTCTTTCGTTCTTCCTCTCCCCGCCGGCTGTCACCTCTCATCATTTCAGCAGTTCGTTCATTCTACCAAGTACTGCATGTTCAATTGTTTAAACAATTCAGTTGAGTTCAATTAAAAGACTATCCACAAACTCGAGTCTCAAACCGCAAGACAAAACACAATCAGAAAAAAAAGCGCAAGCAAAGATAATTGTAACAGTAATTTTTTTGATTGGAATATAACTATATTCGTGAATTGCATAATAGCAGAAAAATAAGGACTCCTTTTTTCTTTTTACCGAATAATAAAAATGAGAGAGAGAAAAAATCGCAGCGAACAAGTGAAAAATAACCCATACCCCTCCCACCGAACCCTCACAACACAATCAGAAAAGAAAAACCCATCAACTACTAAACATCTTCTCAAAAGAAGTATCATAGACCCTTGTGCACCAAACCCATCAATCTTATAAAAAAAACAATGTAAAAAAGTGATAAAACATATAACGTTAGAAATGGGGCGTGAAAATAAAGTAAGGACATGAATGGTAAAAGCCGCGCAAAAAATCAGAAACAAAGGAGAATGTAAATAGGTGTTACCGAAAGGGCTGTGGCAGACGGAACATACGAACGTAAACAACTAAATCGCAAAAATAATAGACAAAACGGTAAGGGGAGAGCGGATTGAATCTATTTCTTTCCGCCCTTCTTCTTTCCGCCCTTGCTCAGGCGCTCCTTCTTGGAAAGCTTCTTCTTCTTCTTCTGCACCTGGGTGCTCTTTGGCTTGACGGCGTCAACAACCTCCAGTGTCTGCTCGGCCTCCTGGACTTCTACTGGTGCCTCCTCGGCAGGTACTGGGACCTCCTCGATGACAACAATTGACTTCTCGACAGGTGTAGGCTCAACGATCTCCTGGATTGCGACGACCTCCTCGACCTTCTCGACAACCGGGGTGGCGACGATCTCCTCAATGATGACGATCTCCTCGGCCTTCTCGGCGACAATGACAGCTGGGAGCTCGGGAACGGCGACCTCAACCTCTCGGACTTCGATCTCAACGGGTGCGGCGGGAACAAACAGCTCAGTCTTCTCGGCGACCTCCATGACAAGCTCGGGAACCTCAGTCTTAACGACCTCTGGGACGACGAGCTCGATGGTGGCCTTCTCCTCGACAGCCTCGACAGCCTCGACCTCCTCAACGGCGGCCTCAACCTCCTCGACGGCCTCAACCTCGACAACGGTCTCCATCTTGTCCAAGCTCTCGACCTTGAGCTCACCGCCCCACTCGCCGTCGTTACCGCCGGCACTGCTGATTGGGCTGAGAGGTGGGCTGCGCTCATAGTCGTAGTCGCCCTCCTCAGAGTGGCTCTCAGAGTCAGAGCTGTTGCTGGCGGAGGTCTCCTCGGTCATTCCCATGGCCTCGGACTGCTGGGCCCAGGCGCGGATGTTCTTCTGGAGGCGGGGGTCGCGAATCTCGCGGATGCTGTACTTCTGGCTGATTCCCATGGGTGGGCAGGAAACGGGTCTCTCGGGGGCCTCGAAGGTGACAGTCTCGGTCTCTGACTCAGTGGTAGGTGACATGATCTCCTCGGTGTTTGACTCGTTGTCGGAGGCATCATCTACAGAGTTGGAGGCGGCGTTGGAGTCACAGTATGATGAGTTCAAAGATTCGACAGAGCGGCAAGAGCAGAGCTGCTTGACGGGCATTGGCTCGGCGAACTCGGTGGGGGCAGCACAGGACTCGATGGCAATTGGCTCGGCGACGGCGGCAACCTCCTCGACGGGGTATGTCTGGGTCATGAAGCGGGGGAGCATGGAGGCATTGAATGGAGTGTGGACAATTTCGATCTGGAGGAGGCAATTATTAGCATTACCGTTTTGGGTTGCAATAGTAGGAATTATTAGCTGTGCTGCGATGCTTACCTTCTCGACAACGGCAACGGATTCGACTTCGACTTCAGCGACCTCGACAGCGGCAACGATCTCCTCCTCCTCAACGGGGACGGCGGTGACAACGATCTCTTCCTCAACCGGGAGTTCGATCTCGACAACCTCGGGTTCTGCGACAGCGACCTCTTCAACAATCATTTCGATTTCAGCAGGCTCAGGGATGGAAGCCTCTACGACTTCCTCTGGCTCGGAAACAGCGATCTCGGTAACGGCAGCAACGACGGGTTCGGGAACAGAGACGGCCTCGATAACCTCCTCGACGGGGGCAACGATTTCCTCAACTGGGACAGCGACTTCAATGACCTCTTCGACGGGAGCGGCGACTTCAATGACTTCCTCGGCAACTTCCTCGACGGGGGCAGCGACTTCCTCGACTGGGGCAGCGACCTCGATGATTTCCTCGACGGGGGCAGCGACTTCGATGACTTCCTCGACTGGGGCAGCGACCTCGATGATTTCCTCGACTGGGGCAGCGACTTCGATGACTTCCTCGACTGGGGCAGCGACCTCGATGATTTCCTCGACTGGGGCGGCAACTTCAACGGGGACAGCGACTTCCTCAACCTCTGCGGCGACCTCTTCGATCATCTCGGGCTCGGCAACAGGGGCAACGACAACCTCTTCGACGATCTCGGGCTCGGCAACAGTGACAGTCTCGACAACGGGCTCGGCGACAACGGCAACCTCTTCGATAATCTCTTTCTCGATGACGGGAGCAGCGACGACAACCTCGGGTTCGGTGACAGTAACGGTTTCGGTGACGGGTGCAGCAACTTCCTCAATGGCCTTGGACGATTCGACAACGGGGGCAGCCTCGAAAACCTCTGGCATGGCAAACATGGCGAAGGTCGGGATCATGGCGAGCTGAGTGGACATTGGGATGCATTCTTCTTGTTCGGTGACGGCGAGGACTTCCTTCTCTGGGATTGAGACCTGTTCGACAACCTCTACTTCGGTGGCCTTGACTTCAGGAACTGAGACGATTTCGAGGACTTCCTTCTCTGGGATTGAGACCTCTTCGACTACAGGGGCAACGATGGCAACGACTTCCTCAGGAACGGCAGCCTCGACGACGGGAACTGAAACAAGGACGGGGGCGGCAATGGCCTCGGCCACGGCCTCCTCAACAACTTCGGGCTCGACAACGGTCTCGACCACGGGCTCAACGACTGAAACCTCCTCAACAATCTCTGCTGTGGGGGCAACGATAAGCTCAGGGACGGGGGCGGCCACGATAGTCTCCACAGCAACCACGGCCTCTTCGACCTTGGGCTCTGCAACAACAATGGGAGCTGCAACAACTGGTTCGACCACCTGGGTAGGAACCTGTTCAACAGCCTTGGGCGCTTCGACCACTGGGGCCTCAGCTACGACTGGTGCAGCTGGCTCGACGGCAGCGACATCCTTCGATGGCGCCGGCGCGGGTGCCGCAGCGGCGGCGGCGGCGGACGATGAGGGTTCTGAAGAGAATCTCTTTTGGACTACATCAACAACCTTTCCTTTCGTCTTCAAAACAAAAAGGGGACAGCAGTTAGTTTCCTGAAGGGTGGTTGGTGGTATTGGGGCTGGGGAGTAAAACCTGTGAAACTTGTGCATCTTGCTGTTGAACGACTTTTGACTTCTTGAAAGAGCCTACCTTTTTCAGGCCCATGGCCATCCGGGAGAACATGCTAAAGGAACCCATGATTGATGCTAAAACTGAAAACTGAGGAGCCTGTGGGAATATATATATACGAGTTAGCGCACTGGCCGTCACACACTCCTATAATGGTTCGAAGTATGGCCACATAATAGCAACCCAACAATAACATACCAACGGGAATAAGATAATACAGCAGATCAGAAATGAGACAAAGTACGCTAGTGGTGCAGACAGGTAGGAATTCGGCGTGGTCGAGGCAGTGATCAAGGGCTGCAGTAGTGCCTTCCAAGACATAAGACTAAGAACAAAGACTACTACTAAAAGAATGGCTCGGATGAGTGCCTTAAAGAGTAATGATGCTGAGGATGGTATTGTGGAGAGAGTGGAAACGAGCTGGTAGTTATGAATCTTTATACCATCTGGATGCTCAGTTACAAGACTTTTCATTATTGAAGAGGTGTGGTAGGTAGAGATCGAGTGTTGAATTCTTGGATATCGTGTATAATTTTTTTTTTCCCTCTTACTGTTTCTCCGTTTTCCTTAGAGGCTTTTTTTTTGGCTTTCCGTTCTGATCTTTCTTTCTCTCACCCTCGGCGTATATGCACAATATTCTTTAAGCAGTTATGCATATTCCGAATGCATGACATGGGTGTTTATATCAGAAGGAAGAGAAGGAAGGAAAAAGGAAGAGGTAGGTACTCTAGTCAAGGTCAAACACCTCAGATCGAAGCTCGTAGGTCAAGATGATTGAGCCCATGATGTGTTGACACGCAATTGCATGATGGGGGGGCGGAGGGTTTGCGCTTACAAGTTTACCAGGCAGGGGTTTCTAAAGATGTGAGCGAGTGAGAAGGAGCCATATGCTGGGGTAAGGGGGGTGTGTGGTATCCATAATAGACAGAGACAGAGAGACCCAGAGTCAGTCGCCGCTAATGCGCTAAACATACATCTGGTCGTGCCTGGTTGGCGGGGCCACCGGAATTACTATGGACCGCCTGTCATCAGTCGATCGATTTGTCCAACGATCAGCCATTATTCCTACTGCCGCTCTATTACTATTGCTCAGTTTACCTTCTAGGCTGCCTCTTCCCTGATTTGTTGCCTGGGGTCAGCGGCAGCAGAAGCAGAAGCAGAGGCAGAAGCAGAAGCAGCATGAGGAGATGCTGCTGTGCTGCTGCTGCTGCTGGCTGCTTGCTGCTTGCTGCGAGAATTGCTGCTGCGGCGGCCAGATGGGATTCTTTCCCCTTACTGTTCCAGAGTTTCCTGAAACCGGAGAGTAAAGGCGCTGTGAGGCCTATATTTGGAGGTAGAACCAAAAAGGGGGAACACAGTCGAAATAGCTACATTGAAAACACACATGCGGAAGCCAGGAGCAAACTAAACGCCCAAAAGGAAACAGTAAACACGCACACAAACTAGAGTAGGTACATGTAGCTAGAGAATTACTCGCGGCCTATAGGTACATTTAGGTACATAGGGCAGACTCGCAGAGTAGTGAGTGGTACCTTAGACCTACATCAGTAGAGCGCGACGAAGAAGGAAATAAAAAGAATTGAGCAGAGCCCCAGCTTAGTTAGACCAGAGAGATCACGTTGGTAGAGTACATACATTACGAGCCTGCTTTTGCTTGCTTGCTTGCTGCTGCATCCTCCAACACATGTACTCTACACCCGAATAGAGGGCCAGCGATGCCCTGCAGCGACACACAAGCGCACACCAGGGCTCAACGAATCTCCGATTCAACGGGATCACTCGACCAATCTTCACCCGATCGAAAAAAAATTAAACTGTGACTTTTGTGCTCTCCTGCTTAGCGCCTCTCTCGGCATGTACTCCAGAGGAACTTGTCACTCTTTCTTTAGCTTAGAGGGCAGGTACGAGCAGTGACCATACAGTAGCCGTTACTCTTTCTTTCTTGGGGTAGTAGTTGCTGTAGTAGTAGCAGTAGTAGTAGCAGTAGAGTAGTATGTAGTGGCACTGGTAGAGAGAATAGAATGCCTAGTGCAATTGGTACGAGCGGTGGTACCTCGTTACGCCTAGCCTTCAACCTTCTGCTTCTCCTTAGTCGGCCTACACTCCCCTACCGTTAGTACATACATACCTGCTCTGGAGTTCCCCGGGGCAGAGCCAGCCTTGTGTGTGTCTTGTCTAGGCTTGTCTTTTTCTTCCTCGGATGCACCCCGTCCTCTGTCAAATCCCCCCATCGTCCACTCTTCTCTACTTTCGCTGCCCTTTCGAACAGCGCAACATGGAATTGTGTCTCTTCACGGATTGAGCATCCATCATGTGCATCCCGGAGTGCAATGGGCTTTTTTTTTTTCGGTCTAACTCAATCCTACCCACTCCAACCCACTGACCCCATCACTTCCGCATGGCAATTCCTGTATGCCTCCCCCTGTCCGTACATCCCAGACCAGACCAGACAGACCCTTACCCACACGACACCCCCCTCCAGTTCTCGCGTTCCCCTAAGTGTATGTATGTATGTATGTACCACCTATTGACCCCGGCAGGTTGGCGTCTGTTCATCGAACTTTCTACACGCTCAACAGTTCTCGCACCTGTACCGTATCTACAGAGTGCACCCACCACCCACCACACACCACACACCACACACCCTTATACACAAAACTAAAACCCAACCCCACCACCACGTAAGTAGGTACAACCCCAGAATTTCACCTCTTGCACCGTCTGTAGATTTCATGCCCAACCGTTCACCACCCAGGGAACCGACCTCAAACTATTGGAATCGCACCCACTGCCCGCACCATGGCGCAAGCCATCAAGATTCAAGATCAATCAATCCCTAAGATCACCAAGCTAGCAGTAGAAGCAACGTCTACCGTAGATTCACGCCTTGGTAAATCATCGTAGACATGAGGCAAGCTACCTACCCTTCGGTCCGTGCCTAACCTTTCTGCCCCAGATCAGCAGAGAGGGATTCATCAACAATTCACGATGCTTTTCTTTTTTCCGCTCACCACACCCACACACACACTCAATTGATCCCCCCCCCCCGCTTAGTGATGGCCTACACTTCTAAAGTGCTACTGTACTCTAGAGTACCTACAGTCCTACCTACACCCAAAGGGATGAGCCGGACCGGACCGAATTGAACTGACTCGGTACTTAATTTCAATTCGGGTCAAGTCTCAGAGTTGCAGTGTGCATGCCAGAAATCTTTACTCCCTCTGTCCTCTGTCGTATGTAGCAAACCTTCAGGCTTCGGCGTCCTCTCATTCCTCCCCCACACGTACTATGATAGGCGAGGCGTTTCTAGATTAGTCTAGATAGGCGTAGATAGATACTCAGGAGAACATACGTTAACGGGCGCGGGCCCGTTTTTTGTTTTTTATTATTTATTGTTTTTCTTTTTTTCTTCTTTTCCAATGGTCCTTTTTTTTTTCTGGCTGGATATATGGTACTTGCACCTACATTACAGCTGGACTGATATGATACTCCGGGGTAAATTCCATCATCGTCATCGTCATCAGCGAGCATAGAGGGCTAGAGGAGAGGAGAGCTAAAGAGAGAGAGACGTGCCCTTCAATCAGATCTTGGTTAAAATTTGCCGCGTTCAATTGCAAAAAACACTAGACTATATGCTGCGCTTCTCGAAACGGATGACGCCCGCTTCCAAGGAGACTGGGGGGATGGGTGGTACTCCTACCGGTGGCGGGGGAGGAAAGAAGCAAAAGGATAGATTCGAAGGAGAAAGAAAAGAAAGGACCACCGAGTTCCAAATCTGATTCACGTATTGGATTGGGTCCGTTTCTACGAGGGCCATGGTACATTACTCTACTGGGTACATACCTACTTTAGCGGCTTATTCTACTGGTTTGGCCTTGATTTGCATGATAGGTAGGGCGATATCCGCGCCTACGATGAGTAGCAATCGGATTTTGTTTAAATCTAGTGGTGTATGGGATCGAGATGAGTATTCTGCTGCTGACGCTCATGCTTTTCACAAATTTTTGAGTTATATATGTGTTAGCATGCCTAAAACAACAAAAATAAAAAAATTAGATTTCCACCAAAAAAAGAAGTAATAATGGATGACGTGACACGATATGACCTAGGCTCTCTCTCTCTGTTCCTGTGCTGTCTGCCTGTCGTTCGTCCCTGGCCAACCAATGAACGCAACCCCAACCCACCAACTAAGAAAACCAACTAAACAACGAAACCAACCAACGCAACCCGAAACAAACATGGGATACGTCGGAAATGACATTTACCCAGCGCCGCCGCCGCAGAAGCAGCAGCAGCAGCAGCAAGGCTGATTGTTTCCCGAACAGCCTTCTCGTACTTTCAAAGCAAACAAACATCTACAATTTCAGTACCCAATCGTTCCTTCGTGTGCATCTGCGAGCGAAAAAAAAGTTTCCATGCAGCGCAGCGCAGTAGTTTAGTTTTTTGGGGAGGTCAACCAAATTTTTTTTCCATGCCATTAGTGCTGCCCTCCCTGGTCCGTCCGCCCATTGGAGAAGAGCGACTTGGGCGACCAATCAACACAAAAGTGAAACATGCAGCAGGCTATGCTGCACAGAGAGATTCTCGGGGAATTGATTGGAGACGTAGAAGGTATGAGGTGTGTGTGTGTGGTGTGGGATATATCGGGAATCGCTAAACAGCACGAATGACGGGAAGCAGTCTAGATGTGGATGTGGTGATTGGTCCCAGATCTCGACCACACATCTCGCACACTCAAAACAAAACAAAAAACGAAAACGAAATTTTTTTTCTCCTTCACAAACGTTGTGTTACGAGGGGCAAGGGGGGAAATTGTGTCTTCTGGCGTGATGGTGATAGATAAGGCTTGGAAGTCTAGAGTGTCAATCTATAGCATGGTTACTAAATACAATTAAACCTTCTTTTTTCTTAGATCGTTGAACTTCTTTCTTTTTTGATCTGCTACTGCTTGCCTCGGAGTGACGTTCAAGATTCAATCGTAGGATCGCAACGCAACCTCCACCTCTCTCCACCTTTCAACATTTCCATCATCACCATCAATCGCCACACCATAATGGCCACTACTGCTGCTACCGGCTCCGCATACATCGTTCTGCGTCCTGCCAACTGCGGAGTAATTGTGGGGTCGGGTGCTCTAATGACCCCGCTACCGGCGTACATCAGATACGAACCTATAACACCCAGTCATCTCAGGCAATGATATGCCTAACGTACATATGTATGTACAGTGCCTCTGGGGGTATCGGTGTATGCGCCATACGAGATACGCGCAGGACTATCGCGATCGCAAATGGACTTTTTCCTGATGTTTCTTATATCCTCGCGATCACTGCAAGCAAGTGTCAGACGTTGGTCCGTGCCTGAAGCTGCCCAAGTGACTTATTTTTTAAAACGACATACCCGGAAAGTAGAGTAGGGTCAGGGGTTTGTCTGCGAGCTAACGCTAAAAACATCTCTGGCCGCTCTGATATTACCTATACAGACACGCTCTATCGTCGATAACGGGAACCAGTCCGGCTGTGCAGCTAAAAATTGGAACTTGGTGGAGGGGGGAGAGTGCAGTGTGCGATCAATCGTGGAGAGGAGAGACAGCGGCTACTGTATGTATGATGTCTGGTACGCAGCGCAGGCAATGTGGGGAGAATACCCACATCTACATGATACAGCAGTAGCTTCATATCTCAGCTCATGACTCTTGTTACTTGAATGACCTGCATGGCTTGTTAGGGGAGGGGAAGGACCCTCCGATATTTTAACGATCTTTCAGTTCAGACCGATCCCGAAGCTTTTCTCGCGCCTAGGGTCTCTCCCCGGTTTGTTTGGTCGCAGCGGATAAACAAAGTAAGGGGGGGTGGATGGGGGATCATGGGTGGGTGGATCTTGGTCTACGGAGATATTTTTAACAGATACACACATAGGCCTTACGTTACTATCACGTACCACAAACCACCTACCTGGCTAGGGTAGGGGTTTTGGAGGCGTGTGCCCTTTCTCCGGTATGTATCATGTACCGAATCTTCAGATCTGATAGAGTACATGCCTACGGCGCATCATCAGCTAGGTTTAGGTATGCTGATAATAATGTGGTGGTGGGCCCCGCAAACCCAGCCCGAGAACGTGGATCGGAACAAATTCTTTGGGTACATGGCATGGACAGACAGATCAGATAATGTGGTGTGGTGTGGTGTGGTGTGGTGTAACTTAGCCGTACCGCGCATATATCAGAGAATCTAGCGAACACTTTTCTTCCGGAGCGTCATGTTTGGTATGTTTTTGCCGTCCGATAGATGATGGCCGACGCCCATTGCATTGACTCCTCTGATCTCCAGACATTATTACTGCGATGAGGCCAGATATGTAGCCCTGGAAAACTGGTAAAACGAACATTACCCTAAAGATATGCCAAAGATATCCCTAAACAAGGTACTTTTATCATCCTGTTATTTTTACAGCAACACCCTCTTTGTTTCTTTAAGTTTCCTGATGGGCGATGTCTTACCCGCAATGATCATTAAAGCGGATGAAACGATGAAACAAAAATGGCTATATAAATATCTCAGATGCAAAAAAAAACAGGCACAATCGCCATAACCTCGGGTCCTTCTCACACACCCCTCAGGTCCAATAGCTCTTCACTATCTAGATGAGTAACTAAGACGTGCGTTGTTCGTTGTGCTTTGCTTGCGACGACGTTGAGATGTCCCGCAACAGCATGAGATCGAATTCATTGGCATATACCCGTCCATCGATCTGAAATCGCAGGCTGCCAGGCCCAAATCAAGATGTGTAGCCTATGCCCTGCCTGTGCATTTGCCTTGCCTTGCTTTCTCCCTATGAGAAAATTAAAAGAAGCGAGGATGTTTGGTCAAGTGCAAAACTAAGATCCGGCTACAAACGGTATTCGTGTAGCCGAAATCGAAGATTGTTTGCAATTGCAATTGTGTCCTTTGCGAAAAATAGTGTCACATCGGCACGAACAACACACAGTCCGTCGGTCCGGTGAGCAATAGTCATAGCTGAAAACCTGGGAAACGGCCTCCGGCCCTATGAACATGCAAACAAAGTCTCGCCCTACCGCTGGCTTTGATCAAGATGTCGATGTCTGCAATAAAATTCAGGTACGGATCGCAGCCTGTACCAACGGGTTCAGTAATACTTCCCTGGATGTGGATCAGGGCCCCACCATGATGACCACCGGCACCACCCCGCTCACCACCATCACCGCTTATCACCATCACTCAGTGCCTAGAGAGGATGTGTATCGTGAGGCCTTAATCGTGAGATCGCAAGATGGGAGACATGAGAGAAATGAATTTTCCCATAGTAGAGAGACAATGGGATCATGATGACTAGACGGGTAAAATGGTGGTCTCCGGCTCCAAGCCAGGTTGGTGGAGGTTGTTATCAGGAAAGGCATGCTAAGGCCGGGTATTTGGTTTCTTGCCAGAGAGACTGTCGATCCCCCGCCATCGAGGCCTAGGGCTTTGGAGGGACGTTTAACCTAAGCAACCACTTCGAACAAAAATTAGTAACTTACCGGGTTTGCCGCCGACGTTTGAATAAGATGTGGCGGGCTTAATACGGTGAAAATATTACCTTTTGTCCCGAAATAGGTTTCTAGCAGGCAAGAGTCGTAGCAACAATCGCTTAAAACGCCTAGCGTCGATCGGCTGTGGCGGAGATTATCACCACAGCCTCTTGGCCCGCCACATCTTAATTTAACGACGCCGTCTTTAGATATACTTGGCCGTTGTGGATTATTTCTTTTTGGTAGATTTTGATTTTGAAGAATTGTCTTTTGAGAAAAGAAAGAATGAAGGAATATCGTGGCAGCTTGCCGTCGTTGACAGCCGGAACATTGTAAAACGGTATCTGGCAGAAGAATAGATGTGCACTTGATCTCGCGGTTGGTTGCTGGAAGTGCAAAAACCCCGAGTTTTACTAGCACAAACCTGCAAACCCTACATATGAAGATCACATACTGGATCTACCTGAACTATATTTTAATGTTGCTCTGCGCACTCGTATTTTGGGGAATACTAATCAGAGGGGGCGGGGGTGAGTCTCATATCACCGGCTATCACTCGTTTTTGATAAGGTACGGGAACAACACGCGTACAGTTAATATTTTTAGCCATCCATTGTAACTCGCTCGTTCACTAACCTATCAGGAACCAGCGCCATATGTACCTGCCTCAGTGGGGCGCCTTATAGCTAGCAGAAACAAACATAAGCCTTATGGGGCTGTGCCATCTCATGGGCCTTGTCCATCCATCTCTTTGTTCATCGGATCCTCGGGAAGAACAGATGTCCTCAGATGTATCAAGGTGAACTTAGATGCCTTGTACTATTGGCTTGAGTAGACGTTCTTCACTATCGTGAAATGCAGCCGAGTTTCCCGCAGCTGGGATAGAGGGGAAGTGCGATATCATGACCGTTTCAGTGTTTGAAGGTGTGAGTTAATACCATGAGCCATAATGGTGGCTTACGAAATACACATGGTTGTTGTGATAGGTGTTTAGCCGTTGAGTCGAGGCGACGAATCAGAGATCGGGTTTTGTGCGGCAGTCTGAGTGATAGTTCATGAACGAGAACAAGATATCACATTCCCTTGAAAAGTGAGTCAAATAAAAGGATTTCCCGATTGGAGAAGACCTGTGGTCATGAATACTGATGTGGGCTATAACACATCATCATATATGATGATAGCTGAAACGAGGCTTGATGCGCACCGATGCGCAGCGTATACTTGTGAAGCAGCCCATATGGTGATGACAAACGACACACCCGTCAGGGTAATTTGAACTCTTTGAGGTCCCTATATCTTATTACGTGGTTTAGGTCTTTGGTCTTGAGCCTCCAACCACAACTGAATGCGCGATTTAGGCGCATCTAATTAGCCGCCGGGAAAATACCCATTAAAACCGAGTGATATCTCATGGTGTTTGCGCACTTTCAAGTTTCAAGTAAAACGCCAAGCGATCAGCGTTATCGTCGATGGGTAGGGTTTAGTATATGCACTAAGGCCATATGTAGTGTCTTATGTTTTTAGTGACTATCATATGGCACACTTTGTTTTGTGTATTAGTGACATTTACCCATCCCCCCCGAAAAAATGTGCTCAGGCACTTGTCTTTCCAAGCATGTGGGATACTCAGTGAATCCAGCATCACGAGGACCATATGCGGCATAAAACCGCAAAGAAAGAAAAGAGCTTTTTTTGTTTAATTCATAAATTAAAGTTTAAGAGCTTGGTTAAGTACATATATCCCTCAATCCTACAATACCGGATACAGTTATTATATCTACAGGTAATTTTTTGTTTGGCCACCAACTACGTCTGGAGTACAGCGGTGTCATAGGTCATCGGACGAGCTAGCCACAATTTTGCCTGCAAACGCGTATTTTGGTGGCGTTCCGTCCGATGACTTATCGTCCACCGCTGTATATATAAGTATAGATTGTAGACTTTGCGTAGTGTGCTCGGTATAGGCCAGCTCTTTGAAATCAACAGTCTCAATTAAGTAAAGTATATACGCGTTTAATGGACCTGAATGATTTTTATATCAGAAACACTCGATTACTTTATAAACTGATTTTGAATGCAGATACATGACCGGTCAGCTAATCTCTATCGAGTGATAATATATGATGGCCAGTGTATTCATAGTCGATCACTCGACTAAGAGGAAAGAAAAGAAATGCTACTAGTGAAGTAATTTTTGTCTACAAGAAGTCATTACGATTAACTGTATTTCCAAAGAGCACATAATTCATACACTGGTGATAGATAGGTGAACTGCGCTGCCCCGCCCATCAAGAAATAGAACCTGAGTGATCAGGTAAAAGAGAAGAAAATAAGTTTGTATAGTGGATCTAGGCGGAACC
This sequence comes from Morchella sp. 2016-41, assembly GCA_024713855.1. Classification (NCBI taxonomy): domain Eukaryota; kingdom Fungi; phylum Ascomycota; class Pezizomycetes; order Pezizales; family Morchellaceae; genus Morchella; species Morchella sp. 2016-41. Next base: position 419,865 of record JAMGZD010000003.1, read on the forward strand.
CGGTATCCGCTGTTGCCATTAGTTTCTTAAACCGGAGACATATACCCCTATACAAACGGTGCTTGAAGGACTACGTGCTGGGGAAGATGGTAGACGCACACGTGTCTAGACGTAGGCCGCTTGTACCTATATACCTGTGCCGAGAATCTTATCTGATCCAAATAAAAAAGGAAGGAGTAGAGTTATAGATTATTGGAGACCAGATAAGATGCCCGACACAGCTACAGCTACATTCTCGCCACAGCTGTACAGGCGCACACGGTCTATATATATATATCGGGGCGATGAATAATAAATTCTCTCTTGACAGTTCAATCCTGCAAGACACATGAGAACAAACTGTGCTGTCGCGTATGTAAGTATGTATGGTATATGCTTCCCGGCTACGAAAGTCTAATTGATCCTGAGGTTTAAACCACTATATCTCATAAATTATTGATATTTGATCTTTTACCAAGATTACTACCGGAATTGTTCTTACTAAGTGAGATTATGTCTGTGGACTTGTGACTTGCCAAGTGAGTTGCTTATGGAACGATGTAAAACCTTTCATCATAGTTCATCACTCGGTTGTGGAGGAGATTTTCCGCTTTTTCCGGTTAATTCATTTATCCGTTATCAGATACGCTAAACTAGTGGAATTAACCCTCGTGTGTCCCTGTAACTGGAATTGGGCGGGTAATATTTATAAACATTACTTGTATGTAAGGGCCCGTTCGGTATACGAGTAATGAAGCAACAAATCAAGGGCCCTAGGTTGCACCCAGATAATTGTAGTATACAGACTAAACGATTTTGTATAAGAACGACAGCTAATCACTGGGTCAAATGGTTAGTACATGCATTGATGAACCCTTGATCAACAGTGCCCGAAATCAATGAAGGAAGAGATTATGACCTATATATACATGTAGTCACGAATTATAATAAACATCTTTCATAGTTTTGAATCTCAACTTTAGTAATATCAACTTCACGGGTGCACCACACTACGCACTGACATTGAAACTAAATCACGAAAACTTTTGTAGAGTGGCTGTATATATATTATGTATATGTATATACATGTAATCATGTACTTTACTTTGCAACAATTTATATGAAAAATCAAACATGTGTTTAGAGTAGCGTCGAGCGATGTATAAAAAGAAACAAGGATACATGTACTAATCTTAAATACTAAATATTTAAGTGCATCGCTCTTACAGGAATCTTTAAATCGTAATGTTGCACTTCAAATCCAAGTATAGCTAGTCCCACCCTACACTTGCAAGTGAGTGTGAGGAATCGATGTCGCAAGATATTATTTCGGGTGAATCGCCCATATCTTCTTGATGTTCCATGACCATATGCTCTAGATGATCTAGATACTCCATGGCCACATACTCCATATGCTTTCCTGGTTCCCCTAGCCTCTCAAAACCAATGGACTTTCTAGAAGTTGCCAAATCCTCCACCGCCACCACAAAGTCCTCGACCTCACAGATACTCGCAGTACCACCACGCTTGATTAAAAATTCGATGATCTTGATCAAGACGCCCCGTGCGGCACTGAAATTCATCTCACTGTCAAGCACACGCCAGGTGCAGTCCTCTTCATTGGCACCCAACATATCCCAGGCCACGTCTAATGGCGTACGCCCCGAACTGTCCCGACCATTCACATCCATCCCTCTTTTCAACAAGTTTTTGAAGCACTTAACTGGCATAAGCCAAATAACCGCAACGTGAAGAAGTGTCTCCCCAAAGATGTTCCCATCAAGATCTCCGGCAACCCAATCGATATTTGCACTGTACAAGAAAACAGCAACCTTTTCACGTCTAGACTTAGTTTGAGAGCCCAAACCTGGTTCATACCCGGAAGTAAGGTACGGCGGTGTTACAGATGTGTTGGCCCCGTATTCAATCAAGACCCGTATTACCTTTGCTGGTACATGTTCATTGTCGAATGCCAATTGGAGTGGCCATTCGCCGGCCAGGTTATCAGCTTCAGTGCACAGTCCCTTTGATAACGCAAACCTGCTCATTCTAACAGAATCGGAAGAAAAAATAGCCATATGAAGAAGGTTGTTTCCCCCGGCCCATAGATGATCTGGGTCAATTTCCTCGAGCGGAGTATGCAGGAACAAAGCATTAGCTTCTGCTCGAACCACCGCCCACCGACCCCCCAGATTCCAGTCAATGGAATACGACCCCGTTTCACAAGAAGCATATATAAATTCATCAACAGTCTTTGAGGTCGCAAGCTTTGTACTAGTTCCTAGCCTGATGAATCTCTCCACTCGGCGTTCATCGGTGGCTTGGAGAGCACTGGAGAGTGCTGAGTGTGCCGAGTGTGCTGCCGCGTATAGTGTCTGATCGTGTTGGTCGTATGCTTGAATCATTCCCAGAGGGAGGCAGGGTTCTAGAGCCTCTTCCGTTTTGATTGCCATTATAAGATTCGGCCCGGAAGTTAGGATGAGGTCCAAAATTTCGTCATCGAGCTTCTCGCCGGTAAGACGGAAGTACCAGTAGGTTTTTTCACTTTGCTGTATTCTGAACATCGTTTCCTCGGCATATGACGAATGAGGTTGGTTGAGAAGGAGTATTTGTCCTTTTGCGTTCTCGTTTTCGAAAAGCCAGCGAATCATCTCAGCATCCCGTTTTGCAGCAGCTTCAAACATGGCAGATATCATGTAGCTAGTGTCATGTAAGAGGTGTTTGTCACGAATTAGCTTGTTGAGAGGGGCACCGAACTCTCGGGGGTTAGCATCTCTAAGTGATCTGAGACCATTTATATAGAGGTTTCCTCCGATCTGACAAACGATTTCGTTGGGTAAGGATGAAATAATGTCTTTTCTTATGGGAGGGGCTGCTTTAGAGGCAATTTCTTGTGGTCGCTCCATCGTGTTCTGAATAGTATTGATGTGGTTTATGATGAGCCGAGTTGAACTTATAGATCCGGCTTGCGACTGGGGGGAGTGCATATGGATGATTTCCATGGTTCAGTTTATTTAGATGTGAGATTGATTTTGAGAAGCCGTTGGAGGTTGGTGAGTTTATGTCGTGTGTGGTGTAGAGCTGTTGACGAAATATAGCGACGAATTTTCAAAGAGCGACACCTGGGTGAAATATTTTTTCTAGAGCTGGATGCCCCAATTATAGGGACATTCTTAATTTTCTACTTAACCTGTACGTAGTCTAGCTAGATCTATCTACGACATTGAATGGGAACGCCTGAAAATATATGTAGTTACTTAATTATAAAGTTAGCGTAGTCGCGCTGACGTAGCAAAACATAAATCCACGGAGGTCTTGAAAGTTCACAGTACCACTAGTCGTTCGCATGTCGTATATGTCTGCAAATGTCAACTCATATGACCATGACCGGCCTACATGTATTCAAGCTTTAAAATCACAATAGCGAGCGTTGGTCTTAGCTAGGTGTATGCAGTTCGATTATATAAAATCTGTGGCGTGTGGTTATGCAGGGGGATATATGGCAAAAAAAAAATAAAAAAATAAAGCTAGGTCAATTAATTATGCTTCTAATGTAGTCCATGACAGCCAGAATTCTGGACTTATCGCCACTTTCGTTTGTTTGGTGGTAAGGAATTTATGACCTATAAGCATTAAGCGGGGTGAAGAAATGTTGCCCTGTAATTTTTTTTGTAAATTTTATAGCTTAGCGCATGCAATACCACAAAGCAAGAGAAAAACATAATATTTAGGTCACCACGCCATCGGCGGTCCGTGGCTGGCTGTTGACATAAATAAAACTATGGGGTCCAGTGACTATGGGGTGCAAGCTGTAAAGTTTACGTACTACGTATCGCGACTCGCACTGTGGGCAGATCCACTAGGCCATAGACATCAATAAGACTCATCTTGCTAATATTAGAAACCCAAGTTACGCTAATATGACACGACAGCGGAGTTGCCAGTCGCAGACAACAACACCACTGCAAATAGCCAAAGATTGACTTAAAGAACTGATACAAACACAAAATGGTAATTCTCTAACTGAAATCCCAACAAGATAAACGAGTGATATATGATGATTAAAGGTAATTGGCGTACTGATTCCTTGAGTTCCCTCACAGAAACTCCACTACAAAAATTAAAAGCTTTCAAGCTGTTATAAGGCTTATACCTTAAGCTGTAAGATATTAAGAAGAATCGATACGAAGTACCGTTAAAGTACATATATGTCTATTCTTTCATGACATATCACTCGTTGTCATGATCATGCACTATGTAGGCGAATATTTCAATTCCTTTTGTGCGGCTTATCAATTTTATTTTAAAGTAAATGATGCTTGAGAGCGAAACAGGAATTCATTTGTCCTACTTATTTCTCGGTAGATCGAAAGCTCAAGCTCTGAAGATAGAAGTGAAGCTCGATTGACTGTGATGATGCTAGGAAGATGAGACAAAAAGAGAAGCTACATCGGACACAGCTTCTTGCTGTGATCTGTCCTGACCCACAGCCATCCAGTTGTCGTCTTCTGGCCCTGGTCACCTCACCTGCGCCACAACGCCACAACGCCACAACTCCAGGATGGTATTTTTGTACTTAGTTATATCTATCTATACATATTTACTTATAGTGCTTTTTTGTTTAACTTATTGATTACTTGTAGTACCTGATGTCAATGATAAATCGCCTACATTTGTGAGTAATCTGGCTATGGTTACATCAATACTACGGACGACAATTCGGCAAAACAATAACTTATTTGGCCGTAGTAACACCGAAGAACTTTGAGAATGTAGGAAGAGGCTATCGGCTGGAACTTAGTAATGATAGCTAGATTTATAATATCAATTTACGGAGGATTTTCATGCGAGTTTAAAAGTGTCAGACTCCGGATGCTTTCGGTACAAGGATCTTGCTGACAATGCGTTCGATTAGTTAATACTGTTTTATGTGCTGCCTACTACATGTACTTGTGTGGATATATAAGCAAAATATTGTCGAACTGTAGCAGGTAGCACCTGCACGGAACCAGGGCTTTGTATGTGAAAGTGGCTACAAGCCCTAAGGATATATATATACATGTATATATAATCATTGAATCTACTACGTAACAACGATTGCGGCATATATGTACATAAGAAAATTGGTTTTAAATTTTCCAATACGATTGGTCATAATTTGGATTCTCAAATATTGTTCTCTCAATATATAAGCGGCATGTTCTACTGAAAATTGAATCTTATATTCATCAAAGATCTCTCCAAACTGATAGATAGAATTTATTACACATCCATCCTACCTGATACCGCTCACCATTAACCCCATTATGTCTGGTATCGAAATAAACACAATTGCCGCCGACGGGCTCTCCATCTTCTACCGTACGGCCGGCTCTCCTACATTACCCATTATCCTCCTTCTCCACGGCTTCCCGACGTCCTCTCACCAATTCCGTCACATTATCCCCCTACTCTCCCATAACTATCATGTGATAGCCCCAGACCTCCCCGGTTTTGGCTTTACCCAAGTTCCCGCCTCAAGGAACTACCAATACACGTTTGCCAATATCGCAACTTCAATTATAGCCTTCATAGACGCACTGAAGCTCACAAAATTTTCGGTCTACATCTTCGACTATGGCGCCCCAACCGGCCTCCGGATCGCGCTTGAACGGCCCGAGAGTATCACTGCGATAATCACCCAAAACGGAAACGCATATGCAGAAGGCCTTGGCGAATTTTGGAACCCGATCAAGGAGTTCTGGGTCGAAGATACGCCGCAGAAGAGGGAGGAGCTCAGCAAGGCATTGCTCACCTTTGATGCAACAAAATGGCAGTATGAGTTTGGCGTTACCGACCCTGCTCGATTGAGCGCTATCGAGCCAGAAGGTTATTATCTTGATCAGGCTTTGATGGAGCGGTCAGGGAATAAGGACATTCAATTAGGGCTATTCAAGGACTATAAAAACAACGTTGCGTTATACCCTAGATTCCAGGAATATCTTAATGAGAAACAGCCCCCCGTACTTGCCTTGTGGGGAAGGAATGATGCGATTTTTGTGCCAGCAGGCGCGGAGGCCTTTAAAAGGGACGTGAAAAAGGTAGAGATCAAGTTCTTTGAAACAGGGCATTTTGCCCTGGAGACACATCTGAAGGAAATTTCGTTGGCTGTAGTGGAATTTTTAGGGAACAATGTATAGAATTTTATATTCGGGCCTCTCGGCCTAAATAAAGTAGCTAGGCGCAATATAATTATTCTTGAAAGATACCCATTCAAGGGCCCGATGATTAGATCGAGCAAGAAGTATAAAAATACACAAAAGAATGCACCAAAACAGATATAACATGACAATGGTCAAGGTATAACTTCTTCATACACCTCCTCAGTCCACTCCCACGCCCCTAGAACCGACCCCGGTTCTATAATTGCTACAGTTCACTCTTGTAATCCCTCTTTTCAATCCCAATATCATCGATAATTTTCCCCGCTGTATCCAGAGGAGCCTCCACATGACCTTCGAGCTCTAGCCACGACGCAGTGAATGCAGTGGTAAGATATGCCCAGTCCTTAACCGTCTGCATATCTAGATGTTTTCCATCATCATTCATGGTGTGCCACACATTTGGAAATGGGATTGGGATAACGTGGAAAATCTCCACACCACGCGCTTGAAACGGGATGTGATCGTCTAATATCGTGTGCCAGTCGGCATTCGCAGGCTTCATAGGTGGGTCATAGAACCATTTTCCAGGAGAAGCTCCGTGAGAGAGAAAAAGGTTGGATTCGCGCATGCGACTTTCGAGGTCGGACATAAGATTGTATGCCCAATGAGTGGTTTTGAAGTAAGATGGGACTCTAGGGTTTTGAGAGCCGAGAAGATCGAGGAGGAGGAAGAGGTCAACATTAGCAATCTCGTTATGGCGGGTGGACAGCGCAGGATGGTGCGAAGCTTCCCAGGTCTCTGCTAAACTCCTGTTTCCAGATATATTAGTACATGTTATCGATCTTGTTTCGGGCCAGAACACACCTAGCTCCATAAAGCGAATCATCGTCCGACCAGTTATGAAAGGCTTCCTCTCCATCTAGAAACAGTAACATAATTCCCTTCCTAGCAATGTCGTCATCATCGAGACCGTCCCCTGTTTCCCCCTTCGCTTCAAGATCTGCCCACTTCCTAGTCAGAGCTGCATCAATGCTTTGTGCTATGTGTAGAAGCAAAGCGCACGGGACAGCTGAGTCTGTCGCGCCAATAAAGTCCTTCGGCGTCAATTTTGAGTCGTAATGAGCGACAAGAACTAGCCGACCAACATCACCCGACTGTGCCCATGGGGGATCACGTGTTGCCATAAAGTTGACAAAGGGAATCTCTTTTCCATTCGAGGTAGGCGTTACGGAGGATGAATTCTGAGTGGCAAGAGTCCATGATGGAAGCTCTGAGGTGAAAAAGTTATGAAAGTGATTAAGGACTTTGAGCGATCCCGCAGTACCGGGGACGCGGGGGATTAAGATTGGAGAGAGTAACTTTCCCGTGTTAATATCAAAATCTGCGTTTGAGGGGTTTGGGAGGAAGTTTAAAGTGTTATCTGATAGATCCTTCCATGCTGAGGCGAGAGAAGCTATGGTGAGCAATATGAAGGGTGAAATCATGATCATGATGGGCCCCAAATGTCGCAACCGGAGTTGCGAACCGGAGTGTAAAGAATAAAGATCGTGGAGTCTTAGTGTCCTTAGCTGGTATTCGGTTGTCTAAGTCTAGGTGCTTACACGAGAAACCGTTGGTTGTTAGGTGTCCTGAGTAAAGCAGGGGCCGTTTGCCGATCCATGATATGCGGTTAGGCCTACGATAATAAACTTACAGCTTGCGCATGAATAGACCCTGATCAACATCCATGGTGAGTGATCCTCCAAGATTGAACTTTAAGTCTCATCATTTTTCCATTCCAATGTCATCCCGAACTGATTCCCGTCTAGTGCAGCCTGAAGCTCTCGAGCTGTTGTGTATGGGGAAACCGGATATATGGATTAGGACTGAATGAGAATAGAGGTCATATCTGACTGACCGATATTCTATCGAATTAACACGCAGCTCAGATTCATTGGAAACTTTACGTAAATCAGCGACAGCCTAGAAATCATTCCACTCTTGAAGTTAGAGGTGCGCTGCATATAATAACCAATGCAATAAAAAAAAGCTATCATTACAATGATCCTAGTCCTGAATCGGAGTCTAGTTGTGCACGGGCAAGATCATTCCCTAACCCTACCCACAGTTTATAAATAAGCAACTGCTAGCCAGCTTGCTGGCGGTAAATTCCTGGCCTGGCAAGGTTAGACCATTTGTTTACTGAGAAGGATACCATAAGTCATCACCAGAGAACATTTATGAAAAAGCATAGGAGAATCTCAGCATTTAAACTTAAAACTGCCCTCCTTGAGGACACTAATACACGTATATGTAGTATTAGAGGGTAATATTTTTTTTTTTTGTTTAACTCATTAATTACATGCAGACCGTAGTCTATGGTAATATCGCACTCCCCAGAACTACCCTCTTGCCTCCGCCGCCACTCGCAGTAACAGTAGCATCGTACTCCCCAGAACTGCCCGCTTGCCTCCGCCGCCACTCACAGTACCAGTAACCTCGCAAGCCCACACCCCTCGCCTCCACCGCCGCTCTTTGAACGCAATATTAGAGGGTAATAGGGTTATAAGTTGAAATATACTAAATGCAGAACTTGGCATATAAGTATCCTATTGAACATCTACCTTTTATTTATTACTATTTATAATTTCCCCTACTTTGTAACAATAGTGATGACATCTTCGTCAGCAACGACATGCCCCAGCCCTACTCTCTGTGGGACATGTCTTGCACTTGCGCCCCAGACAAGAGCATACTTGAAGCTTTCCTTCAATGTCCTATGCACCTGATCGCAGACATCCTCGACGGTAGAATCCTGCCTCACAATGAGGGCCTCGCTAAAATCGGGTTCCACACCCTTGCGTTTGGTGTATATCCGCATCAGGTTCAGCTCTTTCCAGGCGCGTTCAACAACGTCGCTGATACCAAGATCAAGCTCGCAGGACATGACGACGGTATGGTCCTCATGAGCGAGTTGATCAAGGAATTCCATGCTGATACAGTCGATCTTGTTGTAGACATAAAGACTAAGGAAATTAGTATTAGTATTTTGGATGGTTTTAGTGGTATTACCATTTAATATATTTTCGATTGGCCTCCATGATCACATCAATAAAGTCGTCAACAGTGGCTTTTATACGTTAGTAATTTTTTAATATATCAGCTAGTGGTGAGTGGATGTACGTACCGTCTTCATCTCTAACTAAGACTTCGCAATTGAGCATTTTATAATCTCTCAGGATATTGTAAATCATCTGTCCATTCATCAGAAAGCCTTCCCTTCTAGCGCATAAGATTTTACTCGCACCTTCTCATCCAAATTCTTTGGTGTGCTCATAAAATTAATCTTCATACCTCCAGCTTTTTTTTGCTTCAGGTAGATATTTGGTCTTTGCCTGTTAAGCCTAATACCCACCGCCTCTAGTTCGGCCTCTAGCAGGGCCCTTTGTTCCGCCTTCTTCGTCGCATCTAAGACCATCATGATCAAGTCGCTCGTCTTCGCAGCCGAGATAACTTGTCGCCCTCTACCTTTGCCTTCGGAAGCCCCTTCGATTATACCCGGTAAATCCAGAATCTGAATCTCTGCACCACCGTATTCCAAAACGCCCGGAATAGCCGTAAGGGTCGTAAAAGAGTATGCCGCAACTTCAGATTTCGTCTTCGTGATCTTCGACAGCAGTGTTGACTTTCCAACGGAAGGGAATCCAACAAGTGCAATACGTGCATCTAAGCCCTCGTATATAGTAAGTTACGAATTCTGTCTGTACATAAGTGAACAGACCTCCGCTTTTAGAAACGTCGAAACCTGTTCCCGCACCCGCACCAGCTCCGGGAGCAGGCTCGAGAAGTTGTGCACGTAGACGCGCAAGCTTTCCCTTAAGGAGACCGAGATGGTATTCGGTGGCTTTGTTTTTTCTGCAAACGAGAGAGTGCGGGTCGTTAGCCTACCCTTTCGCAGTTTTACGATTATCGAAGTGTGCAATAGTGTGTCTTAATTACTGAGTCCGCCGCATCTCCTCCTCAATTTCTTTGATCTTTTCGCTGACACCCATTATGAACCTAAGCTCGTGGTATTATTCGGGGAGGGCTCCGGGTTTTCTGGGTTTTCTGGGCTTATAGAGTGATATACGTTTGGCGTTTGCGAAGTTGAGGCTCGGAATTGGTCGATAGATTTTTAGATGCAGCGCGGGGTTGACCGTTTGAGAGTGGTCCGTGGAACGGAGGTCAGGTTCTTGATCTTGGCGATTCGTGCAATGACCTCTACTTAAATACTCGTAGAGAAATACCATCCCCTGGTTCTAATCTCACGCGAACCCAACTCAGTGGTGAATGTGCGGTTTATTGGCTAAAGGATCACACTAACCCATATATGTATCTGTAAGGAGTGCGTTTCCCATAGTTGGCTTTATACAATTCACTAGGGGGCTGACCAGGTGTTATCACCGCATGTACGTACTGGTAACAATGATGGATCCATAGCTTTAGAAAATGATTTGGTTATAAATTTATAGATCATAATATACGTTCCTTCATTTATAGTTGCCTCTGCTGAAAACCGACTATGATTGTCTATTCCTTAATCGACTTTTAATCTATTACATAGCTCTAGGTTTCTTTAATGCGAAAGTCAGGTATAGACCGCGCAAACCAAAAGCCTTTTCCTTATAATAGAATGAGCATCTAAGTTCTTTTGTAGTAATCATAATTTCAAAATCCGTTAGGAACTGGTGCAACTACATCTATCAAGATGTGCTTCCTTGCTGCAAGCAAAAATGTGATCCGGATGAACTGGAGAAACATTTCATAAATGGAAATCATTCGCCACATATCCGGCTTGATAATCGGAAATATCAACCATGTAAAAGGGAGAACATATCTACGTGAATAGGTGGTGGAAAGTGTGGATGCAAAGAAGAACTGGGTTCAGAGCGTTAGAGAAGTTGCAGAACGAAAAGCGGGCAGTAGAGAAATGTATCACGGCTGATCATCGGACATGATCCATCAAACCATTTGATGTATATCCAACTACTTTCACTTGCGGAACCTAATTACTATATTTATGTGCCCAAGTTGAAATATCTGAAGTGGATAAAAGGATATTCACAACCCTAAAGGTGGCCCCTAGGTTGCGCATGAATAGGAGCACGATGTGTATATGTTCACGGCATGTGATGAGCCGCTTCAATCGTATATTCCGCTGTCTGGTCCTAAACTTCTAGATTGATAGCCTTACCGAATTTCGCATATAGCTTCACCTTTAACTCCCCCATAGTTTCATCATTTCTCTCAATTTTTTCCTCCAGAGCTTCGATCTCTCTAGTGGTATCCTGTGCCGACTTCTCGAGTAGCTGCTGAACGTCCTCGAGTGGTAGGTGTAGGAATGAATCGCCGATTTTGTAGCTATTTGGTTCACGTTAGTATCGTATCATAAGACATGAAGGCGAGGGTAGATAGCCTACGCACGGTATCATATCATCTTCGTCGGCAAGTTCAAGCTCACTGGTCACGTCGTCGACATATTCCTTCTCTTGCTATACACAACCACACCCATTAGATACAGGGGTACAAACCAAGTGGCACAAGGCAGGGAAGGAACTTACATTCTTATTCTCAAGCTCCTCCCTCAATATTCCTTGTTTTTGGTGGAGAGTGGAGAACTTGTTGATGTTGTTTTGGTCCTCCCGGGTCACGACTGTGTCCGTCTGGGCCTCATCTTCTCGGGAAAGCTGGCGGAGCGCGGTCGTCAGCTTGGAGCGAGAAGACACGAGGTATAGCGGGAGGAATAAGTACCATGCGTCGATCCATCGTAGCTTTATGGGGTGTTGGGGAGCGGAAGTGGGGGGGTGGATGAGGCTCTTTGGTGGGGTTGTTGGTATTATTTAATTGGCACGCACGGACCATCATGACCCAAAATGCTAGGCTAGCGGGAGAGTCACACTGACATGTACTCACCCGTTATCACTCGCTCCAAACTTCTGAAGTGACACCCAGAATTTGATTGATTGATTACTTCATTACTCGTGTGCAAAGCGACATCTAGAATGATAATCCAGGAATTGAAACCGGAGGTAACTTCTCCCAGTTGCAGTGACTTGCTACCAGCTCTATAATAGTATTATTACTTTCTTGTGGGGAAAAATGAATACATACGTGGATTCTGTCTTCACGCAGGTGCGTGGGATCTCCTCATAAACTTACATGCGCATCTAGTAGCTATCAAATGAAAACTATCTAAACTGTGAGAACTACCAAGAGTTCCCCAACCCATGACCGGATGCGGCTTAATGGGGGCCATACCTAGAATGAAGAATGTTTATATGCACATTGTTCGATATTCGAAGCATTCATTTCTGAAAATGTTCGCTAGACTTTAACTCGGACCTGAAAACTTGGACGTTTTAGTACTCTATTTTCTGGCTGTCGATGAATTCAGGAGATCTAATCCAACAGGCTGCTATATTCAAATACTTCATCTCTGCGAGGACTTATTCGTCTGGTAGTGCACTAGTGTACTTAATGGTTTTATGTAAATACATTAATTAATGGTACCTCCTATATGTAGTACGTACAAGTTGAGATATGTGTAACCGGCCAATCTCCATATGTATCTGAAAACAGGGTAACTTAATGTCTAATATCACTTTTCGAGGCAGTGTCATATTTCTAATCACTTTAAGTACCAGGAACTGCACTGTATAAAGTCTTCCTTTAATCCCACCGGCGAAAGCATCATTGACTTATTTCTTACGAACCACGACACGTGTCATTCACAGAGATGAGTATGACGACGCTTAGGACTAGGAAGATGCAGCACAGTTCTCGTATCCTTACGCACACCCCCGATCCTAGTAATCAGTATTGACGCCTTGTGGGCATGCCCGTTCTTTTCAACGGCCACATTTAAATGATTGGGGTGGGGTGGCTTTTAGACCGCGAATCCTGCCTCTGAAAGACATGCATGTGCCTGTTTAACTGCATCTAGTCTAGGTACTCTGGAGTGAGTGATACCCAGTGATGCGTGTTGCGTGAAAAGCGCATTAATTTGTGTTGTCACCACAAGAGTCAATACTTTCTTTCAATACTTTCTTCAACAAAATATGCCTACAGATATCTAACCATAGTAACCTAGGCTAAATCTCACCAGTCAGGAACAATTCGGTTCCCCAAACAAATCACATGCTTTGGGGCAGAATTTCGGATTTCCTTGGGCCCGACAGGAATCTCGCACACCCCACTTCTTCGGAATGTTGTGTTTCCGTTTCTTCCGGCCGAGTAAGAAAAAACACATGACGCAGCGCCTGCAAGAGGTGTTGACAACTACTCGCAACTTTTTGACGTTTCCGGACTGGATTGGGTCCGCATACCACCAAAATATTGTTCTCACGCACCCATATGCAGACCCAGTCAAGTCCGAAAACACCAAAAAGTTGCGAGTAGTTTCACTCCACTTCCATGGATCCACGGAGAAGTCCTTAACATTCCGGTTGGTTTATGGACTTTCCATGCTCAACGGCAATATTCCTAGGGAAACAGATGGATACCCTGGGTAACAGGTGCTCCTATACCTTCCGATTCTAGATACATATAAAACGTAATATTTTTGACCGATTACCGTTAAGACCTAATCCTCGCATCCCAAAATAAAATTAAAGCGTATAATAATTGCCTCGATCCATTATTATGGAAGGTCGGCAATTTCTAATGTTATACTCTAGGCATTAAACCGAAAATAATATGGACAGAGAAGAAAAACAAGTGCGGAAACAGTTACAAAAAGCCGTGTTCGTCATTAGTACAAAGCCGCAAAAAAGCAGACGCCACAATTACCGTCGCGTGATGTCCATTACTCCCACCCTGTGCTTGAAATGTCACCGGATGCTGGTGCGCCCGAATCCCATTACATTCTCTACTGGTTTTTGGGACGCCCTTTTTTTTTTTTACTCCTCTTTCAAAGGAGCAGGGCCACCATAAATCAACTCCGTTCCGAAGACTTTGTCCCAAATCTTTGAAGTGACGCCGAATCCCTTCTGGTAGTCGGCAAAGTGGTGTTGGAGGTGGTACTTTTTTAGTTCCTTGTAGTATGACGGGAGGCTAGGAGAGAATGTTAGCTATAGATGTAATTATGGTATTTCCGTAGGTAGACGTTTACTTACGATTTATGGTGCAAAAAGTAATGGGTCAGATCGTAACAAACATATCCGAAGATACCGCCACAGAAAACACTGACGGCCACGTTCCAGTCCCAGTAGAACACAAAGTGCGCCAAATGCCAAAACGGTGTCGCGAGTACAACAAACAATGTTGGAGGCATAACAAGACGAAGTTTGTCCATCGGAAGAAAATGATGAACTCCATGAAGTAGGAAATGCACTGTAATGCATACACGGTTATCTGGCATTTTCCTGTATGTGAAAACAATCGTTAGTAGGGTCCTCGTTAAAGTGGGAATTGTAAATATTACAGGAGAAAACATACTCATCCAAGTGAAACAGGCACCGATGTAGCACATATTCAATCAATGTCCACAACGCAAGACCAACCGAAAAAAACGCAGCCTGGACACCATAATTTGGCAATCCCTTATGCGCCTCAAAAACTCCATAACAAATACAAGGTAACCAAACCATCGGTACAACCCACCACGGAGTTTTGCTAAGTGGTTCTAACACATTTCCGAAGATAGGCGCTGACTCTCCACCTTTGTAATGACGTGGTCTATGCACCTGCTGGAGATAAAATTCCTTAGAAAATCCACCAGACCATACTTGCATGAGCAGCGGCCGATTTAAGTCGAGGAATTTATGCTTTTTATAATCAGCAGAAATGTCGGTTGGTATCGAGAGTTCCTCTTCGCTGGACATCCCAGTTAAGGGACTTGGTGACCCAGCCCTTGGTGTTGCGCCTCTGAGGGGAGTGCCAGGGGGCGATGGGGGCATTCTGTTTGTCTCTGTTGGGAGGAGGCCAATAAGATAGTCATCCAATATTTCGTAGGCGGCTTCTGAATGAGTGTGGGAAACTTCGTCCGCCAGGATCGCCGCGATATCTTTGCCCGCATAACTACAATCGCAATTGTCAGTTATGATGGAGAGATTCAAAGGGGTTCTCTGTTGGCGAAGCCTTGTGAGGTAAACCTACTCAATAATCAAGTCTTCACCACCTGGATGGTCGCTTAAGAATGGGGTAATGTCGTAGACCCTGTTTCCAATTGTAACGTAGCATGACTTTGAAGATTTGTGTTTCTCAAGCTCGGCAATCGAGATAACGGGAAGACTTGAGTAGGACATGGTTAGAGAAAGCTCGGGGGTGGTGGATGACAGATAGATAGAGGGAAAGGGAAAGCTTAGAAGAGGGCTATGGGTGGAGATAAAGTATTTATCGCAGCCAGCATCAACAGAGAAAGGGGTGGGTTAGGGGGAGGATTATGAAATTTGCTGTGGCGTGACCGAGCACCATAAAGCAGCTGATTCAGCCACACCACCCCACAGACATAGTAAATTACAAGTAGAGAATACCAGCCGGCATCTCCCTCACTGTGCTGGTTTTAATATGCCGCCTGGTATATTGAGAAATTAATTGACGTGGAATTTCAGCGTTAACGTATAACATAATCGGCAATGTATCCTGAGCATGAGGCATCTCAGGTATTGTTCACCGGTCAGCCTCAAGCCCTCAACATTGTAAATTTCGGTATACTCCGTTAGAATTTGCAATGTTTCAAGAAGGGGGCTGTTACCGCGGAAGGATCTTTGCTTCTTCTTCTTTTGCTTCTGCTTCCTTTCCCCGTGCCGACTACAGTAAATTATGTTCTCTATATACGATGTTCCGATTCGATTTCGGCCTAATAAAATTCCCCACGGAATTGGAATACATGTAGTGTAATATCTAGGGCCACTGAGATTCTGGTATGATTAGCTTGGCGTGCCTAAGTTCGGTGAGACTAGATAACCACATGTATGTAGCAGGTATATGTAGGTACTCGAGCACTCACACGCTGGTAATGAGCATAGACTGCAGTGGCTGTGGCCTAAGCCCACTTGCCTACATGTAAATTACATGTAGGCACAAGGGCTCTTGTCTACAAATGCCAATGTTAATGTACTCCCGGAGTTAAAACCGCGTATGTACATGAGTAGATATATGTACCTCTCTAAAAAAAAATTTTGAGGGCGTGTGCTTATATGTAGTTACACCCTCACTACATGTATACGCACATATACCTTACATGTAGTATTTGTTGATAATATACATGTATGTGCCCACTAAGAGACTACATGTATGGGCATAACTTGGGCGGATCAAGAAATTACATGTATATATGAATCACAAACAGACTACATGTACAGCCACGTCCACAAGGTTTTGGCACCCTTTAAAAACGTCCGCGATTGCAACAAACAAAATACTTTGGCCCTCTTCCTCAAAAGATGGCCATACAAAGTGTTTTGATATATAGTAGGATAGGAATATTTATCTATAAGATTCTCTTTGTAGTCTTTCTTATTCGGTTGTCGATATCATGATTGGAACTCATGGGCTTCGAGACTTCTGGGGTGCTAAAACTTTGTGGACGCGGCTATACATCTGGAGACGTATGCACGCACCTAAAGTCATAAGTGTGCCCTAAGCTAACGTAATACGTATATGTACTTGAGTATTTGTAGCTACTTGTACCTACATGTACATACTACGCATTGTATATAACTACAAGTACATGTAGCCTTTAAAATGTATGCTTCTTCAGCCGTTTGTCTAAGAAAATTTTTCACCGGATCATGAGGTATGTTTATCGCGAGTGCTGGCTTGTGATCTTTGTGAATAACTTGATCGAATCTGATAAGATTGTGGTTGCCTCCTGTAACCTCCCTCGTTGCCATAGCAAACAAATGCGTCTTCCACATACAACAATTGTGTAAGGAACGACGCTGAACCTCGAGTGTCCACACGATTCAAACAGGAGTAAATTTTGGTCGATTATTTTGGAATCAGAGACCAATGGGTATTACAGGGTATGCAATTCTTATGCATCCTCCGAAAGAAAGGTCGCATACTGATCCCCCCGAAAAACAGACTTTATAGCGAGCTCGGGCCTGGAGAACGCATTTCACTAGCAAAAGTCGCTTCAGACCACTTCGAAGCTACGGGTAGACGTTTGCGACTTGCGGTTGATGCTTCAATCTGGTCCTTTCAAGTTCAGTCTGGAAAAGGTACACCTGTTTTCTTCATGCAATGCATCTCCCCGAAAAAGCGTGAAAACTGACATAAGAGCAACCAATAAGGCGGAACAAACCCAGCTCTTAGGACTCTTTACTACCGCCTCCTTCGCCTCTATCAACTGAACATAACTCCTCTTTTTGTGTTTGATGGTCGCAAACGTCCCGTTTTCAAACGGAACCACAAGACAAATACACAAGTGATACCGTCCTTACAGAAAAACACCAAATCATACTTAAAGCTATTTGGATTTCCATATCATGACGCACCGGGAGAAGCAGAAGCAGAATGTGCACTCCTACAACGGCATGGCGTTGTTGACGCCGTTATGAGCGAAGATGTAGATACCTTGATGTTTGGTTGTGGAACTATTTTCCGAAACTGGTCAGGCGAGGGAAAGGCGGGTAAGTCGGCACCCACACATATCACGGTGTATAGTAGTGAAACTATCCAGCTGGAGAGCGGCCTCACGCCGAAGGGGATGATACTGGTCGCATTGATGAGCGGTGGAGATTACCTACCCGAAGGCGTACCAAAATGTGGAATCAGGACCGCAGTGGAAGCCGCAAGGGCAGGGTTCGGGGAGGAGCTTTGCGACCTTAAAAAAGATGACGAAGATGGCTTCAGAGAATGGAGGGAGCGGCTATCATTCGAAATCGAAACGAACAATAGTGGATGGTTCCGGAGGAGGAATAAAGTCATCAAAATTCCGGAGGATTTTCCGGACAGGATGGTGTTAGGTTATTACACGAACCCTGCGGTTTCAAGCGAGGAGGCTGTGGAAAAGCTAAGAAGAAAAATCGTATGGGACGGGCATGTGGATTTGTTTCGACTGCGCGAGTCAGTCAGATATGCATTTGAGTGGAAAGGCAAAGGTGGTGCTGCTGCATTTGTCAGGACGCTTGCACCAGCAATACTATCAAGGAGACTTGCTGATGGGGAGGATGGAGCTGAGCTTAACGCTATTGTAAAAGGCTTTCATGGAAAGCGGGAGCATTCTTCAACTGGTGGGCTGAAGGAATTACGAATCTCTTTCATCCCAGGGGAAATCATTAAAATTGACATGGATGCAGAAGAGGAGGATGAAGTATCAGAGCAGGAGGAAGACGAAGATCCAGATGAGGATGGTGTGAGAAAGCGAAAAGATTACGATATTTTCGCCACAGAGAGAGTATGGATTCAGGAGTTATTTGTTCGGCAAAGTCTTGGTGAGCGGATTGAAGAATGGGAAACGCCTAAGATTTCTGATCCAAAAGCAACTAAGAAAGCTCCAACAAAGGCCAAAGCTAGGCCAAAGGAGGGGACTGCATCAGGGTCTATTCTGAAATATATGACTATTTCAAAACCCCGCGACATAGAAAAGCCCAGAGGAAAAAACCTAGAAATTAGAATATGTGAGGATTTGGATGCTCTTACATTCGCTGAATCACAAAGATCTTGTGATGCGCCTGAACCAGAGGAGCACTTTACTGAGCGCAGGCGTAGCCGTTCAATCACTCGGAAATATGTTGTCGAAGGGCTGGGACTGAGGAAAACAACCGGGAGTTCTAGGCCTAGGACTTCAAAGCCCCCCCAAAAGCCTACAAAGTGCCAGCGAGAGGAGAGTTCTGGGGGATCTGATGAAGATTGCTCAAATTTCCGAAAAACTTGCAGTACGCCTTCTGCCATTGAAGATGCGCAACTACCTCTAGATTACCACTCTTCTACACAGATACTTAAGGACTCATTGCCGGAGCCTTTGTATGATTTGCCATGTCCGTCCCGTTCCTATTCACCACCATCATTGGGATCTCGGACCCGCCCAATATATGAGACAATAACGATTGAATCGTCACCAGCTCCTGCTCCTGGCATTGATGATTTATGTGCCAACAATTCACCACCAAGTACACCCACCAAGAGATGTGGGTCATCTGGTATCACGGAGGCCCCGCCACGATCAAGCGTACAAACTCATGAATATGAAACGCCCGAAATCAGGACGCCTTCTCCAGATATATTTCCTAACATAGAATTATCTCCGCCACACACGCCAACAGCTGAATTTGGACGTCTCCAGGTAGTGGATTTAGTTGGAGATGATGAATATGATGTCGGCGAGAAAAGTATAGACAGCACTCTCGATTTTTCGCCGTCCGCCCATTTAAGCCCAAATATCACTACAAAGCGGAAAGGAAGGAAAGTGAAAACGAAAGACCCCGAGCAGCAGTCACCGGAAATACTCCAAGAGAAGAAGAAGAAATACATCCTCACTTCCCCCGTTCCATTTCCGATTCCTGTCGCACGTCGTCACCGGCCTACCTCACCTTTGAGGAGGGTTTTTTCTGCTTCTGATACGGCAGGTATCACCACTGGTCCTGCAGAGACAGCGGATGACACCCCAGCGGGAGTTCAAGAAAAGATCGTAAATCATGCTGGTTTCTATGCTTCTTCTAAAGAAGTAAAAATACGGACTAGGGCGGATATTATAAACAGAAACTCGGACACCCTCGCAGGTATTGGTATTTCCGTAGAAGCAACGCAAAATATCCAAGTGGAGACGTCAGATGACGAATTGAATATCACCACTTCCCCCACTACTTATAAGAAGACAACACAAGAAGCCAGACGAAGCGTGGCAAGTAAAATAACATGCAGAGAAGGTGCCACTGCATCCACGAACTTGAAAAGTGGGCCTCTTGTGGCTAATGGCAAGACTACGAAAAGGATTGCATTGAGAGAAAGTCTGGATGGCCATTGGGAGTTCATTGAAGATGATTGGAGCATCCGTGAAGGAAAGACGCTGTGGAAGAATGTGGACGTTGTAGATCTAACGGGTGATGTTTAAACTCATGTTTTTATAGGCTATTTAGAGTAGTTGGGAGTTTTTGGTTTTTTTACGTTATTTTTCTTTTCTTTATCTTATTTGGCAGTGTATTGTGGGATTAAGTCCCTGGTAACGTTTTGTCTCTCCCGAGGATTGGTCGAGAAATCTAAAAGAGAACCGCCCCTCCCACCTACCTACATGCAGTCTTGAGAGATACATGCATATTTCCATGCCTTCCACTATTAGTTGTATTCCAAAGAGGAACAAATGTATATTATGTATAGAACACCGCAAAGAGTAATCAAGTAAATTAGAGTTTACATAGGATATATATATCTTAGTGCCCCGGATGTCGGGGGCGTGAGAGGTCGCGGGTAGAGTGGTGCAAGGTTGCCTATCTAAGTTTGGTTCGCTATGAGCACGAGATCAATCATAATTGTAGGTCTGTATAAGCCTGGGAGCATTTCCCGATATAATCTGCAGTCGTTCCATGGCAAGTATAAGTCTCGAAGTCAGTTCCGTTTACTAGGAGAGCGAAGGGAATCCCAGTGGGAGGAGGGAACGCCGAAGGCGCCCTAGAAACATTCGGGGCCTAGCCCGCCTGCTGGTAACCAGAAATCCCCTATACAACTAGCTCCATCCCTAGCAAAAGTCTACACTATGAGCTTGATTTATGATAGCTTTTGTGCGCCATACCTACATTGGACTCCCTATGAACTCCAGAATTTACAGAATCGACTTAACCCCATCTAAATATAATGACTGAAAGTGAGACTAATGGTATGTATCTATAATTCGATAATCTAAATCTATGCTATAATCTTAACGCTGCTAAGACTTAGGCCCCGATAAAATTGATATGCACTTCGAGCTGGTATTCTGTGCTAAAACGACTTCAATTAATTTCCGTGTTTATGATTATGAGAAAGCTGTGCCCACAGCGATTGAAATATCAAACATTGAAATCACCTCCCGCATCTCAAACAATCTCTATTTAACCTTCTTGACCTCCTCGCTACCATTCATCTCCTCTCCCTCCCCTTCCTTCTCTTTCTCCACTGCCTCCGCTTTCTTTATCGCCTCGACCTCTTTGATAAACCACGTAATCGCCGCCCATAGGCCCCCGCAGATGAGGCTCAAAAATAAGAAATGTCCGCTTTCCGTGGCCACAAGAAGGGCAAGTAATACTACTTGAAGTAGTGCAAATGATATATGGGTTGCAATGACAAGGGACTTATTGGTGCCGGGCTCAAATACGGAAAGCCATATATCTGAGAAGAAGCTAGCCATTACGCCCGTTGGTATATATGGGTATTGATTGTTGTGAGCGAGTCGTTGAAGGTGTAAAGGTTTTAGGATAGTATTCTACTCGAGTGAATGCGAAGGTTTAGGTGTTTGAGCGAGTGTTGATATACAAACTTCAGGGAGGATATCTGTCAAAGCCGGGTAATCGGTTGAACACTACAGATTCACCACGTATACGTCAATGCACTATAAGGGATGCTGCTGCATGTAAGAATACGGCATTGATACGGCATTGATACGGTATTCTACCTACTATGCTGGTTTAAAAACAGTATCTTTGACTCAATACCGTAGCAATTTTATCCTCATTTCCGAGTATGTATGCAATTGTGGGATTGATCCGGACGTACGCTCGCGTCGCAACTAATAACCAAATTTTCGAAACCAGCCCAACTGAGCCCATATTTAGAAATAAGAGAGTAGAGACATAAGGGGTCGCAGAAATTGAATCTCTTGTACTCTCTCGTTGTGGTTGTGGAGAAAGGCGACGTTGAAGTTGGAAAGTTTTGATAACGCTGATACGATAGGTATGTCATAAACGTGCCAATATGCATCGGGATATAACCTACATACATAATTACTAATATAATTATTTGGCCGTTATATTGGCTGCGTGAGGCGGTCATTGATATAATTGAAATCCATGCCAGGTTAGACCTTGGATGTAAATGAAACAAAGGTACATATGCCCAGTTGACTACATTTAGCACCATGTAGTCACTCACATAGCCCACGAAACAGATTGGGTCTGTGTACATGTAGTGATATCGATTGGCTGAGCCTTTGCTTTCTTGTAACTACTACAACGTACTAGGCCAGTTTAAGTGATAGCTGGGGCTTTTTTTGAGCCATACTACATCAAGACTTATCGTGTTAGCAATAGACGTATATGCGTCGTGTAGTTGCATAACATATCAGGTTTGTAGATTCATGCTTACATGTATGTATGTCAAGTATATGCTAATTGAGTAGAGGGTCTGATTCATGCCTATTAGTAATACCCATTAGATACATGTATGTACCTAATCTTGATAGTCTTAACTACATGTAGGCATACCCGGGCGTAATAGCTACATAGTGATGGGTGATGGATATAGTTAGTTGACTAGAGAATGTGGATGATAAGATCCCACCATAGAATTCTATTCCTTCTCAATTTTGTTTTCGGCGCTTTCCTCCTCTTTCATTCTCTCTTGCCAAAACCCCTTCCCATAGCTTACGCACAGCTCAACGCCCTTCTTGATATCCTTACTACCGACCCACAATGCCATCCTCAACTCCCCGTTCTCACCGCCACCAACTCGCCTGGTCTCAAATACCACATTTGGCCTTTCAAAACCAGGCACACCTCGATAGTCATTGACCATTCTTGCCTCATTCCCCATGTTTTGGGCATCTACACCAACACCGAACTCTCGGTGAAGACAGAGGTCATAATCAGACTTTTCGGTCGTGTCTGTTGAATCGTGGACATAGCCTAGATAGTCAAGGATAAATGATTTTGCGGGCAGATTCGAGGCAGCAAAGAGGCCAAATTGGCCATTGGCGGGGTGTGTAGGAGCATCGATCTTCTTGATTTTGACGGGTGGACTGGGTCGTAATATTGAAGTAGCTGATGTGGGGGAAAGACTTAATTGTGAGATCGTTGACGCAGGCAAGGACCTTGACAGCCTTGGGCTATATAGATATATCACCTCAGAGGGCCAGTTTGAGGGCACTTTTGGGGGAACGGTTCGGTGTTGATCTCGTTTCTGTTGTTTTACAGATATCTGGGGCCTTGGCTTTTGACCGGAACGTTTAGATGGCATTTTCGGGTCTGGTATTGATTTGGTGTGGGGGTATCACGGTAATATATCGTATATCGTTGGTTTCTGATTAGGTACCTAGTTCTGTCTTGAGTGAACCACCCCTCTTTGAATGGGAATGGTCTAATACACTTCGTGACGGTAACGATGGCGCGCGAGGTATAAATTCTTGGTTATAGCTGAGATCGGAAGGCGGTCAGTCCAATAAAAGTATGCGCCTGTAATAATATCTGTCCACATCTTCACGACTTACGATCGCCGACCACACCCTCGATAAGGGTGGTACGTGCACGTCGAGATGAGATTGAGGTTTCGTTCATGCGCCACACGAGTGTGCAGAAAAGCACAACGCGACAAAGGAACATGATAGGAGGATTTAACGCCACATTTCCCCAACAGTCAGGAATGTATCATGTAGTGACAAGAATCAAAAGGGTTAATTCATGTTGTATTTTAGTATGTTAATATGTCGGTCTGCTACTGTAGGTTGCTACATGGCCTTTGCCTTTTCTCTTCCTTACGAGTCTCTACGTTCAAATAATATAATTCGAAGCTGGAGCCAGTTGCTATCGACCCAAGAAAAAAACATTACACACACACACTCACCCTTGATAGTTGTACCAACAAGTTACAACCCCTTGCAGTCCACTTCACTAGCCGGACAGCCTGAGAGCAAAGCCACAATTGTTACGATTCTCACACCCACAAACCTATGCCACCAACCCCGCCGACTATTGAAAGCAACACCAGTGAGCAACATCAGCAGGAGCAGCGGTTGCCCGACGTGAACTACCCCGACGCCCGCAATCTTCAACCGCTGCCCGACTCGCCCACGTACCCGAGAACGACGACTCAGCCACAGAAAAAAAACAACGACGTAGAAAACTCGCGCTTCAACTTCCCCTTGCCGCCACGCGCCAGGGCAACGGACACGCAACAGACGCTGGATACCCGCCAGAAAATAGACCGCAAGGCAGCGCTCGTCGACAACAACGACGAAAACAACCAAGAGCCTCTCAAGAAGGCTCCCATCTCCATCACCTTGCCTCCACAACCACATTCACTGCCACATCAAATATCAGCAGCCTCTACTAGTGCTGCTGCTACTGCTGTCGCCGTCGTTAATACTGCCACAGTCGTCACCGAGCCTTCCGCAAAGATACTGCCACCATCAGAACAACCTAGTGAAGTTGTAGAGCCACCGCTCGAGGTTGGCGAGTGCAAGGCCGACGAACCCGAGTACGATTTTGAACTACTAAGAAGCACAGCTTATAGGCGTAGTGGAGCAACTGCCGCTCGCGGGCCCCTCGTTCATCGAGGAATTGGGATTGTCAAGAGAGATCGAGCCGCGCTGCCGGGAGTAAAAGGAGAAAGTAGTCGGGCCGGCATTGCTGCTACTTCTGCTACCCCCGGTAGTGGAAGACTGAAGGAGGACGAATTGGCGGGAAGATACGGTGCGTTATCCTGGTTGCTACCCTGCTACCTAGCTGCCCCTCCTTGCCCCATCTATCCATACATAAACATGTATCCTATCCCCCCCCCCTCACCGTCCCCCACATCTATCCCCCTTTCGCGTGTGATTATGAGCTTTCCCGCTAGGCTTTCACCAGATCAAGGCTGACATGTATCGCCCGTGTGTGCTTATCTTAATCTGGCTGTAGCCCAACCCCGTTCCCCTCCTCTCTCCTCCCAGAACCCCCCGACTTCTTCTAACGCTCCACCACCGCCGGCCTCCCCCATACATTCTCACTCACAACACTCCTCGGATCAGTCGGCCTCCGAAGAGGAGGAAGAGCACTCCGAAGAGGAAGAAGAAGAGGAGGAAGAAGAAGACGATATGGAGGATGAAGAGTCTTGGATCAGTGGCTTTTGCAACATGGTTGGACACGAATATTTTGCTGAAGTCAGCGAAGAGTTTATCGAAGATGATTTCAATCTGACAGGACTCGGTGCTATGGTCCCTATGTGAGTTATTCTCTATATGCCTATCTCCGTGCAAAGGGCCCTTCCGAAGACTCGTCTTTACCAGGTCTACCACTACATCGTTTACCCCGAGTTGTCTTCATCCATTACCTGTATCCATCCCCTTCCCCCCTGAATTAAGCTAAGCTCCTGCTATTATAGGTATAAGGAAGCTCTTGAAATGATTCTTGATGTAGAGCCTGAAGACGACTCTGACTCCGCGGCATCGGCATCTGAGTCACTGTCTGAACAGCCTGGCGCTCAGCCCACCTACCGCCGTCGCGCCGGTCATATGAGAGTCGCCTCGGATGTCTCCATGATCGAGAACTCTGCAGAACTTCTCTACGGTCTCATTCATCAAAGATTCATCACCTCGCGACAAGGTATCCAGGTCATGTACGAAAAATACCTTTCAAACCATTTCGGCTTCTGTCAGCGAGTATTCTGCAATAATGCGCGTGTCCTTCCTTGTGGATATTCGGACACTCCCGGTGTGGAGACAGTAAAGCTTTTCTGTCCATCCTGCTGTGACATCTATGTACCACCCAATTCGCGTTTCCAAACTGTTGATGGTGCATACTTTGGCACAACATTTGCATCGCTTTTTCTAATGACCTTCCCGGAACTTGATGTATCCGGTAACGGTCGCAAGGAAATAATATCAGGCTCGTCTCTCAACTCTGTGGGTGGCAGAAAAGGCACAAGCAGCGCCAATGCTCCACTAATTAATGGTGTATTGGCATCAAACCTCGCGCCAGGTCTTGGGAAGGGCAAGCAGTATGAGATGCGAATATACGGTTTCCGGGTTTCGGAACGCGCAAGAAGCGGTCCCAGAATGGGGTGGTTACGAGCTAAACCCGAACAAATGAGCGACCTCGATGAAACCACCCAGCATGCGGAGACTACGGTAGATGCAGGATATAGCAGTGATGGCGAAGGGCCGGAAGAAAGCGATGGCGATGAGGGAAGCGTGGGCGAAGACGATATCAATGCTGTTGGTGGATGACCGGCTCCGGGTAGGAACGAAGGGGGTGTAAGCCAAAGGGTGGAGGTCGTGCAAGATGAATGAGGAAGAAACCAAAGATATTAAGGGCGATTGCAATAGTTTGCGTGGCATTTGGATTACGCCCGGACAACAGAGGGGAGGCATCAGATGTAGCACATCATTCTATTCTTCTTATTTGGTCCTCCTCTTTTCTCTTTCCCCTGTACTTGTTTTCTTTTGTGGCTTTGTTGCGATGGTTTTAGCGTATGATGATCAACTAGAAGCGTACGCGCAGATTTATTCATCATGAGGGCTGGTAAAGAGAAGGTGAGGGCGAGCTGAGGGATAAAATGCAAAACTTCAGTAAAAAATCAATAGTGTTGATATAACGAGGTACTTAGTTAGTGTTAGAGATATGACTTTTCTTTCGATCTATTTTTTCTTGCTTCTAATTCGGGTTGATGTATATACACTATATCTGGTTTGGTGGCTAAGTATCATTCAACATATTCATATTGTTTCTATCTATTTTCGGCGGTCAATATCTATAGTAATGATATAGAGCGTTTATCAGGCTTTAAAATCCACAATTGTAAAGGTTTTACTGGCGCTTGACATAATGTTAGGTAACACTCACAGCTCTAGAGTATAGGATCGGTAAGGGACTTTCCTCCATACCTTAGTCTAAAGGGACAAAACCATACATGTACTTTACTAAGGCGCATTTATTACATTATGTCCTTGTCGATATGGTCACGTTACGCCTAACGTACAAACGAGTGAGATATAATGACTTCAATGATTCAAAAAGAGACTTTTTGCCAACTTTGCCAAGTATCATGCCTCAATTCTGTGGCTTGCGTGCGAGGTTTATTGGCAGCATTTGCTCTGAATAACAGCTTGCTGTCGTCGATTTTCTTTTAGCATGGTGTATCCTAAAATACCTACAGAAGTGTGTTGTATTTACCCAGAATCTTTAGCGATGGGGGGGCTGATCCCAAGACTTGACAGGGAATGGCTATCAAGCGGTCCCATAGGATCAGGAGGAGATTACTTACATGTAGGTACGTACTATGTCACCACTCATATTCTCACGATACGGAGAATGAAGCGGATAAAAAAAACCAGTACCTGATAACAGCGCGCATACGATGATGATTTTGCTAAACCATGCACGATCTTGTAGTTTGTTCAAGGGGTGTCCCGGCTTTCATTCACCCTTTGATTTTTGATTTCTTTAATGTAAAGAAAAATGTGAAGAAATATGATTTACTTATGTCCTCCGTTTGTTGGGGATTTGTTTTCATGGTGGTTTCGACTCCATTGATACGAGATGACCCTCAATAGGATAGGGGTTCGAGATCATTATACCCATAAGCAGCAGCGACCATAAACAATCATTTGGAACAATATCTTCGTTTACTCTTGGCGTTATATTTTACAGATTTCACCACGATGACGCTCGGGCCACATGGTAAGTGCCTAAAAATCGCTGGTTTGTGGGGCGCACGTGGTAAGAAAAAAATGCTGTCTGTCTAGGAAACCCCTCCATAAAAGAACCCCAATAAAGTACAACAAAGAAATTCAGCTTCTCAAAAAATATAACCTCGCGGTTTACCTCTTCGGTCCAAAATGAATACAAGTTCCGGATCTTCAATCCTCGACGACCCTGATTTGCTTGCTTCACAGTCACTTATCCACAAGGCTGCAGCAGCGCTCACTCGAAATGACCTTCTCGTCGCTCGAAAAATCTACACTGAGGTTCTCTCGCACACTCCTTATAACATCCTCGCCTATGTAGACCGTTCGCAGGTACATCTTAAGCTTGGTTATCCAGATCTTGCCGCTGGTGATGCGTATCGAGCTCTACTACTCGGCGATGCTATTCGAGAAACGGTGCAAGATAGATCGATAATCTCACGGAAAGAGAATGGCGAATATGACGACGACGAGGGAGATGACAGTGAGTGGGGAATAGGCGAGCAGGCATTCGTTACAACATATTCTCATATTCGCCTTTTGTCCGAGCGGGTTCTTCCCGAAGACCAAATTAAGAAGCTTCTGAAGACTTCCGTGGACGGAATGGAGGCTACAGCTTTGTTCACTCTCGCTCGGGCATTGAAAGAGGCAAGATGTTTTATAGATGCTCTGACATATTGTAAAATGGGACTCGAACGATATCCAGATGCCGCAGCTTTGCCCGCATCAATCAATTTCCAGGCCGAAGCAGATGAAATTCATCAACTGATGGAACAGAAGAAGACAGAAGATCCTAGATTCAAAATCAATCCAGACATACTCTTTAGGCATGGCGGCTGCAGGAGGGAAGTCTACCCTTGGAACCACCACGAGCCTGACAGGTACGCCCCGGAGACAGTGGAATCGTTAAATAAAACAATGGCCGAGTGCTCCGATAAGGTGGAAATCAGGGTTGTGGACCTACCTATTTTGCAAAAGAGGCAGGATCCTCTGAACAAATTAGAGCTATCGGATAAAGTGTCAGGTTCAGAGAAGCAACTCGGTGTCTATGCGAAAGAAGATATCTATATTGGAGAAACATTCTTTAGGGAAATGTCCCCTTTGACTGTGCTTTCGGACCCGGAGTATTCGAGACTGTGCGAGTTTTGCGCGGCAGACCTTGGAGACACATATGAAACATGTGAAGACTGCTGGGAGGGTGATGAAGAAAGTGGAATCATGTGGTGTTCTGAAAAATGCAAAGAGAACGCGATGGAGAAGTGAATAAGCTTATTCCTGAAGTTTCCAAGCTCTTTGAAATACTAACCTTAAGTTCCAAGATATCACCCTGCCCTTTGCGGTAGAGATTTCGGTTGGGTTTACCGTTCCATCAATGCTAGTATCTCCACAAGCTCTGCACACTCGCTTCTGTTGCTAAAAACTTATGCAACTGCGATAACATTGGATACACACCCTCTCGAGTTACCTGAGGTTAAATATCTTTACGGTGTTAACCGTGTGGGGACCTTTCCAGACTATAAACCGACTACCCTCGAGCGGCAAGCTCTTCCATTCAACTTCACGAACCAGATCACTCGTCCAATTCAAATGCTAATGGAGATGGATGTGGACATTTTCCAGCCAAATGCAGTTGACTTTTTTGATCTATGGGTGATTCAGACCCTATGGGCAAAGTTTATCGGTGTTGCGAGTGCAAGAGTGCACAAAAGGACGGGGAGGACCGAGATTGCCGCGGTTCGTCACTCGAGACGCTTCCCCTTGCGGTAGGAGTTGGTGCTGATTCATTTTTATGTATAGGTCCACATGCTTTACTCAATGTTTAATCATTCATGCGAGCCTAATATCAGTTGGGAGTGTGGTGGTGAAGTTAACTTCACTGGGTTTTCCCGTGCCCTTGGGAGAGAGGCAGAGCTCAACTCACAGGTCGTGGCTGTGAAAAAAGGAGAAGAATGTTTTAGTCATTACTGCGATATTAGTTTGGACTATCGGGAGCGACAGGAACATGCTTGGGGTCCCCTAGGCGGTAGATGTAGCTGTACACGATGTACTAGAGAGGAAGAGGAGGAGGCAAAGGGGCTAGCGAAAATAGTAGAGCTCTCGATCGCAGGTAAATGAGGCGGATTGGATTTGAGGATAAAAAGTCACTTCCGGTGATCTTTACATACTAGAGAGCGCAAAATCATGTGTAAGTAACCTGAGCACATACCCCTGTCTGCCCATAGATATATGTACTTTATAGAAATAAACCTGATGATTCGGGGACCACAACCCCCTCTTGGGCATCCTCATGTACTCTCACTCGATGTGATTGAGCATTCCAACAATATCTTCTGTATTGCTAATCCACACCGAAGGGCAATAATGCGTACAGACTTCATAATAAGTTGGAATTGTAAGCTGATATGCACATTCAAAGGTATGGATGCTGGAAGGAAATTTGATAAATGTGGACAATTTTACACGCTATAGAGACCCATCCCAACCTAGATTGTATCTGCCCTTGTCCTAACACCGAAAAAAAATTGAGACCAAAAGGGGGAAAATATTATTTCACACCCGGAGAAAAGCTTCATGTATATTTCGTTTCTTTGGGCGGAAAAAAAAATTACCATGCAAGCAATTCCAGTAAGGTACACCCGCCCCACAAACCGAGCATAAGATTTTATTTATTTTTACCCCGTTTTGATATCCCAGAAGAAAAGAAAAAGGATCACCGTTTACGCCTGTATCCGAAAATTAAACCGTTAGCACTCCATTAATTTACCAAAATCGAAATCTCAGCCCCAAACCCCAGACCCGTGTTCACCCTCCACCCGCATATTCTCTTTTTGCCAATCATAACCCCATTTATTCCCCTTCGAACCCCTTCTTCCAAACAATCTCTTAGAGTTGACCCACCTTGATAGCGTACTTCCTCTTAGGGAAGTGCAGAGCCTTCTTGCTCTCCTTGACAGTCTTGAGCCTAGACTCGTGCTTGGTCAACCGCCTCCTGATAGCGCGGGTCTTCTTGGTGCGGAGGTCGAGAGGCATGTACTTCTTGCTCTTGTAGAAGAGGCGGAGCTGCTGGCGCTGAGTGGCATTGATGACGGTCAGGACACGGGCGACAGACTTGCGGACATCGTGACTGTAAACCCATATATATTAGTCACTCATATTCCCCCATGTTCTCCTTTCCTAGTCGAATATCGGAGCTGCTAGTTCAAGGGGTATGTACATCTTGGTGAGCTTGGAAGAAGCACCACTGGTGATTTTCTGGACACGGAGGTTGGAAAGGTCCAGCTTCAGCTCGTTGAGCTGCTTCTCCAAGTCGACTTTGGACTTCTTCCAGAGGGTTCCTGTCTTGACACCGGGCTAAATTGCAAGGGAAAAATAAAGTTCCATTAGTACTTTTTGTTCATCCATCAAACTCCACCCTCCAAATTTGCAGAATTGGTTCATCGAAATGACCATCGGAAAAAAGGAGAGAGGATCGGCGTACCATCTTGATTAGATTTTGCGGGTTCGTGGGGTCAGTGGTATTTTGGCGTCGGGATTTGTCGAGTCGTGAATTTGCGATGTCGCCGTATCCTACGTGTTGCTATGGTGGAGTGGAATTTGGTATTGCAGAATTTGTGGGCAGCAGTCTTGTGGCCTTGGCGATCCTGCGGGGGCTATTGCCCTTATCTTATCTCACGAACCACCATACTTTCAATGCTCAATAATCTACTTTTGACAGTGAGTCTAGAAAACGGTAGAGGAACGAACCTAATCCGCTGTCGCTCATTGAAAGGAATTTAAACCTAGTGATCCTAATTATGGAGACCCAAGAGATCGAATCAAGATGCGTTTGTCTTCCTCTTGCCGACCTCAAAAAATCCTTGACACCTTCAATCATATCATGCCTTCCTTTTTGGGGCTTCCTCAATCGTTGAGATCAGATGTGACGAGTGATTTTCCATGACGATCCTTCGTGCTTAGGCCATTTTGGAATCGGATTCTCGGGCCGAATTGAATTACAGTGAACTATAAAAGTGCAATTTTATTTTTTGACAATGTGCCAAATGTGAGCTATTGTGGTTTGGAGTGATCTAATCTTTTCATAGACTGTTTTATTTCAATTTCATTTTAAATATGAAAGATTTGGCTTGGACTAACCTTCAGGGGCATGATATGGTTTTTATAAGTTTTTGATCTCTCTAAAAAAGAAAGTCGACAAAAGGCGAAAAAGGAAAATCAAGACTTTTGTAGTTGGCGAAAGGCACTCTAGGTATACACCTCGGGGTTTCCTGCATGTCAAAGACCACATCTATTAAAGCTAACAGACCGAACATGTAATTCACCCTTTCTCTAAACTACACGCGTTCTCAACTCCAGATTGTGGCAAATTGCTACGACAGTAATGGTTATATTAGATATATATTCCTCTACCCCTCATGAGATATTGGCGTACTATTACACAAGTTCACCCTACAAATGACAACCTACCTAGACTTTCAGAAAATACATCCTAATCAATACATTAGTGGAGGACCCATATGTTTATTTCTCCTCCGTGTCTACATGCAGCGTACCAGACTGCATATCCGATATGTGCTTTTTAAGAATACCACTCAATTGCTCAATCATAAAATTATATTTATATAATAAACTGCGTGATAGTACACCACTCACAATCAACGAACGGGTTTTCGTCATCTCCACCTCCGTAATCGCTATAACACTCAAAACATTCAAGACCCTGATCACAATTCCAACAATCCTCACCAGGGCCATGTTCACAACCAACAAATAGATCTTCGACATAATGTTCACTTCTCAGACATTCCTCATCGTATCTATAATCTAGATCATCCT
This sequence comes from Morchella sp. 2016-41, assembly GCA_024713855.1. NCBI lineage: Eukaryota > Fungi > Ascomycota > Pezizomycetes > Pezizales > Morchellaceae > Morchella > Morchella sp. 2016-41. The sequence continues at coordinate 452,352 of JAMGZD010000003.1, forward strand.
CATCAAAGCCACTATTTGCGTACGTGGGCACCGGCTAGCCCTTTATACCCTTGTAGTCACTAGAGCTCCCGTCGGTTTTTTGATCCACAGAACCCTACATTCCCCGATTAATTCCTTGGCACTCATGTTTTTCAAAGGCTTCAATGCAGCTCCTCTGGCCTTCGTTAATCTCACAGGATGACATTCGCTGAGGGAAAGAAAAAAAAACAGATAGTTGCTTCTTGAGCTTCAAACGTTGTTTCTATCCTTACTTTTGTTAAATTCGGTGTACTCGAGCCATCTTGATCTTTCACAACGCCGCAATCCGACTTGTTAAAATAAAGGGTAGACCCTTGAATGGCTGTATTGGAGGAGCCTTTTTTGGACTCAACCTAGAATTGGGTTATAGTGTGTATCTATCTGATTCTTAAAAGCTTCAAGTAAAGCATAGATCTTAGGAGTATCAGACTGGAGTTAGCACCACGACTCCTAAAGCGTGGAAACATATGTCTTAGAAAACTGTTGGGTGCGCTTGTCAACTCAGTTCAACTGATATCTGGCGCCAGGACTGATCTCATTGTTGGGAACTTTTAGATTATATTTCGCTCATTCTAAAGGCGTACACAGTCTATTTCCCCCGTAGAATTTACCCCCCATAATTAGTTGGTGTTAGCCACGCACCAAGCACTTATCAGTCCACGGTACATGCAGCTCTCGACCCTCATTCTGGGTACTTTTGTCTCTGACGTGTACGGTGCAGAACACATGTAGGTACAGTCGTCTTGGGGGCAACGACGAAACTGGTTGAACGGTGAGCAGGGGTCTTTGTCGGTCAGGACAGTGGCGCTCAGGCTGGTATGCAACCACATGTTTGGCTGAAATCTGCGTTTTCGTCGTTTTCCCGGGTTTGTCGTTGCCCCAAAGTTGACTGTACCTGCTTTCTGACTTTTCCCAAAATCATTTCGTGTTGGGTCTACTAGTACTCTACATGTAACCAAAACTTGCACTTTAAACATGTGATAGTGCATGGTCCATGTTCTCGCCCAGACACGGGTCGTCTGGGGCGTCCCGCGTCCCACTGTGGGCTAGGTTGTTTCCACAAGCTTGAGCCCACGCTTAAGCACCCCAGAGCATCGAGTCACAGTCAGAATGGACGAAATGCGCTGGGATGATCATATAATATCACTCGCCGTTGTACCGAGTCAATTAACACATGCCCTGCAAGTCTGCTTGATGCAGTCGAACATGTGCAAACCATTTCCGTTTGCATGCATCGTCATCGCGATGAAGATCTGGCCCTACATGCAGGTACATATATGTGTACTCGCAATGTCCTGACGTTTGTAAAAGGAACCACTATTGCATACCATATAAATACGCGCCAAGTCCACAATTTAGTATGGTATGCAATAGTGGTTCTTTTTACAAACGTCAGGACATTGCGAGTACAGCGACCGGAATGATCTATGGAAAAACAAAGGGTGAAATTGTATGGCGAAATGTCTGTGCACCATATAACTGTTTTTTCCATAGATCATTCCTATCGCTGTACCTATGAGAGTAGATAACACCGGGCCCTACCGTCGCTAGCACATCCGAGTATTTGAGATCTATAGAGGGACTCGTGATCATATATTGTCACTCGGATTTACACTCCCCATCCACATAATACTTGCTGGAAAATCTTCTGTGGTCTCAACCCGATAGCCCCCGATTGCTTTCCCTCGGACCCTTGAGGCAACAGAGGATTTTCCAGCAAGTCTGAAGTCTTTGTCTGATTGACCGTGACATGGTTTGCGTTTAGTAAGCACGATATAATGAAATACTGAGTGCTTACAAAAGGAGGGGGGCGGGGGCCGAAGGCATCTCATAATTGTAGAGGGTGAAATAAATTGAGGAGATGGAATGGGAGGCCGAAGGCTCCCCATTGGAGGTCCCCCAGAATTAGTTGATACCCATATATTAATCCAAGGTGAACTCTCAGTCGCGAGCTGGCACATTACTAGTACCAACGTATTGCTTCGACCCGCCTATCAACTTTCTCAAGTTTGATCACTTGTTGGAGCGGATGTGATACCAAGATTCTCCCGTGATGTGCGCTTACCTGAGTTATCTTAGCCTTCGTGTTGCTCTAGTAACTTTTGCGGACCTTACCTAATGAATTAATCAATCGACTTCTGAGGCCTGCCCGTGCTCAAATAAAGTGCGGGTGTCTAACTGATAAGATATCGCTAAACTAGTGGCATATCCCGTCTGGGGTTGGGAAAGGATGATCAATCGGAATTTTCAAATTAATTGCGTTATTAACGCAGGGTTTGTAGGTACCTTGTCTTTGCGCGGCCGTTACTTCCTTACGTCCGTAGGAGTGTTCGTAGAATGGGCTCGGGGAGTAGACTGCGGTGAATATGAGAAGGATACTGTAGTGAAGCTCAGATCAGGCCAAGGACATGTGAAAATAAGACGGCCACAAGCACTAGCCCGATTGCAGCAGGGTACCAATCGTTGAAGTATTCTTGTAGAGTTGAAGTGATTGTTTGAGACACGCGCAGACGAATACTAGGCTTTTACACAGGAATGACGACGCCCAGGTTCAGTTCCATCGTCTTACATACATATGTAAGTACTTCTCACTCTTACCTTCTGGCGGGTAGACAAGGCATATCGATCACCTGCTGATTAGTCCCGAAACGCTCACGCTGCAGGTTTTTTTGGGCCCAGATGTATGGATAGCTATCCCAAGGGAAAAAAAACATGCAATGCAAACCTAGCTTGATGGATCGATGGGAAAATAGTCCAGGCATCTGTAATTAAAGTACTTATAAACGCACATCAGCTCCCACGTCGATGATTGACCTACACGACCCCGCGACCTTCAGCCCAACACCAACCCGAAAGATGGCTGCCACAGGTGTCAAGCAGGACGTTCCGTCAAATGTCTATAAACGCTCTGACGCCGAGAAAGGGGACTCGGTTTCTTTAAACAGAGCCAGGATTTCTACAGATAACGGCGAGGCGGGCTCGTTACCACCAAGCTACGACCATACTCACAGGAAACTGAAACCCAGACACATTCAATTGATTGGCATCGGTGGCACAATCGGGACTGCACTTTATGTCAATATTGGAAAAGGACTGATGCAGGGAGGACCTGCCAGTTTATTCATTGCTTTCTCATTATGGTATGATATTTGATCTTTTGAGTTAACCCCAATGGCTAAGGGCCCGAGAGAAATTCCGTGCAGATAAGCACACTGGGGTGTAATCTGGGGCATGGGATGCTTAATATTATATCAAGAGCTCCGTTACAGGAGGAAGTTGGGGTCTAGGCGTTGAGATACTCATATTTTGTGCGAAAACTTAGGTGTACCGTCATTTTGGCAGTCAACAATAGTATGGCAGAGATGGTGACCTATCTCCCCATATCCTCACCATTCATCCGGTTTGCAGGTCGTTACGTTGATGATGCTCTTGGTTTTGCCGCTGGATACAACTTCTTCATATTTGAAGCAGCTCTCGTACCTTTCGAAATTGTTGCCTGTAATGTCATTTTACAGTACTGGACCGATAAGATTCATGTAGCTATTGTGATATCTGTAATTATTGCATGCTATGCGTAAGTTATTATGTGTCATTTCCTCATCTTGTCCATAAACTAACTCTTTGCTTTAGACTTGTGAATCTGACTGCCGTAAAATGGTATGGGGAGAGTGAATTTTGGATGGCTCTAGGAAAGGTTATTTTGATCGTTGGCTTAATTTGCTTCACCTTTGTCACAATGTTAGGGGGAAACCCACAGCGTGATAGATATGGATTTCGATATTGGAAAAATCCGGTAACCATCCATCCATCTCCACCGCTCATATTTTTGTGCCAGTACAGGAGCTAATATACATCATAGGGCCCGTTTGCAGAATCCACCAGAACAGGCGATGTTGGAAGGTTTATCGGGTTCATTACGTGCCTTATTCAAGCTAGTTTTACTATTGCAGGGCCAGACTATGTCAGTATGGCAGCCGGAGAGGCAGAAAACCCACGAAAGGTCTTACCACGGGCGTTCAATGCCGTCTTTTACCGTCTCACCACATTTTTTGTTTTGGGATCTCTTTGCGTGGGGATTGTCGTTCCCTACAACGACCCAACAATGGCGATCGCATTTTCTGAGGGTCGGCCGGGTGCCGCTGCATCTCCTTATGTTGTTGCTATGGATAGGATGGGAATCCCCTACCTGCCTCATATTGTGAATGCTTTGATTTTCACATCGGCGCTATCGGCTGGTAATTCATACGTCTATTGTGCAAGCAGAAGTTTATATGGTCTTGGTCAGTGCCTCTTCATATTAACATTCTTTCTACTGAGACAGGCATCTAACAGCAGATATATTCATGTACATCTAGCTCTTGAAGGTAAAGCCCCGAAGATACTAGCCAAGTGCACCAAGGGCGGTATTCCCCTCTACTCGATCGCCGTAGTCCTCGCAATAGCCCTTCTTTCGTTCCTCCAAGTCTCCAACGGCGCGGCGGTGGTTCTGCAGTGGTTCATCAACCTGGTTTGTCTTCTATTCCGGCCCACCTCCACCACATAAAAAGCTCCAATGTTTCTAAACCCTTCTTAGGTGACAGCCTCGCAGTTGATAAACTTCTCGGTGATTACCTTCACCTACATCAAGTTCAGGAAGGCTCTCGCTGCACAAGGAATCTCGCGGGACACCCTACCACACAAGGGCTTTTGGCAGCCAGCTACGGCGTGGTATGCCTTTACGGCCACATCCATCATGTGCTTTGTCAGTGGTTACAGCGTCTTCGTACCCGGGAACTGGGATGTTCCTACGTTCCTGTTCTCGTGAGTCCTCTACCCACCCACCCCATTCCTACTGGTGTCCTGAGAAAACGTAAAAAAAGGAAAGAGAAGGAAAAAAAGAAGGCTAACCTTAAGGGGGGGGGGGGCCAAAATAGATACCTCATGATCTTCCTCTTCCCGGTCCTGTTCGTGCTATGGAAGCTTATCCGCAAAACCAAATGGCGAGCGCCGGGGGAGGTTGATCTTTTCTCCGAAAAGGCCGACATCGATGAATACGAACGCCAATTCGTTCCTACACCCCCTAGGTATGCCGTTATCCGCCCCCCTTGATATTATCGAATTCTTTACGATACTGACCCAACTATACGTTCCACAGAAACGCATTCATGAAGTACTGGGATAAAGCATTCTCGTGATGCCCGGGGGAGGTGTTTAATAGCGGTGTTTGATTCATTGATTGACTATATCATCATCTCTTTACTCTATGCATGCATGTTTTGATCGACGGAGTTTTTTCTTTCTTGTTCTGGGTGAGATTGATTCGGAGTCTAGAAAAGTTTGTATTCTCATGGGTACTACCTATTTGTTTCAAAGAATTCTTATTCTGTACTATATAGATGCGTATTTAGAGCTAGCTAGCAACTAAATTGCCATACCCCCCCCCATACAAACAATTGGGATGGCAAGAGGATCTAGAGTGACCGTGCATGATTTCCGGTTATACATATAAACGTTTTAGGTCTTATCCGACTCTGTTTCAATTTACTGCAGTACCCTGGCCCGGCGTTGTGGAACGACCAAGGGTCAATTTAAAGCCTGCTTCAACAAAACCACACTCTTAATGTTCCCCTCCTACACACAACGGCGTCTGCTCACAAAACGTTCCTTTTTTTCCCCCCCTTCCTTGAACCATGAACATAGATAGGCGAGCACGGCCCAGCCCTCATTCCACGTCCCCCCAGCCGCAATTGGACCTATCAAAGAAGAAAAAAACGAACTCCGCTATCAATTTTAGTTGCAGATTAACTACTCCTACCTACCAGATATCGATCCATGATCCACTTTCCCTGCGCAGGCGCCACTCCACCACCACCACCACCACCACCACAGCGATTTCATGCCCGTGTCATGCGCATCAACCGAAAGAAAAAGTAAAGAAAAACAATCTTGTAACCCCCCCTCCCAAAAAAACAAATAGAAAAAAATAGAAAAAAACAAACTCTCGCATCGTGTTTCATTTCAATCTAAACTAGTGTGTTACGTTAGCTACCATATTTCCATATTTCGATATAGATATATGATTGTATGTATGTACTCGCAACTTTTTCTTCTAGCGTTTCCAGACTGGACTGGGCTCTGCTACCACCACCAAAATATGGTACTCACGCACGATTTGCGCCCATACGCAGACCCAGTTCAGTCCGGAAACGCCAAAAAGTTGGCGTTGTTGGTGAGAGTAGTAATAATGATAGGGAGGGACCCAATAATACAAACCTTTAGCCATGCAGCCCCATTTCCTCCTCGCTTTTTTGCCCTTTTATGCATTGTCCTCTTTTTTTTTCTTTTCTCCCCCCCACTAAAAGAAAGAAGCCTCCTGCAGATAGGGCTTCTTTTTTTTTATATTTATATATATCAAGAAAAAACGAACGAAATGTCAATGGTTGCCGCAAGTGTGTGTGTGCTTATGACAAGAGGTCAGAGACATTCATTGGCATCTCGTCGATTTGTGTACCTGGACGCAGTGTTAGCGGTTAAAGTCGTTGGGCCTGGGAGGGTAGGCCTACTGTAATAAAGTTCGATATCACGCAGGATCCTGACGTCCTCGCTGGTAACAAAGTTGATAGCGACACTACATTCTGTTAGCAACTCCACTACCTAAACAACCCTAACCCGTAGAGGGAAAGAAAAGAAAAGAAAGAAAAGGCAACATACCCCTTGCGCCCAAATCTACCACTTCGGCCAATCCTGTGAATGTAGTTCTCACGGTTGTTTGGCAAGTCATAGTTGATGACCAGCGAGACCTGCTGGACATCGATACCTCTCGCCCAGACATCAGTCGAGATGAGCACCCTGCTGTTTCCGGCCCTGAACTCGTCCATGATGGCATCACGCTCCTTCTGCAGCATCTCTCCATGCATGCTCGAGACCGTGAAATTGGCCTCTCTCATCTTATCCGCCAGCCAGTCGACCTTCTTCCTGGTGTTGCAGAAGATGACGGCCTGGGTGATGGTCAGGGTGTCGTACAGATCGCACAGGGTGTCAAACTTCCAGCCCTCCTTGTCAACAGCAATGAAGTACTGCTTCAGGCCGTCGAGCGTCAGCTCGTCACGCTTGACAAGGATGTGCACGGGATCCGTCATGAACTTGCGCGTCATGTCCAGCACGTCGTACGGCAGGGTGGCCGACACAACGACAACCTGCGTGCTGGGCGGGAGATAGCGGTACACGTCGTAGATCTGCTCGCGGAAGCCCATGTTGAGGAGCTCGTCGGCCTCGTCGAGGACGAGCATCTTGATGTTGCGCGTGCGGAGACATTTGCGGCGGATCATGTCTGTGACCCGCCCGGGGGTGCCTGATACGACGTGGGGGCCGCGCTCGAGGGCCTGGATGTCCAGGCCGATGCTGGTGCCGCCAATGCAGGAGTGGCATTGCACGTTCATGTAGTCTCCCAGGGCCATGATGACGAATTTGATCTGCATCGCGAGTTCGCGGGTAGGGGAAAGGACGAGCGCTGTTCCGGTCAGTCAGTCAATGTTTATGCACTGCCAAGACTGGGGGAGGAGGTGACGACGAACCTTGTGCCTCAAGCACGGCAGTGTCGATGACCTGGAGGATGGAAATGGAGAACGTAGCGGTTTTACCGGTACCAGATTGTGCCTGCGCGATCGTATCACGGCCTTTGCAGATCTGGACGATGGCACGCGATTGCACGGCGGAAGGGGACTCGTAGCCGTATGCATAGATTCCACGGAGAAGGTTCTCTGCACACCAATCAATGTCAGAACGGGGAAGGAAGCACACACACACTGCACGAGAAAAAAGAGGAAGCCGTACCTTTCAGTTGCATAGACTCGACTGGAGAGCGGACATATATATATTAGTATTCGCGAATCGGGGTTCGGGGGAAAAAGCAAGGTTCAGGGCACATACAAGTAGGCGCGCTGTTTTTTTTTGAATTGTTAGCACAGGCAGGACACGCGCGGTGGCGAGCAGGGCAGGGCAAGGCAGTAGGTAGGGGAATTACACAGTGATCTCCGTAGAGGTCTTGAACTCGAGTTTAGCATCCTCCTTCCTGTTGATTCCAGATTCGGCCATGGTTGCAATGATTGAACGGGATTGTATTTAGTGTGTTTGTTGTAGTAGAAGAAGAAGAATGTTGCGGTTGAGGGTCGGGTGGTTGAAGGCGTTGCTTGAATGAGGAGGAGGATTCGTGACAGCACGAGAAAGGCTGACGAGACAGGCAGGGTAATACACTGCTGTGGAGCATAGTAAGGACCGGGTCACGTGGGGGGGGGGGGACATTGGGGGGGCAAACATTTGAAGACCTCCCTCCACACGTGACCAGTTCTGGTGCTCCATGCCATGGGTTACGCATGTGCACGGTACCGCTGGGTATAGCCTTGTTAGTTCCCCTCCCCCGCCATAGTCACGCTCTCTGCCCAGGCAAGTGGAAGTACTTCTTCTCCCTGTGACTCCTCTATCGAATCCCCTCCCTCCATCTACATCTCTCTGCTGATATTCACTCCAGTACACCTCCAGCCAACGCAGCTACACTCAGCTTTGTCTCCTATCTCACCCTCACTCGCCCTCTGCTATTCACAGACCCGCACGCAGTACGTACATACCTACAGATACAACCAACCAACCAACCAACTGCTACAATCACCTACAAGCTAGCTAGCTACACTCCTCGCATCAAACAGCTACAGCACCATCAGCAGCACCATGAATCCCTTCTACTCCACCCTGTCCACGCTCCGAGAGTACCTCTCAACCCCCTCCCACGCCTCGACATTCACAAAGACCGGCCAGGTCACCCCCGAAGAGTTTGTCGCCGCCGGCGACTACCTCGTCTACAAGTTCCCCACCTGGTGCTGGGCCCCCGCGGACGCAGCCAAACGTGTCGCGCATCTGCCCGAGGACAAGCAGTACCTCGTTCTCCGCAACGCGCCCTGCCACACCCGCGTCGACGACAGCTTCTCGTCGTGGAACCCGGGCGAGGCAAAGGACGGCGAGGACGAGTGGGAGGATAACGTGCCCACGTTCGCTACCACCACCGATCCCACCGACGGCGAAGCTCCCGAGGCGGCAAAGGTAAAGACGGTGGACGAGGCCGGGGAGGAGGAGGAGGAGGAGGACGACGAGGACGAAGACGAAGACATCCCCGATGAAGAGGAGGATGATGACGAGGCGATCATCAGAGAGGCCCCAAAGGCTAAAACAGGAGGAAGGGGCGTCAAGTCGTGAGTACACCGTCTGTTTGTTTATACCCCCTGCCCCTCTCCCCCCTATTGAGGAGCTCCCCTGAAGCTGTATAGCCGAGGGAAAGAGCTCTAGATAGCTAGCTCTAGCTATCTGAGACATATCTACCCCCTCACTTTCAAGCTATGATAGCTTAGCTAACCCCACCCACCATACAGACCTCTCCGCACGTATAACCTGTACATCACCTACTCTGTCTACTACCGCGTCCCCCGCTTCTACCTCTCCGGCTACGACGGCTCCACCCGCCTGCCCCTCAACCCCCCCACCGTGATGTTTGAGGACATTGCGCCCGACTACCGCTCGAAGACCGTGACGATCGAGGAGTTCCCGCCCATGGAGGGCAGCGTGCGGATGGCGAGCGTGCACCCCTGCCGCCACGCCGATGTCATGAAGCGCATCTTTGAGAGCATGGCCCGGAGACGCGAGCGCGAGGAGTGGGAGGAGGTTCCTGCCGCGGGCGAGGCGGACGAGCAGGAGAGCGCCGATGACGGCGGCCTCAGGGTGGACCAGTACTTGGTGGTCTTTGTGAAGGTGATTGCGGGGGTTGTGCCCGGGGTGGAGTTGGACTATACGATGGGCATGTAGATGGAGCTTCTCACACGCATTTTCATCATTTTCCCTTTTTCTCTTTTTTTTTCTTTTTCTTCTTTCTTTTTCTCTATCTTTTGTTGGTTTGGTGTAGTCGGTGTATACAATAACTGCTTTTTTCTCTCTGGTGGTGGCTCCTCCTCCTCCTCCTCCTCCTCCTCCTCCCTTTCCAGGCTTCTCATGGGGTTTCTTCATTGTTCTTTCATTCTTGCTTTTACTATTTTCTCCTTGCTCCTACTACTATCCTTGCTTGAGTCTATGTACTTGATAGTGTCCCCTCCCCCTCCCCCTCCCAAAGGTGATTGATCGCTGTCGGGTTGTTTCTCTCCAAGTTTTCCCATGTAGCGAGGCTTTCTTGTCCGTTATAGGCTTTCTCCTGCATCTCTCTGCTTTTGCCTGAATTGTTTCCTGCTGTATTGGTAGCTAGTGGACGTAGACGGAGGCGTAGTAGACGAAGAAGAAGAAGAAGAAGATGTCTGTGCTCTGTTCACACATGCACCTCCAGACACCCGAGTGACAGAGACACACATGTGCACAGCCAGACAGCCAGCCAGAAGAAGAAGAAGACAGGGCCGCAGAACACACGAGATTGCTGCATGTGCCCCGTCCCGTGGCTGCGGCTCAGTAGTAGCCGTTGCCCAGTCACCAGCCCCACTAACGAACCCCTCCATACCGCAGCACCCACGCACACACGCACACACGCACCCACGCTCACACACCCCGCCACCCCGCCCAAAATGTCACTACCACGCACCCTCCTGCGGCACCACCGCCTCCTCCCCCTCTACGCCCGCCCGCTGCCTCTGCCGCCGTTGCACCGCCACCTCGCCACCGCCCCGCCGCCGCCGCCGCCCAAGAAGCCCTCACCCTCACCCGAGCCCTTTGCAGAGCTCAGCGATGACGCGGGCACCGACCCCGCGCCGCCGCCCCTCACCCGCCCCATCGGGCTCGACCACCCGCCGCGGCCGGACGAGAACACGGGCGTCGACACGCGCACGTGGGCAGAGCGCCGCGACGACTTTCGCAATTGGGACAAGCATCTGGAGAAGCGGGCCAAGATGTCTCTCTCCCCCCTTCCTCCTCCTCTCCTCCTCCTCCTCCTCCTCCTCCTCCTCTTCCCTCCACTTACCCCTCTCCCCCCCCCACCCCCGACACACAACAGCTAACAAGACCCCCGCCCCCCCACAGGACCAAGCAGATCTCCAAGCCCTACTTCCGCGACCTCACGCGCCTCTCAGCCGCCCACAAGGGCAAGTCCTTCACCGCCCCGCCGCTCCTCTTCCGCGCCGACAAGGCCCTCTTCTTCCCCAACCTCGTCGGCCGCACCCTCCTCCACGCCACCGACCCGCTGCAGCACACCACCGGCGCGCTCGAGGGCAAGGTCAGCGTCGTCAGCGTCTTCAGCAGCGCCTGGGCCGAGGCCCAGGCCCGCTCCTTCACCGCCGGCTTTGACCACGACGGCGTGTGGGACGCTGCTGATACCGATGGCGGGTGCGTGCAGAGGGTGGACATCAATGTCGAGACGAACCCGCTGCGGGCGTGGCTGGTGCGCGTGTTTGTGCCGCGCATACGCGCCGCCGTGGACGAGCGCGTGTGGGCGCGGTACTTCCTCGTGCAGCGGGGGCTCGGCGAGGACGTGCGCGCGAGGATGGCGTACGTGAATGCGAAGGTGGGGTATGTGTATCTTGTGGACTGGGACTGCCGCATCCGCTGGGCGGGGTCGGGGCGCGCGGGCGAGGAGGAGAGGGCCGCGCTGCGCAGGGGGGTGGCGAAGTTGCGGGAGGACTGGCGGCGGCTGGAGGCGGAGCGGGAGAAGGCGGCGGCGGAGAGGAGGGAGAGGGAGGAGAGGGAGGGGGAGAGGAGGGGGGCGCGGGAGGAGTTGGATGAGATCTGAGAGGGAGGGGAGCGTGGGTGTGGTGTGGTTTGTAGATAATCGGTGGCTGGTGTAGACGTAAATATCATTTCAAGGTTTCCGCTCATGTGTTTGATGGAGCCATCCGTGTTTCGTACTATAAGACATCATCCAGAGCATCATGAAATCTACATGTATCCCAGTACCGCACTCTGGAGGGGTTGCAAGAAACCCGCGACAGATGCGCCGAGTGACTTTTGGTGACGCATCTCATCTCTTCCACTAACTGGCCGGCCGTCGGGCGGATCATTGGCGCCCCGCACATACACACATGCATAGTAACAGTTCTCCTTGCCAACCTCCATCACTGCGCCCAATCCCTTGCGGCGGGGAAATACATGTATGTAGCCAGCCAAAGCTGCCAACCAGTACTGCCTGCGCTGCTCTCTTCATCACCCTGGTCCTTCGCCGGGCGTGTGTATCTATTTGCAAGTGGTTATTAGGATAGGATGTCGGCTCCTACGGCTCGGCTCGGAGCCATGTACATACATGCATACACAGTCAACAGCAGCGGTAGAAATAGCAGTAGCAAAAAACAGTAGCAGTAGCAGTAGCAAAAACAGGCGCCAGTGCATGGGAGAAAGAAAGAAGACAAGGAAACCCAGACAGACAGACAGACGGAAAGAAAGAAAGAAAGAAAAATACACTTGCAAGCAGCAACTCAAGGCTCAAACACACAGTGTCCCCGCAAGCAACGGGGAGGGACGACTACACGCCCGGTCCAACCCAACCCAATCAAATCAAATCAAATCCAAGCCAACCCGCCAACGCAAGCAAGGCTCAAACCCCAAAGAGCCACAATAAAAGAAAACACAGAGCAAGAAAGAAAGAAAAAACCCCACGGCCAGCCACACACACACACCACACCACACCACTACCGAAACCACAACACCCCCAACAGGCACAGCGTAATCAGCGCCGCCAGGATCACGCTATCCCTCTTCTTGCGCGTATTGATCTTTGCCACAATCGCATTGATGCCCGGGACCTTACTCGCGCCGCTCGCAATGCGCCTGTTGATACTCTGCAGCAGCTGGCGCTGCGCCATAAAGTCCTCATTGACGGCATAAGCCTGGCTGAGCACGCCGTCGGCGACGCCGTGGCTGCGGTCGATGCGCTCGCGCTCGTCGAGCATGTAGTCGGCCTCGGAGCGGCCCTCCTCGACGCGCCCGGCCGCGCGGAAGGCAGAGATGTCGTCGCGCACGGTCGAGAGGAGGTTGGCGCGGCTGCGGGCCTCGGCGATGGCGGCGCGGAGGCGCGCGTGCTCGCGCCGGTGGTCGCTGAGTGTGCTGCGGTGCAGGGAGAGGTTTTGGAGTTTGGTGGCGCTGGAGGTGAGGGCGGATTCGGAGTCGAGGAGGCGGGAGAGCGTGGCGACGGTGGTGTCGCGCTGCGGGGGGGGTTAGTGGGGGAGTTTCAGGGTGGGGGTTTCAGGGTGCGGGGTGCAGTGTGTAGGGGTGTAGGGGTGTAGGGTGGGGTCAGAGGGGGTACCTTGGAGAGGATGTCTTGGAGGTTGCGCTCGGTTTGGAGCTCTTCTTCGGTGGGCTTTGGGCGGGGAGGAGGCGAATGCGGAGTATGTGTGGAAGAGACTCTCGGTCTGCGCGGGTGGGTTAGCTGGGGGAGGGGAGGTCCAGGGTCTTGCTCGGGGAGGGGGGGGGAGGTTTCTTCCTCCTACCTGTGACTCTAGGGAGCGGGCCTGCTGCCGGAGCTGGGCCCAGCTGCTTGCGGTTGGGACGGCCATGGTGCGAGGGTGGGGGGAGCGGGGAGCGGGGGGGAGAGAGAGAGAGCGTGGTGAGTGAGGGGATATATTATATGCTGAGGGAGATGAGGATGAGCGGTGAGAGCAGAGATGCTTTGGGTATCGTGAGTGTTGTTGGAGTGTGTTGAGTTGAGTGGCTGAGGTCTTGTCTTAGCGTTGCGCGGCCTGGCTCAGGTGCCTGTGGCGCGGGCTGGGCGTGGGGAAGCGTGTGTGGCGGTGCAGGTGCAGATGGGGTGGCTTATCGATAGCGGGACAGGCAGTACGGCGAGTGCTTGTATTTGTCGGTGCGAAGAGAGGCCTCTTCTTTGCACTGCATGCAGTGCATATATTGTACTGCATGTACTACTTGTAGTTGTAGTTGTAGGGAGCCCCATGATGGATACATACAAGCCCTGAGTCGCATAGAGTCGATGACCATTTGGAGATACAGGCACGAGTGATATACCATGACTCACGGTCCCTGGCCTCCCCCTGAATTGAATTGGGGACGCCGCTAGTGCACACGTATACGTATACGCTCCCCCAGGTCAAAAGCACTAAAAGGCAGCACCTAAGCATGGGGGGTTGCGATGGCCTAGTGGGAAAGAGTCAGTCTAACACTACTCAATTACCACTCTTTCACCTCGACACTGTGAAAGCCATTCAACATGGAGCCATCGTTCGACCCCCCCCCATATCGACAAACATATCGACAAAGCAGTGCCCATATCGGAGGGCACGTAAGTCTTTTGTTGTGGAGAATGACTACTGTATTTATCTTTTTTTTCGAGATCCCTCGGGTGGTTTTGACCAAGTCTCGTGCCCAGCCTGTTTTACTTCATTTCCCCAGGCCACTGCCGCATATATGCTACGTGCATGGCTGGATGTGCACACTTTGAATGGTGCTGTGCAAGCAACACCATCGCTGGCAGCCAGCCATCAGCCATCCTGAAGGTGGAAGGAATCTCACGGGTTGGTGCAGCGAGCTAGCTGCTGGTTGAAAGCGCTATTCGCTCACTCGCCATCACTCGCAATCTCCCCTCCCACAACCACCACAATCACAATCACAATCACAATCACAATCACCACAAAGAAGAGAGCTAACTCACCCAACCCCCCCCCTCTTCAAACACCCCTTTCGTCTCTAGACCCCACAAAACAAACACACACACCACCGCCCCCACCACAAGCCACCATGCCCTTCCTCACCACTCTCCTCATCACCCTCTCCGCCATCCTCCTCACCATCCTCTTCCTCCTCCTCCTCCCCCACCTCGCCACCCTCCTCCCCCCCTCCACGCTCCTCGCCCTCCTGCACGCCGCCAGCCTGCTGCTCGCGGCCGCTCTCGCCGCGCTCCTGCTGCGCGCGCTGCTCCTCGCCCCCGTCAACGCCGTGCGGGCAACGGCCTTCTGGTGGTACCTGCGCAACGTGTACCTCCCGCGCTACCGCGGGTGGGCGCTGGTTGCGGCGGCGGTGGGCGGGTGGGTGGGCTTTGCGGCGCTGGGCATGGAGTGGGACCTGTTTTTGGTGGTGGCTGCGCATTGGGGGGCGTTGGTGGCGGCCGGGGCGGGCGTGGAGGAGGTGAGGGCCGGGGGGGAGTGGGTCGGTGCGTATTGGGAGTGGTGTGTGGGGGTGCTGGCGGTGGTGGGGTTGGTGCTTGTGTTGTAGGGGGATGGGTTGGTGGGGAGAAAAGGAGAGAATGGGGTTCGTAGGAGCTGGTTTGGCATCTTTGTTTTACACGGTGCTTGGAGTGTTTCTGGCGGGGGTTTGGGAGTGTGCTTATATTCCATTGTGCTGTTATGTGCTAGAGGGGATGCCTTTTAGATGGCACGCATTCACAGGTTCTCGGTCTCTAGAATAAAAATGGTAATGATTATAGACAATGCGCTTTTCTGGAGTTTCTTTTAGAACTGCCAATACCACAAGTAGGTACACGCAGGAGAGATATATATATAGGTCGTGCTCCGATGTCAATGAGAGAGCAAACAACTCAATTACTTTTACCATCATTGACACTGTTCCCAGATTTTTGAGAACTTTATACAAGGTATATCTGCATCTGAATCATGTCATAAATAGTCCCCGTGAAAAAATAGCTTCATTTAGTGATTCTACAAATGTTAGGAGTGGAGGTCTAATTTCGAGATTTGCCCGCTCTCCTGGAGTCAGATGTACAGCTGGGTCTATAATTCCTTGGCTAATTAATCCCAAGTCTGTCCAGACCTCCCAGCGCAAAGCCTGTAACATATCACGGGTGGGGGGGTGGAGGGAGCAGTATGCTGGCCCAAACCGGCACCACAGCCCGCCATCTCAGTAGCCAATCACAGCCCATCACTCGCTACCAACAACGTGTGAGCGTGATCTTGAAAACCTACATACATGTACCTATATACATACATGTACCCCCCTCCTCCCCCGCATTCTGGGACGTCCCCATTCAAGCATTCCAGATGGGTATAGGTAATCTATTGTTCTTATCCCCCACACACACACATCCATGAAACCGTCAAAGAGGGACACTCCCCCTTCCCCTTCCCTTTTCCCCCAGCCAATCACGCCTTACCTTCCCGATTGGCCGATCACGGGACCTATATTGGGTGCATGTATCCACCCATGATCTCGCAAGTGCTCTTCATCTCGCAAGCCCTCCTCCGAGTTGCTTGAAATTTACTCGATCGGAAAAAAGCGCCATCGACTCCGTCCCCCCGCGCGCGGCTACACAGCGACAATCGCCCCGGACCCTCCGGCTCGCTCATGCAGAGTAGGTAGAATACACTGCCACCACCACCACCACCACCACCACCACCACCGCCGCCGGCTTCGCTGCTGCTGCTCCCCACGCACCGAGTGCAATTGCTGGGAAGAGGAGCAAGAAAAAAAAAATGGAAAAAAGAGGCGCCAATTCTACCTATTCTATTATCCACTCTGGAGGCTAACGGCAGACCCGGCCGGCCCTGCATCTCAGCTACATACATACATACATAGAGTACATACATGTCCATTTTTCTTTCTTTCTATATTTAGGTTTCCCGCCTGCACAAAAAAAGCAGGGTTAGTGGCCGGTCTCCACAATCCCGGCCCGCGTAGGCTGGGGACCGCCTCGCAACACGTACTTGCTACATTTCAAAGGGCAGCTGCCCTTCGATCGCTCGGATGCCCCTGACTGGACTGAATCTTCCCATCACATCCAGAAACCAAGTTTTCCACATACCATACATCGTCATTTTTTTTTTTTTTTTTTTACCGAGCCATAATACCAACAACCTTCCCTCCCTTCTTCCGTCTCAGAACTAAAAAAAAACCCTTTCGGAAAAGAGAGAGAGACCCTAACCTCACGAACTTACTATATTCTTAATATGTCTATCCAGGACCGTACCACAGAGTTCCACGCCCTGACAACGTCGGCGAGCAAGAAGCTGAGCAGGAACAACCCGAGCTCTGCGCATGCGCGGTTACTCAGCAGTAACAACGGCAAGGGAGAGGAGAAACCACGGCGGCAGGGAGGAAGAGGGGAGTTTGCGAGGAGGGCCATGGATATTGGGAGGGCGATTACGGACACCATGGGGAAGTTGGAGAGGTTGGCGATGTGTACGTTTTCTTTTTCTTTTTTTCTTCTTCTTCTTCTTTCCTCTTCCCTGTTGCTATTTCTGTTGTTTCAATCATGATGCTTTTTTGGGGGGTATTGTTTGTTTTTTGCGATTCATGCGGTGATGGTGGTGGTGGTGGTGGTACCGGAGATAAACGAGGCTGCTACAGAATTGAAGAACGACCTTGACTGACACAAAAAAAAAAAACAGTGGCCAAACGCAAAGCCCTCTTCGACGATAAGCCCGTAGAGATCGCCGAGCTCACCTATGTCATCAAGCAAGACCTCTCGTCCATCAACGCACAAATATCCTCCCTGCAAGCCCTCACCCGCTCAAAGTCCACAAACGGTAAATCCGAAGAGGGCGAGCACTCCAAGAACGTCGTCGTCATGCTCCAGGGCAAGCTCGCCGACGTCTCTGTCGGCTTCAAGGAGGTTCTCGAGGTGCGCACCAAGAACATCCAAGCCTCGCGCCACCGCACCGACCAGTTCGTCTCGAACGTGCGCTCCAACTCCGCAGATCGTAGGAACACCCCCCGAACCCCTGCCTCTGCCCCCCTCCCGTCCTCGTCCAGTATGGGCTTCTCGTCTTCATCCGCTTATCATCCTGCCACAGCAAACAACATGCCCTCGTACCATTCGCCGCTCTACGCCACGCCCTCGAGCACGCCCCGGCCGGCGACGCAGCCTGACCTGCTCTCCCTCGACCCGACGCCCGCCGCGGCGTCCGCGATGAATGCGCAGCAGCTGGCGCTCATGGAGGAGGGGTCTGCAGCCAACTCGTACATCTCGGCGAGATCGGAGGCTATCGAGGCGATTGAAAAGACAATCACGGAGCTCGGGGGCATCTTTAGTCAGTTGGCGCAGATGGTGGGCGAGCAGAGTGAGATGATCCAGAGGATTGACCATGAGACGGAGGATGTGGTGGCCAATGTGGAGGGCGGGCAGCGGGAGCTACTGAAATACTGGGCGAGAGTTAGTAGTAATCGGTGGTTGGTGGTTAAAATGTTTGGAGGTAGGTTTTTTCTTTCCTTCTCGTTTTCTGTGCCGCTGGGTGTGGGGTCTGGGGTCTGGGGTCTGGGGGTTCGGGGCTGGCTGGCTAGATAGCTGGCTTGATCCCTCCACCTCACCCACCCCCATACGGATGGTTTTTTCTTGGTAATGGTAGTTGCTGACACAAATGCGTATTTTTAGTTTTGATGATATTCTTCCTCTTATGGGTCTTGATAAGCTAGGTCTTTCAAGCCTAAAATGTTAATTTCTTGAACTTTTATTTATTTATTTTTATTCTCGGAGCATTTACCTCTTCGTATTAACACAACTTCTTTTTTTCCCTCTTTTTTTCTGGATTGTTTACATAAACTCCTTTTTTTTTTACTCATCTTTTTTTATTCACTCCACTTCGCTTCACTTCATTCTTCTTTCACTTCTTCTTCTTTCTCTTCTCATTCGCGTTGACTAAAACGATACCGGCTTCTTTTTCTTCTTCTTCCCCTCTTTATTGCTTGTTTTAATATAAACCATTGTACTGGTTACTGGTTCTGTTCCTGCTTCTGTCTCGGCGTTTTCTAGAAAACAAAAACTAGGGTCTCTTGTGTATTGTGTTTTTTGTGTTTTTTCTCTCTCTCTTGTTGTTATGGTCCGTCGACGCTACATAAGGATATATGGTATGAGATGTGCATGTGGGTTGTGTGCAGCTGGCTCTGCCGGGCCTGGGAATTAAGGATGGAAGCTAAGATCGGATCTGTTATGCATGTGGGATGCGGTTAATGATGGGGTTGGGTGGTGGGGGGTTGATGTTGGGGTACAATAATCTATCATAGTCATATTTTATACTTGTACTTGTACTTGTGGCCTTCTTGTTCTCTTGTTCCTGGGGAGGGGAGATTTGGCGTGCTCGCTATATTTCATGGCGCATGGCGAGGTCCAATGGAGGTTGGGTTGCAATTAGGCGGTGGGCGGGCGGTGGGCGGAAAGCTACATATATATATATGAGGTCTGTCGGCTGCCAGTTGCGCGGTGCCTATATCAGTCAATGGCAGGTAGGTAAAATGAAGAGGGCATCTCTAGCTAGCCGGTAGTGGACCAGTACCGCCCCCCCTCCCCTTCACGCCTGTCTAGCTGTTGTGGGTGGGGTCGATCAGGTTGATATAGCCACTGATGTCGCTCTGAGATTAGTTCCTGTTGTGATTCTTTGGCTAGCTTCAGGAGGTAGCTAGGTGCATTGCACGTCCAACGCTGGAAGTTGATGTTTGGGGCGTTCGTTCTTGCCTTTGAGAGCTGTGGTGGTGGTGGTGGTGGTGGTTGTGGTTAATGGATACGGTGTTAGTATTTGTGGGTAGCACTGGGCTATGGTGTGAGAGGCCTTGGGGGGACGACCTTGTAATTCTTATTCACACCAGTTCAGTATTGTAGCCCTTACAGCGAGTTAGAGGTGAGGTTCTTCAATGTTTGCTTACCAGAGCAAATGAAAGAATTGACTGAAGTGGTGTATACAGACAGAGTTGACAATTCCTTCTTGCACCATAGCTAGGGGTTGTGAGCATTGGTTTTAGTGCCGGCCGGGTTCGAGGATGTTGTTTGAGACCTGACAGCAGCTGGTGGTCTGTCCGGGGATCTTTTTTTCTCGCTGGCCAGGCCGACTGAATTCAGCTGGCCAGGCCGGTTGAATTCACCTGGCTGCGAAAGAGCTGCCCGGCTGGGGGTTTAATTCAGCCATTTTATATGTAGATGGTGGGTGGGGCGTCGAGCAGGCGGCACTGCCGGGAGAGTGTTGCTTTTGTTTATATATTCTAGATTCTGGCTGGCTTGCTGGTGTTGTGTGGTTGTGCATTGTTGTATTGTCGCGAGTTGCGTATATATATATAACGATATGGAGATGAATTGATGTGCATACAGTATCAAAAAAGTGGGTGAATATAGTACTAAAAAAGTGGGTGAATACAGTACCAAAAAAGTGGGTGAATCCAGTACCGCACCTAGCAAGATACTACAAAACTGCGGTATTGCTACGGTATTACTGCGGTATAATATTTTTAATTCGGAAGTTTTTAAACAATTCCGTACGTATAACATCCCCTTTTTTGGTGCTGTATCTTTCTTTGCTTAGTATCCCTGCAGCTGGACGATATATCGTGAATGGCCAGCTATAGCTAGCTTGGTAGACAAGCGGAGGAGTGTTGGATTGATTTAATTCCTGAATTGATGGCCTAGCTAGAGCACACACATGCCCTGCGCCAGGCATAGGGCTTGGGTTTTTGGCTGTTCTTCGATATTGCTTTCAGGTAGAATGTAGGCATAGACGACCTCCCTAGCCACCCACACACACACACTCGGACAGCTAATTGTGATCGGTTGAAAAAGATGTACTGAACACCTAAAACGTTGATCTCTTCTTTTTCTACGTGAACTGTCTGAGTGAGGGGGGTGTTAAAATGGCCCGGGAGGTCATCTATACCATCATTCAGGATCTCCGCCTTAGTTGGGTGATAGGGAGGTTATCAATATGGCGATTTGGGGGGGAGGGGGACACAATCGGTTGTGTCATAGGATATCACTCGTGAAGTGATTGCGATCCCTATTTCGAAATAATAGTTTGTTCTTGTCAGCGTTAACAGGTAACGCCATTGATTAAGAGTTTGGGAAGAGGGATATGGGCATTAACCCTTCAGCTGTTTTGCTAGTTATATATATATATTCACAATATTAAGTACACCAAGTAGTATTCTGGGCTGCGGGTACGTATATACATATGTATATATTTACCGTTACAGATATTGGTTCGAAGTAAATTTACCGTTATATAATTGCCCTTTCCTCTGCTTCCGGACGGTGCGGTATGTGGGGCTCCTGTGCATGTGGCTCTCTGTGGAATATGGTATTTATACATGTAGCCACTTAGAGGTTCTTCCGGCCGCCGAGAACCCGAGGTGAAGTTTTTACCGCACAGTGGTAGGTCGATCGATCCATCGCCGCTTATAGGCGCGGGAGCGCCAAGTTAAAGTGAATTTTACGAGCTGATTTTGGCTACTGTGTGCAACGAGGTGCTCTAGGCTATATCATAACCGTTATATAGTAATTATTTATTCATGATCACTAATCACAACAATAAGTTCATTATCGTGACCATTGTTATAATCTCCTCATGATCAGTCTATGAGTCATATATAAACATTTCCTTATAGACCAATGAGTAATATTTGATTATATACTCATCTAGGCTTAATTAGGGCATTAGTGTAAAAGACTGTAATTTATTCTTCACGAGTGATATCCTGTGATCCACCCAAATCGGGCCGGTCATCCCGTAATCCATCCTATCCTTCATCACAACTCTTACAAAACAGGAAACAAATCGAACTCTCTCATCAGTGACATAGCCCTCTAGTCAAAAGACCCGATTTGATATCTTAGATTCGAAGATCGACCGGCACGAGCTCCGGTACGATACACGTGTGCGATATTTCGAGGTCTGGTTAGTGCTACAGTGCACCAATGGTTTATGGCATATATATGTGGTCAAGTTATATCCCGAGAGTTGTTTTACCCCGAGTATATGGGGGTTTAAGATTCATAACAGAACTGTACATCTCATTCAAAGCCCATCTGAAGCTCTCTTTAATCTATGGCTATACAGCCCCAAAAAGCCACATATGATCGATATCGCTGGGTTGAACCAAGTACAGCAGTGATCTATCAACATCATCACATATCTGATGCCCCCTTTTATATGGTTAAGAAGTATCCTAGTTAGCGGCAGTCACGAGCTCTGCCATTGTTTCGAAGTCCTGTCCTCACCGAGAATTTCATGAGTTTTAGAGTGAATATCTGTAGCTGTAATCATATACCAGTGTCATATTTGATGATTCGGGGTTGCAACCCTCCCAAAACATAGAAAAACTAGTACCAAGCTCACTATCTATATAAATTTTCTTTTTTAAGAGAGCCAAAGGTTTCACTCGAATCACGATCGAGCACCCATCTAGATCTGGGAACCAAAGTTGCTACATCTTTTGCCTACGTCCAGAAGGGTTGAACGCTCACAGCTCCGGTATATACAGAGCCAATGGCTATATTGCTGGACCATCCAACCCATAATTGTTGTTTTGGTACTATTGGCTTCTCAGCTTACACCAGGTTGACAATACTTCGTGGGGAGGGCCCCGAGCAACGTGTTCTATGGAAATATAGACACATGCCTAAACCACAGCGAGGCGACACTGTAGCATGGGGAAGATATATCGCCGGCTCAATACCACTGGCGATGTGAGAAGTGATGAATACCGGTATACCCCGCTCTCTATCTTGAGAACACTATCCGTGATATGTGATCATGTCGGTCTTTATTACCCGCCCCACCTTATACCTCTTTGTTCTGTTAACACGGCGCCGGGCATTACATATTCTCTATATGTGCTGCATAAAGATAAGGAGGTCTTCCGAGAAGCAAGGGCTAAGTGAGCTCGAGGTTTACTGTTATTAAAAAAAAAAGCATCGTGAGTCACGATGGTTTCTCCCTAGGCCCCTCCCTCTGTACCCCATCCGCGGCTATACACAGAGGACAGCTAGTAATTATAAGCTATACACCGTCACCAAGTTATACAGAGAAAATGGAGGAAGTGCTGTAGAATAAGTATCCATTATGATCTATAGCTAGGGAGTTGATGAATCATCTTCAACGCAAGCTTAAAGTGGAAGTGTGTAGCTTCGAGCCAGAGCTCATCATGGTGGTTGATTGGGGGTTTGTGAGGAACTAGCTGTAGCACTAATTGTGCGACGTTGTACTCGTTCTATTTAGAACTAATGTTCATGATTTCTATTTAGGACTAATGCTCATGATCGTAGCCCACGATTGTCATCCAGCAGCAGTAAAATCTCTATCTAACCAAGATAACCACAGCTTCCGAAGTGAATAGTGTTACATGTACAGTAAGCCCAAAGATTGTGGCTAACCTATAAAAGTGGCAGTATTGTAATTACGCGTACGTACGTTAAATGAAGTTCTTTTAGAGGACTGGAAGAATAGGAAGGTCATTATTGACATACTCCTTTATCATTTTTGTGGGTGGTTAATTGCGGGGTAATAAACTATTCACTCTTCAAAATAAGACCAGTAGCCTCTAATTAAGGATGAGGAATCTACTTACATGAAGTTACGTAGGCTGCCTAGCATGACCATGTATCACTTTAGCATCGTCGTTAGAAGACCAGGACTGGCCATATATCGTGAGGCCATTGCATATTGTGCTTATCCTCAACCCTAAGATTATGATGCATCCTGAGATTCAAGTGTCCTGGGAATTCCCCGATCACGCCTATCATGCATTCCATAGTTTTTCCGATACTTGCATGTGTTTTTTGGTAATTTCAGCTGAATTTGACTGTTTGTAATAAATTCACTCGTTACTGCGAACTCAGAATCCCATGACACCAAACAGACCTCAAATCCTGTATTATCTGCACTTCCATACTCGCCTTGCTTTGTTGCGTGCATGGTATGGTCACACTCCGCATGCCGTTGTCAACGCAAACCACTGAAGAATTGGTCGCTTGCGTAAGAACCTTTGTGTTATACCGATGGATATACCACTTATGTTCAGTTTAGCCAAGGTACTCTTTTTTATTATCATCAGAATCTAAGTTTCCTTGGCTCTGCCACAGCCCCGCTGTGTTCAATATGCTCGTCTCCCATTGTTACGTATATTCTGATCTATCAAATCGCAAGTACTATTACTTACGTATGTCTCCTCATAGTTGATGTCATTGATTGTTAAGTCCGGGCCGGATTTGGCATCTGAATAGTAGGAGCCACAGATAGATATGTATTCGAGATAGAGAGGGTCGACGAGGCTGTAGAGGGGCTTGGACAGAAGTATAAAGATATGTATCATGATTGGTTAAAAAAAATAAAAAAAAAATATGTAGCCATGGCCGTAGGATGGAACTTGTCAAATTTGCGACCTCCCTTTTCCAACCTTCACTAGCCTAGTGTGGTAATTCTTAGAAATTTTTGATTGGCTCTATTCCGTAAAAAGCAAGTTAATTTTCTCTCTAAGCCGTGCACGGTCCATGTTGCAAGTTTGGCAACTTTCATCCTACTATGGGGTATATACTTTTGCTCTGCCGGAAAATCCCTCCTGCCGCGAATCAAGATCTTAAGGCCAATGGGGGGAAAGCTTTCTGCGCGATTAGAGTAGCCATAGTGCTGGGCTCGGCATTGTGTCATTTGTTTTGTGGCGGCAAACTTTACAACTACTTATAAAGTAGATATTTCGGCATTATTACTCCGATATTGCTGTATATATTCAAGTAGCTCAAGTTAATCCCTTGCTAAAACTAGTAAGTAGAGCCTAAGAACTTGAAAGTAATGGTATATATGGGTTTTGCACTTTCCTAATGAAGTTGAAGTATATAATTGCCATACTATAATAATGACCTTTATATTTAATGAGCAATCTCGCCTTCTGACAAATTCTCCGATGAAAATGGCTGGGCCCTCAGGTTCACATTTGGGTATATTTTTTTTTTTTTGATGTGCATGTGATTACACACGCAGCGTTTCTAGAAATTCACTTACAAGTTATAATTAATTAAGTAGATGACGTCTCCCCACGATGCAAATGGATGCGCGCGAGTAACCTCCGAAAAAGAGAATGGAAAAAACAATATTATCCAGCGATCATCCAACGGCTGCAGTCAAAGAAGGCATAAGAAAGTATTCGAATCAGAATTGTGGATTTCAACAGGGTATAGAGTAGCGATAGGTTTCTGATTTTATACTAGCATGTAGGTACATATACTTAAAGAATTGAGTAAACTTATTGGCCAAGGCCATGTTTTACTTCTTTTTTTGAATAGGTTTTAGCGCCCTCAAAGCTCCCAAGTTTGGGTATTCATATGATCAATGATCATGGCTATGCTAATGTCAATGATGTCTTCCGGTTCGCTCCTCTACTCAGTCGGGAATCTCAACGTACGTACCGAAATCGAGGATCTTTGTTTCTAGAAATCCTGATTTGGTCGTCTAAAATACGTACATACATGTAGATCATAAAGTTTCCTCTTGGGGGTAATTTTTGTCGAATTTCGGCCGAACCTTAAGTGCGTACGCGTGTGGGGGGGTATGGTTGATCCCATGCTGCATGCCACAGCGATGAGTGATGTCTCATGATGCGGACATAACTCGGCCGAAAAAAAATAATACCTGAAGGCTCTAAGTACGCATGGAGAGTCTTGTCTTGGAATGTACGCGTTATTGTTGGAACTTTATGTCTTTAGGTGAAAATTTGCGATCTTGTTTCAGGTACGTTGGAGCTGCTGCGAGCCTATCCGCCCGACCCTTGGTGATATGCGCAGTATGTGGGCATATCTATCACACAACATAACCGCTATGTGCAAGAAATTCCTGGTGACTTTTTTTAATGTTTATTTGATCATTTATGCCACTCCAGAGTTTGAGTACGATCATCAACTTAAAATTGTAGGTACATACAGTACCTAATCACTGGTGAAGTTTATGGCAGATAAGTACCTGCGTTACCACTTGGAATATCCAAATATCGAACCGGACTTAGAGTTGGCCATGAGAGACGTGTAAAGTCCGAAACATTTTTAATTGGCTAAGCACATGCTGCAAATCTCTCTCACAGTTTCTCAAATCCACAAGAGGGTGGCGCCATTGTGAGCCTCCTAGTAACTTTGGCAACTGAATAAAATATTCGTGACCGGATTAAGCACTTTGCGCCCTTTGCCACGTTAGGATTATTGTTACTTTTTTGCCTCCCACCCCAACTAAGTACAACTACATGTAAGTAGAGACAAGCCTGGTTGCAACGTGTACATATGCCTTTATCGGTCCCGCGCGTGTCTAGACCCTTGAGGGGCACAGCGGCTCAGAGGTACATCTATGAAACCCACAAAATACATGTAGGTACCCCATATTTCTAGCCAGCGAATTCCGGGAGTGATAGGATGTTTCTCATTCTCCCGCTGGGAGATAGGTATGCCTGCATTTGTCAGAATTAGGATGTTAACAACCGTAATGCATTGAGGTCTGTCCCAAAGCTTAACCAAAGTACATGCAGAGGACATTTTCGTCTCCAGTGAACTCTCAAACCTAGCCGCCCCTAAGCAATTTGACGTTGCAAGGACTACTTTGGTCACTTGAGCAACGCCCTCTTGGGCAAACTTAGCGGCAAGATCTGCCTGCCACGGCGGACATATCGCATGTAGACGGGTTTCTTCAACAATGGGGTGGCGATCCTATCCGGAAGAAACGCACATACGCGTGCTGCGGTCTTCCCCCATCTGCTGGGTGGCCGCACGGCTTGCTGATATTATGATG
Source organism: Morchella sp. 2016-41 (assembly GCA_024713855.1). Classification (NCBI taxonomy): domain Eukaryota; kingdom Fungi; phylum Ascomycota; class Pezizomycetes; order Pezizales; family Morchellaceae; genus Morchella; species Morchella sp. 2016-41. Next base: position 478,778 of record JAMGZD010000003.1, read on the forward strand.
ATGATGATGGGCGTTAGACCGTGACCCGTAGTGGTGCCAGACCGACCCTTTACAAGACCTTTTTGTGAGACTTTTCATGCTGAAGCAAGTGGCGCTTGGTTGAATTGGTGTATAAAACCAACATCTCTCTCATGAACTGTGGTCCCTTTAAAGTTTGCAAGCCGCTCTCCCGAAGCTACATAAGTTACCTAGTTACCCCTGAGAACTAACCACGACCAGCTCTACTTATAACGTCCTCTCAGCATTGAAGCATTGTTGACACGACCCCGATATCTTCTATAAATCGCGCCACAGTAACCCAAATCTTTTCGCCTTTCTCTTTAGATTCTCAGACATCATATGGCCATGCCTTCATATCAATTGCTTCCGGACGATGTCCTCTTCCTAATCCTTGAGGCTGATTGTAACATCAATGGAAAGTCTACATTGTCCAAATGGCGGCTCGTCAACAGCATCTACAGCAGGTTTGCCTCGGGACTTCTTTTCAAGACACAATCCATCACCTTCGGATGTAATATAAATAGAAAAAACACGCTTTCAAAATCAGTTGAATCCCTGCGCTTCCTAGACGCGAATCCAAGAATTACACAGATGATTAGGAAATTGACATTGAGGGGATTTATCTCAACTGGAGACGACTTTACTGAAGCGTAAGTTTGAGTTCAACCAGTAGGTGGGGTTCGATTAAGTTCTGACATCTTTAGGCCCGCCCTTTTGAGAAAGGTTCTTAGTAAGATGGAAAGGCTTGACTGTCTCAATTGGGATCTGACCGTGGAAGGATCTCGGCTCACGAGCGAGTATTGCGACCAAGAAGAAGTACAGGCACACACGCGCCTACAACCCGAAGGTTTCTGGCTCTCTCGGCCAAAGACCATCGTTGAGCTTTACAAAAACGTGGCCGCGCTCCCAAATCTCAAGAAGCTATGTTTGAATATGCCATGGTGGGAAGCTGCGATTCTTAAGCCTCTGAATACAAAGGCCGAGGTACATTTGCAAGCACCAGGCGCTGGGATCTATGAATGGGAACCAGAAACTGTTATAAGGAGGGATGATGTTTTCGGTCCATTAGCATCTTTGGATATCACTGTTCAAGAGTATAATGGCAACAGCTATGTCCACGCACTTCTTGAGAAATCCCAGGACACCCTTAGACACTTGGCCTTCCGTTCGACCAATGGTCTCGACTACCCCGAAAAGTACGAAAACCTGACTTTTCCGAAACTCGACACCTTGGTTTGGGAGGTCTACAACCCAAACAGATTCGACAGAAAAAACACGGGTTTAAATAGTTCGTCACAGAACTCCTTATCAACTTTTCGCAATGGCAAGAGGTTTCTTGGTGCATTTCTCGAACGCCACCCCGGAATCCGATCTGTTAAAATTGTTTTCAACCATTCCTTGTTTCCTGGAAACGTTCTTGAATGTGCTGCCATCAATTCTTGTGCGAGACCGTTTATTGATGCCTTAAAACAATTGCCTAAACTTGAGTTTCTTCAGTTTGTTGGGCTTCCAGTGTCATGGGAATTTGCGATATCAATTGCGAAACAGCACCCCCAGCTTCAAGGCCTCTGGCTACCAATAATGGTCGAGTCGCTTGAAGAGCCTTTTTTGCACACGCCTTCGACACAAAAAGAAAGACCTTACGTGAACGAATTACGGGAATTGATTTCTTTCACACCACAACTTAAACTTCTCTGTTTAAATACGAAGAAAACATGGCAGTTTGAACTTTCAGATGCAGTCTCAACGGTAGCAAAAGGCTCGGAAACATTGGACGTGGCTATCGTTACTTGGGCTAGCCAAACAAAATCATGGTATAGATTTGATTCTAATCTAGTTTGGGGCGACCGGATATCCAAACGGTCAGCGCAGTATCCTACATCTGTGCCAGTGTCGAATCTTCAGTTCTGGCCACGACTTCCGAGGCCGAGCGGCGAGTGGCTTGATAACCCAGATTGGAATTATTCGGAGGAATTTATGAGTGGTTTGAGAGATGGTAAGTGCTATCATATTTTCAGGGAACATGCTTTTGGCCAATCGATATCTAACTATTTTTTAACATAGATGCTATTGGAAATTCTGTTTTCGATATTTCAAGAACATATCGGGAAAATCGGTTTCTTTCAATCACTCAGATTTGAGCGCGAGGGTACCCATCCCCCAAATATTCTCGGTATATTAGAGTTTTTCCCCTACATAACATAGACACTATACCGTGCCTGGCTCGAAAGTTTCCTTCTGAAATTTATTAGTTATTCTTTATTGATCATTCATTCCTCACCCTCCCATTCCTTTTGTCTTTATTTAAATTAAATATGTATATTATGAATATGTTCAAATTGTTATATAGCTACAATATGTGTATGTATCAAGAAATTTATTTCAGAAAGACATTGCTCTTGCGCGTTAATTGTATCTACCTGCATAATATGCTTGCACAAACCAAAGCGAAAATTTACATCATACAGATGATTATATGAAAATACATGTAACTTACTAAACAGTACTCATGGGGAAGCAGCACTGTCGTGCTACCACCCTCACTTAATTATTCATCCACAAGGGTCCTTTGAAACACATGTATATGTGGTCACAAGACAAGCACTCTCCTTGACTGAAATGGCCGGCAAGTTATTGACCTTCTTCGTGCGCCCCTGATTTATGAAAACCCACATTCTTATTGCCTCTCAAACACCCAAGTAGTAGAGTACTAATATTTTGCACACATATATGTACATGCACCCTCAACGGGGAAGGGTGTTCCTCGCCGGTATGTTGATTATCGATATATCTCTCAATTGATCACAAATCGCACCACGATCCTAGTTAGGGCCGAAGTTCATATAACTACATGTATTGCGCAAGAAAGCATAGGGGGTGGGTGTGTCAACTTCAGAGGAACATTTTTTTGTATGGGAATTGGAGAAAATCCCACCGTTAGGCTAGGCGCTAGTACCATGGCGGGGGTAGGTCTCCAAATCTCTATTGATTGATTGGCTGCAAACGCCGAAGTTTACACACCTACCCACCATGGCTTCTCAAGCCATACATACATACGGTGAATAAAACATATATGGATTAATCAAGTACGTAGTATTAAGGGGGCACAATTATATTGTTTCTTCAATCAAGATTACATAGATATGTGATTACCATCTTCCCATTTTCAACTTGGCAGCACGTATGTGCCCTTGATTACAAAACTAGGGCTCGGCCGAGATGGAGGAATTTTGTGTCATTTCATATTCTAGCACTTACAAGGTGGTTCATCAATTCATGGGTCCATGATGCGCCGACGGCGTTAATCGGCGGGCGGCTGCGAGAGCACCGGCGTTGATACAACCCTGGCCAACGGGGCCGGTCATCAGCGTCATCAGCTGCTACTACAGCTAAAGAATAAGAAATACTACTGGCCAAGTAGCCCCCGTCGGTTCAGCAAGAGCATTCCAAACGCTGGGAACTCGGACGCCCTGGCCTTCTGTTCCTGGTTGTTGCAGAAGTATCTCAGCGGAGATCATCGACTACTATGTCTCAACCACCAGTCGAATATTACAGCCATCCATCGGCGAGCTAGGACAGACACTGGCCGCGAAGACGGACAGGGATTTCGGGGGCAAATAGAAAACAATGGGAAAGATCGCTTTTGCAACTTGTTATATTGAGACCCCTGTTCTGTCTTCGCCCAGTGTCCGCCCTCACATCGTGAATGACTGTATAGATGTTCAAGGAAGTAGGTTGGTGATCTCGGCCTGGAGGTGTAGCACATTTGAAACTTCCGACCGCGCGAGGCACTTAATTTGGGTGACTTTTGGGCTACTTTCCGGTGAATACATTTTTTCAAACGATATGCGTCTTAAGCTTGTGCACTGACTTCTAAATGATATCCAGTTGTACGGCCAATGCATTGCCCCTCCAAGTCGTTGGGTATCCCTTGAACAACTCTTGACGCTTTGAAGTTCTATATGGTTATGTTGGATTCAAGTGCATATATCCATATTCTAGGCCTGCGGAGAGAATACGTGCATGTTGCACGAAACCTGAACAGCGGGTGCCATATCTAAGAATTTGTTAAAGGATACTGCCAATTTCCAAGAGAGCCCCTGATATTACAGATACAACGTACTGCAGTATTGCCGCGATTAGTTAACCACGTGCGGTCCATATATTACCGGCCGTTACATACATGTGGCATTTCATATGCGTACAAGGATTATATGATTTAAAGGATTTACCGGTCAACTCAGCTCTGTGCCCCCAAACCACAGATATGAACTTTATTAGGTTATCTACATGTAATGACTAAAGCGGGCCGGGTAGGAGTGTGCATATGTCTAGTGGCACTCTCCCATCAAACATTGTAGCCGATCGTTGGTAGCAATTATCCTGCGATCTCCCATGATGACACATGCAAAAAATATTAATCATACTCTTACAAATTGTATTCCCAGAACGTACAGTTTCTGTGGGTGATTAAATCGTATTGGATCACACAATATCACTCGGGTAGGTTCATCAGGATCATGCTTACCCCAAAAAATTCCACGATAAAGAGATACTTTAGCATAAAAATTACGACCCCTTGAGGGACAGCTCTTTTATGGCAGCCCAAGTCAATTTTGGGCCAATCGTGTTGGTCATTTATTATCACTCGAAATAGCCCACCAGAAAATTTGCCCCTGGTTTACTATTTATATGTGCCTATCGTTTACCGGGTATTAACGCATGGCCTCCTAAGAAGTTGTGGAACCCTATACATAACTGTCACCTGCTCACGTAACTCATTGGTAACGGCTTTCATTAACCTTCATGTGCTGCGCCGCTCTCGACTGGTGTTAAATCCCGCCTTATCAGGCCACTGGAATCTGCAGCCAAGGAAGAAATTTGTGGGGTTGGATCAGTATGTTTCAATTAGCGAGGGGAAGCAGGCATATGTGAGATGCTATTCGGCATATCTAATACCCCTAATACTCATGGAAGTTGAGATTCGATCGAACTAAGAGGAGAATACTGAACCCCTGGAATGATCCAGGTTCCACAGTCTGATATGGGGTCGGGACCCAATGTCCCACTATGGCAAGACAAATATGGCAAGACAAATTGACTTGCTGTATCGGTAGGCACTGCTATTGCTCTACTGACTAGCTGAAGAGCGGAGGATTAACAGATAGCAGTGTGTTTTCTGCCAAATATTCACCACCGAGCATGTGTCACTAAGGTGTAGAGCTTGGGAGTTCCCGAAACTAACACACAAGGCAATATTATGAACGAATTGGTTCCACAATACCAGTTGGGATGTTTCACAAATTAGGCTCTCTCCCCAGAGGTATGGATCTTACCAACGAACATCTGCAATTAAGAGGCTGACCTCTTGAATCACTACAAATCACTCGGTTTACGTGTTGAACCAAAATCGGAGCTACACCAGCCCTGTTGATCTATATCGTTTCTGTAATAGGATTCCAAGATTTCCATATGTAGGATGCACACGTACTCGCTATCAACCATAAGAACCTGAAAATGCGAGTGACGGGATAATTGGTATGGAGAATTGTTTTGGTCCATACAAAATATCCTTGTCATCGGCACCTGCATTTTCAGGTTCTTATGGTTGATGGCGAGTACTAAGTTAACATATGCATAATACATAACTACAGGCATTACATGTTAATATCGTGAATTATTAAAACCGCGCGTAGATCAAAAATCGGATCCGATGTCCAGGTCTGGGGGAATCGAAATTTCCCAGCGAAAATCGCGTTCTCTGTACACCAATTATCTGGGATTTGGTCGGGGTGATTACTCGCCGGGACCCCCAGTAGAGTAATCAGTAACGCGGGGCATGTGCAACAGATATGGTGTGGATAGGTTATGGCGATAACCGTTTGTGGTGGTATATATGGGAGTCGGTAATTTATACTCTACACAAGCTGCACAAGCTTGGATACAATTCCCGTGACTTGAAATTGATATTGCACCATATTGGCCACAGCCAATCAAACGCGCACGGTATCTGCGACAACACGCATCCCATCCCCACATTTCGTGCTCCAGAGATAAAACATCAGCTGTAGATCCGAGCATGTGCCAGGAACTGAGATATGTAGCACGCTTTTTATTTCCTCGCACGCTGGATGTGCGCATCTGGCTCAGAAGCTCAAACAAATATACTTGATGTTCGATGTTAGGCGGCCACATCAACGATAAACTTTGTTCTTGTAGCCTTAATTAATCCCTCGGCAGCAACAGCATAGATAGGCAATTGCAATGGGGAATGTGTGTGTGTGTATGGACGGGCTGGCAGTCGATTGATTCCGCACTAACTAACTCTCAGTTACATAGGTATAGTATATAGGTGTAGGTACATACATAGTTTACATACATAGTTACGGGGGAGGAGGAGGAGGATGGAGCGGGGGGAGGGCGAATGGCACAAACAAACCTTAGGTGCCAAAAGGCCGGAAAGGACACATCTAATCCTCTCGGAGTGCCGTTGATTGAAATCCGCCCCGGTGGACCTGTCCTGTCAAGCGGATCTTCGGCAGCAGCAACGTTTGACAAATTGTTATTGGGCCTCGGATGGAAAAAATTCCCTTTCTTGAGTCGTAACTTGTAATCATCTCGGTACTCGTAGTTTTTTGGCAACTGCTATTGCATACACAGAAAACGAGTAGACTGGTTATGTAGTGCAAATAACTAGATCCTTTTGCAAACTCGGTCATATCGGCCGTGTGTGCGTGCGTACTCTATTCTAGTTGGAGCTAGCTAGAAGTCGAAGGCCGGTATTCTCGGATGTGTGTTTGTAAGTCATTATGTAGACATGGGGAGGGAGGGCCAGTGAATACGGTATATACGAAGGGCCTACATACATGCACACCCAATTTGCAAGCTCCCCCCCCATGAGTCATTACTGGCACTCATTCTCCCAGCCGCAACGATTGGGTGCACGATGGATGGTGCCCGGCGATTGGTGCAAACCCAACACGCGACTCTGATTAGAGTAACGAAACGAACCCATCCTGCATTGCGTTCTGCAGCCAGCGACGAATTGGGTGGTAACGTATGTATGTATGGATGTATGCAAGTAGGGTATCGAGAGGGATGTCTAAGCCTCAATCAATGAAAAGAGTAGAGTAGGTACATCACATATGTATGTACTGGGTTCTTTGCGGCTCCCCGATAGGGCTGAGAAATTCAAATGGTGATGATGATAATGATGGAATGATCTCTTTTTTCATTACTTAGAACTCTGGGGATCCAGGGAGATAGGCCAGGTGGTTCGTTTGTGCTGCTGGGATGGGATGGAGGATCGTGTTGTGGTGTGTGTACCTAACATGATGCCTAGGGCTACCCACATAACTCCCTCCACCATGCGCACTGAGCTCTGCTGCAGATCTATTAAAGCAGAGAGAGAGAGAGAGAGAGAGCTACAAAGAGGGAAAGTGCAGGGCAGGCCATACTCTCTACATATGTTCACTGTTGGATTCCGAAGGTAATTCTGTGGAACCGAGCAGCCCCCTTCCATGAGATTCAATTCCAAATATACATGCATATACATACATCATGTCTGAATCCGTATATCGTACGTACCTACTAGCTACTTTCAGTCTCGTATATGTGGAGGAAATTTGTGGTGATCCTAATCCCATGGGCTCATGCTCAACACCACCAACCAACCACCCTCTCCCCATCGATAACTAATTTCTAAACCCCAACACGCGGCTCTTTCGTATATCCTATATCTAGTACGCGGGAACGGGGGGATACAGCGGCCGGGATCCTATGCCTGCATCATTGTTTCTCCGCCCGATTACTTATACTCTATTCGATATTCCAGATCTCACTCTCCACATATCTGTGCCTATGGCGGGTGATCCGGAAAAACGTTACTTCACTCTATTATGCGGATCAACGTGGAGGTCGATGAGGAGGCTCTATCTACATATGTACATATATGGATATTTAGCCTGGTTGGGATGTGCGTATATATATTAAATCCAAAACGGGGCAATGGTTCCGCTATACAACTAAACGGTTCCATGGAATCTGGAGATATGGCATCTGTGATCAAAAGATCAAACCCATATGGGGGGAGGGGGGGGGGGATGGGATATCATATAAATGCCCAATTATTATAGCAAGCGAGCATAAAGAGCATATGGGATGGTATTGATATCCCAGCCAGGCCATGTGTGATCCGTCGACATCCGGATATCCATTTTCACTAAAGAATAAACAAGAAAAAAGAAATAAAAATCCAATTAATTCGAAAAAGAAAATAAATGATATGCGTATCCCCAAATCCCATCGAAAAAATAATACAGTTGCAACTCGCCATGCCGGATCTCAATACGCCGCCGGATCCCTTGCTGCCCCGTACGAAATCCTGGGGGATTTTGATTTTCTTCCTGCGAAATCAGTGAATATTTGCTATCCCATACGAGATCCTTAGGATCTTGGCAATCCACCATATATTATCGAGTTGCGACTGTATAAAAGAAAATGAGGGATGAGACGATAATCTACCTAGCTAGCTATGCTAGGCCTCCCAGCGCCATCGTATCGTATCGGGGCCGGCCGTTCCCACCAGCTTCTTGAACTAACCAGTTCTCTGTACCACTGGACTAGGTATCACAGTTACACTGGGGAGGGGGAATGCAACATATCACAACACTTGATCTGATCACCCCTCCCCCAAGGCGGCGAAATTATTGTTTTTTGTATCCCCAAATCCCATCGAAAAAATAATACAGTTGCAACTCGCCATGCCGGATCTCAATACGCCGCCGGATCCCTTGCTGCCCCGTACGAAATCCTGGGGGATTTTGATTTTCTTCCTGCGAAATCAGTGAATATTTGCTATCCCATACGAGATCCTTAGGATCTTGGCAATCCACCATATATTATCGAGTTGCGACTGTATAAAAGAAAATGAGGGATGAGACGATAATCTACCTAGCTAGCTATGTAGCTAGGCCTCCCAGCGCCATCGTATCGTATCGGGGCCGGCCGTTCCCACCAGCTTCTTGAACTAACCAGTTCTCTGTACCACTGGACTAGGTATCACAGTTACACTGGGGAGGGGGAATGCAACATATCACAACACTTGATCTGATCACCCCTCCCCCAAGGCGGCGAAATTATTGTTTTTTGTTTTCCAAATATAGCTTTCAAATTATTTTCCTTCTTTGTAAAAAGGTTTTCATATTTAAGTTCTCCACACCTGAAATATTGTGGGTACTGATCTGATCTGTTTCTACCGTACATGCCTGCCTGCCTAGCTAGCTTCCAGCTAAATTGAGTACATGGATACATGTAGCTATAATGTAGCTCCCAGCATCCCTTCCCCCGCGCGTTCGAAAAAAAAAGGCTAGAAGACCATAAAAGAAGCAAGTACATGTAATTAACCATCATGATACAAAAAAAAAAGAAATGAAGTAGAGAATGATAAGAAGATCCCCAAAAATACTCCAGTAAATAAAAATAAAAGCACACAACTCCCATCGCTGTAAAGTCGTAGTCTACCGCCATTCATGCATGTCGATCATCCTTCGTTCGAGCTGGTATACAGTATCCCATCTCTAATGCTACCCTATCCTCCCCACTAGTGCCCCAAACCCAACCAACCCACAAGGAAAGAAAAAGAAAGATGAAACAAAAAGAATTCGTACTCCCCGTCCTGTATAGCGCTGCGTAATCAAAGAAAGACAAAACACCATAAAACAATAAAAATTAAGGAAAAACACCGACACCCCTTGATAAGGAAATATTCTATAGATAAAGTTGAGCAGTTGTAAAACACGACAAAAGAAATGGCGATGATGCTAATGATATGGTTACAAATGCTCCTGCTTGATCATGAGCGGCGGTGAATTTGAGGCATGTGAGTGCGCAGGACTTGAGTGGTCATCGTAGTAGTACTGAGTGGAAAAGAATGATGGATCTGGAGATGCTGAAACATCTGTTAGCTAAAATTCATGAGCAGTCAAAAACCAGAGATATGCTTACCAGCAAGACCCGCGTAACTGAGGGAGAATGGGGTCATGGTCGTCTCGTCAAAGCACATTGAGCTTGACTTGGGAGTCATGTAGTCGTTGAGGTAGGTAGACGGGATCTTTGTCGACGGCAGCGGAAGATACGACTGATCCGCGTTGCAGGTTGCATCCACAACCGAGGACATCGCAGGGGGTGATGAGTATGAAGAGTAGATGTACTGGCTATTTGATGAGTGGTAGTCCAGTGATGATTCACTCGACATGCCAGCTGCAGAGGGGTAGTAAGGTACCGGTGACGAGGATGAGTACGAATTTGAGTTGTTGCTGCTGGCGGCACTCCTGTATTGAGTTGGGTATGCGGAGGAAGAGGAGGACGTAGTGTACGAGCCCAAGGGCGGGAGGTAGACGCCTCTGTGGTCGTGCTCGCTGTTGTCCATAAGACCTGTAAGTGGAGGAGACGACACCAGCGCCTGCTCAGCTGAAGACTCGCGGGTTGAGCGGCCATCTGTGTCTTCACCGTTGGGCGAGAGGGAGCGAGAAGCAGCTCTGCGCTCGAGGTCTTCGAGACGGCGCTTCAACTTCTTGCGGTAGTTGCGTTGAGCAATGCGGTTCTGTATCCGTCTGCGCTCAGCAAGATCTGAGATCTTTGTCCAGTCCTCATCCGGGTTTGTGCTTCCTCTAAACTCGGTCGTTGAGCTGGATGATACTCTTGAGGTCTGCCTAGCGGCCGGGTACTGACTTGTGTCGACTGGTGCCATCGAGGACATTATGGTAGTGGGGAAGGTATAGTGGTGAGCTTGATGGTTCATAGTGGGTTTGGAGATATGAGATTCCGAGATGGTGTTGTAGAAAGACGTGATGAGATCTGTAGAAATTGTTTCCCGACTATTGTCTATTGAAGAAACTTATGTGAGATTCGAGTTAAATGTTGGCGTCCTTATTCCTTATATATCTCTCGGGTGCGACTCTGGGTGATGTTTGGGGAGGGGGGGGGGGGGAGTAGATGCTATGCTGCTAGTTGTAGTAGTAGTAAAGCTTGGACGGGAGGAATATGAGATATTGCCAGACCAGAATGTGAGAAGGCCAACAGCTTAAGTACTCATCACGATTGCGATTTACCACACCTAGTCTAGTATGTAGCACACCCCTCCACACACAACATCCACTCACACACACCCTCCAATCCACAGCTCCCTCCCTTCTGCAGTCCAGCCTTACTCTCCCGATAGAACAAGCACAGAACATTCTTTGCGGATAGGAATTCCTCAATTTTGCCAAAGCACCGGGGTGGTGACACAGCCATGCACGTCGCCACATTTGGGCATCGACTGCCAACCCATGCTCCTGCTCCTGACCAAGCACCTTACATCCCTTGTTTTTTTCAAATTCATTTTTAGACCTTGGTTTGGGGGGGGAGGGGGGTGGGGCGCCTTCCATTGGCTGAGGCTGCTGTGTTTATTTCACTGCAGCTAGTCGCCGTAAGGCCAGGCGGGGGTGGCATCCCATTTCTGGAGCCTGGCGGAGTTAAACGGCTGCCATGTACGTTATGTTATGGAGGAAAATAGTAAACGCAGGAGGCTTTTACAGCCACGCGCACGTAGGGCCGCCCGCCAAAGTACATGTATCTGTTGTTGCTCGACAGTAAGTGCTTGGGTATATAGAGTAGCTGGTACATACTCCATCACTTGCATTATTATATTATATTATTGACAGTTGGTACTATAATGACCGTGCACGGCCGTTACATAACTCGCAAAGGGACTTACCCATCTGCCCTATAATTCACAAAGCGCGAGTTGCGCTTGGATGACGATGAAACCCTGATTATTCATGGAGAAGGCGATCGGATCATCTATGTAACTACATACCTGGTAAATAGTTTACACCCCTAGTAGCCTTTCCGACTCACAGATATATATTATATGTATTCCTATCTGATAGAGAAGGTGGTTGCTGGCAATATGCATCATGATTTCAGACTTCTGGGAGTACGGTAGACTTGAGTTGAATCCAGCTAATAGGAGGAGCTGAATAAACATATATATTTTCATTACGCGCTATTTGAAGAATTCATGAACCCTCATTTGACATACCGCTCTTAACTCCGTGATGCGACTCATTATAGCAATCATTAGGGAAAGCGCTCCCGAAATAAACAATTGGTTTTACCTATTTTAAATTTTTACATCTGCATCTGGTCGTAGGGCAGATTCAAACAGAATTGCACACGAAAATGCAGTTATATGCCCAAGTGTATACGTAGGAAAAAGAGTTTCTCTGGTATGGCCGCCTCTCTGTAAATAAATTTTTCCGTTGGTTGTAGGTTATGTGTCTGTATGTAGGTTAGGTACGTACATACATAGGGTCCTTTCTTTACTTAGACCCCGATTTTAGTTTGGGACCTTAAGCATTGGATCCGATCAAGCGATGGCCTTGCTACGACTCGCACCAGCAGTACTGGCTGGCAGCGCGATAAAAATAGTAACAGACACCAAGCAACTTTGAGCGAGTGCGAGTGCGAGTGCGCCTCCTCCTCCTCCCCCCCCCCCCCAACCCCATGTCAAGCATGCATCGCCTAGGCACCTTTCCACAACCACAACCACAACAAGCACCATCACCACAAACAAACACTACAAGTGCTACAAAGAAGATGGAGAGGGTTGCCGGTTGCATTTGCATTTGCATTTGTCGATTAGTTGTATGCCCTATCATTTTAGGAAATATCAGACGAGGGCCGAAAAAATGCCTTGCAATAGAGTATCTATTTCCTATTACATATGGGATCGGAGCTCGACGTCGTTAATGATCCACGGCGGCTCAAACGATGTGGCACGAGAACCGGCGGAGAAACAGTTCATCGCAAGCATTAGGGAAACGCAAAAAATGAATGTGGCACATGGAGCGGCAACACGATATTGACTTTGGAAAGCTGTTCTTTGTGTACCTATCTTCTCTCCCGGTGGGATTGGGCTCCCTCGCTCGTATTGTTAATCCTGTGCTACTCAATGTCTATCGACTCAACTCAACATCAGACTTTGATACTTCTGCGCCCACGATGGTTTCGTGTACTCCCTTCTCACTGTTCTGTTTTACCGCGCTACATCTCGGTTCGATCCTCTATCTCACAGGCGCTAGAGATCCAAAAGAGCCCTCCAATCCCGACGTCATTGCAAGAGATCTCGATTGCGGCGCAAACAATCTAGTTAATGCACACACACCCACCCACTGCTTTGCGCAAGAGAACCCATTGTCACGGCGAGCACCATCCTTGCAGGTCCTGAGGAATGACTGTTCTCCGATTTATCCAGAAACAGCAGCATTGCATATAGGGCACAGCAGTTCAGTTGGAGTAACCAATTGACCAGCCAACCACCATCACCGCAACCAACGCTAACCGCAACCAACGCTACTGGCACCACACTCGGGCTATCAGCCTTATGTAGCGGGAAACGTCCCCTGTCAAAATAAAGATATCACCCTCCAACCCAAATCGGAAGTCTAAGCGCATTCGATCCATGGTGGCCCTCTGCCGAAAGAGCGGGGAAAAGGGGAAGTGAAGTGTTTCTGCTCTTAAGTTCCCAGAACCACCGGGGGAGAGGGTCCTCTCCCCTCAGGTTACCATACACATACCACTCTACTAGGCGAAGCAAGTTAGGTCCCTGCGTGCTTGGATCTCGTAGATATCATATATTCAAACCGGTGCATAGAGCCCAAAGGGAAGTTCCCAAGAGAGAAATCCAACCTTCGCAGCAACCCTATCCCCGCATTGATTGCATGCATGAGACGTCGAACTCGTATGGAGGGGAAATATTTCCACGATAGTCAAGCTTGGGCTGCTTGCTGGGAGTGAACAATCAATTGGGTAGTACTCTAGTCTACAGAATGGAATGCAATTAAAAACAAATAAAACTCCTGCCCAAACAGATCGTGCCAGCATTCCTTTCCTCACCCATAACTGATTTCTCGACGGCAGTTCCGCTCTTGATCCCCAATCTGGTCGATATTGGAAATCGCCTTATTCTTTTCAAACCTACTTTCCTACTCTAGCTTCATTCATTCTCTCTCGCTACACCGAACCGGTACCGGTGGATATATGTAGCACCCTCAAACTAGACTCTAGCCACCCTGATGATTTATTGCGGACCGACCCGGCACAGCCTAATGAATGAGGCGCCATATAGCATCGTGTGTTTCACGGAGGAATGCGATAACAACGTGCGCATTGTACGGTGGGAAGGAGGGGAGGGTGGTGATCAAGCTCTCCAAAAGAGCCGCTACGGAGGAGGCTCCGTATATCAATGCAGAAGATGCGCAAGGGTCCATCGCGCCGCATCTCTACATCTCCATGCCATGTTCCGGCTCTACTTTCAGAGTGTACCTACTTACACCCTGAGGCTCTCTTTACAAACAGTAACCACCCCAGAGTGGCTAGCACGGACAGGATTGAGACATCGTAAGGCAGTTGTGTGATGACAAAGAGGGCTGTACCTTTATATTTATGGCCGCTTTGGGGATAGCTGGTAGAACTAACTCCCCGAAATATCTTCATGTTCCTCTTCAGGGTTGGACCCTGGCCCTTCGTTTCCGAATGGACGTCACGAGGGAGTGGGATCGTTGACCGATACGATACGATACCGTCTGTGCGTCATTGACGACAGTACCGTCGTTCACGGGGTATTGGCGGATACTGGGATTGCAGGCAAAACTTGGCTTGGCTGTCTCTCTTTGGGCCTGTCCGTCAACAAACACCTGGGGCCCGCCAATACCCCGTGAACGACGGGACTTTATCCAGGGAGACGGAAGGAGATTAGGTTGTACTAGTAGAGGCTTTTTGGGGGGGGGGAACCTGAGTGATATCACGATACGAGTGCTATTTTTTGCACTTGGGTTGTCGCTAATGTTAAGTTCGTCCCGTATCTCTATGTAGCTAGAGAGATATGTATCTCCAGCCTTCGCTAAGGCCACACACAAGGCTCGGTCGGTAGGGCATGGTTCCATATATTCTGCAGAGTTTAAAGCTTATGCACTTTCTTTGGTTAAATTTCTACGGTAGTTGTTATTACATGATGGTCAATTACTCTCCTCTATTCTACATACGTTTTCATTTTGGCAATTGATCACCACCACACCCCGCACGCGAGATTAGAGGGCGGAAAAAAAAGACGAGACGTTATAATTATATATTACCAGGTGTTTGAATTGAGGCTCTGGCTTCCCCATGAGGCTCCGGCCCATGAGTTTGAGGCTCAATTAAGGGGGGGGACCGGAATCAAACACTTTAATGCATTGATGGGGAGATCTCTCGAGCGAGACATATCTAGCCATTCATGTCGCGCGCAGCACAATAGTGTTGACTAATTATAGTACCCAGGGTAGAGTTCTCTAGTACATGTATGTACCTACTCTACCTTACTCTGCGATGTATGCAGGTAAATATAGCTAGGGTTAGGTGGAGGTTGTGAGTGGTCTGTTCCTGTTCGAGCGCTATCTCCGTGCAAGACCCTGGCCCGGCCCAGGGAATCTCGACAGAGATCGTGGCTATGTCGAAATACCCACGATGGAGATGTATGGTTGGGGGAGTAGGTAGGTACATACATTTTCTTTCAGCCCTAACTCTGATAGTCCCTAACCTAACCTCGGGGCATGCAGGTTAGTACCTGCATGCTAGCCAGAGGCCGCCGCCGCCGGCGTACTGTAGAGCAGTGGGTTGAGGTGGTGAACCGGCGGTACGGCGTACCCTACTCTGTTCACCTTGGCTCCCTAGGGCGCTGTAGGTTATGGGACAGAAGGAAGGTATGTAGGCGGTGGCTTGATGGCTGAACTGCAACTCGCGGAGGATCCAACAACTAGCGTCATTTACAATTACTCTCTACTCTACCTTGGAGAGCGACAGCAACAGCGACAGTGACAGTGACAGTGACAGATAGTGGCAAGTGGCAGGCCGTCTGGGTAGCCACATCAACAACCGCATCGTGAGTCTTGCATTAGGGGCGCAACACTCCGGCTTCTACTCTGGTTTTTTCGATAGCCGCAGTGCCTAGGCCTCGAGTGTAGAGTAGAGTAAAAAATGTGCTCCCACTGGCTACGAAAAACCGCGCAGATGCGCCCACATGAAAACGTGCACTTCTGGGCGCCATTTTTGCACCTTCCGCGCGAATGAGTGGGGGGGGGGTCACCTGCACCCTCTGTTCTTTCTAGAAGCTCGCCACATGCGTGCTAGTGCTGCAGATGACGAAATGGTACAGGAGGGATTTTTGTTATTCTTTGATGACTCTGCGGCTATGGGGTAGGGATGGGGGACAGCAGCAGCCTTATGACCAATATGCAGGATCCAGATAGGGCTGCAGTGGGTTGGGTTGGGTTAGGCCTGGTCCGGTGAGACTTGGCTTGGTGGGTTTGAAGAGTGCTTGGATGGTTCGCCATAGCAGTGTCGGAGAGGTGCGATAGGGAGATGAAAGGGCTGGGGGGGGGGGGGGGGGACTGCCGGTTGCGATAGTGGGATAGAATAGGGATAGGGATATGCATGGATAAGGGACTATTGCTTTTAGGTGTTTTTAGGAAGAGGTGATTTGCAGTAACGGCGTATCGTGAAGCGGATCGGTGGGTTTATTGTATCATGAAGTTCACCTGTACATTGTTTAATTACGGCACGGCATATTCACGACATTGCACAGATTGCCCAAGTACATACATGTACCTACATGCTCCACTCTGTTTAAACCACCCCGTGGCCCGCCACGCCTGCCCGCCGGCCACGGACATGATACGTGATAGCTTGACTGCTAGCACAACAGCTAGCTAGCTAGCTTAACTACAGCCCAGAAACACTCGGGCCCACTACTGGATCATGCCATCCAATCTACATAGGGGAAGGGTACATTCCCTCCCCCCTGTACACTTGTTACATGCCAATATTACTCCAGATATTAAGGTTGCGCCCCGGTCGATTCCCCTCGCTCGGCCGGTAGCGGTAGGTGTCGATAGATACATGTAGATAGCATAGGGCTGAAGGCACTATACCAAACCAGGCAAGGCAAGGGAAAGTACCGCATCGGTATGGGGTCGAGAGTGCCGTGCATGTATCGAATGATTCTGCGTGTAGGGTAGGTACACCTACAGTGTATCTAGAGTGGGGAGGGGGCGGGGGGCCACATGTAGCTGGCTGGGATAGGGGAATGTTCCGGAAGCCAGGTTCTTCCATGGATACTGTAGGGCTGGCTGGCTGGCCGGGTTGGAGGGGTTGGTGGCTGGGTACGTGTGTTGATCTGGTCCAACGTTGGGTATCTGGTCCTATGGTGTGTGCAGCTAGCTAGCTACATAGGTACGTGGGGATGATATTACATGTATTGTAGGGCTGCAAAATAACCGATCACCTACATACATGTACCTAATGGCACTTCATATCAGAATAACTCAACAACTGGGAGAGCTTGGGAAGGATTGACTTGTCCTTCTGGCTCCGAAGGTCTCGATGTAAGGATCCCTCACTGGACAGTTTTGGTTGCTGTGGGTATCGCGAGGGCCAGTGATCGGTTGCTTTTGGAACCCTACGATACTTATTCCCATTCTGCCCTAGCTAGTGCAAGTATTTGCAATGTAGGTACATGTACATGTAGTAATAGTGCATTTAGTACTAGCGGGTGTAGTTGCGGTGGGTGATTGGATGGTTGTTATACATACATGTAGGTACATGCATGTCTTCATGATTAGGGATAATACCACTACATAGTACATCACTAGCAATATAATCATCGTCGCCGACGTAAGATCATCTGCATCGTCACTTTCGATAATGCTTCATACTACTAGAGTAGCCACTACTAGAGTAGTGGGTTTGGCATGGCTTGTACGTATGTTCAGCTTGCTCCCCCATCAGCAAGAAAAAGTATCTATTCTGCCTCGAGCTCCCAACTCTGCCTTTCGAATTCTGAGGGATCAAGGATATCTAGATCATCTATGCATGTCTACGCCTGCATCATTGCAATGACATGTATATTGTAAATTTTGCTTTTTTTTTTCTGAGCTACATACGAGTAAACTGAGACAATATCACGAGAATCATATGTATGTACATGTAGTCAAGTTTCTCCGAGTGAGAAAGAGTGAGGAAACAAGCTTGATTCACCGATGTGTATATACATGACATATTACGCACCAATTGAACAGTGGCGGTGGGTAATCTGCGCAGTTAGGCTTCCCAGCGGTCACGGCATGTGCTTTTCATGGATCATTCCCTCTTTTGCTAGACATGTACATTTATGAGGGCGTATTTCATTGAACCCAAGACACGAAATGACTCTGAAAAGTGCAATTGTAACTTTGAAAAAAACCAAAAAAGGTCAATTATCACTATACCACTGTCACGTAGCTGCACTTTTTTCGTTTATTTCATTCTTGCTTCAAACTTCACGAGGCTCGAGCATGGTCGTGATGAGGATGGGGAACAATATCGAATATTCAATTGGCCATGGGCAGGGAAAAAAGCCACCACCGGAAATCGGTGAGAACCCGAATGATCTTGGAAAGCATGAGCGTAATACTTCCCGCAGTTAATCAGATCTCGTGCCCCGAAACTCTACGTACCTAAATTAAACGAACCAACGAAAAAACAAAAAAGGCGAGACAGAAACAAGGCATCCCAGGAGACTAGAGTGGAAAGAGATCTTAGTAGACCCGTTAAGCCTCTCTGTCTCTCTATCTCTATCTCCCGGGTTCAATTATTCGTCTGCAGATAATCCCGAGACCGCAGCCGTAAGCCCTCACCGATACACAATCCACCCACACACCAACTAACCCACCGACCACCCCCCCAGCACCTGACGTATGGTAAATCAATCAATCACGATACGATACGATACGGTACGATACGGTACGGTACCGCTGCCACGCCCGCTGTAAGACCCGTGCAGATATCGGATCTCACCGACGTACCTACACACCTACTCTCCTCTTCTCCCCCGCAATCCCGACCAGGGCAGTACTGACAGCTGGGGGCGGCGGCGGTAGTTTTATTGGCGGCGGTGCCGGTAGGTTGAGATGGATGACACGTCTATACCGTACGCACATATCCATACTCCCACTCCCACCGGCCGCCGTGAGCAGAACGGACGAAACGGGCAGAGTACACATATGCATCGGACGGATTTGGCAGCTCTACTAGCTCGGTCAGTAGGTTTACATTTTTTTTTACTTGCTACGGTGCCGACCTGAAGAATCGATCGTGCCCTACATACCGAGTGCCATTCCCTCCCGAGATGATAGGCTTCCGAGATGGATGGATGGATGGATGGATGGATGGATGGATGGATGGATGGATGGATGAATGGATGGACCGGACGCTAATTGCAATAGGTAGGTGAATTGGATCGAATTGATTCAAGAATTAAATTAATGAATTGCAATTACAATTACATACACACATAGAGTATGTATAAGCTTCCCACCAGCCAACCACACGCACACACACACACACTCTGGCAGTCAATCAGTCAATCCAGTCCGATAGCTACGCCTTGTCTGCGCTCTGCGTGCCCGCATCCACTCTCTCTCTCCTCCATGTAGTAACTGTCCGCAGTTAGCCTTGGCCGGCCAGACCACCCCCCCCCCCACCCACCCTCTCTCTACCCATGCCCGCGCATGCATGTGTGCGGTAGGGCTGAATTACAGTACGGACCAGCAACCACAGACTATGCCCCAAAGGGGGGGGAGAAGCAAACCTTCAGCCCTGGAAGCACCCGGTGCATTGCATACATACCTCATACATCATACATCATACATGTATGGGGGCGGGCTGATTTCTCGAGCGAGTGCTTGCTTGTCTATAGAGCAGAGCACCTATACGTGGAGTACCTACCTAGTAGAGGAGAGAGAGAGAGAGAAGAGAGGATAACGGCGAGGAGAGAGCACAGTAGAGTAGCTAGAGTAAAGCAAGCAAGTGGGGTCTGTGGAGCACTTGCTCTAGGGAAAAAAAGAAAGGAAAGAAAGAAACAAGATCATGCAGGGAGCTCAGCTGAGCGTCATCGGCATGGCATACTATACTATAGGGCTGAAGACAAATCGATGGACCCGGACGTTTATCTGCTCGGTTAGCTAGCAAACGAGCATTCTCGGGATCGGTATGGTCCCTGCGGGCTGCTTGGGCTGGCCGGTGCTGCCTAGTGAACGGAAGGAATTAAGGATTGTGGTTGGTGATATTAGATCTGGAACTGGATCGTGACTGGGCATGGGCATGTTTGCGGGGTTGGGTTTTGTGCCTCTACATCTTGCGAGTCTCCAGTTCGAGGATCGAAGCGAGGTGACTACATACATGTAACTACATGTACTACTACTCTATCTGTATGATACATAATCTCTAGTGTCTTGGATTCGAGTATAAGCCATCGAGAATGGAACGGTTTCACCTGTACCCACTAATCGTTATCGCTATCGTGATGATGGTTTATTGCCCTTGATCCGCAGCTAGCTAGCTAGCTAGCTAGCATCAATAGCTCCTGTCTGATCCCAAGATCTTGCTTGATAGGCAAATTGAAACAAACCAGAAACCTCCATCCATTCACCGACGGCCCGGGCCACGGGTCACCAACCACCTGCCCTCCACCTAGATGCCCATCGGCCCCCCGTCATCCCACTGCCTACCTACCTACTCGGGGCCCTACCCTACCCTACCCTACCTACCTACCTACCTGCGTTGTTTCTTTCAGCTACACCTCAGCCGTAGATCGATCCCACCAGCCAGCTCCGAGACAACGAAACCGGAAATGAAACTTCAGTGTTCTACGGCTAGCGCCATGCAAACAAAACTTCTTTCTACCTAACCCCCCCCCCCCCCCAACTACCCTACCCATAGCTACCACTGCCAGCTTATGCATTCACACGTTATGTTAAAAAAAAAAAGCCAAAGCAAGCACTAGCCAGCACGTTGCTTGACCGGACTGGTCCATAGACTGGCTCTTCCCTAGCTAGCCCCCACTCAAATTCCTGCTGAGAGGGGCCTGGGGGGATCTCCCGTTAGAATTACGTCCTTAACTACATGTATGTATGTACATCTGCCGCCAAAACTCGAAAAATTGGCTATTTCCACCCAGGGACTATCTCTAAGACGATTGGCTGAAAGGTGTCGATCAGCCTCAGAAGTATCCGTTTGATCTTGTACATATGCATAGCCAATTTTTCGAGTTTTGGCGGTGCTCCGAGTCTGGGTATTCACTCACTCTGTGGACGACACACTACACTACACTACACTACACTACACTACACTATCCATGACCAGGCATTGGAGAGAAGGTGGGGGAAGGGGGGAGGGGTAAAAATAAAACAACAATATTCTAAAACAATAAAAAATAAAAAATAAAAAATAAAAAATAAAAAATAAAAAATAAAAATAAAAACTGGTGGTCGGGAAAACCACGTACCACCCACCACCCACCACCCACCACCTTCTGTTACTGCTCCTGCTCCTGTTTGTTTTGTTTTGTTTGTTTGTTTGCTCGGCCCCCCCTCCCCGCCTGGCAGCTGAACTGGCAATGGCTATAAGCTAGCTATAGCGAGTTGTGCGTTTCAAGGCACATAGTATGTTGGGACGTTGGGACTTTAGTGTTTTGGGACCGACGCAAGTACTGCCGGTGGCTGGTGGGCTGGCTGGATAGTGTACCTGTTGTACCTGTTCCCTAGGTAGCTAGGCAGGAAGGAAAGAAGTCGCGGGGCTTGTCTAAGCTGTTGTAGGCAGTACAGTATATAAGTGGGGGATCGACCACCAGCTATTACGTAGAGCAGCAGCAGCAGCAGCAGCAGCAGCAGCAGAATATGATATGATACGTCCAGTGTAATGACATCAACTAACTGCGCTCTACCTACCTAGCATGCTGGGAGATTGCAATGCACCAAGCTTAGGCCCTAGGGGTGTTGCGGTAGTTGCTTTTACTTGCAATTGCAATTGGGGGGGTTGGTTGGGCCCTAGCTGGCCCCGGTAATTAATTTTTTTGCATACATACATGTATGTTTGCTATGATGTTATTATTGCGAGCGTCGACGGCCGGTAATGCGGATATTGGGCCCTCTCGGTATATTATACACATTGATATATCTGGTTGATTGGGCAGTTGAGCTGGCCCAGCAATACGAAGCGCGCGAAGGGCCCTTGTATGTATGTATGTATGTATGTACGCACGTGGGCTTGTTCATCGCTCTAGCTAGCTAGCTAGCTAGCTAGATGTCTGTGTTGATGTGGTTGCTAGCTAGGAGGTAAGTAAATGTAGTATGTTTGGCTGTTTATCAGCTGCAATTGGCCAATTGGCCAAGTTGGGGTTGGGGTGGTGGTGGAGGTGGAGGAGGCAGCACTGCTAGCTGAGACGTTTAATTACCCTCGCAGATCTAGACTGGCGGCCAGTGGTTTACTGAGGAATTGGCTTTCTTTCTTCCAAGTGCACAATATGTTTCTGGTCCGAAACACAGTCTGATAGGGGGTTGCTCTTCTGTAGCGATATACGGCCATGCATGTAGCTAGGGTAGCCAAGGCAGGCAGGCAGGCAGCCAAGGGTTTAATATCAGTGTCTCTAGCCAGAGTGCTGGTTGGTACTACTATTGTAATTGTAGGTAGTGGACCCTTTGCGTAGGATCGGCGCCAATCAGGTTACTGGAATTTGGATCTTGAGTCTTCTGCGTAAAGGACCTATCAGTAGTAGTGTTGTTGTTGATACCGGCAAGTGCTGCCAAGGAAGCTAGCTTGGCCCTGACATCAGTGTGGGGTGAATGATCACCAACCGGACCATGGACGCTTAAGCACTGCAGACCAGAAGCTTGTCTAGAGCACACAGTTCAGAATCAATTGCCGGGTTACGGTGATCCAAGTGTAACGTACGTACGGGGGTTCGTCCCTCCCTATGATGCGAAGAATCCACTATCTCCGTGCTGCAAAGTCCGGACCACCAACGAAGGCGAATCGGCTACGGACATTATACATACCAAGCTCTACGGATGCGTGCGGATGCACACGTTTTTTTTTTTTTTTTGGGTTTCCCCACCCGGAATTAGGGCCTCGATGAGCGAGCGGGGCGGACATAAGTGCGGATGCGGATTCCTCAAGGTTAATTATAGCGCTTGTAGGAAGGTAGGAAGGTAGGTGGGTAGGTAGATAGGTAGGTACATAGCTAAAGCGTTGCCTTGGGCGCGCACAGATATATTGAGAAACATAATTTCTTCTTTTATTATTTTGATCTCTAGGTCGATGGCTTCCTGAATTACATGTAGTTGCCCTTTGGGGGGGTGGGGAAACATTGCAAAATATGCACAATGATACTGGGGGCGTTGATGGCATCTTTGGCATTCTAGCAATCTGTCGAGAGGAGTTGGCTCCGTTCTGTTGACCGCGGGCACGGGATCATGGTGTATCACTCGACGTGTATCGCATCTAGGGCTGTCTTATCTCCAGGCCGCGAAAAGCTAGAGCCCTTTGAAACGCCTTCCGTGAAGTCGCTCAGGAATATATGCGTGTAGTAGTAGGCAGCATGGCCAATATCCAGACCAGCCTTGGGCCTTGTCAACTAGAGAATACATGTGCCCCAAACACCTGTAGCTACCCTTACAAGGCGAATACCCTCATGGCCCGAACCCTCGCAAGGAGATTGTACTGTAGGTATGCGTGTATGCGTGTTTAATGAGGAGCAATGTGCATCGAAGACTGTGCCTCTCTGAAGCAACTCATGCCCTTGACATGTAAATCAAACCTCCCCTTTGGCAGCGTGTCGCCATTCAGAGCCTCGCCTGACATTGACGGTAGTGGTTACTCCATCCCCCCTTCGCTGGAGGGACCATAGCTGCGTCTCGAACGAGTCCCCCAGCTCGAGACCAGTCAGGGCTCCTGGAATTGTCTTGAAAACCTGGATCGTGGTGGTGGTGGTGCTGGTGGTGCTGGTGGTGCTGCGCTGCGGGTGACATCTCGTGATTGAGGCTCCAAAGTGACCCCGCCAAACCCCCCCCCGCCAAACGCACCTCGCGACGTTCCAACAACCCGCAATTGATCACCACCATGAGATTCTCACGACTCCCCCGACATCTGCGGAGACCCCCAAGGGCCTTGGTCTTCTGCCCGCCCCCCTCTTCTTCTTCTTCTTCTTCTTCTTCTTCTGCCTGGATCACGGGCGGGCACAGGCTCTTCTCCTCCGAGCCAGGCGCCGCCCCCTCCCCGCAACAACCCCCGCCGACAGCGCCCAAGCAGACGCCGCCCCTCCGCCTCATCCGTGACGCCGCCGACTACCACGCCGCAAACTGCATCAACAGGAACTACCCCGGCCTCTCCGCAAACCCCGCCCGCATCGTCGCCCTCCACTCCGAGCTCACCGCGCTCGAGAACAGCGCCCGCTCTGCCCGCGAGGAAAAGAACGCCGTCCTCTCCAGCATCAAATCCTACGCCCAAACGCACCACGCTCCGCCCCCCGCCGATCTCCACGCCTCCGCAAAACACCTCAAGGCCCACATCGCAGCCCTGACCGCGTCCGAATCGCGGCTGACCGAGGAACTGCGCTCCCTGGCGCTCGCCCTGCCCAACCGCACGCACACCGAGACCCCCGTCGGCGCCGAGCCCCGCCTCCTGGGCTACCTCAACGAGGGCCTCGCCACCACCACCGACTGGGCCTCCAAGCGGTCCCACACCGACATTGGCGCCGAGCTGGGCCTGCTCGACTTCACCTCTGCCTCCACCGTCAGCGGGTGGGGGTGGTACTACCTCCTCGACGATCTCGTCCTCCTCGAGCACGCGCTCGTCAACTACGCACTCACCGCCGCGCGCGCCTCGGGCTGGCGCCTCGTCGCCCCGCCCAGCATCGTCTACTCGCACATCGCCTCCGCCGCGGGCTTCCGGCCGCGCGACGCGAGCGGCGAGCAGCAGGTCTACGCCCTCGAGACGCCCGACGGCCGCATCCCACACTCGCTCGCCGGCACGGCCGAGATCCCGCTGGCGGGCCTGGGCGCGGGCCGCGTGTTTGAGCCCGCTGAGCTCCCGCTCAGGGTTGTTGGCGCGGGGCGCGCGTACCGCGCTGAGGCCGGCGCGCGCGGCGTGGAGAGTAAGGGCCTGTACCGCGTGCACGAGTTTACAAAGGTGGAGCTGTTTGCATGGACGCCTGCCGACAGCGGCAACGACGGCGACGACGGCGGCGGCAGCGGCGGTGGTGGTAGAGGAGACCAGGGGGGGGATGTCGTCCCTGCGCCGGACTCGGCTGCTGAGGGGGTGTTTGTGGAGATGCTGGAGTTCCAGAAGAAGCTTGTGTCGAGCCTGGGCTTGTATGCGCGGGTGCTGGAGATGCCGACGCAGGACCTGGGCGCGAGTGCGTGTCGCAAGATCGATATCGAGGTGTACATGCCCTCGCGGCTGGGCAAGGATCCGTGGGGCGAGGTGTCGAGCCTGAGTAACTGCACGGACTATCAGGCGCGCAGATTGGACACCCGGGTCAAGGACGCCAGTGGGGGAAGACGGTTTGTGTGGACGCTGAATGGGACGGCGGTGGCGGTCCCGAGGATACTGATTGCGTTGTTGGAGTACGGGTATGAGGAGGGAGTGGGGGTGAGGGTGCCGGAGGTGTTGCGGCCGTTTATGGGGGGCGTGGATGTTATTAGGCGGCGGTAGTAGAGGGGAAGGGGGAGAGGGGGTGGGGGGGTTGTATATAGGGTTTTTATTTTATAGATGGTTGTGGGACTTGCTGTTGTGATGTAGGGAAATGATTGACTCGCAGGGTTCTGGTAAGTGCATGTGGCGGGCGTGAGGAGAGTGAAATCACAGCTAGATAGATAGCTAGCTGTCCATAATTCAACCCGGGCCCTCTCTCTCATCTCTCTCTAGCTCTCTAGATATAAAGCATCCTGGGCAATAGGAAACAAAAACACCACAGCACGATTGTCCCTAGTACGCCATCGCCATATATACCCCCTTATTTGATCTCCTATAGCTACACAAAGCAATCGAGTGACCGCATGTGACCGGCCCTAAGACTAGATGCGTTTCCTTAGTTGCTCAGTTGGGGACTACGTCTAGACAGGCAAAGGCTTGTTTTCGCACAAAGGGAGTATAGCAGAGCTTTTGGGGAGGGGGCGTCTAAGCAATCTAGCTAGATGGCTTATATATATATATATAATGGACATATGCATTTACACCCTCAACACCCCTACCTACCGGCGTGCCTATCTGGGAACACGAAGATTCGAGTGATAAACCGTGATTATAATTGTGCCCCCTCAACCCAGCACAGGGACCGCGGCACCCCCCACAGCCCGGCATTACTGGTACGTGCTCATGGTGTGACCGCTGAAGGCAGATATGGAGGAAGATGGGCACGAGGGGAGAACATAGATGCTGCTGGCCGCAGCCGTGAATGAGGGCGAGTGATGGGCTGTGATTGACCGATCACCGACTCCTGCTGGCCCATAGCTGGCGGGGGGATGGAAGTGATGGCTACCCCTGTATTAGAGGTTTGGATTCCTGAAGAGCATACTTTCGGCCTCGGGACTATATCATCCCATTTATCTCCCCGGGCCCCCCCCCCCCCCTCCAAGCTGCACACAGCCCCTTGATGCACACTAGCCGGCCGGTTTCTCTTCATGACCTCTCCCAGACAAGATCCCGATAGAGGCCACCTCACTCGCAGACTCATCCCATGTCAGTAGGTGTCTCCAGGTCTACTTCTTGAGACTGCGATGTAGAAGGAGCGCGCCCCCAGCCGGCCTAGCCCGAAAGAACAACACCCACATACCCTACCCACCAGAGATCCACACCCGCTAGCTACCCCGTTTTGTATCCCGCAGCAGCAACGACAATGGGATTTAGTGTAGCACCACTCAGTCCAAAGCACTGCTCAAAGCGCCCTGTACCACCTTGGGAGCTAGGCTGGCTTACTAGCTATAAGCAAGCAAGATATACCTCTAGCTAGTCAGCTGGCTTGTCTCTTCACCTCGGGGTGTCGTGTGACATGGAGAACCAAAATGAGGTGACTCTTACCAGGCGGATCCTGGACAACTAGCTAGAGCTGAGGCGGGAGAGGGGGGTAGAGGGGGGTATATATTATGGGTAGGTAATAATCATTTTGGCGTGGAATCCTGTCGTCAACAAGGTGCTGTAGTGGGTTACATGTCCTTAACAGACCATAACTCTTGAGTGTGCGTACATAAACACATGTATGTACCTACATGTCTACTTGCCTATCGGGGGGGGGGGTAATGATCGTTTTGTCAACTACTACCAACGACGTCCAATCTAGGTGGACAAGCAAACCCGAGCCGCAACAGACTGAAATATCAAGGTAAATGAGAGGGGAGGTGCGGGGGTTCGGGGGTACGGGTGTGCGTCCACTTCCACAAACTTATGACTTAAGCGCTCAAAACGGCCGCGGATATATATGTGACTGCCATAAACTCTGGCTCTCGACTAGTCCAAATGGCATGGTCTGACTCAAGACCACACTCATGACCACCACATACATGTACTTAACCCGGCCCTGTTCCTTATCCACCCCACAAAAGAAGCCCCCCCCCCTCCAAAAAGAAAAATAATACCCCCTCACCCCCACCCCCCATCACAAACAATCACCCGGAACGTTATAAAGGCGGGGTAAGTTCGCTGGTGCAAGATTCCAAATATAGCATAGGAAGCATAGCTAATTACGGTAGGTGCTTAGTAGTTGGGTGGCGGTGGCGCCCGCCAGCCGTGGGTTTTTTTTTCTTTCGGATCGGGTTAGTGATCAATGATTTCTGCGACAAGTCAACCCAACCCAACCCAACCACATGGGAAAGAAAAAAAAAGAACATACATATATACCCTTTATACCCTTCCTGAAATTCAGTTATCGCAACCGTGATATGATGGGGCTGACGACGTGCCCGACCAAGGACCGACCGGCATCAT
This sequence comes from Morchella sp. 2016-41, assembly GCA_024713855.1. Taxonomy (NCBI): domain Eukaryota; kingdom Fungi; phylum Ascomycota; class Pezizomycetes; order Pezizales; family Morchellaceae; genus Morchella; species Morchella sp. 2016-41. The sequence continues at coordinate 506,654 of JAMGZD010000003.1, forward strand.
GACATGGTCCAACAACAACGTTAACCGCAGCTGGGGAAAGGTGGTAGCGAAAAACAGTTGTACCGCTCCCCCGCCGGCCAGTGCAACTCCTCTCGAGCCCCCTTTCTCTAGACCCCCTCTAGACCTGGTTGTGGTGGTTGTGGTGGTTATTTGTCTGGCTTCACACGTACACCGAGTCGTGAAATAACCTCTTCCCCCCACTTGAATGATCTGGCCGCGCGAGATTTGGCCGTATATACCGACAATCATATGCATCCACTTTTGAATCTGCTCAACAATCTTCTCCTCTATTCCTTAGAGGCAATGGCCGGCTTATGTCGCGTGTCACTTCTGCATACATACATACATGTACGCGGCTTGGGCAACATCTCACTTCCAGGGCCGATATAATCGAACTTTGGGCTATCAATATACAGCTTGGGCAATGTTTATCACTTGCTAGTTCTCTGGAATCCTACCGTCAGGTACCAGGTGGACGACTACATGTAGTCCATCTCACCCCTGTCTGCGTCAATAGTTGGTGGCTGGTAAGAATATTGGCCCATACAATAGATGATTGTCTGGGAAAGCAAAAAAGGTATGTATTGCTAACGTCGCCCCTTCTCGTGGTTTCTTTGGCTCAGTGTGCTCAAACAGGATTCACTCAACCCCCCATAAAATAAAAGCCGCGCATTTCCTTAATATATTTACAACGAAAAAATCATGATAAAACATATGTTTGAGTGTCTGTTACCCCCTTCTCCACTAACCCAAATCTTACAGAAGCAAAACAAACAAAGAGAAATAATAATAATTGCTGTACACAATACTCAAAAAATACACTACAGTCGGCTCTCTTTATAGGATTTGGTTGGGACCGGAGAACGGCATCTTTACAAAGAAGAAAATCTTGCAATAGAGGGAACCCGGACCAACAAATAGCGCCCTTCTGATGGTTAATCCCTTTAGGCGAAAATCTTCATATAGAGGGCCAATTACAGGATTACTCCCCTCTATCGTATAAGAAATGTCTATGACTAGGCCCTCCCATATATACCTCGAAATTCGGGTCAAAGGTCAACACTTGCTGATACGCATCCCAATCGATTTGATGCGGCATCGGTGATTGTTGATCTGGAAGTGACCCCTGTGAGTTTTCCTCAACAGAAGTCGGTAAATCTGCGCCTCCAATACCCGGGTCAACAAATATCAGTCCGGAATGCGTCTGATGGTGTTCCTGTGATTGTGATTGTGGATGTGGAAGCGTATGTGGAAGTGTGGATGGATGTGGTAGTGGAGGAGGCTGGGTTACAGGTTGGCTTGTGTGCAGCAGTTGGTGGTATGCCGGGACGAGAGAGATATTGGTAGTCGGTACCCAGCGGGGTGTGTTACCTTGGAGGGTATGGTATCCACCGTATACAGCGTTATTGTATTGTGGAGTCGCCATGGCGCTGCTGGATTCAACGTTATCCCATGGACCTTTTGGTGTTGATACACCATGAATCTCTTCAAGTTTTTCGTCGATGGTATCTTCGCTTGCTTCCGGGATTGGGTGGGAAAGCTCCCCCGTGACTCCAGTCTGATAGCCGAACATTTTTGCGAAATTTTGGAATAAGTCCAGTAATTTCTGGCCTAGAGAGTGGCTCCTTGCAGCACTCTTCAATGCTCTCGCACAAACGCCTACTTCATCAGTGGTAACATCAAGTAGAGAGCGATCATTGCAGTAATGACCAAGAAGCAAAACTGTTGCTGCACGGAATGTATGAATAAGGACGAGCTCATCTGTGCGGAGACCGAAAATACGATCAAACCCGGGGTTTTTGATCACTCGAGATAATATATGAGCTGTAATTTTGGCAACCTGAATTGACTGCGCGAGACAGAAAGTCCGGAACTCACGAAGAAGGGAGGGGGTGCCGGTAAAGTCGGTAAAATAGCGGTAAAGAATGATTCGTGAGTGTTGAAGATGGAACAATGCTGTTAAGATTTAGCCATTGACCCCTATATTCGTGGGAAATCATGACGGGGCTTATACGTCTTACTGCGGGGAGATCGAGAACATCTGATCTTCTCAAATCCGTCATTTCCGATGGAAAAACCTCCCACGCCTTCTTCAGCATTTCATCTATGTTCTGCAAATGTTTGACATCCTCCTCGCCGCCATTTTGCTTCAATTCAATATTCAACAAATTCTCACTAGCCTTAGCGATATAGATCGTTGCCTTAAACACCTGCAAGGATGTTTCCGTTTCTTGGTCGTTGAAATCGTCTTGACGATCTATCATATTGGTTACTCCAGGAGATCCCGATGAGCCCTGATCGTCTTGGCGGCTTGGAGTTTCTTGGTTATCGTTTTCTTGGTTATCATCTCTTCCCTTGTTAGTACCAGGAAGCCCCGGAAGACCGACATCGATATGTTGATCGAGAAATATTATAGGTCGGCCAAGTTTCATCGAAATCTTCCGGTCTTGAACATATGCAGCCCAGAAAAGACGAGTTCGACATTCAATTGCAATGTCATCATAGAGCCCAGATGGAGTATGGCGGTAAATTCCAATATCCTGACATACACGAGCCATAGCACCTGTTATCATCCAGCAAGGGGATGGAAGAAAGGCTTTATCGAGATAGAAAGCCATGAGTAAGAGATCTGTTGTTTAAATACCTGTTAGGAGATTTTCGCGGTGGCCAGTATAGTAGTGAGGAAGAAGAGGGGGAAAGAGGGGGGGTTACATATGGCGTCATCGATGGTGTAATCGGGGTTGTTCAGATTCGAATATTTCCGTCCAAATTCAAAGAACATCCATCCGTTCCTACCATCTACCATTAGCTGACGATATAGGTAACATATCACTACCATGAAACATACATACCTTTCCTGCACATGTGCCCAATCTCCACCTTCCGGCCCGTCTAGCTCTCCAGGTTCGATAAGTTGATTTGCTACCGCTAGCAACATCATAATCACACAAAAAACACTCCTCACCGCCTCATTATCCCCATCCCATATAGGATGTTTCCACGCCCTCTCAATCTTAAGTTCCAAAGATGGCCAATAAAATATCGGCGTATAATTCTGCACCGTCGTCCGAAACACCTCAAACATCTGCTTTGCCAATTTAAGTGGAGGGAGTAGGGCTCGCAAGTCAAAGGGAAGATATTTATTCGGTACCGACGGGTTTGGTATCCGTGTATTCGGACTTGGAGATGGCGGCCCTCCTGTATTCATCGTAGGGTTTGGCGCCGGAGGCGGTCTGTAACCAAGACGAGAAAGATAGTCATTATAGGAGTGCAAAAAGCTCGGACATGAGCTCGGACCGAAGATATGATGATCCCACGAAGTTCCATCTTTTTGATACAACTCATGGCTCCTTTGATCCTTGCTTTCCCCACCATAACCTCCTGGTTCGCCATAGGAATCATCCTTCGGAGAGCTGCAGGATGGTTTGCACTCATGGTTTAATGAAGAGCCTCTGAAACGTGGGCTGGCGATACTAAATTCGGAGTTTATAGGCGAATGCGGAGGCCTCTCCGTAGATCCGGTCTCACTACAAGAGAGGGCCATGTGTTGAAGTTTATTCTCAGTTTCGGCGAGTTTGCGAGTTAGCTCTTGAACCGTGCTTTCTAGAGCTCTTACACGCCTGGAAATCGGTTTAGGAAGATTGTCAACCACTATTTATTCAAGTGTAACGCAAAAGGGTACAGACCTTGCAGGTCCAGCCCGCCTTCGATCCTCGCCTCCCGAGAATTTACAGACCAAGCTGGCTGACACACACGCAGAACAAGGACCATGATCAGGAGTATCACACTGTAGAACACATCACATATCAGAATATAGCTCAACACTATTTTCACAAGCATAAAATTCTTACCTTCGTTTTTCGAGCTCGACAAGCATCACAGGCTCTACTCCTTCTTCTTCTCTGGAATGGTCTTCTGGACCCAGCTGGCCTTCCGGTTGCTTGGACCTCCGGCAATAATGTAAGAGAATCGTCTCCTTCGAGCGGTATTAAGCTCGCGGTACCAGGATTAATTGCAAATGTTGGTGAGGGGACGGTGCTATGCTCTGAATGATCTGAGCCAGGAGGTTCCTGTTTAAGTCCTGGATCAATCTCCATGACTAGGATCGGTCCCCGCAGATATTACTCAGTGTGGTAACGGTATTTCACTGGGAGAACTCAAATAGAGTGTATGGAAATATGAATAGGCAGAAGAAGAAGAAAATGTTGGAGAGAAGGCTGAGAGCTAGGGTTATGAACGGTAGACGGAAAGTTAGGAGGAGACAGTACGACTGTATAACGGTACAACTGTCCTCTGATTGTTGGCGTTATGCTTAAGTTCCTGGCTACATATTTTTTGCGGGGTTATTTTGTCCGCCTTCCCACGTGTCGATAAAAGAAAATAGCTGGTTATCGTGGTTTTTGCTGCTTTGTTAAGAGCCACAGTGAAGCATGCCCGACGTCATTGCAGTGTGGCGGGAACACCATCATGACGCACATCATTGCCTAGTTGGACCCACCGAAGTTGAAACCAAAATTCTCAACCTCGAACTCAAAATTTCTAGGGGGAAAAGCCTATGTGCATACCATCAAAATCCGATACATAAATACCCGAAGAGTGATCCCCCATCACTTAATTGTATCTAGAATCAATTCACTTGAAAAAAGGATCCCCATCACTTAAGGTAATCCGGACACGCTTGCCAAGCATACTATAGAAGGAGCGACGTCAATCTAATAATCCTTGCTGAATATGTTTAAATACTGCCATATGATATCATAGATGTGGCGTAACGTCTAGCATAGAGCCAAGTCATATTGTCCAAGATTCGATCATAATGGGGGGATCTGTTATTCTGTTTAGATCTTTGCTGCAAGTTTTTGGCGCATGTTTCGTTGAGAACTTAAGAGGTCAAGTAAGTGTACGTCCGAGTGGAAAAGAACGGAGGGGAGGATCCCAGGAAAGAGAGGAGAAGAGGAAGAGGAGGTAAGTGAGGGGAAATCGGTCGCAACGCTGGCAACATTTTTTTGTTCTGCAGAGAGAACAATTATTTGAGTAGGTATGTACTCAATTGGTGCTGTGCTATATATAGTACCTTAGTCAATCAAAACCAAATTCGTAAAAGGCTTCCTCACATTTACACATCACACGCAAGCGGTCGGGAAAGAGCCTGATTTTCAATAGAGCGTATTTGCCAACCGTCAATTTCAACTGCTATTGACACTTTAAATTGAGGCAAAATTGACAGTTCCCCTCAGTGGCCAAAATGGATATATCTGGTTAGCGGTATGGCAGAATAAACCCCGAAAATCAGACGCTACCTGTGAAATACGCTGCTGGAACTCCCATGATACTAGCTTCGGTAGTAACAAAACTGGGTACCTAGCTACTTGTACTTGTGATCTTCCTGGTATATCTCACAGCACGCTGCCCCACCGAAATCCAAAAATCACAGCCCCGGTTGCCATTTCGGAGTCCCACAATTTGTAAATTCTTGAAACTGACGGTTGGCAAATACGCTCTAATGGTGAGATTAGACCCTTTGCGCAAAAGACTCCAGCTCCAAATTCCGGTAACCTGATTGGCGTCAATCCTCTCATCAACCAATCATACAAGTAGAATTTAGAGCCAGCTCTATCTGCGCAAAGGGTCTATTATGTGCCTTTGGGTCATCGATATCCCTATAATAATTATAAAGTAGGCAGAATCGATCATGGCTATCATGCATGCGCAGTTATTGTACTATGTATGTACATGGCTCTGGGGTTAAGTGAGCGAACTAAACGGGTGTTGACAGGTGAGGATCCGTTCATTCACTTTATCCCAGAGCCTTGTACATGTAGTTAATATAATAGACAGCGCGGCACTTACCGGTTGGTTTGGAATTGGTCATCAATATCGACCCAACTGGCGATCGTCTTTCTAGCTCGCGGCCGATTTGAAGTCGCTCATCTAGCAGCCAATAAAGCTCACGTTTTTTTCAGTATTCAGATAACCACATTTTTTGTCTGAGCGGCTTCAATTCGGCAGTGCGAGTAGGTACATGTACTATTAGTCTACCGTCAATTCGTGGTAAGTCCGGACCAAGGCGAATTGGCGTATCAAACTTCACGGGTTCGTCTTTTTCTCACTTAGAATTGAAATTTAACGAAGCGGATACTATGGTGGATTTCTCGAGAATTGAAAGTAGTACTACGCGTGTCGGGGTAAGTACATATTCGAACATTTTCAGACTTATCCTGTGATGTACCTAGTTCAATAGCGAATAACGAATTGCCCAGATGCGTGCCAACCAGTAAGATGACGAGGCTTATACCATGATCATGACCGTGTATAATTATATAAAGTATATATCTCTGGTCTATAAATTTATAGTAGACAGATTTCTAGGTTTCAAATATTACACACGCTAGTGATACCCATTACAATTAAGTTCGAGCACACCTATATGTCCACCCACTCGCTTTTTTGTCGAGGTTCAAGAGCTCTGGAGTCATATTGACGCAGTTTTCTCGGCGAATACTGCAGTACTAGTGGTTTTCATATATCTGCCCATAATCAACACTGAAACGCGGTAGGCTTCAACCCAGGGATATCGATACCACTAGGCCTATCCTATATACATGTATGTAAAAGATAAAATAGGCCATATCACTCCTCAGAAGAAGGAGCTACTACCACCACGAGTTGTTCACCAGCAAAACTAATCGAATCGCGACTTAGGTATTTCATCGGATTCTAGGAAGTTTAGAATCTGCAACTGAAGCTGCGACAACCATAAGGTTCTAACTTATCATCAGCTAAAGGCCATTAGTACTACTTCTTTAACTCTGTAAAAAGAAATACCAGTTTCAACGCTTATACTGTTTCCGTAGCACCACTCATATATACTTGTCTCTATAATCTTAACAAACTCATCTTGTTGCTGTAGCCTCATCTGCTCCTCTCCGGCGCTGTGAACATTTGCTGTGAACATTTGAAATGACGGTACCAGGGTGGATAAAGCGCCAATAGAACTAAAAGGCAGGATGAAAAGTGTAGCGAAAAATGATGATAGATAATTAAAGTGGATGGTTTTGGCAGCCAGGGCGATGGTTTTGAGGGTCACATACGCATGTGCCTATATGAGCGGTGAGGCCTTTTTTTTTTTTTTTTTGGGGGTTAATCCATTAATTGAGCGGCGAGGCCTAGCTCCATGTAGAGTACAGTTGTTTGGGGGCAACGACGAAACTGGTTGAACGACGATTCACAGGGGTCTTTGTCAGTCAAGATAGTTGTCTCAGGTTCGTCGTTGCCCCAAAGTTAACTGTAGTGTATTAGTGTAATTAATTGTGAACTACAACTATCCCATCGTCTGTTGTTGCTGCCCTCCTATAATAGAGGAATTAAATTTGTATGGAGATCTGCTATTTGGTGACAAAGGTAACTAGATCTGTTAGTAAATTCAATACCTCTTTTTAGCCAATCATAATTGGCTGTCTGAGTGAGGTGGGTGTCCGGGTGGCCCGAGAGGTCGTCTACTACCCCAATAGAGTGTTTTGAAAAGAAGATGCAGGTCATGAAGAAAAAAAGGGAAATATGTACATGTTCATATTCGTTGAAAAGGGAAATGCTAAACTTCCCTCTCAGGATGAGATGTGGCGTAGGTCTTCAAGATTAAAGTTTACTAGCGTTCCCGAGCCACGGACCGATCTACGGATTCGCAAGGTACGTAGCGGTACATACATGTACTATAGCCCTTGCTGAGCATATGCATGGGTGAAAAATCCCACACCAGTATCACGTATGCCCTATCACTCAAGTTACAATACTTGAGAGAGCTAAAACGGTTTACTTCAGAACTGCCTTTCCTCTTAAGCTTCTCTGCCCACCAGTACCCAGACATGTCTTTAATTTGGCGGGCCATTCTCTACAATTACTGATAAAAAGAATTACTGATAAAAAGACGATATAAGATCAGCATTTAGCTATCTTCTACGCACAAAAACTCTTTAATACAGTGAGAGATCGGCCGATCGTCATGAGATACTTGAGCAACTACTTACTTCACCGCAGACAAGACGGAAGATCTATATCCTCCCTTAGAGTAAGACTATACTGGGGGACATATAGGGGACAGAACCAGAAAACGCAAGTGACGAAATTTCGAAACAGGGGTTATTTGTACGGACTAGTGGCGCTGATCTGCCATACAAAATACGCATTTTTATTTTCTGATTCTTTCCCCTGCACGCGAGTACTATAGTATCGAATAAAATCTTACCGAGTAAATTTGGGTGCAGTTACATTCATAACAAATGCATATGGTCGGGGGGAAAATGATAATAGAAATATAACCGCAAAGGATAATATTGCCCGCCCCGAAAAAAAGAAGAAAACCCCAACTAACATCAAATCCAGCCTCCAAATCTTATACGCTTGTCAACAATCCATACACGTACGTATAAAGCTACTACGAAATGGTAGTAGCTAAATAGGGCACGCATACTTCAGATCTACACATGTACGCAATATATCAATATCTTCCTAGAGTCGCCCATCTAAACAAGAACAGAATTACGCTTACCACATTCCATTGTACAGATACAGGATTCCCCGTAAGGACAATTTCTAATACAATCGTTCGTACACCCACACTTGCATTGGTATCTCGGATCTAAACAGATTCTCAATGCTCGCGCTTTCTTGAGTACGGATAGGAATACTCACCGCATTCGTAGGTGCAATTGCCGCAATATCCTCCATCTTTTGCACACTTGATAAGACAGTCGTTAAAACACCCGCATGAAGGAAGATATATGCCATCTCGTGAAACAAGCTCACTGGCACCGGTAATATCCACGGGTGTCCCGATGCAGAGCCCGATGAACATGGCGGCGAGAGATAAAGTCAATGCCTTGAAATGCATCTTTGGAGTATGGATAACTTAAAGTCGGCAAGGGATAGGCTCTGGTTGAGAGAGTGTTCGATCTTGGGGGTGGACTTGGAATAGCGCGCGAATTTATACAGTCTTTATAGTAAGAATCTCACCATTAATAGTTATATATATTAGCACCTTTCGATAGCTATAGCAAACCACCACACGGTAGAAGAAAAAAAGGATACAAATTAAATCACCATACCAAGGCGGAATACGAAGCATCTTCGTATTGTTGAAGCTCTTGGAATGTCTTGGAGTTGGTAAACCTTTTTACTATGCCGGCATGTGTGGCCGGGCCTCCCTTAATCGTTCCAAGAAAATCCTATACACGGCATCAGTTGAAGCCTTGTTTCTGGATTGATAATTGGTGGTCTCATTTAACAGATAATGCGATCGTCGCACATGTACTACAGCTTGGCCATCGGCAGTTATTCCCTCCAATTACAGCAAGAGTAGGGACCCAGCCATACACAACTGTGGCCACGTTCTGTTCGTATTTAGTTAAATATTAAACAATCAGATAAATACTATTGGATGACATACCAACAATTATGATCGATCGAATTCCAAGGCTAACTAGACTCAAGATTTTACTACTACTCTATATATATGTCGGTGACCCAGTGACATCAATATACATGTACATACTGCCAAAGTATTTTTGGCATCGACTGCTGTGACATGTTCTCACTCTGAAGTAACTATCACGAGGGTTATGAAGGCCACTGCATAGCATAGATTATGTGCTCTAAATCACCAGAAAAGCTGCTCATTGATTAGAATTATTCCCTGTAACCAACCCGCACACCCTATGGCCCTACCTATATGGTCTCACTTATTACTTTACTCTGTAATTCCCCAGGGCAGCAACTTAACGGTCACAAAATGTTCACTTTGTGGGGAATTATGTTCCCGAGGCCAATTCGGGTACGGGTACTCTAAGTACATACTCTTATGCATACATGGTACTGTATGTACATACATGTAGGTACTATAGAGGTACTTAAACCTGGTCGCACGATACATCATGTACCTAGCTCGCATAACTGCTTTGGCAAAGTACGTGACATCAACGCTAGCGCAGTTTGTCACGCATGTACCGGGTGTGCACGTTAAATACCGAAACGCCTTGGATTTTGTATGGAAACTGTATGGAAACTGCCCATAGCAACCAATGAATTTTGGTTTTGGCCCTGAAATTTATTGGATGTTCACTTAAAAATCCAAATATTTCCCTAAAAATACAAAAAAAAAATAACCAGTGAATGGGCATTGATTCGAAGTTATCAAAGAAGTTTTGGTGAAGTTCGAAAAGCACAGTAGTGGAAAAGTGGGGATGGAAGTTGCTGCAACACACACCCTCTTGGCCGCCAAGTGTCATTTTTAATTTGAGTCGACCAATAGCAGACCCCCGTTGGCCCTCTCAGCCCAAAAGGGGGTTCTCAGTACTTACCCTTAACCCCCGGTACATATGGTCCCAACCATCAATTTAGAGTTTTGAGGGATATTTGTCCGATGGGGTTAATTGTGGGGCGACGTCGGGAAACACGAGGAGGAAAGGGGCGGGGTCGCAACTGTGCAACGACCGCGGATGTGGATGTTGGAGAGTAAAGGGTTTTCTGCAAGGGGGTGAGATGAGGCTGTGGGGCATCTGCTGCAACAACTCATGTCCAAAGTTGAAAGTTGCCGATGGATAGTTGGTTCCCCGAGAAGCTGTTCCATTTGCCAATTATATTAAACTCGACTACATGTGGGTACATTAAACCTGTAGAGTAGTACTTAAGCATGAATTTACCCCTGAACTACGGTGTGCGGTGAACCGCTGGTGATCATCAGTTCATTGTTTAATATGAAAAAGCTCTCATAAGGCTTAAGCTTCATGCAGTGATGCAGTATCCGTTAATTCCAGTGCAGCTAGCATCAACATCTCGGGGAGCACCGTTTACTTTAGTTCTTGATCTACATACGAATTTACACTGGTTACTCCACATTATATTACTCTATTTTCTAAACTTTTAAATTAGCAGCAATATATTTATGATCTCGTGAGTGAGTGACGAGGGAAAAGTGATGATCTCCATGGTTCAATTGCAGCTAACAGGGGGCTGGTTATGTAGGTAAGTACATGTATGTACATGTATATAAATTAATTGCGACATAGCCCGTTGCGGGTCACCATAACCCCACATGTGGGGAAATAGTGTGGAGAAAAGGGACCAGGGTCAGGAACTAGAGACATAGACCCGACCCGGTCAATTTGTGGAACATTGGTGTCGGACGAGTGATTTTCCGTGATTGACCACAAGTAATCACAAATTTATCCGATTCATTTAAATCCAACAAATAGGTGTAACCGTTCAATCTTTCGTCTGTAGCTAGAGAAACGAATGAATGCATGCAGTCTACATTATTGTGTCTGTATAATTAAGGGTTCACAACATAGATACATACATGTATTTGATCTACAATGGACCCGCGTGCGGCAGCTGCAGTACTATGTGGTACTAGTGTAAATGAAATAGGACATGAATTATAAAGGGGGGTTATTCATTTCTATAAACGGTTGAAAGACTTCCGGACCACATGCATTTGACTTTTTATTCCAAACGTTAAGAGTCGAGGGACCTAAGAATCAAAGGAATAGGTTACACTATCCGGGGCCACTGCTAGTATCGGAGGAAAGGAGAGTTAGGTTGTGAGTTTAGAGATTGAGACAGTTTCAGGAGTGCTGTCGCTTACCGTACGCGTGTCTACCGTCGAATCATCATTTACTGGTAGAGAATATGTATACATAATACTTAAGTAATTTTACATGTATGTATATATATACCTACGTACGTACATTTACATACCTGCCCCCTCTCAGCAAGGTGCCTGGATCTTGAAGGTATACGGGGGGTATAAATATATAATTATATGAGACCGCAAAAGCCCGAGGTGTAACAATTAATGGTGGGTGTATGTAAGATTAATCACCGAGAGAGGGCCCGGGTCTCCCTTGGCCCCTGGTAGGTGCCCACATAAAATCACAACATTTAGGACACAATGCACAAAAAAATCCAGGGGTGAGGGGCCCCCAGACATAGACCCCCTGACAGGCCACCACGCGCATCAGGTATTTGTAAACCTGGATAGAGGATCTAAATCTGTACGTACACAGATGCAGTGCATTTCTTCTACATGATAATATCTGTAAATGATATTATATGCGCACATTATTTTCGCTGGTCGGACAATGCCTACATATGTAGGCCTACGAGAGCTTCCAGGGTTGATGCATGTATGTATATACACGTGGCGGGCATGAAGAACCTGAACATCATTTTTCTGGTAGCAACCACTTTTGATCCTTGCTACCGCGTTTTTATGTTCAGGTTCCTCTTGCCCGCCCCGAGTACACATCAATCACCTTACTCAGCACTAGCTAAGCTTATAAGACCCAGGAAAAGATGGCTGGATTTGCTAGCGGTCAGTAAAGCTGACAAACTTAAGAAATAGTACCGCGAATGATGATTCAGTTGCCGTGATGGTCCAGTCGCCGTTTTCTCGGCAGTGACATACTAGGTTAGTTTTTACTTATATGAAGAAAACCTCGCATATCACCCTCCCCAAATGTCGTTGCCGAGAAAAAGGTACTCCGAGGAGATTTCAGAGTTAAGGAGTAGCCCGGTATGGTAAATTGACAAGCTTTTCAAATCTTCAAGACACAGCTGTGGTAGCGACCGACAGATACGCCTAGTCTATACCTACATAAACGATACACGTACATATAGGGCGATTACCCCGGGATTATGTTATTAAATTAGTAATAATACTGGTATACATGTAGTCTTTCTCCGCGGATCCCGTGAATTTATATATAATATCCCGTGAATTTACATGTATATAACTATACTCTATAATATAATGCTAGCAACAAAGCAATACTTACAAGAGGTTACGGTAAATACATACATGTACAGCGAAAGGTAATAAGTGATGGAACGCCCTGAGATACGGTTATACCTGCAAACACCGTATGTTGGTGGCGTTTTACTCAAAACAGGTATCACTCTGTCTCAGCCGTTCCATCACCTACTACCTGCCGCTGTATATACATACACACTGCTTATCGGTTATACCGCTATGCTTACAAGATCAAAGTTACTACAAACAGGTACTTCTGAGATAATCCTTGGGCGGGGAGAGCCAATTTTTTCGAGTTTTGGCGGTATGTATGTAGGTACATGTATGTACGTAACTTATAGCATGTCTAGTGGAAGAACGGCACGTTAATGGAATGCTACCAACATGAGACAGTCAGCAGGGTTGAGGTTCATCAGTCGACGTATTAATCATCCCACTTCGTCACATTTTGGGAGATACCCTTTTCTACAGAACGTGATCGATCATACGGTGAAGCAGCTCTAGTATAAGTGTGTACTAGCTGACCCATCGATGCATCCAGTAAAGGGCCAATTCGAGAAACACGACTTGAACGGTGGCATACAAACCCTCGATATATGAGGAAGGTCACTGGTCTCACCCATCGAAGTGAGTGATCACTGGTGATTCACCCACCCACCTACCAACCTACCGGTATGTGCATGCAGCTCCACAAAACGCCATGTTCCGAGCCATTGTTTCAACCTGAACCCTAGCACCGCCATGAGCTTAGCGACTGTCTCGCGTCCAGCACTCGGCTCCGCTCTACCCGGTTTCGAACGTTCTTGTCTCTGAAAAAATATAACCGCATGTCTGTTCCAGGGCCGGCCTCTCTATTGCCCTGTAAGGCCGTGTCAACTCATACAGTTGGTTGCCAACCAGGAAATCCCAGAGGCGACCGACTGATCAGGGCCACCACCACCACCACCACCACCACCACCTGTGCCACAGTTAAGCAATCCATAATAATAAGAGCATTTACTATACCTACCTCTTTTCTGCAAGGGTCCTGACCCGGAATCCTCCCCGGGATCACATTTTGTCTGTGGTCTGTGGTCACATCGCCACTACAAACGGGCGAGTGATAGCCTATGACATGTTGCATGCCCCGGGGATTCCTCGGCTGGCCAACTCAGGTCCGGTTGTCCGAACTTGAGGTTCCCGCACCGTAACACTCAGCGCAACGGTCTTCTGTCCGCTCTTCCCCTCAATTTCTGTTTCGGTTCGCCCAGCCTGCCAATTGCGTGTGGTACCGATATCGGTAATACGGAAAGCCTTATGATGTGCCGCCACTACTACTCCTGTAAAGTGCCGTCCTCGTGGGACCGGATTTGCAGAAAATCCCCCTCATGCGGCGCCTGCTCACTTGCACACGGACTGAAGACCGCCCGCGGCCGACAGCGAATGGGCGTGCATACATAATCGTCGCGTGTTCGCTGTCGAAATGATTTTTTCGACTGTATTTTGTTTTGCAGAGGTCATATCCAGCTACTAGAGGAAAAGAAAAGACAATCGAGATAATTATCGGCGGCAATCACACAAATACCATATCACTAACTACCCGGTCACAACGCCCTCCGTATATAGCGATATTAAATATACATGTATATACCCATCATAAATTCAGTGATCATCACCCTCTCTGTTTCAGGGACTCGGGTTGACTTGTCTGGTGGATGACTGGCTACTCTATGTAGAAGGTAATTCCATCTAGTAATTCGGTTGAGAAGCGGTGTCTTATGTTCTTTATACCCCACTATTACCATTGAGGTCTTGTCTAGCCATAATAGGATATCAAATATTTCTTTTACAGTCGCCGTAGTACTGGTCTTCATGCTGGTAGTATCGATAAATGGCGGATGTATTGCATACATGTATTTACTGTTATCAAACATTCAAACTGCCACGAATCAAAAACGCAGGAGTAAATAGGTTGAAACAGAAAATCAGAGATGTATATATCTTTTCACCGCCGTAAGACTTACACCCGTGGAGTGCCTTCCTCAAATTTTAAACGTCACACGGGTCACAAAATCGTCATTAGGATTTCCCTGGTGTATGTGCCCTTCCTTCCTGATAGTTGATTACAATATTCCCAAGTTGGTAGCGCAATATAGATATAGACCCTACTACTCTCTGTCGTAAAGCCAGCCCATTAGAGCTCCTGTATCTACATAGCCGTCTCAAGCTAGTTGATGCTAGTTATGGTGAAGAAAATATAGAACCGAGGGGTGTGTACGTACGCGTTTTGAATACACTGGGAGTCATGGGGGAATAAGCTTTGCCTAACAGGCTGTGCTATCATCAACTGTAAATACCGGGAAGAAAGGTTTCAACTAAGAGACATGTGGCGATTACTTTTGGTGTAGAACTCAGAGGGCAATGATAGTTTGGCCAGGAGTCGGGGGAAGCTTGGCTGCATGTGATCGGTAGATAGATACAGCTGGAATGATATTCTTCACAGAGGCCAAAGCTTATTGTTGGGTCTAATTTTACTGGACACTGAGTTGCTTGCGCTGTTTACCACTAGGCTTACGTATACTTTACTTACCTGAGACCAGTTTTTATAAAGCTTGACCCCGGTGATGTCCATGGTCCCTAAAGTCCAATTCCACGAGTTGCGGCGTGGGTCGGTTCGGCTCAGCCCGGAAAACAGAGGGAGGCATAAGCTTTTTCTCTCCGTCTGTGTGACATCCTTAACTTTACCCCCTCACGGAACCGGGGGGACACTGGGTCACCGTGCTGATGAACTAGACCAAAAATAGAGAATGCAGCAGCTAATGCTATGCTCATATCGGTTTTCTCATTAGCCCAAGCCCAAGCCCAAGCACCCCTGTCCGTTAATAGTGCTCAGATTTAGACCCTGAGCAAAGTGGAGTATGTATGCAGTCTAGGTAGAGTACTCTACATACATACATGTACCTACATACATAGATGTAGTCTGCATCCAGCACCAGGCGTCTGATATCAATTTGTGAGCTAACTTCACTGAGTTCGGCGTTGTTAGCTCAGTGCTTCGCTGCCCTCGATTGTAGATATCCTAGTATCTGCGTAAAAGAGAAGAAAAAAGGATATTTGGGACAGGCGAGCATGTTGGGGGAAGGTAGCCGAAAAAAAAGGTGAAACTTATGTCTGTCTCCTATAGATGATAACCCCTTCCCCCGCGTGCTTGTTCTTGCTCGAGGTGTAGATCTAGATATCTGTCAGTCCCTTGTATCGTACTTTGAGTAGATGTATAGAGTGTCACCTACCGTACATACATACATACATGCAGTTAGGGGACCATCCAGGAGGTGTCTAGAGTACATGTAGGGGGTTCATCGCTCCAATAGACCGTTTTCTCTCTCTCTCTCTCTAGGCCGAGACGTGCGCAATTTCAGTTCCCGGGTTGAAGTACATGTATGTACGCACTGAAGACATTTTTCTGGTTACCTATTGATAATCTTCATCGCGAGTATCGTTCGGTTTGGCGATGATGTCATACATAATGGGTACGTGTTGTGATTTTGTGGGTGGAACCAACCCCAACCAGAGGTGCCCCCATAACTTACCCGTAACTAAGCGGCCTGTCTACATACGCTACGCCAGGATAGGGTAGGCAGGTACATACCATGATCTGAACACAACCGCTATTGCATGCCATACAGAAAATGTAGTCTCGGTGGCTTTGGTGTATGCAATATTGGCTGTGTTCAAAAACGCTATGAAATTGCGAGTACTCTACATGTACCTACATAACTGACCGAGTCTCACCCTGGCGTAACGGGATCCATGACCCTTTTAGTATTTTTTTTTTTATTAGTTCTGACCGGGCCGAAATTTTGGGGGGTTGGTTTCGCGGCTTGTTTCATCAGCAAAGGAAGGATGAGAAAATCTAGTTTGAGAACTAGAATATGGTTCGTTACCATGGACGTTGGGAAGGTAACGTCATCAACAACAATATGCAGCCTTACATTCTCTCCACCCTCAGTCTCCGACTACGACTGAAGTTTTGCTTGAACGCCACCGGCTGGACAGCTTCTATTTCATACCTACATCGGCGACCGATTGAGACGTGGATTACCACCAACTCCTCCGGTCACATTGCGTCTTTTTATGGTCGCATTTAGCACCTCGGTTACACAGCAAGTTACGATGTCAGCCACGATAGCCACTCCCAAGACATGTTCCATATCGTACTAATCTACTGCCGGATTGAAGCCGCTCAGACAAAAAGGTAATTGATCTGGATATTGCAAAAAACGTAAGCTTTTATCAGCTTCTGGATCGGTCACACGAGCATGTAATACCTACCTTGGGGCTTGTTGATTCTGGTTGATGCTCTGGGCATCTTGCTAGTGCTATCACACGGATTCGTGAATGACGCTCGAGATTGCGAGAAGCTGACTGATTGATGGGAGTGGCAGGCAGGTCAGCCACCACCCACCACCGTACGACATTGAAATGTTTTTCTTTTTCTCGGTGAAACCATTCCCCTGGATGACAGGCTTGAGCTGCGAGTCTCCCCGGTAGCCGAGTGATCATTCGTGACTGACCCTCAAGACAGATCAACCAAACCTCTCTCTAGATCCTTGACATTGAGACACCCCAGGTCTTCTGTGTAGAACTTGCTCTAGTCGTAGATCATAAAGGCCAAACCAAAAACCCGACGCGCGGTCAATTGGAGAGCACGTGCGTCGTTGCAAGGAACAAGCGATGGACCGTGGGAAAGAAGAGAGCCTGGGGGTAAACAGACAGATAGAGAAATACGTGTATGCAAGCTAGCAACAAAATTCGCATATCGTCAAGGGAGATCGAGCTTTGGGTCTTTCACTTAATCATGACACCCGTTTCGGCCCGAGGGTTTACGCGATAAGTACGTTGATATCATTTCCAGCCTTCCACGCGAGTTCTCTATCTGCCGTGGCGGTGGTGTCGGTGTTGCACGTTGACGATGCTAGGTTAATTGGCGAATGCGCCATTGGCGACGATATCTTCGTCCTCTGCCCACCCATCACCCACTCTCTACTCGTAGTTTTCTGGCGTTTCCGGGCGCAACTGCTATTGCATGCCATACAAAAGATAGCCTTGGCGGGGTTTTTCTGTGTATGCAATAGCAGTTGCGCCCGGAAACGCCAAAAAAACTTTCATCTTGTTGGCGTACCATAAGCTAGGCTCTTCCTTACTATTCTACTCAGGCACACGATATTGGATATTGGAAGAAGAAAAAAAAAAAAAAGAAGCTAAAACTCGGGATTCAGTAGGGTTGCTGCAGCTGTCTCGGTACATTCAACCCAATCCAAAGAAGCCTTTTCCTCAGTTGTCCATTCTGAAGTCGTATCTTCAAATGCTTGGTCAGAAATCCCAGCTAGGGGGTTCCCTTGTACCCATGAATCTGCCACCCGCCCCCATCCTCGTGTAGATACGACCTCTTTCTGATTGGGAAGGGAGGCGAAAGCCACACACAGGGTGGCGTTAGTTATCGGCTTTCTGACGGTTTTTGGGGTAGGCTTTTACTCGGCCAGTTCTAAAGGCCGCCGAGATCAATCTAAGGTTCCCGGGCTTATGAGGCTAGTAAGAGCTTCTCTGTGGACGGTATTTCGGCCGCAGATGTAGAGACTGCATTCGATTCTTAATCTCAGTGTGGAATGTCATCAGTCGTATCACTTACTACGGTACTGTACTGTACTGTATGTATGTACGTAAAGGTTCAGTGGGGTAGTTTCATCTAGGGCTGGCCGCCTGGCGTGGGCAAAAATTCTGACACCTAATTTCTATTCTAAACACTAGTAAAGACATCGCTACTACTAGGCCATCTCTGAAGGGAACCCGGGTGTCGTTTTCGGGTCAAGAGGGGCATGCAGGAAATTATACAGGTCGCATGCCGATTCGATTCCGTACGGCAGGCCCCAGTAGATGCCCCACGCCATACCCACCATTCTACATACTCTTGACCCGACTAGCTGTCCCGAGAGTTTAGGTACAGTGTATGTGTGGTACCAAGAGTGTAGGTACTATTCTCATTGCTCAGCTTTCAAAAAGTTGGGCCGGTTCTTAACCGCCACTACCGCTGTTGAACTGCTCTCCAAATTAATAGAGTTTTCGGTGGGGGCCGCCGGGGTGCTTCTGGAAAGGAAAAGAGAGAGAGAGAGAGAGGGGGTATTCCAAAACAGAATGACCCGATTGGCTAACCACCTAAACGAATGCCATTTAGCGTTTCACATCTCATCGAAACCTTGGAACCCATATCCATCCATCTATCACGACAGCCCATTCTACGAAAGGGAAAGGAAGCTCAGGGCGTGCGGGCACAACGTCATGCGTCAATGCCGTTAACGCAAGAAAATCTTTTGGTGTCCGTTCCTTCTCGGTTGCGGCAACCGTTTTGATCAGGGATTCCAGATAGAGACTAACGTTTCGAGGGTCCTGGGAAAGCTAAGGAAAAGGGTAAAGAAGGGAGGGAAAGAAAAAAAAAAAAATTCCTCTTCGCCCGCCTGCGCTACGAACAGCTCACAGAAGGAAAGAAAAAAAAGACAGCGGCTGCTGCTGGAGTGCAGCCATCACTCTACCCACATGTCACTAACTGAGTTTCAATGGTTATCTTTACCGTCATATGTATGAGATCTTTGATCTATCATCAGAGCATAGAGTACCTACATAGATTATAACCGATCTAATCGCAACTCGCCCCCCCCCCCCCTCCCTCCAGCCCCTTGGAACCCCTCATTATTTTTAGTTACTGTTTCCCATTCGTACGGTAGAACCGGTACTATCGAGGAAAGAGGGGGTGTCCTCATGATCACATCTACATAGTACTATGCCTACATAGTGCAGAGAGGAGGGATTGCTTGCTTGCCTGCACTGCGATCATCACCACCACCACAGGGAGGAGGGGGTGGTAAATGATGCTTCTAGGAAGGAAAAAGAAAGAGTCGAAAGTTGCCGTTACATTTCAATTGAGAGCGGACGGTTCACACTAACCAAATAACCGACTAACTAGGTGATCGGAATAGGTAAAAGTATCCTATTGCCGTCATCGCATTTACAACAAATAGCCCTGGCTTCCGAGATGACTGGTCCATGGGCCGATATGGTACTCGTACTGCTGCTCGTCTACGCACAGGCATTATCCTCAAGCATTCCCTTCACCAATGGTTATAGTTTCAGATATTTACTCTATATACTACTCAATCTCATTCATCGTAATATAAAACATGGAGTTGAGGTGACTATTAACTACGGGTGACGAAAAACACGTTTCTCAGGTACAGAAAGATGACCTAGCATACAGCAATAAACCAATGTGTTTGAAACATACATATAATTACAATTATATCTATAATACTCTACGCATATATATATATGCTATGCTGCCCGGATAGGAATGGACAGGGAGGTTCGAATCGTGGACCAGCATTATAGTATCGAACCACCATGAACCTTTATTCAAGATACAGTACGACTACTCTATATGACAATTATGCGGTGTAGAGTTAACCCGAGCTGGTCCAGGCAAGGGTTCTATTCTATAAGTTTTCGGATCGTTATATACGCGGAAGCAGCAGCATAGCTGCGGATAACAAAACCTTAAAGATGCCAAGAAAATATGATACAATAAAAAGGCCCCGATGAAGTGACGAGAACGGTAACCTAGCAGCAGCAGTATCCATCCAGCTATTGTTCCCACGTTTCCATAATTCTACTGCTGCTGCAACCCGTTTCAATATATATATCAGTTCGGGAGACGTCCCAATTTTGATTGCGCATCCCTCATTACATACATTATCTTAGGATCAGTGCCATGGCCATGCAACCTAACAGATCGCCGGAAATGCAACAGATCTTGATTTAAAAAACGTTTTCCCCCCCTCCCAATGCCCGGTAACTGCTGCACAGGTGGGTGGTGTGCCTAGGCCTTTTCGGAACGCACGTGCGTTGGGCTATTCAGAGGCTTAAAGGCTTTGAAGGGCCTATGTTTAGTAGACATGGCCAAGACAATTCATGTAACCACAGCTCACCATTAATGTTCTATCAACGTTTCTTGGCCATAACACTTACTCTAAATATATAGCAAGTTAATATCAATCAACAAGAATACTTTTGCCGGCCGAATGGAAACCTCAATGGGTAGTACAATACTGTATTTACATGCCCAGCTTCTGTTGCAAACTGTACTCTAGAGTAAATGATAGCTCATCTGCAGGCGGAAAGCTGGGTATCCCTACTATAGCAACCTAGCAACTAGTGCCCAGAAGCACCAGTGCACCGAAAATTAATGATCGAGCTGGAATACCTACATATGGGGGGTATATCTCTACTACACCTACCTAGCTAGGCCCACGATTTATCCGCGCCATCATCATCATCTGTAGCTGACAAAAGGAGCCCAGCTGGTGGAATTGGCTTCATATGTCATGTAATCATATGTCGCCTTTTATGTACAGCCTCGTCCGAATAATAATATATATTTCAAACACAGAAAACAAACGTTGTTCCGGCTAATTAACACAATCCGGAAGGACAACTACATGTAAGTCTGTAGCTACAGCTAGTTTTATGTAGATGTGCGCACGAGTAAGAATTTTTCTCAAATACTCTCTAGATCTTCTTTCCACTTGATGTTTAATTTTTTTTTTTAAATTATTGAATGGCTATTTTGGAAACAGATGTCAAACAAAGGGTCTTGAACATCATTCCACTGACCCCTTGCAAAGAGGTCCTTGCGATCTTGCACCACCCGCTGATTATCTTGCCTAATGCTCGTGTAAACACGTTTGTTGCAAGGGTCTGCCTGCGTGAGACTTTGAGGCTCCCCAGCACGAGGCTGGAGGTAAATGCAAGCAACAGCTCAAAGCAGCACAGGCATAAGTATGTCACATACAACGTCCGGGTATAATCTATGGGGTTCGGTGAAGCTTTGCATCATATATACCAGGTACATGGCCGAGAACCCTAACCCTCCTTCTTAAAAGTAAAGAAAGTTATTCCGGCTTCGTCTTTTTTGAACCATACACCACACACACGCGCACAGGCGCCGGCAACGCTCCGGGCCTCCTTCTATCCGAGCGAGACATTCCTAGCATCAGGCAAAGAAAATAGCGGACAGGGATCGATCTGCAAGTAAGGAAGGTTGAGTAAGTCATCATTCTTTCTCTGCGCAGCAGCTCAGTGTTTGACTTTAGATCGTAGGAGTAAATAAAATAAAGCATAAAAAGTGCTAAAGTAAAACCCTGGAACCCTCGGATCTTCCCTAACGAAACTTCGCTTCCAAGGTATCGTATATACAGCGAATTGTTACTATAGATAACTCTTTCAATCCCAAAATGTCTTGAAACCCGTAATAAATCCCAGCAACTCCGATATGCAAAGTAAAAGACAGAAAAACAGAAATACTGAAAAGCAGAAAGACAAAAAAGAACGAAAGTTAAAGAAACCAACCACCTCAGCGGAGCACAAGCATCCGTCACTACCGCCGCCGTCCTCGTAATACAACAAATGAACTCAAGAATCTTTATTTACATGAACATCATTACTAGCTGCTAGCTCCCATATAGGCCGCCCCCCCCCCCTTTCCGCTGCTGCGTGCTAATATGATGCAATTCTCCGTGAAGATGAAGGCTAAAAGCCTCCAAGTATTGCGCCACTACCGTCTATGATCGAGAGCGCAATATCGAGGGCCACCTAAGGTGATATCTTGGCCGTGGTGGTTTTCGGGAGTAGACACAGCTCAGACAAAAGTTGTGGCCGCAGTCGCAGGTTGTGCAGTGGCTATTTCGGCCACACTGGCAACAGGTCCAAATCATTATATATTGGGTTTTGTTTATTGATTTACGTCCGGTTAAAGGCAAGATGGTTTGTATAGTAGGAAGGCTTGTATTTAGATCTGCGGCGCGTTCCTATGGGTAGGTACTGTAGTAATGTACTGTACTATCGAGAAAGGTTAGTATGATGATTTGTAAGAATGAGGTAAAGTGCCTCCCCCCGCTATGGAAACCTACTGTATGTGGGTAAAGCGCGGCAAGATCTGGTATCGAGCTTCAATTGCAATGTTGCACCCCTTCGCAGACAGACTATCTTTCAATGACTACGCAAAACTCTGGCGCTTGAAGCTTCCTTTATAAAGAAACAGAAGACGTTGAAAGACGTAAGGAAGAAGCCGAGGAGGTTTTAAAATTCGAAAAAGGTAGGAGGAGAGACTATTGCCACTTTGCCACAGAAGGGTTTGCTTGAATTGAAGCTGACTATGTCCGACTCTGGGAGAGTGTCCAGTTCAGTTCTCAGTTCAATAATATAAGCTGAGTGGTAATATCCGAGGTTTTGAGTACCTTTTAAATGGACGATGGGACAGGCAATACTAAGCTGAAGCCCTTTCTCTTGACGGCACCGAACCCGGTGCTTATATAGTTGCTTTATCGACATTCTTTACAATGGAGTAGCTTCGGATCTGGGGTTCATTGGAGGTGTAGTGGAACAGGAAACCCTTGCCATCACGCCTCAATAGCTGCTTTTCTGTCGCGATGTTCGAGAAAGGAGGGGGAAGTGACAGACCTTTCCAGTGCGTTTTTTTTGGCGCTTGTGGGGGGGGGGGGGGGGGGTGCAGGTTACAGGGACCTTCGCCGGAGAAAGGTATATACATAAGTGATTCTACCTCCTGGACCTCCATGTGTTTTACTGGAACCCGCATTTTTTTTTCCCACAAGTCGGACGTCGCTAGCCGTCAAACCACACCATGAGCAGACTATTCCCTCTTTGTGGGTAGGAAACGGGTGACCATGTGCTGGGTCACAGGATTTTAATATTGGTACTCGAGTATTGACATCGGTGTAACTATGGTAGCGGGGTATCCTTGAATATGTACATAGAGTGGGTGGTTTGAATTGTTGTAAAGGGCCGAATTATAAGTGCCTGAGAAGGGGGTGACAGGCGAGGCAGTGGATGCCAACCTCCTTTCGTCGCTTGCTTTCTTGTTTGCTTCGCTGAGAAATGATTGCTGTGACCAAGTAAGCACACTCCACCCAGGCCCCCATCACAGCAACCACAACCAAACCACAACCAAACCACAACCACAACCACAACCACAATATTAACACCCCCCACCTCACAACCCCAGATCTCAGCGATCCATGCAGGTCCAACTGCCCTCTTAGCTGAAGTGGGCAGAATTATCCAAGTAAAGTAGGTCGAGTATCATGTACCTACCGCCTAGGTCGGTTTACAAACCCTGGAGTCAAAGCCGGATTGCACAATTGATTTCCTTTACATGAGTTGCTTTGCATACACATACATAAGGATACTTTGTGTATGTGCACACATACAGTGGCATCCTCTAGCTGCGTAGAGTAGCTACTAGCTCTACTCCACATCTACCAATCAATCAGCCAATTAACCAATCAGTCAATACCATACACCTTATCACGACTGTCAAATCATCCGATGAGGATTGACGTTTCTCGCATTACACTCCGATTGGGCAAGGATGCACATGTTGTCCGACTGTATAGGTCGTTCAATACCGCAATATCGGTACGCTTAAGACGATATATTGCTAGAGATGTTCCTATAATAGTCTCGGCGGTATGACTGCCTCGGCGGGATTAAAAATTCAACGAAAGGGTAATGTATGTATCTAGGTGCGGTACCGCGGTACAGCCCCGCCGTGACTCCACTTAATTTTTTCCTCTCGCCCTCCGAGGTCGGTGTATACAGGCGGTGTATATACCGAGTGGCAACAAAACCAAACGGAATTGAAATGCAAGGATTTTTTTTGTTGGTTAATTATTACGTCGTTTTACAGGAAGTTCATCAATTACTACTGCTGGCCCCTAGCTAGCTGGGGTGATGCGACTTTCTAGTATTTTGCACGTGCCCACCCCGCATTAGAGAACACACTGTCCTCTGTGTAGGTACGGTTCTAGAAACTTTCCCTTGTGGTTGTTACACAAAACGCTGTTTGCCCAGCTGCTTGGCCCCCCCCCACCCTTGACGACGGGTTCTAGAAGACAGTTTTCGCCCCCCGAATGTCTCTCTTTTTGATCCGGCCGGCCATCGACATTCTTGAAGATTAGAACGATTGCCTTCATTCTAAAGGGCTGGCAGGAAAGGAGATTTTATCTGTAAGCTGGTTGTGTGCCTAGCAAGGGTAGTGCCAAAAGGAGGGGAGATCTCATTCTGGCAAACATAACTGGTGCACATGTCCGCTCAATGCCACTCATTGGTTATCAGAAACACGAAGCCCACATACATACAGCTTGGATGGACCCTATCAATCAGCATATCTACCAACATAGACTGTATGTAGGTGAAGATGCGAATCACTTAATAGTGCCCATCTCGCCGGGCCCGGATACCGAGCTGTCAGAACGGTCATGTAGCCAAAGACAGGATAGGTTTCTCTCACGTCCTTCCTTTTGGGGATGTTATTACCATAGGGCGATACTTGGATTATCAATCGCCTAACCCGTTTCCCAGAAATCTGACTTTCAGGCAGGATGTGCTCCCGAGGCAACGATTAGAGTAGGATACAAATGCGGTTCCATACCAAGAGATTTGGCTTTTTAGGAAACCGCTGTACTCACGCGTTCATTAAAAGGTTGGAAGTCGTTGCAACCAAATTCCCACACAAAATTCCAACCTTTTAATTAACGTGCGAGTACATATATGACGACAGATAATGTGCTTCAAACGACATGATGGTTTCTAAGGCATAAATTGTGACGATTATCAAGACACATATATCATTGTCCAGAAATAGCAACCGTCACAAATACCAGGTTCATGAGCTCTCTGCTACTGCTGCACAGTGAGCATACATACATAATGACTACATCCAAAGAAATGACATATTTTGCCACGGTGTCGCAGCTTGCCATGGCTTCAGGGACTGGTCCTATCATGTATAGGCCGGAAAGCCGCTTCGTTGTGAACAACAAAATACCTCTTTTGCCTGCAGTAGTAGGTACACGAGTTGAGAGAAAGCCTATCGGTTACAACCAGATCAAATATTATCTATCGATGGTACGCGTACCGTCAAACTAGTCAATAAAGGGCTCTCTTGACTAAAGGCGATCAAGGGCCCCACACGGTAACCATATCTCAATTGGTGATCTTATTTGGTTTTTGGGCACTATCGGGCAGGTCACATCTCTCACATTTAGAACATGATGAGGATTTAAAAAGTCGGTTTAGTCTGATCACGCGTCATAACGGATTTAGGATAAAGTTGTCGGGGATTTAGACGTCTTGAGAACATTCCTGTTGTACCCACGGACGTAGATTTGCGCCTTTCTCGCATAATAAAATAAATGCTTGATTCGACTAACGTCCCTGAATAGTGTAGGCAATACTCGGCTAGTAGCGTCAATTCACACCTGCATACTTATTTATCTAGGGCTTAAAGAAGGATACTTCCTGACTTGTTGATCTGCGTTGAATTTATATAAGCCGACTGGCTGGGTTGGTCTGACTCGTATTGACAATTAAGAGGCTAGATCCGGTTGGTGGCATTTCATGCCATTGCCAGTGAAAGGCGAGTGAGGTTTCATGATCCGCGTTTGAACCCACCGTTAATAATCCAGATAGCCGTCACGGCCTTAGAGTTATTGGAGGCGATCGTTGCTGTACAGAATTCATCCAGGTGGTACTGCTTAGTGTGGTTTACTTGGTGGTTGGTACGAGACAATTGTACAAGCTCTCAGGGCCAGGTCTCGGGACTTGGGACAAGCAAGGCAATTCAAGATCAGCTCTCAATGTCTCAGGATAAGTCTTGATATTCAACAACCGTCATATTTTTGAATTATTCACCAGGAGAATGAGGTGTTTTGACTGATTTATTCCTGTCAGTCCTCCCTGACCGCTTGTTATGCAAGGTCTAGGGCCAATGCAATGCCTCTAAAGGACTTGGTAAAGTCTCATGCAAAGCAATACTCGCAGGATTGACCTCAGAAAAATTCTAAGATTTCTGAGTTCTAGATTATAATTATCAAGACAAGACAAGACAAGACAAGACAAGACAAGACAAGACAAGGCAAGGCAAGACAAGACAAGACAAGACTTACTTAACTCCCATCTCTTTTGGCCCGTGTCTATCACTACATGTAGGCTTTATGGGCCGGTATTTTGTTCATCAAAACGCGGCTTTGGAAAATCACAACAGATGATAGTTCCCGTCCCCGGGGATGAAACTGAAGCTGATATCACATACGCTACATTGTTATGGGCGATGAGTAATTCAGCTGAACAAGCCTTCTTCTAGACTTGAAGTGCAGGCAGGGCCCTGGCTAAGCTCTCGTCTCATTTATAATTGGGCCAATCCACATATAACTGGCTCAAGAACTCTCAAAAACAGGAAATCTTAGGATCACCATAAGAAGGCCCGTGGATGCATATGCACCCCAGACACATTTTCATGGCGGACCGGGTCGGCATGATACCAAAATCTAGCACTTCGTGCGGCCTTTTGCACGTATGCAGGCCCAGTCCGTTCTCAAAGCGCCAGAATTCTACGAGTATAACACGAGGACGATCTCAATTAATCCGAACCGCTAGAGGTACTAACATACTAGCAGGGCTCAAAATGCCGATTTTCGATACCGCTCTATGTCTAAAGTGGAACTATCAGTGCCGAACCGTTCCCGATATATTTTCTAGTCACATTACTAACCCACCATACATTGCCATAACCGAAAGGTTGCATGCAATTAATGAATTAAACAACAACAAAAAAAAAAACTAACCCAGCATACCATAGTGATGATAGATCACGCACTTCATGTATGTGGTATATTGCTCTATGTACTCGCAATACCTTTGTACCTACTTGTGTGTAGATTGATTGGTGTGTGTAACGTGCAAAAACAGTTACCGGCCCTTCTTATCGGCCCACCGCCTACCCTTTTACTTCTTGACCCCCACTATCCGAGCCTCCCGCTTGATATTCTGACGCGGATCCATGCGGAAATAAATTTATTGCCGTCTATAACTTCTTATCCTAGTATACCGGTTTCTCCTGGTCTTCCTCCATACATCAATTAATGAGTTAAACAAACAAACAAAAAATCCATATTTCAGTTAGAATGGGCACAGCATTGTACGAGACGGAGAGCTCGGTGGTTATTCAGAATATCTTGAGATGCCCTAAGATAACAAGTAAGTCAGGACCCTAAAACCCGACGGACGACATAGCTAAAACTCACTAACACTAAGTAGCGTGCTAACCTGGTTGGTCATTCCCATATCCCAATGATTACCTCCGTGTTAGGTGTAACCCTAGCCCGTTCGGTCTAAATTACAAGAAAGTAGCCATAGGGAGGATTTTATGTGTTCGGACACCAACTCCGAGGTACAATACTACATGACTTTCGGTGTTTCCACTGGGGTAACCCTGCGGACCCTATTAGCCCTCATCTATGTATGTAGGATATTCACAATTCTTTAATGCCCGTCCGACCGTATTGTAATTGTATACCTAGGATAGGAGCATGTGACTCGAGGAAAGCGCCTGTCTGAATGAACAACATCTCATTCTGTCCAATTAAGAGAATACGAGATGAGCGTTTCGGAAGGTTGACTGCATAGAGGCTTTATCTCGAGGTCTGACAAGAATCAATACATCTCTCACCACTTTAGACACGCAATCTAAAATAGCTGGCCGTCATTCAGAGTGGCGAGACCCTACAGAGGTACCCGGCCAGGGCCTAGAGTCAACAGCCTATCATTCCACATCATCAGAGGAGGACGTGCACCCCCTCGCTCTTCTGCCACGTTTTGAAGCTCGGATGATTGATCCTTAGTGCGGACGAGCTATGTGCGAAACCATTCTAGAAAGTCAGCCTTGTTTCATCCGAAGCCGTTGCGTGATGTTGGTGGAATCACGTGAAGAGTAGGAATGTAGCTGTGTCACGTGTGGGGGCTGGGAATGAAGGATTTGAGCCTTATAGAAGATATCATGACTGGATGGCCCGAGAAATGCACTGAGTCATCAGCAATCTGAAGTCGGCCGCACTATTCCGGCGCTGGGATCACGCACAAGTATATGACTTTATGGACACTGTGTTATCAAGTTCATAGCTGGCTCTGCATGCTCCATGCGTATGGAGAAAGCTTCCGTTAAAAAGAGTTAATATCCTATAATAAGCTTCTCCGGATAAATCTATCTTCCGAATATATACATATTGCTAGGCTAGCTGATTTCAAGGTTGATCAGTAACAAAGTTCTACTATATACTGACCAGCCTGAATCATGGAGAAAGGTCCGCATATATTCTCGAGAACATGTGTTGGCCACAATGTTCAATCACGTCAAACTTGGTTCCAAAAATATTTTCAAGTCCGCAGCACTCTACTTTACGGATGACCGGATTAGAAACAATTACGTAAATGATTTGCTCCGAGTGATATTGTATGATTGATACTGGTGAGCTGGGTTTCTGGCCGGATACCTGAGGAATTTTTGTACCGATTATATCCGGTTTAACCCTCACTACCAAGTTATTGATTAGTTAAGAGGGAATGAGATTTTTTCCACATGGCTACACGTGAGACTAGCAACTCAATTCATTTCCAACCCAGTCAACATACCAAAGGCAAAGGTCTTCTTCACTTCCCCGCCTCCGAGAGCTCGCTTGAGCGGGCGTGCCCCACATCTAGATAAGGTGAAGAGCTACATCTATATTAAATTAGCGATAGGCACGAGCTATACGGAAGTCTTCAAGGAATTATCCTTGGGTAGAAGATATACAAAGAAGGACGAGACGGTTTACCACCCAAAACGGCAAGACTTGAAACGGAAGCTAGTTAAGCGTACCTGGTCGGCCTAGCTCGGGGGGTGTCTAGACATCCTGCACAGGCCACCACCACCTAGCTGCAAGAGCGTTGGGGGGAACGCGGGGGTGCACTACTCGGCCGGAGATATATTATACCATTCCACTACTGACAAGGCTAGAGAGTGTGCCAGTCGTGTCTTCTCTGGACTGGGGGAAGGGGGGGGGGGGGGGGGGGGCTGCGGTTGCTAGGTGGCGGGTTATGGTAACCATAATCGGAGCGCACGCTGTACCCGTACCCTGCGATATTGCATGCTGTCAGGCGCCTTGTTTGAGCTACTAAGCACTTTGGGAGAAAAATATCTACCAGTCTCTTGAGATAAACCTCGTGGCTGATTGGAGCTGTTTACTATTGGGTGTTAGGGCCCGAAGGAGAGCTTATCAGCTAGCTTGTTGCTCGCGAGTGGAGCTCGAGAGGGGGCCGTCGGGCTGTTTGGCATATAGGGCACTACGTCGCTCCAGCTGTAAGTGATGTTCTCGCGATCTCAATCTGGGGGGTGCGTTTGAAGGAAGTATACGGTTTGACGCTCTGTACTGTGTACATACATACATAGTTGGGCCAGAAGCTACCAGACCCAACGCGTTCGTAAAATATATTAAGGATGGTCATTTCAACACAGTGATTAATTTGAAGTCTTGTATAGTATAAACTTACAGCGGGGAGAATCATACCCAAGCATGTTTAGTGGAAGGGGACGCCAACAGCTGCATGTACCTACATACATGTAGCTGTAGCAGATTTTATCCTGGGAATTCCTGCCAAGACCTCGACCTTGCGAGCTTGGCAGGGTATGTTACTTATATATATATGTATGTAGGTATTTCTTTTTTTTTTTTTGTTTAACTCATTAATTGCATGCAGACCGTAGTCTATGGCAATACCACAACCCCAGAACTACCCTGCTAACTCCTGGCCACACCCAATAAAGGCATTCAGCAAGCTCGCACCCATATGTATGTAGGTACATGTATGTGCATGTAAATCCTTCAATGATTGTCGCATAGGCATGAGGTTTTTTGGAAAAGGCGGGGCTTTATGATTGTGTTACCTGTACGGCCAAGGGGGGTGCGTATATAGTAGCATAGTAGCCAAATGCGAGGTAATATACGCCATAGTTTATACTTTATGCGAAGCTTGTACCTAGAAACAATAGCACATTGATACAAAAAAAAAAAAACGCGAGGTAATATGTACAGCTTGTGGTAAGATTATTGTAGAAATATGGGAGGAACCCCATTGGCTTGATCAGACATACAAACCCTGTTTTTAGGCCCCTGTTTCTACAGTAATTTTGCCTCTCGCTGTAGAGTGGGAGATCGAGGTTTTATGGGGAGAGTTGAGGGTTTAGGAGCTGCGGGGGGGGGGGGGGGGGGCTAATTGTGGGTTGATGGTTAGTCACTCGTGGAGAATGGCGTATTCATTTTGCAATAGACTACGGTCTGCATGCAGTTAGCGAATCAAACGAAAGAAAAAAAAAGGATGCTGTAGTCATGGGATATCACTCGTTGTGGTTATTGGAATCCCAACTATAGGGGGAAAAACAACAGTACCAAAAAAAGGGGGGGGGGATCAATGCAGGATCGCGCAAAGCTTTCGAATCAAATCGGGATCCTAACAATTATACCGTAGCGATCAACACCGTAGTTTTGCGGTATTCTGCTAGATGCGGTATGTACTGGATCAAGGTGGCTGCGGACTCACTAACTACAAGCCCGCACCCAAATCCCGAAGCCGTTGCATCACCCCGGGGTACATACATGTAGTGCCCGTGCCCGTGCCCGTGCCCGTATGTACCGAGTCACGTGTCGTTGGCGACGGGCCCCTGCCATAGATATTGTCGGTCGCTAATGCTAAAGAGAACCTATATACATTATATACGGATTCCACGGTTTTGTTTGGCATGCCCTCCCCCCACCCACTAGGTTATCTGCCCTTTTGTGTTGGAGCCATCTTGGCTTTTCCAAAGCTGTACTGTGCTACTAATGTAGGGTTCATTAATTGGTACGTTTGATTCTTGGTAGTTGGTAGCTGGTAAAATACAGAGTGTGGTAATATTATTGCGAAAACAGGGGTAGGCGAGTACTGTGGGCCCCCCGCACAGGTGGGCGAGTGCTGTGATTGGGTGAGGAGGAACCTCAGGCGGTCTTTAGGTAGGCTTTAGGCGGGCTTCAGCGGTTCACGGCTTCAACATCGGACCAAAATCTCTGAAATGTGAGGTTTTGTTAGTAGAATTCACAGATTTTGATACTCGCTAGGCGTTTTTAGCACGCTCGCCAACCCCTGTTTTCGCAATAATGTTACCACACTCTGTACAGTGTGAAAGGAAAAAGAAGAAAAAAACGGGGTGGAAATCACTACCGCAGGACTACCAAACGAACTTACTCGAGTGGCTAGGGGGGGAATGGCCGTATTCCCTAGCTAGCGAGCGTATTGGTGGGAAAAGCCTAGTAGTGATCTCACCTCCTTTTGGGGGGGAGGGGGGGGGGGCTCTGTAGTGGGAGCCTTCTATCCACCAGTCCATACAAACAATTGCAACTGCCCTAGTAGACGAAGGTGGGTGCATGCAATTAATGGATTAGACAGAAAAAAGGAAAAGTCCATGTAAACATAACACACTTTATGTTGTAGTTAATGAATTAAATGAAAAGAAAGAAAGAAAAAACTCATGTTCTTGGTTCTCTTTTGCCCCAAGAGGTCATCTCCGAAAACAAGAAGAAGATGACCGCCTATACATACATAAACCTTTACAGTCCATGTTACGATATATATTCCGCTTTCCTTCCTCTTCTTCATGCCAACCCCGCACAATACCGCCCAACATAGCTATCTGCCCCGGCTGGCTCCACCTACAAAATGCCCCACCCACCACCCTCGTTCCTCCCCTCCACATTCGGCAGGACCGTCACCTCCGACCCCGCCGTGACCGTCACGCACCTCTCCCCCGTCCACTCCACCCGCACCACGCCCACCCTCCTCGCGTTACGCAGCGGCTCCCTCCTCCGCGGCATCAGCACCCCCGGCGGGCCGTCGCTCCCGCCAATGAAGCTCAGCAGGCCGGACACGAAGCGCCAGACCAGCACCACGCCCACGCCCCCGTCCTCGCCCAGGTCCACGGCCGCCAGGTGGCGCCCGTCGGCGCTGTAGGCCAGGAACACTGCCATGCTGGTGTGCCCGCGGAGCACGTTCGTCTCGGCCGCGGCCTTGAGGTCAAAGACGAGGATGGCGCCCGGCGACACGCTGAGCGCCAGGCGCTGCGTGGCGCGGTGGAACGCGATGGCCGGGTAGGCGTCGACTAGCTCGTTGACGAGCTCGGTGACGGTTGGGAGCACCTTTTCGCGCAGCGGCGAGCTGGGGTCGAGGATCTTGACGACGGCGGCGACGAGGAGGCTGAGGGTGTCGCGGAAGAGGATGGCGTCGGCGCGGACGATGACGATGGCGATGCGCATGGCGGCGACGCAGATTGTGACGGCGGTGGAGAGGGTTGCCGCGGTGGAGGGGGGCTGGGAGGGGGAGGGGGTGCCGTGGGCGATGTTGTTTGCGAGGCCGGAGCCGAGGAGGGGCGAGTTGGAGCGCGCGATGGAGAGGATGCAGTCGTGGAGGGTCTTGCGGCGGGTCTCGGGGAAGATGTCGGGGTGGGTGGAGGAGATGCGTATCAATATGTGGATTACCTGGGGGGGGGGAGAGGGGGTTTGTTAGCAGTGATTCCGAGCATATGGAGACGCATATTACAGACCTCAGCAGGGTCAAAGAGCGACTGGAAGGCAGACCAGCCATGGCCAACCAGCTCAATCGCAGTGTCCTGGAAATGGGGATTTGCATCACCAAGCAGCAGCTCCACCGAAAGCGCAACATTCTTCTTGACGCTGCGTGCTGTGTGGTCAGAGGCAAGATTCCTGTCGCGGCGATCATTTCCACTCACCTCGCCTCAACCTTGTCGGGGTAATCGGCGGTCAGCTTCCCCAAGATCACAGCACTCCTCACAACGTCTTTCGAGGAGAACAGCTCTGGCGGGACCAAGACGGGGACTAAGAAGTGCCGTTTGTTAGCTTGCCACGACCTCGGGTTGAATTGGGTATTCGGCATCATGAAAGAAAAAAGAAAAAGACTTACGGAATCTAGACCAGTACGTGACAGCATCATCCCTCTGTTCGTCTGTCAGGCGCTGCATGCATATCTGCATAAGAGTCCTCGCCGTTTTCCGAACGAGCACTATCTCACGATGCAAATTATCAGCAAGGCAAGAACTATTATAGCATCTGGGGGGGGGGGGGGGCAGCATACCATTACGGTCCATCCAATACTTTGCAAAGACGCCGAGCGCCGGCGCCTTCCACGTCGTCCCCTGGAGCAGGTTCTCCATCGTCCTCTCAATCACCGTCTCAAAGCACTCCTCCTTCGCCCCGGCCT
This sequence comes from Morchella sp. 2016-41, assembly GCA_024713855.1. NCBI lineage: Eukaryota > Fungi > Ascomycota > Pezizomycetes > Pezizales > Morchellaceae > Morchella > Morchella sp. 2016-41. Next base: position 540,681 of record JAMGZD010000003.1, read on the forward strand.
CCAGCAGGCCGCCCACGAGCGAGAGCGCAGCCAGCAACACGATGCTGGTCACCGTGTGGCCAATCCCCCAGACCGTATCCTCGCTGCGCGTGAGCGCCTGGGGCGCCAGCAGCGAGATCTGCTTGCCGCCGCCAATCTGCCCCAGCACCGCGGGGGTCTTCCGCTTGAAGAAGTAGCCCGAGACCGATGTCCGCCACTCGTAGTCGTCCTGCTTTCCCCAGCCCAGGAGCACCTCGATGCCGCCCGGGACCAGCGCGGTGAGCAGCGACTTTGCGGCTATCAGCGCGGGGTTGTTGCCGACAACCACCCGCTCGTGGCGCCTGCTCCTTTGCCTTGCCACATCCACCGATGCCTTGAGCGTGTCAAGCACGCTCTTGACATCAACCACCATAGTCGGTAGCCCCTGCTCGCAAAAGTGCAGACAGGCCTTCATTGCCGCATCGCCGATAGGGCCCTCGTTCTCCTCCTCCCCCTCGTCAACCTCCTCGGCGTCAAAGGCGCCCCCCAGCTTTACGTCGTGCCAGCCCTCGTCCGCCAAGTCCGCCGGATACACGCCGGCGCCTCCACCCCCGCTCCTGTCGCTCCCACGGCTCGACGGCGGCGGCGGCTTCAGCACGCCGCCCTCCTCCTCGCCGAGATCCCACTCGCGCCGCGCCCCATCCTCGTACGTGAGGAGCACCACGTTCTGCGCGGGCTTCGTGGCCACCGCCGTGAGGCGGAGATAGTCGTGCGACGGGAAGGTTGCCATGATGCGCGCGCGCTCGACGTCGACGATGGCGGCCGTGCCGTCGGCCGCCGCGACGAACAGCGTGGACCGCAGGCGCTTGCCGAGGGCTGTGGGGAGCAGGGCGGCGGAGGCGATGGGCGTGGCCGAGAGCGGCAGGCGGCGGCTGGACTGCAGGGCCGGCGGCTCGACGATGAAGAGTTCGCCGGCGGCGCTGCCGACAACGAGGTACTCCTTGCCGCCGTGGACGCCGGCGTGGCGCCCCGCGCCAATGTATTCGCCGATCTTGACGCGCTTGAGGAGGCAGATGCGGGAGGCGGTGGGGATGGCGACCTGTGTGGTGGGGGTGGCGTAGGAGAGGAGGAAGGAGGGGAGGGTGTGCAGGTGGAGCACGGGGCCGTGGGCAAACACCATCATGTTTGCAAAGAGGGCGGAGCATGTGCAGAGCGGTGCTTCATCGTCTGGCTGCGGTGGTGGTGGTGGTGGTGGTGTTGATAGGGCTGGCCGTTGGGAGAGAGGGAGAGAGAGAGAGAGATGCGTTAGCTGGGCCAATACAATACAATACAATACGGGCAGCAGTATCATCACGGCAGACGACATGTTGGTGATGGTGGTGTTTCTTTTGATAGAGATTGGAGGCACACACCTTCTGTATCATCGCTCCACTGGATGCCGCCGCCATCTGCAAGTGAAAGCACCCCGACAGCCAGCCCGCCCTGCGCACGCATCCCTCTCCTCCCCGGCGGCGACTTTGAGGCCGCAGCCACAAGCCAGCACCCTTCTCGCCGCTCCGTAAAGGCCATGGCCACGGCCTTTTCGTCCTCCGCCACCGACCCGGGGCGGGCAAACGTGCCCGACAGCGCCCAGGTCCCGTCGTCTCTTCTGCGCTGGAGCACGCACCCGCTGCCATTGCCGGCCCACACAAACAGCAGCCCCCGCTCCTCAAACACCTCATACCCGGCGACCTCCTCCCCCGCCGCCATCCCAACCGCGCTCCGCCGCACAAACGAGCAGGGCCCCCCGCCCTCCGCCGCCGCCGCCGCCACCACCGAATACACGGTCACGCCCCCGCGCTGCACAAGGACATGGTCTGTCTCGGCAGCCCTCTCAAAGCCCACCACCGCACCCCACTCCTCGCGGCCGCCGGCGCCGCTAAACTCCCGGTCGTGGTCCCGCTCCACCCCGACCGCCGTGCCCGTCCCAGTCCCTGCTGCCCCGGCCCGCCGCTGCTGCTGGTGCTGTTGCTGGTGCTGCAGCACCCACCCCTGCACGCGCCCGCCAGGCATCCACGCCAGGACGTTGCGGCCGTCGCGCGCCACCGCCGGCAGCGGCCAGTCCACGCTCCCGGCCCACACCAGCACGGGCGCCAGCGTCTCGGCGTGCAGCACGGCCATCTCCGTGCTGCACCCGTAGACGAGCACCACCACCGTGTCTGGCGCTGTGGTGGAGACGGCGACGCGGAGGCCCCTGGGCGCGGAGCGGAGGGCGGGGGAGGCGCTGGCGGAGAGGAGGCAGCGGCCGGTGTGCGGCGACCACTTGCGCAGGTGGCTGGAGGCGTCGAGGCTGAGGAGGTGGTGGGAGGGGCCGCGGTCGGTGTGGGTGGGGAGGGAGGCGAGGGCGAGGATGGGGGCGTGGTGGCCGGTGAGGCGGGCGTGGGGGGAGGGCGCGGGAGAGGAGCTGAGGTGGAGGAGGAGGAGCTCGCCGGTCGAGAGGCCGAGGACGAGGAGGTCGTGGGCGTGGGGGTGGGGGCCGGGGTCGGGCTCGGGGAGGAACTTTGCGGCGGTGACAGTGGAGGCGGGGGGGAGGAGGGGGGTGGAGGGCGGCCAGTGGGCAAAGGGGAGGAGGAAGGAGAGCGAGGTCATTGTGTTGTGTGCGGTGTTGTGTGCGGTGGAGGAGGAGGAGGAGGAGCGGCGGCGGTTGGTGGACGGGCGATGAGATGTCGTTGGCAGAGAGCCGCATCACGTGCGCGGGCGGATGCCCGCCTGTGGATTGCGATGCCGCACATGCGCGGCAGAGAGCAGAGGCCCGCCCGCAGACACGCCAGCAGCCCGGCACGAGAGCGCCCGCACTGGGCGAGAGCGCCCGCTCTGGTGCCCGCACGCGCACTCGAATCCCCGCGCATTGAGTTCCGTTGGGTGTTTTGGTGTTGTGTTGGGCCGTCGTGCCACCGCTGCAGCTCAACCGATTCCCTTCCGCTTCCTCTCCTCCTCCTCCTCCTCCTCTGCAATATACTCCTCTCACCACCACCGCTTTCTCCCACAACTCCCTCCCTCAACTTCCCACCCAGATACACACACCACACCACTGCACCTGCACAATGCCCTCCTCGCGCCGCGTCAAGCTCTTTGCCGCCGCCGCCATCACCACCCTCCTGCTGATCCTCTACCTGCGTGTCCGTCCCCCCCCCCCGCTCACCTATTTGTAGCCCCCCCCCACTGACACCCGCACAGTCCGCAAACAGCTACTCCGACGACCAGTCGCGCTACCTCAAGGCGCTCGTCGACATCTCTGACCGCGAGCGCCTGCTCCGGCAGCAGCACGAGTCGCTCGTGCCGCCCGCCGACCACAGCCAGGACCTCACCGACACGGCCGGCGTCGCCGAGCGCCTCAAGGCCGCCGAGGACGCGGCAAAGAAGGCGGCGGCAGACAAGGCGGGGCCGAAGCCCGACTCGCCGCGCAGGGTCGAGGACAGCAGGAAGGCAAAGACGGGCGGGGCCAAGGACGAGCAGGCGGTGGAGGAGCTGTATGACCCGCTGGTGGAGATTGCGGCATACCTGAAAAGGGCGCCGAGTATGTTTCTTGTCCCCCCCGCAGTGCTTCTGTTTTGCCCCCCCCCCCGCAGTGCTTCTGTTTTGTCCCCGCAGTGCTTCTGTTTTGTCCCCCCCCCCCGCAGTGCTTCGAGCGCGCTGACACACACGCGCGCAGTCGTCATCTTCTCAAAGTCCTACTGCCCGTACTCGCAGCGCGCAAAGCAGCTGCTGCTGGAAACATACAACATTGTGCCCGCGCCGCTCGTTGTCGAGCTCGACCAGCACGCGCACGGCGCCGAGCTCCAGGCCGCGCTCGGCCGCCAGACGGGCCGCCGCACGGTGCCAAACATCATGGTGGCGGGAAAGAGCATCGGCGGCTGCGACGACGTCTATGCGCTCGAGGAGGAGGGCGCGCTGCACGACACAATCAAGAAGCTGGCGGGGAAGAGGGTCAGGTCTGTGGCGAGGCTTGTTCAGAGGGGGTAGGGTGGTGCGCCGGGGAAGGTGGCTTTTCTTTTGTGTGTGTGTGGGCGGGGAGGCGGGGGGCGGTGTGCATTGGTGGAGTTGGGGATCTTGTCTGGTATTATCGTATACTTTACTGCTTGTAGTGCTTGGGTTTTTAGCTAGTTTGGGGGCTGGGCTGGGTTTTGCATTCGGGGGGGGGGGGGGGTTTGTAGGATATCTGCACATCTAAATTGAGCAACTCCATCTTATCTCTGCGTGTCTACATGTACGAGTACAAACCACCGAGAGCGCACAACACCGCACCGCAACACCGCAACACCCCGCCGCAACACCCCACCGCAACCATCAACACTACCCCCATCTGGCGTATGGGTTACTGGCTGAATCACCTAAAGTAGGTACATACACTGCAATCAAATCAAGCCCCCCCGCGGGGTGGAGGCAGCTCTTGCTCTTGTTCATTGCCTGGAATTATAATTAACTAGCGCTACGTATATACCTGGTGGGTTTATATGGCAGGCTAGGCACTGGCAGGTAGGTACATGTAGGTACATATGTTGGAAAAAGCATGCCGAGAGGCTGTAGTAGAGGCAAGGGGTTTGCTTGCTTGTATGTATGTGTGTGCACAGGATACTTAAAATGCCATTTCACTCCCCCTTTCTGTATCCACCAAACAAACAACTACTCTACAAACAAAAGCCACCAGCTCCCCAAACGACCAACTGTGCCTACATATTTAATTACCACACTCATCTCATAACCGTGGCCCGCCCGGCCCCCAGCGGGCTGTGTGTACGCCGCCGCCGCCGCCGCCGTCGCCGTACTTTCGGCCATACATACGTCCCCGCGCTGTAGACACACCCACGTATTGTAGGCACTACAAAAAAAACAACAACCAATCACTGGCCCCCTAGCTAGCTCGCGAGACCCATATATAGAGTAGCAACCCAAAACAGCCCCAGTCAAGAAACCCTACGCTACATCGAGACCCTGGGGGGCCAGAAGGAAAAGCCAAAACCCCCCTTCCAAGCATCCAAGAACGAAAACTCAAAACCATTCAACTGCTCTCCTTGTTTTTGATATGAAGTGCCAATATTAGGTACGTACATGTAGGTACATTGATAGGTGATCGGTTATTTTTGTAGCCCTACAATGCATACATACAATCTCCTTACACACAAGGGCAGTACCTACACGTATGTACCTACAAAAGCGGCGCCAAGGCCGTACTCTTATACATACAGTACGAATAGAACGGGGTGAAACCAGTACTGTACATACGACTACGGGGTTTGGTCAGGAATGCGGAATTAAACCAGTACTACAAAAAAGAATACTGTAATAATGCCGTATTCTTGCTGCATTGCTAGCGTATTGACGGGAATAAGGTACATGTACCTACATGTAGTTAATAATGCATACCCTTTTTTGGTATTGTAATTACATGTATAATTCATAAGGCCTAACAGACGAAGCTCGAATCGAAGCCCAGCGAGTGATGCCTCACCCCCCCCCCCCAAACACGGCCTACCCTTATATATGTACCTACAATATAAGTAACTAACCCTAACTAACCCTAACTACTGCACCCTTGCAGCCCGAATCAACCCCCTGGAGGGATGGATACTACCACTGTACTGTGTTGTAGGCATTGTCATTGTAGATGTAAGTACATAGAAAGCCCTGACTACAGATAGGGAGGGACGGGCCCGCGTGGGGGGATCTGGCTCCAGAATAGACCGAGTTGCTCTGGCAGATCACAGACGTACGTATAGGCAAGTTTCAGAGCTGGTTATAATTATGTGTAAAGGAAGGGAAAGAAAAGGAAAAAAATGGGGTTTAGGGAAAGCTGGGCCCGGCCGGTGCGGTATTGTAGTTACATATGGGCCCTTTCTAGGCACAAATGGAAAGGATGAGTGGGCTTTCGGGGTTTTGAAAATAGCACCGGGGTGGTCGATATGGCCATGGGCTGTAGTTGCAGTATACATAGTATGTATTTGGGGGGTTTCTTTTTTTTTTTTTTTTTTTTTGGGAGTAATTTTTTTTTGGCGGGTGATAGTAGACCGTACCCTCTCCGGCCAGGGTTACATGTAGGTACTCTCTAGTTATGTACGTGTAGGGTACATGTATTTCATGACAACTGACTGTTAATTAGGAGCTGCTGCTGTTGTTTTTTTATGACGGGCTGGTCGAGTTCGTGACACCGGTTTTTTGGGGGGGGCACCGCGAGCTCTGATCTGGGGTTCGGTACATTGTACGGGTCCTATATGCAGGTACAGCATGGAAAGGGAAAAGAAAAGAAAAGAAAAGAAAAGAAAAGAAAATTGGGGTGCCTGTAGGTATTTATGTCCCTAGGTACATACATGTATGTATGGTCCAGTGGATGATATATATGGGCCGGGGTTGGTTAAGCCGGCAGTACCTACAAAAAAGATCACCCTTTTTTGTTGGGGGGGTTATGGGTTATATGGGTATGGGTATTGTAGGTACATACGGATCCCGACCATCGACTACTGTAGGCCTCGAGCTCCAATTTCTCTAATTTCGCTGCTGAACACCGGATATCCACATCAGGCGGCCTAGCCGAGGGCTAGAGACAGCAGAGTCAGCAGAGACAGCAGGAGAGCTGGAGAGCTGGGAGCTGGGGAGCTGGGGAGCTGGGGAGCTGGAGAGCTGGAGAGTGCTGCATGGAGTACCGTGCGGGGTTAATAAAGGGTATGCAAAATACGGGCGCATTGATTATATATATTTACTTCTAGACCAACTTTAATGAGTACCGGTGTGTAGCACGCACACACACACGGGGTGTTTTTTACGAGGCTGTTTCTTAACATATATATATGGTCACGCATGTATAACGCACGGGGGCGGCGTTTTTTTTCTTCTTTCTTTCTTCTTTTGATTTGCGTAGGCTTCTAGAAAGAAGGGGGATGGTGCGATGTTTGCATAATTGGCGGTGGTGAGCAGCATCTACTAGTGATGATGGGTGTGAGGGTTGAGGCTCTGGCGTGCAGGAGGACGGGCAGATCCTCCCGTTGCACGTTGGTGGATGTGCAGACAGATGTGGCTTTTTGAATTTCTTTTTGTCTTTGCCTTTTTTGTCTTTGATCAGTTGGAGGTATGTAGGTGGAACATCGAGAGCTGTAACGGTAGATTTAAGAAACCACATGTACCCACCTGTATACGTAGCTGGCATGTGTACATGTATGTATTAGTTATCATGTGCGTGCCGTGTTTTGCCTGTCAGATTAGCTCTCGAATGATTACTACCTGCCTACATACATTCATTCATACATACAGGGAGGGCCGTTGAAGGTTGGAGAGAGCTTATTGTATTGCATTGTCCGTGTCAGTCAAAACGTTGCAATTGGAGTGGAGTACTAGGTACGGGGCGGCCCGGGCACGAGTGATTGGGTGTGATCAGCGCTGTTGTTGCCGGTGCGGCGGGTGGGTTCTGGGTCGGTGGCGGATGGCGGATGGCTGTAGGATCATGCCATCTCACCCGGGTGGAATGTGTAATGGGATGCGCTGTCTGTGCAGCTTTATATTGGGAAATTACTGGATGATTTCTTTATTTGGCATGTACTAGTTGTTCTTCGTCTATTCGGGTTTGCAAGAGTTTCTTTCTCTAGAAGTCTACCCGTTAGTTTTTCCCCTGCATGTTAGGCCTCCCTGAATGCTATACGACCTTTGCAGTGCACTGACTGAAACACCTACCGCTTATCTGATCTGTTCTTATCCGATTGAAACGACACAACACCAACAACCAACAACGTCAACAGAGTTCCCGAGTTTCCGAGAAAGAAAAGTGTTATATTACCTTGCATCGATGCGCGCATGTTCTTAAGTTGCAATAGACTTCATGTAGGTTGTATCTACTCTACATAGGGTAGGCCACTTTCTTTCCAATACGGAGGATCCTCAAGGCATTGGGCATCCATCTGATTGCAGATTCATATTGTGATTCCTACTGGGCCATCTCGGCATCTGGGTGGTTGAAACCCGATTGGTTACTTTTACCCCCCCCCCCGTTTCGTCCGTGCTCTCTCCCACCCAACCCGGGAAGCTCATTACTGGAATTCCACTGCCAGACGACCGCTGCTACTCTTTCATCCCGTCTTACAGTGCTCATAGTCCAGGTGGAGGAGGAGCCTCAGCCTCAGCCTGTAGTGGTCGTGCCACTGGTCGTGGTCGTGGTCGTTCGGTCCGTTCGGTCGTCTATCGCAATTATCGCGGAATCCACTAGGGGTTCTGTTCTCAGGAGAAAGGGCCGAAAAATAAACCCCCTTTCCAGTCGCCAGGGAGAAAGGCCCCGGTACTCGATTGGCCAGCTCTCTTGGGCCCTTTTCCTGTAGAGTAGGTACAGTTTTTTTTTTCTCCCCCCCCCCCCCCCTCTTTCCCTCCGTTCCCATATTTTTTTTTCACCCCACACACTACTACACACATTACATTTTGCTGCCTCAGAACGTCCGTCGTCCATTCAGTGTTCAGTGTTGGCCCACCCCACCGCCTCAATCACCCCCTTGCGTCTTGCTTGCACCATTCCCCAGAATCTGCAGTGTGACCCTTTGGCTGTCTGCTTGCTTGACAACCGACCGAATCGGATCGGCGGTCCTCGTTCTCGCTTGAGTTGCCTGTGCGACGAGCTTGTTTTGTTTGGGCAAAAGGAAGCTGGGATCAGATAGCCAGCCAGCCAGCCTCAGGGGTTTTTTTCCAAACAACCATCGCATCACCAAACAACACTCGTGCGAGGAGTTCAAGGGCGGATACACGGAGAGAAGAGTGAGGGAGTTTCGAATTGTTTATAAGAAGCCAGAGATCGACCCATTAATTAGCTTATTTCTGGGAGTCTGGGGGGGTTTTTTTTTTTTAATATATCACGTTTGTTCGGGTTTCAGAGCATTCCATATTCAAATCAATCAGCCAGTCTTTGCGGTCATCCCAGGATTACGAACCAGCCACAAACATATTATTATTATTATTATATGGAGCGGTGACCTACTAAATTAACTAAAAGACTTTCCTCCCCCTTCTATTGCCTTATTCTTTGTTCTCTCTTTCCCATCCCCTTACATCCTCAAAGACACAAACAGGAAAAGCAAGAGAGAGAGAGAGAGAGAGAAAAAAAGAAAAGAATTCCCCGGAACCATGACATCCTCCCTCCCTCCACTGCCGCCCCCACGGGATCCTGCAACTGCAACTCCCCAACACCGGCACTCCCATCAACCCACCAGCACGACCCCTCGCCACAACCGCGACAAGCCCCGACGGAAATCCGTCCACTCCCGTCACCGCTCAATCTCGTCCGCAAGCTCGCCGGAGGTGATCACAAATCTCGTCGACTCCCTCAGCAAGCTCTCGCCTGGGCCTCTCGAGAATCCCGCGCTCTACGGGAATTTGGCTCCTCCGAGCCAACCCACCTCACATAGGAGAGAGCACCCGGGGTACGACTACACGGTGGGCGCGGGGAGAGAACACGCATTTCTGCATCCGGATGATGCCGCTTTGGCGCCTGTGGTGAGGACGGCGAAACCTCCCAGCGGGCTCTCGGTGCATACGAATGGCTCGATCGAATCAGGGAGGAGTTCTTATTCGGGAATATCGGTTGGTAAAGGAGGTGTTGACATCCCGAACTATGTCAGGAATTATATGAACGGTGGTGTGGTTGGGCCAGGCAAGTCGCTCCACGAGAGGAAGAGCTCGCGGGAGAGCGGCAAGAGCTCAAAAAAGGACTGTGGTAGACTGGGCTACGTTTCGTCCAAGGAGAAGATCAAGATGGAGAAGGCCATGGAGATGGATCGTGAGAATGAGGGTGAATTGAGGATGAGTGCGGCCGGGATTTTGAGTCCCACGGGAGGAATTGACACAGCAGGCAAAGGAAAGAATGTGGCAGAGGATATTTCAAGGCATATACCCCAACGATCGAGCAGCTATGGGAAAGGATCTCCTCACACTACTCGCATTTATCCGCCGTCATTAATCGCAGGTCTCGCTCCTATGCATGCCCCGTCCCCTCTTGGCTCTCCTTTATTCGAAGCCGGCGGCTGCCCGTACGAGGACGACGAAAACGACGAAGCCGCACCAGCCCCCGAGCTCCCGAAGGCTCGGCCCGAGAAGGCCAAACGCAACTCGAAGCAGAATCTTTACCCCTTGCGATCCGACAGCCTCCGCACCCCAGCACCAAACCGATCCCCCAGCAAAAACAAGCGTAAATCGGATCCAGCTCCCCGCGGTGCACACTTACAAGCCTCACCCCCACGTGCATCGTTCCACAGCACGCCCGAGCAGCGCCCCTCATCTGCAGACTCGGTTGATGATGCTGTGGATGCGTACCTCTGTTCTGACCGCCTGTCACAAAAGATCCGCATGCCCAACACTGGCCGTATCATCTCCTTCTCTGAAGTTGGTGACCCCGCCGGGTTTGCGGTCTTTGTGTGCGTTGGAATGGGCCTAACCCGTTACGTTACCGCCTTCTATGACGAGCTCGCACTAACACTCGGTCTCCGCCTTATCACGCCTGACAGGCCGGGTGTCGGTGAATCAGAGCCCATAGATGAGACAGAGCGGACAGTTCTCAACTGGCCCGACGACGTCTTGTACATCTGCCAACATCTCAGAATCTCAAAGTTCTCCATCCTTGCGCACTCTGCAGGTGCTATCTATGCACTCGCGACGGCTCTAAGGATGCCTAGCCATATCCGTGGGAGAATTCATCTCCTTGCACCATGGATCCCGCCCTCCCAGATGGAGGGTGTTGTGTATTCAGGCATGGAGAAGGGCGAGAAGGTTGGCTCAGTGCCAACATCCCAGCGAATCCTCCGCGCACTTCCCACGCCAATACTGAAAGCCGCAAACTCGTCCTTCATGTCAGCAACCTCATCTTCCCTCACCACGTCCCTCCCAAGAACAGGAGGGGGTAAGGGCAGAAAGAAGTCTTCTCGCTCTTCCTCGCAGGAAGCTAAAGAGAAGGCTGCCGCTGCTATGGCGGCGGCGGCTGCCGCAAAGGGAGAAAACGATTCGCCATCTGGAAGTTCGTCCCTAGCTGATGCAACTAAAGAAGGCGGTGAGCCCGCGGGTGAAACTGCAGAGAAGCCACCAGAAATGGATGCCTTTGCTGCCGCACTTGCGTCTGTTGCTGAGAAGGAGCGGCAGATGTCGTATGATGAGCGTCTGACACATGCCATCTGGACACTGTCAACACGCAATGCAAACCCGGCTGTGGATCTGCTGGTATGTCTTGAGCGCAATAGGCCTGTGGGTTTTAGATATGTGGATATCACACGTGATGTCGTGATTCATCACGGGACGAAGGATACGAGGGTCCCTGTGGAGAACGTGAGATGGTTGGGTAAGACGATGAAGGTGTGCGAGGTGCGAGTATTGCCGAATGAGGGGCATGGACTGATGGCTAGTGCGATGGTGATGGGAGGAGTGTTGGATGAGATTGCGACGGAGTGGAGGGAGTGGAAGAAGTCACTTGCGGGGAGGGAGGAGGGCGGCGGGACGGAGAGAAGCAGATATGGACCAGAGTAATTGCGCGGGTTATAGCTCGTGAGCGGACTAAATGAATGGATTATCTTTCGCACTAGTGTTCTGCTTTTGTGTTTTTGTGTTTGTGTTTATGTTTTTGCGGGAAAGCGGGATAGTACTTTTGGGTCTTTTTTTTTTTGCATTATTTTCTTTGTTACAATATTCCCACCACAGCCGACAAACAGCCATCTTATCTACCCCTCTAGCAATTTGTGTATTCTTTAATAGCTTTTTAACGATGTATCTCACGTTTATATTTTTTTGTATTCTGCGGTTTTTGCAACTATGATTTGTTTATTGGTGCTTCTCCCTCCATAACTGTATTTTTCCTTTTTTCAATTTTTGGGACGATTCCCCTGGCGGAGGGATGATATGTACTGTGCTTGTGTCTCCCCCCCCCCCCCTTTTTATTATTCATTTCACCCCCAGCGAGCGAACTGTTGGCCAGAAAACCAGACCTTCAGCACCTCACGCCTCACCATTGGGAGGGATGCGGATGTACTCGAGCTCTACTTATGAATACTTATTGTCAGTGTCTTTATGTAATTTTAGAAGGTGGGGTAGAGTAGAGTAGAGTAGAGTAGAGTGGAGAGAGTTAGAGATCTAGATGTTGTTTAGTCTTAATTGGTAGTCATGCATACGAACTACATATCTATAGAGTATCGACGGGAAGAATTAAATGTTTACCGTTTACCCCCCCCCCTCTTGGTGGATTGTTTCTTGGGACCAGCTTATGCCAGTTGTTGAGCCCCCAACGCTCGGGTAGCTATAGGTCCACCACGGGTCCCGAGCGTGGAATACTCTACGCGTATGCGACCAACCGCCCGCGCGCGTGGTTGAGCACGTGGGCAGAGTGCATGTATTACTAGTACCTGTGTGTGCACGCACTCAATTAATCAACCTCATACCGTTCATCCACGCCCCTACCTACATGTACTCTACCTACCTACCCACATCGATAGCATCTTCTAGAGTAGGTAGGCACTGTATAGTAGAGCACTCTACTCTACCCACTCTACTCTACTTCTGACAGTGCTGCAGAATAACCTACTCTACAACCCCCTCTCCCCGACCCGACAAGGCTTCCCATTGCGATTGCGAGTCAAAGAAGCAAGTATGTAGGTACGTCGAGGGAGAGAGAGTATCACATAGATTACCTACTCTACGCCACTCTGGTTCCACCTACCCGCGCGAGTGACACCCCATGAACACTTCTTCCCCCCACTAATATACAACACATCATGACTATCACGCACCCCCTCGCTGTCAGTGCATCGATTTGTTGAGATAAAGATGACTGCGATGCACCGGCCGAGCGCGGGCCTTCTTGCTAAAAGTAGGGGAATTTGATGGCATCGGGTTAGGATGCGGTGGGAAGGGTACAAGTCATCGGACATGTCTCACTAGCACTGGCTGCGTGCGGATGGAGGGGCGCTAAACCGTCTTGGGATGGGTAGGTGCGAGTGATGGGTTGTGAGGATTATAGTGTGTGCGTGGATGATCATTGACATCTGGGGCGGTGGAGGAAGAGAGAGGACAGCTTGGTAAATGATTGGGGGGGGGGGGGGACCTTTTTTTTCTCTTTTGCCGTGATATCCGGTTTTGGAATACTTTTATTCCGTCATCACTCCATATCTTTGACGCTAACTTGCTACAAATATTGTATGTAATTGCGAGGCATGCTGTTTGTTTCTCTTCCCAACCAAAACACATTCTTTTGTAAAAATACAAATCCCACAAAAGCCAGACAGACACACAAAAAAAGAGAAAAAATGTAAACTGAAAAAACTAAAGCTATAAGAAAAAAAGTCTAATGACCCATAAACCTTTGAATATATCAAAAACTACTGACTTTTCTTCCCCTTCTTCACCTCCGTCGCGGGCGCGCTCCACAGCCATAACGCACAGAACGCTACCCAGGCAATTACAGTAACTGCGATACCCCCCATCCATACCCACGCGCCCGAGATGTCCCAACTGCGGGTGTACTCGTCGTGCGCAAAGTGTCTTACGGTGACAGTATATTTCTCGTCAACATTAGTGATGAAAGGGCGCTTGTAGTTGACACGGAAGGCGAACACTCCGTGCTGGTCGGGGATCTTGAAGCTGGTGGAGTATGTGGTTGAGTTGGAAGAGATGGCTGAGGGAGTGAGTGAGATGCGGTGGTAGGGGTCTAGCATAGTGAATTCGAGTTGGAGGGCATCATCCGCAGGGACAGTGAAGGGTGCCCAGTGGTCAGACTTGTACTCAGCAAGTTCAATCTCGAAAGTCTGGTGGAGGTTAGTACGTGGAGCTATCTTACTTAGGCCAAACAGGAGTACATACGACATCGTTCTTGATTCTGTAAAGGCTGGGGTTGATCTGCGCGTCGGTCTCGTTGGTAAGATAGTGCTTGATGCCCACAACCTTGACAACACCAGTCTCCTTGAATGTCCATGCAGTGACATCCCTTCCAAACGCACGGTTCGCAACCTTGACTTTCTTGGCGCTTCCAGGCGGTTTGACATTGAGACCATAGAAGACATCCGAGAAGATCTCGGTGCTTCCAGAAATCGTAATGCGGGCATTGTTCCTCGCCTGCAGAGCCGAGACAAGGTGCAATTGGCTGCCAGCGCTCCATGGGTCTTCAGCATAGACAGCATCATCAATCGTGTCGTACGCATAGCTTGTCCTCCCCGCCGTCAAGATTGGGTTGAGTAGTGGTCCATTTCCAAGGGTGTGGCCGACCCCACGGTAGGCGATTATGTCCTCAGTAGACGAAGAGGACGCAGAAAAGTAGTTTTGTGTTGATGTGGACACCTGCGGGCGCTTCACGATTACCATGTCATGCTTCTCTGTGGACAGCGTGTCATGTGAGAAGTGGTCCACGACCAGGTAGTCCTTCGGAGGAAGGTTTATTTCAAGCTCTCGTGCGAATTCGCGGGTTTGTTCGGGTGTGCCTTTTGGTGATGTGAGGATCAGGATGTTTCCTTCCTGATTTGCGAACTGCAGGAGCAGCTGTGGTGTAAGTGCTGGCCCATAACCTGTAGATCTTATTAGAAATTTGCAACAAACGCTAGAAAATAGTTGTGAATTTGCGCACCCTTTGATTTCGGCGGGAAAAGAATCAGATTGTCATATCCCCGTTCTCCGTGGGCGAACAAAGACAAGCCTTCAGTCTTTGGCGACTCGAACTTCAGTTCATAGCCTCTCGCTACGGGGGGAGGAACACAGAAATGTCAGCACACACACAGAACTCAATTGCATCTCCAGCATCACATATAGACAAACCCTCTAAATCCCCAAAGAATTGTGAATAGCTCGCTTTCTGTTCCGTGTCCTCTAAGACCACCAGCAACCGTGACCCCGTTAACGAAGCCGCGAAAGCTACCGACGAGAACAGACTAAAAGCACCGTAGATCGAATAAAAGCGTGAGGCCATAGTGGCACCAGGTGTGAAGCGCATCTTATGAGGTCTACCGGGGTTATTTGAATTGTTGGGTGAGTTGGTTGAGTATTATTTCTTTTAGAAATCAAAAAAGGTGCGTTGGGTTCGTTTACACCCCTCGACATGTAGCAAGCTGGCTCGAGCAAGAGCTTACGCCTCACGTGTATAATTGAGACCGCACTAGGGACATCTGGGAATGACACCTTCGCATTCTCTTTCCTCGTTACAGAAATTGTTGAGAACCCTAACCCTGGCGGTAATACTGATTCGGTATGAGTAAAGCGACTTGAGCGGTGGAGTGACAGCTCTCTCAATCACACGCACGCTTCCCCTGAAATGGAGGATAGCTAGCGAGTGGGGAAGGGCGTCTTTTTAAAGAGAGCTCTACAGGACGCTGGAAAGGGCCAATTCCATTCACTGTTCACTTCTCAGGCTCTCTTCCTCTGTGGTTATTCGATATATTCACACTCGCTGTATTCCTATTCCCAGTACGAGCAACAACAACAGGAATTGCAACCTCTAATTAAGCAAATACTCAATTGCAAGTCTATATACATATAATCTTTAATAAACCCAGACAAAAAAATGCTCATCTTCCGTTCCCTCCGCATTCTTGCCTCCCTCCCCACTGGAACTCTCTTCTACCTCCTCATGTCCAGCATTACCTTCTCTCGCCCCTTATCGATACTGCCTGCCCGCGCTATCTCGTCCTACTCGTCTCACTCGTCGCCCAACCAGAAACGTGGGATCATATTCCGTGTGGCCCAAAAGCTTGGCATGGCCCGCTAGGAGCCTCAATTGCTTGGCAAATACCGATTCGTTGACTTTTTTTTCTCTTTGCTCGATTATACGATACGTTCTTTTTTACTATTTACTATCAATTTCACTATTACCCCACATCGGCAATATATATACAAATTACAAATATTCAACACATAAAACCACGGAAAATTACAACAGCAATGATGAGTACGAATGATGCAGAGGTGGCCAGCATAATTGCGAAACTAAAGAAACGAAAAAGAAACGATGAGGATACCGACATGAAGGACACCGGGGCCGAACTCACTGCCGAGGAAGAGCGGAGGAGGAGGAAAGAAGAGAAACGGGAGAAGAGAAAGCAGCGGCGATCAGGCGTTGGTACGGAAACGGAAGAGAAAGCGAAGGAGGATGTTGAGCAGACTCCCTCGAAAAAAGGGAAGAATGACGAGAAGTCAAAGTCAAAGAAGTCAAAGGCAGATACGACCACGGAGGACGTCGATAATGATAATAATGATAATATTAATACAATCACCACATCTATTACTACCGTCACTACCACGGAAGAGGTACCAGCAACCAACGACGAAGAGCCGAAACCGGAAAAGAAGGACAAGAAACACTCAAAAAAAGAGAAAAGGTCCAAAAAAGTATCCGGCGGGGATGAAGAAGACGCCTCTGGCATATCAAAACACAAGTCAATCCTCCAAAAGCTTGTTAAAGTCAAAACCAAGGCTACACTCACACCCGCCGCCCTCGAGGTTGAAGAAGAAGCGATAGAAGCAAAGGGCCTCGAACCTCTCCCTCAACCCGCGCCCACCAAAGAGCCCAAGCGCCTGTCTGTTCTCGCCTCTTCACTACCCCCATGGCTCGCCGCCCCGATTGTTGTCACGCCCGCAACTACAGTTCCCTTCAATGGCATGACTGGCATATCACCCAAGCTCCTTACACGGCTCGAGAGCTTAAACTTACCCAACGCATTCGCCGTGCAGTCCGCTGTCGTCCCGCTGCTCCTGGACCCCAAAGGCGGCGATGTCTGTATCTCCGCCGCCACGGGGTCCGGAAAAACCCTATCCTACATCCTCCCAATAGTCCAATCACTCTCCACCCGTGTTGTCACCCGCCTCCGAGCAGTGGTGGTAGTCCCAACCCGAGAACTCGTCTCCCAAGTCTACTCGACCGCCGTCTCCCTAACGTCCGGTACTGGCCTCAAGGTCGGGACCGGAATTGGGTCGAAGGCACTCGCGGCCGAGCAGGCCCTCCTGATTGATCCCGACACTGGCAGTAAGGTTGACATCCTCATCACCACCCCCGGACGCCTGGTAGAGCATATCAAAAATACTCCTGGGTTTTGTCTGAAGTGGGTCAAGTGGCTTGTCATTGATGAAGCAGATCGCCTACTCGCGCAGAGTTTCCAGGAGTGGGTTGACGTAGTCGTGCGCTCTATCGAGACCGCGGCGAAGGACCAGGACTGGGAGAACGGGTTGGAGGACGTGCTAGAAGACATGGGTATCAATGTCCAGGCGCTGCAGATTCAGGTGAGGAAGGTGGTTTTGAGCGCGACGATGACAAAGGATGCTGGTAAGCTTGCGGGGCTGAAGCTGAGAAGGCCGACGATGGTTGTTGTGGAGAAGCCTGTTGGCGCGGACGGCGCGGCGAAGAAGGATCAGGACGAGGACGATGAGGATATGCCCGAGGAGGTGTTCTCGGTCCCGATGGAGTTGAGGGAATACGCGATCCCGATCGTCAACAAGGAGTATAAGCCCCTCTACTTGATGTATCTCCTCCGCAACCGCAGTATAAAGAGGGGTACCATCGTGTTTGTAAAGAGCAACGAGGGCGCTGCACGGCTGGCGAAGCTCATTGATACCGTCGCCGAGAAGATCGGAATTGCGAAGGAGGGTGGGTGGGGTGTCGGTCTAGTCACTGGCGAGATGGAGAAGAAGCGGCGTGAGAAGGTCCTTCGCTCCTTCAAGAGAGACGAAGTTCAAATGTAAGCCTGCCCATCGGTCTACCCGCTGCCGTATTTATCGCGCATTAGCTAACAGTTTCTAATAGTCTCATCTGCTCCGACCTCATATCTCGTGGTCTGGATCTGCCCCATGTGGACAATGTCGTGAACTACGACATCCCATCCAGTACCCGCGCATACGTGCACCGGGTCGGCCGTACTGCGAGAGCCGGGAAAGAGGGTGATGCGTTCACGCTTGTTGAGGACAAGGAGGCGAGGTGGTTCTGGCGTCATCTGGCGAAGGAAATCAGGAGACGGGAGGAGGGCGTAGAGAGGATGACAGTGGCCCTGGAGGATGAGGGCATGGGGTGGAGAGGCGCCTATGAGGAGTGTCTGTATGGATAATCAGGCGTGTATTGATATTATGAAAGGGGGTGTATGTGCTAGTCTTTGTATCATCATGTACTTGATATTGTTTTATTTTTTTCCTCTTCGAGCTTTTACTATGCATTTTGTTCATAGCGTGTCACTCGACTGGTGTTTTTCTTTACCTTAGTTATGCCAATTGAATCTGTGATATAATTAACTCTACACTAGAGATGTCTCAGTACAAATTGTGCCTGGCAAACAAACCATAGCTAAGGTTGTCATGCGAGTGATGTTCTATGATGATAAATCAGGCTTGTCCCTGCCCATGAGACTTGTTTGTTGTATGGCAACAAAAGCAGCGACGCATAATTTGA
Source organism: Morchella sp. 2016-41 (assembly GCA_024713855.1). NCBI lineage: Eukaryota > Fungi > Ascomycota > Pezizomycetes > Pezizales > Morchellaceae > Morchella > Morchella sp. 2016-41. The sequence goes on from JAMGZD010000003.1 coordinate 559,030, forward strand.
TGTCGGCAGAGAGTTCTTCCGGGGCATGCAGATTCAGCCGCCGCCTTCATCCCATTTAAAAGCGCGTTGGTATCCGGAATTGCTAAACAGATATCACATTAGGAACCTCTGATCGACCCCCCCCCCCCAAATATTAAGCAGCCCCATGAAATTAGTTCTATAGCGGGACACTTGATGACTATGTAGCTAATCGATATCATCCCGTGACCTACTGATGGTTATATGGACTCAACCCACTCGGTGTCGGAAACCCCCCCCCCCCCCATGACGAGCTGCCTACCCGCTTGACCTGGTCCACGCTCACCCACACACAATTCTCAGTGGCCCGTGGGCATCATTAACCAAGCTAGGGGACCGAGTCCAGAAATGCTAGCTGACCAGCCAGGGGCACACTAACCCTCCATAGGCCTACCGTGACACAAATCTACCAACCTCGAGCTCTTGTACCTACAAGAAGAAATATCATGCTATATGTGTTTACAACGAAAAGACCTATAGGAAACATAAAACCCCAACACACCGTGGATTGCTCCGGCCCCGTCTCAAGGGGAAACCGGGGATGCCTATAGGAGCTATAGTTCCCAGCCAGTGTGGTCCGCGAGGGCTTTGGGGTGTTCCAGCGCTGCCTCGTCCTGCCATTGCCTGTTCTCCAAGTCCGGTGCTGTTGTTCTCGAGGTGCCTCGGGGAAGATAAGAACGGCCTGGTAGACATAGAGCAAAAAGTGATATTTCTTGAACCAAAGGTATGGATTCATCCAATTAGGTGCATGTATATATACCACAAGTGTGTATTATGCATGTAGTAAAGAATTGTCCTTAGAACTCGTGATGACAAGGATACTTGGGTATTGTCCTCGAGGTCCCTTGTCCTCTTGGACCACACCACTCCCAGCGAGTCAAAAATGTGCCAGGAGACCATTGGCAGGGGACTAGGGAAATGAGGTCATACTGCTGACGGGTAGGTGAGGAACGCATGGGAATTGGTAGCGAGTAGAGCTTGCTAAGACGTATGACGATTTGCTCGTAGATGAGATTAAAGACAATATTTGGGTAACTGCGATATCTATTTACGGCTTTGAAGGCCGGGGGTTTCGATCTTGTTTACCTCCCTATGATGACTATATAATCTAGTCATACGTATGTACTGTGGTTATAGTAAATCCGAGTCGGCCCCCACCAACCATGATGCCTCAATGGGTTTGGTGAACATCTTGAGCGATTTAGTCCATACCATACCGTGGATCGCACAGGGAGATACTGCCATGTCCATTACCAGTATTGCCCTCTTCTCCTCCTCTCGTCCTCTCCTCCTCTCCATGTCTCAGTCTCAGCCCTGCTTTCCCTCCAGCCAACCTTTACTCGGGGCCTCCACACGTCTCGGCCCCCGGTCGCCCCATGCGAGTGATCTCTCGTGCCCGAGACTGCCCATGCACACTCATAAACCCTAACCCACAGAACAAACCAACCAACAACGTCGAGAGTCAACTTGTATTACTTATTACCGACATCCCGTAGATGCATGTTTCAAGCAGAGGCCCAATCACTGCGAAACATCCCCGAGAGCTCGTATTTCCTCCTGCCGTCTAATCTGCTGTTGCATTCAAAGATGACTGACATCTCCGAAACATCCGAGACCCCTCTCGCTCGCTCCAAAGCCCCGCTGCTGCTGCTGCTGCTGACATCGCCGCACCAGGGAAACTGGAAACTCATATCCATAAATTGGGGCTAAAGTCACCATTCTACAGTCACTGCTATTCCGCATTCCCACTCGTGGGCTTATCGCAATCTCAGCTTCTCGTTCTAGTTCCCATTTCCGGTATCGAAATCTATACACCGGCGTTATGGCAGATACCCGTAAAACCGTCGCCATCATAGGTACGTGCCCGCATTCCAACACCCCAGGTATCAGGTCGTCGGTCTACAGATCCCGTGAGCTAATGTCTCTTTCTCTTCAGGCGCCGGCCCATCAGGCCTCAGCACCGCGCGCTCCATGCTGGCCAGCAACATCACGCCCACGCTGTTCGAAGCCAAACCCACCATCGGCGGGCTCTGGTCCTCCTCCAGCACGGCGGATATCCTTGCGCTCGACCCGGGACTGACATTAAACCACTCGCGGTACACATGCTCCTTCTCGGATCTTGCCTGGCCAGAGGCGGCGCCCATGTTCCCGCCTGTGACAGAGATGGGCGAGTACCTTCAGCGCTACCGCGAAAAGTACATCCCCGAGTCGGCGCTGAGGCTGTCCTGTCCCGTGACAAAGATAACAAAAGAGGACGACAGCAGCTGGAGAGTCGAGTGGAGGGACAAGGTAAAAGAGGAGGATGGGACGGAGAAATTCGACTTCCTGGCCATATGCTCCGGCTTCTTCTCTGCGCCCTATGTCCCGCCTATCCCCGGCCTTTCGAGCTTCAAAGGCGAGGTCATTCATTCTGCAGACTTTCCAAAGTTCGATACAAAGGGCAAGAAGAAGATTGTCGTCGTCGGCGGATCAATGACCGGTATTGAAGCCGCCGCGGATATTGCGCTGCACCTCTCCTCGCAAGAGGGGTCGAAGAAGCCAGAAATAGTGCATCTCTTCTCACGCCCGTTCTGGAATCTGGCAAAGTACTTTGCGATCCCGAATGAGGAAGATCCGACGGCGCCGCGCTTCCTTCCCCTGGATCTCCTGATGTATGACTTCAATTCGCGATTTGCGGCCGCGGAAGGACCGCCAAAGACGATGGAGGAGATTACCAGAGCCGTCAGCGAGAGGATGAAGGGGTATGTAGGGCACGACCAGGCGGGGCTGTCCCCCGAGCTACAGGTAACGGAGAAGTACATGGATCAGATGCCGTGGGTCGCTATCTCGGACTCGTACGGCAGCTTTGTGCGCGAGGGCGCCATCAAGACCGTCCTTGGGCGTGTGGCGGCCATGGACGGACACACAGTTAAGCTGGAACAGGGCGAGGACTACAGCGAGACAGAGATCACAGAGGCAGATACCGTAATACTGGCAACCGGCTACCACCCTGCCTCCTCTCTCATGAATATACTGCCCGAGGATATCTACACAGCCCTCACCTCCTCCCCGACGCCCATCCCCGAAGATCCCAACTTTGCACCTCTCCTCCTCTACAACCTCTGCCTCCACCCGGTCTTCCAGCAGACCGCCGGCTTCGTCGGAATGTACAAGGGCCCCTACTTCGGCATTATGGAACTACAAGGCCGTTGGCTCGCCGCTCTCTTCTCCGGGCAGATCTCCTGGCCCAGCACCGAGGACATGGCCACGGCCATCACCGACCTCGCCGCCGTGCGCACAAAGCGTACCGACAGCGCCGAAACCACTTTCCGCCCGCAATGGGCCGCTGGCGACTATCTCGGCGTCGTCAATGACATTCGCGAGCGCCTATCCATCCCCTCCGCACCCTCTGCAACCTCCTTCTTCCCCAACACCATGATCCCCGCGCACTTCGCCCCCGCCTCCAGCCACACCGAAGCCACCAAGGCACTCGCCGACCTGCAATCCCTCCTCCTCCCCCCCACACCCACCACAAAATTCACCGCCGCCGCCGTCTTCCGCGCCCTCCAAGGCCAATGGTCCCTCTCGCGCCGCATCACCTCCCAGAACACCATCTTCCCTAGTGGCGTTTTCACAGGCACCGCAGAATTCCGCCCGCGCGAAGCAACCTTCACCTCCCTCCTCCAGCACACCCCCACAGGCCCTACATGCACCACGACAAACATCACCCACATACCGCCGCAAAAGACCCCCGGCGGCGAGTGCGTCGAGTATCTCTACAGCGAGACGGGCACTTTCCTGACGGACACAGGTTTCACAATGACGGGTGTGCGCAGCTACATATACTGCTACCACCCCGCCGAGGACACCATCACCGTGTGGTTCGTCAAGACGGACGGCAGCAACGGCGTGGACTACTTCTTCCATGCGCTCGAGTTCCTGCCGCCAGGCGCTAGTACCGACACTACTACCACCAGTGCTGTGAGCGGGAGCAGTGGCAGCGAGGTCGACCAGCCCGGCGGCTGGAAGGCAAAGAGCGAGCATCTGTGTGTCAAGGACTGGTACTGGCCCAGTTACCGGTTCGTGTTTAAGCCCGGGACGCCGGACTTGGAGCGCTTCTGGATCAGGTATAGGGTGGAGGGGCCGAATAAGGATTATACGGCGGAGGCGAGGTATGAGAGGCCTTGATAGCGGGCAGTAAATGGGGGCTTTTCTGTATGGTAGAGTAGTTTATGGGGGGTTGGTTTACGGATGCCAATGATTGGTTGTCCAGTTTTTTCTATAGCGCTAAATTGCCGCTATCTGGTTTGGGGCGAAAGGTACTTTATATACCACGGCTTGAATGTAGACAAAACAAGGATAAAGAAAAGAGTTTAGCAAAATCCGAACACCGCTCTTCCCTAAGCTCGATCCCCGGGTCGTTATTAGTATCTTCCTCGTCTGTCCGGAATACCGCCCCCGGGAGTCCTGCCTGGTATTCCCTGTAAACTCATACTTAGTAATGCCATAGACCCACTACCAGTATACCAACATATTTTGCGTGGACAAGTTCACAATTAAGCCACTCAACAGACAAGCAGCCGCTATCAGACTAAACATCTAAGTAGTTAGCTCTCTATTCTCGGGCAGGGTCAGTCAGTTAGCGGGCGGGCGGGCGGGCAGTGGTAATAGAACTAAACATACAGGTGCACGCTGCGTGGCTGGTCTATGGTGCTGAATAATGGGTAGCGGGGACTTTGTTCGCCCCGCCTCGCCCCGGCCCTCTATTCTGGTTGTTATCTAAGTGGTAGTAAATTAGCTTGTATGTAGTAATGGTGGTTGAGTAGTAATATTGGTAGCAGTAGTAGTAGCAGTATAATAGTAGTACATGTATGTAGTAGAAGTCGAAGTGATTGTAATAGTGGTGGTGGTAAGTACATGTATGTGTGTAGTATACAATGTAACCGGTGCGGTAATGATAGTTTATTCATCTTTTCCCATCTATAGCTCTATAAATGTGCCTATTTTCTTTTTTACCGGCTTTGAAGAATGCATGCAAAGGGTATGTATATATAGACCGTCCTAGCATGAAAGAAAAAAATGAAAGAGAAAAAAAAGGAGAATTACGCGAATCGAACGACCTTCGTCCCCGCGGCCCCTGAAGCCGCCGAGTCATTACTATCCTCAGTCTCCTCCTCCTCCTCCGGAACCCAATCTCTACCTGGACTCCCCATGAACCCATGCTTTTTCCTTTTTGGCGGCCCCTCCGCACCCGGGGTCCTCTTCCTCTTCGGCGTGGACCCCCTCGGCGTCGACCTCCTCTCCCTCTTCACCCGCGCCACCGCCGGATCGCCCGGAAGCCCCTCAACCTGGTCATACACGCCGCCATGCTTGCCGTGCCCAAACAGCGGCTCGGGATCCTCCAGCATACATGCAGGACGCGTCTTCTCCCCCGCAACGATCGGCAGGAACTCCCAGTTCCTGATGATCTCGCACATAGCCTCGTCGTCGACCAGTGTCTTCGCATCGCCTCTCTCACGTTCCGACATCTCTCTCCGGCGCGCCAACACAGCCTCCTCAACGGTGCCCTGCAGGTACAGCGTCTCGACGTGAACCTCCCTCGTCTGCCCGATTCGGTGCGCACGCTTCACGGCCTGCCGCTCCACGTCGCCGCGCCATACCGGGTTGACAAAGTAGACGCGCGAGGCGGCGCATATGTTGAGGCCGTGGGCGGCCTGGCGTAGGTCCATGATGAGAACACGGTACTTATCAGAGTGCTGGAAGGTGCGGAGGTGGAGTGACTTGAGAGTGGGGCTGAGGCCGGTGGAGTAGGCAAGGGTTTCGATACCGAGAAGCTCGAGCGCCTGTGTGAGATACCAGGCGGTGTCCTGGTCTTCGTAGAAGACAAGGGTTTTCTCGGTGGTGTGGTGCTTGCGGATCTCCGTGACGAGGTATGTTAGCTTTTTGGAGGCCGTGCCGACAATGTGCGGTTTGGCAAGTGTGGGCATGGTGGAGAGGTCGGGGAAGCGCGGGCGGGTTGGCGGGGGGGTTTTGGGGGTGATGGGGGTGTTGTGGGGATCGGTGCCGGGCTGGGGGTTGTGTTTGCTATCGCGGGTGCTGTGGAAGGCCCGGCCGAGTGCTTTGAGCTTGAGCATTAGGGCGTCGTGTTCGAGCCAGCTATGGGCGTTGAGGGACTTTTGGAGATCCTGAATTTGGGCGCCGCCAATTTCGTGGAGGCCGTTCCTGGGGCTGGCGCCGGGGATGAGTCCCCATTGATGAGTGAGCTGATTGGGAAAGTCGGAGAGAAAGTATACTATTCACTTTTAATCAACTGATAAGATGTGGGTTTTGATACAGGATCTTACCCATCTCGTGGTAGGTGGTGATATTTCTCCATGTTGGATCGCTGAGAGCTGTTTCTCCAGCGGCGATGGACTTGTCGAGTAGTGTCTTGTCTTCGGGTGTGCATTTCTTGGTCTTTCGATACTTCCTACTAGTCTTGACATAGGATTCAATGTCCTCAGGGGAGTATCCGGACCAATAGAACCCAGCTCTCTTCAGAAGGTTATCAGTCAATTTCCTTAAGTTGGTCTTGTTGTCTTTATGGAACATATAGTCCTTATCTGACCTCTCACTGGTTACCGCATTGACTGCCAACGCTCCAATGAATAGGTTCATGGAAATCTTGTCAAAGTAACTGGGCTCCAACGCCACATCCTTCTGGTACAAGGGCGGAAGTTCCACAGAGAATGTTATATCCTTAGCCGTGTGGCGGATGAAGAACTTCTCGAGCATGGACTTCATCCGTATGGGATTCATGTACCGCTTCCACTGAGACAAAGTCCATGGCTCTTGCTTGAGGAAGTCGCACACCATCTTCCCAACCCTTTCTAGCTGTGCGGCTTCATTGATCTTGACCTCCTTCCTGTCCTCAAGGAGCTTATCCGTAAAGGCTTCCTGGTCCGCTACGCTGTCCATCGATGTCCCAGTCATAATACCGACAAGTTCGCTGGTTGGTGTTCCAGTCACAATCCACCGGCGCTCTACGGGAAGTTTATCGGCAACCAGGACACTGTTTGTCTTTGAACCTGATGCCATGGAATGACCTTCGTCGACAATAAGCCTCTTCCAGTGGATCGACATGAGCGGGGACCTATAAACATCCTCTTTTCTGAAGCAGGAACAGTTCGGGGTCCGCGTTGCCCCCATGTATGGGCACGTGCAAGCGAGCGGCTTCCCACCCGACTCCCTGCGGCCCTTTTGATCGAGCCCTTCCCGCGCCTCTTTATCGAACCTGCTTCTCGAGAAGATGACGACATCGTATTTCAGCAGCTCCTGAATAGTTGGGATCTGGTCCTTGGAATTCCCGCACATGAGAACCTTGAGAGAATCCTTTTCTAAATGCTTCTCTATCTCGCCCTGCCACTGTTCAACGAGGTTCTGGGGACACACAATAATAGTCCCTGACCCCAGGTAGATCTTCTCTTTGAGCGTGGGGTCAGCGTCGTAGCGGCTACTGCGGGACCGCACGGGTGGCTGTATCTCGTAGTAGCCATGGCTGTCCAGAATTGCCTTTTCGCAATTATCGGGCAGCTGGTCGGTGCCTGAGTATTGCTTCCATGGGATGGCATTGCGCCAGATGGATGCAATGCACATATCCATTAAGCTGCCCACAGCAGGGCGGACCTGTGGAGGTTGTTCATATTCTTCGGGGGTGAAGCTGATTTGGCTTTTTGTAGCAAGAATAAGGGCTAAACACACGAGCGTTTTACTGGATGACAGTTAGCAAGTTACTCAACGTTGAAATTTACTATTATTGGTACGCCACAAAACGGGAATGTTTGATTCCAATCGAGACGTTGACGCCGAGACCGCCAGTATACATTGGACGGGGGCTTTGGTTTCCGCAACGGTACGGAGTTTTGATGGACCCAGCAAAGTAGGAAGGGCCGACGGGCCACAGGGCCTTATAGAAATTCGTTCAAGATTTTGGTATCAAGATTACGTTTTCCCTACCTGAAGACCGCCGTGGTCATCAGAGCTCCATACCGTTACCCACACCACCCGGTCGCCCGTAGTCACCGACGGTCACTCGTAATCGCCCGAACCCCTGGACCACCAGGGTGGGTGTGGGCGTACAGCCAATTGGGGGTCAACGACGATTAGGGTTTGTCTAACCAAAATGGCTTGCGAGTTGTTACAGCCCTAATTTGTATTAACGCATTGGCTAAAATCCATCGTTTCGCCATTGACCGTCAATTGACTGTAGTGGGTCATGAGCAATGCGCTAGGAAGAGCTCTTGCGGATGCTGGCACGCCGGCCGCGACGAAGAGAGAGAATATATGAGGTCACGGTGCTGAGCTAGAAACGAGGGTAATACTGAAAGACAAACCGTACCCAGTGCCCATTTCCTCAGCCAGAATACCACCCTTCACATCCTCAAAATACCTTGGGTCCTGGAAGAGTTCTGTAGTCTCAAAGTCGTGGAAATAAACACCTCCATCGGGTCCATGTACATTTGTCAATCTTGGGTCCATTGTTTGCTCTGGTGCCAGCTCCTTTTGCATCATCATTGCTACAGTCTTCTTCTGATGCCTGTAAAGGGTGGTCCTTATCTCCGGCAAATCCCTGGTAAGGACGTCATGAATCAGCTCCTAACTCTAGTGTCAGTGTGGGCAATAGAAGCCAGATGAAAAGGATTACCTTTGTATTTTCATCCTTGATCCAGAAACTTTCCGGATCGGGTGTAGGCGACTTCAATTTGTTGAACATGTAGAATAGACTAGCAGTCTCCTCGATCTCTGGTACTTCTTGTCTTTCGCAGTCCGCACTTTGGCTCATTTTCCATTTCTGCTTTGAAACATCTGCCGCTGAAACCACGATTTTCAAACATTTCCGCAGGGTTGTGTCTTCCCGTTTGATATAAGTCCTGCCAACATCATCTGGGAGTACGTAGATCCTAAGCCTGGCACTTGATTGTGTGTTAGGAATCATGTGGTAGGTGCATCTCAACCACCCAGCTTCGACAAGTAGAATCATCTTTGCCTCTATCGAGTGTTTGGGGAATTTATAGGTCCGTCCGGGAGTTTCAAGCCAGAACCAGCCATCCGGCGCCTCCATGCCCACAGCGGCCCTGCGTGGCATGGGCATATCGATGGTCCCAACGCCACAGAAGTTATCGAGGTCATTAAGAAGCTCTATCGTTGCCAGGAATTGTTGGCTTGCAGTGCTTGCAGTGCGTTTGCGCTTGCGTGGTGTTGGTGAGGACTTGCTAGCATTGTTCTGCGCTTCCGGCGGGTTGTCAATACTTTGGCGGGTAAGGGCGCTTACAGGAAGGGATCTGTTGTAGCGGGGCGAAGCTATTGATATGGTAGTTGTTGGAGAAGACATCGTTCCTGTTGCAGCAACTGCTCGAGTGTTAGAATGTCTGTCGCGAGAACTGGTTCGCGTTGGAGTAAAGTACCTACTCTACGCGGATAATAAGTGTGAGGATCCACAATCCCTGCAAGAGTGGCGCTTAATTTCGCGGCTCGTCACCCTGCATCCTTATCGGATCTGCCGCCGAGGTGCTCGGTGTCGGTACAGTCGCTAACCTACATGTATGTACATGTAGTGACGGCGGATTCTGTCTGATGGTTGTGTTTGCAGTAATTTACACTTGGCGTCTCTGACCGCCAGCAGACAGGATCCGCCTTGACCCTGTGAGTGACTGTAGGTATGTCCAACATACATACATACATGTAGGTGCGTGTAAGATGTATGTACAGCCGCCGGAACGATCTATGGGAAAAACAGGGGGGTGAAATTGTATGGTGAAATGTCTGTGCATCATATAACTGTTTTTTCCATAGATCATTCCTATCGCTGTATGTACGAGTACTCCTATTTTCGTGACGTTTGTACTATTGCATACCATATAAATACGCGCCAAGTCTACAATTTAGTATGGTATGCAATAGCGGTTCCTTTTACAAACGTCAGGAAAATACGAGTACTGGTGAACAATAATCAGTACGTCGGCCTGGGACCCATCAGGGGTTGAGGTACCGCGATGTCTGGTAGCCCATTATCTAGCACTGTATAACTGAATTGCATTACATACCCTAAAACTTCTCGTTAAACCAAAACTCGTTCGTTATAGTAGGGTTAGTTTAGGGTTAGTTAGGCATTTGGTATAGTGGTGGGCGACTGTGGTGGGCGACTGTACGGCCTTTGGGGATAGTAGGGCATTCTAGGGTTATTGTTCATAGTTTACGACGAGAAGTATACGTGAATAAGGGGTTTTTGCTAATCTACAATCCGCAGAAAGGAAAAAGCACTACAAGAAAAAACAATGCAATAATTCCGGTCATTTCCCACAGAGACACCAACACCACTGACTACGATAAGGAATCACATATTAACCCAACAAAAGAACTTTTAATTGTATTTGAAATTGCCCAGCGCCCCTAGTTTCCTAAGATTTATTTTATTTTTATCTATTTCTTGTGGATGAGCTTCTGGTAGAAGTTGAGCTCCTCGCCCTCCAAGATGTATCCATCGACACGTCCACTCTGTCCCGGTCGGGATGAGACACAGGCGAGGAGACGACCAGCGGCGAACTGAGTCTCAAGGGGACCCTCGACCTTAGCGGTGGCCTGGCGAGCGGCAATCTTGCGCTGGACAGACTTAGACTTGGTCTTCTCCTCTTTGGCCTCCTCAGTGGCAGCGGCAGCGGCCTTGGCTCCACGTCTCTTTCCGAGAAGCTGGCCGTAGTGGGCCTCGTACCTGGTAAACGTTAGAATATGAAAAATACCCCCGAATAAGGTTGAAATTACCATTGACGGAAAGGAGCGGCATCGATCTGGACGATGGCAGACTTGGTCAACGTATTGGTACGAACCAACTCGTTGTTGGAGGGGTGGAAAGCGACAGCAATGACACGGGTCTTCTTGCTGATACTCTCAGAACCCCATGAGAAGTTTCCAGAGTCCAAACGAAGAGCACGGAACTTGCGGTTTCCTCCACGGGTGCGGACAATGTGGATACCTATACTTTGCCTTAGCATATATGTTCTCCGGGGGAGAACCCCACATCCTTTGACGGTGGATGTATAGCGCCCAGAGTTTCTTTATGAGAGAAAGCAATGGGGCCTCCTTCTATCTCGGCGCCCGGATAGGACTGCTAGAGTCTTATCGAGGCGACCAGAGATGTTGAACAGAAGGGTTTACCGTGGAAGTCATGGAGACTACTCACGCTTAGTGTTTCCGATACGGGTGTTGGCAGGCTGGCGACCGAGCTCGAAAGCACGCTTCTTGCGGTAGGTGGCACGCTTGGCACCGGTAGCGGAGCGCTTGTGGCGGGAGTCACGAGAAATACCCATTTTTGCTGGTGTTTAGGAAACTGTGATAGAGATTTAATGTCAGTCAGTAATCCACATAAAAGCTCAAAGACTATCTCCCGGGATATCGGCCGGAAAAGAGGAGTACAAGGAGATGCTAAGGCGCACCGAGGTCCTTGAATCTCTCGAATCTGGTAATTTTCAACATTCCCGTGATTCAATCGACCCAAGCACCCCACCAACAGCATCCCCCCATCAGATCTAATTCCATTCCAAACGCAAGGATAGTGACGAAGCAAAGAAAATCAGCGAAATACCTAATGGCGTGGTTTAGTCTGGAGTCGTGTCTTTGGGCGTTGGGCGTAGATTTGTCGAAGTTTTGAATGTTGTTGCTGTTGCCAAAATAGGGTCTACGGCTCATGATTGTGTGCGCTAGTGTCTTGCCAAGGCGTTGTGACTGCTATTTGGCTGAGTGAGATTCTATGACTCAACGTTTAGGTGAGGACGGTCAATCCACTTGTTAGAGCGGCGGGTACTTCAGTAGAAAAGACTCTAAATGAGGGATGCTGATTGGCTTAAATCTGAAACTTAATACCGTGCTAGGCATAAAATGGGCGCTACAGCGTCGAAATCTTCAAGGCTGATGGTACGTGTAGTAATACTAGCATACAATACCTACTACAGACAGATATACATGTAGAGTACATACATGTATGTTCCTGTTCCCTTTGATGGAATGTCATACATGCAAGAAACCCCGGTTGGACCGGGTCGGGAGCAAGAGTGTCGTACTTTTGCTCGACTGATCGTATTGTTAATCTCGAAGCTTATTATTAACATGTACGATTTCCTTCTAATCTGAAATAGAGGGCACTACTAAGATATAAAAGAATATAAGCCCTGGATGTATGTAGAACGGGGTCCCAGGAACACCTTGTCATCCGAACTACATGTAATACCGTCTCGCCTATTCCGACCTCTCCGACATAATGCTACCAAGAACCTCCCCTCATAATCGATTATACATATCTCCTACCATGAAATCTGCAGGGAGCTCATGCTATTGCATATCAAGGGGGTAGAGGCTACATTTAACTCAACTACTCCGCTTCCCTACTCGCCGGGATTCCCACTGGCCAAGAATTGGGGCAAACAGTGGCAGCCGGATCTGCAGTCAATAAATATTTGTATATGAAATCTCGCTCGGTAGGTATCTCAAATTATTTTATGAGCTACCAACTGTATGGCTATCTGGAGCTCAGGAAAACAGAGCTCCATCTCTTAGTAGCTACATTGGCCACTATTGTTCGCTGAAGCTTCTTAAAATATCAGATTTAGGTGCCGAAAAGGTTACCTTAATTAGTAGTTTGATTACTTCATACAGTTTTACTCGTTGTGATATAAAGAGATATAATACAGTTCTAGACTTCAAACGAAATATTCTAAACACTCCAGTCCGGCGGAATATCGGGTTATATATCCGCTTCTCACACCTGAGTATAATTATTAGAATCCGCTTCTGGGCCCCTTCCTATTTGGTATCAGCTGCTTCTTCGCCTTCTGGAGGTATAGCGCTCTTAGGCGCTCCCGCTTGGTTCTCCATTCCTGGATCCTCTGCCGAGCCTTCCTTAACCTTTCCGCTGAGGTCCCCCATATCCATTACAAGCTCATCTTTCATGAGCTCTTTCGTTACCTCCTCTTTGGCATCCATATTTCCCGCAACTATTTTCTCCAAGGCGTCTAGATTCACCTCGCCTGTCTCTCCTAGCACCTCCAATTTCCCCCCTGCATCTGCCGCGATACTAGCATCTATTTCCCACCCTTGAGGATGGCCTTCTTGCGATGTTACATACACCGTTGGGTACTCTTCCACTATCCGCCCCCTTAGACAGTCCTTTAGTGCAGCCAAAGCGTTTAGCTGTATCAGCGTAGGCTTGTTGGCGGGTGTCCCAACTTTGCGGAGGTAGAAACGCGTTTTGGCCATTTCTGGCTTTGGCTTTTTGCGGGATTCAGCATTGTTTGGGTGGAAAAATGCATGGAAGAGTATCATGGTTTCGGTAACTCTGCAAGAGACCTCCATTAGCATGAAGAAGCAAAGTAAAGGTGTGGCGGAAAGATTAGATACCGGTCGTCTAGGATCCTCCTGTTCCCCTCATCACACATAATCCACTCAACTGTCCAGCCCAGCACCCTCTGTTTCTTCGTCCTATCCCATCCACCTGTCAGCACCCAACACCTTGCAGAAATGGCGACATAGGCGCATACTTGACAACATCTGTCTTATTCTCTCTCGCCCTCTTTAGTCCTCTTGGAGCGTTCTTAAACACAACTCCACTCTTTTCTATAAAAGCCTGTCTATTTTGAAAATTCTGCAGTTTCTGTTTATTCACCTTCTCTTCTTCCTCCTCCTGCGCACCACCATCAGCGCGCAAAACAGCCTTCTCAACGCCAGTGAGGAAATTGAAGTCCCGGTTCAGCGCAGAGGGGGTCACAAGAGCGGAGCGTTTGATATATGCAGTCGGGTCACGGGTGCCGCTACATTGCTTGTATGTTTTATGGCGCTTTGAACATGTGAGGGAACAAGTGCGCGCGTCGCAGGCAGGGCATCGATATTTGGGCGGCGCGGCGTTGCAGAAGGGACAGAGCTCCGAGAGCAGAGTTGTATCTGTTGTAGGCGTGATTGGAGCCGGAGATGGTTGTGCGGTGGACATCGTATCGTGAAGGATTTTTTTTTGGTCAAGGGTTGGTAGGAATCGGGTTAAAGTAGGATGGCCGCTTATTTGCGGGAGCTTGATGAGAGAGCTGCGGCAGCAGCTGAAATCCCCATTCCTACATGATCCATTCCACTTCATGTCGTTAACCACTTTATATCTGGACATAATCGCCCTCTCTCTGATAATTTACTACTACATCTCTAATATCTACATTAAGCCCTTAGAAAGCATCAGTAGTGCCAGTGGTCGTGCAAATAAGCTTTACGGTGACAAGCAGCCCCAGCCCTCTCCATGGCTCCACCTTCACAGCATTCTACCTATGCAGAAGAATCACGCCACTACTAAAAGATTTGCTGGAACGGTACTCGGTGTGCCTACTTAGCGAGATCCCTATTGAACGAGACTCACATACAAATATTTCTTGGCTGCAGACTCGACGGCCAGTATTTCGGTCAGTAGGGACCTTGCTGAGCAGGAGAATGGAGTACCGCCAAAGCTCGAAAACTTTTGCTACAAACGGGCACTTCTGAGGCTGATCGATACCTTTCAGCCAATCGTCTTACAGATAATCCCTGGGCGGAGATAGACAATTTCTCGAGTTTTGGTGGTCTGTGTTCATCTAGTAAAAGGAAAAGGTAATAGAGCATAAGACACTAGTATAGAGGGGGAATTCTCATACAGCGGGGTGCATTAACATTGAGCAGAGTCCGAGCAGCGTAGCCTTCAGCACTGTCGTTTTCTGCTGCGTCACAGTCAATCACTCCAGCTGGTATTGCGGTGGTGAACGGCTAAGTTCAGCTATCTTGCGTCTTTTCTGCCATCGATGTCGACTTCGATTTTCAATAGGCAATAAAAGAACGGCTGGGTCCTGATTTTGTTTCCCCACTTTCTCTCCCCCTCGTAAAGTCCGTCGCTCCTCTGATCCGTTTATTCCTCCTTGCACAGCATATACAAATCATCAACCCCTTGGAACATTACACAAGACATCCCATCCACTCACAATCACGGCCACCCGCACGCCCGCCACACATCTACACACTCATACAAAATGACTCGTTTTAAAAAAAAACGTTTAGTCAATTCGTGACGCTAACATAAGAGAAAATTCCATGCAGCGATGGATGGATACGATGAGGTACCTAGGAGAATAACGGAAAAAAGAAAAAACGAGTGAAGAGAAGGAAAAAAAAAAAGACAATCAATACAGCCACCACATGAACTCCAAGGCATCAATCACATCCCACTTTTTGCCCAACAAAAAAATTGAAAAGAAAAAGAAAAGAAAGAAAAGAAACTTATCGATCCACAGGGAAAACTAAGCAGTCCCAACACCATCCTTGCACTCGCCTGTACTTGTAACGGCAGCTGATGAGTACTTGGCTGCAAAAAGCACACTTGGATCATCCTCGCCAGGCGCGTTATTTTTCTCAACAATCAGCCCCTTGAGCCACCTGTTTTCCAATTCGAGGCGGTTAATACGCTGCTCTAGGAGGGAGCACTTGTCGGTCATCTCCTTAGCAGCACGCTCGAGTGCCTGCTCCCGTTGCTTCTTCTTGACCCGAAACCTTGCTGATGCTGCCGTGTTGCGGCGACGCTTATCTTCGTCAGCCGCAAGTCGGGAGGCTTCCTCCAAGCTATCTGGCTCGCTCGAGGCTTTTCGCTTTGCCGGCCGGGGTGTGGGGGGTGTTGGGGAGGAGGCAGAGGAGTATGGGGTGTATGGGGTGCCGGCGTTGGAGGCGTTGGAGGCGGCAGAGTGGGGATTTGGCGGGGCGGCCACGGCGGCAGCGGGAGTGGGAATTGACAGGGGAATGGCGGATTGCATCTGCTGGTGCTGCAATGGTTCCACTACACCTCCGGTGGTGAGACCTTGAAAATCAAAGTTGTCAAAATCTGCTAAATTTGTCGGAACTGGAAATCAGCTTTCATGAACAATTTTGACTAATAGTTTCCCTGGATAAAACACAGCAGAAGGGTATTTCGCCTGGTTCCAATGAATTTCAATATCTATTGGCACTGTGCCGCTAGACATGACAAAGGTGGGGCGAAATGACAGCCTTCCGCGGGGTTTCTCGTGCAACAACAACAATAGCAACAACAACCCATCCTACGAACTTGACAAACTCTACATACCATAGAAGTCCATATCCACTGTCTTTAGTCCCATATCCTCTCCAACAGCTGTAGCCGCTGCAACATCCCCGTTCTCCTTTTTGGGATCAAGATCGAGGTCGTCACTGGGTTGACCCATGTCAAAGTCAAAGAACTTGGCCTCGGTGTACAGCGCAAGATCATTGGGGTCAAAGTCGTCAAAGGTGTTCTCGTCTCGCCGGACGACGTTTAGATAATCAAAAATATGGCGCCCGCCTGGAGTGTAGCTACACGGCATTGTTCGTCTCCTTTGTGGTCGTCTGCGTTCCAGGTCACTGAACTGTATTGTACTGGACAGGTAGATGGTTGACGGTGGGCTGACGTTGATTTGATCGAAGCTGGATAGAAAATGGGTGAGCGCTGAGTAATGAATGGTTGGAAGGGGAGACGTGTGCGCATCCAATTCTTGCAAGTGGGATCCCAGTGCAGAATACGTTCGGCTTAACTTACTGACCGCTGGGCGGAGATAAAAAAAAAAGCCGCGGATGAACTTCGGAGCGGCAGGCAGGCAGACACTAAAGCAGGCAAAGGGGGAAGAAGGCAGACAGTCCTAACAGCCCGAACAAATGAACCAACCAACTATGTACCTAATCAGCCAAAATAGTCTTTCTTTCTTTTTTGCTCTTTTAAGAATTATAGAAGTTCAAGACAGTGGAATCCTGCAAACCTAGGAAACTAGCTAATAAGAAGAAACAAAGAAATACGAACGTTAACCATGGGAGTTCCTCGATTTCTTTGTCTCTCCCTCTCAATACCCTGCGCCCCCCACAAAAACCGACTGACACAACACTGAACCACGTTCCACGGTAACGCGGAAGCGGGAATGGTCCGAATTGTGATGTGATGGATCAAATTGGGAATAGTGTGGGGTATGGCCATTGTATTTGTCAAGTCAAGCCATACCTGCCCCTCCACACCATCCCTGCCTCGCTCTTTCTTGCCGTCCTGCATAAGAATCTCCACGATGAGATGGGTTGGTTTCTAGGGTTTGTAAACTCGGCCATCGAGTGGTACCGTTGTACCAAAGTACAAAGTAATCTATAAAATCAATCGGTATTGAAAATAGAGTACGTACAGGAACGTAATTTATCCGTATGCCGATTTCATCCGGGTAACAAAGGCAGAATAACCACAGATCTAGTAAAGAAACCCACGAACCCGGGAGGTTTTCCCGAAAACCAAATTATAAATCAACTGGAGGGTCAATGATCAGGTTATCGTTCGATAAGCTCCGCAGATCAGAAAATGATGCTGGGTGGTGATGGTACCTATGTACCGATATAGATTGTAGAGGGTGATCGCTACATACCAGGCTTTTTCTGGGTACATGCCTGCTTGTGCGATATCGCTACCACCGTAGCAGAGCTTGTTTAAAATGTGCATTCACATGATGTTGCGATTTTGGGCTTTCGGTTCCATTATTTTCATACCCTCAGCTCCCCATTGGTCGGAGTGATTCTGCGACGGAAATACAGTCAGCCTGAAACCTTGTTTCTGTCAGTATGATGGAGTGTAGCTTAGATACCAGGTCGGCAGTCACCGGATTGAAATCTTGGGATGAAGACGGTGCATAGCGAATCGAAGGGATTCAAGTTATCGGAAAGTACTCTTAAAGAGCTGTGGTAAGTGATCTAGTAGCCAATAAAGCTCACGTTTTTGCAGTGTTCAGATCAATTACTTTTTTGGATGAGCGGCTTCAACCCGGCAGCGCGAGTATGTCTTTAGTGACTGCGGTTGTCTCCCAGCGACACTAACATTACTCTAGCTTCTAAGTTGACACTTCCCCTCCATAGGGATATTAAATACGCAAGCTGCAAGAACAGGACGACAACTACTATGGTGTTCTGTTCTCTAATTGAATTTGGTATCCTTTGGGTATTTCACAGCCTGACGCCAATTAATTGTCAGAATTGGCGGTCAGTAAATATCTATTGAGAAAGACAGAGAAGTTTACATGCACCACACGAACTATCACCGACAGTGTAGGTACAATACCTATTGCGTACGTAAGCGTAAGTGCCCCCACCTTACGAGTGATCACTAATGATTCTCAGTGTGCAACGACTCAATCAGCTAATTGTTTTTTTTTGCTGGAGTTTCATCTAACTGGCCACGACCCCTTATCCTTATCAACACCAATCCTCTGATCAACACAATATCATAGTTGACCTGTCAATAATTACACTCACCGCCCGATCCGCATAGTTCCGTCCTCAAGTGTCCCACGTACTCTGCAGACTCGGCGACCAGTTTTTGCGGGGTGAAGGGCCCAAACTCTTGGTCAGTAGGGGCTCACCTATACTACTCCTTTTGTCCGGACTGGACCGCTATTGCATACACAAAAATCTACACAAAATGCCGTCCGGAAACGTCATGCAAATAGGGCTTTTTATTCAGGGCCTAACAAGACCACACATCGATAACTCGGTTCTCTCTCTGACCCCACACCTGAAGAGCCATGAGAAATTTCGAAGTTGTACAGGATCAGAGCCAACAACTGCATGGTACATATTTCAAGATGTTGGCAGCACATGCAGACCAGCCCTGTCAGAAAACGTTCCACGATCACGAGTTTCCCTTCTCCAGCTGCACAATTAGTCGATCTTGCCACAAAAAATAACTGAAACAGACTCAACTGTGGGGTATGGTATCAAAAGAGCCACAAGAGAGCTGGAACGTTTTGCCGTCACGACATAAGTAAGCCCAGTAGAGTACACGTCCATGACACAGGAAGCCTTTTTGAAGGGCTGCGCCACCTAGATATCGCTGGAGCTTTACCTTTGCAAATGATGACTACTCAGCGTTTTTAAGCACAGCTAGGTTTGGAGCCTCCTCATGCAGGATTTGGTGGGAATGCACATCCAGTTGTGTTTAAAAACGCTATGAAATTACGAGTACTCGTAGTTTTTGGGCGTTTCCGGACGCAACTGCTATTGCATACACAGAAAAACCCCGCCAAGGCTATCTTTTGTATGGCATGCAATAGCAGTTGCGTCCGGAAACGCCAAAAAAAGCTACGAGTAGACTTCAAGGTGATCTATCGATCACTCGTATAGTTCAGCCGATTGATCTGCTCAGGGGCCCAAAATAAACCGCCTAGTCACAAGTTTCAAAAACAACATGTTAGGGGCGAGAAAGAGGACTCCCAATCTCAGATAGTACTGCTAGAACATGTGTTCCTGAAAGGAAAATGACAATAAGGGGATAGCCGTTTCTTTTATCACTTAGAATTCTTCACTAATCCCTTTTAACTCCCTCTGAATACTTTAAAGGAAGGGTTCTCGTAAGGATGGCCACAAGGGCAAGGGTTTACTTTTACTTGCTTATTAAACTATAAATAGGTGGCAATGTTTGATGCTCGTAATTTCACAGCATTTGTGAACATGACCACTATTAAATACACTCCATGACAACCTTTTTTGTATGGCATGCAATAGTGGTCGTGTTCACAAACGCTGTGAAATTACGAGTACTCCCATTTCATAGCGTTTTAACACAATCGCTATTGCATGTTACTCTATACAAAAACCCGCCAAGCTACATTCCTATTCCTATATGGTATTGCAATAGCGGTTATGTTCGAAGGCGTTGTGAAATGAAGAGTACTCTTAATTTTATGACTTTTTCAATAGGCGGATCCTGTCTGATGGCGGTCAGGGATATTTAAGGCCAATAGCAGAGGCGCCAAGTATAAGTTACTGCAATCGCAACCATCAGAGCGACTGTACCATTCAACCAGTTTCTATTCGGTTACGCATTGATCTTATCATGATTACTCGCAATTCAGCCTGTGACGCAAGCCCCTATCGGGGAAGGCCGAAAGTAAGTACTACACTGGTAGGGGCAACCACGGCCACTGTCAACAGACTTACCCCTACACCCGTAGTAGATACAGAGACTTTGTCTCTGGGCTTTTTTTCAACAATACTACATGTAGTTACCGTCGCACAACTCGGCTAAAAATGATCCCAATCTGTTGAAACTCTCCCAACTGGGAAGTTGAGATACGTACGTAAAACATGCCCGCTGTATCCGCAAGCAAATTATCCCAAAGTCACAAGAGGCAAGTGTATAAGCATTTACCACCTCGCCGGAATATCAAGCTTTACACCACATGCCATAACAAACAAATATAAACGTACGGATAATGGCCCAGATGAATAACCGGTAACTCAGGCAGGTTCTTATATATATGTGACCGAGTGACACATGGTGATTCGTATATGACTATTATTACGTGCGTGCATACATGTAGTCAAGAGTGATCGCCGGGGGGGACTCCAGGTTGGCAGTCTGATATAAGGTGATATAGGCGGTGTTCGCGATTCATTAGATGACAGCCAAGCCTAACGCCGATATTAACGCAACGCTCTACCACCGAAGTTAATGCATCAAGGACGACATCAAGTCGACAGTATGTGGTAACTCGTCGTTTGTAAGGCATCGATAATATAATGTCGTTGGGAAATGCAGTAAATTAACTCGTCGGGAAATGAATCAGAAATGAATCAGAAATGAATCAGGAAATGAATCAGGAAATGAATCGGGAAAGGGATCCTGGGCCAAAACTAGTAGGCCAAAAATTTATTTTTCGGAAAAAAGGACTCGAGTTGGGGGTTGAACTCAGGTCATGAAGGGTTCTAACCACCTCTAAGTTTTGGTTTTTTTTGTTATGTATGGATAACATATTATTAAGTCTTGAAAATCTATAATTTTGTTTATTTTGACATCGGAAAGTCATCACAAAGTCGTCAGAAAAGGCATCCCCTAAAAGCATCCCCGAAAGGCGTCCCGGAAGGGCATCAAAAAAGGCACCACTTGATGTGTTTCCAACAACGCTTTCCCTAAACATTACTGTGGTAGGATGTATTTCCTGATGCATTACTCCCGTGGTAGAGATCGTAACTCCGCAGAACCACAGCAGTATACGTACTAAATTGTAAAGAAGAGACTACAAACCAAAGGATTTAAGGACTGGAACGACAAAACAATAAACACCATTTAGCCCTGTGATCATTTATTCACTGCCGTGAGCTAGGTAAAGACCCTATGGAAGCGACCATATAACGCTTGATATGATGAAAGTTGAGCCTAAGTAAGGTATAGTAATCAACCATGCAGCGTCCTATGTTATACTCTGCGCAGTTATCTTGCTGTTGAGAGAGGGAGATACGGGTTATAACCGCCCCGTTAGCTGTATCTCCCTAGATCTGAGAGCATATAGATAGATTTCTTGTGGGTTAACATGAGTGATTTAGACGACAAAATGTCCCTATAACTGTGGCTCATCAACCCCTCCAAAGATACATAACGCATAGCATCAGTAAACGAAGTTGCTTGAGGCTAAGTCAAAGATTCTACAAGATTTGGACCCTAAAGTCTCTTTCAGGACGATGGATAACGTTTCTCACAGTACCAGTGCGGTCCATGGTCGTGCTTCTCCACCGCGGGGAGTATTCCTCAGGCCGGGCAGTCCGAGGCAGTACATACACTCTTCGAGGAAGGAAAAGCTTGATACACCCATGCACTACACTATGCTACAGGGCGCCTCAAGGATTACACTACAGCTTCGTTCGTTTGAATGAGTCCACTGTTGTTAGTCGAACTCTTCTTAAAGGGGGAAAAAAAGAAAGGGGGGGGGGGCGGAGTTTATAGGACCACATTCTTTATGATTATACTAGGGGTTATTTTGTGTTCTCACCCGAGGTCTGAATACCTATGTTTGTATTTGTATATTAGATATTGGACCTGGAAAACGAGATGAGACCTTAATTATGAAAGCAGAGCTCTCTAAAGTTCTTACCTAGACCGGATGCCAAAAAACTCTACAATAACGAACGGGGCTGGCCGGGCTGAGACTATAGAGTATCTTTTGCTTGTTAAATGGGCGTTGAGCCTCAATTACGGCCGCCGAAAGATTATAGATTTCCTTTACCTTGACCAGTGGCGAACTAATGTAATTTCCTTTGGTTATTATCTGTCTATATGTCTATTTAAATTAACAAGAGATAATTCCTGATATCATAACGTACTACGATGATCAAGGGGTCCATAATAGTCTAATAATGAGATGCCACAGCAGGGTTTGGGAGCAGGCAATAGCGTTTGCCAACGATCTTCCCAGGGGAAGAAACGAAGAGTAAGAAGAGGAAAAAAGAGAAATGAGACTGGATAGCCATGATCATATGAGGCCGACTAAGAGATGCCGAAGAGGAGGCACAAATTGACAGGAGACACTTTCATTATGTTAAATACTGTTTCATTTCTGTTTCTTATTGTTTTGCATCTTGTGGGGTCCGGCCGGAGGTTCAGGGTTGCTTTGTGATATTTCCATAGACGGAAGTCTATAAAAAAACACTCTTCCTCTGTAGTTAGGTACCGAGTGACAATGTGTGACGAATATAAAATCACATGTTTCTTTTTTTTTCTCTTTCCTCTCGGTGAAGTAACGGTAAGTTGTGGGGCTTAGGGGCGTAATTCTTTAGAAATAGATCTCTCTTGGTCTGTCAATCCTATTACGAGAGTGTCAAGTTTGTACCTTCGTCTGGGGGTTAATATATAGCGCCCGAAATTTGGCAGGATTATAATTAAAGTTGCGTCGGTCATAGATACATGTGGATATGTACAGTATGAAAAAACGGGGTGGAATCACTACAATAGGACTACGGCGCATAATGACGAATACCGAATTAAACCGGCATTGTAGGAAGAATACTGTACCAATACCGTATTCTTACCACATTACTAGCGCATTGACGAGAATACCGTAGTGATCCCACCACTCTTTTTGGTACTGTACTGAACAGTGAATGTGGGGGCGGACATTCAGTGTATCAACTGCGCAACATGTATACTAATTTACAAATGAGTGTAATGAGTGAGAAGTTAAAAATTATTGTTCATGTTGCGATTACAGGCCAGAGATCTGGTCGGCGTCGCACTTAACCTACGCGGGGGGGGCAAGAAGCTCCAGAAAAGTGGATAAGTCCTGCTGAGGTGTATATTTTTCACAGCATTGATCTCCGATATTTGCATATACAACAAAGCATACTCCCACCCCCGAAACAAATCCATAACCTACAAATGGTCATGGAGACTCAATCCGCTCAGTGTTTCTCCATGAGGAGGTGTCTACTCCTAGGCTTTTCAGTGGCCCGGAAATAATGCTCAAGGGGGTGAGGGTAAGACGAGCTAGGGACACCTAACCTTACAATGCATGACAATCTACATCATGGCCCACCAGCCTCTTGTTATTTGATAAGATAGCAGGATCCGTTGATCAAGCCATACTCTTAATGCTAACTTTGGGTATGCTGATAGGATATGGCTGGGAATTGGTGTGTCAATTTCGGGAAAATGGAATTTTCCTTACTAATTACAAAGTTAGCATACTAGTACCTGATATATCCCAAGCCATAAGAGATAAGATACACCATATCTAAGAGCACCAAAGGTGCACGCTTATATAATTAGGACATGATTGTTGAAACTTGCACCACTTGTGGCTGTACAAGTTATAGTACCGGAAAGGGGTACCGTATTCCAGTCCATACGCTAGCGATGCTGTGATAATACGGTATTGATACGGTATACATCGATATGGTATTCTACTTACCAAGCTGGTTTAAACCAATATTCTTGACAATACCGTAGCCCCACGGTAGCAATTTTACCCGTATTTCCGATAATGTAGGCATCTATAGTTTTTGTTATGAAATCCAGCATCTCCAAACCTGATAGCGCACTTAGGAGACGTTGTAAGTGTCTGTGCAATGAGTTTTCTAATCATATGTTATCACTCGAACGCGAACGTATTCTGAGTCACACAAGACATCATGAAGCTCGAACTTGATGTCTTAAGTCTTAAGCTTCAAGAGGAAGACCAGAATGGCAGAACAATTTTTATGCCTCATGGCCCTTAAAATCGTAACTAAATAATGCTAGCGCTCACGGGAAAGCTCCTACCTACTTGAAGATTCTCATGCGCTACGAGCCATAACCAACAGCTCCTAAGTAAACATGTTCGGTCTGGCTATTCCATAAGTCTGTACTCCCGTGGATGAAAGGGACAAAGTCTAATCCCTCCAGAGACCCTAGTACAACAATATGGATCCTCAGTCTGTAACATGTACTCTACTTCATGCAAAGAGTACCTACAAAAACCTTGTAAATACACGTAGACACAAGATGCAGGTATGTATCTACCCAAAGGTATCTCGGGCTCCAAAGATCCGATGAGTCGCCATCTCCCAGCTTGGGTTGTACATACATGCTTGTACCCATAGTTTTTTTACGTTTCCGAACTGGACTAGGTCTGCATATGGGCGTAAATGGTGCTTGGCAATTAGATATTGGTGGTATGCAGACCCAGCTCAGTTCGGAAACGTTAGAAAGCTACGAGTATGGTTAGCTTAATTAATTTATACATCAGCCAATGATTAATAGAGTCAAGGAAAATCCCAGAAGCGACAGAGCCTACCATTGCACTCATGTACTGCATCATGCACAATGCATTATTTCC
Source organism: Morchella sp. 2016-41 (assembly GCA_024713855.1). Classification (NCBI taxonomy): domain Eukaryota; kingdom Fungi; phylum Ascomycota; class Pezizomycetes; order Pezizales; family Morchellaceae; genus Morchella; species Morchella sp. 2016-41. The sequence continues at coordinate 583,710 of JAMGZD010000003.1, forward strand.
CTGAACCCCAACTAGGAAGTACAATACGGAAGTGTACATACAGTACAATAGCAGTTCAGCAAGCGCCGACTTCCTCACCCCCAGTTCTAGTGCCACGTACAACGGGACAGGGCTGCCGGTGCCCACCAGTCCGTTTCAGTTCGGAGAAAGAGCAGCAACGAAGCGGTAAGTACGGAGTCCCTCAATGAGACATGGCGGGTATGTAAAGCCCAGATAGCCGAGCCCATAAAACGGCGAAGTCTATTGGACTGCGGCCTCGTATTTGCTTTTTCGGGATGTTATTCAGTCTCTGGATGAATGACACGACGTAGCTTGGTGAGTGGGATTGAATGACTGCCTAAGAATAAGGCAAGCATTTCATGGGTTTGCATCACCATGGTCCGGTTATGACTAAAGGAAACACAAACAATTGTGGGTATAGAGATTAGGGGAGACGGGTCCAGAGAGCGTCATATTAGTGCTCGCGTGCCTTCTTGTTTGTAAGAGGTTGATCGATAAGGATAGAGCTGAGAACCAAGTTTATTCTGAAAAGATTACTGCCATGCAGCCCATGCCTGGCCAACAGGGGCCTATGAAGCTGAGAAACCATTCTCTTCTGTTCATCCCAATCATGTCAGACAAGACCACTCATCACTCGTTGTTACTAACAAAGTCATGTTTACAATTTGTTACCGTGTTGAAGGCCTTTATATTTCTTCTCACTACTCACACAAACTCAACACTAGTGAAACATGCTTTCCATCCGCCTACACACCTGGTTCCCATTTTCCACCAAGTTGAATCGAACGCCCGAAAATGCATAGAACCATGGTTATGGATTCCGCCCCGAAATGTATAAGAAAGCCAAAGCCTGTGTTTGTTGAACAATAGGCAGCAAATAAGTGTCACATAAATGAGCACTTTTGATAGGTTATACACCTAAATAGCCAAAACAAAAATATAAACCCAAACAAATGAAACGACTCCCCATCTTTTCTCCCCAGTCATGTATGTACTGGGTTTCTTTCTAATGGGTGGTGTTAAATAACCCAAGAAACCCTTGAAAAGTGTGAAAATCGCAAGCTTCTAATAAAGCACTCTGGTCATTATTTTGGCTGAGAAAGGAGTTAGCTTTGCACACAAATTAGACTACTGGAATATAAGATACTTACAGCTCAAGCTCTCCAAGCTCTCGTACAAGCTCTTGATATCACCAGCGTTTACATCGCTGATATCAGCCATCAAGTAAGCAACATCGCCACGACTGTCGGACATCTGTTTATCCACGTTGTGATCCCCGAGAATTGAATTGACTTGTCGCAAAACACCGGGCCTGTTGCTATGGATGAAGATAACACGGACATGATTCTCCTCGGCCAGAGTGAGCCCACGCAGGCTAACTTCAGGCATGTTTACAGCTCCTGAAGAACATCATTAGAGCGGAGCACATAAAATGAAAAGGTAGAACAGGATGCTTACCAATTGTGCTTCCATCATTGATATAGCGGACCAATGCCTCACCAACCTCAACACCAATCGCGCTCTGGGCCTCCTCGGTTGAACCACCGATATGGGGAGAAAGAATAAGATTCTTGAGTGACCTCAAATCGTCACCCCAAGAGTTAAGGCTCGAGTTGAAGTAGTCTCCGTTTGCTGCTGGCTCTGAAGGGTAGACATCAAGAGCGGCACCGGCGATGTGTCCAGAACGCATAGCCTCGCTACAGGAATTCTTAGTAAATTATTATCCAAGTATCGTAGTGAAGGAAGGCTTACATCAGTGCGGGAATGTCAACAACGCTACCACGGCTAGCATTGATCAGGTAGCTTCCATTCTTCATGTATGATAGCTGTTCGGCGCCGATCAAGTTCTTTGTTTCCGGAAGCTCCGGGACATGGAGGGTGACAAAATCGGCCTGGTTGAGAAGGTCTTTAAGAGTAGGGACTTGCTTGGCTGATCCGAGAGCCATGAGAGGGACAACATCATAGTAGATGACCTTCATTCCCATAGCCTCGCTCAAAACTGAGAGCTGAGATCCAATGTGGCCGTACCCGATTATACCTTTAGCAAGTCAGTTTCGCGCACATACCAGTATGAATTGTGCAAGAGTTCTTAAAGTATAACCTACCGACAGTTTTTCCACGAATCTCCCAGCACCTATTGCTGACCTTGTTCCAGGTACCTTGGTGCATCTCATTAGAACGGTCTCCGAGCTGTCTAGCCAAAACAATAATTTCGGCGATGACGAGCTCGGCGACACTTCTGGAGTTACTAAAGGGAGAGTTGAAAACAGTAATTCCATGCTTTGCAGCAAATTCAAGATCAACCTGGTTGGTCCCGATGCAGAAGCATCCAATGACAAGAAGGTTCTTTGCCTCACGCAAGACCTTCTCCGAGAGTTTAGTTTTTGAACGGATACCAATTACGTGAACATCACTACGACAGGTTAGCGACAGGGTCTATGTTATTCCGGTTATCGATAGGGTTGCAGGGTGACACAAGAAACGACCAGGGTCATGACGAAATCCAAGGACAAAGCAGAAAAAAAAATTTATGGGTGGGGGAGAGAACAATGACTAACCGGATCTTTTCAATGAGGTCGTCCTCAGGCAGTGAAGCCTTGTGGAACTCGACCTGGTAACCTTGAGATTCAAGAATTTCCCTAGCAGCAACATTGACGTTCTCCAGGAGGAGAATCTTGATGTCTTGGGTGTTGAAAGGTTTCAATTGCTTTGCTGAGGGGCGGGAGGTCATACGGGACATGTATGATCCAGAAGGAGAGTGGAAAGTTGAATTTGGGGACGCTGAGAGACTCAGGGCGTTGGAAAGGGTGTAATGCAGGCCATTGACCTCAATTTCCCGAGCGCCAGACATCTTTGCGTTTGATTCGTTTCTTTCGGTACTGCTAAAGGAACGGATAGGTATGCTCTTCTGGTTGATGTGTGGTTGGAGGTCGAAGGGTTTCAGTTGATTGTGGTCGTTTTCTTCTGGAGGAGTGGGAGGAAGTTGTCTAATGACTGAAGAGTCATACTTGGAGCCGTTGCCGCTTGAAAACCCTGTCGATGCCGGGGGACTACTATACTTTTCTTTTACATCGACAGAACGAAACCCCTGAAACAATGACCTGATTCTGCCCGACATTGATGGTGCTGGCTGTATTGCTTCTTTTCTGGCTGATTTGTCTTCTTTGATATTCACTGAAGACAGGTATGCACTAATCTTATAGGTATGATATGATATAGAAAGTATAAGTTGACTCGATAAATTATGAGGACTCAAGGCAGGAATTGGCCTTCTTTATATCTACTTTTGAAAGAAAACATCTAAGGGGAACACCAATGTATTAACATCGAGAAATCGGATGGATCAAGCTCGCTCGATTTAAAAAGTTAACTTCCAGGCACAGGTGAAATCCAGGTGATGGGTGATGCTGTGAAGCAGGGTTTTTATGAAATGCACGCTTCCCCCACGAAGAAAAATACATTACGGCTGCGTGTTACCGGATCCCGGAGTGGCGAGTGGACTCTCCATCACCGGAGCTCAGTACTTTTCAAACAGCGTCTGATTACTTAGCATGAAAGGCATGAAAGCTAACTATATTTCTCCATGGCCGAATTTTGAGTGGAGAGTCCTGGTAGAAACCTTCTACACTAAATTACACTTATTATTTATATTGCGATACTTGGTATCCAAAAAATAAAGCACCAGGCACAGGGAGCACAAAGTAGGTACTGGAGATTTTTGAGTTCTATAGGTAATTATTCTAGAAATGGGTCCTCGAAGCTGGTGTCCGATTCAGTTATCAGTACATGTATGTACCTACAGCCTGGAACATGGGTGCCTCAAAAAGAGGGGTTTTCGGACCATGTGTCTCAATGCTTGAGATGCGCCAACCCTCTAGGACAGTCTTTACAGAATTGTATCTTTGATAGATTGAGACAAAGCTCGTAGTACACAAGCTATAATATCGATGCATGGGGTCTCTTTTGGCATCTACAGATGCTGTACCCCAGACCCAGGTTTGAAATTCTACCGGTGCTAGTTATATCTGGGTAGTTGGGCCATTGAAAGATTTTGATTTGTCCGTTTAGTTACGATTTGTAAGATCTGGTATGCGGGCGAATTTTGAACCCAAGTTCCGGATGCCCATTATGTACTTTACCATAGTACCAAGATTTGAGTATGTACCGCAAAATATCGAGTTAATTGGGGATTGCCAAGGCCACTTGCAGTTTAGATCCTGCGAGATTTTGCGGTACAGTCACTCACGGGGTGAAGGCGGATCCTGTCCTGTCTGATGGCGGTCAGGGATTTGAGGCCAATAGCAGAGTTAAGTCTGGGACGCCAAGAATAAATTACTACGGGCACAACCATCAGACAGGATCAGCCGTCACTAGGTGAGCGACTGTACCTACATTCACTTTTCCCCAACCGCAGATAAAAGTGGGCGCCATGTTTTTGGTTTCCTTGCCTGAGCTACTATTCTGCCCAATTGACGCACGAACTGTGTCCTTTGGACTAATTCGGTGTATTGCATCTGTCCATACCCGTTTTATGTAGGTAATATATATGACTTTTATTAGTCAACTACTCTTCAGATCCGGTCTATTGAGGCTTTTATCTTAGCTGAGTTGAGATGATCTTTTGCAACAAGTGGAGTGCTCATTGCATACGAAGGATATGCCGTCCCTGCTGGCTGCCGTTATTACCAAGTATTTATGACGGCGCTTGGTGGCCGAGAAGATTTGCTGCGGCGAGCACCGAGAATTGCCCACTGCGCTCTACCGGGTACCTGGAGAGTTATATAATCTGCGGATTCTAGACTCAAGGAATACGTGATCAGATAAGGAAATGGCGACATTAGAGATTAGATCGTGTCAGTTAGTATGGAAAGTACCAAGGCTACATAGTAAAACAGCAAGCAAACGAGATGCATTGAACGTAAGCGGTTAGTGCTCCCGCCACTTTATCTGCCATGTCTCAAATATTAGTTTCCGCACGAAAGGGGGGTTTTGCCAGATAATCGAATTGTCGTACTGAGTTTCTGATGGTACATTAGTCAATTACATGTAATGAGCTAGGCACCGATCTGTAAGACATAAAAAACCTGTTAAAGCCACGAGTGATAGTGTATGATGACCACTAGGCATTAGGTCCTTGATCTAGACGCGCTCACGGGGGTATGGCGGCCATGGGATACGGGGATTTCTCTATTGCAACGCTAGAGAGTGCTAAAACCAAGTTTCCATTGGATATAATTCAAGACGATGAATTGTTCCAGTTTCGTGCGATATTCCGAACTTGCTTATTCCTGTAAATTTAGTTTTCCGGTGGATTGAAACAAACCAAAACCGTCACATAGATCCGTGGTCGTCATACTCCCGCGAGCTCGTCTACACTACTTGAAGGAAGTGAAAACAGAAGGCGCTTCATCGATCTCATATGACCAAACGAGTGATAATTCATGCATACTGATGTAAACTCCAGCCCGAAATCGGAACATAAGAACAAATCGCCTCCTGTTCTCAACCTTAATGGGCATGTATTTTTATATAATTGCAGGCTTACATACGTATACATGTAATCTACAAATTGAATATTACACCCACTCAAACCAACTAATTCTCAATTGAATCTTTCTCCTCCAACCGTCTTCTGATATCGGTACTACTCATCTTCACGCCTTCTGCATCAGTATCAATAAGATCTACACAGAAAACATCTAGCGCCTTGAATCCAGCCTCAAGCCTTTTAATGTTTACAGCCTCCCCTCCCTGAGAACTCTCAGCGGATACTACAAGCGCAGAGATGTCCTTGTTAGTCGTGGTAGGTCCATAAGGATCGTCAATCTCGACTGTCTCTACAACAAGGGCACCAGCAAATAGTGTAGTGAAAGCGCGAAGTGCATTCTCTGGTTCGAGTGTCATCAAAGAGGTAGTATTCGACTTTATTTCGTCAGGAGAGGCAAAATCGAGGATCCCACGAAGGAACTGAAGAGTCTGATGGGTTCGTGTGGACCATGGGGTAAGATATTTGCTGTGTTTCTTATTTTTGAGCATATTAGCTCCAGTTATACCGATTATTAGACGCGGCGACGGTGCATGAGGAGAGAGAATGAAGGCGGTCATTGTCAATAGGAGCTTATGTCCTGGGTGAAGGTGGTCGAATGTTCCACCAACTGTACTACTGCATTAGTGATTATCACCAAGAAAACGGGTAACCTTGGACAAACCTGCTACAATTGAGTGTTCTTCTCCATCTTCTGGTTCTTTTTCGCTTGGTATTTCCTTTTCCTCAGAGTTCTCCGGAATTTCGCCAAGATCGCAACGGAGAACGACGGTGTCGATTCCGACCTGATCACGATAGTACTCCAAAAAGTTATTCGCAATCACCTCACCTTCCCCTTCGCCATCCTCTTCACCTTCTGTTGGTGGGGGTGATGCGATAACTATATTCTTCCACTCCCTTCCCGAATCTGCGAGTTTGCGTAAACTCACGATTGGGCCATTAAAGATTCCAGTTGGGATCTTCTTCTCATCTTCGGGGCTCAAGCCAGTGTTGCTCAAAAACACGATCCTGACATCAACGAGGTCCTCCCTTCCTTCTTTGATAGCCGCGGAGTATGCTGATGAGTATAATCTTGCAAGAAGCCTCTGAGTTTTTGTGAATACTTTCCGTCGAGATATGGTGGCGGGAGAAGATAGGAAAGGTACATGGATCGCTACGTCTAGAATCGAATATACTTCAGAAGGAGTCTGCTGGAAAGCGGCGGCAAGTGAAGGAGCATATAGGCTCTTTAAACAAGCCAATGTGGCGTTTTCCGGGGGGGCAGGTAAAAGTAAGAGTGATTTCTCAACAACCTCTTCTGAATCCTGCTCTTCATCTTTCTCGTCTATATTATTTTCGATTCCTGCCAGTTCACTTTTCTCATCCTCCAACAGATGAATATCCATTTCTAGCTCAAATTCGTCCTCGTCTTCATCTTCTCCATTTCCGAGCTCTCCTTCTTCTTCATCTTCGTCAGATTCGGACTCGTCACTATCTGGATAATCTTCATCACCATCATCTTCCTCGAGTTCCCCGCCTAACTCTTGCCGACGGGCTTTCTCTCCCGTCCCGCGGTCGAACTCGTCGATCTCTTCTTCCTCAAAATCCGCTTCATCATCAGTTGATTTTAAACCTTCTGCCTCTGGTGGAAGAGTTAGGTTATCTTTAGGGATTAAATGGTAACGGTCAGAGACCGTTTTAAAAAACTGTTTAATCGCCCGTGCAATTAGAAAAGAAGCACAAGATTTTAGGTGGGTGTAACCCACGAGATATAAACCAAACTCATTTTCCACGTCCCAAAATACACTCCTATGCTGAAACCATGCATGCGCAAATATTCTATAGAGCCTCCTGAAGATGCTGCCCAAATGCTTGATGCTTCCTGCGCCTAAATTCAACCTACTAGGGAAATATTTTTGAGTGCATAACATAGTGGCCGCTTGGTCAAGGGTATGCGTAGAGTAATCAATGGCGCAACATGACTTAGGCGGGTCGTGCACCGCGCACAGATACTGCCATTCGCTTGCGCGCATCTCTGGGCACGAAGAAGCAGTGCAATTGTCATTTAGTAACGCAACAAGTAAAACATTGAGGTCCCTGGTCAATCGGCGCGTAAGTTCATAGCACCACAGCGACTCCTCAGCGCCCTCCGGTGGTGTAGCGAGTGCTTCACATGCCTCGCGTGACAGCGGGATAGTTGTGTCTGAGTCCGGCGGCGATGTGATTGATGACAGAAGCGCGGCAAGGTGCTCCTGAAGCTGGAATGGAGAGTCAAGTTCATTGAATGGCACGAGCGGCGGACCAATCGCAATGTTTTTGGATTTGGTGCCAGGGCGGATACGGCGCGGGGCGATCGATGAGTTTGTAGTCGTGGCTGTGGTACCGGGTTTTGAATTTGTGGTAGAGGTAGCGGGGATTTGAACCTCAGGGAATGGTGGGGGAGACGGTAGACGTGGAGAGGTCGAAGATGGTCGGGATTTCTCTGGGGCAGACGAAGCCATTTTCAGCGATTTTGATGGTCCAAATGACATTCGATGGGACTATAGTGAATGAGTTCTAGAAAAGTACGCGAGGATTTTGTTTGTAGGAAACGATAAGGACGGAAAGAACGTACAGAGATGTACGACCTATTGTGTAGTACTATTGGCAGGTTGATAGGATGCGCGTGGGGAAGGGGAGGGGAGAGAATTGGAGGATAGGCAGAGCATGGACCTCAACAAAGCATAGATAGCCCGAATATCTACCTGCCCCTTAAGCTTATCAGCGCGGAGCGAGAGCCTCAGGGGTCTCGGTGTCTAACAATTCTGGCTTCTTGACAATTATGCCCACGACTCGTAGTATCTCCCGAGGTTTTGTGTTGTTTGGACCAATCGAAATTGTAGATGTGCCACATATAATTGGGTAGCCCTAACCCTAGGAGACCAATAAGTGCCTCTTGTACCACCCACCGCGGACCACGGCATGTATCTACGGTATGTATAAGAAGGGAATTGAACTTCCTGCTGTGCTTACATGTTTCTATTGATCACACGAAATTATGCATTGTTATCATGATATTTGACCAACCCTGTTCTTTATCATAGAATACACTCTGGATGTCTTCACGAACTTTCGAGGGAGGAAATGAATGGGCAAACACGAATCATCCAATCTTCTAAGACAATATATGAAATAGATGTATTTTAGTGATCATAAATTACCACAATGTAACTACATGTACCCTCTAAGCGGCAGTAGGATTGGGTGTATGCCTAACCTCCACAGTTGTGGACTTTCCTTCCTCCTCCTTTTTCTGCTGTTCATGCTGTTTCGCTGCTTTCTTTCCCATCTTCTTCTCTTTCTTCGCATCCGCATCAGCTAGCTTCTCTTGCTTACCCCCATATCTAGACTTCCAAGCCTCTTCCTGTTTCTCCTCGATTCTGGAGAACAGGTAGGCTGCCTTCCCTATGACATGACCAGGAAGCAAATCTCCAGCTTCCCACGTATCGGGAATAGCACGGAGTGGAGCATTGAGCTGATCGATGATCGACAAAGTAGTGGCAGGCATATAAGGGTATATAACTGCTGAAAGAAGATAGATCAGGTTCAGTCCGAACCCGACAACTGCAGCAGCCTTTTCAGGGAAGTTGGCGAAAAGACTGTTGTCTAATTTGTTATCCTGGAGGAAACGATTGCCTTCGCCAGAGATTGCCATGGCCCTTTCAAGCCCAGCTCTCAAATGCACACTCTCGAGGTCTTCAATATAAGCTTTCAGGAGGACGTTGACAGATTCTTTGTATTGATCAAAGGCTGGGTCATTAATGCCTTTGGTGTAATCGGGAATAACACCAGAATATTTTGCATTAACAAACTTGATCAAACGGTTGACAAAGTTTCCCAGGTTAGCAAGTAACTCGGAATTATTCTTCGTGGCAAAATCCTTCCAGACGAATTGAGTATCACCCGTCTCGGGACGAGAAGAGAGAAGATAATAGCGCCAAACCTATAAATTATTAGCCAGAAAATCCACATATGCGTAACTCAAGGATAAGCATACACTTGGTGGTACCCCGGTGTCCTGTGCGTTGTTACCAAACACACCCACACCCCTACTCTTGGAGAATTTTCCACCCTCATACTGGAGGTATTCAGTGGTGCTGATATGATGCAACATGGTCCAGTCGTCATTCTTGGTCCCTAACTGACTCCCGGGGAAAACAACAGTGTGGAAGGGAACATTGTCTTTGCCCATAAACTGATATAGCTTCACATTATCCGCATCCTTCCACCACCGTTTCCACTCTTTTGTATATTCCGCAGTGATTGAGACATATCCGATACACGCGTCAAACCACACGTACATAACCTTATCCTCAAAGCCAGGCAAAGGCACCGGAGTTCCCCATTTCAGGTCGCGGGTAATGCAGCGTTTTGTAAGCCCCTGCTTAAGCCAAGATTCTGTAATAATTCGGCCATTCTTGGACCACTGCCCCTCTTCGGCTGCCTTTTTTGACCATGCCTCAATTTCTGGTTGTAGTTTCTCAAGGTCGATGAAGATATGAGTTGAGTCTCGGGGGATTGGACTGGTACCATCAAGCTTACATCTCGGCTTGATAAGTTCGAATGGATCCAACAGCTGTCCACATGTATCACACTGGTCTCCTCTAGCGTCCTCATAACCGCACTTAGGGCATATACCCTCCACGAAACGGTCCGCCAAGAATCCCTGATGTTTTTCGCAAAAGAGCTGGGTCATAGATTCCTCAACCAGAAAACCACTCTTGTGGAGATCCATAAAGATCTCTTGTGCGATCTCGGTTTGGGAGTTGGTAGTCGTTCGGCCAAAGTAGTCAAATCCGATATCAAACCATTTGTAAATCTCAGCATGAAGTGCATTGTATTTATCACATAATTCCCTAGGGGTGCAGCCTTCTTCGAGAGCCTTGGTTTCAGTCGCAGTTCCATACTCATCTGTTCCACAAATATAGAGAGTATTATAATTGCGAGCCTTGGCATATCTGCAACTTGTTAGCTCTATCCAAATTATGACGTTTGGTTATTACCTCGAGAAGACATCTGCACTGAGAACACTGCCAATGATGTTTCCGAGATGCGGTACGTTATTGACATATGGCAGCGCTGACGTGATAAGTACGTTCCTCTGGCCAGGTACCGGAAGTCTACTGAAGTATTAGAAGCATGTTTGAATATACCCCCAAGGAAAACCTTACATAGCTTCGCCAGGGCTAGGAACCTTCATTTGCACACCCTCTTTTATCAATTTAACAAATACCCTTTCTGCCTTTTCCTCGATTCCCGGAGCTCCTTTACTGATGGTCACGGGCTTGTCGGCAGTGTTTGCTGCTGCTAGTTCAATTCCAGCCTTTGCCCATGAGTTCCCAATTACTTTAACAAACCAGGCGGAAAGAACTGAGCCCTTAGTTGCCGTTGCCGTTGCCGTTGCCACGAGGTCGTAAAGTGTTGAAAAAAGGATGATTTCAGCTGGGCTGGGCGCAGTAGTGACGTCCTTTGAACGAAATCAGCTATGTGTTTGTGATATGTACCGAGTTCTCTCTTACCTGACTAAAGTTGGCGCTTGAAATAATGTTCTCCGCTACATCAAGTTTCAACTGCTGTCTGGATTCTTCGAACTCAATCAACGCATAGTCCTTAAGCGCTTCTTCGCCAGATTTTGGCCATGGGTTTGATCCAATAACGGAAAAGTAGCGGACAATAGCATTTGCTTCAATCAATACTTTGTTGTCTTTCGGAGATTCGACACTGACACTTGTTTGACCTGCGGCTGGATCCCAATAAACATCAGTATTATCTGTATAAGAACTGCATCCGGAATAACAAACCCTTGGAGTATTGAACAGGAACGCCGTAAGCTGCAGCAGCAATACAAACTTTCAAAGCTTGAACGAAGGAATCGGACCCCCCAGGGGCGGGGACTGGAATGTTGACTTTAAGTGTAGGTGTCGCCATTTGGCGGATAGGTAACTTCTTTTCTAACGCGCTTCACCCCGCATTTGTTAACAAAGTACTGCAAGTATAATGCAAGAAGCCACGATCATGAACCACTAGCTGGCAAGTAATACAGTAGGATAATTACGTTTAGAGATAATGTTTTGTCTATGCTGCGGTATTATTTGTCACAAATATTCCACCAGTACGAACGTTGAGAGTATGCGGAAGGAGAGCCAGTTAAGTGGGGGTGACGGTGAGTCAAGAAGGTGAGGTTTGCCAGATTCTTATCTTATCAGGCAGGGATTTGTGACCTGCGATTGTTTACCAAGGATTCGCCAAACACAAGCAAACTTGTGACAAAATTCACTACACTACATGTATCCATTATATGAATTATTATTATTACTTAAGAAGTTAAACCAGCCTCAGAAAAGAAACCTTATTAGCACAAGCTCATGGGTGATTTGGCGGTGCAAGAACTCGAGCAGGGCCTCAGTTGCTACCGCCCTGCAAACCATGTAACGGCTAATTTACCAGTACCACGCCTAAGCAGATACACCAACCCACCGAGTCCCTTGCAGAATAAAATGGCAGACATTTTCGATTCTTTACTGAGTTTAGAGGAAGAGTATGCATATCTCTCTGCTTAGACCCTTTAAACATCCAGACAACTAAAACTTATATATAGCTTCTATCAGGAAGGATATGCTCTTGGGGTGAAGGATGGAGAGCAGGCAGGGAGAATTGAGGGCCGTGCTTTTGGATTGGAGAAAGGCTTTGAAAAATTCCTGGAGCTAGGAAGACTCCAAGGTCGTTGTTCGGTCTGGAAAGCGAGGATACCACCTCAATCTACCGCTCCGCCCGCCACTGTGGATTTTACAGGGAAGCCAAGTGATATTCATATCACAAACTCGCGCGTACAAAAGCAAGCCGAGTCACTGGCTGTCATTCTGACAAACCCGCCATTCATGAATGACGAGGAATCGGTTGAAGAGGTCGACGAGACACTGAAACGAGGCAGGAACAAAGCAAAAGTTCTATCCAACATGCTAGGGGAGAAGGATGAAAACGGGAGCATGAAGGTTGTTGTGGATGATGATAGTATTGAAGATGCTGGGAGAGGTGCCCGAGGCGCAGGAAAGATCTAAGTTCACTGTATCTTAGATCCACATATATTCTAGATTGCGAACACGATAAGTCTAGAGCACGAAGTACATGTAGGTACATGTATATCTCTAGAGTATGTGGTGTATATACCTTGGGTTCCGAAAAGTGATTCAACGGCTTGGGATTGGGTGAGGTCGAATTCGCAACCACCTTAGTCTCTTTTGTTTAAATACGATCGTTGGGGTTCCTATGCTCTCTTTACTTTATATGCCATATCTTGTTGTTTCATTATGGTCGCATGTAGTTGATTTAAATCGTGAGTGGTAAATTGAGTCGTTGCATCACTTAACCTCTGGCACCCCGGTGTAGGTACATGTATCTTGGGTCAGGTCAGTGACCTGAAATGTCTGTCTGGAGAATTTAGAGCAGGTACATACAAGCTCTCCTAAAGAAAAGGGCTTCGGTACGAGCCATTGGTTACAAATCCGAGGTGCATAAGTAGTCGATTATGATATCCGGATGAGTGTTGCCCTGAACATGCTACACATTAACAAAGCTATTGTCTTATTGCAGCAGTATGTCGAATCTATGTAATACTATTACATAGAGTAGCACGTGAACTCTCTCTTCACAGGCGCAGCAGTTCACTCATCTCCTTACATCCAACCCTTCCAAAGTTACCATCCATATCACAGAGTCTTAAGTCTACAAACTGTCAAATATATTATTTTGGCTTCGCAGAGATCGATAGTCATCTCACCAGCCGAAAAAATTATTCCTTTTATATTTTTACCATTCAAAATGGTACGTTTTTCTTACGCCCCCGCACATAATTATACAATAAAGCCACAAGCGCAAGCAGTTCAACTAAAGTAATAATATCGAATTTCTACAGCTCGGAAAGTTAGCACACTACGGCTTCGATGCCATTCTCTTCTCTGCATTCCTTGCGGGTGTCAAGCGTTCTACGGGACTTACGTATTTTACCCTTCTTTCATCCTTCCATCCCCTTGGAATCAACCTAGATATTCATATGGGCTTGTCGCCAAAGCTCCCCATTTGAATGGAAGTTAGTGAGCTGAAACTGACCTAGTCCTAGTCTCCAAACAGAGAAGATAGAATCCAAGGACGTTCGTTCGGCTCTTGAAAAGTACCTTAACATCGGCGAGTGGATGATGGACCAAAGCATCGCTGTTATGGGCAGTAGCTCTTACTTCGAGCGGAAGCGGTAATCGAACGTATCACCAAAGGTTTCTCCTGCGTGTTATAATACGGTGCGTTTGGGTAGAATCAGCTGTGGGGGTAAATTCAGGAATCATGCCAAGCGGGGTTGGGTCATGAAGCAATGAACGTCTGTATTACTTTTGAGTTCTTTGGGTACATGGACGAATGGATGGACGGATGGACGGATGGAATATGATCATTCCCCTTTTTCTCTATTTCTTATGCCGGGTATTGGTTTAGGAGTTTTATTTATTTTTTTGGGACCATTGTCGATTTTGTATTCTTTACAGGCACTCTTCCCTGTAGCTTCCATGGAAGGTTATATAAATATGGATCCTTTTCCTTCATCTTCAGCCGGTAGATAGGGTGTTCATCTTCGGTGGCAAATTGTTTACGACATTTATCCGGACACGAAACATAAGTTCAATTCAGAGTTCTTATAAAATACAACCAGCCAACGCCCAAAGGAGATATTTATGTCCAGCACCAAGCAATGGTAGAAAAGAAAGTTATAGGTAAAAGTATTAAGATGTGCAAGTCAATCAAGCGACATCTGCAGAAGAAAAGAAGTCGGACAGGAAATAGGAATCCATTTAAAAAAAAAAAAAAAAAAAAAAAGGCAAGGTAAATCAGCAGCATTCTACCGATAGAATTCTGGCCTTCTAGTGTTGACGCCATATTCGCCGACTGCACTACCAAGGTCTTCCATAGTCAATACAGTTCTACCCGCACTCCCGCCACTACCACCACCACCTCCGAAACCCGGTCTTGCAATGGGTCTGAAGGAACCGCCACCACCTGTACCACCACCCGCTCCTCCGGCACCTCCCCCAATACCTACATTCAGGGCGCCGATACCAGGAACACCACTAGCATTTGATGAGTTTTGACGTATGCGTGAGTACTGGTACGCATCAGTGGCGATATCAGCGATAAACTTTTGAGTTGCGAGGGCAAGGAGACGCTTGAGCCGTGGGTCGGTAGTGGAGAGGCCAGAAAGTGACAGGTAGTAGTCTGTTACCGCGTCTGGGATCTACAAATATCAAAAAAAAGTGTTAGCTATTATGTGCAGTAATGAGCCTTTTACATGATCGCAAACCGTTAAGCTTCGAGTAAAAAGCAAAAGGGTATCTTAAATAGAGCTCTCACGATTGGCGCATATTCATCCATCATTCCCAAGAACTCGCGGAGGTTCCTATCCTTTCTTGCTGCAACGGGAGCTGGAGCTGGGATCCTATCACCCGCGCCCGCCAGGGGATCTTGCTGCGTCGCGTTTGTCGCGTTTTCCATATCAACGTCTACATCTGGGAGTGTGTTCTCAGGTGTGTTTTCGGTTTTGATAGCTGGCTGCGAAGGATCGGATGAGTTTGTCATCGTTGCTGATAGAGTTTTGAAAGTGGTTCTGGAGAGCGGTTGTCCAAGTTGATGTGATGAATGTTTTAGACTGTATGCATGGAGTTAGGGGGCGGATGTTGCCGAAGCAGAGCCGCCAGCGTAAATAGAATGAAAACCTGTCCCCTAACCCTACATACGAAGAGGATGTATCATACATTCTCACTCGTTACTCAAATGCCCCTGTTTGCGAAGCACTGAACTGGGTTCTAAAGCTACATGTATGTATATACAACGATTAATTCTATTTCACATTTTTTCGCTCTGGTAATTTCCTTAGCTGCACCCTACCACTTTCATCTATAAAGTGCTCGTATCCGTTCTTATCAAGAACTTCGCTGGGCACTGTTTGAACAGCATCAAGCTCTTCGACAATCTTCTGGTTCTGGGGGTTTCCCTCCAGCATATTTCTAATGCATAAAATAGCGTGTTCCCGAATATCTTTGATCATTAGCAATGGTTTGAAAACGGAAGTTTGGTATAACCTACAAGGGTTATCATCGTCAATCATGCATTGATTCAGAATGGGTTGTAGCCCTTCCTTCTCTCTGACGAGGTCTTGCACTGCTTTATTTTTCCACGCAAATCCACTCAAGAGGAGAACCAGATAGCGTTTGATGTGTGGCCACGTAAAATCTTCTGGCTCAGCCAGCCCTCTCTCGTCATCCCGCCCATCATCATCATCTTCATCCTCGTCAAGATCTATCGGGAGACGCTCTTCGTCTTCCTCTCCATCGCCCTCATTTTCTGGGTGAACATCGAATGGTCTCTCGACCATATAAGATTTGCTGACTTTAGTGGTGGAATCTTCTACGATTTCTTTTACACTGGCGGAAGCTGGAAAAGCCGGCGTGGGGGGCGCCTTCGAAGCAACCCAACGTGGAATTGCACTGTCAAGTTCTCCCAGAAACTCCACTAGATCCGCTACCAGTCCCTTATCACCAGCCAGCAAAACCTTTTTGGCCTCCTCATCTTCAGAAAACAAGACGAGTAACTCCAGAAACTGATAAACTCCCTCATATATCCTGTCCAAATCCCAGAGACTGTATTCAAAGCTTTCCTTCTTTTGTTGACCCTTGCGAATGGCTCCTTGTAACTTTATTATCTTGATCGTGGGAGGGAGCACCTGCTTTCGAAAAACTCCAACGAAAAATGCGGGTATGGAGTTCTCAATCGGTGGCGCAACCTCGTGTGGTTCAGTCGACCCACCGACAGATGAGGGAGTCGTAGGGGAGTGAAAGCTAAATGGATCGAGAGGGGAAGGCTGCGAGTCCGAGCTCGATGTACCCACTATTGGGGCCGAAGGGCGATAGACTGAAACCAAAAGCTTCAGTAGTACGGACTGAGCAGGCGTGACTATGTCCTTTTCGCTGTTAGGTATAGATTAGTAACGATGGTCTACTCTGGGAATGTAGCATTGGACATACTCCCTAAAGCATTCATAAGCGTAGGGTACCAGACCGTTGATCAAAATGGCTTCGATTACTTGAGACCTACAGGGCGTCCTGGTTAATATTTAGATCCTACTCTCGATTTGAGGATCCGCTTACATCATTCTATAACAAAAGTCATCCTCATCAACTTCCCACGCCCCTAAAAATATCAAAACCTCTCGTAGCAGGTTCCTCCCATAACCCTGAGCAAGCATCAACTTGCATCTGACTGCCTGCATTGCCTGATCTGTACCCTCAAACGCAACCACGCCACTTTGCAAAATCATTGGCAATGGCTCAATCTCGTCAGGCTGTAACAATCTCGGTATCTCGGTCATAAAACCAGGCTTATAATACTTTGCATTGAACCCAGCTGACAAAGAATTGCATTTTGCTACGGTTTCATTGTGGCTGCCTCCAGAGTTTCCAGTTGTACTACCAACTAAACCAACACCTGAACCTGATGAAGGTAGGGGTTTGCTAGAACCCTTGGTTTTTTTACTCGTTGTACTCTTTGTGGCTGTAGAGCTTGTGGTTGGGGTGGCTGAGGATGGGGTGCCAAACATATGTAACCAAACGTGAAGTTTGCGGGTTTCGTTTTGGGTCATGAGGTTGTTGAGGAATTGTAGTGCGGTTATAAGGACCTTCTTATCTAAAGAATCGGACATAGGTATTAGTATATCTTAAAATATCTTTCGGTGAAAATGGGGCGGTTATCTTCACGTACACCCGGATTTAATCTGCATCTCCTTTTCATGGGCCGGCTTTTCGAGATTAGGTGAGATAGGTTTGCCAGATTTCTCTATGCATATGTCCAGCAGCCTTCGAATCTCCGCCTCAAACCCTTCCTCTCTGTTTGTTTTTAACGTTAGCATCACAGTCTAGTTTTCTAGCAAGTTGTGGGATAGGGCATTACGCTGAGAGATCTTGGGCCTTTTCCTTGGCAGCCAAAAGGTTCCTACCCAGTATAGCTAAATCCCATACCTTAGGCAGTAGATGATGCTTGTTGGCTATAAGTTGGTCATTTCCAGATTTTAGAGTTTCTGTTAATGTTCTCCATACTCGAGGATTGTATCCCAAAGTCTCTCTGTGTAAACAATGTGTTAATGAACTATTTGCGTAGTTTACGTGCCTGATGCAGGCGATTCAAGTTGATAAACATACCTAGCCTCCCTACTTCGCTGTGATTTCTTCACTATGTTTTTCAGTTCAGAGTCACCTAATGATTCCTTTTGTGGCAAGATTACGCCAGGGTGAGTGAAGCTGGCTTGGGTTCCGAATAATACCGTTAAGAGGAGTTCTGGTAGCAGAGACATGGGTTAAGAAGATCTATTTTAAGTGGATATGTCGTTATGATGTTATCGGGCCCTGGGCGGGTATTCCCTTTTATAGTGTGTATGGGCAGGCAGTCGAGGTGGGGTGGACAGGATTTTACAATTGTGACTTAAGAAGTGCCATCCCACCAAAAGTGTGACCCAACGGCTGCTGCAGGTCAACGAGGTTCGCACCTGCTGTTTATGGTTAACCCGATGACTACATGTATGTACCATACATGTATGTAGTAAGTCTTAGGGTCCGTTTGGCTGTTTGATTTTCGAAACTCCGTTTACAAGAATGGTATGTCAAACACAACAATTCTTTGCAAAATGAAGAGCGAAACGGAGTTATCCCGTTGCCATACATTTACTCATAAAACTCCGGTTGGGCTTGCAGCCAAACGGGGCCCTTACTAGCACTACAAAAACACTACAATTTCATATACCTACATGTACTCTATGTACATAGTGTTTGCTCCGTGGATTGCTCAAGCACTCATGTATCCTAATTAGGATTTCAGTGTCCATGAACCTGCTAGCTACAGCTGGAGGTAGGAGCCCGTTCACTAGCCATGCTGCCCCCTACACATATCATTTCTCCATTATTGTTCCCAGCTACTCGCCTAAACCTCTCATCGACCCTTTATTCCCCACAAGCACCGCCAACCCCCAAGAACATACCGCCGGGGCTCTGCGAAATTGAAGTAATGGTACGAGATTGTACCCTGCCAGCACTATTGGATACCTTAGTAGATTTGATTGACTGTTGCCGCTTTGAAGAATGCAGTGGCTGAACTACGCTACATGTAGTAATTAAAGATCGAATAAAAGCATGTCAAAGGACCCATGACCACTGATATATTTTTTAGTATTAACTATGGGCCTAGTCAAGTCTATTTAATAAGTGGTCTGTAGGTTTCTGTTCAACGAAGATAATAGTCTTGATTGATTCGAGAGTGGGGTTGCCCTCTTCTTCCATGTGCAGCTAGCTAGTGTGTTCTTGTCCTCTTGCTTACTTGTCCTCGGCCCTATTCTCACGACGGAAAGTACGAAAAATTTGATAAGATATTAGAGCGTTTTGGCAACACCCAAATTTCCAAATTTCGAGCTCTTGGAGGGCTATCCACACCAAAAACCGGTCGCCAAGAACTAAATATCTAGACACAGAAGTTGGTTCTAATCTTGCTGTAAAATGGGGAAAAACGCTCACACACTGTATGGCATGATATTACAGGAACTTGAAGTCTGGTAGGCCTTGTTGATTATATCTGCAAATGCTACGTATTATATAAGTAGTGACAATGACTCTGCTCTTTCTGCTACTCGGCACAGAACTGGGTCTAACGAATCCGAACGAAAGAAAAAGGCTCTATGGATATATAAAAACCTCTAAAGGATGGGTTTTCTTTGATGCTGGCTGAAGAGGGCAAACAAATGATATATGTACATGTAGTTATGATAATTACAGAAGGAGAAGGAATGAGATCAAGGTTAGTTGGGATATACAGTGCTAAAATAAAATATTCTGAGCTCTTGGCCTATAAAATACATGTAATGAGTACGTAAATTTAGGTAGATAGGGGTCCCCGTAACATGGTTCTTGTAATCTCCTATCCACTCCCTAGCTTTCTCTAGCTCTTCCCGTCTACTGTAGATGTACGCCTAACTTTGTTTCCAGGTGGGCGAAAACCCATTATGTAGTCTAGGCGCGAGACCAGAATTCATCCATCAAAAGCCTCCAAGGTATATATAGTTAAATCACATGAGCCTCATGCATGTTCTATTTTCCTTGCTTTACAAGTTATGCTGTGCATTGCCATAGACTACGGTCTGTATGTATATGAAATTAATGAATTAAACAAACAAAAAAAGCTATGCTATGCTGTGCAATTGCGACGGAGGATGATGGGCAGTTCTGGGGCTGCATAGACGAAAGTCTGCATGCAATTAATGAATTAGACAACAAAAGAAAACCGCATGAGGCGCAATCATGCAATCTCACTCGCGTGCCAAGCAGCACGTCTTTGGTGACACTCTTTACATTAGAGACTTTGCGCAAATAGAGCCAGCTCTATATTTTGATTATCTGATTGGTTAATGGTGTGATCGGCACCAATTAGGTTATTAGAAAATGGAGCCAGCTTATTTGCGCAAAGTGTCTATTATCCTCACCGGCCCAAGGCCTTGTATACCATACTGGACGCCTGAAATTTTCACTGTGACTCCCGAAGTGGATACTGACTCATAAGATACTAACTGATTAAGAAAAGTACTAGGCTCTGAAACCATAAATCAGCATTTTAACGTATGGGTATGTAATATTTATATTAGATTGAATTACTACTATATACATGTGTGTATGCTCAGGCTGGGGTACTTTGTGTTAGGTACTGTTAACAGGTTACTTCACAAGGTGTTAAAATATTATGGGCCATTAGTTCGCGCTAATTTAGTGTTACATAAGTTTTGCCAAGATCGCGTGTGAGATGCGCGACGACTTACCCTACCGTTTCCTTTAGAAACCATTTAGCTTCCAGGCTTGAATGGTTCTCTGTCTTTTCCCCTTTCTTCCTCTCTTTATATTCTCAACACCTTGATTTCTTGTATGCCAGTCTCTATACTTAATTTGATTGGCTGCGCAGCTAAAATTCACAGAATCACGAGAAAATCGCACCACTAGCAATTTTTCCCCTTGGCAAGAAGTTCAATTGGCGCACCGGGCTAGGCAACAGAAAAAAACATGGCTCTGGGCGATTTCGTTGACCGCGAGGCGCAGCTAGATGATGAGGAGGACGAAGAACTAGACGATGAGCTCGCTGACGAAAGTGGCGAGCGCAGGAAGTTAGGGTTGAATGGGAAGCAGAAGCGACAAGATCCCGAAGACAGCAGTGAAGAAGAGGATGATGACGACGACGAAGAGGCCGCCAAAGTATGTCTCTTATAGTTCAGGTTAAACGCGGGAATTACTGACGTGATCGGACAGATTGCGCAAGGCTTTATTGTTGACGATGAGGATGATGAGGAAGAAGAGCAAGATGATGAGTCTAAAGTAATGGTCAAAGGGCGGAAGAAGAAAAGGCCCAGGACCCAACGCGAAGATGAGGAGGAAGAGGGTCTGGACGATGATGATCTGGACCTAGTCTTGGAGAACACTGGCTTTGGGGTTCGCCGTAGAACGGTTTGTTCACTACCCTCAGAAAAAAAAGGTTGATCTGACCCATCAATTGTCTAGGGTGTATACAAACGCCTCAAACAACAAGGCGAAGATGGCCGTGGTAGGCAGCAATCACGCGATCTCGACGAAATTTTCTCTGAGGAGGAAGACCTCGATGCCCCTGGGGAACCCGATGACGATGATGAAGGCCTCAACAACATGCGTGCTCGCGGGGGCGATCGGGGAGATGCTCGTGGACTTGTTGACGAATTCGCGGATTTCATTGAGGAAGACTCCGGAGACGAGGGACGTCAGGGAGGAAGTGATGATGATATGCAGATGGCTGGACAAAGAAGTAGGGGTGGGGATCGAGGCAGAGTCAGCTATGCACCCGAGCACCTGAACCTCCGCGAAGGTGCAATATCAGATATGCAGGATATATTCGGACGAGGAGATGAGTACGACTTTGCACTTATCACCGAGGAGGACCAGGAGGAAGAGGGCGAGGATAAAGTGAAGGATTTGGAATTGAAGGACGTCTTTGAGCCTAGCGAATTGGCCGAACGTATGCTTACGGATGAAGACAATGAGATACGTTTGAATGATGTACCAGAAAGATACCAGATCGCCCGCAAGCCATACACCCATCTTCGTATTGGTCGTGATGAAATTGACGAGGAAGGAGATTGGATTTCAAAGTTCTTGATTCCCAAGAAGAGGCTAACAACACACCTTGTGGAGGCGTTGGTGAAAGCTATCAAGAAAATCCTAGAGTTCTTTATTCTTGATGATATGGAGGTCCCTTTTGTCTTTCAGCATCGGAAAGACTACTTAATCCATGCAGAGAAAGTGCCAAAACGCCAGTATAATGATAATGAAGCACAGTATGAGATTGTAGCCGAAAGGCTTATATCTCAGGATGATCTTTGGGAGATCCTTGAGCTCGATCTTAAGTTCCGGGCCTATTTTGACAAACGTCAGGCTTTCATGCGCACCTACGACCAGCTCAAGCATCACGCCAACGTCGAGGATAGAGAGGCCGAAGAAGGTATAAGATACGCCGAAACAAGCGATCAACTCCAGGACATGCACGATTATATACATTTCCGCTATCATTCACAGCTCAAAGACATCGCTTTAAATGGTGTAGAAGGTCGTGGAAGCCATTTCCGAAGACCCGGAAATGCCAAAACGATGTTTGAACGAATTCGCAACGGTAAGGTCTACGGACTAGTTCGGGCATTTGGTATATCCGCATTGCAGTTTTCAGTCAATGTGCAATTGGACCAGAAGCGTGAGTTTGCAGAGGATCCATTGGACTATCCGCATACAATGTCAGACGACTACATCGAAGTTCCAGAATTTACATCTGGCGAGTCGGCGCTACAGGCTGCAAAATTCATGCTTGCGGAGGAGATGTTCACCAATCCAAGCTTAAGAAAGGCTTTGAGGGAGAGGTGGTTCACAAGGAGCTTGATACATGTCAACGTTACAGAAAAGGGTGTAAAGAAGATTGACGAGCAACACCAATACTACGTATGCAATCTCCCCGTGACTGTTATCATTACTAGTATGAACTTGAAACTGATACAGAGTAGGAATTCAAATACCTTCGCAATCAGACAATGCAGGCGATCGCGGCGCAGCCAGGAATGTATCTGCGTATGATGAAGGCTGAAAGTGATGGGCTGGTAGAGATCAACATCGAGCTGCAGAATGAGGAGGGTTACACTCGCAGGCTTTACGATTATATCACGTCTGAAAATGTTAGTGATATTGCTGACGCCTGGAACAAAGAGCGCAAAGACGTCGTTGATCTCGCGATGGCAAAGTTCAGAGTCATGTTCCAGAAGAACGTGAAGGATGAACTGAGAACTGCCTGTGAGGATGCTGTCGCATCTGAGTGTCGTAGGAATTATTCAAAGGTAGACCTCTTTCTCCCTTTTGTATTTGGAGTCTTTACTTACCATTTGATATATCAGAAACTTGATCAAGCACCCTACAAACCTAAAGCATTGAAGTTGGGTGAGATCCCACGAGTTTTCGCTCTCTCAAACGGTCAGGGAGAGCGGGGTAGAGATGCCCTTGTTGGTATCTTCAGAGATGAAGATGGCCGTGTTCTCGAAAGCGTTAAATACTCAGATCTTAAGGATGAGAAGTCTCGACAAGAGCTAGTCGACGTTCTGCAGCGGAGGAAGCCAGATGTTATTGGTGTGAGCGGCTTCAGCGTTCAAACACATAAGCTCGTCGAGGACCTCCGGCAGCTTGTTGAACAGAATGACATCGTGGTTACTGGAGAAGAGGATGAAAAAATCCCGATTGAGGTGGTCTACGTCAATGATGAGGTTGCGCGTTTATACCATAATAGTGAGAGAGCTATGGTGGACCACCCTGATCTTCCTCCGCTTGCCCGCTATTGTGTTGCGTTGGCTAGATATGTGCAAAACCCCTTGTTGGAGTATGCTGGATTGGGAAAAGATATTGTGTCAATTGTGTTCCACACTGCCCAGCAGCTTCTGCCCGAGGATAAATTGCAGAGATCGTTAGACTCTGCCATTGTGGATATGGTGAACTTAGTGGGGGTTGATATCAACGAAGCTGCAAGTAAGCCTTACGTTGCAACATTAGTTCCCTATGTCTGTGGTCTTGGCCCTAGGAAGGCTACCAGTGTTTTGAAGACCATCCAAGCCAATGTAAGTCCCCTTAAAGTTAATATCGTTGAATGCGGAGCTGGGCGTAATCTTACTATGCTTACCAGAAAAAGCGTGCCACGCTTGGAAACTATCCGTGCCGGAGAATTCGATGAAGGGATGGTCGTGCCTGCCAATTATTGTGACGTCATGTGACAGATCATTGCTGCTCGTCTTGAATTCCTCACGATCCCTCAGACCGGAACTCGGATTACCTCGACAACACTAGAGTCCACCCCGAGGATTATGATCTAGGGCGAAAGATGGCCGCAGATGCTCTTGACATTGATGAAGAGGATGTCGCTGCTATGGTAGTTGACGGTGGCCCTGGTGCTGTTATCAACGAACTTATCAACGGCCAGGAAGACAAGGTCAATGAACTGAGTTTGGAAGACTATGCGGAGGAGCTGGAGCGTAACTTTAACCAGAAAAAGCGTGCCACGCTTGAAACTATCCGTGCCGAACTTCAGCACGCATATGAGGAACTCCGAAATAGATTTAACAAGCTTAGCACGGAAGAAATCTTTACTATGCTTACAGGTGAAACCAGAGAGACTCTGGATGAAGGGATGGTCGTGCCCGTCAATATTAGACGTGTCACAGACAGATTCATTGCTGCTCGTCTTGACTGCGGGATCGAAGGAAACGTTTCTATCGACGAAATGCACAATGGGACGTCACACTTCACCCCCAGCAGCATGTACTCTATCGGGCAGACAGTTCAGGCCAGAATTGAAAATATCAATACAAGGACATTCTACGCCGAGCTTTCACTGCGGGAGGACAAAGTGCGGAACCCAAAACGCAAGAATCCGGACGTACCGCAAGAAGAATGGGACGACGCCCGAGAGGAACGAGACAAGGCCCGCCTGGCCGTTACCAACCAGGAACAGACCCGCAGCGCAAGGGTCATCAAACACCCACTTTTCAAGCCATTCAATAGTAGACAAGCCGAAGAGTTCCTTGCAGGCCAGAGCCGAGGAGACGCTGTCATCCGACCTTCCTCCAACGGTCCTGATCACATTGCTGTCACGTGGAAAGTTAGCGATAACATCTACCAACACATCGATGTGCTGGAGCTTGACAAGGAGAATGAGTTCACTGTCGGAAGGACATTGAGGGTCGGTGGGAGGTTCTCGTATAGTGATTTGGACGAGCTGATAGTCAACCACATTAAGGCCATGGCCCGAAAGGTTGACGAGTTGACACACAATAGCAAGTTCAGATCAGGAACCAAGGCTGACTGTGGTATGTTAATTTGCACCCCCCCCCCCCCACCCGCCCAGTACTTCACTGATTCTAACAATCCCGCAGAGAAATGGCTGGAGAAGTACTGCGAAGCCAACCCGAAGCGGTCAACATATGGCTTCTGCTTTGACACAAAGCACCCCGGTTACTTCCTCCTCATGTTCAAGGCTGGCGCTGCATCGCCGGTGGGGAGCTGGCCGGTGAAGATCATCCCGTCCGCTTTCCAGCTGAGAGATACGCCATTTCCGGATATGATGACTTTGTGCAATGTATGTTGCTCCTCCTTCCCATCTGTATCTACTACCTACGCTGCTCTTCGCATACTGACCGTAACCGTAGGGGTTCAAAACTATGTTCATGCATTCGCAGAAATCACGTGCGAGGATGTAAATTATTATAATGGTTTGTGGTAGACAATCGAGGATTTGGGGGGGGGGGGGTAGCCAAGAATCTAAAAGCCTAAAGAAATATATATTTTGTTTCTTCCTACCCTTTTTTTCTACTCTTTTTTTATTTTTATTTTTGAATTAGATCTTGATGGCGATAGCAGGTGGGATTGTGATTGGTCATGCAATATTCTTTTTCCTGTCTCTTTTTTTTTCTTTCTTATATATTTTCTTTTTTTTTCCCTCAGTTACAGGAGCGACTAGGTTAGGGTTTACAAAAAAATAATGAACGCACCAAGAGAGAACCGAAGAATGCATGTACGAGTTTATTGGGCCACTCTCACACTCGGGGCGGTAATATACCATTTTTACAGCCAAAGTACCCATGTTTGGCTACCTGAAACAGCCACTGAATTAAACTGATGAACACTTTGTAGGAACATCAGAAGTTATCTAGAGAACACTCTCGGGGAGACTCGGGGTTTTTTATAATCTCTATCTCGAAGAAACCGTGAAATGTTTTGTAAATTGAGAATTTGAATCTCTCGGATTTATATGGGCCCTCCCCACCCCATATAAAGATTCCTGCATGGCCAACGGGCCTGCAATTACCATCACGTCTTGCGTTTGTGGCCTGTAATTCTTACGCGGGGCGGGAGGGTATTACATAGCTCTCTCTCTCTCTACTTTACTACTAATAGCTAGCTGCCCACTCTGCCAAAGCCCAATTGCAACATCGCCAACACCGACCGGCCCAGGCAAGGCAGGACCTGAACTTTTTAAGATTCAGAAAAAAAGTCCTTTGAGTCAAGCAAGTCCTGAGATGATTTCCTATACATGCTCGTGCCCAAAGCGTGGTAGGTTCGATTTTGGTACATATGTAGCAAAAAAGGAAAAGAATTCTGTCCTAGTAAATACTATACTATACTGTACCTACTCTACTCCTACTTACTCAGCGCAACTGCTTGAGAGCGCACTCCCGCTCCTGATGAGCAATCTTCTTCTGACAGGGAACCAAATGGTGGTCACTTCTGATCACTTGTTGACACCCGCTCACTGCACAGGAAACATAGGGCGGTGTTTTATGCACCGAGTGACATTTTATGGATTTTACTACTGACCCCACCCCTTAAGACCCCACCCCCAAAGGTACCGGTTCCAACCCGCGAAAAGGAAAAAAAAAAAAAAATAACAATAATGCCCACAGAAGAGAGATAAAGAAGAGGAAGAAAACAATACCAACCAAGGAAATTAGAAGGCAAAAAAAGCTGTCTACAAGATCATTTTGCTAAGAGACATAAAGACACAAACAGTAGTATAGGTCTATCAGCATATATCTATCTAGTGGATGTTCTTGATCCTGTTGTGGGTGACGGCAATCTGATCGTCGACGCGGTCGCTCTGTTTTTACAACATCTTGTTAGCCATCTGTACAAACGAAGAAAGAAAGAAAGAAAAACGCAGTGGGCAAAAAGGAAAGGAGCTGTGTTTATATACCTTCTTCATGATCTTATCAATCTGCGCATTCTGCCTGTCCACCTCCTGGCTCGTGGCCATCGCCAGATTCTTCAAGCGGCCCGTCACCGCGCCCAGCGCGTCCAAGTTGTTATCAATTTCCCTCTCCTTCTCGTCGTCGCTCTCGTCAGCCTCAAACTGGTACTTGCTCCTCTCGGCCAGACTCATCTTGCCGGGCATCCTGCCCGCGCCGCCACTGCTGCCGCCCAGCGCCTTGCCCACGTGGTTGCGGCTCTCAAAGCCAAACTGCCTCGTCTTGTCCCGCTCCTCGCGGTCGCTCTGGTGGCGCTCCAGGATGCGGCGCTCCTCCTCCTGCGCGCGCTTGGTCGAGTTGAACGGGTTGGACACGTGCACGGCAAACATGCTGCCGTTGAGCGTCTTGAGCTCGCGCGCCTTCTGCTCGGCCACGCGGTTGTGGCTCGACGCAATGTCGAGGTTCTTCTCGGTGTTGTGCAGGCGCTCGCCCTGCGCGCCGAGGCGGCCGAGCGTGTTTCGCCCCGTCTCCTCGGCCTGTGCGGCCACGCGGAGGGCGTTGCGCGTCGAGGCCACCGACTCTTGCTTGGTGAAGCGGATCTGCTGCTTGACGGCGTTGACGTCCTCCTCCTCCTCCTCCTCGGCCGTCAGCTGGCGGTTGTAGCTGTCGCCGCCGGTGGTCTGGCCGTAGGTGCTGCTGCCGTAGCCACCGGAGCCGGAGCCGGAGCCGGGGGCGGAGCCGTATCCGCTGCTGCCGCCGTAGGCGCCCTTCTCATTTGGGGAGGGGCCATTGGCGGGGGCGGAGCCGTATGGCGGGGGCTGCTGCTGCTGCTGCTGGTGGCGCTGCTGCGCGCCGCCGAAGAGCTGGTCGCGCTTGGAGTCGGCGGTGCTGCTGGAGTCGGAGCGGCCGTAGCCCCCGTAGCCTCCTGGCTGTTGCTGCTGCTGCTGGGGGGGTGGGGCACCGTAGCCGCCGTAGCCTCCGGAGGAGGAGGAGGGGGCGGGCGAGGGGGCGCCGTAGGGGTTTTGGCTACCGCTGTTTGTGGAGGCGGCCGTGGAGGATGCGGGGGAGGCCTTGCGGCCGCCGAAGAGGGCGGCGCGGTTGGCGTCGTCGGTGGTGGTGTCTTTTGACTTTTTGGAGAAGAGGCCCATTGTGTCTGAGGGAGCAGTAGTTTGATGTAGATTTAGGGGGGGGGAAGTAGGAGCTGTGGATGCTGTGGATGTAGCTGTGGATGTAGCTGTGGGTGTAGCTGTGGATGTAGATGTAGATGTAGAGGAGAAGAAACGGAGTGGGGAGAGGAGGAGTAATTAAAGGGAACAGCTCTGCAGTCCACGGGGGGGCTGAGACGGGAGCTGAAACCGCGAGCTGCAGCCAACTGCTCTGTGTGTGCGTGTGGCGTCGCGGCTGAGTGGCTGAGTGGAGCAGCGCTGTGCTTAGAATAGAATGGACGTGCATTAGGTAAGGCGGGGACAGGCGCGCCGTAGAAACACACGCGGTGCTGCTGATATTGCTTTATGCCCACGCCGGGCTGCAGAAGAGAGAGGGGGAGAGAGATACATAGTCTGGGCGTATCCGGAGAGCATCATGAGAGTATCCTGGTGGTAGAACGGGTATTAGGTGCTGGCATTGAGCTTTGAAAGTAGCCATCCAGCCAGACTCTGCTTGATCATTGGTCCTCGAAACACCATCCCGCGTCAAAGAGAGAAGAAAAAGAAGAGGAAAACACCCGCAATTTATTCATCCATTCGTCCATTCCATTCCATTCCCCCCATTCGCCCACCTAGTTAAGCCATACTCCTCTTAAAACAGAAAGAAAAAGCCAAAAGAAAGAAAGGGAAAAATAGAAATAATATTACACCCCCTCCCTCCCCGGTCCCTCCCACCCCACTTCCGCCCACCCCTCACCCCGTCATCACCAGCCCGCTCCCCTGCTCCCCCTCGTTACTCGCCGTACTCAACCTCGCACACAACCCGAGCAGCACGACCGTCTCCGTGGCGGCATAGTAGTTCAGCGCATCCAGCAGAATCTTCAGGTGCCGCGAGAAGTTCTCCTCATACTTGGTCAGGTTGTCGCTGAGCTTTTCGAGCCGCGCGGGGTCCAGCTTGACGTCGTCAAGGCTGCCCCGCCGCGCTGACGGCCCGGCGAGGGAGGGGTCGGCGCCGACGAGCGCCTTGGACAGGCTCGACGTGTAGGAGGCAAACATGGTACAGGTCATCATGAGCTTTGCGTGGATCTGGGGCGCCGTTGGTTAGAAGAAAGTGCGGGGGAAACAGAGAGAGATAGAGAGTGAGTGAGTGAGTGAGAAGCATACCTTGAGTAGCTTCGAGTTCGTCAACATGCACTCCTTCAAGCACGTATCCAAAAAGTCGACATGATCCTGCATAAGCTCATCCACCGTCCGCACCTCGCCCAACCTCCTCATGAGCCCGTTCCAATTCGGCTCCACCACCTCGCTCGTGCAGAAATACATGAGCTGCTGTACAAACACCATCATGCGCGCCCTCAGCGTCCACGCGCGCCGCTTCCACATCTCAATCTGCGGGAAGCGCGACCGCTGCTTCCACGTGTACTGCGTGCTGTGGTCCTGCCACGCCTGGCCCAGCAGCGTCTCGAGGTGCCGCAGGCTGAGCAGGTAGCGGAACAGCAGCTGGTAGCGCAGCACCGTCTTGCGCGAGATGACGAGCGACAGCGGGAACGGCACGCTGTAGTCGAGCTCGAGCGCGTTGAAGCCGATGATCTGGTCGACGGCCGAGGCGGCGGGCGCCCGGTGCGACTCCTCGAGCGTGGTGACGCCCTCGTCGATGCCGCTCACAGAGACGACGCGCATCAGCCACTTTGTGAGGCCCACCTCGTTCATCTGCACCTTGACGTCCTCCTTGAAGGGGTCGGAGGCGGCGATGGAGCCCGGCTGCCGCAGCGCGAGGTCGAGGAGGGATTGCAGCTTGCCGACGTTGACCTTCTTTGCTGGCTTCTGCAGCTCCGTGGCGCCCAGCTCGAGAAAGTACGAGAAAAAGTCCGAGCGGTCGAGGAAAAAGTAGTGCTTCAGGCTGCGAAGTCTCGCCGGGAGGGCATGCGTGGTGAGCAGCAGGTTCAGCAGCGACTCGTTGGCGTGCGCATAGGCGCTGTTGACGTTGTCCAGGAACCGGATGTCGTCAAAGCTCTTTGGCACGTCCGCCACCTGCTTGCTGACGTCCACGCCGCCGCACTCCCGCACCACGTTCAGATACTTCCCCGCCAGGAGCACCTTCTCCTTGACGGCCTCCAGCTGCGGCGGCACATCGCCGTCGCGCACCGTGTACCGCTTCTCCCAGTACTCGTCCGTATAGTCCTCCTCGAGGCGCTCCCGCCGGATACTCTTCTGCTCCTTGACCAGGAACTCCGAGTGCGGGTCGCGGATCATGCCGTGGTGCAGCCATTCGTTCAGCATGGCCATGTACGGCCTCGACGCCTCGCGCAGCAGCATGCTGAGGAGCGACCGCGCCGCGGGGTCGCCCGCCATGCTGGCCAGCCGGTGCGTTAGCAGGCCCAGGACCGAGCCGCCCTTGCATATTTTTACGCCGGGGACGCCGCTGGTGCCGACAATGTCGCCGCCCTCGCGCAGGCTCTCGAGGATGTTCTCAACGTCGTCGTAGTCGTCGACCGAGTCGTCCATGTCGTCCTCCAGCATCGAGTTGCGCCGCAGCATCTCCCGCGCCAGCGAGTACAGTTGGTACATCATGTGGCACGTCGGCAGCGTGTGCAGGTGCAGTATATGGAGTGTGAAGCTTGGGCTCGTATGGAATTGGTGCTCGAGCTGCGCAACGAGGACGAGGTAGTCTCGGAGGAGCTTTCGGATCGCCGCGCAGAGGGCGTGGTTGACAGCGCCGAACTCTTCGCGGCTCTGGACTTCGACGAAGGCCTCGACGGCGCCGTAGTGGGTTGCCATCTTGAGCATTGTTGTGGAGAGGTCGCGGAGGGAGGGGTCGAGGCCGGGGAGGATGCGGAATTGGGGGCCGTCGAGGCGTGCGCTTTCGAGGTGGGGGTTGTAGTCTTCGCGGAAGCGAATGTATTGGCCTTCATAGCCCTGGGATGGGGTTAGTATGTGATGTATTATAGTGAAGAGACGGGAGTGTAAAACGTGCCATAAAGACGAAGAGGAGGTCCTCGAGTATTGAGGCTTCTTGGAGCTCGAGGGTCATTGATTCGAGGGGTGGAGGACGCTTTGAGGCTGGCATTGAGGAGGCTAGAGGGGGTATTGAGATTCGGGAGGCCAGAGGGGCGGTGGTGGGGGGTATCAGGCTTGCTTCGGGGTTCCATGGGACTGAGGTCAATAAGTTGTTAGCAAACTAGGCCAAGCTCAAGGTGTCGGAGGTTCGTCGGAGGTGAGATTGTAGAGGTTCTCTCATAGGCTTCTTTGAACGAATTCCAGAGATGTAGCTTCTGCAGCAGGTGCTGTGATCCAAAACTCCCCCCTTGACTCCGAGAAACCTCCATCCCACCCCCCCCCCCCTCAAGACTTCCCTCCCACAACAATCAAAAGAAGCGCTCCTACCATTCGGCGTCCCTCTCCCACTCCCCACACTCCCCGCCGAGATCCCCGTGCTTGTCCTCGACGTATCCCTCCCCGGCGACTTTGCGCGCCGCCCCGTCGTCGTCGTCTCCGTGATATGGATTCTCTCCGTCGTGCGCTTATCCACACCCCTCGTTGCGGGCCTCCGTGCGGGCGGCGGCGAGTTTGGGTCGTGCCCTCCTGCTGCACGAACGCGGGAGGCGGGGTCGCGACTGGTGCGGCGGTTGGGGTCGGGCCCGGTGAAGCCGCGGGAGGTCATTGTGGTGGTGGTGGTGGTGGGGGTTGGTGGGGAGGGGGATGGTGGGTGACGGAGACGCGAATTTGGTGGTGGGTGGTGGTGGGTACCCCTGCGTGCCGGTGACAACGATTAGCTGCCTCACGTGGTGCTAGTGTTTGAGCCTCAGGGAGGACGGGATTAGAGATGAAGGGGCAGTGTTTTGGGGTATGGAAGCTCTTGGGGTTTGGATGGTGAAGCTGGTGAGGAGCTGGAGTGTACGCGCTGTAGGACCCGAGGGTTTGTTAGTTTTAAGAGTAGATAAGGAGAATGCCGTTATGTTGTCTACCCGTTTTGTTCTCAGTCTGTCAGCTATTTTCTAGTTTGCAGGGCAAATAAAGAACCCGAGTCTCAATCTGATGCCCAATCTGATAGGGTGATGTTAGGCAATGCGGTGTCAATACCAATGGAAGATTGTGTGCCTACATGTAATCATGGGTTGTCACTCGACACCTTTGCCAGTTGGTTTGCCGCTAAGAACAATGTGGCAGAATCTTTAGAACAAGAAGTGATGCCTGATAACGGTGAAGAGTTTTACACTCTCAATCGCCCATGTACTTGTATTCGCTTCCTCTAGCCAAGATTCAAAGGGAGAACAGTTGGAGAGGAAATCCCCCACAGCAAATGGAGGGGTCAATTCAGATAACCTGCCTCGATGACTTAGCACAGATGAGTGTCAATGCCAAGATCTGCGCCCTGTTACGGATAATCCTCACCGCATTAGGAAATTCTGCCCCTCCTCCCCACTGACTTGTCTGGGCAGCCCGCCTCGTTGATGCCCGCGTCGCCCTTACTCGTGAGCCTTGACAAACAGCTCCACCAACAGCTCTTCACCCCCTCCATTTGATAATCTTCCCCCATCGACACCCTACCCTATCCATCTCCATCTGCCTCAATACTGCTAAAATGTTTATTGCACGGTCAGAATACGGTTTGTTTCACCCGCCCGGTGCTCTGCTCGAGTCATGCCCGGCAATGAAATGCTAACCCATCACTACTAGATCGCGGTATCAAGTTCGTAATCAACTGAGCA
This sequence comes from Morchella sp. 2016-41, assembly GCA_024713855.1. NCBI lineage: Eukaryota > Fungi > Ascomycota > Pezizomycetes > Pezizales > Morchellaceae > Morchella > Morchella sp. 2016-41. Next base: position 616,476 of record JAMGZD010000003.1, read on the forward strand.
TATATCTATCCCACGCTATAATTTAACTGACGGATACACAGCACCTTCTCCCCAGAAGGACGTCTTTTCCAGGTCGAATATTCCCTTGAAGCAATCAAGCTCGGCTCCACCGCTATCGGGGTACATACCCCCCCTCTCACCCCCCATCCCCCCACATCACCACCACATGGATTACACCTATACTAATCACCGCCGCCCCCGGAATCACAGGTAGCCACTGGATATGGTGTAATAATCGGTGTTGAGAAGCGAGTAACATCTCCGCTGCTCGAGGCCTCGTCCGTCGAGAAGATTGTCGAGATCGACCGACACATTGGCTGTGCCATGTCCGGGCTACAAGCCGACGCTCGGTCCATGATCGAGCATGCCCGTGTCGAGTCACAAAACCACTTCTTCCACTACAACGAGCCCCTACGTGTTGAGAGCTGTACGCAGGCCATCTGTGATCTGGCGCTCAGGTTTGGAGAGGGCGCGGACGGCGAGGAGAGTATCATGTCAAGACCCTTCGGTGTTGCGTTATTGATTGCGGGATACGATGAAGATGGCCCACAGCTGTAAGTTTTACTTGTTTGGGTTCTATGTAGAGTTGTGTGGTAGGACTAATGGGTGTGGGAGATAAGGTATCATGCCGAGCCGTCAGGTACCTTTTATAGGTATGATGCGAAGGCCATTGGGTCGGGTAGCGAGGGTGCTCAAGCCGAGCTTCAGAACGAATACCACAAGGTCATCATTAACCTTTGCCAAGTTTGTGGAGTTGTGTTGGCTGACAAGCATTTGTAGTCATTGACGCTCGAGGAAGCCGAGACAATGGTCCTCAAGACCCTAAAGCAGGTAATGGAGGAGAAGCTCGACTCCAAGAACGTCCAGCTGGCCTCAGTTACCAAAGAGAAGGGTTTCAGAATCTACACGGACGACGAAATGGCCGAGGTTGTGCTGAGGTTGGGAAATGCCTAGAGAACGGTGGGAAATATCTGTCTTTCATGGAGCGGCTCATGTTGCATACAGTAAATACTACTTCATTGAAACAACAATTGATAAGTAACTGGTGACCAGCCGAAGAATAGAAGAAGGCTGGATGTAAAATCTGTGCATTAGCGTTTTCACCACCCTATTTGTTTTCAAAACCCTTCGTAGCCCAGTCATCAGATTCGTGCACATGTGTACTAGGCGTTGAAATATTCCACTACGCCCCAGAGCTTTCTAGCAGCAATGTTGGTATCAATCAGTAAGCAGCCGATAGTCAGCTGAGGCCATTGGAACCACGGCGGGTGGTTCCTGTGTGTTCTTTTGTTTATCGGCCTGCTGTTGAACACTGCAGTACATATATCGATATAGGTGATGGCAGTGGTGCGTGCATCTGCATGCCACCACCACTGGTGTTAACTTTTATATATCTGACATTGGCTGTTGATACGTATATAACTTGCGCGTAACCAATACTTGCACATTAATCATGCATCTCATGTTTCATGAGCAATTTGTTTCAACCTCCTTCAAATATATGCCCACCCATACAATCACTTACTTCAATATCAAACTAACTACCACAATTCAATTATTACCCACATCTCGCAGCTAATTCTTACTTTTACTTCTTCAACACTCTTTAAGCCTTTAGTTCTTCGGATTTATGCATACCACCATCCGCTCGACCTCCTCGATCCAAAACCAGAGCCTCGTATCTCATGAAATCATGGGCACCATAATCCCTACAAATTTCTCCCCCATGGAGATCGAATACCCCACTAACGGCCAGTGGACAATCTATGGCCGTAACGGGTCCTACATCTACGCCCAGCCCCACTCCATTCCATACCCCCTCTTCGTGCCCCTCCTCACATGTGGCAGTATCATCGAGCAAATTGGACTAGACGCCATCCCATCAGGCTTCATCCAGAACTCCCTGCACACAAAAGCCATATGCTACCAGCAGCTCCTCGAGCTGCTCACAAATATCTCACAGGACAAGGACTACCCGTTTGAGCAGGAATATAGATCCATCCCCTTCAACGACTCCCACATCAATATCCTGAAGAAGTGGGGGAAGGGGGGCAATGGTAAGGGCGTGGAGTCGGGCATATACAGGGGGTCCAAGTTCGAGGACAGCACCCTCTCTGTGGTGGTTTTGAGGAACCTGTGGGGGTTTGGCAGGGAGGACTGCAGGAAGGAGCTGGAGACTGGAATTGGAATGCCAGCTGTGATGCCGTTGACGAAACTCCAGGTCAGGGCGTGGCTCCATGATACCGTTTTTCTGGTATCGATAAGTGGGCATGACGACAGCACGCTGTATGCGTTCAAGACGAACCAATCTTCGCAGGTTTTGTATCAGGAGATACATACGCTCCTTAGTATACCACCGCACCCAAATATCCTTGAGCGCCCTTCTTACCTTGTCAGTAAGCAGACAGCGTACTCAGTTCAGTACCCGCTGGACCCAGCGTCATTGTACTGCCTTGAGCCTACAGAGCCCGTGGTTGGCTTTCTAACGCCATATTACTCGGGGGGTAGCTTGAAGAACTACGTCAAAAACCACGAAATCACGCTGAAGCAGAAAGCTAAGTGGGCGTTGCAGCTAACATCTGCCTTACTGCATATATATGAGTATGGTGGCGGCAACGGTAAATGTGGCAGATACAGTGCCCTCAAAATGGACAACATTGTTCTAGACGCCGCGGGGAATCTGAGGTTAATTGACTTTGAGATGGCAGGAACACGGGTCCAATATACGCCTATCGAGGTCATGATGGCTTCCCAGCGCGGGGGGCGGGTTTCACGCTTCATGGGTGGGTCGAGTGACTCTGGGACAACCCGAGATCTGGGCGAGAAGTGTAAAGTGTGTAGCCCGCACCCGTGCTCTGTCCCCAAAGACATGATGGGGCAAGAGAGTCAAGTTCACGAAAAGGTGCTCGAATATAAGCTCTCGCAGACAAGCATAATAAGCCCGTCAAAGCCAAACTCGAACGCCCAGTACACAGGGCCATCCGACCACAAAAAGATCCCGTTCTGGGGGGACGCTTTGGACGCAGAGTGTGGTGCGGCAATGACCTGGATGCTGGGCTGCTGCCTGTGGTGCATCTTTGAGGATGTGCCGTGTCTGACGGGCATGGGTAGTGACTGGTTCCCCGTTGGGAATACGTTGTGGAAGAAGGCTAGGCAGAGTGTTCCGGCGGCTGTGCTGAAGATTGTGAGGGAGGCTTTGCAGACAAAGGCGGATAGGCCGACTTTGCGTGAGATATATGAGGTGATGAAGGGTTGGGAGGGCGCGCTGATTCTGGAACAGGCTGTGAATGAAGAGTAGGAGGAGCTACTGCTGGTTGGAAGGGAGAGGGGGTGAGAAGGTCAAGTTCACTAGGCTTGAAATTGCAATCAGATGGTTGACGCAAGAGCTGTCAAGGTCGATGATAGACTAATATTACACCCTGCTGTTCAATTCATTATACACAGATATCCAACTATAACGGAACGAATGAATTTTCCGGTTAGTAAGAAAGTGCGATGACTTTCAGGTCAGTACATATAGTATTATAGTTGGTTAATTTGGTTTTGCGGTGGAATCACTGGCCTGGCGTTGGGTAGCTGATGCGTGTTCATGGATTGTCACTCGACCAAAAGAGGATATAGAAATAGAAAGCAATGTAATAGCATTAACACAGATGGAGTGCCTGTACTTATGTCCGCTCTTCAGTGATATATTTGCAGAGTACACCATGTACCGCACTGGGACAAACACCAACTACGTGCATTCTTGCTTGAAAGAGTGTGAGATTATACATCATTTACATCGAGATATAAATATAATTTAATGGTATCGAGTGGCCGGATGTATATAACTTACATTGACGTTGACCCATGGCCAAGGGACAGGTACCCAATAAGCCCAGGATACTGGTTTAAGGAATTTCTAACTCGGTACCCTCTGTCTAACTATGCTACTTCTGCAGAGGTAAAGTGATTGAACTACCTGAAGCACAATGACGCCTGTTAGGCAGAATGTGCACCAATATGCGGCGTTGTAGTATGTATAGTACTAGGACAGAAGTTTTATTGCCTTAATTTGAAAAGTAGGTACATGCAGTAAATTACATGTATTTAGGTTTGCCACTGCGATTTTTGGTGAGAATTTGATGAAGCAACTAACCTCATGCTCTCTAGAATTTTGTCGCCCAATAATACAATCACCAATGGCCATCATGAGCATGTCTACAAGTCTATAAAAGCTGAAGTTATTCCTTGGTGTTGGGAACTTTTTTAACAAAAGGTAGTCCCCGAATTTGGGCGATAACAGGCAGGTGTCCCGTTACCAAATTGCAAACGACCAAAACTTCTGTACCCCGACTGTACCTACATGTAGGTACATACATACGGCGAGGATAGGAGGGCGAGTGATAGCCCATGATACCACAAATAATACATACCCAGAGCCTACATGTGATCCTCCTCTAAAAGGTAGATGGGGTCCGTGGGATCCGTCATTTTAGGTATTTTGTCAATCTTTCAATACGTAGGGGGGGGGGGGGGAGGGCGCAGCACCGGTTTGGTTCACTGAAAAGTCTACATGCTTTAGATTGAAAAAATTGGGAGATTCATTAAGTTCTAGTATGAATCGATAGATTCTTCTGATTATCGTCCTATAAAAACGCTGATGCTCCATAAAGTTCATAAAATAGTGACACTCGAAAGAAATGCTGCTAAAAACAAAGTAGAAAATAAGAACCATGAATTCCCCCAATTATGCGATTGCCGCCCGCATCATCTTATTACCATTAATAATAGCAGTTGTTCCAATGAGAATTTGCCGTCGAGCTACATAAATGGTTAGAAACAAGAAAGTTTGGGTATGTAGCGTAAGTGAGCAACGCACCTTCTTCACGCTTGGCAATAAACCTCAACGCTGCAATCTCCGTAAAAGTGCAGCCTCCAACGAAGAAAACGACGGTAACCTTCTTCTCAGCCTGTCCGTTTAATATATTCCTCGCCCTAACAGCTTTATCTTCTCCCCTCTGAAACTCGTCAAAAGTTTTTCCCTTGATGCTCTTGAGAACGTCTTCAAATCCTTTCCAACCAGCGCCAGTATTTGCGCCCGCATTTGCTCCTTTTGCAGTGACGGTCATAAGCGGCTTTTGAATGATACACTGGATTAATCGGATACTCAATGGTGCATAACCAGAGTAAACGTATGATATGTCGTCGGGGTTATGCTCGTTCACTTCGTCCACAATCAACTTCAACGTCTTTCGGAGGTTTGTGTAGTTCGTTCTTACAACGCCTGATGCGGCAAGTGCTGTACGAGACTGGAGAAGTTGGAGCTTCTCGAGTGCGTCAAGGGTCAATACATGGTTATATCCGTAGGCATGAAGAATCTCTCTTTTGAAATTTTCAAGATCCTTTGGCTTCAGCCCTTGACTAATGAGGGATTCGATACACAGAAGGCGCAAAATGGCTTCTACAGGGGCATTCCGTGAAATTAATTCTTCTATGGCGTCATGTTGACTGGACGGATCGACGCCCGCTGCAAGGTCTATAATCAATCAAGGTTAGAGCTCTACTAACAAGCGTTTTTAATGATGTAATCACCCCCGACATCCTAAACGCTGGATTGGGGACATAAACAGTGGAGAGAGCTTACTTTGCTGAACTTCTAGAATCTTATTAAAGATGTCGGAGCGAGTATGCTTCATTATTTCCTCGGCTAGACCCGTATGCAACCTTAATGATTGGTGCTCTTGTTGTAGGCCACCAAGTTTGCTCACAAAATCACGAATCTCCGAGACTGTTTTTGCTTGATGGCGGCCTTCATAGTCGTCATTTAGCCGTCTAGCTACCTTATTAAGTAAATTCCCCACAATTGCAAAATTAGTGTCCCGTAAATTCTCAAATAGTTTATCCTCCGAGCTTAAAAGAACCGGTCTCTTCTGTTTGGAAGACGATGCAGGAGCTGCAGCAGATGATGACGATGAAGATGTAGCAGCGCCTTGCTGCTGCTGTGGGGGCCCTACAAGGGCGGCATCCAACTCTATCTTTGCTGTTTATTCCATTAACAATCAACCTTATCTCCCAAGGACGAGGGGGCCGGTTTACAATTGTGGATTCCGATTGTCTCGTCAATCAACCCTTCATAAGTGAGCTGTGTTAATAGCGGGGTCACCATATCTGATTCCCTGTCCACCACTATCAATTCCCCAAGTATGCTGCTTGGGGTTAGGGCAAAAAGATTGGTATCAGACGCATCTTCTTCGCCTCGCATACGAATTAAGGCATCTGCCAGGCGTTTTGCGCAGTCACCTTTCCCTATTATGCGTGGGAATAGTCCGTACCGGCGCTGAATGCCCATCAGTGCACGGGCTGAGTAAAATATAGATGTATAATCCTTGCGCTATAAAAATCGTAAGAATAACTGATAGGGAAATATTGCACCACTTGAGATGGCACGAAATTATGAGAACATACAAGGTACAGTTCTTCAAAGGAATCCTCAAGCTCCAAGGAAAGGAGATCGGGCTCCAATGCGAGAAAATGAAGAGGGAATTCGCCAAGTGTTACATCACCTAGCACACCCTCATCCTCAAGAATTTTTTCGCATACAAGTGTTCGTCGGGGGACGAATAGGACATTATACTCGAATTCTTGACCAGGGATTTTGGCATTTTTTTTGACGTGAGCTATGAAGTAGATAATGTCAGCTTATCTAGCCTTCTGCTACTGATGGTAATGAAATTTCCCAACAGAAACATTTTATGCTATTGAGAAAGCTGGAGTTATGTCTATATTGGGCGCAAGACTGGCTGTGTGGAGTAAACATAAAGCTCCGGCACAGCCTACTTTTGTCCCGTAGAAAAAGTGTATGGGACTCCATAGTGAAATAGGAAGAAGCCATACACACCTGCTATCGCATATGCGTTCTTGACTGTGCACCGTACTAGAAACACTATGTTCTTTTGTGTAGCTTCGATCACGCCGTCATCAATCCAGAATATTTTGTCGACACCATGCTCCTAAAACGGTATTCTATTACTATAACAAATACCTTTTACAGGCGATAAAAAAGATTGATTAAGCGCACTTGAAGGGCCGAAAACTTTAGAATGAGACCGAGAGGGCCGCTGAGTGACTTGTCGAGAACCAGAACCTTTTTCCCACGCACCTAGGGCGACTGTTAGCGGCAGGAGGCGAGAGACAAGTCATGAACTTACGCCCAAAAGAAGGTCTAAAAGATCCTTCTGAGCTGCAGCTTTGATGTGACCCGTATCGACAGTGCCAGAGGTGGGAACCATTATCGCGAGTAGTCCGTCGTTGTTGACCTGGGGAGGTTGTGGACCAGGACCAGGACATGTTGGTTACGTGAGAAATATCTTATCTAATCTCAGACACTTACCAGGATAAGTACATACATGTATGTACCTACATACAAATGAAGTATTGTCCCACTTGGGCTGGCAACCATTTAACCCAACTTGAGACCATACTTGAAAGCCTGTATTAAAGTTATAGTTATCTTTATACTTAAAAGTAATTATCGTGTGCTTTAGTTATCACGGTCATACAATTATGATGATGGTTGGTGACCTAAAGAAATGGTGATGGTTGCTCAAAAATACGCACTTGACCCCACTTGTAAGGAAGGGAAATAACTCTAATAACTTCAAATCATTATTTTCTTTTTTCCAAAATTTGATTAATTCAATTTAATAGACTAATAAGAGCTCATTCGGATAACCCAATAATCTAGATTATTAACGATAATTTGACTTTTGGATTACCATAACAATCTAGCTGTTCGTGCAATTGAATAATCTAATATTTAGAACTCCCGATTATCCCAATAATCCGCCAAGAAAGCAATCACCTTGGGAGGTAATTATTCACACACAACACAGATATCCTGACATGTAGATTATCCACTGATTAGAGTATTATTATAATCATTTTCGCTACCTGCCAGTCCAGTCTGTCCAATAACCCGAAGAAATAATCTAAAGTTGTCCGAACGGGCCCTTAATTTCATGTATCTACATATCAATAAGCTGGCGCCTAGGCCCCGAATGTCCCTGTCATGAATTATTCGATGATCAGTGACAAACCATGCTAGAAAGTACCAAGTAAGACTATATGAAGTACAATCAGAATCGATGAAGTAGTGTTGAATTACTAATGATGGATAATTCTGTGGGTCATCTCACCTATTATTCCAAAAGGCATGCTTCGGGTTCTCATCAATCCCCTGCAGCTCAAGCTCAGTTATATCAGAGCATATGTATGTCAATGTGCTGTGGAGTACTTGGTTATATAATCGTTTACTTATACGTGTAGGCAGGATAGAAAGAGACTTACAGTATCTCAACACTTAAATCCCAGCTACTGCCGACCCCAATGCGCCTAGACCGTCCCTTATTTTTGATGTACGGATAAGGACATGGGATTGACCCTCGAAACATTTGATGCATGTCATACAATACTCATCCCAACCCAATTTTTGTATACGGCAACTTTAGGCCAACGATTAATTTTAGCTAAATAATCCCTATGTACAAATCGCCAAAATTGATGGTTGGCCTAAAGTTTCTAATATTAAGTGTGTGCAGCACGATGACTCAGCTATGACTAAAATCTACCGCATATTACCTTAAGGACACCAACAACAGCTACAACACTTCAAGCCTGCAATCATAGCAGAAATGTCCGGCAATCTCGACGGAACACCAGTGGAGTCCCGGGGAAAAGATAGTCCTGTTGAGGACTATCTAAATGATAAATTCCAGACATTGAACGATTTGGATAACCTCGACGCCCTGCTCGCAATAGTTCAGACACAACAGTCGCAGCTCCGTGATCAGGTACGCCATCGCAATCAAAAGTCATTACTCGACTAATGAAGAATGCGCACAGCTTCAAGAAGCAGAAATAAGAGCTGATAAAGCTCGGAATGCTGCTAAAGAACATTCTCAAAACGTCCTGATACAGGCGCAGCTATTCCGACAAGAGCAGGAAGACATTGACCGCCGTTTAAGAGCCACTACTTCATCAGAAACTGCACAGGATGCCGCACGCGAGTTTGAAACTAGCATGGAGAAACTCCGAAGATTAGATGTTGCAAAAGGATATATTGCATTGATCATTGAAGTTAATAAACTATCCGGAGAGGCGCGAAAGCTTATTCAAGAGGACCCTAAATCTGCTCTGGTCCCGTACAATAAGTTGCAGCATTTAGCAAAATCACTCAAGACTCGTCATGAGGCATCAGAAAGTGCCGCAGTTCACTTAGTTGATTTCGTTGAAAAAACCACGAGCGCTCTTTGGGATGAGATGAAGGACAAGCTTGCTGGGGAGTTTCAAAACGTACTCGGGAAAATGGGCTGGCCAGCACCGAAAGTAGATTTAAATAAATTCCCGGAGTTTCAAAAAGGCTTTGACAAACTGTTGATTCTACAGGAGCCGTACGTTACTAACCTACTCTATAACATCTACGAAACTAATCGGTTTGCAGCGAAATTGAATCGGGATTGAAAGATAAGCCATTGCTACCTCTTGAAGTTCTGGTGAGACCATTAGAGCTTAGGTTTAGATATCACTTTGAGGGCGACAAACAGACAAACCGTGTGGATAAGGTTAGTTTATCTCCTTTGGTTAATAATACTCCTTGGAATCTTAGCAAATATTGAAAGATTTATTTATAGCCGGAATGGTTTCTTTCGCAATTGATTACCCTAATTACAACGTATAACCCGCTTCTTTGCTCATCCATACAACCAATTCTGTCATCTTCTGAAAATCCACACGTCTCCTCTCGTGACGCTGTAAATGAATTCATTACCGCGCTCCTACCGGTGCTTCGACGCAAAATTCACAATCTACTTCCTCAAATTCTGGATCAAGCCCAGCTCCTGAGTCATTTTATCCATGAAATGATCAAATTCGATGCTGTACTTAGAGACGAATTCTCGTACGTCCCTTATGGGGAAAATGGATGGAAAGGCGTGACGCACGAGGTACTGACGGTAGAGAATGGGTTTGCTGGATGGATAAAAGTGGAAAAAGAGTGTAAGTTCTAATAATGTTTTAGGGATGGATCGTCGTAGTGTGCTTACTCGGTGGATAGTTGCTTTATCGAGATATCATAACATTCTCAATGCCGAGGATGCCTGGGTTATTGATTACGATAGTGCAGGCCCGAATGACGCAAAACCAACAAAATCCGCACTCCGACTGAAAGATCTTTTAGAGACAATCACAGGTATTTCATTTTCATCGATACTAGATCTTATTTATAGTGTATAATCTGATGTATCATACTCAGATCGATACCGCCCCTTGACCTCTTTCAGTCAGCGTCTTAGTTTTTTGATGAGTATCCAAATATCTATACTAGACCAATATCTCAACCGCCTCCAGTCAAGTATCGATGCCTTTAGTATACTCTCTTCATCAATCGCAAGGGTTGTCCAAGGAACAAGCAAAGAGGAGGTCCAATCCCTCTCTGGCATTGGTGGTCTGGAAAGGTTATGCAAAGTTTACGGGAGTGCTACATTCCTTGAGGATTGTACACGGGATTGGGATGAGGACCCTGTATGCTCAAATACATCTAAATTACCTAATAGAGTTACTTAATAGCTAATGTTTTTTCTAGTTTTTCCTAGAACTCTGGGAGGAGTTACAGACCCGCGCCCAAAAATCGCAACAAAGCAATTCCAATAAATCCTTGACAGGTACTATGAATGTAGAGGAGGTTGCCAACGTTACTAGCAATGCAGTCGTTTCTGGGGATGACGATGGCGCGTTATTTGATAATATCGCCGAAGCATACAAGAGTCTTAGGACTAGAGCAGAAGAGATGATTGTGGAATTATTGTTAGGAAGTATCAAAGAAGAATTGAAATCTTATTCAAGAATGTCAGTTCAGGCTCCTGTCCCATATTTCTACAAGATATTTGCTCATCCTTCTGATATAGAACACTTTGGTCATCTATTGATATGAACCGGGGCGACTCTACAATTTCCCCTGAAATCGTTCCTGCAGTAGCAATACTCAACTCCTTCCTTGACTTCCTTTCAAGAACTGTTGCTGCTGCAGTTTTCAGGAGAGTTTTTCGCAAGCTCGGTGCTGGAATTCAGGACTGGATGTGGGACTATGTTATCACGAGAAATCAATTCTCTTCTGCAGGGGGAAGCCAGTTCTCCAGCGACATTAACGAAATATGGAAAACATGCTCTAGATATGTAGAGGAGCCGACGGCATCAATGAGGAAGTTAAAGGATTCGTGTGTTTTACTCACACTTCCAACTTCTCCGGCCGAAGGGAGCCTTGGGCTTAAGGAGGTAGCCGGGTCCGTTTTCGAAGGAAATGACAAAGCCAAGGATATCTTGGGAAGGTTGGGGTTGGCGAACCTATCGGCTAATGATGCGAGAACTGTGTTGCAAAGGAGAGTAGAGTCTTTTGCTTAGGGTACGGTAATTTCTTGCTGAAAGACCTCCATTGGAAAATAAATATTTTAAGCCTCTTCAATTGCAGATCTCATATAGAACCGGGAACGATTTATCGCGATCGGCTATCGATAGTGCATGTATCCGCTTTTTTACACCTTTATTTAGCCATAATCGAGTGACATACTATGACTTGTTGATCATAGTTTAGGCCAAATCTGAGATATTTGCTGCGAAACAAAAGTCACCTACCTTAGCATATTGGGGGACTTTTGAAGTTTGGGCCTCCCGGATAGCTCTAGAAGCATTTGATCAATGAGCGGTGCCGGCTTACGAATTGCAATTGTTCTTCTGTGACCCTGACCTTAGCTTTCCTTAGCGTGCCTCTTGGCACCGAACAAGACAGTTTTTTAAACTACAAACTCACTCCCCCCCAAAAAAAAATTTACTAAAAGAAAACAAATTTCAACTCCCAACCAGGAAGGGCCAAATGACCAGCAAGAACATGTCACACAAAAACTCGGGCTCAATTGAGCCTGATGACGAAGAGGACGATACTCTGATCAACAAGCTCCTGAATGGAGAAAGCGAAGTCCCAGAAGATTTCAGTTTCGGCGACACTGTCGGCAAGGTGGACGACGCTGTAGACTACGAAGACATATCAGACGATGACCTCCTTCCAGAAGAAGAGCCTTCTAGTGCATTTGATACTGCTTTAAACTCTACCCCCTCCAGTGACAATGATTTATTCGGCATGGTTGAAGAGGGCATTGGAGACGAGGAGGGTATGGTGGACCAAGACAAGGAAGGCATTGAGGATTGCCAAGCAGAGCTTGATTTCGACGAACTATTCGGAGATTCAGAGCTTGTAGATGAATCATTATTATCTACTACTGAAAGTCTTAACATCAATCCACCTGGGGATGGGCTGTACGATTGCGAAGATTCGATCATGGCGGATGCAGGTATTAAGGAAAAAATGCTCGGATTTTTTTCTGACGATAACTCTTCAAGCGAATGTTCCGAGATGGAGATATCAACCCAGCCCCGTCAAGAGGACCTTGTTAAACAATACTTTCCGGACTTTGAGCCTCATAAAATTCTGTCTTTTAACTCACTATTCAGGCCCAAATATACTACTTTGTCGGTCCCCTCTTTCAAGCCACCAAGGGTATGCGTGCCAACAAAGGTAAATTTAGAGATGGCCCCAGATGGGCAGGCACATTTTATAAAACCGATAGCTCTGGTGGACTCTGGGCTGAGAGGGAGTAAAAGAATTGTCACTATCTATCAAGAACCTGAAGAGGCGGATGTAGAGGAAGAAAGCACAGAGGATGGACCGCAGAACCCAGTATTTGATAAGGATCTTATACTTGCCTGCGATGACTGGGAAAGCAAATTGGATGCCATGATGAGTACGCCTCCGTCGCCTCTAAATTTGAAGAGGCCTAGCGATGATGAATTGGAAGATAACGAACCCGGAAATTGTGACTCTCATCAGCCTAAGGTTTGTCAATTGGTAAAACCACTTATAATAAGCTGCCTCAACTAAGATGCCAATTTTTGCAGCGCTTGATGAAAAGTTTAAAAAATAATTTTATCGATAATCTCCCGGATTCATGGCTCGACGAGAACGCCATTTTTGAGGGGAATCTTACCTCAATTTGTGCCAAAGTTACTCTTGATCTTAATGACCCTCGCCTTTTAGTTGATATATACCAACCTAATGATACATCTCATGTTCGTCGTATTGGGGGTGAATTTAGGCGTCGTGCCAAAAAAGATCTCACACAAAGATACAACATCAGTAACGACGAAGCCTACGATCTACTGAACAATGTTACCCAAAGACGGGTCCGGAGTACCTTAGGGCAGCTAGAGATTGAGCATAGCCTGCCAGCCTTGAAGTTTCAGACCCCATTTGTGAGTTATCTCTTCCTACTCAATTATTTCTGCCACTGAACATAAATTTAGTACAAAGAGAAACTTTCATTAGCAGAGCAAAGGGCATATCATCGTCCCACGTTTGCTTTTGACACCAACCAAGAGTATCGATTTGAGCGACTTGAACACCGTAAACGGAAGACCTATCACAGGCTTCCGGCAACGGTCTCCCTCTCAACTGCCAAGGATCTTTCTCTTCAAGACGATCTCCCCTTTGTCTTGTTGGAATATTCAGAGGAGCACCCCACTGTTTTATCAAACTTCGGCATGGGTAGTAGGATTATAAATTACTACCGCCGAGTTAGTGCTCAAGATGTTGCACGCCCCAAGCGTGACATTGGAGAAACTCAAGTGTTACTTTCTGAAGATAAATCGCCATTTTGGAATTTTGGCACTGTAGATCCAGGGGAGGTGGTTCCTACACTTTATAATGGAATGTTCCGTGCACCTATCTTTCAACAGTCCGTGAAACCAACAGATTTTTTAGTTGTCAGAAATACAAACGAAAACCGAGTCCATCACTTTCTGAGGACTATTCCACGTATTTTTGCTGTTGGACAGCTCCTACCTGTCACGGAAATCCCAAGCCCTCATTCCAGGAAAGTCACCACAACCGTAAAGAATAGGCTTCGGATGATATGCTATCGTATCCTTAAGCACAAACGCAAAGACTCTAAATATATGAATCCAAAGGACCTTGCTAAGCATTACCCTGAAGGCAACGAAATGCAGAACCGTCAAAAGTTGAAAGATGTATTGGAACGGATTGGTGGAGGGTTTTGGGCTATGAAGTCTGATGAACACTTCCCAACCGAGGAATCAATTAGGAGTCTGATCAAACCAGAAGATTTATGCTTATTGGAGGCGATGCAAGTTGGGATGAGAAATATTGCGGATACGGGATACTCAAAAATCTTCGATGATGAAATTGTGGAAGACGGGAGAGTCAAACAACAACTAGAGCCATGGGATCTATCAAAAAACTTTCTCGAAGCGACTCAAGGAAAAGCCATGTTGGAACTTTATGGGGAAGGTGATCCGACAGGTCGTGGCGAAGCATTCAGTTTTGTTAAGACAAGCATGAAAGGCGGATTTAAAGCCGTTGGGAAAAGTATCGAGGAGAACATGGACCAGCGTCTTAAAGAGTTGGGAGGACATAAGTACAATGTGGCCCGTCAAGAGAGAGAGTATGCAGATGCTATACATCGAATTTGGCAAGCCCAAAAGCGTAGTCTCAGCTGCACTGAACCACCAGAATTGGAGAGTGAAGATGCACAAAGAGAGGACGAGTATGACATGCATACGCCTGAAGAAGGGAAAATACCGACTGCAGGAGACGAAACTGCTAGTCAATTTACTAGAGCTAGCACGATCAGCCAGGGCAAGATTTTGAAGATAAAGAGGACTACCATCAACAACAAAGGTGAAAAGGAAACTACCGTAGTGACCATCACGGACCCCCAGGTTATAAAACAATACGTTCGAAGACGGAGAGAACTTGATGCAGAGAAAACGAAGTATGTAGAACCAAAAATTAAAGATATCAGGACTACTAACAATTTGCAGTATTGCAGAAATCGTCCGCACTGGCATCAAGGAACAGGATGAGATCAACAAAAGAAGGTTCGTCCCAAATTTATACATTTTAATCTAGAACCTATTTACAAATAACCATCGTAGATTGCTTGAAGAGCTAGCTCGCCTCCAGTTAAACAAAGAGCGCCGTGAACTTCGAGAGCGTCAGGCTATGCGCGAGGGGCGTGGCGCAACCCCTAAATCCCGCCAGGAATCTCGGGATAGAACACCAAAATCAACTTCAGGAAAAGCAACAACCAACAGAAAATGCGCTAATTGCGGGCAAACAGGACATATACGTAAGGGCTCTCACCCTTTATCTCTCAGACGTATTTTTGGCTTACGCACTCCATAGGTACAAATACAAGGGTCTGCCCAAAATTGAATGGGACTTGGGAAAAAATGGGAATGAGTCCGCCCCGAGTAAAGCGCCAGCGTTCTGAGCTTGAATAATTACCCATGAGCTCTAAAGGATTATGCATGTGTGATGAGTTAGTAATGGTTCAGTTACAGTCCTTGGCTTTCCGTAAACACACACTCTACTTGTACTATTAGGCACTTTTCTCTACTAGAATTCTCCTAGAGCCACTCTCAATGAATTACCAATCAATCAATCGGGCTAGAGTCACTCAAGAGAATACTACATGTAGTATTATTATTTGTATACAGTTATTAATCATTTCCGGTGTGCGTCATAGCTGCCGCCAAGATATCTTGGCGCGTAGAGCGCGTTTCTCCATCACGTCGCCCCGTCCGCTCGTCCACTCCAGCTGTAGCTTAAGTGACTTTATTTTCAAGTTTGTTCTAATTAAGACCTTGAGTTCTCGCCAGATTAACCCACGCCGTTCCTTCACTACACCAAACATAGTTTTTATCCCAAATATCAAATAAGTAGTTCCGATTTCGAAATACATACTTTAACCCCCCGCCACCGACCGACGATGAAGCTAGGCGAACAGCACAAAAATCTCGGTCTTCCCTCTGAAGAGCCCAAAATATCAATATATACAGCTATGGAAATTGCTACGCTTCAGGCAAAGCTTGACCAGCAGCTTGGACCAGAGTTTGTGTCTTCAAGGCCAGGCCCAGGCGGGAGAAAACTCTATTATCTCCAGGCAGATAAATGTATCAGTCTTGCAAACCAAGTCTTTGGCTTTAACGGATGGTCCTCTTCAGTTAGAAGTGTTGAAGTTGACTTTGTACACCGCCCTACGATAACTTCTTGCGGCATATGAGAAGGTTGCTGATATCTGTTGCATAGCTGGACGAAGGCAAGGACGGAAAATGGAGTGTTGGAGTATCTGTTGTCGTACGGGTGACATTGAAGGATGGGACTTACCATGAGGTACTACTACTATACTACTCGACCAGACAGCGGCTATAGATAGTTCACGAAGGAATCAAACTAATACCTACTAGGATATTGGATACGGCCAAATGGAAAATGGCAAAAAGGCACAGATATTTGATAAGGCTAAAAAAGAGGGGGTCACGGATGCTCTTAAACGAACACTCCGCAGTTTTGGGAATGTCCTCGGAAATTGTTTGCACGATAAGGATTATCTGGCGAAGGTCAACAGGATGAAAGTACCAGCCGTATGTCGGACTTGTAACCGCTCATCAGTTGTCGATCTACTAATCCTGGGTTTAGCCACGTTTTGATGAGAGAAAACTACATAGGCACAGTGAATTCATGCCTCAAGTCAAAAAAGAATCATTAGTGGATTTAGGAAATAAAAATAATGACCCAATGATCTCACCCCCAAGTGAGGAAAGACAAGGTCCGTAAATTTATTTCCGAAACTCGACATGTTAGCTTACTCCATCCAGGATCACCAGAAGCAGAAGCATATGATGAATATGGAGGTTTGTAATCCCATTCGATCATGGAAGGCGATAGTTGGTGTTAACAATCATATTTTAATGTTTTAGGGGATGAATTTGAAGAAATGGGAATATTTGGGAGTGGCGGTGATCTTGATGATTTCATGGCTGATGATACAACCCTAGAGTTTGAGTTAGTGGTATCGAATATCGTTTTGGTCTCACTCTGTTAATTATGATTTAGTGATGGCGGCAGCACTAAGGATCAAAGCCCCATCAGTACCATCACTGGCGGCCAAACGTTTGCCGCCAATTATAGAAATCCAATCCCACAAACCAATCGCCAAAACATACAAACACCACAACCGCAGCGTGCTCAGCAGGTAAGTAATAGCACTACAAACCAACCACGACAACCCCAAGCGCCTCGACAACCTCAATTCCAACAACATCAAATGCATCCTCCAGCTAACCAGCACCAGCCCATGCAGCGGCCTCAATCCAATGCACCCCAGGCACCCCATGCGCCCACTCCCCAAAGTGGTTCTAGTGCGTCGCCAACACCAACACGAGCACTGCCACAAGCAAATAACAATATGAATTTCAAGAATATCCAGCAAGGCATTAACCAGAGAGGCCAACCACCCCAACCACCGCAGCAACAGCAGCCACAACAGCATAGTCCATCGGTACCAACTCTCGCAGCCCCTCAGTTAAATGGTGGACCAGAGACCCCAAAGAACCCATCCCCTCAGAATCAACCAGTTGGGTTTTTCAGTGGGAGAGCTGTCATAGATGCGGACGGAGAAAACAAACTAATTCCCGATCAAGCATTGGCGTTCAACCCCCACCGCCAAACATCAATCCCTCGTTCCCTTGGCATTGACCACTCCAAGTCTTCACCTATCGCTAGAAAGGGGTTGACGGGACCACAGGGACCCACAGGGGGAGCGTATGTTCGTCCAAATTTTGAGAATCCGAGTCTCAATACGAACAGACAGATCGGAATGCCCCCACAAGCTCGAGGACCGGGGTCTTTTCGGCAGCCAGGCTCCTCAGCAGGAGTAAAAAGGCCTGCAGACATGACAAATGCAGGGTTAGTAACATGGTATCTCTTGAAGTTGTATTTGGTTTCTGACATATGTAGCAATGATCTCAGACCCACACTTGGCGATGCTGCAGGGGCAAATTTGAATAAGCAAACAACGAACTTTGGAAATGATGTAAAACGTCAAGCTAGAATGAGCTGAATAGGAACAGCATAGTGAATTTTCTCTTGAAGATGGCTTTTTTAAACTCTTTTAAAACATGCTTAGGCTGGCCAGATGCACTGTGCAGAGTAACTGGCTTATCAGTGAAGTTTTAAGGAGTTTTTGTTTTGTTATATATTTTATAATGGGAGCTGGGGTATATGTTATGTTACATCTCTTATCTCCAAACATTCAGAATATCTTTCATGTGCAACCAAAGCTTTACTTCTGAAGCCTGCTATAACCCGAAGAGCGCTGGGATCAACTGGAGCTATAGAACAACGTGGAAGAATCAAAATCTCAGATATTGTTCCGGCAAATAGGAACTTCAAGAACCAGAAAGAAAAAATATGTTGTCAGGATTTTAGAGAGAGTGGTCATAAATGAAACGCCTTAGGAGGATCACTGGGTCTTTATATGCCAGAACAGACCCTCAAAATACTGGATCACGATGGCTCGTAGCTTTCATATTGAGATTGCCAACGCAGGAGTGACTAGAAACCACTTGTACCAATCACAAACCGAGGGATGTGCGGCTACACCAACCCGATGTCCCTCCTGACTGTTAAACTCCAGCCGGAGGAGCACTGGAGGAGCATGTGCGAGTGAGCGCCGGTCATAAATAACATACGACCATCGAGACGCTCTTGTGGACCGAAACATGCCTCGAGACCGCGCTTACGGTCTGGAAGGAGTTTTTAAAATGGAGACATGAAAGAGGCGAGAAGAACAAAGACAAGGAAAAGGAAGAAAGGGAGGCGAAACAAGGTTGGGGCGGGCTCAAAGACGGAGAAGAGGAAGAATAGACTTAGACTGTATGAACGAGGGTGCTTTGCTTTATCTTGCTTATGTTTTGTTTTGTTTTGTTTTGTTTTGTAAGCCGGTCATAAATAACCCTAACCAATGTAATTAATGAGTTAAACAAAAAAAAAAAAAATAACCCTAACCACCATCGTAACCGAGTGACTGCTCGTGATTCCATTTTCACAGCAGTGACCTAGGCTTGTCATAGCACAACCTGCAAAATTTAGAACATTTGTTACTGCTATTTAAGGCTTTATATTTTATCGGATGTTTCTAAACTCCCTAGACCATATCTTAGTTGGTTATAGCGTTACTTATCAAAAACTACTGGTAAATATTATCGAAACCAATAATTATAATCACACATCAGTAACTAAATTTAACCCCAAACTCCAGTGAAAGTTTCCAAATAATGCATCTGCCGGCCCACCGCGAGGCCAAATCCGGGCCCTCGTTGTTCCGCTAAAACCGCTACATACAGCTGTCTCCAGAGACCATCAAATTCCATCTCATAACCCGGAAGGCAGTTCCGCATTGCTCCGATACAGGCCTGTATATTCAGAAGCATGGAACATATACTCTGGTACCTTATGATATCATCGGGCTCATGCGCATGTGTGGCCCCCATCAATGCCTCGAAGCGGATCTTTTGCACGAGAATAACTGGGTATAGTACTTGCAAGTAAGTAATGAGCTCGTTGCGTTCCGAGATGAAATCTTCAAGAAAGCAGATCTGAGACTGTAGTTGAATGATTATATCATTTGGGGCGGCTTTGAAGGATGTCATGCCGGCTGGTAATTGTTTGAATCTACGGTGTTGGCGAAGTTAAGTTGTTAGGAGTGGTTGTGTAAGCCGTAGATTGAGAGAAACGCATGGGAATTTATTGATAATAATAGTTTCCGCGTTACTAGATAAAAGTATTTGATATTTTGAAATATCTCAAATTTGTATCTGTTGTAGTAACACGAATCTTGAATAAATGAGTCATGAGTTATAAATCGAGCTTGTGGTTGGTAGTGCGATATTACTATAGACTACGGTCTGCATGTAATTAATGAAGTAAATAAAAAATAAAAAAAAGAGCTTGTGGTTGGTTCTACCTTAACATGGAAGACGGAACTGAACCGTTCCACAAATCAATGAGATTTTGTGTTTCAATTTGTTGGAACAGGATCGAACATGGCAGAGCTGGGAGAGATCTACTATCTGCTTCCAATATACTACAAAATAATATGACCTGAAAAGGTTTCAAGGACCAAATAATGGCGAGGATCTAAGGTATTTCATTAAGCTGCGATTACGAGGTCGACCAGGGATCTGATTGGTATTACAGCTAACCCATGAGGATGGAGGATCCAACAAGCCAAAAAAATTACAAAGAGAGCCGATAAATTTTACAAAAAGTCATGCTGAGCTGCTGTATTTTTGACGGCGTTCATCTCCGATTTATTGCACATATGTACAACACAGCTACACATGTAATTAATGAGTTAAACAAAAAAAAAACACACAGCTACACTTATACCTCAGGAATTGAACGTGAACCCATGATAGTAGATGATCATGGGGACTCAACTCACTCGGCATTCCTCCATGATGAGGCATCTACTCCTAGACCACACTCGCCCATACAAATTTCAGTGCCCGATAGGAATACATACATGTACTTAAGGAGTAAGGGTAATGTATGATAGCTAGGGAAACCTAACCTTACCATGACAATTTACCGTCATCATGGCCTACCAACCTCTTGTCCATGTATAAAAGTACATGTACTTACAACCCTTACGTACGCGTACGTCCCAGAGCTTGCTCATAAAGGGATATGTGTGGCCGGCTGCAGCTAGCAGCCTGTTAAGGGAATCAATGGGTATGGTAACCCTCACAAAGGGGGGCCTGAAGCTACTACTTCATGCATTCTAATTTAGTACTTCATATTACCATAGAAGAAAAAAAGAAGAAAAAATCCAGTACTTCACTGCTTCACCGATATCCCGGCCCGGTACTTTATAGAATTTCACTTGGTACTTTCTGGGGCCTGATTTCATAGCACTAATCATAAGCATGATTCAGTTAGAAAGTAGTGCCATTATCGCAATAACAAAGCTATTCAGGGCCTGGTCAACTTACTGGCGACTAAATGTGAAAGGTAGGCTACACTCATACCACCATTTACTAGTTGATGGGATATCTGCAGATCATATATAGCGTCATAAGCTCTAAAGATTTCTATACAAAAGTTTCTCCGACATTCTACCCAGCCGCAAGGCCGTGCTATCATAACGCATGCATAAGGCTCATGTTAGCCGAAAGTATTACGTGAATACAAGTCTTTATGCACCCCAGAACCCCAGAGATCCAGGATTCAGAGTTAGAGTTAAAAATGGCGACTTTGAAGTCTGAGCCATCGAATGATCTTTGCTGTGCTGTTTCTCGCGATATTTCCCTCCCAACCACCTAGGCCGAGCTTGCGAGTGCTTTTTCATGACGACATGAGGCGGTCTGTGCATCCCGAAGACCCTCCCTCCCCGTGATCGCCCATGCTGCACTAGATCCGATGATCATCTCAAGATCCTAGCCCCCTTAACCCAAATTCGGAGGCTCTTCCTAACCAGCAGCTCGGCATATAGGGGAAGGAACATCTGGAGCGGCTTCTATCAGTAAAACCAGACGTCGGGGTTTCTCCACGCACATATCGGGCTCCCACGGTAGAGTAGAAGGAAGAACCATGGCCTAGCAACTCGGAACAAATTCGCCTAGGACTTCTTGTTCATGCACGAAGGCCCGTCGATATTTTGACAACGTAGCAAAGCAAGTCGGAGAATCTCTTCGTTGGTTAACAGGGGATGTTATGCACTGTTTCGTACCTTTACTCTACTTGCCTGGTTCTGCTCCACTTGAGTGCTTGAATTCCTTCCGCCTAACCCAAAGAAAATACACGAGCTGCTATTAATGCCTACTTAGGCACCTTGTCTCGTGATAGCAGTGAAGACTAATACCGGAGAGTCAAGGCGCGATTGACGAGCGTGTGGGGTTTCTACCTCTTCTCGGACACTCGGAGCTGGAGCGATCCAGGGCCGAAGGTTGATGAAATGCTTTAGAAGCCGTTTTTTTCTTAGCCCAGGAACAAACAGCTTCCCGCGCGCATTTTTGCTGCTAAGACATGGGAACGGGCTTAGGCTCCAGGCACACTCCGCTGGCAACCCACACACGTTTGTGCGAATTCAGGAACCATTTTGGAATTGACAGGGCTGGCAGTCCAGTTCTCGATACACCTTACCCCTTTTGGATCTCCGTCCACGTTTGTAGAGCCGAAGTTTGTTTGGTGGTGTGGCTGGCAGAAGACAACCCCCGGTTCACCAGTCAGCTTCGACCTATCACAGCCCACGAATCAAGTAACAGAAACATCCACCCACCTGTACCTGTGCAGTGTCACACGAGGGAACGAAAAAACTGATCTTCTGTTCCGGTGGTATGGTTCTCTTATGTAGTGAAATGAAATCGAGAGAGAGATTGGTATCATATTGCTTACACTGCCTGAGGCTCAGAAAAGAAGAAACACCCCCCCCCCTCAGATGCAGGCAGTATCTTGTTCTGATTGCACTGCATGATTTCTGCTCTAGAGCACCTGCTACACTCCACTCAGCATACTCTATGTAGTAGATAAACACTCTAAACTCCTTCTTGCATGTGTCTTCAACCTATCAAAGAGATCATCCTTAGGATAGGTTTATCTAAACCTCTTTCGTCAATCCTGAGAGACTTTCGATTGAACGGCTTCTTCCCACCCCCCGTCTCCTGTCTACCTTATCTATCTTCCTCCTTTCCGTCCCATACATAATCCCTAATGTGCTGTTCTTGAAGGCAAAGAAGAAAATTCACTACCTACTTTACATTCTATCTATTCCTTGCCCGGTACAGCGGTTAATCAATCTTCTGTTTATACTACTACTACTACTACTGCACCTGGGACGTCACATTCCTAACAGTTTAATTGACAAAGAAAAAGAAAACCGGTCTTTACTTCTAGCCACCCACACACGTACACGTCTCCTGCATCCTTGGAAAAAAACGCGATCTTCCACTTTGTCTATAGCCTACATTAGAGATGTCATACTCCGACTCTGAAGATGAACCTTCTCTCGAGTCCCTCACCCAGAACCTCGCCCGCCAAAAGTACCAGTCCGCCGCCCTAAACGATCCGGAGGCTACAAAGTGCTGTTGCGGCCGTGAGGATTGCTCTTTCACCAGGCGTGCCCAAGCTATGCTTGCCTCTCTGGAGCAGGATGTCCAAACTGCCGCTACATTGGGTCAGGTATGTTATTTTCACAGGTAGCACTGCCCTTGCCTCTTGGGCCCGAATCTAATCGGCGGGGTGCGGAATAGGCTCTGTTGCGACGACACGAGAGCTCCATGGCAGAGGCTCAACGGGAACGCGAGAAGATGAACCAGGAGATACACAACATGGAGATAAAGGTCAATGACCTTGAGGACGAGAACGCACGCACCACGGACGAGAACAAGTTTCTGCTCAACAATTTGGAGGATGTGAATATTAGCATGTGCCTGAGCGAGAGCCGGGTTCAGGAGCTTCAGGAAGAACTCGACGCTATGCATGTGAGTGACTATGTACAAGTACTTTTGCACGTTTTCGTAAATTGTTGAGTTGGGAGGTTGGGTAATCGTTGCTCACACGTTAAACAGGAGGAGCTCACGCGGATTTCTGCTACGGCCGCGCGAACCGACGTCTTGGAGGCACAGTTGGCTGTTTTGGAGAGCGAGCAGGAGGAACTCAGGAATACAGTCACCACCACGAGGGCCGAGGAACGGGCCGCCGTGGCACGGTGGAAGAAGGCACAGCGCACATTGGAGGAACTGGAGCAGCAGGTGGAAAGAATAGAAATGGAAAATAGGATGGAGAAGGTCAGATCCAAGAACCTACTCGAAAGGTTGGATCAGAAGAGAATCGTGGATCCAAAGACCGGGGTTTCTACTTTGACAGCACTCGCGGATCGGACACAACTCAGTCGATTCATGAAGGAGATTCTGGCGGAGAATGGACACCTCCAGGTTGGGATCACGGAGTTGAGGGACATGTTGCTGGCATCACAAGAGGAGGTAAACAGATTAAGGGAACAGCTACAAGAGATAAACATGCACAAGGTAGAGATGGGCCCATCCTCGCTGAGCCAGGAGCTAGGGAGAAGCCCTTCCAACACCATGCAGACGATTGTTCACCACCACCATTACCACCCACCCCCGTCAACTGGAGGCAAGGGCGTCTCCAAACCCACGGTCCGCCGCGCAAAGAAGCGGAGAAGCCATGCCAGCGGAGAGCAATTCCTTCCTCTGGATGTAAACGGAGCCAGCCCACCCTCAACATTTAGTCAAAGAGGATCAAAGAGATGGTCATTAGGGTCGCGGGCTACTACTTCGTCGGTATTAACATCCCCAGCATCGGAATTCCGCGAGTCCTCAATCTTCGACCACAACTTCAACGGTCCTGAATCGTCGCGTCCTTCTAGCGCAGACTCCAATTACCAAGCAGCTCTTATTCCCGGACACAAGAAGCAAGCCTCGTCATCGTCCTCAAAATACGCCCGCAGGAGCGACAGTTCATTTGGAATACCGCCGTTTTCGATTCTCCATACTACCGAAGAAGTCCCTTCGGACCACGACTACTCTGCGCCTTCATCTCCAATCATCCCCGCGACGAAACTACGACGTGCGGCTTCTCACGAGTCGATGCTATCCATCATGGATCTCAACCTAACCACGACATCGTTCGCTGTCTCTCCAGCGATTTCATCAGGAAATTCGGAAACCTCCCAAGGAAAGCGCACCCCTTCGTTCGCGGCATCTGTCACTCCAAACCCGGCGCAAGCATTTGTCACGCGAGGAATGGTAACCCGTACACCCAGTACCGGAAACACTTCTTCTGCATATAGCCGTCTTCTCGGACTACAAGAAGGCACCATCGCTGGATCTAGCCCACCTGCAAATCCAAAAACTGCTCTTTCACGAAAGAACTCTGCGAAAACCAGCGTGGGAGCAAGTTGGTTCTGGCGCTGGGGTGGCGGTGGTGGGGCTGCCGTCGCCCCGACCCCAGCAATGGACGCGGCGCAGAAAGATACAGTTACTGCTGCCGCGGGTGAGGTTACGATGACATCTGCCAGCTCCGACTCTGGGGCTACGAGTTCTGGTGGGAGCGTCCGCATTGGTGGCAAGACCATCATTAGCAAGCCAAGTGTATTGACGGGATACGTGGATGAGGATTTGTTGAGGGATAGTCTGGGGGAGGTGCAACAGATGCTCTCGATGTAGCGGACTCTTTTTTTATTTTTTCAGTTGGGGTATGATGGCGATGGCTCTGATTGGTTCATTTTTGTGTAGCCATGACCTGAGGGGTGGTTTTTTTTTGAATGTGAAGTGACATATAAAGCATACTAACATACTCCAGCGATTTGTGTTATAATTTGGGGGGTTTCTTTTGTTCATTTGGGGGCAGGCGTTTTTTTCTTTCTTCTTCGCTTTTTTCGCTTTTGTTTTTCTTCTCTTTTGTTGCCATCTCGTTTATTTTCTTTTGTTTTGGGAACATGGGAGTGGGAGTCTGGAAAGTTGGATTATCACTAGTACGTTATTAAAACTGCTGCTATACTATATAACTGTATACCTTTTTTTTATATTTATATTTTTCTTATCTTTACTTTTTACTCGGTCCTACGCGTTCGTCGTTATCTCAATTCCTTCTGGCATATCTACACCAAACGTCATCGACTCTGTTTCATCTCCTTTCGTATTGTTTTTTTTTTCTTCTTTCTTTTCTTTTCTTTTCGTTTGTTCGCGCGTCGCAATGGTGTGTGTGTGAAGTGAAGATGCCGCCCGCCCCGTTTCCAAGTAGAGCAGAGACTGCATGTATTAGAGTGGGTAAGTACGCGGGCAGAGGAGCACTGGAAGTGTGCAGGCAGGCAGGCAGGCAGGCAGGCAGAGTATCTGATCAGATACATGGAAGGGGACGATGTCATCGAGAGGGGTTCCATTCCAGCTGGCTGTTTCATGCTCGATTCGGGGGAGGGGCGGCGCTAGATCTTGCAACATTGAGTTACATGTATTTATTATTGCTTGCCTGCTGCAGCCGGGACGGATGGCTACATTCTCTAGAGTAGAGTATCTCCTCTACTCTACCCTTGATACATGCCTGCCTACCTGCTCTACATTGAATATGCATTACCAGATCGCAATAGATTAATAATTTCAACCACAATTGCGACCCCGCAGAGATGTAGAGTAAACGGCAGAAAAGCAAGGAGGCTTCGGCTAGGCAGAGGCACGATAACGCGTGCAGCAGCCCGATACGGCGCGGGGCGTGGTGGAGGGGTAGGTATGTAGATGAGAAGGAGAGGGAGAAGGAGAGGGAGAGGGAGAGGGAGAGGGAGAGGGGAGAGGCTCGTTCATCCGTGCAGTTGTTTCTCAGATCTGGGGGAGAAACAAACTAGAAGGGCTGCATGTGTGTGATGTGTGCGGATGTTGTTGTGTGAGTATGTATGAAGCAGGCAACAAGGCTGTAACCACGGCAGGCTGCTCGCTGCCAGCCAGCGCCAGACAAGACGACATGTGCCTCGAGTGATATCTCATGGCCCGTAGTTCACCCCACTGCTGCTACTGCTGCTGCTGCTGCTGCTGTGCTGCTCTGCTGGATACATGTATGTATTCATTGCCTGCGACAGCGCCCCTCCCTAGTCCCCGGATCTTCTGCGGGGTTTTTGGACACTCACGGCCAGTTGGCAGTTTACTATTTATTAATTTTTATTTTTATCGTGAGAGGGTCTGTCTGTCTGTCTCTGCCATCACTCGCTCGCTCACCCAACTGGCTGCAGCGATGGCGCGTGGATCGAGTAGCTTGCCGCAAAGCGATCATTGGCTTCCCCTCCTCCTCCTCCAGCTGGGCGCCACCCGCTCGCTCCAGCGAAGATCAGCACCGCCACGACAACGAAACGCGCGACCTTGCCGGTCAACTGACGTCGAGCAAGCAAGCTAGCTCAGGATCTCTCAACGAACGACAAACGAAACGAAACAACCAAAACCAACCAACCAACCAACTACATAACCAACCAATCCAGCCGCCCCCTTGAGATTCCCATGGACGGTGATGATGAGGACGCCACCAATGTCTCTGGCCAACAACAAGAAGAAGAGGGAGAGGAAGAGGAGGAGGAGGAGGAGGAAGAAAAAGTAGAGGACGAGGAGGAGGAGGAGGAGGAGGAGGAGGAATGCAGCCTTCGCCCGCCGCCACGCCGCGCCTTCGCCGACGGGAAGGCCGTGCGCAGGCTCTACCGCGAGCTGGGCCACGGTGATCTCTTCGCCGATCCGGCCACCGCGCGCAGTGCTGGCAATGGCGGCGACCGTAGTGGTGCTGCGGCGCCCGGTAGGAACGAGCTTGCGTACTGGGCGGGCCCGGAGAAGGCGCTGAAGCTGGTCCGGATTGCGTCGCTGGTGGGCCAGAGGCGGCTGCGGAAATACATTGTAAGGGGAACCTATATCTTATCTCTATATAATCGCAGTCGCCAGTAGTACTACATGTAGTAGTTGCTGTAGCTCTAGTGTAGTTACATCTAGTAGTACATGTAGCTTGTTATTGGAATATAGCTCTGATATATCTTTTGCGCCGCCCGTAGATCCTCGGCGAGAAGCCCACCTTCCCGCACCACCTCGTGACCATCCGCCGCACCCCCGAGAGAAACATCCTCTCCTCGACCCGCGCCTCCGCCGAGGATGAGAACGAGCCCGAAGACCCCGCCCCAGGCTCACTAACATACTGGGCGCTCGACGCCGCCGCCAGCACCATCACGCCCTCGCACTCTGTCGACTACACCCAGTCCTCCGCCGCCGCCGCCGCCTGCCTCTCAGACTACTACATCAGCTCCTCCTGCACAGCATGGGACGTAGACCGGGACCTCATCGCCCAGCTCCTCGTCTGGGAATACTCCGTCGCCGACCACCCCTCCTCCCCCGACGACCTCGCTGCCACCGCAACAACGTACCAGAAGCTCGAGTTTCGCTACGGCGCCCAGACCTGCCTCATCGACCGCTCCTGCGGCCGCAGCAGCAGCCGCGATCCACAGGTCTGCTTCGCCGGCCTCCCCGGCGACCAGCAGGGCGTCGCCGTGCGCGCCCTCTTCCCGCAGACCCTCTTCTTCTACGAGCCGTTCGGCGGCACGCCGACCCTCCCGGCCGCTGCCACGGCCCCGTCGTGGGCCACGGCGCCAGAGACGCCGCCGCCGCACGACACGGTATACCGCCAGCTGTATCAGCCGCGGGTGACGGTCGTGTCGCTGGCAGACATTGCCGCGCGCCACCTCAAGGCCGTGCTGAAGGGCGGGACCCCCGAGTTCTCGCGCTGCCATAGTGCGTTCCTGGGCGTGCGGCGGCCGGTGCGGTTTGTGGCGGGGGAGCGCCAGAGGCTGGGGAGGGTGTGTACGGTTGCGTTTGGCGCGGCCGAGAGGAGGTCGAGGATGTATCATTTGTTTGTGGTGGAGCTGGACCCGGCCGTCAGGGGGCAGAGGGTGAGGGCGGCGAAGGCGCTGGGTGGGGGCGCGGTGTTTGCGTGGGAGGGGATGGGCGCGTGGACGGATGAGGAGCTGTTTGGGAGGGCGGTGGAGAGGGTGTTGGGGAGGGGCGGGGGCGGGGGGGACCATGTGTGTGGGAGGGAGTGTGAGGAGTGGTGTGGCGGCGCGGTGAGGGTGCTCTTGAGGTTTTGCAGGGGCGGGCCGGTGAGGGTGGTGAAGATGGCGGAGACGGGGGTGGCCTTGGCTGGCTGGGGAGTCTTTGGGAGACGTTAGGGGGGGGGGCGGGGCTTTTTGTACAGTAGTTAGTAAATTAGCATATATTAATGAGCTTATGGTTTAGGGCATTTGATAAGATGAGAAGAGTATAAAGGGCTTTCTTGCCTACCTGACACCACTGTACAATAATATCCATTGCATAGCCATAGAATTCAAACTATATATAGACATTGACCTTTGACCGCCGTCCCAATGTCACCTCCTATGCCGAGTGACAAACTATGATGGAATAATGATAAGATATCACTCGCTATATATGGCTATGCCTTTTTTGTGTGGAGCTACGCCTCCTTCCTTTTGTGGAGGTTTAGGCGCGGGAGGGAAGCCAAGTCTTAGTGCAAGAGCTCGAAGGAGAGCCACTTTTTAATGTTGTAAGGGTGTTACTTTTTTTTGGTTGGCGCTGGTTCATGAACCACGCACATAGCCTCCCCGTTATACATACAGAACTAAACTGACCGTCTGGGCCAGTATTTGGGTGCTATCGATAATAGTTGTTCGCATTGGTTTCCAGTGCCCAAGGGTCGCTCTCCAATGGGCTTTTGTATTATGGACTCACGTGGCAGTGTTGGCGAGGGCGAAGCTTAAAGCCCATTCTCCGCAGGGGAACATGGACGGGAATGTGGCTATCATCCAGGCAGCAACGCTATGTATATGTGCTAGTCGTAAGTGAGATACATGTATGTCTAAAGAATGGAAGAGGGTGGTACATACAAAACTGCCGGGTATTTTATTTATGGGGGAGGATAAAGATACATACATGTATGTATGTCCGGTGCTGCCCACGATGCGGATTTACATCTTCCTTACATGTAACGCAACCATGTAGAAGTACTTGCACTACCGGATTGAAGCCGCTTAGTCAAAGGGGGTAATTATAATTGATCTTCTATTGACTTCCAGATCACTCGCCACAGTTCTTTGACCGGCTTCAAGTCGGCCGCACGAGTGCGAGTATGTAGTGGGATTATAACTCTGTTTTTGATCCGGTCACTGGTTCGTGCGCTTCGAAAGCTAGAGATAATGATGAAGGGCTAGATATCGCGGTAGTGGCGATATCGATCTAATTACCAGATTGTCGTTTCACTTGCTCGGTGCCCACAGATACATATGCGCTTGCCCCGGCAAGCACGTGTATTCTCATTTATAAAACCGAATCTCATGATGTTACACGAGCCCTCAACCCCTCATCATCAACGCAATTTATGAAATAGCTATAAACTCATTCGAAAATTTCGTCCCACGGGTAACGCTTCCAGTTAAATAAATGGCTGAGCTTGTGGGCCTAGTATCCGGCATCTTCGCGCTTATTCAAATTGCAGCCCGGGTGTCCGCATGGACCCACGAATATGTCGGCAAAGCCAACAAGGCTCCAGAAGATATAGTGAAGCTCAGTCATGAACTTGAATCGCTTAACCAGGTTCTTCTTGACTTGCATAATATTGCAAAAGAAGACCCGGAGTCAGTTGTGCTACGGGGCCTGAGGAACCAGATTCGAGATTGCACTATGATCTTGGAGAAGTTCCAACGGAGTCTGAAAACCCCTCCTAGCATAACACGGTTCAAGTGGCGAAAGAGACTATTTAAATATAGTTGGCCCCTGAAGGAGCAGGATAATCTAGAGTATATATCACTGATAGAGAGGCGCAAATCTGGATTCATGATCACGTTGGAAGTCTATCAGCTGTGAGTAGACATACTCCAAGGGATTGTCGTCGCTTTAATATATGCTGACTCAAGGGAAGGTCTCGTTCAAAGGCTATAGAGAGGCGTGTAAATGAAGTTGATGGGAATGTGAAAGAGATAATTACTCGCCAGAGTGGTAAGAATCACGATAAATACTTTCTAGTACTTGATCACCCGTAGTTATCTGCTAATGCATGTAATGGAGTACTTAGAAGAGGAGCGTGACAGGATACTGGAGTGGTTATATGAGGGAGCTTTCGATACGAAGCATAGAGAGATTAGTAATAGAAGACAGAAGAACACTGCACAGTGGATCATAGTATCTCCTGAGGTTACAGGTTGGATGAATAATCCCTCGGATTCAAGACTGCTTTGGGGGTATGGTATTCGTAAGTTCCGGCTTTTCGGGTGCTGTTATCTTTATAACAAAATACTAAACGTTTATTATTTCTAGCCGGCGCAGGAAAAACATTCCTGAGGTATGATACGATCCCGTGCGGTTGGTCGCGGAATTGGAGCCCATTCGGCAACAGGCCAAAACGGGGTTACAGGTAGTCTCGTTCCCAGACAGTGCTATGCGTGGCCATGTGCGCCATTTGCACAGTCTGGTGTAATAGGTTTTCGGAGATTTTCTGAACTTTTCCCGAGTGACTCGGGGGGGCTCTCGGGGAGTTTAGGGGTTCGGGGGGGGGGTTTAAAACAAAGATTTAAGGTTTACCGGGGATATTTAAGGTTCAGAAAACCTCCGCTAGCGTTCAAATTTTACGCTAGTTCGGGATGTCCTCTGAGTGTGCTGAGTACATACAAAAACCCCCGAAAATCCTCCCCGAGAGCCCCACGCTAATATCTCCGAGAAGATAAGTCACAAGAAAACCTATTATACCAGGCTGTGCGCAGGGTCGAAGTAAACACAGACTGGGCACGAGACTAGGTTGCAGGGTGCAAGCTCTGTTTGAATAAGCTTTTTTCTATAGCTAGATTTCACTCTTGGAGATTCCCTTTTGCCTTGTTGCCAAAGAGCCCCTTAAGCAATTTACGTGATCTTTGAGAGCTAACTTTATATAAGTTCTATGATGATAGATTACCTTCAGGAGTATTCCTCGGAAACAGGGTGCGGATTAGCCTACATCTACTTCAACTATAAAGAACAGTTGGAACAAAAGCCGGCAGTTATACTTGCCAGCATGATCAAACAACTTTCGTCTCAACTATTGAACTTGCCCAAAGTAGTCCAAGACCTGTACGGAAGGCTGTCACCGCTTAAGCGACGCCCTTCATTTCCTGACCTTGAGAATATATTGGTTGCCATTTCCAAGTTATTTCCCCAGACCTACATTGTATGTGATGCTCTCGACGAGTGTCCACAAGGTCAACGAAGGGAGCTCCTACCTTTCTTTCTCCGGATCGGTCTAAAGAAAATCAATGTTTTCCTGACAAGTCGGGATTATCCGGAAGACATACAATGTTTCTTTGAAAGTTCTGCGAAAGTAAGGCTATCGGCAAGAGACGATGATATTACTAGTTACATTGAGCAAAAAATTGAGGAAAATTCCCGAGCCAAACGCCTTGTAAATGAGGGCAAATGTAAAGATCTGATCATCTCTCGTATCAAAAGATGCGCTAATAACATGTAAGCCGACTTCTTCATCCTAGGGAAAGGGTTTGGTATAATTAAAATTCTAATAATAGTCTAGGTTTTTACTTGTACACTTCCAGATCGAACACCTGTGCCAACAGACTACCGTCAAAGAGATTATTGATGAGCTTGAAGCTTTTGAGAGCTCTTCAAGTCAACTCTACCCTATGGATCCTACTTATGATAGAGCAATGGAGATTGTTCAGCAGCAAGCCCCGAACTGTAGAAGGCTGGCATTTAAAATATTTTCATGGCTTTACGGAGGCATAAGACCACTCAAAGTTCGGGAGCTACAGCATGCAGTATCTATAGAAGAAGGTTGCACAATTTTCGATGATACAAACATACCTGATCGAAAGACATTACTTGATGTTTGTGCTAGTTTGGTTACAATCAATGAGGAGGACGATACCATCAGATTCGTTCATCGAACCGTAGCCGAGTATCTTTTAAGGACTAAGGCCCTCTCCACGGAACTTGGTGTTCACCTCACCATTGCCTGCGCTACCTATCTCTCTCTCGACGTTTTCTCCCGGGGTTTTGCAACGTCATCCTTTTCGTACAATTTCAGGAATATTTCATATCCTTTTCTAAGGTATGCTGCAAGGTGTTTGAGTCTTCACCTTGATAGTTGTGATCCACTCTCAACTATTCAGGTATTACTCACACTAGTAGATAGTCCAGGAAGTCTATCCTCATATCTCCAGGCCTCCCAGTGGGGGTATAAACCCGGGCTGTTATTTCTGGAGACCCCTCTGCACGTAGCAATTGCCTGGAATCACTTTCCTTTACTCCAGGCTTTGTTGGATAATATCAGCCACAATACGAATATCAATGCTCGAGATGGCAAATCGAGAACACCACTACATTACGCCTCATATGGTCAACGAAAGGATGCCGTCCGATTATTGCTTGATCGGGGCGCTGATACGTTGGCTCAAGACAAAAAAGGTCGGACAGCCCTTCATATGGCTATCAAGAAAGGACATAATTCGATTGTTGAGATGTTACTTGACGGCGGCAGTGATTTATCAGCCAAAGACATATATGGGTGGACAGCACTCCACATAGCAGCCAATAATGGGAACAATTCAATAGTGGATATGCTATTGAGCAGAGGAGCTAGTGTTTCATCAATAAGTAACGATGGATTTACAGCTCTACACTGCAACTGCGTAAAAAATGGGAGTGAAATGAGTGCTCTAATCAACAATGGCGCTGAAATATTGGCTGTAGACAATGATGGAAATACATTACTACATTGGGCAGTAATGGGGGGTGTTTCCCGTGAACGGCTAAGGCTAGTGATGGGCTGTGGAGTCGATATAAATGCTAGGGACAAGAACGGATGGACGGCATTACACCGAGCAGTATACAACTGTGATTACGATGCGGTCTATGAGTTGATTCAAGGAGGGGTCGATATCTCAGTCGCGGACAACGAAAGACTGACAGCCTTCCATTACTCAGTAATGCTTGGGTACGATGAAATCTCCACTCTCCTGGAAGACTCTGGTGCCAGTCTATCTGTCCAGGGAGAGAAGGGTGGGAGTTTGTTGGGCTGGAAACGATCGGACCAAGGTGGATCGGATCAGAATGAAGATGTGTATCTTTTGCGCCTGAGCAGTTTACCACTTCTATCAAATTTATGATTCTTATTATAATATTTCACGGTTTCTTTCTTTTGGGACTTTCACCTAGATTCTCTCTCTTTCATATTCTATATCTTGCTCTATTGTTTTGAATATAGTACAAGTTTAGGTATATAAATGCGATGCGGACTCCGAGCAAGCAATCGTCGTTCCAAGAACAAAAAGAGCACGTAAATACAAACAACATCCTAAAGTTTAAAGCATTCTGATGACGACGAAGTGGACTATAGTATTTATACATATGTGGGTCTTTCGCCAATTGCGCATGTTGCTGCGTCTTGGGTTGCAGTTACATCACAAGATATCACTCGTGGGAAATTCTGCCGGTCAGCTGCAACCTCTTTTTTTTGTTAAATCCATTAGGTCAGCTACAATTTTGATTGTGTTTGTAAAAGGAGATATGCATTGAGAATTGCAATCTTCATTCATTTTCATCATCTAGGCCCACGTAGAAATAGTGAATATAATATCTAGGTACAGGATAAATTGACAAAGACATATTTCATCCAATGTATTAGACACAATTACACGACAACCAAGAAAATATTCGTTTGGGGAAACTATATTCATAGGGTTAAATAAACCCCATCTAAACCGATTTCCACGATATCGTCAACGCCGTCGAATGTGTATCCGTGTTTGACGTATAAACCGTCGCCTGTGTCGATCCGCTCGGAATACTGGCCACGTAGAACGCCGTGCTCCCACTCGAAGCCAGTAAACCGTCGCTCGCCTTCAATAGAAAAGTTAGGCAGTCCCCAATCAAAGAAGCTCAGGGTGAGTGTCAACATACGGTAAATACAGTAGCAGTATTTCCTGAGGCGCAGCTCAACGCTCCACTTACGATGGCGCAGGCGCCCTCATTTGACGATAGAGTAAATCCTATTTCCGAAGCCGCTGCTATAAAGGTTGCGCAAGTGCCAGTCGTGTACCATGTCCCGGCACCGGTGATGCATCCTTTTGTAGCCCCGCCAGTTATGATGTTGAGATACCCGCTGCCAGTGAAGATGTCTGTGCCTGTTGGCCTTGCGGTGGGTGATGTAGGGGAGGTAGCTGGAGAGGTTTTGGCGCCACTCTTGGGGAGATATTTCACGCCTGAGCTGGCACAGGTGGATTTGGTGCCATCTGTTGAGAACCTTTAGTATGCGCTGTGATTGGAGGAATTGGGATAGGGAGTACATACCTGGCTCCGTGGCAATGAACTCACCAGTAGTGACACTGCCTTTAACGTTGAAGTGGTACCAGACTTCGTTGAGAGCGCCGTTGGAGCAGCCTAGTGTCACTGCGTGGCCTGTTGCGGCCTTGAGGGCGGCCTGAATTTCGGCGGAGGTGTAGGACTTTGAGGTAGAAGGAGTAATCCCAGCTACATCAAGCATCTAGAGATCCCATATGTCAGTCATCTCTTGACCAAACTCCCTTCACCAAAATCGCAAAAACAAACCTTGTAAGTATCTAACCCTTTAAAGAGCTGTACCGTAATCTCGAAAAAATCGACAAGCTCCTCCTTAGCTGTATACCCGGTATAACAGCTTGGGTTGAGCGTGTTGATGCAGGTCCCGTGTTTACTCCACTCATGTTCCCAGAAGGACTCGTCGGCGCCGTTGTAGTCTTTCCAGTAGGTCTGCATATAGCTCAGAAGTGAACTCTGGCCTGCCGCAGTGAGGATCCCAGCTATGTTAGTATACTCGCGACTACTGTCACAGTTTGTGTCAAATGTTCCGTCGCATTTGTCGGGCCTGGTTAATCGGTTGGTTGCACGTTGGTTAGCTAAGGGCAGCTGTAGGAATGAACCTTCTATATATCATTGACTTACCAAAGGCCGTGAATAGTCCAAGAGTCAACCGGACCTAGCTTATTATTTTAGCTATCAACTGCGCAAAAGGGTAGTCAAAGGGGAGGGAGAAATCACTGACCAGTCACAGGATCCGTATCCCAGAACTGTGTCAGTAGTAACTGTCCACCTGGAGAATTAAAGCAACATGAATCTGCAACTGCGGTGGTGTTTTTGCAGCTTATTTGGGTGTTTGTGCAACTCAATGGAGTTCCTGCATTGACACCAAGAGCGACTAACACCGAGCCAAGAGCAACTTTTGCGAATTGTGAGAAAGACATTTGGGGTGAGTATGGAAATTTTTTCATGGGCGGTGCCGGCATTTTGTAGTAAGGTTGTTGCGCCTTCAATTGAAAGCCCGAATGTGTAGCTGTGTAGCTCATCTTCACATTATTACTCCATTGGCCGTGGGACTAGCTAGGATGAGGTTCAATACCGTAAAATCTGAGTATATAAATTGTTACGAGACAGCAGGGGTATAGGCCAATGCATTTACGAGGGGACGTGCGTTAAGCTTTGTCAGGGGAAAGGTCTCTTTACGCCATCCCTTCGTGTGTCAGAGCAAAATCGGAGACATATTAGGCCCGCGACGGCGTGGTGATATTCAAAAAATCTAGCTACCTACAGACTGTAGAGACACCTGAAAAAGGTATAGGAGAGGTCACAGAAGGTGACTTCACAGCAGATGGTCCACGGAATGAGGTTTAGGTTTATTACCGAGTAAAAGCTGCCCATTAGCGCCAGGTCGTGAAAACACACGAAGGGATATGGTGCGAGAAGGCATAGGGGGTGGGTGTGTCGACTTCAGAGGAACCCTTTTTGGAGAGAATTCCACCGTTAGGCTAGGCGCTAGGACCATTATGGGGGTAGATCTCCAAGTTTCTATTGATTGATTGGCTGCAAACGCCGAAGTTTACACACCTACCCACCATAGCTTCTCGAGCCATAGTTTATAGCTTTATACGATCATTGTGTATGTACCTAGAAACAGAAATTGAAATGTTAAAAAGTTTTGGTGTAAAATATCCCTACTGCAGCGCAACATATATTCTCAGATTTTACGGTACGCCCTACTAACTCAACTAGGAGATACAGGAGTGTTCACACCATTGGCTACGAACAAGAAAAAAATATATTGAATAATTTATTACGAAACGGGAAGGCACATTGGGTTGCCCTATCATTCTGATGCTTCCTAAGGTGGCAACTGATCTCAACCTCCACTTGTTTCGGCGGGGGAAATTTCCTCGAAGGATGATGATCATCGTGAAGAAACGCAGGAACATGGTCGATAAGCTTTTCTCCCTGCTCGGCACCGGCGCCGATAATGGCCATGTGAAGTTGACATTGGTTGGGATGTAATGTTAGGGACCAACCTACCAAACCTGGAGCTATTACTATGTTACCATGCCGCATGCGGTCTACGCCGAGCGTTTAATAGTGGAGAATCTGAAATCTCGAGGGGGAACAAACTGATTCGCAAGCTTATTAAGGTAGGTAGCTATGCGACGCCTTGCATCTACCGTAGTGTTGTCCGGCACGCTATACAGCAATACCCCATAAGATTTATGTTTTCCAAACACCTGAATATGGTCGGGGCCGGCCGAGAAAGGACTTATGATAAGATGGAAGTGAGTATCAGACCTTGGAGGATTATCCACGTAGTAAAGCATCAATCAGGTACTTTATATGTATGTATCAATATCCTAGATTCTATCAATTGCTAAGGTTGTATTAAGGTTCTAGAGTGATCATTTCAGCCTCACCAACAGTCCATTGCCCATACATACATGTATTCAGATACATGTAGTTGGCTACTAGAGGATGCCACAATATGTACATGTATTAAATCAGCTCAACGGCTACTCTAAAGTGCACTTTGCTCCAACGGGACTTCCCGCTCATTTCAGCTTTGAACCACAACCATTCAACCAACCTAGTGGGTAGATTCAATTAGGAGACATATCTCAGCCCTGAACTCCTTAAGAAATTGGTGACGTAGATTTATTGTGAATACTACATTTGATACTCTCAGCGGTGAACTTTTACTATTGCGTCCACCTAGAGTCCCCGTGAGATGCCTGCAGTACATCTGGCAGAGTAAATGTACGCGCTGTACATACCTACATAGTGAATACACCCTTCGACTGTCCTAGATTCGATAATGTACCTGGTGAGACTTATTGACCTAAAAGGTGAAATGTTGGTGAAGGACCATCAACGGCGGCTTATCCCTTAAGCTGGCAACAAGTGCTGACCTCAAGAAAAAGCAAAATTTATGTGGCTTTACTAACAGATCCTGTTATCAAATAATAGATCTCCTTTACAACTCTAATTCCTCTACTATAGGAGGGTCGGCATGCCAGCTTAATAAGGGTTAGGCAAAGAGGATCAAGGGGTCACAGTAAGTCTTGCTAATAAATACTACGTGTTATTAACCTTGGTCTTGTGCCGTTTCGTGTCTCGAGAAGCCTTGAGACGTCGAGTGAGTAACTGTGAGTCAAGCCCAGGAGATGTTTGCATGATGAGGTGCGTTTAGTGATGGGAACGAGACGAGACGAGACTTGGGCAGATCTTATCTTGTCGTCTTGTTTCCATTAAGGTCTTGTATCGTTTTGTCAGAAGTCTCGAGATAGCTTGTCTCGTGCCCACCACTAAGTGTGTCCTTCGTTGACGAGGCGTATAGGAACCACTATGGTACCGTAGACCACGCTCGCCCACACAGTTATCAGTACCTAGTCCGGAGTTTATATTTGAGGGGGGCAAGGGTAAGCCCATGAGCTGCCTATGTCGTTAGGAGCCTGGCAATGAATATAACCTTTGGTCAGAAAGTGATGACCTATATAAATTAAAGGATACCGTTTTCCGGGGTATTCCACACCCTTGTTTTTGTTAAATGATATTTTATGGGTACAACTTGTTTAGGCTTCAACTTCAACTCTAAAGGCGCTGAATAGACTAGAATTAGAACTTCTATAAATGTAGCTGTACACATATGTAACTACTTAATACGCAAGTTTCTTGCACTCGCTCTTGCTCCTACAATTGAAGGACCAAAGACGGGGGTAGATTCACTACTTCATTTTTTTTGTTGTTTATTGGGCTATCCATGTATTAAGGATATCGAAACAATCCTTTCGAGTGCTTTGGCTTAAATTTTCCGCCTAACTACGTACTACTATTGTGGCAATTCCACCTTACTCAATACTGTCTACATAAGCACTCACACCAGAACTATAGCGAACTTGAAGAAGAGAAAGAAGTATATTTTTATTTGTTCTAAGAGCTCAAGTAGCAGTCTTCTCAGCTTATAGACTACTTACTCGTGTATCGATTCAGGAGGTAAAAAAACCCACTAGAACGCGTCATCCCACTCCTCCTCAGTTATATCAAACTTCTCTATACTTTTTGATATCTCAAGCATTCTTCCCATTTCTCCGCCTGCCAAAGTTGTTTCCGGGCGTATAAAAGTTGAAGTGATAGTATTGGGGGTAGTTGTGATGTTGGTCATTTCTTTGACTTGGATTTCTTTTTGAACATGCGGATCCTTTTCAACCGTCATCTTCTTGGGCCCTTTCGCATCAAGTAGCATCAATCTATTCGTTAGACTAATGTTTCTGCTTAGCTCGTGTCGAATGTTTCCTTGTAAACGTTCGATATCACTACCCTCCTGTTCAAGGACGGGGCCCTCGGCCTGGTCCTTCGGTCTAGGTTTCTGCTTACGCTCCTCATAAGCAGGCTTTTCTCTGAGCACTATCTCGTTGATTTCCTCGTGCGTCTTTCTCCCAGCATCAGCCTCATTAACAACCTTCTCCCCTACAACTACTAGCGCTACACGCTTCTTATTAATGAGTTCTTGGTGCGTTTTTTTCAACCTTTCTTGAAGGGGATTCTGCTTAAATCCTTTCTCTCCGAGCCCTTGGACAATGTTTGTCGTAAGTTCTGTCCTAAGTATTCCTCCCTCATTGCGTGTGGCCTCCTCGAGCTCTTTCTTTGTTTCTTCTTTTCCAAGGCTTTCCATTGATTGTTTACTACGCAATGCGTCGATTTCTTTCTCCTTGAGAAGTCCCTGAAGTTTCTTGGACTCCTTTCTTTTCACCCCGAGATCTTTCTCCTGAAGCTCCTTCTCCCTAAGCTCCTTCTCCCTAAGCTCCTTCTCACGGAGCTCCTTCTCACGGAGCTCCTCCTCCCTAAGCTCCTTCTCCCTAAGCCCCTTCTCTCTAAGCTCCTTCTCCCTAAGCTCTTTCTCCTGAAGCTCCTTCTCCCTAAGATCCTTCTCACGGAGTTCCTTCTCATGGAGCTCCTTCTCACGGAGCTCTTTCTCCCGGAGCTCGTTCTCCCTAAGCCCCTTCTCCCGGAGCTCCTTCTCCCGGAGCTCCTTCTCCCGGAGCTCCTTCTCCCTAAGCTCCTTCTCCCGGAGCTCCTTCTCCCTAAGCTCCTTCTCCCTAAGCTCCTTCTCCCGAAGCTCCTTCTCCCTAAGCTCCTTCTTCCGGAGCTCCTTCTCCTTCTGCCTGAGTTCCTCCTGTCTAAGCTTGTTCTTCTTCAGCTCCTGCTCTTTTAGCCTGAGCTCGTTCTCCAAGAATTCCTTCTTCTTGGGTTCCTCTTCTTGTTCGAGCTTTCCTAGGGGGGTCTCGGTCACCTTGTTGTCGACTACGGAACCAGAAGAAAATCCTGAATTTTCACGCATGATAGGAGCATATTTGCTATCTCCAAGCGTGGCGTCAGAACGAGCGAGCGGCTTATCGCCGGTGATCTTGTAGTTACCGGGGACAAACTCCCTATCACCAAGCAACCCGGAACCTCTAATATTCGCAGTCTGTGCTGGCAGAGTAATGCTATGCAAAGATTTATTGCCAAATAACTTCGGGTTTTTAGTCTGCTCTAGTGGGACGATAGTGGATAGTGATCTGTCACCAAGCAATCCGGGACCCCTAGTATTCGGAGTCCATTCTGGTAGGGAAGTATCGGATTGAGGCCCGCCTCTCCTGGAAGTCTGAGATCTTGCATTGGAAGATCTGTTTCCTGCGAGTGTTTGAGCTACGTCTGGGAGCTCAGTAGTAAGACCAGTCTTGGGAGATGTTGCATATGTCACTTGAAGAGGCCTCTGGGTTCCCGGAGTCTTTGCGTTTTTGAGATCGTTCATTGCAGCGGTCGCGTTCTCTATGGTCTCGTAGTAGGCAAGGGCGTAGGCTTCTGTTTGGTTGTGGTTGAGAAGGATCTTCACACGTATCAAGCCTGGTTGTGAATCGAGAAGGTTGTAAACTTCAGAGAAATACTTGTTTAAGCCGGCAGAATTGGTATCGGAAAGGAGACCGCCAACGTAGAGGACTTTATTTGGTGGTGGTGGAGGAGGAGTAGGACGAGGCGGAGAAAAAGGTAAAATATGAAGTGGAGTATGCGGTGTAGGCATCTCTGGAGTGGTTACGGTGATGATATTTATGAATTTTAGAGGTAATTTGTCTTTTTTGAATATAACAGGAAGAAGAAAAGAAGAAAGTGAATCCTTTGATGGGACGGACGGGAGATACCGCATTAAGATATCTACTGCAGCAGCTCTATGGTTTAGCATAGAATGGAGCTAAGACGAGGCCTTCTATGGAAGAAAATATTGTAATCCCTTAGCTTGTTATTTGGGTACATGTAGGAAATATGTACCTATGTATACTTATACCTGGAACCAAACGTAATGCTCAATTGCTCTTTTAGGTAGCTGCCTACATGTAGTTGCATGTAGCAGGACAAACATACATGTATGTTGGGGCCATCGAGTGATACTTCATGCTTGTTTGGCTATGGTCTTAAATGTAAACAACAAGTCAAAGAAACACAAAGGATATGTGATCTGTGGCGGTATTGTGCTGTAGCTGCGCGTTGATGCAAGATGGAGTGCATATGAATCACATGTAGTTGTATGTACTCTACATTATATATTAACAACTCGTTATTCTTCAAAAGTGTTAGTGGTATGTAAATTCCAAGCTCCAAATCACGCTCAATGTATTATGTAGCTACGGATTAATAACCTGTGTCTACAACAGCTAAGAGGGAGGTAATTGCACTGTTCAAAAACTAAATATGCTACGAGTGCTCTTATGAGTATAAGGGTCAGTTATCCTCTATATTGCTTAACTACATGTATACATTTATGTATCACCTTACTACAGGT
This sequence comes from Morchella sp. 2016-41, assembly GCA_024713855.1. Lineage (NCBI taxonomy): Eukaryota > Fungi > Ascomycota > Pezizomycetes > Pezizales > Morchellaceae > Morchella > Morchella sp. 2016-41. The sequence continues at coordinate 658,099 of JAMGZD010000003.1, forward strand.
ATGTCATGATAGCATGGGGTTGATTGAGATACCATTGAGCAAAGCCGAAAACTCCATGAATCTATGTAAAATACATGTACATAAGAAGAGATTTAGGAGAAACCAAAGCTATCTGAATAAGGGTTGTGGAATTTAATTAAACTTTAGCTACTGCATTACAACTTGAAGCTATAACACCAGGTATTTTACTGTGACGCTTTTTGCCAAGCCAGGGCTTCCGCTAGTGACATAGATCATCTGCAAATTGTAAGCTGCCTCCCATTTCATGTCCCCCATCAGAGGCTTTCCAGCTTGTGCCTGCTCGTCTGAAATTTCTAGTACTCGTTGATAATACGGAATTGCCAGGTGGGTGAGCCCTAAATATACAACATAAGTAAAATAAGTGATGGATTGGTAGAAAAACCAGCTTACCGATATGGTGAAAAGCTCTGCCGATATTGTATTCGGCCTCTTGTCTCTCCTCCCAATTTGTATTATCCCCCCTTGCCTCCTGCTGTGTGGGCTCTGAATCAATCTCCATTGCATCCACATATCCTGCTGATTCTCCTCCAATATGCTCTGGACCCTTCACTTTTTCTTCGCTTTTTCTCCTTCCATCAGTCCTCATATCATAGTATTCAAAGAGAAAAGTCATGCCCTGCAATGCTTGCATATGTCGGTTTTCACTCTGTCGCTGCATACTCCTGTGCAGATATGCAAGCCCGATACAAAATGTAATCATCGGGTTATCAGGCAGTACTGCGAATGCCCTCGTATAGTAATTCAGTGCCGATATATAACTCCTCCCTGAGGCAAGAATATGACCGTAAAGCATGAGCAATCCCACGTCTACATCCTCGGGGACATACTTATTTCCATCATCATCTACAGCCGTTAGCGTTGCCGCACCAACTCTAGTCTTCCCCGTGATTGCCTGGTCCATGGCTTTTATTTGACGGAGGAGGTATTTTTGGTTGGCATTATTGTGGAAAACTTCGAGGCCATTCTTGGAGGCAGTGATGGAGGCAGTGAAGAGGGAATAGGTTTCTGTTGTGAACTGAAAGCTTGTCATGAACCAACGGCAAATGGTGGAACAGGACTCTGAGTCGCCAACCAAGATGGCACAGGACAGCCAGGTTATCCATATCGTGAAGGTCCGACGCTTGTCTTGGAAGAAGACATTCGCTTCTTTTGCGGCGTTGCAGACATCATATGCGTCCTGGAAATTGTCGTATTTGGCAAGGTAGATGGCGTATTGCATGAAGATATATAGCCAGGTGTCAAAGTCTAGTCCTCGGAATTTTGTTAAATGCTCAGTCGTGATTTCATCATCCTGGAAAGCTTTATTATTAGAATTCGAATTAGTATCACAGTTCGTTTTTGAAAATATAAAGAGCGATATACATACTCAATGTCTCCTGCAAACGACTCTGCATCTTTTCAATCCGTTTAGCTTGGCCCTGCGCCATTGCTCTGCGTTGTGCAGTTGTCATAAAGCCCTTGAATTTAAGATTCCGATCTTGCGGATACAACGCTCTCGTATTCCTAAAGTCATCTACTAAATCACCTGCCGTATCAAGCCAGTCCTTGATTGCAAGTTGATCCTCGGCCTCCGCGGCCGGTCTCAGAAATTCCAATTTTTTAAACTTCACCGTCGTCTGCTCTGTCTTTTTTGCGTCCATCTCCGCCCTCTCCGCCTCTGTTAGCATTCCAGCCTTCTTTCTTTTTGCTCTCTCTCTGACAGGCTGATTTGGAAAGAAAGCCATGGCCGTGTTGTTTTCATTGGCCGCCTCACTTCCCTCCGCTCCAGAAAGTGCCACACCACTAGCTAAAGCCTCCTTGCGGGATTTTTCTGCAGCGTCTCTTTCTCGCCGGATCCGGATGATTTCGTTGACAAGCTCAAGGGCTTCGGCTTTGCGATTGGTCACTTCATAAATTCCAGCTAACTGCATCATGGCGGCCTCGTCAGTGGGGTAGGCCTCGAGAATTGTCATGTAAGCGTCTTCCGAATCTTCAATGTTGTCGATGCCCCGGTAACACTCAGCCATATTAAACCATAACTTGCGGTCGAGGTACTCAGCGGCCTCGACGACTACGCTATAGTAGCTTATTGCATCCTCGTATGCTCGGCATTCATAGAGGGCATCGCCAACCTCTTGGAATAAGTCATTGTAGTTTGAATTGGCGGTCTTTTGTAGGTATTGGAAGTGGGACTATATATTGAGTACCCTTGTTAGAAAAGTCACATTTACTATACTCGAGAAGTGAAAAATGGAGCAATGTGAATTCATCTTGAAATTCACATACAATAGCTTCGTCTTTATTTCCCATCCGTAACCTGCACAGCCCTAGTTTAACTCGTAACTCCAATGGGAGCGAATAGCTTTCCTTTGGGAACCTGTCCGCTTCAAATTCTCTCACCAAACATCTCCGCGGTCTATCTTCCTCATCCCATTCCCTATCATCTCCGTTAATTTGATCCCAGTATTTTTCTTCTGCTCGCCCATACAACCATCTTCCCAAGCTCTTGATTGTCTGTATAGCAACGGCCCATTCCTTTTCCATGCAGTAAAGCTCGGCAAATATATTGAGTTCACTCCACCCAAACGCCATATCCGCGTTCCCTGTGCTCCTAAAAAACTCTACACTCCTGTTGTAAAAATCAATGGCCTCCGGAATTCTTCCGAGTTCGATATACAATCCAGCGAGCTCCTTTAATATTCCCATGTCATTCGGTAAGAGTCTGTTCAGCATAACAAACCCTTCCGCTGCCTTTGTAAGCTGTCCAGAATCTTTCAGCAGTAATGAACGATCGTAGATCGCATCAATATTATCCGGGTTTGCTCTGATCGCCCTATTATAGCAGTAGATCGCCTGGTCCCTGTAGCTCTGTTTATCAGGCCCGTATTGGTCTAAACTCATCTTAGCACACATGAGCCAGAGCTCCCAGTCCTTAGGCCGAGCATGCGCCGCAGTCAGCCAGGCCAGAAGACACTTATTCTTATCCCCCTTCTCGCTGAAGATTTCGCCAAGGATTTTCCATGCCGCATATACGCCAGGCTCGATCTGAATGATTTGCTTCACGGCCTTGAGCGCTTCCTCGAGTTTGCCGAAGGCATAAGCTTGGTTAGCCTGGCCAAGAAGGGAACGAACTTCGAAGGAGTAGTTTTCGTCACCGACTGCGCGGCGACCTCCATTGGGGCGTCGACGTCGGAAGCCATGGGCGGCTTTTAGGTCCTGATGGAAGTCTTCCATCTCGTTATTGAAGAGATCCATAGAAAGGTCCTCTTCCGACTCATCTTCAGTAGGCTCATCTTCTTCACCGTCTGAGAGGGCGGGGTCGATGGGGATATCATCTCGGCCACCCCGCTCGCTGCCAGAGTAGTCGGGATCGTCTTCATCGTCTTCGCCGAAGAAACCGTCGCTAGACGTGGGGTTAGTACAGCTTATGCGAGCGGGTACAGAAATTGGAGAGGGAACATACAATTCACCCCCGTCCTCCTCAAATTCTTCTAATTGATAGTCGTCTTCCTCCCCTTCACCATCCTCGCTCCAGCGGCCTCCTATCAGCGATTTCCGAGGTATATGCGCCATGTTATTGCTGTATCCTGTATCAAGAGCTGCCTTCCTTGTTATCGCATGTGCATGTGGGGGGCATTTAACATTCTCAGCCTCATGTCTTGGCTTCCGTTTAATCGATCATTACCCTACCCTGCAGCGAAATCTTGGCAACGCACACCAAATTTTCTCTTCAACCAAAACTAATTTTGTTCAACCAACCATACACAACCTTAACAACTTAGATATCAATCACCGAAGATGGCATCTGACGAGATTGTCTGGCAGGTTATCAACCAGCAGTTTTGTGCCTTCAAGTTAAAGTAAGCTTCCTCTTCAATTCTGAGATCTTTGGACCCAATTGTGTATACTAACATTAATGCAGAACTACGAAAGGTCAGAACTTCTGCAGAAACGAGTACAATGTCCGTACCCGCCACTCCTCACATCCTCCTTCATTCTAACTAACCTTCGTAGGTAACTGGGCTCTGCAATCGTCAATCCTGTCCCCTCGCCAACTCGCGATATGCCACAATCCGCAGTGACAATGGCGTTCTCTACCTCTACATGAAGACCATCGAGCGAGCGCACATGCCGTCAAAACTATGGGAACGGATCAAGCTTTCCCAGAACTACGCCACTGCCCTCACACAAATCGACGAGCGTCTAATCTACTGGCCCAAATTCCTACTACATAAGTGCAAGCAGCGTCTCACTCGATTGACCCAAGTGGCAATCACCTCTCGGCGGCTGGCGAAGGAAGAAGAGCGCATGGGTGAGAAGCTTGTTGGTGTGAAACCAAAGATCGTCAGACGTGAGGCCACCAGAGAAAGGAAGGCGCTCGCAGCGGCAAAGCTTGAAAAGGCCATTGAGAAGGAGCTGGTGGAGAGGCTGAGAAGTGGTGCATATGGCGACAAACCCCTCAATGTCGAGGAGAGCATCTGGAAGAAGGTCCTCCGGGGACTTGAGAGGGAGGGAGCAGCGGAGAGAGATGTGGATCATGATGACGAGGACGAGGAGGATGAGGAAGAGCTCGAAGAGGAGGAGGAGGGTCTTGACGAAGTCGAGTATGTTTCGGGAGATGATGACCTGGAAGAAGAGGAGCTCGGTGATCTAGAGGACTGGCTTGACGGGAGTGGTGCGAGTGATTTTGAAGAAGACGACGAGGACGACGAGACCGGCAGTGAGGATGATAGTGAGGATGAGGAACCAGAAGACAAGAAGGCTCCTCTACCAACTACAAAGAAAGCGCCTGCACCCGTCAAGAGGAAGAGAGGACCAACTCCTCAAAACCCAAGGAAACGTAAGTTCCCGTTATTACCTTGCCTACTCCTACCCTGACCAAGCTAACATATCATAAAGGCGGAGCTCATGTTGAAATCGAATACGAGAACACACTCCCTCAAGAACGCGAATTGGCTTTCTGAACCTAAAACCTCCAATATCAGATTTCGACCTAAAAGTTACAGCGCGTGGGTGGGCAAGCATTCTTATCAATCAGTCACATGGATCCGGAGCATTTCTGTATTGTTCACTTTCCTTTTTTTCTACTGTAAATTAAATAATGAACATAAAAGCGAGACTTCTTTTCCAGTACTTTTTGCTCTGCGTAGGATTGAACCGTATACAGTTTGGCGTGGCTTGGGCTAATAACCGATTGGAAGAAAAAGAGATATATGTACGTGTCTAAACTACATTTCCCTATCAATCTCGGTACATACTACATAGCTTTTAAAACAGTGTATTCCATGCATATAGTACAGACATCAGTGAATATGGAATTATAGCGAGTGAATGGGAGGTGGACTGCTTCGTACATGACATGTACATGTAGTTATTCCCCCGAAGGATCAGGGCCGATCTGAGTATGGGGGATGGGTATACGAAGGACAGAGGTTCGTACTACATGTACTTAGTATACGCGTAGTTAGTCCAGCTTTATCCTCTCACGTTAGGAAAATTGCCAACCTGTACCAGTGCTCCCCAGTTAACACAACTAAGACTACTGCTCGTCTGGTATATGATTTATCTCGCTAGCCCAGTCGCGGCCGGGCAATACTTAGCTTTTACTTCACTAGAAGCAATTCGTACTTGGTTGGGACTGAGCTATACATGATGTTTGTTGGTGGAGCCATACCAAGGCCGAGTGATACAAGGTGATTCAAATATTCGACTTTTACCTTATGGGGTGTTGAACAGCTACTTAAATCCAAATACGGTGTCCAACCAAGTATTTGTGAAGATCGGCACCCTTAATCCCTAACCCCTAATCCTAACCTCGATTTCTTACAGGACTCATGGCAAATAAAGGCGGTCCATCAAAGTAGCTACACACTATTCATCCCCAAACAGGCTCGGCATTCTAATAGAAAATAAAATGGTTTAAAGTATAGCGAATCTGTTTATCCCCTTCTTGGTGGTGCTTTCAATACAAGTATTGAAGCTAGTTCCCTGATCTAACCAAATGTGCAGTGGACCCACTGCCTCTAGCAACCAAAAAAACAAAATAGCTTATAAACCCTGCTGAAAACATGATTCAGTGGTGTAGTGGTATCACGGGCGCTTGCCATCTCATGATGTTTGCGCCCGACCCGGGTTCGATTCCCGGCTGATTCAGAATTAATGGTTCATGGCTTCATTCCAACCTATTTTTTGTTTTGTTTTATAGCTTCTATTTACCCTGACGATAAAATTCTCGAGATACTTGTACGGTAGTGACGTGAGCGAGAATAAGCCCTGAAATGACAATGCTATATCCATGGCGCTTTGTGAAAGACTTGATAAACTGGGTAGTGTTGCAGAGACAAGGTTGAGGCGGCTTTTTTCCTGCCACTTGCAATGGCAAGCCCGATTGAAATCTAAAGGTGGGCCGTGATACATCTGAAGTCCCAAGTCATGCTGGATTTTCTAGCACATAGATACTAGCTATCCAACACTATTACAGTCAAGTTTTTGAACCAGAACCACATAACCGACCAGATCAAATAGCGGATCTTGGTGAGAAGGGTCCGGGGCGGCTTTAGGTTAATAGGGGTTTTGTTGTGTGATTATGAACCTTCGCCTTTAATGTTTGGACTTCTGCATTGTACCTCGCTGCTTTTAGAGGCCGGGAGTACTTTTCTATTGCAGCGGTCGCTTGGACCAGGAGTCCATTCATGTTCAGAGAATATATCTGCAGCAGTTCTTTTTTTTTTGGCTTTTTCATTTTTAAAAAAAAGAGTCGACCTCAATAGCCATAGAATAGCCCAATTGATTCTGTTACCTCAACAAAAGGTTACCCGCCACAGAGGTAGAACAGAAATGATTTAATTTACAGGTCTTTCCGAATCATGGAGGATCACTCACAACCGGCACTTGGCATCACAACGAATCACTCCTTGCCCATTTAGCCATACTTGCTTGTGAAATAGGTACTCTTGTCGACAGACCGTTTCCCCTGGAAAGCGGACAATTGCCGGTACTGCCTATATCGTTTTTGCAGCTCTCAATTTAGTTCTTCACCCACAACGAAGTACGGATAGGCTGTCTACGCAAGTACTCCCAACCACACGTAGAGAACCCTCATCATAAGCCATCACTCGCCATACAAAAACCAGATCTTTACACGGAGCTCCCTTCCATTGCAGAGATTGAGAGATTAGGGTTTTCGATTAGCTCTCACAGCAGGAGTACGGTATCACTTGCACTCAACTGAGCCCGTGCTTCCCACTCACCCTCTCTTTTCTCAATCCGCAACTTCCATCCATCCATCTACCGATCACTTCTTCTTGACATCCTTCCTCCATCCATCAAAACAATTTCGAAAACCCTACAAGCCCACCCTATCTACCAGTCATGCCCTCTTCTTCCGCCCTCCAACAACTTTCTCCCCGTCCCCCCATTCCCACCTCCCCTCCAGCCCGAGTGATGCGTCGTTTCCAAACACTCATCCCCGCCATCTTCACCCACAACAAGCAGATCGAGGATGACGATGCATTACTCGTCTCGGTCGTTCGAGATATGTTCATGAACTCACCATACGTCGATCCAACTGTCAAGGCAATCATCGTCGAAGTGATTCTCGGGCGCATCATTGTCCCCAACGTCCCCTACATCGTCGAGAGCATCGTCTTCCAGGGCGTTCAACCGGGTGAAGATATTCTCATTCCCCTGACGTTCGAGAAGAAGGAGCAGCTGGTGGCCATGTTCATCGATACGTATATGACGGCCATGACGTACCTGGGTGCGCTGAAGGACGACACCGCCGTCGGTACGTATCATACCATACATACCCGCTCTTCCTTCCTCTGCTTCCCTCTGCTCCTCTCCGCTAACAGCCATGTCTTATCCTAGTCACGGCCGTCCACCCAACCATGCTCACTCCGCGCCCCACCTGTGAGGTCACTCACGCCCAGGGCGCCCTCCAGGACCCGCAGCCCGTGCCCATCCTCCCCATGCTCTCGGCCAGCGCCGGCAGCAAGGCCTTCTGGCGCTTCCTTGCGCTCATCTGGCCGCTCAGCGTCGTGGACATCATCCAAGCGCACTGCGCCGATGAGGCCACGCTGGGCAACAGCATCGTCATGTCCGCTGACTGCCGCCGTGCCTGGGACGCCATGGAGTTCTATCTCCTCCCGCTCTCGGGTACGTATAATAAGGTCAGGCTGAGCTTCCACTGGAACGGCACCAAGCGCAACCTCAAGGACTACAAGAGCAAGCCACAGGTTGATATCGACATCGGCGGAGGCCTGGTGTATGAAAATATGAAGGAAGGGACGATTATCACTCTCAAGGCGAGCGATGCTAAGAACCCGCTGCCCGACCCGGCGTTGGTATATGTCAGGGCGGTGCTGACCAAGATGGCGATTGGGATGGAGGTGGCCGCTGCGCAGCGCCTGTTATTTGGTGTTGGACTTGCGGACTGCGGGTGTGAGGATGATGGGGACGGGGAGGCGGCCGTAGAGATGGATCATACTGGCTGCTGGGTTGGGAGGGATAATTGGTTTGATGACAGGTTTCGGGGCACCGGGATTTTTCCGACTATCTGGGAGGACTTTTCGGGGATGGGATTTGGCTCTCTTCAGAGGCATCAGGCTCCCGAGAGGAAGTAATTTCAGCACTGGAGGTATGTGTTGCTTTTGGTTGAGAAGTCTCTGAACAGCTGCCGTTGCTGATAATTGTGCAGGCCAGTGGTCCGTTGACAGTGTTACAAACCAACAACCACCAACCAGAAAAACAAGAGATACCCAAAAACCTAGCGAAAATAGCAATACTAACCTAACATGTATGCATGATGATTGAACTGTCAATCTTTTTTTCCTTTTCCGCTGATACCGTGAAGGATAGATAGTATTAGATAGTGAATGTTATGCTTGGCTGCTTTCTTGAAAAAAGTCTTTTTCTTACCACGAGTATTTACTTTTATTAATCCCTTCCTCGCAATAATTCGAATTCCACAAAACACCCACAAAAGAAAAAAGAAAGGTATATACATACCCAGCAAATTAGCTCATTCGAACCCTAGAAGAAAATAGTAGAAAAAAGGAAAAAAGAAAAAGAAAAAGAACTGCCGTCCAAACAGCGAACTAGAAACGTTTCCCCACAGAGTGTGTATGGGTAAAATAATGATACATGATGCTAGACATTAGTAGACCCGCCTTAAAAGTTGAGCCAGTCCTCGAAATACACACAATTACTCGCGCTGACCGGCCCGCCCTCCCTGCAAAGCGAGAAAACCGGGCACCTCCCACAAGGGCTCTCCGTAAAGCCATTAACGCTCTCGGGTTTCCTGACTGCTCTATATGCCGTCCCGCCCACAACCCTCTCAATCTTGCCATCATACACCAACACATCGAGCAGATTCCTGATATCGGCCTCTGCCAAATCCACCTCCGTGAGGTTGCTGCTCTTGACCCAGCGGTAGATCTCGTTCTGCGAGGGATACCCAGTGTAACCCGGCGGGAACGAGGCGATGCTGCTGCCCCGCACGATCCGCGGGAAGGACTTGGAGGTGATGAACTTTGTGATTGCCGTCAGGAGCTCGTTGATAAACTCGTTGTCAAGCTCGGCATCGGTGAACCAGGGCCCACCGGTGACGTCGATGGACGGGGTGAGCTCGTATAGCATGTATATTTTACGGGCGGGGTACTAGTGGGGGGGGGGGGTGTCAGCTTGTGTGATTGTAGGTGGGGCGGGCGCAGATGTTATGGGTGGATGGGGAATAAGCTGTCTGTCTGTGTAACATACTTAATTGGAGAAATTGAAAGAAAAACTCGTTTCGAGTTCCAAGACATGTAGTCTTGCGTTTCAATGGCAGCTCATAGCATAATGGTAGTGGTGGCAGTGTGGGTGGTGCTTGCTCAAGTCAAGTTCCGGGGAAGGTTAGAGCGCACACTCAGAAGCTTACCTTTACAGACTTGATTGCCTTCACAAAGCGCTTCCCCTCAAGGCCCTTGAGAGCTTTATTCATGGTTGTTGTGTGCATGTTCGTCTTTGCCTTGAGTGTCTTGGTCCAGATACCCTCTCTGGCCGCTTCCTGAATGTATCCGTACAGGATCTCCTCGTCGCCCGACATATTCTTAACCCTATACCACATCACCGCCGCCGTCAGCGACAGAGTAATTCAAGAGATCCGCCAGGAAGGGTCTTACTTGTCCGCATAGTCCCTCGCTGCGGCCTTGAACAGTGTCTGGCTGCCCTGTGTCATGGCGCTGAGGGAGCGGGTGCGTAGAAGCTCATTGAGCACGCGCTGTGTCACCTCAAGATTGCTCTTTCCCGGGACCATCTCCTGGAGTTGCGAGATGGAGAAGAGAAAGCCGGTGGGCGCTTGGAGACATTGCTCGTAGACGGAGGCGGCGAGCGTGTCGATAGTGGACTGGGGGACTTGGGCGGCCATTGCTGGGTTTGTGATTTTTTTGGAATTAGGATGTTTTTCGGACGGTGGAGGGGTGACTAGGACTTTTGAGGTTTCCTGTGACGCAGAGAGAAAGAGCGAAACGCCGAGCCTGCAAAATGTTTAATGGGCAGGGTAACCCATTTTCATGTGACAGGGGCTCGATAACGATAAGGCTTCCCTGTCTACGTCTGGTGCGATCCAACCTCCAGTCAACGACAGTCCGATCATCCTAGGTGCAGTACGGTCAATGATGGATACGGATATCCATCATATGAGCATCTTGTTTAACATTTTTGTCTTTATATCGTTGATCGCGGCTATTAAGTGGCCGACCCGGGCGGGGGTGTGGGAACAAAGCCATTGATTGACCTAAGCCCTTCTCTCTGCGTGCCCCTATTGTGACGAGTGATTATCTATGATTCAATGCAACACCGAATAACAGGTATAGTAAATGCATAACAAAACGATGCATTGCCTGGCTGGCCTTGTGCTTGGAGCTACCTGTATTTTCCGCCGACACTCCCCTCCCAGACCAGCTCCGGCATACGACTTTTCTTTTCCGCCGGAAAAAGAATGGCTTTTCCGGTGAAGCCTTTATGTCAAGATGGGGGGGCAACCATGGCTGAACAGAGTATGTGGGTAAAGCCTTGACACCAACGGATGGGCTTGTAGGACCCAGCGCCACCGCTCGCCCCCTTCCTCCTCTAGTGGAAATCAAAAATTGAAATAACCTCAAAATTATAAAAAGGAAAACCAAAAGGTCCGACGAAAGGTACTGCAACGACATGCTGTCCAAGATGAAGCTGTATTCTCAGCCCATCGATCTAACGGTAGGATATATACACTTCGAACCCTACATGCCGTCAAGATTGTAGCTTGGTTGCCCAGACAGTCAACAACTATATGTAGCTCTAGGTTGAGCAGCTTGTGGCACTGTAGTAGAATACGAAAGAACTATATGTATGCATGTCGGCAGGTAATAAGTTGCAGACCATGAAAGATAGTGTATCTATCCCTTTTTTCTTTGGGGGTCGGGGGAATTTAAAGGTAGCTGGTTATCCCAAGGCTAGAGATTACGCTTAAGCATAAAAACTGATATCAACATTCACCTGCTCTACATCTTGACAAGCCCCCATACATTAAAAATCATTACCTACACCAGAAATGTCCAGCTACTCGGAAACACAAACTCCTCCTCAAAGATCCTCCGCACCTGCTCAAGCACAAACCTCTCCACCTTGCCCACATTCTTCAACACTTGCTTTCCCCTCCCTTTTTCGCCAATCTCGCTCTCCACCTTAATCTCCTTCAACAAACTTCCTCCGCCCGTCCCTCCTGCCCCCTCACCGTCACCGCCGCCCCGCTCCTCATCCAGAAAACAAAAATGCGCCCGCCGCCTTATATACGCCAGACACGCCAATCCGTCAAACCGACAACCTGTAACAACAAGCCGTACCGGCAGCGCCGCAAACGCACTCACCGGATACTCCAGCAGCAGCTCTGCCGTCAGCTCCAGTCTGACATCACCCGCATATCGCACGCGCGAGACAATCTGCGTGTCCTCGTCGCGCGGCTCACGGAGCCTCGGCATCATCGACGCAGCCGAGGACCTTTGTAGCGGCGAGTCGGACGCCGCAGCCTGCGGCGGCGGCGGCGGCGTTGTCGGATCGCGCTCGTGGTCGGCCGAGTCGGCGGTAGACGGCGGGGAGGGGACGGAGCCCGTCGATGCTGCTGTTGAAGCGCGCGCGGGGATCACTGAAGGCGGAGGCGAGACGAACGCGGAGAGCGTAGGGGTGCTGGTGCCACCGGCAGTGGTGAAGCCTGTTGACAGTGCGGAGTGAAAGTAGTGGAGGTTTGAGCTGCTGCCCGCGCGGTTAAACAGCGGCGTCGATACGCCCGTCACACCCACACGCCCAGGGAAGGTGTCTGGAATGCCCGGGGAGAAGGCACCACGAAAGCCCGCGATTGCGCCGGGCCCGCTTGCGCGGCCGCCGTCGAGCGAGTATGGCGGCGGCTGGATGCTCGGTGTGCTTGGGGCGCTGCCGGAGTCGTCATTGCGCCGCTCACGGCGGCGGCGCTCGCGTTCGAGCTTCAGGGAGTACGCGGCGTCGTCTTCCGGGTCCGAGTCAGTCTCTGCATAGTCGTCCTCATCCTCCTCGTAGAACTCAGGGTAGGGGTCGCAGATCTCCTTGATCTCGATGTCGGGTGGGATTGTGCCGAAGGTGAAGGAGTGTACTTGGACGGACTTTATGAATTTGGGAAAAGCAATGGTCTGGAACTTTGTGTGCACGAAGTCGCGGACTCGCTCGGCGTAGCGGGCGCCGTCGGGGCCGGCGGTGAGGGTTTCCCAGTTGAGGTCTATTGACATTATGGACGGCAGAGGGAGGAGAGTGGGGCAAACTCTCTCCTTGAGGATTGTCTCTTTCTCTCCCTGAATTGAGGGGATCGGAATTGTGTGGCTGAGGGTAGCTATTTGCCCGAAGCGTCGGTGGCCGTGGAGTGGAGGTGAGTAACCCACTACTCTTCTGCCCGGGGAAGATTAAGTGACTGTTTGTACCTGCTGCGGTTCGAGTGTCGACTCTCTCCTTCTCTTTGCTTGAGAGGGGATGCGAACTGTCTGTGCCGCGATGGACTGCCTGTGCCTGTTCGTGTCTCTCGTAGTGTGATGGGCTGCCTGTGTCTGTGATGTGCCGCCTGTGTCTGTGATGGGCTGCCTGTGTCTGTGATGGGCTTCCTGTGACTGTGATGGACCGCCTGTGCCTGTTCGTGTCTCTCTCGCAGCGTGATGGTCTGCCTGTGTCTGTGATGGTCTGCCTGTGTCTGTGATGGTCTGCCTGTGTCTGTGATGGTCTGCCTGTGTCTGTGATGGTCTGCCCGTGTCTGTGATGGCTGCCTGTGTCTGTTTGTGCCTCTCTCGCCGCGGTGCAGAGATGATGGGGCGCAGAGAAGGTGCTGTGTTGTCCTCAATCCCGGGCAGACGTCCAAGTTAGCGTCTGTCAATGTCGACGGCAGTGAAGCTAAGCGTCATGCAGTTGTGTTTGCAATGCTTGGGCCGAATGCTTGCCGTCGATCGCATGTGTGAGAATCGCCGCGGGGTCCCAGGACTGGCCGGGGGAGGAGTCTCTTTCATCACCGCACAGTGCGTGGAAGTCAGGGCTCTCCATCTTCGTATTGAGACATAGCATAGTGTGTGATGACTTCAACATCTGTCCGCATCACAGGCGATCACTCGATGACATCTACTGCTTGGGTTCTGATGGTCGATCAATGGATATTCTAAGATAGAACAAGAGATTACAGAGACGACATTACAAGCATCTGCGGTGCTCTACAAGCTAAAAGCTACATGTAGTCAAAACAACAATCATCTCACGCCACATAGCCAAGAAAAGTCTACAAAACCATAGCACACCACCCAGTCCCCTTACACCACCTCCTCCACAAACATATCTCTCATCAGCGTATCCTCACAGGCACCCAAATCCGGCGGCTTCATCCCATACGTCCCCTCATACACAAAGATACTTAAATTATTAAAGAACGGCCTCAATATCTCCGTCTTTACATCTGCGCCATTCCTCTCCAACTCCCTAACCCTCTCTCCTATCAGCCACGGCCTCCTCCTATTCCCCACTGCCGTATCACTCTGCAGCGACAACGACGGCAGCTCGTTTGCCACCTGGTCCACGAGCGCGGCGGGCACCCAGCCGCTGGGGCGGTACACAGCCTCGATGGTGTCTGTGACAAATAGCCATTCGTGGAGCTGGAACTCGTCTGGCGCGATGACGAGCAGCGTATCGAGCAGCTTGCAGGCCTGTAGGATTGTGGCATCGGTGTAAGTACCGTTGTTCTCGTCGTCGGGGAAGAGGGCGGACAGGGCGGACTGCAGCTCGGTGTTGATGAGCGGCCAGAAGGGGGCAAGGTGCACGGGGGAGGTGCGGAGGACGAGCGCGCGGAAGACCATGTACACCTCACCACGTGTTACGGATGACGGCGAGGTGACCGCGGTGGCGGAGAGGAGCTCGACGAGCTTCTCTTCGAGCTCCTTGAGGTTGATGACGAACGTATCTTTTTCGGCCGCGAGAATGAGGAATGCGATGCGCCGGAGGTTCAGCTGCGTCTTTTTGTCGGCCTCTTGGCGGGCTGATGTGGCACCTACTCCGAATAGTACGCCTGCGGTTGTGGGCGGAGTGATTCTTCCTAGTAGATCGACCATGCGCTCACGGTCACTGAGGAGATATTGCCTCACAAGAGGTACCCATCCTTCCTTCACTAATGGTATCGACGAGGAGAAGAATTTTGGATCTAGTAGGGCATCAGAAAGCTCTTTCTTCCAGGCCTTTTGGTTGTTTTGTAGTCGTGTAATTTGATATAAAAGATCCAGTATCCCTGGGGATATATTCTGGGGAAACGCCTTTGACCTGAAGGTCGGCCCGATCACGCTGGTGGATATTGTGACAGACGCGGCGACAACCCGGTCATGCTCAACCAATACTTTGCGAAGTTCCGGAACGATCGTTGCTAGGATTGCCACAATATCATCCGGGGGAGCTCTTCCTCGGCCAATCTTTTCGCTGCTGCCCTCATTGTCTACTTGTTTCTCTCCAGTGGAGCCTGCAACAGGTGCTGGGGCTTCCAAGAGATTCTGCCCCATTGGTCTTGCAGTAAACGCAGCAGTCAACAGTCGCAGGAACAAGTCCTAAATCACTCAGAAATCAGAACAGCTTTTATACAGGAGACGGGCAAGATAGATGGGAGACCACATACTCCTAATTCCTTTCTCATTCTTTTCTGTTCTCCGAAATTCGTGTTGTCAACCTTCTCCCCCAATATCGCGGTGAAGCTTAGCAGACTCGGCAAGGTCTGCCTGTGGGGGAATGGGTTTGTCAGGACATCCTTCAAAAAGACCATGCAATCTGTCCAGATCTCATCCATCGCGTCATCCTCCAAACTTCGAGCATACTCTACTAAAAATACAACCACCTCCAAATCGCTAAGTTCCGCAGTCAATGTAGACTTCCTATTCGGGTCCAAAGCTCCTGGGTTCGTCCTCGAGTAGATTGCATTGAATATTGCTGGAATCGTATGTTTAGGCCTCGAGCCATCAAGAACATTAATGAGCTTGAAGATGCTTGCCATTTTCTTGTTTCCAGTGTCAATTCCCACGGAATCCTTTGCAGGCCACAACTCAATCAAGGTTTCCAGACATTCCAGTGTTTCCGCCGCAAAAAGATGCTCCAAAATCCTTCTTGCACGACCTCTCATTCGGACACTAGTGTACAACCAGCTCTCTCTGCTCCCAGAGTCAAGCATTGCTTCGCTCTCTCCAGCACCAGAGTTGGCATCGCCCCAACTCCAAATGGCGTAGCAGCTCTTTACAGTGTCCTGGAAACATAAGAGTACTGTAAGGCGATTGTTTGCAGCCGCGCTCCTGTTCTGCGGGCTTTCCACAGCGAAAACGCCACTAACCATGTTTCCGAAGAACCCACCCGTTGTCTGTGCATCAGGGCTTTTTGGACCCGCAACTTTGATTTCCTCTGTAAGAAGCTTATCATGAGCTGCCGCCAGAATCTGCTCTAAGCCATTGAGTAGCGCCACTAAAGTTCCCTCGGGGCTCCTTGCCTTGGGAACTACACCACGATGCTCCGCTTCCTTGAACACTTGTTTGAGCGCCTCAAAGGTTTGCCTGATTTGCTCGCATAAACATTCCACTAGTGGGATTAAAATCTGAAATATTACATTCTCCAGCAATGGTAAACACTCAGTCAAGAAATTAATCCAGCTATCCAACACTGGTCTACCACTTGGGCTTGAAAATCCACCCACGAGGCACCTAACTAGTTGTTGTGGGGGTTTGGCCTGCGGTGGTGGGGGATTTGCTTTCTCTGGGTCCTGTATAGACGTTGCTGAACGGTTACCCTTAATACTTCCAGAGTGCATCTTCAGCTGGCCTAACTGACTGGTTGGTCGCATAAGAGATAGTCTCAAGGCCGCAAATAGAACATCAAGTAAAGAAACCTGTACAAATGTGTCTTTAGTTTCTATTGCAGATATTAATCGAGCAGTGAGAATGTTCTCCAGCTCCAATTCCGCAAGTGGTTTTGCATAAGCGCTAAGAAGCAAGCGGTGAAGAACTTTTAACGCCGTTCGGTGGAGCCGAGAGACACTTTGATTCCCATCTCTGTCACTCGCGTCACCATCAATAGCCCTAGCTGCAACCTTCACAAAAAATGTTTGTAGAGGCATGTCTTCCTCTCCATAACCATCTACCAGAACATTAGATTTTAAGAATACGGATTAAAAAAATGAAAGCTGCTTGCTCACTTTCTGCCAAGGCCCTCAATCGTGTTTCATCGGTACCGACAGCCGATTCGGCTGCCAACGCTGCCATAACGCTAGGTGTTGAATATTGCAGGACATTTGATAGAGTTTGAAAGTAGTATGTGGCCACTTCGAGATCGTGATTTTCACTGTACACGTGCCTTTTGAGCGGTGCGCCGTTCGCATCTCGTTGCCCGCAGTCTTTCAAAAAATCCAGTCCGAGAAGCTTGGATACAAAAACGCTGAATAACCTGCCGTCCCACAACGTCGTAAGTGACCGCAGTCCCCCTCGAAGATGATATATTCAAATGATATACCTGTTTAGACTTCCTAGGTTCTGTAGCCATCCCCTGGCAAACACAGCCATTTCCAAGCCGTCGTCTACCAGTGAGTCCAGGAACAAGAACAGTGGCCTGGTCAAAACCATCTCAGCCCCACCTCCGCCTGTATAGCCCATGCTATGTGTCCACAAAACCCCAAACTTCCGACCCTGCTCGGCACTCCTGAAGGAATAAATTCCCCCAACATCCTCTTCAGTCATAACGGTTGCAACAGCAGCTTCAATTCTCCTATCCCCAAGAACGTTCTGAAGATTCCACAGGGCCTTTACAGCTTCTACATGAAACTTTGGTGTATCTGGCGAAAGATAATTCCAGAGATTTTTCACGATCGGTAGAATTAATGAGTCGATTGTCTGTGGTGAGAGATAGCCCTTAACATACATAGCAGCCACCACACTAGCAATCCCCTGAAGGGCTGCAAAGGAAATGCCTTCTGAAGAAAGTGTTTTCACGAAAGATTCGATGAAATGAGAGGATTTGCGTGATTCAGGAAACTTGGGTGTTTTCTGGATGACGTTGACTAAGAGCTGGCAGCGGATACCGACATCGGGTTCGTCCAACGCAGTTTCTACGGCTGTAGCCGTCTCCCGTAATATTAGCCGTCCAATTGTTTTCATAGAAAACGGTGGAGTAGATTCTGAATTGTTGTTTGTTTGTCCTTTTCTGTAGAACCTTTGGATTTTCTTCCGTATTTCCTCAATCTCTGTATCTTCATCAGATACCTCATCAAATGCTGCGCTCTTGAAAGCTCGTTCAGGGATCAACTGCCACAACTCCTCTGTGATTTGAAATCCCCTTGCTTTCAACACTCTCCCTCCCGTGGCACTTGCCCTCAATTCAATTAGAACAGCCAATACTAGCAAAGGAGCATGTACCAATACCATCTCTTCTTCGCTAACATTGAACGTTCTTATGACAAAACTTACACTCTCCAGCATTTCCTCCCCGTCGCCTCCATCAACAGAAAATGCCGATATGACTTTCTCTAAGATCTGCTCCCAAATAAGCGAAGCTTCGACTCCATCGAAAAACATCCTCGCGCTCCTCAAAACCTCAACATAAACCTCCTTGTTAGGCGCGGTCTTTTCATACTGCCGGACGCTTTCGACAACTGGTAAAAAGAGCTTTGGAACAACTAAAGAACCAACTTCCCACCTGTCCATCAGCGACAGACATATTCTATAAGGCTTTGCGCGTTCTGCCGCACTAGTATCCCCTGCACAATCTAACATCTTTATTAATCCTCCAACAAGCGAATTGAGACCATATTTTTGTAGATAACCTTTGTCCCTTTGGTCCTGACCGTCTGGCCCCAGAAACCACGCCCAAAGCCTCCGATTCAAGCCCATGTCCTTCCTTAACACTACTCCGGCTGCTAAAGTCACCAGTAACTCGAGATCAGGTTTACTCACCCTCTCTTGGAGAATCCTACAAGAAAGGGGCAAAGATCCAACCAGTAAATCAAGGAATCCACGTTGAACTAATAGTTGTTCATCACCTAGCCCAGCACTGAATGCTCGTACCAGGAGACCTGGTTCAGGGTTTACCAAAGCCTCTGCCTCACTACCTTTACCATCGTCCAAAGCTATGTCATGGGTGTCTTCTGGGGCTTCCATCTTCTTTGCCTCGTCTAGTGTTGGGAGCCTTCTACCCAAAAATGCTAACGCTCCCTGGCGCCTTCCTGGGCTAGTAATAGTGGCCAATAAAAAACACTGCCAAAAATAGGCATCATCCCCAACCCCATTCCTGATTCCATCCATTAAAGCCAGTGTTCTATCAAAATATTCACCCCCTTCTTCATCTATTCCTGGAAGCAGTGATAAAATAAGGCTCTTGAGTGCCGGTCGTAATGAGGTGGAAAGTGGCAGGTAAAACCTTTCCAAAAGGGTGAGATAATGAGGCTTGAGAGTTAACGATGCATACGAAAGTACTGGTGTTAATCCAGGCGTCCATAGAGACAAATCCTGCGCCAATCCTTCACGCCCGATCATGTTGAAGATGTACGAGTAGACCTCAATTGTTTTTTGGTGAACGCCGGATGGTAATTGGGGGTTAAGGCATTGAGCTAGTCGCTTTGCAATAAGATTCTTCGAGGGTATGAGCGGCAGCGAAGGGTGAGATTGCAATGCCTGTTATTTTCACTTATATTGTCAGGTTCCCATTTCAGAAGTAAATTAATCTAATATATATGGCCTCTGGAGGTAACCTTTAGTAGTCGGCCTAAAAATGATATGTAATCTGCCCATTCTTGTAAAGTATAGCTCTCAAATAGTGAAAGTGCACGGTCGATATTTGCAGAATACCGTTTGTATTTCGGATCTTTCTTGGTAATATCTGTGCCGAAATCAACTTATTAGCTGTATACATGTGTTACTAACACTTCTTGACTAGAATACTAACCATCATCGTTACGATGCCGTGATCGTGGCTGTGGCGAAGAGCGGCCAGAGCTCAACGGAGAGGGTATTCGGGATCCGGGTTCAAGAGACATGAGATAGCTTCCAGAGTATTCACTTAAGTATTCGGCAGCTTCGCCGACTTCAAGCTTATACGTGTGCATGACGTGGGCCGTACAGGGTAACTAGATATTTAGAGTTACCCTGCGTTGTATGTCCAGCTCGTACATACAGCCGACACCTTGATCTTAAGATGACACCATGTTCAAAGATGTGTTCATATTGGTATCCAGGCTGTATCAACTTTGTAGCTACATGTATCCTCAAATAAAGCTCTTTAGTCTGACATTGAGCTTTCAGATGTCTCGAGTGAGAATTCATGAACAAGGAAAATTTCGAAAAGTGGCATAATCCCTTAAATTATCCATACCTACATAGATTCCAGGCATGGGTTTCATGTGGGATACGTCCCGGTAGGTTGCTAACTCTACAGATCACAGAGAGGTCCCGGCTTGACTCCAAGTATAGAATCGAGCAGGTCCATCAAAGGATCCGGAACCCACGATATCTTAGCTAGAAAAAGCTTTGAAGGGAGGAGCGAAGTAGGTGTGTGGCACTAACTCCGAGACAATAGGAAAGAAGTGTGTACACAGATAATGCATCAACGCCCGGCAAGATTATTTTTTCCTCTCTCTATCAAGCTGCACGTAAGACCCAAAGCTACCAAAATATTCACTGAACTATGAGGATCAGCCACATTATTCCATTCTACCTTTTATATAAAACGAAAGCCATTTAAAATCCACTAGCACCAGGCGCCTACACATGAATATATTAGTTAAGGTTGTATCCAGGTAGGCAGGAAAATATCTCGCCTTTTCGTCCTTTTTCAAGCTTAGAAGCATCTCCCGAAACCTTGACTTGTCGCTCTTTCCAGAACGGGCACCCTTTTCAGTCAAATCGACAAGCTTAGCAATTCTTTCCCAAGCAGTGCCACCGGAAGTCATATTTTCACGGGAATCCAAGAACTCCTGCGCTTCTTTGCTATTCATTGGACGATCATTGCACGAACAATCAGTCTAAAGTCAAGGAAGAAACCAAGTATTTTAGAATGGTACTTCACAAACCGGGTCTGCTCGATAGCTTTGTCGCGCTTAGCATTGTAGTTTTCGTAAAAATCATCTACAGCGCCCTGGGCTTTCTCTATGGTTTCACGCTTGCGGGCCTCTGACAGCTCATCGCGACGCTGTATCTCAAGAGTTTGGCGTTCGCGCCATTGTCTAAGTTACTCTCGACTTAAATCAGCCGTTCTGTTCTTCAAACTAACGCAACAGGGGAATAACCGGATGACTTCGGGTTCTTCTTCGGTCTCCAAGGTCATCCCAGAATATGTGTTATGGCCGGGAAGGTACGGCTCGGATGTTCCAGTAATGACACCTCCAGGCCCAATCATCTTTATGAAAACTATCATTAGCTCATATGCGCTAGGTAGCGTAACAGAAGACTTTGGGCCGAACCTCGTTATTATCGAAACTGGCCATATCCGGAAAGTTCCTTGTAAACTGGTTCGCAGGATCGGCTTCTCCACCACCAAGCAAATTGTCATCATCAGCAGTAGCGAAGTTTCTGGCTTCATCTCCTAAGAGTTTGTTTTCGCGGCTAATGAAATCATCATCGGCGTCACCGAGGCCCAGATCTATAGGGGTGGCTCCGGGCTGGCCGACAGGGGTTTCGTCGAAGTCTTCAAGGGCAGGGAAGTGAGACATATTCTAAAGATTTTGTGGGTTATGTCGGGGGTTCGTGTTGGGAAGGGTTATTGTGTTGAAGGTAGGTGAATTGATGAAGTGAACGATTGTTTCCTAGGAGCTATCGTGCCGTTGGGTGTTGAGCACATGTAAGCTACCCGGTGTGGCTGTGGCTGCTGACAAAGAATACGTGGCTTGAACAAAGATTTAACTAGCGTGTCTATCTCCTTCTGGATCGACCGTTGATGGATCTTGAACCTCACTGACCACCTCCAAACACGCAGCTAACCCGACATACACAACCACAACAGTATTCAAGCGTGTGAGATTCATTCTTGAACGCGCTTTGCAGCTTTTTTTTCAAATTCTTACCTAGCGATACCTTTATTGGCCTCAGTGAATCAACATGTCCGAGTATGCAACCCCCTGCCGACAGATGGGTGTGCCCATTGAGCTGCTGCTCTTATTATAATTACACTGACATTCGTGCGCAGACAACCGAAGCAATACGGAGTTACGCCGCCCATCACTGTGGCCGGGCCTACAGACAAAGAGATCGAACGCAACCAGACACTTATCGAAGAGCTCAAAAAGCAGGACAGTTTCGAGAGCCAAGAAGAGAGCGCGAAAAGGTACGTCAGAAGCGCGCTCGACAGTTCGAGATTCACGTTTAACGAAAGACAAATACAGAACGCAAGTTTTAGTTGCGCTTCAGTCATTAACCGAAAATTTTGTGAGGAAGGTATGCGTCGGGAAGGGCATGCCGGAGCATATCGTGAAGAATTCCGGAGGAAAGATTTTTACTTATGGGAGTTACCGTTTGGGAGTATATGGACCAGGTAAGTAATACAGTTCAAGTTCCGGGATTATTCTTTTATTCACCTTCTAAATGTTACTAATCTTGATTCTTTAATACAGGATCTGACATCGATACACTTCTTGTTACGCCTGCCCACATCAGCCGACATGATTTCTTCACCACTTTGCCACCTATGCTCCAGGAACTGAACCCGCCGCCAGAAGACCTCTCGATAGTCCCCGATGCCTATGTCCCCATCATCAAATTCGAACTCCAGGGGATCTCAATAGATCTAATTTTTGCCCGCCTGCCAAACATCAATTCAGTACCGCGGGATATGGTCTTGAATGACAAGGAGCTCCTAAGAGGATGTGACGAAGTTAATTTACGCTGTCTGAATGGATGCAGAGTTACCGACGAAATTCTTGCTTTGGTGCCTAAAACAGGAGTGTTTAAAATGGCTTTGAGAGCTATTAAGCTGTGGGCGAAAAGTGAGATTCTTCCTTTGATGCCATAAAAGCAATACATCTAACTATATACAGGGCGTGCCATCTATGGCAATGTGATTGGCTTCCCTGGCGGTGTTGCTTGGGCAATGTTGGTGGCCAGGATCTGTCAGCTCTATCCAATGGCCGTCAGCTCAGTCATCATAAGTAAATTCTTCAAGATCATGGGCAGCTGGACCTGGCCACAACCTGTTCTTTTGAAAGGTATTGAAGATGGACCTTTGAATGTGCGAGTATGGAATCCAAAGGTATGTCTATCTCTGCTCTAGATAACTGCGCAGCCTTTAAGTAGTGTTTCTACTAGATTTACGCTTCAGACCGTAGTCATCTGATGCCTATTATTACACCTGCGTATCCTAGCATGTGCGCAACACATAATATCACTAAATCCACTAAAACGATTATAATACGCGAGATGGCCAGGGCAAATGAAGTTGTAAATAGGATCATGGTAGGTACTTCTAGCTGGGACAACCTATTCGAACGTCATAGCTTTTTCACCAATGGCTATCGCTATTATTTGAGCGTCATAGCCTCGGCCAAGGGCAAAGAACAACTGCTAGGATGGTATGATATAACTAAAGTCTCTATAAAAACACGAATTAATTTTAGGTAGGTCCGGACTTGTGGAATCGAAACTACGTCATCTTGTGATGAAACTTGAACAGATCGAAACAATCAAACTTGCTCATCCCTTTAATAGAGGATTTGATAAAGTTCACTTCTGTGCCACTGAAGAGGAAGGAATTAGTGTTGCTCACGGGGAAATCCGTAGCGTGGGCATCCATGATGGTGTAAAGACAGCCGAGACTGACCTCAAGGACCAAAATGGGGATAGCGAGTCAAAGGAAGAAGACGATTCAAAAGTAAAGGTTTACACAACTACTTACTACATCGGCCTAGAGATCAATAGTGGTGAGCCTATATTAATGAAAATCACTGTTTGCCGGGGCAGCACTAATTTATTGCAGAAATTTCTAAGCAGATCGATATTTCTTGGCCTAGTCTGGAATTCTATGACATGTGCAAGAGCTCGGAGCACTATAATGTTGAGGAACAGAGTATTAATATTGCCTTGACGCGCAAGTAAGTGCACAACTATCCTTTTCTCTAGTAATATTAAAAATTTTGATGACGGTATGTATGCTAATTAAATTCGCCGCGAAGCTATGAGTTGCCTGATGATGTCTTCCAAGCTGGAGATACGAAGCCCGTGAAGCAAACTAAAAAGAAGATAATCAAGAAGAAAGTCAATACTGTGGCTAATGGCAACGGAAAGAAAAGAAACGCCGACGAGGTACGTATGAACCGGCTAAAATCTTGTGTTTGCTTTTGCCTTTCCGCGAGAAAGGGGAGGAGAAAGAAAGGAAAATATCACGGGGGTCGAAGGGCGTCAGCTTTGAGCTTAGCGGAGGCGGTCATATTAAAATGAGGCTCTACGGGACAAAAGCTACCGAGGCTACGAAATCCTTGTCAGAGTCCAAAAACCATTACGCTGAAAATATCGCGCAAGAACTCCTCCCCTAACGCGGATGAAGTGACAAATGGCGGCACTGGTTTTCATGATGGGATTTGCTAAGCTTCTTCGCCGCATATCTAGGAACCGGTCGGCCACGACGGAAAAAGGCAACAATTACATCACCAGCAAACTGCTGTACAAGCTTGATGCTTGTTGGTTACCATCGTGCGAGATTCCTCACCCCGTCGTTCTTTTTATTTTCTTTCTTTCGATACCCACATTTCTCACATCCTTTCACATTCTTGGAGGGCTGTATTGCTTTTTCACGGCACTTCTAAAGGCGGTTTTTACATGGTTGGAATTTCCTGCATGGTGGCTTAGTTTGCCCGCGACAATGCCGCTCGTGGACGTATTTGTTCTGATTATTCGGCATTGCTGTTCAGTGACGCATTAGGCTGCGATATCCTCGATAACCATATCATTTTCTTCATTCCCCCTCTTCTATCTTTATTCTGTTTCCCGGGATCACTACTTGGCGTTTGGACAGCTCCATCATCAGCGGCATATCATCCAAATTTCTACCGACAGAGGTGCTGTTTGAGTCATGCAATATAACCTTCCTTTTGATTCATCGTAGATTCTGGAACGTTTCTCAAAACTCAATTGTCTTTGGTTGGAGCAGTGCACAATTATCGACGTCGGCGATCTCGGATTTTCCATTCCTCGCAAGGCAGCTAACAAGTCTATAACCTCAATCCTATCTAAAAAAAAATCACATGAACACCAGTTACAAAATCATGAACTTTTTACTGTTTTTTCTTCCTTTTTATCTTTTATTTTTATTTTTGAGAAATACCCTTCGTTTTCAACTCGTCACTTCTCATACCACGGGGGGAGCTCGATCACTTCCCCTAAGAGCGTCCAAGAGGGCGGCAATTCTAAACCCCGCGACCTATATGTATTGATTTCTGGAGGATATGCCATGCTTCTATATAGGAAGAGGATCAGTTGGAAGTAACCAACAGTCTCCTATGGCATCATTGGGGGCTGATCGGTGGGAACGTTGCTAGAAATCACTCTATATCTGGTCGTACTTTTACTACTTGTCGGACGCGTTGTATTATCCGGTTTTTGGACTGGAACATTTTTCTCTTTCTTTCTCTTGTGTTGTATGACTTTAATCACAACTTTTTTTTTCGTTTTCTGTTCGGGAGTCTGGTGAAAGAAGTCATCACTTAAATATCGGTAACACTATGGGGATTGTGTTGTGCTCTTGGCATACTCTAGATAACATGCTGTAAAGTAACCATTAGTCTAGCACTGTAGCACCATATCTTACTATGCGCTTGCACAAAAACAGTACGTCCAGGAACACGATGCCATGCAATGCGAAGGTAAAAGTGTGTTGCCAGATAAGACCCTTCTTGCTTAAATGAATGCAGGTTCTTAACATTCACCGGAATAATTTCTTTATTGCTACTCTCATCGATATTTGTCAAAGATGGCCAAAGGCGCTAGTCTGTCATGGCAATTTGAAAATTTGTCATGAAAGGCCGTCGGAGTTGTGAGAAGCGGAATTAGGCCCCTCGGAATAATTCCCGGGTGTGCATGGAATCTTGTTGGGGTTGCTTTTTAATGTGTGGGGCTTTCTAGCATTTATCCGGTTCATGAAAGATCACTCGTTTCAAATAATATGTCGAATCCGGAATTTATAGGTTAAATACATGTTTCAAATTACATACCTTCGTGCAAATTGATTTCTTTAGTACCGGACTGGCTGAATTCACTCGGCTAGGGTATAGGGTTATCATCCTTGCTTACATGTTTAGACGCGGGTAGCGTAAACTCCCCTCAATTCGAATTTTACCGGTAGTGGGGCTTGTTCGCATTTGTACCCACCACATTCCGCAACCCCTCTGTTTTATCTTGCCCGACGCATCTCATCCTGCTCGACCTCAGCGGATACCTTTGATAGACTTTTGAGATACCCAACTTTATACCAAATTTTTTTCCCACAATGTCTTACGGAGAGCTCGACAATCTTTGCGTCAACACAATTCGTGTTTTGTCTGTAAGTTGATACTTCACCGTAACTCTTTTACCCCACCTTGGCCCTTAATACAACGTTTATAATGTGTTTGGGAAATAAACCCCCAAAACAAAACCCCACAAGTAGACCATCAGCAACAAATTCCCGAATACTAAAATTATGTTTGAATAGGCCGATGCTGTTGCAAACGC
This sequence comes from Morchella sp. 2016-41, assembly GCA_024713855.1. Lineage (NCBI taxonomy): Eukaryota > Fungi > Ascomycota > Pezizomycetes > Pezizales > Morchellaceae > Morchella > Morchella sp. 2016-41. The sequence continues at coordinate 684,315 of JAMGZD010000003.1, forward strand.
AAACTCAGGGCACCCTGGTGCTCCTATGGGAATGGCACCGGTTTCTCATGTCCTCTTCAACAGGTTCATGAGATTTAACCCCAAGAACCCCGACTGGATTAACCGAGACCGATTTGTCCTTTCGTGAGTTCTTCTCATACACAATTCATCTGGCATCTTACGCGGTTACTGGTTCCTTTTATCTCTAAATATTTTTGCGTGGTTGTTTTGAGTTGTCTTAAATGCAGTGCTAATTTATTAATAAAGAAACGGTCACGGATGCATGCTCCAGTACTCACTGTTACACCTATTCGGATATGACCTTTCTTTAGAGGATTTGAAACAGTTCCGTCAAGTTGGATCCAAGACCCCCGGTCATCCCGAAGCTGTAAGATATCCTTAGGGCCTCCTAAAAGGTTGCAAACAATTGACAGTTCCAACAGGCCGATACTCCCGGTATTGAAGTTACCACTGGTCCTCTTGGTCAAGGTTTCGCCAATGCCGTAGGTCTTGCGATCGCTCAGGCACACACCGCTGCTATCTACAACAAGCCTGGGTATGACTTGATTGACAACTACACATACATGTTCTTCGGAGATGGATGTCTTATGGAGGGTATTGCTTCTGAGGCTGCCTCTACCGCTGGTCACCTACAGTTGGGTAACTTGATCGGTATTTATGATGATAACCATATCTCTATTGTACGGAGCTTCTCCCGATGAAACAAAAACAAAGAAGAAGAAAGATAAAAGCCATGGAACTTACTAAAATTCGTTTAGGATGGTAGCACCAACTGTGCATTCACTGAGGACGTCTTGAAGCGATTCGAGTCATATGGCTGGCACTGTATCCATGTCACTGATGGTGACAACGACCTTGCCGCAATCGATGCCGCTATTGCTGAGGCGAAGAGTGTCAACGACAAGCCCACAATTATCAAGCTTACTACCACCATTGGTTATGGATCTAAGCTCCAGGGAACCCACGAAGTTCATGGATCTCCCCTCAAAGCTGACGATATCAAGAGCATCAAGGAGAAGTTTGGATTTGACCCCGAAAAGAAGTTTGATATTCCATCAAAAGTATACGAACACTATGGCGAGACCGCCGCAAAGGGTGCCGCTGCTGAGGAGGAATGGAACCAACTGTTTGCTAAGTACCAGAAGGAGTACCCAGAGGAGGGTAAGGATCTTGCCAGGCGCTTGGCTGGTAAACTTCCAGAAGGATGGGAGAAGGCCCTACCCACGTATATGCCACACTCTTATACAGTTTAAGCCTATGTGATTCTAACCCTACATTAGGTATAAGTCTACAGACCCTGCTATTGCTTCTCGCAAACTGTCTGAGACTATCCTCCAGAAACTCTACCCTATCATCCCTGAGTTGGTCGGTGGTTCTGCAGATTTGACTGGCTCAAACCTGACTCGCGCCAAAGAAGCTGTTGACTTCCAGCCTCCCTCTACTGGTCTCGGTGACTGGTCTGGACGCTACATACGCTATGGTGTTCGTGAGCACGGTATGGCTGCTATTATGAACGGTCTTGCCGCTTACGGAACCATTATTCCTTACGGAGGAACCTTCTTGAACTTTGTTTCCTACGCCGCTGGTGCTTTAAGGTTGTCTGCCTTGTCTCACCACCGTGTCATCTACGTCTCAACCCATGACTCGTAAGTTCGATTCAACCTCTTACTTCTGAGTTGATGCTAACAAGGCGATAGCATCGGACTTGGAGAGGATGGTCCCACTCATCAACCTATCGAGACTCTTGCCCATTTCCGTGCCTTACCTAACTGCATGGTCTGGCGCCCAGCTGATGGTAACGAGACCTCGGCCGCTTATTACATTGCCTTAATCTCCAAGCACACCCCCTCCGTTATCGCTTTGTCCAGGCAGAACCTTCCTCAGCTTGAAAACTCCACCATTGAGCGCGCCATCAAGGGAGGATACGTCGCTGTTGAGTCCGAGGGTGCCCAGGTTACCTTGATCTCTACTGGTTCTGAGGTTGGTATCTGTATCGACGCCGTCAAGTACTTGAAGGAGAAACACAATGTTATTGCCCGTGTTGTCTCCCTTCCTTGTTGGGAGGTTTTTGATGCCCAGTCCAAGGAATACAAGCTTTCTGTCCTTCCCGATGGAATCCCTATCTTGTCTGTTGAAGTGATGACCACTCTTGTAAGAACTCCCTATATCTCCCGGAGGATATCAACTAACACGTGGAATAGGGATGGGAGAAGTACTCTCACGAGCAGTTTGGTCTCAACCGCTTCGGTGCTTCTGGACCTTATAAAGATGTGTACGCTAAATTCGAGTTCACTCCCGAGGGAATCTCCAAGCGTGCTATTGCAACCATTGAGTTCTGGAAGGAGGTCACCCCTATCAGGAGCCCTATCAACAGGGCCTTTGCTCAACTTATCTAAGGGTAGGGAGGAGTTTAGGGGTTCTCGGTTTGAAAAAAAATTGACATGTAAAACATAAAATAGTTTCATAGTTTCCTTTTAAGCTTTATCATATAAACAGCGTAGATCTCTGTCTAGAAAAAATTTCAAGTCTACATAGACAGGTTTACATAAGATCAGTCCTAAGTGACCAAAGTCATTGATTATCACTCGTGAGGATTCATAAACCAACCGTAGGTTTCTGATAAAAGTTTAAGGACCTCATCGAAATAGCGACGTCAATGATTACAGCTAAACAAATGTTTATCTTTGCGAAGGATACATATAAGTACATGTATGTGTATATTTTCTTAGACGTTCTGTTGAATGCGGGTGAGGCATTGTATGGTGGGGACACCAAAACGGGCGGAGGTGACCCTAATAAGGACAGATCGAGTGCTGACTCATGAGAACTCCTGCAAATTGAAATCCTTTCTTCTCAGCCTAATTTAATTTGCACACCGTAGATTGTACAAGGGTACGGTCAACACAGGGTAATTGCAAGATTTTGTATGGAAACCAAAAGAGGTAGTCGATCAACTCCCTGCGTATCATACCCCACTTCGGCGTATATTTGAGATTGACCGTACCCAATGCTACAAGTACGGTGGCTGAACTTAAGAATCATTGATTTGTGGAGGCATTCTTCTGTTTTACCATTAGCCTGAGATGGCGGCCACCGCCACCACATCGACTGCATACTTACGTAAATGAAGCACATACATGTACGTATCCTGAATGAGGATAAGCTCCACCATCATGCCAAGATTCCGTTTAGAGCCTCAATAAATTTTGTTCATCTTAAACACCTCCGAAATGCAAACCAACGAGATCCGAACATCAACCACGGAGCGTTGCTAGGATGTCGTCGAGCAACCCAAAAATGTCGGGCTCGAAGAAGGGCGGGACTCAGTCAAAGAGAAACCATTCGGTATGTTCTAATTGACCTATCTAATCAAAGGCTTACTGACTGCTTTGCGTAAAAGTTTCAATCATTCACACAAAAAATTGCGAACTTGTATAATACCTTAAAGACAATCCGATCCGTTCAATTAGAGAAATAACTGATGATTTTCTTCCCAGAAAAATTGACCCCGTTCGGCGAGTACGCCGCCATGTTGATGACGAAGAGACAGAAAAGTCCTTCTTTCACAGCTCTTTAGAATCATGGGTAGATCTCAATCTCTCAACCACGTTCACCGAGTTCTCCCGAGAGGCTGTCCCACTCTCCGAATCACTTCCACATATCCTACATTATAGGGACGAATTGTTCGAGCTGCTTTTTAAATATATTGATCGTAGAGACGTACTGGCACTCGAGCCGCTCTTAAGCTTGCTCTCCCAATTCGCACACGACCTAGGCGCAACATTTGAGCCTTATTTTGCGCGCTCTGTCACGTTATTGGGCAGCCTAGTTGCGAAGCATGCAGATGTGTCTACTATTGAATGGGCCTTTAACTGTCTCGCTTACTTGCTCAAGTATCTGTCGAGGCTACTAGTACCAGATCTAAGGCCGCTATTTGACATTCTTGCGCCACTTCTAGGAAAAGAACAACAGAAGACATTTATTACGAGGTTTGCAGCAGAGGCACTGAGCTTCCTGCTTAGGAAGACGAAAGAAGAACCGTTACGATTGATCATCTGTCATGTCTTTGAGGATTTGATTAAGAGTGGCGGAAATCATGGAGCGAAGGGTTACAGACAAGGTCTCATGAATATGTTTCAAGAGTCTTGTATAGTATGTTAATCACTACCATTTCATTTCTGTTAGCTTTCGGTCTGATGAGTTTCTAGAGTGTAGATCGAACACTACATTCGAAAGGACCACAAATACTCCGAGCGGTGCTCGACATCTCCCTGGAGCTCTCGGACACATCTGGACCTTGCTTCAGTGTTTGCGAAGGCGTTTTAATCTCATTAATGCATCATACTACTCCAGAGACGTTCCAGCCCGCACTGACCGTTGTTTACGAATTTATTGCCGAATTACTGGATGCGGATTCGGTAACCCCTAAAAGGGTTAGAATGGCTGCCAAATTGTTATACACAGTAGTTACGGTGAGGAAAGGTTGTAGGATAATGGACTGGCAAAAGACTGCTATAGCTGCTGCCTACATTCTAGAAGTTGGAACTTCCTTAGACGAGAGGGGGCAAACAGAAGAATTGAAGGAGGCTGTATGGGAGGGGCTGAAGGCTTCCGCCATGGTCCTGCAGCAAGCTGATTTAGAGATTGTAATATCAAGGTGCGGAAAAGCCGCAGATAAAGCGAGGGACTTTCATAAAGGGGCTTTATTTTTGCCATTTTGCGAATTTTTCTCTGTTATGGGTTCAGAACGGTTTAAAATTTTCTTATTACCGTATTTCCAAAGGTAATGTTCATTCCTTTGATTAATGCATACTAGGCACTGATGAGTTTGTATCAGGTTTATCCTATCGCAATGGAACTCCCACTCCCCTGCCCTCTGCCTCCTAATTCCTAAACTCGCGACCGCAGGTTCCCTCATACCCCCCAAAGATCAAGAGGTTTCTGCTCTTGATATTCTCGGGCCGAAATCGCCCCTCACAATAGCAGCTCAGGCAGCGATCCGGGACTTTGAGTATGCTATTGAATCATCGGATATTCTTGACAGTAAGATTCCAGAGGTAATCAACATGTGGAAATATCTGGATGTGCTTCTGCCACTCCCACATACAATACCGGCAAACCTAATCGAGAGCCTTGGACTTCTTCTACAAAAGATGCTTCCTATGGAAAGAAGTGTTACATTTACCCCGTTGGTCGGGAAAGCACTGAGCATATATTCTCGTGGCAAGGGAACAAAGACAAAATCGCTTGTGGAAAGTGTTTGTAAAGCCTTTCCGAAGCTGGGTGATAACATGATTTTTCTACAAGGAGCTGTTGATTTTGCATTGATATCCGTTTTCAAAGAATTTATTGACGAGGAATATATCAAGGAGATGGTGACAAAGTTGATAACAAATCTTCTACTACCTAGCCACGAGGTTCGCACATCTTCATTGCGTTGTTTAGAGATACTTTATGCGTACAAGAATCCTATGTCTCAAGTGTCGGAGATCATAAACACAGCAAAGTTAATTGAGGACACACCTCTCGCAATAAACAATGCCCGCACCATCTCAATGTATATTCGCCGGCTCGGGATTGAATATCCATCTGTTTCGAAGGATTCTTGGGAGAGGAGAATTGTACCCTACTACTGTTTTGGTCTTCTCACAATTCATTTCGCACCCGCATGGGATGACTCGGCGCTTGTTTTGGCTAAGGTTGCTGAGATTGAAGAGGAACTTGTAGCGCAGTTAGCGTTCTCGTGGCTTTCTTCGAAGAGCGAAGGGGAGGATACGAAGCCAGGGACTCCTGCAGCACCAAATCCATGGACAATCTATGAGTGTAGTAATATGAGGGTAGTAGAGGAGGATTCTAAGAGATGTATGGCTGAAAATAGAGATGCTAGTATTATACTTGCTTCTGCGTTTGAAAAAGTAAGATTTGTTCAGTGCTATCTTGATTATTATTAAACTAACTGTGGATAGGAACTTCACATCATCCCTCTGTCTGCGGTTGCAGCTCGGACTCAGGCTCTGAAGGTCCTCTGCGAAATTCCTAGAGTCGCCGAAAAGAGGGGCCGACAGCTGGTTCCGATGTTCTTGGAATGGACACGAATGGATGACGAAGATGTAGCAGAGGAAGAGGAAGTCTTGGGTGACAAACTTTCAATGAAATGGTCGCGGAAAGACCGAGCTGCTATGCTTAAACTTTTCGCCAAATTCCTCAACCCACGTTCCCTCTTCAAATCCGAGCTAGTGTATTCCGCACTCCTCAATCTTCTGGCCTCCGGTGATATAACATCTCAGACTTTAGCGCTGAGATGTGTGTTTACATGGAAAATCCCCGCAATCCGCGCATATGAAGATAATCTCAACAACCTGCTGGATGATACCCACTTCAGAGAGGAAGTGACAAAGTTTGTGCAGGTAGAAGAGGAGGAGTCAATGATTCAGACCAACCACCGTAAAGAATTAATGCCAGTGCTACTTCGGATCCTCTACGGCCGTAGTTTGTCGCGAAAAAACGCATCAAGCGGCAAGAAAGGAATGGTGAGTAAACGGACAGTGGTTTTGGCATCTCTTGCAAATTTTCAACCACAGGAGAGGGATATGTATATCGATATAGCACTCGGTGAGTTGGCAGAGGCTAAGTTCGTTGATAAGTCGGACCCAGAGCGATATACCCTCCGGCCAGATGCAATTGGGTCGGTTCATTTCTCAACAAGGAAGCAAGTTGGTTTTGTGAGGATGGTGGAGGATATGATGAAACAACTTGGATCTACGATGTTCGATTACGTACCAAAAATTATGGACGCACTGCTATACTGTCTGGTTTCTGCGGCAAAGAATGTTGGTGAAGCCACAATTGAGCAACCTACTTACGAAGATTCGGTATCACTTAAGGTTTCGAAGGCAATTCGGCAAGGGGGATTCAAATCCTTGATCGCACTATTCACAAACTGCCCTAACTTTAGATGGGCGCCCTATCTACCAGCACTCTTCCAAGAACTCGTGGAGCCAAGGCTTGAAAATCTTCCGGTAGAGACATCACAGGGTCTATCCGGACTACTGCAGCTCTTATTTACTTGGACAAAAGAAAGAAGCACTGTGTTATTTCTTTCAGACTACAATAACCAAGTTCTTCCAAAGATCGCCCAATGCTTAGCCAGTAAACAGGTCAAGGATGAGGTTGTATTATTTATCCTCAACCTTATGAAAAATATTGTCGCATTTGTAAAACCGGAGGAGGATATGGAGGTGGGGGACAATTCGCAGGCGGTCAAAGAGCGGCTAATTCGACCGAATGTGGATCTCTTTATTGTCAACACGGGAGAGATTCTACACAAAAGCCCAGGCAAAGAGGTTCTCGAACAAGCTGTCGAAACCATTGCTGCGATTGCGCCATACGTTTCTGGCGATACCGAAACTACTCACCTGGTCGATATTTCGGTATTTATGTTGGATCAACCCTCGCGCAGAGTCAGTCCGAAGGCAAAGAGTGAAATTTTGGAGATTCTTGTCCATTTTCTACCTCTCTGTGTGATGGACAAGAGCGACGGTCTATTCGAGCGAACATTCCGCAGCATATCCTCCCTTTTTGGCTTTTTCAAAGATAAGGAAGGTCGGGAGAACCTCGCTAGAGTCTTGAACGTATTTGCAGAAAGGGATGACGGAATGATTGAAGTCGCAACACTATCTCAACAGCTAAATTCATGGTCGAAGGAGCGAATGAATGAACCTGATTTCAAACAACGTTTGGAGGCTTATGCGAAAATCAATGAGGAGCGGTACAAGGTGTTTACACCAAGACAATGGATGCCGTTATTATTTAACATGTTATTCTTTATTAAGGATAATGAAGAATTAGTCATTCGGACAAATGCGTCGTATGCTTTGAGAAGATTTGCTGAGAGTGTCGGGACTAAATTCGGTACACTTGAGGAGGAGGCATATTTGACGACATTGTCTGATATGGTCATGCCCGCATTAAGAGCGGGGGCTCGGGAGAAATCTGAACTGGTCAGGACTGAGTTCGTCGGTGTCATGGCTCACGTCGTCAAGGAGTGCGGTTTTTGGAAGGAGGTCAGCGATATGAAGCCACTGCTTTTTGGTGAGGACGAAGAAGCCAGCTTTTTCAATAATATTCTTCACATTCAACAGCATAGACGATTGAGAGCACTCCGACGACTAGCAGCAGCGGCAGAGAAAGAGCACATTCAAAGTTCTAATATTGCACATTTCTTCTTGCCTCTTATCGAACATTTTATATTTGATATGGCCGAGGACGGACATAATCTAGCTAGCGAGGCTGTTATCACAGTTGGGGCACTCGTTCAGCAACTTTCATGGTCACAATATAGGGCTGTCTTCAGGAGGTATACTGGATATTTAAAAACCAAGGTTGAATTAGAAAAGATTGTTGTTCGTTTGATCGGTGTAATTGTCGAATCACTTTCAAAGGCTTGGGAGACAGCGCCTACAAACCCTAGCAAGTCTAAAACGGCAGAATCTGCCACAACCACCGATGGAGATGGAGATATTTCGATGGAGGCGACTAGCCTTGGCCAACTTGCTGAAAGCTTACCGGAACAAGACATACTAGCCAAAGACATATCGAACGGGTTCCTGCCGACTCTGAACGACTATCTACACAAAAAGGACGAGTCAACAGTCAGCCTGCGTGTTCCTATAGCCGTTTCCATCGTCAAACTTCTTAAGGTCATGCCAGAGGATATGCTTAAGCTTCGGCTTCCGGCAGTTCTGACGGATGTTTCTCATATTCTACGAAGTAGAGCTCAGGACTCACGAGATATGACTCGAAGGACATTGACTGAGATTACAACGCTCCTTGGATCTCAATACTTTGGTTTTGTCATCAAAGAACTCCGTGGAGCACTTTTGCGTGGTTACCAGCTTCACGTCTTGTCGTACACGGTTCACTCGATACTAGTATCTGTTGTACCTAGCTATGCCCCCGGCGATTTGGACTACTGTGTTTCGCAAATCGTCGACGTCGCCATGGACGATATCTTTGGTGCCACGGGAATGGAGAAGGACGCTGAAGGTTATATCAGTAAAATGAAGGAAGTGAAGAGCAGTAAGAGTTATGATTCTATGGATCTTCTGGCCTCTACAACTACGTTACCTCATCTTGGAAAACTTATCAAACCAATCCAGGCGCTACTTCAGGAGAAAATGAATTTGAAAATGGCCAAGAAAATTGATGAATTATTGAGGAGGATAGGAGTGGGACTTCTAAGGAATGAAGCTGTCAAATCACAGGAACTTTTGATTTTCTGTTATCAAGTCATCCAAGAAGCCCACAAAGCTGTCTCAGTTGCCCCAGCAGAGAAGAAAATGGATAGTACGACACTAAGATATATAGTTAACCTCAAAGCTCCTTCAAAGGCGGCGTCCGGGGTTACTACTTCGTCTCATACGTATAAGCTTATGCGGTTCTCGCTTGATATCCTGCGAACAGTTTTACACAAGTACGAGGATCTGAAAACACCCGAGCTTTTAGCTGGCTTTATCCCCATCATAGGTGATGCATTGCTTTCAAAACAAGAAGAAATCCAAGTGTCGGCTCTGCGACTTCTAACAACCATCATTCGGGTTCCTTTGCCTGCAATTGACGACGGTGCGCCAGTTTTTGTGCAACAAGCATTATCGTTTGTCAAGAATTCCCCCTCGACAAATTCGGAAATTGCACAAGCAAGTCTAAAGCTTTTGGCAGCGATACTACGAGAACGGCGTAGCTTCAAAGTCAAGGAAACAACCATCGCGTATCTTCTCACACGTGTCAAGCCTGACCTGGAGGAGCCAGATCGCCAGGGCGTGACCTTCAACTTCCTCAAAGCTGTTCTATCTCGTAAGATAGTCATCACAGAGGTGTACGATGTGCTTGACAATGTGGCCGCAATTATGGTGACAAATCAGACTAGGACTGTCAGAGATCTGGCAAGAGGAGTTTACTTCCAATTTCTCATGGAATATCCACAAGGCAAGGAGCGTTTGAATAAGCAATTGGCATTCTTGTTGAAAAATTTAGACTATGTTCACCAATCAGGAAGGCAGTCAGTCCTGGAGGCCGCCAATCTACTTATCACTAAAATTGGAGATAATCTTATCCAAGATGTCATCGCAACGTTCTTTGTCCCATTGGTCATGGTTTTGGTCAATGACGATTCTACTGAATGCCGTGAGATGGCGGGTGCCATTATCAAGAAGATATTTGAAAGGGCGGATAAGGAGCGCCTACAAACATTTGTTGGCCTGATCCGAGGCTGGCTAGGACAAGACGAAAAAACATTACTTGTTAGGGTGGCACTCCAGGTTTATGGGCTGTATTTTGAGGTTTACGAAACAAAAGGTCAAAAGGAAGTCGTTTTTGTAACCGAGAGACTTCAAATCCTACTAAAAGGTGCTTGTGACGAAGAGTCCGAGATCGCCACAGAGTGGGAATTGGTCTACTTCGGTCTCCAAACCTGGGCCAAGATTGTACAACACTTTCCTGAAACCAGCTTTTCGGGGGCGAACGCTACCATATGGAGAGCAATCCGGGATTGCCTAGTGTTCCCCCATGCCTGGGTTAAACTTTCCGCGGCGCGTCTCATGGGTCTTCTTTTGGCCGAGTATGCCAAAAGTTCTGAATCACTAGCAAACATACCACTTGAAAACGGCCGTGGATTGTCAATGAACGGGGTTGATATGGTCAACATCGCGCGAGCGACGTCGTCACAATTAAACAACACTGAATTGTCAGATGAGCTTGGCTTACAGGTCGTTAAAAATCTTCTCTTCATGGGGAGATGTTTCTACGCTAATAAATTGGCTGCTATTGGTGTGGACGTGGAGGAAGATAATGAGCTCAACACTGCGCTTCTGTGGATAATTGGGAGAATTTCGGGCATTATCCGAAGTGAACGAAACGTCAAGAAGGTACGACTCATAGCCCTTCTCGTTTTACAGATTGCTAAATGTCATCAAGGGACAAATCCTGGGCAAAAAGTACGGGCTACAGTGGATGGCAGCTATGACCCAAATTATTACAGGCGAGGATTTGGTCCCGTTGTCGAACAAGTTGATCGTACCTCTGTACAATCTAGTAGACTCTCCCGAAAATTATATTATGAAAGGTATAGTTGATTCATTTTCAGATTTATGCTACTAGATCTAACTTGAGATATAGACTTGAAGAATATTGCCCAGGAGATCCTGAGTATGATGCAGACTAAAATGGGCCCCACTGCGTATGGAAAAGCCTACAATGTGGTTCGTACCCAGGTCAAAGAGAGACGACTGGAGAGGAAGTCGAAGAGAACAATCCAGGTAATGAGATAACCTATTAAACACAATACCTGCTATATGTGCTAACCTCGCTATAGATGGTCACCGACCCAGAAAAGGCAGCCAAAGACAAGATCAGGAAAAATGAGAAAAAACGAATTGCGAGAAAAGAGAAGGGCGCTGCTCACAGGGAACAGAGGAAGGGAAGACTTGGATAAGGTAACTTATTTGATTTCTTTTTTGGACAGCCTCGGATGATTAGTTCCGTATAATTAGTTGTTTCTTTGGCGTTTTTCTTGCACAAAATCGGGGACTGGATTACGGCAGAGTGAAATGATTCATTTATCATATAAATTACTATATTTAGCACATCAACATTAAATAAGTTTTCTTGGATTCAGATACTCTTAGTCCCACCGAACAGTCAAAACAATCTTTGATAAGGATACACACTAGGAATGGTTATTATAAAGAATATTTGGCCTTCCGGTTAAAGCACTAGTCAGTTATTGACTTTATTTAAGATATTCTACGGTTAACCTTAACTAGTGAATTACGAACTTATTTGTTAAACTTCAAGTTTCTATCCAGGCAATTTGTTGTGGTTGGCCATTACATGTACTCGTGTAGGTACAACGGTTGCACTAGCTCGCGACGGCTGGCCAGGCAGCTACAGCCGTGAGGAAAAAGAAGTTGACACGAGTGATTCATTATGACTCACTCTTTGGAGTTGTCCTTGCTATTGAACCTGGTCACAGTATGGTACAACAAGTAGCCTACGAGAACCAATAAGAAAGTGAATTCACGAAGGGGAATTGTGAATGACTAGATTCGGATACAATTCCTTAATTGTGCCTTCGCCTATACAAAATCAGGTTTGATACCGGTGGGGCCTTATCACTTATCGCGCCAATATTGAATTCAAGGAGTTAGTCAGCTCGTGCCCAACCTGTATTAAAGCGAGACTACCAACCAAGGAGTGCCTCCTCCTTTCTCCGGGAAAGCGATCATCACCGGGAAAGCAACCGAACTTCTACTTGCACCTGCTTAAAGTCAGTATGTACTTGGGATAAAAGCATTTCAACAATACTTCTGGATGATGTTTCCGCTTTGTTTTGCTGCGTCACTACAGTAACAACTGACTCCATTAGGCCCTTTGCGCAAAACACCCCAGCTCCAAATTCTGGTAATCTATCATACAAGTAGAATTTAGAGCCAGCTCTATCTGCGCAAAGGGTCTATTATATGTTCAATTGCCCTAACATAATATTAATTAAACTCAACCGTTTAATGGCCTAAGGCGGAGGAGAAAGGCGAATAATAGTTACAGTATTTGCCCACTATTTCGTGATATTTCCGAAAACGACTGGTATTGCATACATACAATAAAAAGCGCGCCAATCTACCTCTTTGTATAGCGGTCGTGTTCAGAGGCGCCATGCAGATACACGCATACAGTGATGGGGAGAATTATTGCGAAAGTCTGGTTTCCGTGACCCGATAGGCCCATTGGCTCTTGAAAAGACTTTTTGCTGTGAGCACGGACCAAGAAACCCACCTTAATTCTCCTCATCACTGTACCCGGGGGTGCCAGAGAGTGATGCAACGATCAAATAGTCCATATTCCTCAACAACCAGACTAGCTAACCGAATTTAGAGCAAATATATAGCAATCTAGAAGGTAGGGATGATAGTTATGGGAAGAGTTAATATGAATCGCTATTGCTTCACAAGTTATCCTTTTTCAGGCTAAAAACCCCAAATCAATGCATTGCCTGGAAAAATGCAGACTCTACATGTATTCTAGAGACTCATATAACATGTGTATAGCTAAAAATATCCATCCTGCCTAAGCATTGTGTTATGTTAAAAACTGAAGTTCTGAATGCCTTTCCGCGTTGCTAGGTTAAACGCGGGTATGTATGTATAGTAACGCCATAGTTTATACTTTATGCGATTCCTTGTACCTAGAAACAATTGAACTTGATTAAAAAAAAAAAAATGTATGTATAGTACATGTAGGTATCTCTCTACTGGGTGGTGAGGGCCGGGTAATGACAAGGAGCACCTGGCTATGGCTCGAGCACCTCTATGCAGCAGTATCACCAAAGCTCTAGAGCTTCGTACAACGAGTTGCCCCAACTGACCATAACAGCCCAACCTAACTCCCACATAACCCAACCTAGGCCGCGTATATAATTGGGCATTTCAATTGCTTGATATGGACAGTCAAGGTCAACGGCCGCGTCAGGTCGGTGGTGCCAGCAACAACTATAGCGGGTACGATTACGGTGAGAGGGGAGGGTACGGTGAAAGAGATAGATGGAGAAACGACCGTGAAGCAGAAAGATCTGGAGGATATGCTGGGCATGGAGGGAGCGATTATGGTCGCCAGCCCCCACCAAGATCACAGCAAAGAGAGCTCGCACCCAGTGGTGCGGAACAGAGCTATCGCAGTCGTAGTCGAAGTCGCGAAAGGGACCCGTCATCTCGGAGCGCGCCGAGACAGAATGGCATAAAAACCTACGGGCCGGGAACCAGGAAACTTGAGGGTGAGAAGCTGTCCAATAGCCTTTTTATTCTCTTCTTATTTGGGGCTAGTAATGCTGAAATTAGTTCTGGATTAGATATTTTGAACGTCATTGAGAAAGATTGGGATTTCATGACCCTTGATAGCTGTGTTCCCGTGAAAGTGGCGTTACAGTTGATGGATACAAGCTCACTAGGTCGGGCACACCAGTATGATGCTTTCCGACAAACAAATTCTGAACTTCAATATGCCTTGCAAGCAATTGTAAACGGTGGGGCTACATGGTACATAATTCCACTATAGAAAACGTATTCTAAATTGAATGTTAGATCACCACCAGGGTTTCAATAGTTCAATTGGGACTTTTCACAGCATAATGAGGAGTATCACCACATCGCAAGGCAAAGTAAGAACTCTTAGAGAGTCTCTAATTCAAGCAAAGTCCGACCTTTCGACTTCAAAGCCTGAAGTGAAGCATATGGTTGATACCTCACAAAAATATGATACCATGTTGAGGACACTATCTTTAATGTTCGCCTCATTTCCCATCGCATAGCCCAATGATTCCATAACAAGTACTAACATTTTTTCTATAGAGAGCAGGTCAACGGCGTTCCAGAGAGGCTAGAAGCCAGAATATCTGAAAAGAGATTTCTCACCGCCGTTGAGGTGTTGTCAGACGCCCTCAAGGTCATAAACCAACCAGAAATGATGGAGATCGGAGCTCTGTCAGACCTAAGAATATACTTGGGCAGTCAAGAATCGGTAAAATATAAATCCTCGTATTCCAATTGAAAATCGCCTAACTTAGAACAGTCTTTAGCCGATATTTTGATTGAAGAGTTACACAATCATTTATATCTAAAATCCCCCTATTGTGTGGACCGATGGAAACCGTATTCTCCACATCAAAAAGATTGTAAGATTACTTATAAGTATGCCTTGGTATCTACTAACATAGCCTAGTATCTGGCGAAGACACCACTGTGGCCAATGACAATAGATTTTCTATGCCAGGTCTGACACCAACACCTTAATTATATATGGACTTTCTTTACTGATAATCAGAAGCACTTCTAGTAAAAAATGGAAAGAGACCATTTCACCAGTTTCTCGATTCGAGCGACTTCACTCAGCCTGTGAGTCTAAATTGTGCTTTTGCCGACCCTCGCTGACGTCTTTAGATGGTCGAAGATGCAAACACGAATAAAAACCCTGAAGCTGATAGCATATACTATATCCGTCTCCTCCTGGAAGCAATCAACAATCTTGGACATCTCTCGAATGCCGTTGGAACAGTCAACCAACGTCTGCCAGTCGAGCTTTTCAAGCTCGTGGATAGGACCAATAACGAAGTAGACCAACGGCATCCAAGTTCTCTGACAGGCGTAGCCCGGGCAGCTGGTTCATTTGGTAAAACCATGGACCTTGGTCTGAATGAGAATGACGTTCGAGTTACTGTAATACATGACCTGCTTTGGACTTTGTACTCGAAGTTTGCTGCGGTTATGGAGGGACACAGGGTGATATATGATGTCGTCAAGGGTATCAGCAAAAGGGATGGCTCGGAAGACGCAGCTACTTTAACAAATGGGTTTATGGAAGTCTGGCAACTAATACAGAGTGAAGTATTTACCAATTCTCTCTTTTAAAAGAGCTGTACTAATGATTGTAGATGCGTTCTCTGCTTCACGACTACCTTACTATGACAGACAGCCGAAGCGTAGCAAGCGCACCTTTGGGTCACCAAAACATTAACAATGTCATTACTTCCAGGGCACCTCGAGATAAAAATAAGGTTATAGATTTCCCTTCGTCACAACTGCAAATGACTAATGTACAGCTAGATGTTGTTTAAATTGGCCAATACAGATAGCACCTCTTTACTAATGAAAGCTGATCATGATGACCTTGAGTCTATATTGAAAGCCTCTGTTCCTGGGCTTGTCTCTGAGTCTCTTCGACCGGCCACCACCTCAACCGATGTGCACACATCATCTGATGGTGCCGCAACCGGTCACAAGCTTCTTATTGAGCCAAGTGTATTTAACATGGGTTTCCTGCTTCCACCTTCGCTCGCCTTCCTCAACAGAATCAAAGAAATTGTTCCAGCTGGGTAATTCATACACTTTGTATATATTCGCGCATATGCTAACATTCTATCAGATCGGGTATTGTTCTGAGCACCTTGACTTCCTTTTTAGATGATTTTTTGGTCAATGTGTTTCACCCATCGTTAGAAGACACTATTCGCGATCTTTTTAACCAGACAACTAGCGATTTAGATGCATTTCATCAAGATCCACAATGGTCGGCGGTTGCAAAAAAACCGGTCATGAAGGGAGCTATATCATTCTTCGGCTTAATCACTGCATTGTGTAAAATGCTTGATACTATACCACCCGATCAGGCTTTTGGGCAATTGACAATCGATTTGTTGAAATCATACTATGACAAGTGCTTTGATTGGTACAAAGGTTTGTATTTGGTGGTTTACGGGTGTTTAAGGGAGTGGACTGCTAAGCTTATGGATAGAACTTGTTTCAAGACACAGAGCTGCTTCTGGGAACGCAGGTGGCCCTGTGTTAGAGACTAAGAAGAGTGCCGAGTGGGCAAAGCACGAAACTACTCGCTCAGCGATGCTTGAAGTTTGGGCCAGTATCAAAAATGAAGAGGCTTTAAAAAAGGTTTGTGGTTCTTCAAGGATCGGAGCTTCAACAACTTTAACGACTCGCAATGTAGGAAATTGATATAGAGCTCAAAGAGCAAGGAAACAACCCAATTACCTCGCCAGATCTTATCACTGATCGAAAGGTTATCAATTCTCTATGTATTCTATATTCAAGCATGGCATGTGATCCTCAAACGCGAAATAACCCTAATTTTTGCTAATAATCGATTTCAGAAATGGCTTGCCAGCAATGTGGTGCAACTTCGACACGTTGAAGATGCGCCAAGTTTTTCTAGAAACGATGGCAGCTCAGCTGGGGTTTGTAGTCACCTTAGGCACCCTCTGAAATTGAAGATTGACATGATTTTAGCGTCCGAGGCGAAGGTGGACTTTAATTGAGTCGGCCAAATCACAAGATGATGATGCAAGAGCCGTATACCTCCCAATGACGACGGAAACAGTCAGGTAAATCGTTTGGTAGAGCCATTTTTACTTCGCACTAATAAGGTTGTAGTGGCTTTGACAAAGTCGTGAATGACTTCCAAGAATTGGCGAATACAATTCTATTTACGTTACGTGCGGAGGCACGGTGCCACGTATTGCATTATCTACATCTATGCCTGACTGAGGGCAATTATTGCCTTGACAGCACTATAAACACTCCAGACTCCAATGTTATTTCTCTCAATGTTGACCTAGTATGGTTTGACGAAGATATATCAAATCTTCTCAGGGAGAAAGAGACAAAGTGAGCTCCAATCAGCCCGCATTACTAGCCAAGGTGTCAAGGTGTTAACATCCTCGCTTCAGGTTTCTCACAAGAGGGCTTGGGTCACTCATGGACCATATTCTTGTTGCCAATGCGAATCAAATCAAAATCATCAACAACGCTGGTGCCCAGCGAATGCAGCTCAACATATTAGTTCTACAGCAGAACTTGAAGAACATTGAAATTGGTGTGAAGCTTGACCGATCGACCCGGTTCTACGCGCTCTACACCGCAGGTATGCAAAACCTCATTGCAACAGCAAAAGAAGGCAAGCTCGATTTTAGCTACGACGATCTCAAGGTCCTCGTTGAACTTTACTTTTCCGAGGCAATGAGCAACCGCCGCGAATCTTCGTCGGCACTGCAGGCCCGTCGCTCGCTAAACGAGAACTTACTAGCGCTATCGGAGATTATGTGGACCTTGTAAAATCAGGTGATGTTTAGAGCAGCGTGTGTAGCCCTGTTTTGTTAATTTATCTTGAGGGTAGATATAGTTGTGGAAAATGGTCGAGATGAGGGGTGAGTACTAGTGCAACTCGAAAATATTAATATAGCCTTTGTCATATGCTCTTCAACTCCCATTTGCCCGTACATGAACAAAAGTATCCTGTGAAAAGAAGTGAGTCTCGGGGGTGGGTCAGGAGGTATGTCGATAAGTATAGGCAGTACATGTAGGTAGTGTGGTCTATGAGGACGAGCGTCCTTGTGTCCTTGCCTCGAGGACCGCCGAAGACAAATTTTGGCATATTATCCACATATTTTCTGCCTGATAAAGATGAGGTCGATTGCTCAAAAATAAAATATGCTTTTTGATTGAACTATATACCACTTGTTGCCCCCCGGAACCACCCTCGAGGTAGGACTAAGGTCAACGAAACTAGACACCTCCAGGACACTTGCAAACCTCGTCTCGAGCGTCCTTGCGGACCGCATTGGGTACAACCCGTAGATACGCCGTTGGAGTTTACAAGTCGGTACATAAATGTAACTACATACTTAGATGTCACTACATGTAGGTACATGTAGTTTCTGGCCTGAAGCGTCTGTTGGGGTTAAAAATACGGAGGAGGTATGTCCGGCTACCCAACAAATAGTATTTATTACGCTAAACGATAGATAGCTCTATCAATCCGCTATACCTCCATCGGAAATATTTCTTTCACAGAAAAGATTTCATATTAACTATAGTATTTAACTGTACTCAATATATAGACATCTTACGTGGCTAGTTAATTGCAGCCCCCTTTTACGGACGCATGTACATGTAGCTACATGTGTAGCAGGAACTACGACCCATATCAATTCAATTTCACAGATAGTGCATGTATGTATGCTACAATACTAATCCCATCTCATATCAACTTCTATTGTTCGTGTTATATCACTAGCCATCACTCGCCTGTATCATATTCGATATTCAATTCTATCAATTCTATTGAAGACTCGAAGTCATCATGATCCTTCAAAAGAATGCTCTCCTCCCGTTCCCTTCTTGTCTGAAGTTTCAGCATATTGTCAATTATTTCGCTTCGCCAATCGTTCTTACAAAATTTATTCTTTACGTTTACCACTGTCGCTAATCATCTTAAACAATAAAACAAGAACACTTAAACGGAAAAAAGAAAAAAAAACCGAATTTTTTCTCAATCAAATTAAATCTAAAAGGTCTTCTATGGCAATATTACCCTCCGACGGCTCATTGTCAATGACCGCTTCCGCATCTTCTACAGGCTCCCATTTTGATACAGAAATGTTCTCACCAACGCCGTCAACACCCACGACCCCTCAGTCTATTCTGGGCGCCGAAGAACAATCAAGGACATACTTTCCTCCACCTCCGGCTAATCTCAACAATCGCCGTAAACCCTACCCCTGCAACGTCCCTAATTGTTCACGATCATACATGACGCTCCGAAATCTCCAATTTCATCATAACTATCACCCCAGCAGCTTTCTCTGCCGTTTTGACGACTGCGAAGGTGCATTTGTCTCTCTGATAGATCGCACAGTTCATGAAATTGACTACCATGGAAAAACAAAACAGTTGCAATGCTACTTGTGTTCCTATAATTCTTTGTCTAGAGATGCCATAAGAGGACATATCAAAAGACAACACCCAGAAGTAGATCTGCAAATCGCAATATCGTGGATTATGCATGGAGAGGGCCCAGAGGGAGACAATAGTGTGCACCGACAGATGATAGGGAGGACAAAGGATAGGTCATTATGGCTGGTGTGTTCTTTATGTGGGATGCAGACGGAGAGGGAGGCGAACATGTATCAGCATTTGTGGAGGAACCATAAAGATGAGAAGAAGCCAAGGATGACACTGTTGGAAGAAATTAAGAATGAGCGAGAAGAAAGAGTCAAAAAGGCAGAGATAGAAGCGGGCGTGCTCAAAAAGGGGTTCGAAGAGGATGATGGTAATGTTAAGGTAAAGATCGAAGAAAAGGGGGAGGGGGAGGAAGGGGAGGGGGATGTTATTGATATGGATTGATTCGCTTTTCTCTCCTTTCAGGTCTCTATATATTCTGGGAGCTATTATCACCTATTTGTTTTTCCCATTGATTCATGTACTAGTCACTACTTTTCGCGAGGATATTCTATCCCCTCTATTCTTGTATTGGACGATCACATTTGTGTGGAATTATTCACACCATCTCAAATTCTTTCTCTCTATGTGACATGTTATGGTTGTTGTTCTCATGATATAGCTTCTGTTTTCATGGTTTTCTTTTGTAAGGAGGATATCCCCCCATACATACTTGTATTTATTTATATAAGTACTACGGTAGTATATTTTTAATCAAAGCATCTTAAAGCTTTAGATATTCTCGTTATATTCAAGGCGTTGAGAGCGTATAAATAATGAATCAATCAATCAATTAAAAGTTAGTGATAGTTTTTTTTTGGTTGGGAGTAACCGAGTGACATGCTATGATTCACTTACTACTAATAATCTCTCATACTCGTATGTAACCCTAAGGTTCTGACGGCGTCCAAGAAACTACTGCTGTTCTCATTTGAGTAGCTAATCGGGAAAACATCCAAAACCCGGCCCGATCGAGTGGGGGCATAGAATTTCGATACAATTCACTTACTAAGGCCTGGTACATGCAGAGTAGCTGCCTTACAAATCAGGGTCAGTATTTAAACTAAATGTATATTGGCCTTTCAAAAGCTCAACTCAAGCCTCGCACCTAATAATCTCTATTTACTTTTGTGATAAAAAAATATGAGTATGGACTAGTAATTAATTAATCTGTGGTAAAAAAAAAAAAAGAAATGCACTCGTTCCGGGGCTGGCACACCCTAAGCTAGTGGCCCATGGGAACTCCGGTCGAATGACAAATTTAACGGTCGCTAGTAGTCGAAGAAACATGTATATAACGAGCTCTCGCGTTTGTTCAAATTGACTGATATCACTCCCTCTCCATTGAGTTGGTATTGTGTCGATTGCCTTTAGTAATCATCAGATCTCCGAGTGAGATATCATGATCATAATAACTGATTGGTTGATTGGTTGATTGGTTACATGTACTTGATCATTAATTCTATGATCATATATCTATATATACAGTAATAACCGGCATGGCATTAAAATTACTGTGCCTAAAAATTATATGTAGTTCCTATGCCGAACATTAAGCTTATCTATCATGCATATAAGAAGGTCATGAATGACTCTGACTCTTAGTGCCTGTACATGTGACCCATCGATCCGCCCGTCTACTCGTAGCTTCATAGCGTTTCCGAACACGACCAATATTGCATAACATACAAAAAGGTGGATTTGTCGCTTTTTTGTATAGTATGCAATATTGGTCGTGTTATGAAATGCTATCAAGCTACGAGTATCTGGTTCCAATTGCGAGCTTCTATAATTAATTTACGAGCCTAAACTGCCTCGGGTATTAGAGACTTTGCGCAAAGTCTCTATTTAGCGCACCTATATTTGGTTTAACTGTAGACTTATGTCAACAGAACGCTTGCCCACTTCTCTCGATATCGATTTCACCGAACCTATATTCTTATTCCCAAGGCCGGAACATTTCCTTATATGGCACATTATCTTCATTGCGCCTGGCAGTGAGATAAGTGACGAATTTCGAAGTAGGTAGGTGCTACAGGATAATATCTCTGAGATCAACACTTGACTACTACACCCCGAATAGGCCGTGTGGGCATGCTCCAAGCCTCTTAGGATGCGGCTAGGTGACGTAGTGTCGTTAACCGGGATATTGGTATCTGTTGACAGCGAGAACTGGCCACTGTCAACAGACTTTCCCCGACACCCTTAGTACATACATAATGATACTTGTTTCTGTGAGCGGCTTCCTTCGGATAGAAATAACATTATTGGCACTAGAACCCCCAAGAGCTAGCGGTGCTAAAGGCAATTTTCGGCATCAGGCGCTCGCACGAGGTATGCATGTACTCCATAATTATATAACCAATGAACCCAGATTCTACGTAAACCCGCTAGAATGATCTTTCCAAGGTCATTAGATATCCCGAATCGGATATCGTCGAAGTTATCAGGCCTGCAAGGGCTAGTATTTGCATTATTGAAACACCCATATATCTGGTGAGACAATAAGCATCATTATTGCGGCTTCGTTTGCCTTAGAAACAAAATGCAATCTACCTTCCAATAAAAAGCTAGAGCCTATGCATATACATACATGTATGTAGCATCTCTCGAGTTAGAGATAAATCGAGGGGACCAACTAGAAAGATCGATCACATTACTCTAGTTGAGCGCCGATCGATTCAGCCAGTGGTATTTGTTGCCCCCCAACTCCGCAAACCTTATGTTTTAGCTCCACCTACGAAGTTCTGGTACCGCCAAAACTCGAAAAATTGGCTATCTCCGCCCAGGCATTATCTCTAAAACGATTGGCTGAAGGGTATCGATCAGCATTAGAAGTACCCGTTTGTAGCAAGTTTGATCTTGTATGCATAGCCAATTTTTCGGGTTTTGGCGACAACGCTATCGGCATTACTTGCGCCGGAACAATATCTACTTTAGAAGGAGTCTCCGATTTGCGTAATAGCAATACACTGGCATCCAGGGGGCGACCAACCAGTCGACAACGTTTAAGTTGTACTAAAGACACAGCATAACGCTTTAGGAAGGAAGGATATCTCCCCAGTTCCTATTTGCACCAGCTTAGAACCGCTTACCTGTGTGAGATTGTTTGAGGCACACGCACAGCTACTTTCAAATTTTCCTACCAAATCCTGTGCACCCCAGGTACAACGATAGGTTTCTCAGAACTCCACTGAAGTTTCAAATTCAGCTCCACTGCCATCTAGCCCGTGACAATAAATTAACACTCACAATGCTAATGGTAGGAACAACGCTTAGATAGTAGTACCAGTTGCATTCTGGTGCGGCTACATCGGAAATATAACAATTAGCTGGTGGCTAATGAAAGCACTAATATAATCGGGCATAATAAAAGAGGACTGAAACTCGCCATCTCGAATAAGAATACCAACCAGATAGAGGTAGTACCGTGTGACTTTCTTATCAAGTGTATGTAAAAGGAGGAAATATGTAGGCTCCTATAGCTTTATAAGAGACAGCGCACCCCCTCGCTTGAAGTTTATGTGCTGTCTCTCATATTGTCTCCCAACTAGACTTAGGAAGCCAGGAAGTTAAAATGTCAGAAAATAAGGTCGAGAAGGCCCTCGAGGATACGGACGGGCTTGATAGTGTGCAGGGACCGTGAGTTTATAGTCCAGTCCAACCGAAAGTATCAATTAATTGTGTACCCTAACGTTTGAATTTAATAGTGATAATACATCAGGTGCAGCTGCAGTTGGTGTATCAGAGCGTGAAGAAACTACAGGGCTTCCTTCATATCCTAGGAAGTCTCTCGATGTTGAGGAAAAGGCATCCTTCGCTGAGGATGGCGAGGAGCCTACCGAGGAGGAGCTTTTCCGCCTCCGTCATGTTGGTGACAAGATTCCTATGAGTGCATGGCTGGTCGCTGTTGTAGAACTGGCAGAGCGCTTTACGTATTACGGTATCACAGGGCCTTTTCAGAACTATATTCAAAATGAGAGAGGTGGCCTTAGACCGGGTGCTCTGGATATGGGGCAATCATCCGCTACCGCTTTGCAATACTTCTTCCAGTTTTGTAAGTTTATATTCTACAAAATTGGGCTTACTAGTTCGGGGAATGATCCTATACTGATTGACAACAGGGTGCTATGTTACACCTATTTTTGGCGCTATTGTTGCTGATGCCTGGCTGGGACGTTACAATGCCATCGTTCTCTTTGCACTGATATACATTTGCGGTCTTGTCATTCTATTTTCTACGTCCCTCCCCGATTCTCTCGATAATGGCGCTGGACTCGGTGGTCTGATTGCTGCCATGATTGTTCTTGGTCTCGGTACTGGCGGTATCAAGAGCAATGTTTCGCCGCTAATCGCTGAGCAATATACAAAAACGAAGCCAGTCCTTAAGACTCTTAAGACTGGCGAAAGGGTTATTGTTGACCCGGCTGTTACAATCCAGAGCTTGTACAATATCTTCTATTGGTGTATCAACGTGGGATCGCTATCTTCAATTGCTACAGTATGGCTTGAACTGAAAGTCGACTTTTGGGTATGCTCAAGCCTGACTTCAATATATAGTGATAACCCCGCTTAACATAAATGACAGGCTGCCTACCTTCTCCCATTCTGTTTCTTCTTTGTCGGTCTCTTCACCCTCGTTATCGGTCGTAAGTATTATGTTATCCGCCCACCAAAGGGTTCAGTCCTCCTCGATGCCATCAAGGCACTCACCTTAGCCGCCAAATCTGGCTTCAATATGGACGCCGCTATCCCCGTTCACGGTGAACAGTTCGTTAGTGAACTCAAGCGTGCTCTTGTAGCATGCAGAGTTTTCTGCTTTTATCCCGTTTACTGGCTTCTATATGGTCAAATGAACTCTAACTTTGTCTCCATGGCCGGAACAATGGAAACACACGGAATTCCAAATGATCTCCTCTTTAACTTGAACCCAATTTCTATCATCTTGTTTATTCCACTGATGGAAAAAGGCATCTACCCTCTTCTAAGAAAATTGAAGATCCCATTTAAGCCAATCACCCGTATTGCATTCGGCTTCTTCCTTGTCTCAGCGGCCATGGCATATGCTGCGGGAGTCCAGAGAATGATCTATAACGCTGGCCCTTGCTACGACGGCCCTCTTGAGTGTGCCGCTAGTGAAGATGGTACAATTCCTAACAAAGTGCACGTCGCGGTTCAAACACCTGCATACGTCCTCATTGGCTTCTCTGAGATCTTTGCCTCCATCACTGGCCTCGAGTATGCTTTCACCAAAGCACCCCCGTCAATGAAATCCCTCGTTATGGCCCTCTTTCTCCTTCAAAATGCATTCGGATCAGCAATCGGTATTGCAATCTCTCCGACGTCAAAGAACCCAAGAATGGTCATATTTTACGCCTGTCTAGCAGGTGCTACATGTTTGGCAGGAGTGGCATTTTGGTTTACATTCAGAGGCTTGAATAAGACCGAGGAGGAGATGAATATGTTAGATGCGAACAATACAGAGTTTAAACCTAAGCCGGCTGCAGAGGTGAAGACGGCTATTTCGAAGAGGAAAAAGTAAACACAAGCTTAGGTGGTTTATATGAGTTCATGAATTGACCTGCAATATTATCAATGATTTTGCCGGTGTTCTTTTTCTTTTTTTAACCCAGATTTTGCTGGTGTTAGCAGATGAGCTTTAGAGTCATTTTTTTATTTTATGTTATGGTTATGTAACCAACATATGTTTTTATAACATTATTACCTAAATATCGAGACAAATACTCTATTGTACTGGTGTATCAATGCGAAATCCAGTATCGTGCTGGGGTGTTAAACAATCAACAAGCAAGAACAATGATCGTGGCGATCAACGACAAGGAATACGGCTGGTACAAAGGTGAGGACTTACGCTGGGATTAATACTAAGAGGGGGAAATGAATCACTCAATATGGGCGGCCGACGATTATGAGGCAATGAAAAATCGGCCCAAGAGGAGATATGGGAATAAGGGAGACTACACAAATCGTATTTTACTAGTTACTTTATTTCGTACGTGGCGGTGGATGTAGGGTAGTTCTGGGGGTTGCGATATTACCATAGACTACAGTCTGCATGCAATTAATGGGTTAAGCAAACAAAAAATGCGAAGTCCAGTTATATCTCATGAGTAGCACCAATACAACCAGTTGAGATCCTCACGCCCGAGATCCAAAGCTCTAAAACCCGAGCAATAGACTTACCTATCTCCGAATTTTGGGTGGGATGTCCTCTCCCGCAAACCAAAATGATACCAGCCTATAAAAGATATCAATTGTAGGTACCACTTACTCTTCCACACTATCCGGCACAACCCGCCCGGGGCTTTAGGAACTCCCCGAAAGCTAACCCCGCTAGACAGCAAAAGCTTGTCTCCTGCCACTCTTAGTGTCTTCCGGTGGCGCTTCGGCCGATACCAAGGTGCCGAGCCGCTTGGCGTTGCCGCCGAGACATGGATGATCACTCGAAACACGAGCTATCTATCACTTACCGAGCTATCTATCACTTACCGAGTTGGAAGCTTTTAAGATCAGCCGGTTCTATCAAATATAACCAGTATCCAGGGTTAGTTATCAATAGTACATAGCATTAGCGGTAAGGACAGGTGGTTAACTACGTTTAATATTTGTAACGAAGGTTATCTATGATAACTAATAACTATATAGGTATACCGATATGCAATGTGCCATTTAAAAGTTTTGATTGGCTAGGTATGAGAACTTGACAATTTCTTTTCCCTAGATCCAGTAATCTGGGCTGGTTCGGGTTTGCTCTTTGTTAGTATTGGTGTTGACGATTTGAGGTTTCCTTTTTGTTAGTACCGGTATTGGTGGCGATTAGGATCTTGCTTTTTTTTGTTAGCATTGATACAATATTGAGAGTATTATTACCTCATATTGATGGTGATTCGGGGCTTGCATTTTGTTGGTATTGGTATTGGTGGCTATTATTGATATTACATGTAGTTATGATTCAGGGCTTAACTTACATGTAGGTAGGGAGTGATGTTACTTTTGTTGGTATTCTATCAATAACGATAAAAAAATAATGAATGTCCTAACCGGATGAAGGCCGGGAACGACTTGTAATAATATAATACAACTCCAGTTACATACCTACATGTAGGTACTAGTGCCAGAGGTTTTAACGATTGATCAACGTAAATACATGTAGATATCGATTGGACAGTGTGGTTATTCCTCTCCTAGGTTTTAGCTAATCTATGTAGACAAATAGGTAGATATTCAGGTCAGGATGTGTATTCTATTTCCTGACTATAGCAGCGCGGCTGGAGGCCGCATTACAATTATATAATTATATACCTACCGACCTACATGCAGTACCTACTCGCGCTATACGATCGTTCATGATTGGGTCGACAGGACATAACATGGGGGCTGGACTTTTGGCCTGAAATTTTCCACACACCCTATACGAAATCCCAAATAACGATATGTAGTCACAATAGGTATCGGTACTCCGTAGAGACATAATTGAATAGTTTGTTATTTTTGAAGATCCAGTTTATCAATTACACCACACTTTGAGACATTGAATTTCATTGAATGATTGTTGGCCCATCTCTCACATATTTCTTTTCCTCTAAATTAGAACTCTAGAGAATGTTAGCAAGAAAAACTACTTTGGTGCAACAATTTTCAGCCTTACACTACATTTCAAACGGGGGCTCTAGGCCCGATAAAAGTGCTCATATGTTACAACACTATTCACTCATATTCCTAACGCTATATAACTCATTCAATATCTTGAAGTTTCTCACAACTATCGCCCTCTTATGGAGACACGGAAATGGGGAGAGAGGTGAGGAAAGAGATGAAGAAAGGGAAGCGGCACAAGGATGGGGTGGACTTAAGGACAGGGAGGGAGAGCATACTGGTTAAGCAAGTTTACTTTGTTGTATCGTTTTCTTTTGTCAGGGCTTACTTTCTGGTACGGTTACTTGTGCGAGGCGGCGGGGGTGAACGGGCAGTTCTGGGGCAGTGTGATGTTATTACCTTAGACTACGGCCTGCTTGTAATTAATGAGTTAAACAAACAAACAAAAAAATCTATCGCCCTAGGCCTCTTTTACGACAAGTAACTTGAATATAAAGGCCAAAAGAATTTGTCGGAGTTTTGCGCTTGCCCATTATAGGTAGACCCTCTTTTATTTTGAACTGAGAACTAACAAGTTGATTTATATAATTATATGATTTAATTTAATTTACGGAAGTGAAAAATAGAAAATAAACCGGGTGGATCAAAACGGAGCCTAATAAACGTCTTGAAATATATCTCGTATCGATAGAGCGCGTGCACCATACCATTTACGCAGCGAATAAACCTAGACGAGCCTTTCCTAGATCTCGCAGTTTGTTTTATACGCATCCAACAAGTAATGTATAAGCCATATGTATGCACCGCAGAAAAACCTTTTTAATGATATAATTTGTTAATTCTTATGTCTCTGTCTCACTCCAGAAGCAGTGTGTGATGTTTCATTCAAAACAAGAAATTTTTTCTATAAAAAATGCAGTTCTTAGTTTTTACTACAGTTAATGTTAGTAAGGCTAAAAAGTTCCCCTGCATCCTATCTGCAATACCTTATTCGAAATTCCCACCAACGTTCCCATGGAATCTTTCTTTAGAACTCTCGTCTTCTGGTAAAAAGGAACCTTCGCCTTATATATTCTATTATATAATTGATAATCCGATTACTCGCAATTTTTTTTTTGCATTTCTGGACGCAACTGATATTGCATACACAGAAAAAAACCCGCTAAGGCTATCTTTTGTATGGCATGTAATAGTGGTCCAGTCTGGAAACGCGAGTACATAAATTACAGGGATGTTGTGCAAAAAAGTTGGCTCACGGGGTGTAGGGTTAAGTCTGTTAACAGCGAGAACTATTACACACGGCCACTATCAACAGACTTACCCTTACACCCGTAGTATTTCTACTGTTCCTATCAGCCAATCATACAAGTAGAATTTAGAGCCAGCTCTACGCAAAGGGTCTAGTTGGTTGGCTGAAATCTGTTGTCCCAGGTTCCTCGTTGCCCGAAGTTGACTGTATGTACCTACATACATATTAGATTCAAAAAAAAAACCATACAGCTATCGGTGGGATTATTGCGGCGTTCTCGGCGTGATCGGCCCCAGGGACTTCGGTCAGTCCTCCTCAGTACTTTGACATTGTATCGCGCCTACTAAACTATCCATGTCGCTCTCGACCAATCAAATGCTAGAGAGGCTAATCCAGTAAATATTAGATATAGCGCGAGAGGCCTTAAGGGGCGACCTTGTAATCCCTATTCACACCAGTTCAGTATTGTAACCCTTAATACAGCGAGTTAGAGGTGAGGCTCTTCTTTGTTTGCTTCCCAGAGCCAATGAAAGAATTGACTGAAGTGGTGTATACAGGGCTGACAAGGTCGCCCTCTATTCCTTCTTGCACCATAGTAAAAAGAAGATATCAGTCTCATAAAGCCCGGCATTTACCTATTCTGATGTAAGCATATAATGCTCTAGACCCAATAGATCAGATCGGGATTCTCCAAGTTTTTCTCTTCAAAGCATCCAACTGGTTCATAACCCAGAGTTGAGGAACTGAGTGCATGTATCAAGCTCATGGGAACTTTCTAATCAACTTCTCGAGGGGTTAGCTAGGACTTATTGGCAGAATCCAAGGCCCAGACAGTCATCACCACAACTTCCCGGCCCTTGTAAAGGTCCGGCAATTGAGCTCCCACCAGAGAGCCCCTTCAAGATCCCCTCTGAGGCTAACATCTCCAAGAAGATAATACCAAACGAAAAGACCAATTGTACCACATCCTCTAAGATCAGCTAAACGGCCCATTCTAGTACTTCGTAGCCATATGTATTTGACAGGGCAAGACCCCAGCACCTACTCATCTATAAATAAAGATTTCTAAGGTGTTAAGTTACTCTAAATTACAAGTTCATAGTCCAGTGTCATCAAGACTCCACAAAAACTCATTACCATTAACCTCCAGATTTCATAAGTCTATAATTTACCTGCCACATTTAACACTTCTCAATCGTTCAAACATTCTTCCAGTTCCATCTAAGATATTTTACACAAACCACTCGCAAGGCTCAACACAAAAACTCACATCTCATAATGAACTGTTCCCTCTAGCTCTTCCCCTGGTTACCTGGATCGGCTCATCCCCATCCACAGTATTAAAGAAGCTCACCCCGCACTCCTTTCTCCTACCGAGCAAATACCATATTGAGCTTCCCCAGCATGTCAAAACTCCCACCCAGCTCCATGTGGGAAGATTGGGAGGCATAAACAGTGTTTGCAGCGCTGTACGTGGATAGGTTGAAACTACCATCGTTAAAGGTGTTGTTGCCTACTCCGTATTAATAACTCTTCTCATACAAGATTTCGTTATTGAGGAGATATATACCTTCACAAGCAAAAAGCCACCTACAAAGGTGCCCCATGCACCAATACCACTAAATACAATCAATAGCCAAAACCACGGAACATCTAAAATATAGCAGTTTCTGCCAATATCGCCCCAGTCTCCAGACAGGAAAACCCACGGCAAAACCACAAGAATACTGATAAAATTTGTGTAATGGAGCAATTTCCATGCTGTCCTGGTTTCATCTTTTCCTTCGGTTTCGACACCTACGCCCAAAAGGTCGTCGTTGCCGGAAGGTTTGAGGAGCGATTTGTAGGTTTTTGATAGAAGAACTGGGTAGGCAGCTACGAAGATAGTAGAGAATATACCAGCAAGGAAGCCTTCAATTGCAAAGCGGGTGCCGGGGCGGAGACACGCCATAGCAAGCGAGAGTGTCATGGTTATGCATGATGAGAGGGTTGTGACAGAAAGGCCCTGGTTTCTGAGGAAACATGCAGTGAACATGAGGACAAGAATGAGTGATGGGACGCGGGAGATGTGGTAGATTGACGGGTGGGTATAGCTGTATTATACATATGTCCATTAATCCTGCGAAGGCCTCTGTAAAGATCTCTATTGGGGTAATTGGTAGAGGTAGCTTACGCAAATGATATATTACTCAACACAACCTTAAGACTATGGATCACAGCGAGCGGAATGACTTTCTTGGCCTCCGCCCATTTAAACTCGAACACCCCGCCTTCGCGATCGTTACAGGCCAGTCGGCGTGCAAAATCGCGTAGTCCGCCTCCGGAGGCTCGGCGCTTTCCTTTTGATGGAGTAGAGGTAGGCGCGATTATGTGTGTGAGGCCGAGAGAGTTAAGGGAGCGAGAGAAGGACCGCGTAATAGATGCGCTGAAGTAGAGGAATATCTGTGTGAAGACTAGTTGGAAAAGGGTAGTTGTAATTGGGTAGACAAATTTATAGACACCAACTGCAGTTGTGAGTTAGATTCAGAATAATTATAGGACTGTGCAGACTCCAGAAGCTTACTTAGTAAGGTAAAATTATTCACGACTGATAACCCAAAGCCTGCAGCACTGTAAAATATCACTAAGAACCCGATGTATACCATCCATCCTCTCTGTGTGTTCCATAACCACCTTCCCAGCTTCCCGTCTCTCACCCAACTCCTCCACCCTGTTTCTTTTGCCCTGTCTTCGCTCCCCATACCAATCCTCCACTCCCTACTACTCCCATCGCCTAGCTTATCTAAGTCATCACTCCTTGTAGGAGGGTACGGGCTTGGTGTTCTACTCAATAGGCCACGACTCTCATTCATTGGTAGCAACGGGATGAGGTTTAAATTGTGCTCGTTCCATGGCGGAGATTCAGATCTCACTTTCGAAGGACCGCCTCGGTCGGCTTCGTCGCCTGATTCATCAATGAGGAGGTTTGGCTGCCCTTGAGAGCCTACGGAGCTTCCACCACTGCTTCTGTTGCGCTCTCGGGAGTGACTAGGTGACGTGGGTGATGGGGAGAGTATTTCGTGGGGTTTTCGGAAGGCGGAAAATCGTGATGACGAGGAGGATTGTGTCCGATACATTTCCGGAGCAATCGCGAGGACGCGTAATTGTGCAATTTTGGGCACTCCGGCTTGGGGAAACGGCTACTTTGGTGGTTTTGATAGAGCTCAGGAGACGGATTTTGGATTCGTAATATGAACCCTGGATGCCAAGAAGAAGCAATATACCGGAAAACGGCGTTATTATATCACTTAGAAAAGCTACAGTCGCACCTTGTTATATCGTTAGCGTATTCTGGGAGCACAACCCATACGAGATAGCGGATATACCAAAATCTACGAGACAGCAAATAGGTTTATGTGGAGGAAAGCAGTACCTGTTTCGCAAATCCGTACGAGACAGCAAGAGATCCGAGATATCAAACTACGAGATAGTGAGGTGCGACTGTACATGTAGGTACTACATGCATCTTTACCATAGCGAACAGATGTATCTAACATGTCTGTAATGACGTGTGATTTTCCTAACATGTATCTACATGTATCTACCGTGAAGAAAATTGTGCAAGATACATAAATGTATGTATGGTGCACCCACGTTTGAAGGTAGCGGATCGCAACGAATGTCAATCGCTTAAGGCTTTGCCACGAAAAATGGTAAAATAAAAGCGGAAAGATAGAACTCTAGTTCAAGAGATGAAGTTTACATAGTTCTATCTTTGCAGATTTCTAGATTGAAAGCATTTATGCCCAGAAAAAGCAAACCTGACTGATCCGCCCACCTATTGGCCCATGAGGCCCTATTAGAGCGTATTTACTAAGTGTCAAAACCGAAAATTGACACTTCGCCACATTAGAAAACGGTTGCCGCAACTGTTGATCAATGACCAACCTTATTTAGGTGGGGATGTAGACCACGCCTGGAGATTTTTACTATACCAGGTGCAGTATTTATCCTGCCTGAGTATTTCCCAGTAAGCATGAAGAATTATTTATCTACGCAGTTTCTCCCATCATACCTTCCTCTTGAGGTTAATTAGTTTAATTATGTCACTGAGGGGAACTGTCAATTTTGTCTCCCGTAAGTGTCATTTTTAAAGTGTCAATTTTCGGTTTTGACACTTAGTAAATATATACGCTCTATTGCCGCCACCTTTAAGAGCACCATAGATTAGTCATGCTTTGTGGAAAAGTGGGGCTTAACCAAAGGGATTAGTAATTAAATCTAGTCATGGATTATCACTCGATTTATACAGGGTTTAGAACCGTTTTTTTACAGACCGTAGTCTATGGTAATATCGCACTGCCCTATACTGCCCGTTCCCAACCGCTGCCTCGCGCGAGCACCAGTAATGAAAACAGAAGGCAAAAGCATGATAAAGCAAAAGCACACTCGTTCACCCTTTAATCCGCTACCTTTTTTTGTTTAACTCATTATTAAACCGTTACCTAATTCATTAATTCTTTAGAAATTTAATCAATATGTAGATAATTATTAAAAGACATATACGGAGATTTCCTCGGATATCATTCCATCACCGTCAATACAATACCAATATATATGAATGTTGTTCATTACTGGGGAAATTCACTGGCGGGTGGGGAATTTTCATTACTACCAGAACATTTACGTATGTAGTATAGCATAGCATAAAGACTGAAATCTAGTGCTTATAACACTGGTGGTAAAATCACTTTTGACTCATTCACCGCTCCATAGCTCCGTGCACGCAACGCCGTGTTGAGATCAAGAAACTATTAAACTATAGTCTATAGAGCCTTTAAACCAGCTCACTTCCCATACCTAAGTGGATGTAGTAGCATGGCCTATAGGGACAAAAGGCCGATAGTTACGATAAGGTCTTTGAATTTTACGATCATTCTAAATGATCTTTTAGTTCGGCTACCGGGGAGTAACAGTAACAAGTGACAGAATCCTTGGCGGCTCATCAGTCAAGGTTGGAGGTACGTCACTTCACACTTCTGATTTAGCTTAGTGACCTACTCACCTCTAACTCTCACCTCTCATACCCCTACATCTCCTACCTTCCCACCTCCCATCTTGTTCTCTTCCTCTCCCATCCCGTCACTCGCTATTTTCCCTCACTCTCGTTCCTATCGTCTTCCTGTACGCCATTTTTTGTCCCTCGTTCATCTCACCCAACATTTTTCATTTCCATCTCGATTCCTTCCCTTTGTAGAAGTAAGCTGTCGCATTCAGAGCAAATTTTGTCCTTTCACAAATGGAGGGCTTTTGCAAACCATCCACTACAAGTAAAGCTTTACCAGCATTACCAGCAGCCCCTACCGGTAACAACTTGACTGCTAGTCCAGAACTTAATACGTTCTCACCTGTTCCCCAATTATCAGTATCTGGAATCCTTGGTGTCCTCGGAGTTGGTTCTTCACAAGTCCCTGGTTTTCAGGCTGGTCAACGCTCTACCAGTAACCAGACAGATCGCAGCCCTATGAGTCAGGCTTGCGAAAGCAGTGTTGTACCTGGATGTCACCCTGTAAAATACATCAACAAAGGAGAAATGTTCACTGAGCATTCTTTATGTCCTGACCCATCTGGACACGCAAGGTATATCCCTTCTTGATAATGCGTATATTGATAATTCAATCTCTAATTAAGTCTTCTCTTCACTATATAGCCATAGTCTTAGTGGGAACGGCAAACCATTTGTGGGAGTTGTTTCTGCAATCAACGCCTTAAACCTCAGCATGAACACATCCCGTCTCACCAGCATCGATCTTGCATCCTCTCTCGAAACATACGCTGCTGTAATGCACTCCCGAACGAGCTCTTCAACTCAAGCCGAGATGAATGAAGCCTGTGCAAATTGTTTCGACCATGCCGCCGTTTTCTGGATGGAGTGGGCAGCTATCCAAGCAAAAATTCAAGTTTCCCTTATCGAGGATCTATATAAACTCAAAGTCCTTGCCTCTTCCGTCGAGAACGGGTCTGGTTTCGCGGCGGATGCTATCGATGTAGATAGTATCAGAGCAGTTGCTGTGAAACTAACAAAGACGAGCCACGAGAGCTTCAAAGAAGCGTATGAAAAGGGTGCTGGTTGGTCTAGTGTTGGTGGACTTGACTATTGGACCAAGAAACTTCCGGAGCCAGTTATCAAAGAAGCGCCTACTATCAATACTCATTCGGAGAGTATTAATCGACCCTCTACAAGTTTTGGTACTGCAAAAGTTCTCGCGGAAGCTATGATAGATAGGCAGTTTGCGTTGAGTAAAAATCCCCATAATGGGTTTTTAGAAAATAATCACTCCAGTGAGAGTCCCAACACCCAAAAACTCGGCGCTAGAACAAATAGTTCTGATACTCTTCGTTCCTTAGGGGATAATGAGTGTCAACCGGGACCCTGCGGGGGGAAGGGAATTTTTGAAATCGATACAGATGGAGTAGTCCGTCGCAAAAATGAACGCTACGTTCATTCCTTTAAGTATCCAAATGGAAGGGCGAATAGAGGCGATTTGCCGTCTGTTACCAATGGAAGGGCAGTTCTTTCGAGAAGTTCAGAGATTGTTGATTTTGATACCATATATTCCAATGTGATAAAGAGATCCAACAATAATCTTCAAGCTGCGGTGGATCTTAAAACTACCCCGGAAGAAGCAGACTCTCAGGGTGAGGTCCTCTTAGCTAAAGAAAATTGCAGAGACATGGCAGAGAATCGGGATAGGATCGAACAGGATTGCGACGACTCTCCTATGCGCGATGAGAGCCCCCGGGATAATGGAAATAGTGTCCAACAAAACACTGTCGACATAGAAACAAACTATCTGGACAACCTTCCATCCGCCTACCTGTACCACCCCCTCTCGTATGCTATCACCGAGGAAGGCTCCATCAGAACGACTCCGTCTAAAGGACAAACCTCTCCTGCAGCTCCAGTTGGGCATGAAATGCCACAAAGAAGCGGAATTCCGGCGGCAGCAGTCAAAAGGCCTGGCAACATCCGCCGTAAGGGAAAGTTCCATAAAAAGGATGGATCAATTCTAATGGTATCTAAGCGAGAAGCTGATGATGATTCGTCTTCTGATGATGCTTCTAAGGGGAGTTCGTCCAACACTAAGAGTGGTGGAGTAAGCCGTAGTGGGGAACATAGGAAAATATCTACCGCTACCACTCATGAAGGACAAAACTTGATTGCCCCAAAGCTCCAGCATATTGAAATTCCATTTTTTGATAGAGGTACTTCCGAAAATATGATTTAACCTCTTTCTACGAGTGATAATTAATTACTAATAGCAGCGGATATAGGTCCTACTGCTATAGCTCAGCCTTTAGAACCTAACTATAACTACCCGGACCAATATCCTAGCCGTGGATATTTCTCAGAGGATTTTTCCCCCCAACAAAAAGAGAATTTGACTCTTGAGGCAACTAAGAGTCCTCAAGCGGACAATGGTAACCAGAATACTCCGGGTTGGGCCAATCGATTCAAGAAAATTATGAAATTCCCTCGTGGCAGCAGCGACCAAACGTCGATATTGTCACCTACAAGTCTTAAAAGGCAGTTGAGCCCAGACACCGAGAACCCAATGCTTCCAAATGCAAAGCAGAAGAAGCCAAATGCTTAAGTTAGAAAGGGCCAGGCTTAAGCGATACATCATTATCAACAATCACTTTTGCCTGAAAATTTACTCTTTGTATTTTCTGGTAGCATCACGATCCTCATCAATTTGTATTTATTAGAATTGAATTTAGGTCCTAGTGAGCTATAATAGAAGGGAACTCCTGTGCATCCAGGCAAAGGAACTCTAAGACCGAATAATGACAGGCAGTGAACTATATTTAGCCCTAAAGATTGATGAAGAAATCACTCAAGAGTAAGTAGGTAACATAAAAATATTAACTACATGTACTACATGTACATGTATAACCCACGAACGGCCAAATAAAAAGGACGCCCAAGAACAGCGATAATAAGATCGCATATTAATATTCTGGAAAACATGACAAGCATGGATACAGTCTGCTATCTTTGTATGAAGTGGTTGATAATCTCGTACACAATAGAGCGTTTTTACGAATTGTCAATCCTGAAAATTGGCACTTCACTACTCTCCAAAGTAGCATCCACAAGTGTCAATTTTGGATGGTCGTAGCGCACTTGTCAGGCTGTGAATACCTCCAAAGGATATACAAAATCCACTTAGAGAACACCATAGTAGTTGTTTCTTGTGGCTTGTGTATTTCATGCCCATATGGAGGGGAAGTGTCAATTTCGAAGTGTCAATTGTCAGAAATGACACTTAGTAAATACGCTCTAATGTATTTCTCATATTTTATATAATAGTTACAGCCTAAGTAACCCCACAAGATAGACCTCCATTAAGTGGTATTAGTATTAATATAGTCGTTGTATTGACACGGTTACGATTGTTATAAGTATATAGTTTTGAGAGCGCTGTAACCTACATATGGTGATTGATCATAAATAATCACTCGTTGATCACTCTTTTTTTTTTTTTTTTTCATGGAAGGCAAACTCGTTGATCACTCAGAACATAAGGCGAAATTAAACTGTCAAGCGTAGGCAGATTGGCCCCTTGGTTATTTAGCCAGACATGGCCTATGATTCCTCTTCCAATTCTCTTAGACTCCATTGTGTACAAAGCAATGTGACAAAATAGAATACAAATCTTCAGACCCTTAACCGGCTAATATAGCAGATCTAGATAGCTACGACATCAACCCAGAACCTAAAGTTTATTGATCAGGATTGTTAGCAACAGATACAAATTTATACATAGATCAAAGTAGTATGAAGGCAAGGGCGTTCTCTACCTGGTATCATCAGTCAAATATGCCGAGTTACTGTTGATTTGGCTCTGTGTCCATAAGACAGCTGTCTTGTAGAGATTTATATCATTTGTGTATGGGCTGTTCAACCCTGTTTGTCCGTTTCTATGTCCACCTGCCCATTTATCCCACCCATAGTAGTTTTGTGCATTCTTTCGTGTGGTCACATCGAGCGCGAGGTTAGAGTTGAGGGCGGCACCGTTATTGTATTGCGATGCGGTCTGCCCACTGAAGGTAGACGAGGTAGAGCGGATCATGTACCAGTTCTTTTCCGCTGTCAGTTTTAGATGAGATATTGGATGAGTATATTTATTGTACCTGCTTGAAAATACCGAAGTTGGCAGCATCACCGGATTTGTTGTCGCCGTAGGCATAGTTGGTGTTCATCCCTTCCGTCTCCATCATAGCAATTGCGAGGTCTAAACTGGTCCCTCCGGCAGCAATGACAGCTTTCTTGCGAGTTCCAAGGCCACTGACAGTGTAGACTCCACATCCACCCCCAGAGCTGCCGGGACAGGTAAGGGTCTGGCGTTCTTCGACTTTGGCTCCTGCCTCTGGGGTTGGTGTACCGAGGGAAAGCAGCGGAAGAAGAGCGGCGAGAAGAGTGGTGCTGAATTTCATTTTGATTATGAGATCTGAATACTGAGCTGTGGATGGTGATGAGCCAATATGGAGGGGGTTAAAGAGCTTTTATAAAGCATTTGAGATATAAGGTTGAGGTGATTGTCAGAGGTTTGTTTAGACGACTACAAGGCAGATTCGTGAATATATTCTCATAGCCTGGTATCGGGTTCCGTGCCTTCGTTCCCAGCGGCCCGTTGATTTCCTGAGATTATGGGCCGAGTAAAGACAAGTGAACACGATAGAGAGGGGGATTCGTGTCACATAAACGACCAGCTAGATACAGAAAGCCCATTTCAGGAAGCTTTCTTTCACCATGACACAAATAGGAAGCAGCTATCAGCATGGCTAAAATGGATGCATATATACTAGAAGATATTCTTCTATATTAGTTTTAATACAACTGTGGTCGTTTAAGTCATCGCACGTGGAGTTGACCTTTACGGACAAAAGGAACGGGGAAATTTTTATGAGTGCAGAGAACATCGTTCTACCAGGGATTCCCCATGTTGTTTAATAGCGTTTTCGGAGAATTGTGGAGTATGCAGAGATGCAGTTGGTTTTAAGCTGCAGGGAAATGGCAAGGTGGGCGGGCCGGTGGATCCATGGCCAGTTTGTAACACTTAAACCTAGTGATGTCACATGGAGCTCAACACAGGTTATTATACTTACATACATGTACTTACCAGTATACATGTATAGACCCGAAAATCAAGGACTATTAGTTGGGGTGAAATAGCCCAGGTTTTGGGCTCTCCTATCCTCTAGTTCAGTAAGCTGTACCTACATTTAGTATACATACTTGTAGTTGTCTGCCTGGTGAATACATTGCCTGCTACAAATAATAACCGCTGGCAACGCGCTTTCATAGGTCTACTCGGGTGTTAGAAACAATTGACACCCCGTCTCTCTGTTCTCTTTGGCACCTGGTCTATACCGGATGCCCTCTAACTAATATACATATAAACGATCGCTTGCGCTCTCTCCTATACAGGGGCAAGCCCCCGTACCCCCGATTCCATAATATAATTAGGAAATGAACAATTAATACTATGGTACATTGTAAGCCGAGTAACTCGACTATCATCGCCCCGTTGCGCTACTACTCCACTCATACCCCCCTGCTCATCCTGAGCCGTGTGTGTAACTCGGTTGCATCCGAGAAAACCGTGGCCATCAACCCACGAAAATAGACCGGTACTTTCAGTCCACGCCAAAACAATACTAGACACAATGTATCAGTATACTTCCACACTCATACTAATTCGCGTGATGATGAAAGTATGTACTCACCCTTTCTCTAACCACTAACCCTTGAGTCAAATCCCTAACCAGGGATTAGGCCGAGTAACTATCTGACCATCGCCAATGCTGTTCGCTAACCCAAACAGGTTTCCGAGATCACTCAAAAACAGTACTTACATCTGACTGTTAACGGGCTACCACACATGTGTACCTTCACGTTCCCATCAATAGGTGACCACCGTCTCTAGCCGAGTTCATCCCCACGTCATAACGACCCCGATAAACTTCTTCAATTGGTTTCGTCGAGATCCAATGTTGCGCACAACAGGCAGACCGTACGTCTGAAGTAGTTGGTTCAACTCACCAGCTATCCCCAAAACAGCGAATGAATCAGCATTCCAAATTCGGTAATTATTCACAAATCACTAACCGTTCAGGTTGGCGAGAGCTGCCAAGTCCGCAGGAAAACCCGCAACCTCCTTATTTCTAGAATCCCTTAGCGGAGTCAGCGGCGTCGTGGAATGATTCACATGTCCGTTGGTATGCCGCGCAATCACTAGATTACTAAAATCAGTTGGATATCCTGGAGAGTTTACTACCAACCGAGCGAACTTACATCGAATCGAATCTATTATCGATACGAAGAGACAATGCATTGATGGCCTGCAGAATAGCTGCTCCCTGGTTGAACGCTGGGACGTTCACCATTCTTCCGAGGTTTGTGGCGATCGAGGCATGGGCCAGTGCAGCATTGCCCATTTCGGTTGCAACAGCGTTCATGTCGGCTGCCATGGCGACAAAGTCAGGTTGTGGTTGTGGGTCTTCCATATTATCAGCGAGTAGAAACTGTATCCGTGCCATATACCGTTCTGTGGCTCGGCCGGGTAATGCGAGATTACCGCTTCTGGGTTGACACCTGCAGATCTGGTGCCTGGAGTAACGCCTTTGGTGTCAGGCGTTGGTGTCAAGGGTTAGGTTAAATCACGGTGGCTTTAACGTACAGCGCAGGCTGGGGTCAAAGGTTGTAGGTACACCATAAGGAGCTGAATCACTGCGTAATTCTTAGTCTGGTTCCAGGTGCCAGAGAAGAGGGTGTACATGTAGGAGAACAGCCAGTTTATCAATTACACCAGAACCACGAAACGCATTTTCTCACTATCTTGTGGGCAAGGACTGAGGACATAAAAGTCAGAAACTCGATTGTTTAACAGATATAGATACATTCTAGTCGGCCATAAATATAGCCCGTCCCTACCGTGGGGGGGGGGGGGGTATCTGAACATGTAATCTGCCCGGTCTCGCAGTAAAAAGGTCGTTTTCAACAGGGATATGTGCATTGACAAAGTATTGTGTGCATGCACAGTAATGTACTCGATATCCATGTATTTATCCAATAATAAAATATAAGTAGAATATACGACTTTTGTTCCTGGGCCATCTTTAATTGGCCCGAGAAGTTATGTGCTACATGCTCCATGACCATTGGTTCGGCAGCCAGGTCTTAACCCGATAAGGTATCATAAGGTTGATGACGATAACAAGCGATAAGTATCCGCTACCAAAACCCCGCCGTCAGGGTAGACTTACTATCAGCCAAATCAACCAAAACCTCCCAAATCTCACCCAAAATGTCTAGCATCTCTTCGTTGCCAATAATAGATCTTACATCTTTTCTCACTCCCACTTCGACTATCTCTGAAAAGCAAGAGATTGCGAGAGCACTCTATACTGCCTGTCATGACTTCGGCTTCTTCTACCTTACAGGCCATGGGATTCCAGAGGAACTACAAAATGGAGTATTGGAAGCAGCCCGAGAGTTTTTCATGACCGCCACTCAAGAGGAGAAGCAGGTCCTTGAGAGGAAGGAGGTAGATGAGGGGGGAGATGGCGCAAGAGGCTGGCAGAGGCTGGGCGAGAATATCACTATGGGATCAGGGGTAAATTTATCAGCCGATTGCTGCTGGGAGAGGTACTAACATCTTTACCAGGATTGGCACGAAGTACGCTCTGATCCTCTTCCTCCTCACAACTACTGGCTGATCAACCCTGAATATTAACTAACTAGGCCCTTGACTACTATCACCCACCTCTCTCCGACACCTCTTCTGGTCCCCCCTACGATCTTGTCCAGGGCCCAAACCCTTGGCCAGAAAAACCCGCACACTTTCGTTCCCTCTACGAAACCTATATCGCGGGACTTCACACTGTTGGGCACTCCCTTCTCCGCGCCATGTCGCTCGCCCTGTCGCCCACGGAGGATCTCTTCACCCCCCACCTTAACTCGCCGTTCTGGTGTCTCCGCGCCATCGGATATCCCCCATTGCCTACTACCTCTCCAGGTATCAGCTGTGGCGCACATACGGACTACGGGTGTACGACTTTCCTGTTGGCTGACGAGACGAGGGGCGCACTGGAGGTTAGGGATAAGCAAGGAGGATGGATAGGGGTGGACCCGTTGAAGGGGGCATACGTGGTTAATATCGGAGATATGTTGGAGGTATGGACAAACGGGCTATGGAAGAGTACGGTGCATAGGGTTGTGCATAGGGGAACAGGATTTAGGGTTAGTGTTCCGTTCTTCTTTGAGCCGGATTGGGATGCAAGGTGAGTTTTCACAGATGCGATGTTCTGGTTACTTTAAACGGGGGGATGAGCTGATAGGCGTTGTAGAGTGGAGCCATTGCAGTGTTGTCTGGAGAAAACCGGGGGGGTGAGGAAGTATGAAGCCAAGGTTTATGGCGAGCACTTGGCGGAGAGGGTAAAGGGAAACTTTTACCAAGGTGGGCCTGGAAAGGTTTTGAAGGACTAGGTAAATAGTGAACTTTCGTTTCATTTATCGCTACTTCTGGCTCAAGTGTGCTTAAATATGATGTAAAGTGCTCATAAACGCTGATGCATGGTTTTAGACTTAGAATAGGTGCTTAATCAGGAAGTACTATACGTACCATAGTCTCGGTTCTAGGCTGGCGCTACTATAGAGTCTGTGAACAGGATTGGAATCTAAGTATTGATATAACACAAGCCTTTGTTAAATTCTTACCTCAAGTCCAAAACTCCTCATAAATTCAGAAGTAACTGTTACCATGGAATCTGACCGATTTGTACAGGCATAATAAAATACAAAAGACCACATTGGTAGTTCAATACAAAGTAGACAAGCATCACTAAGTTATATTGTCCCAAAAAGTTTAAATAAGAGGAAACACCGTTACATACTCTATGTCCACCTCATAGCAACTCTCCTTAGCCTCCCCTTAGCCGGATGTCGTATTGCTGAGATAACATGTCCATCCTCTCATATAGCCCGAGTGAGATTTGAACATTCTACATAATATTAACAAGAACTTAAGTTAAGAATCATGTGGAGAAATCTTACAGGGACCGTTGCAAATATTATGGCCAACCACCCAGTGCGATTTAGTTTTTCGCGCCACGATGTAGCGCCTACATCGGCCCAAACCAGTAAAAAAAAGGGGGGGTTGTGGTTTTTTAACAACTATCACTACGACTAGTGAGATAATCAATAACCATAAAAATATCACTCGATTATTTTCAACACTAACTGTTGAAAGAGTCTATTCGATGCCAAAAGCCATTTAGCTAGACACCCCTATATCCCGCTTCTTAACAATTAACCCAATAGAGCCAGCCTATTCTGATACCATCGCATGGTATGCCCGTACTCCAAAGAGCCACCAATCCATCCGCTTGTCTTTGACTACCTAGTTAAGATCTCAGGGCATATTTACAATGCCTTTAACCCTGACTACGATACACGTACAACTTCAGCAAGCTTAAGACCAGAAAAGCCAGTCTACCCTTTTTAACGGCCGCACGGAAAATTATTGGATCCGGTGAAATCGAATGGCCTGTAACCTTTGATACGCTTATAATTAATTACCCACCTCCCTGTATATTAAGCCGTAGTTCCTCCTCGCGTTATCTAGCTCCAGACTAGCGAGTGATTATCTGTGATTGAAACTAGCATAATGACCAATATGATAGCAATGCTATCATCTCACAAGCAATCTCCAAATAGAAAGCCTAGAAAAGATGTAAATCAATTCTCTATGAGCGGCATCTCTACTCTACTACAGTCGACTCTCGTTGTAGACCCTATATAGTGATACTCTTCTTATAAGGATGACGGTTGCGGGTCCCTCTTTTGAGTGGCACAATTTTTTTCACCCATCAACTTGAACCAGGTCTTTCCCCATCCCTAGTAGCTAGTTAGAAATTTAATTACGTTCTCGAAAAACCTAACCCTGTACTTGTTATAGTGATACTCTCTTTATAAGGATGCCATTTTCCGGTCCCGACCTCATCACTATAACGAGAGTCGACTGTAATGCAAAAGTAACCCCCCTCCCCAGAAACACCACAAGGAACTAAACGCCTCCCTCATAACTCATGCAATCCCAATAGTAACAAAATGAAGCACAGTGATTAAACAGAAACATGCTACATAACGACGCTTGTCTAGTCATAAAAAAACAAAAGCTCATCATTACTCCCGTGCTTGCCAAGAAGCTCGCACGTTACCCACAATGCCAAGAATAATGGCAAAAGGCTCGTGCAGGTACACCTAAGTTCTCAAGTCCATTTTTCCATCAGTTTCGCCCTAGTGGTCCACATTCTCAACCGCTTTCCATAGATGTAGAGCGGGATAGTGAACAGCAGGCAGGCCATATGGATTCCGCCGAGCGCCAGGAAGACGGACTTTGAGCCGTCTGACTCGAGCCACCGGTTGAAAAAGAGGGAAAAGACAAGTCCGTGGAAAACATCTGTTTCACAATTATTAGTAAAATACAGATTTTGTTTAAAATGGGCGAGGGGGGCGCTTACTTTTGGAGAAATTAAGGGTGACAAGTGCTTCGCCGGCGTATTGGCGGTAGGAGTCAACGCAGAAGGTAATCGCAGTTGTGGATCCAAGAGAACACCCAAAGGAGATCAAACCGAAAAAGAAAGTCGGGACCATCCAGTTA
The DNA here is from genome assembly GCA_024713855.1 of Morchella sp. 2016-41. Lineage (NCBI taxonomy): Eukaryota > Fungi > Ascomycota > Pezizomycetes > Pezizales > Morchellaceae > Morchella > Morchella sp. 2016-41. The sequence continues at coordinate 728,222 of JAMGZD010000003.1, forward strand.
TCACGTTCCTGTGCAGACCAACCGAACCTAACCAGACTATTAGTATATTTCAATATGGCGGGATATTCAAGGAGCAGTACACACCCCATAAGCCCAATCGCAGTAGCAATCGCGACCGGGATTCCCATTACTAGCCTAAACTCTGGTTCATAAACTCCTCCATTTGCTCTACTCATGGCTCTAACAATGATATCAGATACCTTTCCAGCAACTGCTGTTCCGATGATACCACCAACGAACGGCGACAGATACACCAAACCCGTTGCGAGACGAGAAAAGTTATAAGGATTCTCTTGGTAGATATGTGCCACAGTCTCCGACAGTACGATCAACCAGCCCACAGAGAGCGAGTAAACGACAGTCGACCAGAGAACCGCAGGGTATGCAAAAAGAATGATAGGGCGCATAGCAACCTTCAGCCAATTTTCATGGCGAAGAACACCGCTGTAAACCGCCAATGATTGAACGAATGTCTTGGGGTTGACAGGCTCTGCGGTTTCAATGTTTGCGTTTAAGGGCAGCGGTTGTGCGGCAGCCTTAAGAACATACTCGTCGAGTGATGCGCGCGAGGTCTCTCCGCCATCCAGCTTGTAGACTTCCTTTGGTGGTAAAACCTCGGATTCGATCTCATCTTTAGGCTTCTCTGGTGTAACGAAATGAGCATGCTTCATTTCGGCCTTTTGCTCTTGTTCAACACCTTCGATTGCGTCACTGGCGGTCGGTGGCTTAGCGATGCCACCCAGAGGTAGAACGTCTACTGAAGTTCGTCGAGACCTAGACTTTTCCTTCTTCTTGCTTGAACTGGAATGCGAAAATATACTAGATGAAGCCCGGCGTAGGAAGGAGGGTGACTTTCCGCGAGGGATACGGACCCAAAAGGTCTCCGGAACGAAGAGAAACAAGAGACCCAAATTAAACCCGACAACAATAGCGACAATCCTATATAAGACCGCAATCAGCTCTCCACCTGGCCTCCTACGATCCATAAAACCGAAGACTCACCAGAACACCCATCTCCAAGACATCGTCTCAATGACCGCTGCACTGACCAACGGAACCAAATTCTTCCCACCAAGCAAAAGAAGCGTATAAATACCGATACGGTACGCCCTCTCGTGCAAAAAGAATATCTCCGCGATCGTGGCGCTAGGAAGCGACTCGCACGGCGAAACACCAATGCCCATCATGATTCTTCCAGCGACCAATGACCCATACGATTTCGCCGCAGCGCACCATATCGAAGATGCAAGGAAAATAAGAACTCCGAGTAGATATACGGGCCGTTTACCGAAAATAATAGCTGTGGGTGAAGATATCAAGGCACCAATACCAAGTCCCATCATGAAAAGGCCTGGCATGAATTATTAGCTTGGCTGTTATAACCTCCAACCCATATGTACCGGGATTGGCGCTACAACACTAATCTCGTACAACCTCTCCGCGCGATGTCATGAAGCAGCACCGCGAACCACTACTCGTCAAAACAGAAGAAGAGAGGAAAAAATAAGGCTCACCAGTCGTCAACGCAACATCCGGAATGGAGACGTCGAACGTCTTTGCAACATCATTAAACCCTGCCGCCAGAACCGGCGTCTGGCCGCCACCAACAAGACAGTGCCAACCCAAACACAGCAGTGCGACATCTCTTCGCCAGCTGGTCCAGTTTAGCGGATCATCAGGATGATCATCCGGCTGGGGATTAAGAATAATAGTTCCGTCCGGAGTGCGCTTCTGCTCTTCGCGGGGGAGCTCATCGAGACCAAGAGGCTCCTGTGTTGTGGACGTGAGCAGCAGGACAGTGCCTATGGGAATCAATAATAAAGCTGCATTAGCAAAATGGAGTCCATATCTAAACGGAAGAAGCGCAGCGTGGGAGAATGTCGTCAACGCACCTGGAACCTCTGTTGTCTCCGGATCCTCTAAAATACCTAACGACCAATTTTTCACCATCTTGGAATATTTGTCGAGGTAGATTCAGGAGATGAGATTCTAGGAAATGGCAGGTAGAAGACTATCCGGAACCTCTTGCCTGGGAATAGTCAGGGTAGAAAGGAGGCCGGAAGCAGGGCCTGTTATATACTTTATGTAGGGAAAGGCTACATGTATGTACCAAGGTATTGGAGCAAAGAGTATAAAAGAAAAAACATTACATATCGCACGACCGCTCCCCGTGGATTCAGCTGTGGATATGATATGATAGGATGCGGGGGTTAGAGAAGGAAAGGGTCGCCTCCCCCGGGCATGGGTCATTTGAGGGGTTCTGTCCTTTGAACCTTCGGGGCTAGTATGATTTTCGGTTTTTGATGTTGATGTCCAGATAAGAATGAGCCGTGATGTCATGCCGGGTGCCCGTTAGTGAATTTGCCTGTAACCGCTCCTCGCAGCAGCACGTGTGGCGGAAAGGGTCCGGTCCCAGATCATGTCTGGCGAATCCGGTACTAGCCAAGAAAAGAAGGAGAGAAAAAAGCATAGCCAATGCGCACTTATTGGTTACTACAAGACAAAACCGCATTGGTCCATTGTGTTTTTAATACATGGTGGGATTATTATATGCCAAAAATAGTAGGAAATCTAAAGAAACAACCATAAGAAAAATAAATCAGAATAGACAAATAAACAAATACACGGATACATGTAGTGATTTCCATGAGAGATCATAGCATAACATGATCTTACGCTACATATGTACATGTATACATGTATGTACCCACTCCCCACTAGAGTAGCACTATGCGCTCTTCGTTACTTCCCCCACCTCACCTCAGTCTTGGCCCTTGCAGCTCGCGCCATCGAGAAGTGAAAGTCTGGTTGAAAACAGGGCCTGCCTCATAGTTTAGGTTGGCCAGTACCCGCCAGAACAGCGAATGTAATTACACATGAGATTCTGTAACTACATATACTCAACCCACCCCTGGGGGTTCAGTGCAGATGCGATTTTCTACACTTTCTACGGGACAGCCCGCGTACGGCAATTGGGCCCTCTCTTCTGATCCTTCGATGGGATGTAGAGGTTTACTTATCAATGAGAGAGCTACAGGCGAACGGTATTATTGCGCTCTAGTAGCTAGCTTAGACCTATGCGTCCTGCAAAACATCGAACCAGATCAGATCAGTGAAGGAAATAAAGAAACAAGAAATATCTACTCTAACCAAGAGGAGGGTCCACCCCCGTTTTTATCCGGCGGTGAAACCGTTTTAACAGCGATAGCTTAAGGGAGCGGAGACAAAAGCGTATGCCCCCCCTCCCCTCCCCCCCTTCCCCCTTCCCCCTTCCCCCAAACAACCACAATAACAAAGAACATATATATCTAGCGCAGAGTAGTACCAACGGCTCCAGTACCCTTTGCGATCACAGCCTGAGTAGTACTCATGCCCATATTGTGTTTAGTTAGATGAACCTTATCAGATTCGATATTCTGCGCTCTTCACTCAGGGTCTGGTGCTGCAACGACTACTGTATGCCTTGAGACTTGATAGAGTACCTACTCGGGGCAGGCCAGAAGAACCTGAAAATGACTTTTTATGGTAACGATCTCTGATTCGCGGTTGGCGAAAAGATACACCAAATTGAGCCCCTGCTTGCAGCTTGCATTTTCAGGTTCTTATAGCCTACCCCGAGTATATGAAGGGGAATAGGATAGGTTTAACTTCTGTATCATGGAGGTTTCCGTCGGTGATCGGGGGATCGGATTTCCCATCCGCTGGCTACTAGCTAGCTACAAACCATAACCAACTGTCTGTCTGTACCTACGCTTTTCACGAAAGTGTAGATTGATGCTCATTTCTGGGCAACTTTTTCTTCTACTACTGCAGGTGATCCACCAATGTCAGCGTGCAGCACTACGACGGCTACAGTACTGGGTGCTTGAAACCACCAGAAGCGGATAAAACATTCCTGGTAATTTTCATTCCCGCCCTACATCTCCGTGTAGGAATGGGTGTGGATCGAGCCAGTGGTAGATGTCAGCAGAACCGCACGTGTAGCTAGAGCAGACTACCTACTAGGTTATCGTAGGGGTGAGGTACCCCCGCATCTAACTGCGGTATCTCAACGTCCCGTTGGGCGAAGACTTAACTACATATGCATGTAAATACATGTACCCAGAATATTCTACTCTAGTGCATGCTCTACACTTCTAAGTTTTTAATTTTTTAAATTTTATGATGTTTCTTTCTTTTATTCGTTCAGTCTTTTTGAGGGGCAGCGGCTTCAACGTATTTACCTACCGGCACATGTGAGAGGTTAGAAGAGCGCTCCTTCAGTCAGCCAGCCAGTCAGTCAGTCGGTCGGTCAGTCGTCAGTCGTCAGTCGTCAGTGCCAAATAATTAATTACCAATACCCGCAATAGCAGAGCGCGCTCACATCAAATCACATCACATCACATCACTAAATCTGTCCGTCTGTCTTTATGTCTGACCCGGATAAGAAAAAGGCGCGCCTCACCCGGACGGCCAGAAACATCGAAAATCCTACTACCACCATCCTCTCTCTCTTCTAGGACATACTCGCAGCAGGTAACAAGTACCCGAAAAATGCAGGCCTGCAGTTGAGAAGTCAGAAATACACCAAAGCCTTGCAGCTGCATTTTCGGGTACCTCAGGCCTGTCGCGAGTATATACAGCACTGGTGGCACTGGCACTGGCACTGACGCGGATCCGACGTGCTATCTTAAACTCCCTGTAGCGGGTGGTTGTGGTGTCTGTCCAAGCAATCACAACCGGGATGCCTCGTAGCGAAAGGCCAAACCCTGCATGAGCATGGGTTACAGTTGGGGCTCTGCTTGCGCACCCGGCGAGACAGAAGAGTCTCAGAGAGAGAGAGAGAGAGAGAGAGAGTCTCAGAGAGAGAGAGATGATGATGCACGGCCCTCAATCGTCAATAGAGTGCGCGAGTGGGACCCTGTTTTGCCCTGTGAAGGATCCTCGCATCACATAGGTACATGTACCTACTTTACTATATGTACCCACTCTCTACTCTAGGTCGTTTACGTGTAATTTTATGATGGGGTACAGCCCGCTAGAGTAGCTACACTCTAGCTACATACATGTACTCTGCCGGAAGACAGCTTGTGAGTAGATTCAAGCATCATAGCCTGGCATAAGTTGAGCACAGAGCTGGACATGCGTAGAGCACACCTGTCCCCGCTCTAGAGTAAACGTTAGAGAGTAACTGTGCATGTAGATCATCCCCTCCATGCTTAATGTGATATCTTGGATGGAGTCTCGGTACCCCCCATTTTTGGGCGCTGGTTCAGAACATGTAGGTGGGGGGGGGCTGGACTAGGCCCTAAAAGCTTGTAGTTTGGGTTAGATTGGGACCTGCTTGTGGGTTTGGGTGAGTTACTGTGATTTTTGAATTTGCGGGGGGACGGGGGGCGCTCTGGAGTACAGCGACCGGAATAATCTATGGAAAAACAGGGGGTGAAATTGTATGGCGAAATGTCTATGCACCATATAACTATTTCTTCCATAGATCATTCCTATCGCTATAGACCTTACATAGAGTAGAGTGGGGGGGAGTAACTGCTGCCTTGCGGTACTGTAGAGCATGTGCCGGGCGTTGAGGGTAAATACGAAGGGAAACTTGCTGTGAAATGGGTGTTTATCTTATCAGATTCTCGGTATTTATGGTTGACTCACTATCTCGTAGTTTGGTATCTCGGAGATTCTCTTGCTGTCTCGTACGGGTTTGCGAGACAGGCACTGCCTTCCTCCACATAAACCCATTTGCTGTCTATCTTGTATGGGTTGGGCTCCCAGAATACGCTAACGACATAACGAGGTGCGACTGTACTCCCCATTTCACAACGCTTTCGAATACAACCGCCATTGCATACCATATATGAATGGAGCTTTTCCGGTTTTTATATAGCATGCAATAGCGGCTGTGTTCGAAAACGTTGTGAAATGGGGAGTAGATGAAGAAACACTCCGGAATAATTCCGAGTTCACTTAGGCCGTGACACCGGCAATAATATCAGTGATGCATCATGTATACATGTAGGTACCTACTGCTGGTATTTGCGATATCACACACCATCTGCCCACCTCTGCTTCTGTACTCTATCGAGTGCGCGCATATGACTCTACCCGTTTCCAATTATCGATATGCCGCTCTTGTATACAATCCTCCATCTCCGCGGACTCCTCATTCCGTGGAGACCGAAATTCCCTCGCACCCTCTCATCTCCTCATCTCCTCATCCCCTTTTCTCCTTTCTCTCTTTTCCTTTCTCTTTTATTCCTTCTTCACTCCCAACATCAACACACGAATGCCACCGAAATAAGCTTACCCCCCGCGCATGCCCAAGCCCAAGCCTCGGCACACGGCGCACCTTGTTTTGGTTTTGGACTGGGTTGGAGCCTGGCTGGGCGCCGAGCTCGGGAAGGGAAGTGTGGGGCACCGCCGCCGCGCTCGAGCACAGCAGCAACTAGACACTTGGAAGTCTAACTCCACTACTAGTACTCTAAGATGATATGCAGCTTAGCTTAAATTCATGGCTAGCGATGATGATGAGGATGACGGGTGTGGGTTACAGTCAGTCAGTACCAAGGGGCCTAGAAACGCCATGTCCCGCCACCAAAGAGAAAGGGTTGCTCTACCTATGGAGACGAGGGGGGGGGGGGCGAACAAAATGAGCGAGCGGGTTCGGGAAAGCCCCTATGAGCTTATTTTATTGGAAATCCGGGGGGAGGCGGCTTTGGAATGGGCGCGCTGGGCGCGGACGGGACGAGAAACTGCAGATGTTGGAACTTGGAACCTCCCTCTAGTCCTCATCCTCTCATAATAATTGGAATCCGGCTTGGTTGACATTTTGATATTTGTAGAAACACTACCCACCACTAATCTACTGCCAGTGGCTGTGCGCTCCTATCGAATCGCATGGCTAAGTACCACGCACGACGCTACTTACTTGTACAGTATGAATAGAGCTATTACTAACGCCGAAATAATTCTAATTCGCGGTTATGCGTTACATACATACTCTATCGATTCTCGGCATTCCTCGGCGGAAACTGCCTATGTGGTTCTTGCGGGGTTCCCGGGGCGCGAGTGAGTTTGTATGATTGCTATTGTGGGGTTTTCATAGGTCAGTGGTGGTAGCCCCGCATACGGATGGGGTTGGCCCGGAAAGCTTGTCGGCGGGTTTTACAGGTTTACGTACTTTGCGGTTGCGGTTGTGTTGTTGCCCGCCGCTCGTGTGCATTGGAACTACGTAACGACGAGCAGATCCACTGCTAGCCACCAAAGGTACCTCATGACCTTACTGTATTCGGGAGGCCAATTCAGGTTTTTGCGGGGTTACAACCAGGGACCGCAACAACAGAGGTGATGCTGAGAGAGAGCAGTAATACGAAAGAAAAAAATCTTCAGTATTGAACTGTGAGCTATAGGGCGCACCCATCGTTGGATGGACATGTGTGGTGCGGGTTCCGCTTTCTGTTGCGTTGCCCCAGAATGGTGTTCGAGGTTATACACTCATAGACTATCACTCAGTTCTATAAACCCTGTGAAAATTTGGGCGGGAAATTTTTCTTTTCTTTTCTTTTCTCTGAGCTCAGTCAATTAAGATCATGATGTGCTCCCCTATGAAAACAGGAGTCACGCAACAAGAATCAAAGGTTCATACTATAGTCGTTAATCGGGTGCTTGATAGCTCCGTTTGACTAAGTGCCTGTGAGCTGAAGAAACACTAAATACATGGCTAGCCTGGCACCGGAATAACACAAGCCGTAACCAATCGCGACCACACCTATTACGGGATATAATTGTGAGGGGCAAATCTACGAAGTACAAAAATCAGGAGTAAATGAGTGTCCGTCCAATAACTACAGGGCGAATTCTCATCCATATATATATCCACCATCGTATATAGTTATACCGTAAAATCTGAGAATATATGTTGCGCTGCAGCAGGGATATTTTACACCAAAACTTGCGTATTGGCGTTCAAAGAATACCTCTAGTTTGCCTATACTCCTGCTGTCTCGCAATATATATACTCAGATTTTGAGGTATCCTCACGGCCAAAAGAGCAAGGGCCTCCTTGAATTCCAAGAGGCTCGGTCGGAAGTGGACGCTGGTTCTTTGTTCGTCTTCAGAGCCCCGATATGCCGCGACTGGAATAACTCCGGTCTTTATGCTTTTTGGTGGAGAAGAGTGGAGTGTGGGTCTTGCATGCGGTGGGCCCGAGGGACTATAACTAGTCAACCGGCCGTTATACTACTAGTCGCGTCACCGGCTATCACTCGATGGGATTCTGCGGCGCAGCAGTACATGTATGTACATCAATTAATTGATTAGTTGTATGCAATGTTTCCTACTATAATAACTGTATGTACTACCTTTCTTCTTCAGAACTCAGAACTACAAGCATCAGTAGAGTGCAGGTAATCAAGAGGACATAGTGGAGAAGAAGGAAACTCCAACGAAGAGAGGAGAGGGGGGGGTTTATACTCTTTGTAAATACGCTGGGTGTCCGTATATTGAAGCCTTATTCCTTCACTTTTTGCATGTTGTCCTTATGCATTTATCTGTGTGTACGTACTGTCAGCTGATACGGAAAAACTTGTATGTGTTGTTTCGATGTACTGAGACGAAATTTGTCCTTACATAGCAGATACTGGGAAGCTTGACGCCAGTGAAGGGTTTACCAGTATATGTACAGCCACTCTGCAAAGTTTTTGTGATTTCGATGTCGGAATGAGACATTTCTCCATATGTATCCCTTAAATCGCTTAACTTAAGCTGTACACATAACATCAACATTACGGGTGTGCCACACTACGCACTGACATTAAAACCAAATCACGAAAATTTCCTCTGAGTGGTTGTACTTTCCTCTACAGTCAACTTTGGGACAACGACGAACCTGGGACAACGACGAAAACACAAATTTCAGCCAAACAAGTGGTTGCGTACCAGCCTGAGCGCCACTGCCTTGACCGACAAAGACTCCTGTTCGTCGCCCAACCAGCTCCGTCGTTGCCCCCAAGACGACTGTAGCTAACTTTGGAGATTCGTTATGAAATATATCGAAGTTTTCTGTGTTGAGGGACATCGGGTCTTGCGTGAGACAGTCATTGTGGGAGATGCATCAAACGTTGTTTGAACTCAGAAGTAAATCTCTGAATCAACTAAATCTGCCTGGAGAAAATTAATCACAAATGCACGGATGCCTTTCCTGATGTAACTTAAATCAATCAATCAAAGAATTATGATCACAGGATGTCACTCGAGTAATAGTGCTGGGGGAATATGCTTATATAACATAGTTGGCCGGGCCTGTAGGTACGTCTATATCTAGTTCAACAGTATTTAGCATTCAGGACCAAATTAATCGAATTTTTCTGATAGAACTGACGCATGAAAACAGCATGCAGCCATGGCCGATCAACAACATCTATTTTTAGTACAACCAATGCAGTCTGCCTGCGCCCCAAAGGATGATGATCAATCCCAGATCAAAATAAGAGTATCTACACTCACTTGTGTAATTCTAGATCCGCACGGGATAGGTACGGCTCGGCTCGCCCGGGCCAACACAACATGTAATAGAAATGCCAAGATATGCTAAGCCACATGCTGACCACACTCACGCCACGCCATACAAGAGTCCTAGCTTCTAACAATAATTTCATCTCGAGTAGATTATAGAGAGGGGCATTACTCGGAGCAGAACACGTTTGGAATTATGCAGGCCACATGCAGAATTATCAGTCCTATCCGATTTAATCTTCGAGCACTATACTGTCGAACGAGCTCCCTATCCAATTTACATACATGAAAGTATTATCCATTGGCTGCATAATTGGTGGCCAGTTTCTGCATGGCGTAAGACCCCAATATTCGGTACGTTGGGAACTTACCCGACATGCAAGGTGGATGAGTAATGTGATTGCACTGCCCCGGGTTATCGAAAGTTGAGGCGAGAGTCTACGAATTAAACGGACTACAGATATAGTTGCTAAGGTCGTACAGGTAAATATAAAACCATACATTACCTCTCTTCGCTTTATATTCACGGTATTGACGCGTAAATAGTTATTTACTGAGGTATAAATATAAAAGAATCCTCATATGCGGGGAGCTGGTCAGACTTTGAAAATAAATACAGAGAAGATGTGATAAGATTAGATGCAAATAGACAAAACTCACAGCTGCAGGTAAGCAGTGTATACTATCGTTTATTTCGGTAAGTTCGGTAAATTCAGACCGAAAGTCGGCAATATAGGATATAAATGTTTTGATCGAACCGGATCACGAGCGGTCACTCGCTCAAATCAACTAGGCTTATTTTGCCAGTGACCCAAGACCTGGCAAGATAGGAACCCGCAACATGAGACACGGCACTAATCACATCTTTATCTCTAACCTAGAGAGGTTTTTGAGCTTATTGGTTAATAAGTATGTTAGCATAGCAGTATTACCACCCGGACCAAGATATGAAAGCATAGTACATATACCCTTAGATACTATAGATGTTATCGGATGCATAGGAAGTGACCTACATACTAGATACTATAGAGAGCGTTGTAATTAAGAATATTAACGTTTCTTAGTCCAGGAGGTGTAAGGAAGAGGAAAAAGCCACCTCCGCACATCTACGCACATCCGGCCACCAACAACCCCTGCGAGGAGGTTTCCCAGTGTTGGCTGCCATAACCTCATGTGATACGATCTCTTGAGGGATTTATTGAATCAATGCATGAGACGAGTCACCCTCTGAAGGACTATAATGGGCTTCTGTACGTCAAGTGTTTGCTTACGACGATCAATCATGATCAAAGAGAGCTACATTACTAGAAATTCCAGTCATTATCCATGTTCATTTCCCTCCTTGATTTCGAAATCTTCTCACCACTACTGCAATCGTATTATAGGACATTGCCGTTATTCATTCTAGCTAAGCCTTGGTGTATGTGTGCACATACATGGCTTGCATCGTACGTATAGATGCTGAACTCGGTCAGCTACTACGTATGCTGCGCCTTATTTTGTTCGCTGTTTCATTATGTTCTGACGGTTATTATATTTGTTTCAGGGTACGTATGTGTGTTGGAACAAAACAAATGTGCAGTAGTGGTGTATCTCAACAGTTGGGTAGCTTAATATCTCTGTCGGGATAACTGTTTTAGTACTAGATTATATGTATCCGATTTGTTCCGGGTGAACAAGCGAATCAGTTCACATGAGATACTTGCATAAGAGTGGCACAGTCCTGTATATAATTAAGGCCTAGTAAATCTCCATATGGCAATTTGTAGCTCGTCATCCTAAGCCTTTCGAGGAGTTCTGCCAATATGATATATGATACTTGTCGAGCTGTGATTAGATGTCATGACCTTCGCTATAACAGTTTCAGACCTATATTTCTATCCAGATCTCTGTATAAAACATTACACTAATGAGCAGCTAATTGTGTGCTTTTTTCACTACTCCTCAAGTTCTTTGAGGCCCTATCAAGTAATTGGTGTAACTTCTGATAGAACCATCACAGGTTTCATGGCCAGCAAGCTACATGTACGTATTCACTAGTTCCTTATCCAAACCAATCTATATGTACCAGTAGATACATTGCAAATCATGTTTTAGCCGTTTACTGGTTTTCTTGTGCAGATAGTTGGTTTAGGTGAACTCAAAAACCTTGCACAAGCATGTGCTCCGACAATCCTGTGCCGTTGTCGCTATATTTATCACTTTGGGCATAGTATACATGTAGTTTCGATTATAAGTCACGCCTATTGGCGGGAGCCACAGCACCCGTTACTGTGTTTACCGCGCGTTACATGTATGCGAACAAGATAGTCCAATAGACTCTTTTGCAGTATGTGCACTTGAAGAACGAAGACGTAGTCCCAAGTAGATACATGCAATGACCCAAAAGAAACATATACTGGTCAGCTGAGCATATCCTGTTGATCCCAAAATTTAAAGGACTACATGCACATTATGGGAGAGCCTAAATGTTTAAATACGTTCTGTATACTAAATATTCCAAGATAAATTAGGAAAAGCGTAACATTAATTCAACTTTACTGTTCTATATAGATCTAGCTATAAATTCTCAGCCCTGCATTGTATTACTGGGTATTTCAGGCAATCCAACTAAAAGTTTAGAGCTATAGGCATGCAACTAGGACAACGTGTTTCTGCAGGCTTCACATGGGCCCAGCGCGGCATTAGGAATTAAAGTTCTGACACCGTTGAATTATGGCATTGTGGTGTAGAGCCCGAGATCGAGATCTTATCTGATAGGGACCACTAATTCCGCCCACAGACACGCATATGTGAACATCCTAGTATATTTTCTTGGGGGTTATATTTGATAACCCTGATAAGACACTTTACGTATAAGCAAGATCGATCTTATATGCCTCGTGATCGATAATTTAATGCGGTTGAGTCGTTGTTCGTCCGGTGTATGGTGATATGTTGTGCGTACTCAATGTACGTGCTAACTCGCTTCAGCACATACATGAGTACATGTCAAAATAAAGCCGAACTTCAGTACAGAAAATTGCAGACGGATGATGCCATAGGGACAGCTGTAGACCACAGATGACTCAAACCTGTTAGTACGGTTCGCTAGCTGGATGTCACTTCACTTGTGTTTACACGGCACCTTGCATACATGTACACAAGGTAGCATGGTCTTGCTTCTCTAAAAGGAAACGTGTATATATATATAGAATATCGATCCAGTGAGGTCTTATCTGAAACTAAGCGTATATGATCATATATTCAAGTTATTGCCTTCGATTTCGATATACCTGTTTAATAACAATGCAGTTATTTTTGACTAAGCAACCATAACAACAATTTTATACGTATTACCACCTTCTGATGATCATAGTGCAGTACCCTCTTTATGGTTATAACTACATGTATGTACCTCCATAAACCTACAAGTAGGTACTTACCTGATCATAAGCACAGCCTCAGTCAAGAAACGTCAGAATTACAGATTAATATCTGATCTGCGCTTCAACTAGCAATACTAATAATACATGTACGTACGATTTTCAAGGAAGTCAATATCGATAACAAGGTAAACAGCAAGGCACCAGTGGTAATACTGAGACCAATTAAGTATGATTTGGTGGTAAAATATTAAGTAAGCGGCAATTTAATTTTGGCAGAGTGAGTAAACGTGGTAATAGATACTACATGTATATGTATTATCCTACTATCTTCAGTTCCATGAGCTGTGTGCGGTACTGCTTATGTAAACATTATCATTAGCGAAAACCACACCGCTTCTGGAGTACATTACAATAGACCCCCCTTTACGTAGATAGAGCTGGGAAGATCAGCGCCAATCAGGTTACCAAAATTTGGAGCTGGAGTCTTTTGCGCAAAGGGCCTATTATGCAAATGTCGCTAGTTTTTGCTAATCCTGGATCAACCTGCGCCAAGTGCAGATATTCAACCCCTGAAGTGCTGAGTCATCTGGACCCAAGTATTATGAAGCTGGAACTTTGCTCGGGATAGAGTACAAATTATCCTTGCCCTGAGCAACTGCATTTTCTGGTTCTTTCCGTATAGCGATAGGAATGATCTATGGAAAAAAACAGTTATGTGGTGCACAGATATTTCGCCATACAATCCCACCCCCCCCCTGTTTTTCCATAGATAATTCCGGTCACTGTATTGTGTGTATCGATCATTTTCTGGAATAATGAGATGCGGGGAATCATCCCATTTATATTCCCATTATACTCTAAGTGGATTTGTTTTCTGCATAAATTTGGTTCAGTTTGCATGAATTTGCCAATTCTCTAAGCCTCAGTGGAAGGCCGGCCCAATTGTCACACCAACCTTAACCGCCCTCCGGTGAGAGGTGCATATGTGACATAACTAAGGGCCTGTTGTGATATTTGACCTAAATGGAATACTTTTTACCAGATATGCTAAGACCTTCGCCAAATATCACGGTATCTGGGTGCAACTGAACGGGTCCCAAGTTCAACCACTACATGTAGATACCACTTTCTAACTTCACTAACTTAGTAGATACTTCCCCTTAATTATATTCACGTCTTCAAATAAACAGTATTATCGAGAAATAGTGATGAATTCCACACGCCTTAAATGCTTAATACAACGAATGAATGAAACCAAGCCCTGTACCGGATTCTAAGAGTTTAAGCCTGCCCTATAAACAAAAGAAACAAATAAAAACCAAAACACCCCAAATGAGTCCTGCCTGAATCCTTTATATGCAACCTGTATGATAAAAGAAACAAAAGAAATAAAAGAAATAAAAGAAATAAGCAATAAAAAGCCACCAGTAACTGTAGTACAAAGGGAATATCTAATACCGAGCCGGTGTGCTCGCCCGTATGAATTTTCTATCATCTCACTGCCCCCGCCTTCCCAATATGTTCTCGTTTCGTTCGTTAAATATGTATGAATGCCGCTATTTTGAAATTTCAAATAACCATGACTTTTGAAGTATAGAGGAAATCAAGACTACTTTCGTTGCTCTCCCGGTAGAGAGAGAGCACATTCTCGACGCGCAAAGCATGATCTGGGCTTCTCAGGCCTCGTCCGATTCTTTCCATTGACTCCAGCATTGATTGGCGGTCCTCGCAGTTTCCGATCAATGCAACTGTCTGCTCCCGGCTCCAGTCCAAAGAAAAGGGAGTCAGACCCTTGCTGATGGCGGAAAAGTGAGCAGCCAAAGATTCAGCAAGAATATTATTCTTCTCGATCAATCTCTGAGGAGAAGAAGGGTGACGCCAGGCATAGCCGTCATCCATGTGGAAAACCCAGTAGTAGAGCCTCCATGAATCGCGTTCAAGGGCATTCATCAGCACCACCAGAGTCAAGAAAATCCTAAGCCAGTCCTCCCTCTTCCTTCCAAAAATCCGCTTCTGAAGCTCACAGAGGATTTGCTTCTCCAATTGCCAGATCCGGCGCTCGATAAGGTGGTCAAGCTGGTTTGCAAGTACCCTTGGCATAGGTGTTTGGCCTGCCAATGGTGTGGTGAGTGAGGAAATTGGTGAGATTCCAAGCGAGTCGGATGATGGGTGCAAAGTAGCTCCCTGGATGAGCAACTGAGTCGCAGTCCATAGTTGTAAAGCATCTCTAAGGAGGAAGTTCTCCTCACTCTTAGAGTACTTCAAAGCCGATTGGAAGATCTCAGCTAGAATGGGATTGCCCTGGAATGAATTCTCAACGTAGTACCATGTATGGTCGTCAATGTACTTCTCCAAGATGTCAGTGTTGATTCCCCTCTTCATTGCGTATGAAGTAGTCTCCACAGACTGCCAACCGGTAACATCGTCTTTGTACCAATAGACGAGCTGTCCAGGATAAGCTGGAATGAACTCGTATACGTTAAGGCTGAGTGTTACTCCAAGGGATTTCTCGTGAGATACTGTAACAGTCCGCGCGGGTGAGTTGGCCCAGCGAAGGACATGGTGCATCATAGTTCGGGAGTATGCATCAACAAGCCCTAAAAACAGAGTTATTAGACAAGTACATGTGATTATATATAGATATAGCCAAGTACTGCTTACATTTTGAAAAGACATCCAAGTCAACAAAGTGTACTCGCACACAAAGAGCACCAGCCCCAAGCTTTTCGCATCTAGGACATGGGTTTCCCTCCCCACACTTCATCTTCAAGCCCCAGCAACGTGTGCAGGCACCCATCTTCCTCAATTGGTGGACTTCACGTCTTTCATCAGGGCCGAGCTTTCTCCTGCTCTTTCTCCTCTTTGGGGCAGCGAATGTCGCCACAAGATGGGAGTAAGATGGGTTACTTGTCGGTGCACTTGCAGAGCCAGGTCCAAGCTCCGGCGAAAAGCCAGGAGTTGGGCTAGATCTTGTCGAGTTTGCACGTGATCGAGATGTGAATTGGGGCGAGTAGTCTGAAAGAGCGGGAGTGCTGCCACGATCGTACTCTGAAGAGCTTGAGTCATATTCAGAGAAAGGTGAGAATCGTACTCTCATTGGCCTCTCATAATCTTGAGTATCGTCATAGCTCTGGAAAAAGGCTTCTTCTGATCGGTTTATACCTTCAAATTCTTCAGTGTTAGCTTTTATTCGCACTACAAGTCAAGCCAAAGGCGTGCTAGCTACCAGTAGATGAGAAAATGTTCTCATCAGATCCTAGGCTGCTCAGCATTGGCTGCCCGATAATTGAGGTGGAATTCGATCCTGAGTATAGCGAGCTTGCATCGCTTCCTGCAATATATTGAATTTCTGCTGGGTGTGAAGAGTAGGTGGTTCCATCTGCATAGGTCTCTGGGAAAAGTTGGAAGAGCCATGGGTTAAGCTCGGCATCGGTGGGTTGCTGGGGAATGGGAGAAGGTGAGTGTGAGTAAGTTCTTGGGGTAACAATCTCAAGTGCGTCAATATCTTCCCCAACGCTTTCATATGAAGACGACCGAGAAGATGATAATGTGAAGGGCGAACTATGACGATCTCCGTTCATCTTGGATGATCGAATAGCCCAATTATTGTCCATTGTAGATGATTGTTGGAATTTATCGTTGATTTGTGAATGCAACATATGGTTTGAGTGTTCTGAATGTAGAGTTGTGATGCGAATGTAGCTGATGATTTTTTGATAATGACCGAAGACGACAGGCCCATCTTTATATTTCTCTGGATGAATTGCTTTTTAATGCAGAGCCCGCTTCTCAAACAAGCATGTATTACTACCTGCCTCCCTCCCAAAACAGTGCGCTGGGTTGGGTTTCTCGAGAGCAAGCGTGGGTCCCCCGCCGCTCACGTGGCGCAATCAATAAAGCGCGTTGGGAGAGAGCATGTATCACTAAGAATAAAAAATGAAACACCTCCTAGGGTCCAAATGGGGGCGGGCCCACAGCAGGTCCAAGGTCCAGCGTACTGCCGACCCTAAGAGTAAGCATTTACCCCATCCCATGTCTTGATGACTGGGTCAAGTTCTGGTGCACTAGGTACCACAGCACAACCACCACAATAGTATTAGCTTCCGGTCACTCCATCCCAGATTGACCAACGATATTACCCCCTCCGTTTCTTTTCAGAAGCTGCACGCCCAGGGAAAATCTACATGTAGAGTATAAGGCTGACGCCACGCTATGCTGTTTCCGTTGGAGTATTGACTAACTTCACGATACTATACCACTTCTGTGGGCCTCAAGGAGCTTTCTTGTCGGTGCCTGAAGAGCACATGCATATATGCCTAAGTATCTGCCTACATGTAGATTTCAAGTACTTACTAAATCATATCATCCTCAGCACATTCGTGACAAATGTAGCTTTATCTCACCCATCTAGTATACTTTGGAGTACAGTCGGGGCGTTAACGAATGCCGTTTCCACAATAAGAAGCCTTCAGTCTTTAATCTTGAGTACTGCTCTCTTCTTTTGTTTCGGGGGTATCTATGTATACTTTGTGTGCATCTGCATCTATGTGGTAAGGCTGTGGTTCGGAAAATATTATCTTTAATTAAATCTCTAAAGAGAGCTCATGATCATGGAGAAGCGTTGACTAATACCCCAATGCTTTCTGTCACAGCTAGATCCAATCATATACTCAGCTGTGATTATTCGAATTCCTTATGGGCGTATGGAACTTCTCGATGCGGTCTAATACAATTTTTTGTATTTTGGGTTTTAGGTATTCAAGGAATCTCTGAGGGTGTCATGAGATTTCCACCTGGCGAAGCCCATTCATGCTAACCAAATATCGGTCTTTCCCAGTGTGGGGTAGTAATAGCAGGCGGGACCTAAGCCCCACGGCGACTGGAACTAAGATATAGAAATCCAGTGGCACAGACTATTCTACGCCAGAGGCGAGTGGGGATTTCGGGATATCTAGTACTAGTATCAGCACGACCGGACCGGTGTTGAAGCGGCCCAATCCACACCGAAGGCCCTCTGTTCGGTTAGTGACAGACCGGCAAGTCATGGTCTTTATCGATATCGATTAAGCCTGTGCATGGCAATACCGCATTTTCCCTGATCCGAATCAGGCTTGGGAATCGCATTCTGTTCACACACTCTACCATCGAACCCTGGTACCACTACTTGTGCCTCTCGGCGAAGCAATATTCATCCTAACACTTGCAAAAAATAGATACCTTCGAGATCGCGGAACCCCCGGCAGGGCGCATCGTACCCACATGGCACAAATGGAATGATGACTGGGATGTGTGCACAGTATTCAAAGAGCTTGGTATGTATGGTGGTTCTAGCGAGAATCTCAATGAGTTTGATCTGCACCCCTCCCCCACCACACCCATGGCAGTTACCCAGGCCTGCCATCTACTTGGTTTTGCTTCCCGCATTTGGCCGGCATAAATAGACTACATGTGCTCTGTATATATAATAATATGCAGAACGTCATATGTATGTTTGCATGCAATGATGGGCTATGGGAGTATATAACAGGATTAGTTTAAGGGGGTGGGTGGTGTTTGAGACTGAGTGAGAAAGGCTTGAGAGGTAAGCACTCTCCATAGATCGGAGCAACCTTATTTAGCTCATTGGTAACTCCAGGTCTCATAGAACCTGGATTTCAAATATATCCTGGAAGTATTACGACTTTGTCTATACATAATGATGATAAAGGAATTTACAGTGTGAGGGTTCTCGCATGATAGCACAGTACCGGTCTCCAGCACTGAGCATCGAGTATGTACCTATAGATACTTTGTGACTTGACTACAATCAACCTTGATTACTGTCTTAATTTTCTTCACGTATGAAGACAGTTATTTTCATATTTAGAATGTCATGATCTTTGTGGCAGCGCAAAGAGGGGTCAAGTATCGACGGGTACACAGTTTCAAAGAAACACCTGCAAGTTGATTAATTAGCAGCGATCAGCTTTATTGCACCTTACCGAGTAAATTATAGTCTATCGTGACGTGCGGTGCAAATAAACCGTGTTGCCCATTGATCTTGATCGCAGCGATATGATACGAAATCAATAGTGTCTCCTTCCTCCCGCAAAGATAAAGGTAGTGCAAGGATACTTAGTCAGTTTAGCTAGCCGGTCCTAAACCCTCCGCCACGATGAAAATATCTTTTTCACCTGCATGATTGCGGCGCAAACGGGACCACCCCCAATGGCTCATCATAAAACCAAACTACCCTGTTAGATGAGATGGGAAATGGCACAAGAAGACCTTGTGTAATAACCGACGATACCCCGGGACTGGACCGTTGCGAATGCTTCTTTATTCCTTCCTTCCTTCTTCGCTGCATTACTGAACCGCATGAGTGAATTCTTTATCGATTGGTTCAGATTATACGGGGTTGGACGTTTCAGATTGTCCACCGAAAGTGATGTTCACAGTATGTAGGACGGACCTATTTAGCTACACTACCCAGCAGGTACCAACGTCCTCCCCAACCCCCCACAGATATGGTCAAGCCAACAGAAATAGCCTGCTGTTCTGCCTCGATTAACTTGCTCTGCTGTGAAGACAAAAATATCGTGGAGCTAGCGATTCCTTAATTGTTAGATCACTAATCCAGATCAAGGCAGTCTTGGGTGGATGAGACAACTTCATGATCAACCAAATTATGCCTAGTGTGAATACCTGTATGCATTTGAGGGCAAAATATGCAGGTGACGAAAATTATATTTTCGGACCAACTTGATTTTTAAAGGTCTTCCTACAGCACTACTACTCATATAGCTACATCATATCCGCAACTCCGATAAAGTAAGCCACTAGAATTCTCCAACGTCCAAGTGCTATTCTCACCAATGGATATGTGCACTTTATCGGCTGGCTACCCTTCTACCAGTATGAACCTTCGTGTACTCGCAATGTCCTGACGTTTGTAAAAGGAACCACTATTGCATACCATACTAAATTGTGGACTTGGCGCGTATTTATATGGTATGCAATAGTGGTTCCTTTTACAAACGTCAGGACATTGCGAGTAGAGGGGGCTGCACGTTCGGCACTCCCGTCCCGAGAGCTCTACAGCGCTCCATAAGCTCCGACCCACCGCCGAATAACTTCTCCACGCGGTAGGTGTAGGTGCAAACTGGTGCATAACGACGTAGGTATCCGTTTTAGGCCCCTCCTTAGGCGAACGTTAGGATTCTTTTTATAGCAACAAGCACAACGGCCCAGCCATCCCTCCCTCGCTCGCTCAATAGAGACTTTGCGCAGATGGAGCCAGCTCCATTTTCTGACAACCTGATTGGTGCCGATCACACCATTAACCAATAAGATAATCAAAATATAAAGCTGGCTCCATCGGGAACTTGGCCGTGGGGTAGAGATCCCCCCCCCCCCCCCTCTCTCTCCAAGTTATCGCCCGTTATATCTTCACCACAGCCTCCTCCTCCTCTTTAACGGATGATAGGGAAAATCCAGTCTGAGTGCCTGGGCAGTTATCGGAGCCGAGGAAAGATAGACTCGGACACATCTCGGTGTATTTTAACCCTCCGTCTAGCGAGCTAATCATGTCACCGAGCCCGGCCGAACTTTTGTCCGCCTGGCCCGTGCGAACCACCATATACGTGCTCCCGTATACAGTCGCACCTCGCTATCTCGTAACAGGTACTGCCTTCCTCCACATAAACCTATTTGCTGTCTCGTATATTTTGGTATATTTGCTATCTCGTATGAGTTGAGCTCCCAGAATGCTAACGACATAACGAGGTGCGACTGTAGCTATATACCCGCGCGTTCATTAAATCGTCGGATGTCGTTGCAACCAAATCCCCACACAAAATTCCGACCATTTAATGAACGCGTGAGTAATACTGAGATTAATCTTGCCCTATGGCAGTGTGACTGGGCTTGTGATATCACCTTCCCAGCCCCTCGGAGATCATATTTGACTTCATTGCGCCTCCTGAAATGTATGTACTCGCAACTTCATAGCGTTTCTAAACACAACCGCTAGCCTTGGCGGGGTTTTTCTGTGTATGCAATAGCAGTTGCGTCCGGAAACGCCAGAAAACTACGAGTACTCGCGGTAGGCATGAAGAACCTGAACATAAAAACGCGCTAACCCGATATCCTAATTCTACTCGGCTATCCCGAAGACGATTTGCTTTGAAATAAATATAGCAAATTAATAATGAGACCCTTCTTTACTGACGGAGTGCCTAAGTAAGCATTCTCATAGTCCAGTCATGTCACTGTACTCTGAATGACGTACCTATGGTGGTGTAATACATACTACATGTATGTAGTACTTAATTAACATTGTTAAAAGGTCATTAATTCCGCAAACTCCTCCGAAATTATGTGTGCTCTTCCCATATGAGTTCGCAATCTGCGTGCACTATGGTATCCCTTAGACGAATGAGACATTGGAAAATCTCTCTCATGCATTAGCGTGTTCTATAAAAGAAGTAATTGACTGAACTTAAGGCAGCATGCTACGAAATATATGGCATACCAGCGTAATATAAAGACTGGAAAATGCAGAAGGTTGTTTACCCGGACGTTTTCTCACCAAAATATAGATATCACATGATATATATGCATGAGAGAGATTTTCCAATGTCTCATTCGTCCAAGGGATAGCTGTGACCTTACTTTTGATCCCAATTAATCTCACCCCATCCAATATCGATCGATAATAGACCCTTTGCGCAAAAGGCCTATTAGAGACTTTGCGCAAATGGAGCCAGCTCTATATTTTGATTATCTGATTGGTTAATGGTGTGATCGGCACCAATCAGGCTGTCAGAAAATGGAGCTGGCTCCATTTGCGCAAAGTCTCGAATATAATGACTACTACAATATACTCGCCTACCAGCATAAGAGCCAGAAATGCGCCATACAAAGAATTCCCGACTTTGGCAACAGCATTTCTAGTTCTTACCCTGTAGGCGAGTACTTATATATCCACCACACCATCATCACTGTCTTACCGTCATCACCATACCCACCACATCTCTAGCTTCCAACATAACGCATCTACTATACACACTGAATGGTACCTCAATAGGGCTGAAGTGACGCAAAAGGGGGAAATTTACCCCTGAAATCAGAATCGCCAAACTGTGCCGCAGATCTACATGGACCTAATGCGTAGTAGTAGCATTTCTGCCCTATGAGTAGGTATGTGCCTACCTGGTGTGGCTGGATTCTTTCCTCTCCCCGTTTCTGTTCCAGGGATGAATGATGTACGGCTTTTGATTGACTCCTACTCCTCCTGCGGAAAATACAGGGTGAGAGGTATCTATCGTGAGGTCACCAGTCGTGATACAATCTCGCTCTCTTTGGCGCCGGCAAGACGGCTAAGACGCCTTGTCTTCCTCACTTGATGGTCTGTGACAAAAACGCCTTGTGTAAATAAAGATCAGCAGAGAAGAATGAATGGGCGCGCACGTGCACGTTATGTATGTACATATAACATATACTCCAGATGCCTGATTCGCCTCCATTCCGCGGTTGGAGATGATCTGATTGGTTACCAGTTCGCCAAACTCATCTGGTGGGGAATGCAGGCACATGCAGTGGCTCCACGATATTGAAACGGTCTTAATTGCAGTACTATTCTGGCGAACATGCATTCTTGGAATCTACGAATAAAAGTTGGCGTACACCAAGATCTATCTGTATCCGTACAAATAAGATTAATAGTGTTACACTCATTAATAGAAGTATGTAGATAATTATATGCACCCATACACACCACGCCAATGTAGATCATTTTCTCTGATGAATAATATTAGAGCACATATGAAAAGTAACTACAGATCTACGTGTATACGTACTATTAAATATATGAAGTTTTCATGTGGTTTTATCATAGGTCGGAATTGCTCTTATATTTAGCACTTCGTGTGGATTTCTTACATTTTCAGAGAAGAGAACACTAAGGAATAGAGTCCATTGTTACTGATAAGCTCATACTGCATTCTCTATACCACTAAAGTCACAGACATAAGAATGATGGCTAAATTACTTCCTGGTGGATGCTCTAATGCCGCACCAGGATACCACACCAGGCCCAAAGTATAGAAATCCTTTAGAAACTTTAACTCAGCTCATCATGACCTTCGGTAGTTCCTGACGGAGCATCACTTATAGGGTAAATTCGGCGATACAGAAGGTTGAGATAGTCGAACTGAGCACTGAGATTCTACAAGGATTGTCATTTCACTACACGGGGCAGTTGTTCGCGCCTAAACCCTGTGGGTTACATATATACACCTCCCTAGAAGAGATAGGTCTGACTCTCATGCGTTCTTTGCCTCCATTTGTGGAACATACTGCACCACAAGTTCGTTATACTCAGCGTCATCCGTGAAGATGGTATTGGTATCATCATGGGTCCTTCCAGTGATCGGGAGAACAGCCCCAAATTGCCAGCTAAATGATGTTAATAATGTGACGCATATGATCATGATATGATGTAAGAGTAGGAACACATACTACATGTCACCAGCAATTGCGTTTGCGAGAACAATATCATGCCAGGTGCGGATGACGGTTAAACGTTGACCAGTCGAGCGTGTAACGCCATATTCCTCGAAAACCATGGGCTCTACATTTGATAGTATTAGTTAGTGTTGTTTAATGCGTTTATGAGTGGGAAACAAGAATGAAGGTAACGTACTTCCTATAGATGTCGCGACAGCAGCATGGTCTTTGATCCATTGATCACCCCATGCATAAGTCTTGCTCCAAGCACTAACATAAAGGTGGAAAGTTCCGTAGTCGACATTAGGTAACCTGAGGTAAGCTTCATTATCAACCTAAATAAACCAATCAGGTCAGATACAACTTTAACTAATATAATTCTAGGTTTGAAGGGCATTTTACCCCTTCTCCACCGCCATATTCCCATTCAGAGTTTCCTGCACGATTGAAGAAACCTTCGTCACCGACAGAAACCATGTGGGTCGGATCAAGTGACTTGATATATGTGGACATTTCGTTTACCCAATTCGTAAGTGTTGCGGCGTTACAGGATGAACTTGCCGCAAGAGTCCCTCTGCAGCGAAGCTTTGGTCATAGCCACGATTAGCTAAAAACGAGCAAGCAAAATCCTTGACAATATCAGGATATACCTCGTTTGTTAATTGCCAAGCAAATATCGCAGGTTCATTTGAACTGTATCTTGTAACCACAGCTTTAACATAGTTCTTGTAGGCAGCCTTGATATTCGCATTTGTGTAGAAGTCATCATGTAGGCCTCCGGATCCCAACATTGATTGGACATATCTGTCCATACCGCCGTAGTCTTGCCTATATATATATCAAAATTAGCCCGTCCCTTAATAGGCCCAATTTGATTGTACCCTACCAGTTGTTGACGAACGGAATCACAAGGCGAATGTTCCGAGCTCTTGCTGCAGCAACGATGTAGTCAAGTCTTTGAAGTCCATTGGCTCCAGTATTAATTGTAGGAGTGCTGCCGCTCCAGACCTAGAGAACTCAATGATTGGCTTTAGTATTTTTAGAAGCGCAAGAGAAACCTACCTGAAATGCAGTTTGAGTACCAGAGCTACTGGTGAGGTCTGCAAATCCCCATATACGAAGAACATCCATTCCAGAAGCCTTAAAATCATCAAGAGCCTTATCAACATCTGCCGTATTTTCGAGCATAGGAAGCCAGTATGAATTTGCTGTCGGGTTGTTACTATCATGTTCTTTTGTTAGAGAACTCAAACTTACATCCAACGAAATAAAACTTCTTTCCGTTTAGCATGAATGTCGTCCCAGATTTCGTCACTACACCAGAAGCAGTGGGCGAAGAGCCCCCTTGAGAGGTTGTGGTTACTGGAACTGTGGTAGTAGTAACTCGTGTGGTAGTTGTTACTGGAGCTGCGGTAGTTGTTGCGGTACCAGGGACGCATTGGTGGTAGTCTGAATATGTAAGAGCCCGTTCGTCAATGGCAGACCTAGATATTCCACTTACAATCACTATATTTGATGCAGGTGGATCCGCTTGCACATGTTGTTGATCCTGTATAGGTTACCCCACCGCCTGAGAGATGAAGTATATATCAGCTATTTCGGTTCAAATATCAATAATAGGAGAACTAAAAAACGTACATTGTCCATAAACCGGAACCTGTGCCAACACAGGCGATAGCGCGACACTCAAGACTGTAAAAAGTGTTGAATACTTCATATCTGCTGCTTTATGATCGAGTGCCTATCGATATCACACAAAAATTTCCATTGGCAGCCAGCCAGGACTTATAAGTACATAACGTATGTATTCATCCATATAGCAACATCAATCTAGAACTACAGAGACAATAACGCCCAGCAATTCCAGGAGACATTTCCCCTCATCCGAAGCCACATATTCGGGGTTGTTCACTCTCCTCCGAAAATCAATTAAAAATCTTCAGCTCCCCAATTAACATTGTCGGAATCGATCTCCGCTATTGGACGATACCAAGCCCTTGGGTAAAGTCTATCTTGAATTCGGAGGAAATCCCCGTTTCACACAGAGGTTTACGTGCATAGTAGTCTATTTTCTCCTCGAGCTCGCTTAGTATGATCTTGTGGCCCTATTGATGGTAGCACGGCACCGGAGATTTCGGATTTGGAAGCGGTTGATGGTCTTACGAGATGGCTTGGCTGTGTGGTTAGTTGTCTGATATGGGCAGGAATGATTAAGATGCCGTGGCCTTACTAGGCTCAAGAGCCTTCTCTCCCAATCCAACTCGCCTTAAGAGTCTGCTTGGCCATGCAGGGGAAATGGCATTTGTAGTTGATAGTACATACATACCACCTATTTTCAAAGCTAGTCGTTGAAGCCTGGATTTAGCCGTGACGTTGGAATGATTAATGATCAGTATTGTTGCACAAGCGGCTGCAGTATGTATGTAGAGTCCTTTGATCTGGGTCAATGGCGAGCACCTCCTCATCAATGAGCACATGTAAGAATTTCAACACGCACTTGTAACTTATCCTTAGGCCATCCCATTACATATATTATATGATTAAAACAAACAAGCACTTAGAAAAATTCACAGCCATGTGTACGCCTCATGACGCCTAGCTAGAAAAAACAATCATGAGTTACAAAGAAATCAGAATAGACGAAGATTTATACTAAATAGGCAAAGTGCCTAACTGTTTTACATGGAGTAAGGAAGAATAGAAATGCGCAATATTTTATCCGGGCGATGATCTTGGCTGATTTGGTCATTCTAATACACTGGTGTAGGTGTTTTCACTTGACCCCCGATCCCAGAAGAGCACACAACAATTGTATCTATAGGATAGTACTTCAAGTTGTTAATATATATAGTGACGGTCCTATAGTTACATATAAGTACAGTCGCACCTCGGATCTCTTGCTGTCTCGTACGGGTTTGCGCGACAGGTACTGCCTTCCTCTACATAAACCTATTTGCTGTCTCTTATATTTTGGTATATTCGCTATCTCGTATGGGTTGGGCTCCCAGAATACGCTAACGACATAACGAGGTGCGACTGTACATGAAGCTCCCCGATATCTTTCCCGAAGCTTGTTTATATGGTACTCGTTCCCGTGATACCTTTCGGGTGGTACTTTATTAAGGTTTGAATGGATTAATGGAAATGATGTTCAGGTCAGAGTGAGATCCTATGATCCGTCCACATATGGAAATACGATTACCGTCGTTCACGGGGTATTGGTGGATACTGGCTATTGGCGAATTGCAGGTGAAACTTGGCTTGGCTGTCTATTTTTTGCCCTGTCTACCATCACCCACTCTACCACGACGGGAAATACATCAATGGATGCATTGCCCACGTAGGCGCGTCAAGTAAATGCATCAATTGACGCATAAGCTGTCGTGAGCTGTGTAAACTCGTACGGTCGATGCATTATTAACTTTTCCCTACATGCAAATTTTATACTTTAATTCGTTACGTCTCAATTGACTATCGAAATATATCCACTGATGGCTTATACGGTAAAATGCGACATCTTCAAGCTTAATACTCCAGGTCCGATCCCCACAATGTTTTTTTAAATTCTATCTCTGACTCTCAAGTAATTTCAGCAGTAAAATCGTAAAGTGGGACTGGGGATGCATTCGCCGATGCACTATACCGATGCATTATATGGGGCATGATGAGGATGCATTATCACTCCACATTTCCCGACGTAGTAGAGCCAGCATACTACGTTACGTTCCTATGCAAGTATACCTACATGTACCTAGTCATCGTGAGTAATCGACTTTATTCCCATAGATCAGCTCAGCACCCCATAGAGTAAACTCTTCCCAGTCAGAAACCTTGTGTGCGTAACATCAATCAGCTCAACATGTGTTTAACGTTTACTTCAAATTCGACAGCATGTACAGTTGTCTTGGGAAACGACGAAACTGGTTGAACGACGAACAGGGGTCCTTGTCAGTCAAGACAGTGGCGCTCAGGCTGGTAAGCAACCACTTGGGTGAAACCTGTTGTCCCAGGTTCGTCGTTGCTCCAAAGTTGAGTGTAACTACATTTGCGTCATACATTCAAAGCGCTCCTCAGCATTAGCTTTGGTTTGGTTATTACAGTCGCTTCTGGGTTAACGGTGAACCCGGCTCGATGATGAGTGACTACTATTTGGGTAATCTCGTTCCTAGACTGTTTTGTGTTGCACTGCGCAGAACCGAAGTAAACACAGGCTAGGTACGAGACTACTATTTGGGCTGATACATGTAGTCAGTCAAAGCAAAGGGGTCTGTGCGCTCTTGTTAGCTTCGATAGGCCTATTCGCCATCGAACCGGTTTCGTCGTTGACCCGGAGACGACTGTACCAGTTTATTCCTATTTGTACTGATCTAGAGAAGGATAGAAGCTGGGAATTTGAAAGCATCTCCACCTCACACCTCCGTTTCCAACACATGTTGGAACTGTTTTTACAAACATATCCAACTACTACAAGCATCCCATGATAATTATCAACACAAGGCTCAAGATATCGCTTAGTGTTCTCATTGGGTGATGTTTTTACATTATCTTAGGTTTCAGCCTTCCAGCATATCAGCACACGGGCCGTTTCCTGGCTCTAGCAGCATGTATCTCTGAAGACACATGTAGGTACATACTCGTAATTTCGTGACGTTTGTAAAAAGGAACCACTATTGCATACCATACAAAGACGCCCCAAAAAGGGGGATTTGGCCCTTTTTTGTATGGTATGCAATATTGTTCGAGTTCGGAAACGTCATGAAGCTACGAGTACAGGTAGGTACATGTATGTATGTAAGTACCTGGGGGCGCAGGAAAGTGATGAAACGATCAAATAGTCCGTATTCCTCAACAACCAGACTAGCTAACAGAATGCAGAGCAAATCTATAAGAGTTAATATTAATCGCCATTGCTTCGCTTTTTATTACGCTCACTTATCACAAGTTGTCCTTTTTCAGGCCAAAACCCTCAAACCAATGGCCTAGGAAAACGCAGACTCTATTCTAGAGACTCATATATCATGTGTATAGCTGAAATATCTATCTTGCCTAAGCATTGTATTCTGTTAAAAATTGAAATTCTGAGACACTTTTCGGCACCCCTGAGTACATACTCTACATTAGAGTACATGTATGTATGTACTACTCGTAGTTTTATAGCGTTTCAGAACACGGCCAATCTTGCATGACATACAAAGGGTGGATTTGGCGCTTTTTTGTATGGTATGAAATATTGGCCGTGTTCTGCAACGCTATCAAGCTATGAGTAGAGTATGTACAGAGCTCCTAAATATAAGCATTCGGTCACACATGCGGTGCCAAATCGAGCACATCGGGTCACGGTCGCTGAACGTCCTGAAGATACCGTAAAAACTCGATAGGTGAGCCTGGGCCTAAACCAAAAATACAGGGTGAATAGCAGTGGAGAAACACAAAGCAACCAACTAGAGATCTCAGTTTTGATAGATGAGCCCGGGCTCACATATCGAGATTTTACGGTACACCTCACCCGTAGGAGAAACGATAGTAGCACTAGCATAGCCACGAGAGTTTCATCAACCGACCTAGCGAGACGGCCTTATGTAGTGTGTGAAGTAACATGTTCCTTGCATCAATCAGCACCGGAATTATATTACATAATTCGCCTAGGCCCAAGAACAATGGATTAGTAGTTAGGGTTTCTATTTCGGCTGTGCAACTAACTTAAGCTTTATAAGCGAGTGATGTACTCGCAACTTCATAGCGTTTCTAAACACAACCGCTGCATGCCATACAAAAATGTAGTCTTGGCGGTTTTTTGTGTGTATGCAATATTGGTTGTGTTCAAAAACGCTATGAAATTGCGAGTAGTATGACAACAACAAAACATACCAAAGCTGCGTGCATATATTTATAAATAATCAGGAGTCCTATTTGGCCGGCCGATCCGTCAGGACAACTCCAGCGCCAAATGATGCCCAAAGATACGTAATTGACTTAATACATGTAGTGTAGTTAGGCGTTCATATTTCTACGTTTATACGCGCATAACTCAAATCTACAGTTCTAAGAACTTTATTTCACTCTAACCAATCAGATGATGTACATACACACATGTGACGTCGCACACAATACCGATTCTTACTATGCCTTCGGCACAGAAATACATGAGTATTAGGTGCCTATTGCAGATGTGTCTGTAGGGTACCTTTTCAAAACCGTTTATGTGAACGTGAGCCTCTGCCCCATACCACGGCCATGATGTAGTAAGTGGGGGGCGTAGGTGGCTTGACGCACGAGGGCGATAGTAAGCCTGCATGTAAGGGGTACATACATGTAGTAAGGGTAAGCCGGGTACGGGTGAATCGTATTTATCCTCTGCAATAATCTAAGGAAAACATCCTGTACTGCTATGGTAATTTGTCATGGTCAATAATATCATATTTAAGGTCTCTAAAATAATATTTAGGGATTACATAGTAGGCAAACACCATCAATGTCCATATACCGCAACAATTGAATCTTACAGACATGCATCTACATTCAGGTACCTGGTTAAAAGCGACGCCGCTCACCTGTCATCGCACGTGATACATACATGTATGTAGTTCAGCGGTTCAGCACCCTTCACGTGACGTCTAGCATACTACCCACGAAATCAAGCCTAGCCAAGATCTGGAGTAAGACGTGCCTAAGTACATGTAGGTACCGCAATAGCCATAGAGTACATAAAAAGCCTTGTAGCCTTACATATAGATCGATATAGCCGTGCATAATCGGATAAAGCCCTGCTAGCATTGTATATAGTGCGAGAGGCCTTGCTGGGCGACCCCGTCAACCCTGTTCACACCAGTTCAGTGCAATATCTTATTGGCTCTGACGGCCATAAAGTCGGATTAAATGTGAGGCTCCTCAATGTTTGCTTCCCGGAGCCAATGGAAGATTTGACTGAGGTGGTGTGTACAAGGTTGACGAGGTCCCTTTTGCACCATAGTTTATCGGTGCCATACTGCGGAGAAGCCGCCAGCCCCCCCACCAAAGTCACCCAGAAAACCGCAATGACTGTGATCGTGATTTCTTATGAGTGTTCAAACAATTGTGATCTCACTAGGGCCTCTATACATCCAACGCTACTGGTTGTGTGTAAGATCCGGATACGGAAACTCAATGGCGCATGCATGACTTTGTAAATTAAAAGTAGGCGTAGGTAATTAGAATTTCGACTTGAATTCCGCGTTTCCGAAGAATTGGTTGCACCTAGGCGTGGCTTAGTGGGGCGCAAATGTCGTCTAGCTAGCTACATGTAGTTGTGTTCCGCCTAGGTGCTCACTGACAAACAATGTGGGGCAGGCCAAACCTGTGACTTATCAAATAAAAACTTCATGAATCTATCTCAGCTGAGATGAATATCTCAACCTTTGTTAATCCTAGCTAGTCTTACATGATAGTACTATACAATTATTTAAAGCCTTCTCCGCCCTACTACGCCCAGATAGCTGTCTCCACGCATTCTCTGTACCTCCCTTGTTCTGTATGTCTTTATGCCGGAGAATGGTAGCACAAAAGCTCTTCCTCTGGTGTGTGGGCGAGATACCCAACCCTCAGCTCTGGAATCGTGGAGTTAAACAAAAAAAAAAAAAAAACTCCGGAATCGTGTTTGGAGGGTGATCGAGTGATAATCTGTGATTCGCACATAACCAGCTGCCAAGCAAACGATTGATTAAGATATGATCCAATCAAAATCGATCCAAGGACACAAGCCTCTTCTTTTGGTTGGCTTATTTCTTCATTTACCAACAAATTCAGGATCAAAGATCAATGACCCTGTTGCATTGCAAGGATCCAGAGTGTCGGGCCTCTCTCCAAAATTTGATACTGCTACTCTACGTACATACATGTACGTACGTCATCTCCATCAATGCAACAATACCACATGTATGTACAGCGGTGGCCTCTAGCTAGTAGAGCAAAGGGGAAAGACCGCAAACCTAAACATACCTAGCCCAAAAATCACAACTACATACATGTAGTTTGTCAAACCTCCGGCTTCTATTGATTTCCATTGGCCGATTGAAACTTCTCTTCCATCAACACACCGTGTTCGTGAACAATTACAACAGTTTTTCAAGCTCTCATTCATCACCAGAAATGTTTGCGCCCAAGCGTCTTCAATCACACTCAAAATCTCTTTGGAATCTTTGTGATGATCAACAAACACACCAACAGAGATTCAGCTGACATCATCGCTCCCGCCGTCTA
Source organism: Morchella sp. 2016-41 (assembly GCA_024713855.1). Classification (NCBI taxonomy): domain Eukaryota; kingdom Fungi; phylum Ascomycota; class Pezizomycetes; order Pezizales; family Morchellaceae; genus Morchella; species Morchella sp. 2016-41. The sequence goes on from JAMGZD010000003.1 coordinate 759,811, forward strand.
TGGAACATGAGAATAAAGCCTATGAGTGTGGTGGGAGGGCATATGATAAGAGATGTTATGTCCCTGCATAGTCCACAGCAGCAGGAAGGAATCTATATAACTGAGCCGATATAAATAGTGATATCTCAGCTTCATCATCTACCCAATTCACTCTGTTTCAAAACTTCATGACGGTCATAATGAATCACGCTTCTACGCGCGAGAGTTCGAAGCACAAGCGGGCACACAGCGGTGAGGGGCCCGAGTCAGAGGAGCTCGACAGTACTAATACCAGTGGTCAAAGTGCGAGTGATGATGAGTCTAAGTTGTCTTTGGTATATCCCTTAGTCCATAAATGAATTGTTTAGCAGAACTCTTATACATATGTACCTTAGACAAAGGGAAAACCCAACACACGCGAAAAAGGGAAAAGACAGAAAGTCGCTGCTACTGCTGCTACTGTAGGTGCAGATGTGGGTGCGGGTGCGGGTGCGGGTGTTGAGGTAAAGACCAACCAGGCTTATTATCAATCCTTAAAGCTCTCGTTACTTACCACAACTGTAGATCCAGGAACCTACAGTCCCTAGCATGAAAAACAAGCGCGTCCCTCTCACTAAGAAGGTTATTTCGCCAGAAAAACCTTCTCCGCCGGCCGCAGGCACCAAGAAGGGTGCCATCGCGTTTATGACGAGGAAAGAGGCCGAAATTGTGTTTGATATGGCGATTGAAAGTGCGAACTGGGGGCTTATTATGGAAAAACTGAATAGTAGCAAGTCTGGATCGAGTGTATCCTCTTCGGGGAATTTGAAGAGACATGTTCTAACTGTCTTGAAGAAGCAAGCTCTGAGTGGGTATCATTAATAGCGAAGGGTTTTTCATACTTATGAATGTTAGTTAAAGACAGAATTAATATCAATATCAGGCTACTATCTTGGTTTATCAAAGACGCAGCTTACCCCCAATACTTACCTCTCTGTGACTGTGGTACTACATGTAAAGCCACTACCCAAAAGTGTTCGTGATCGAAAGGGTCAATTACCACCCAAACTAAGTGAAACCAGGTTCTCAATATAGAACCACAACAAAATTAATTACAGTGATGAACACAGGTAAAGAATTTTAATTCTCAGGAGAAGTCTTCTGAAGATTTTCGGATTTTTAAAAAGAAGTGGTTGAGGTGTAATAAGGTGCTGTAGTGGAGAACCCCGTTTCTAGGTAGATCCTGTGCGGGACTTCACTACTTTCGGGCTTTCACGAAAACCTTTGGGTAGGCGCTGTACATGTAATCATTCCCTACAACCCCAGAACACTAAACTCCTAAATGAAATTTAGCTATAAGTTGATTAAATAATATCACGGTATCCAATCCCTTTGTGGTGTAGTTGGTATCACACCCGGCTGTAATAGTTTGCTTACCGGTTGGTCACCAGTTCGACTCTGGTCGAAGGGACTTAATTTTTCATGGACACACAACCACCTACAAATAAGTACCTTGGCGTAATATTTATTCATTTTTTTCAAAGTTCAGAGGGATAGTTTAGCTTTCGGCACGGGTCAGTTTCGAGTGCAGATGCAGGTACATACATGCACGTAGGATATCTACACACTTTCATGTAGGCAGCCGTAACTTTCGCAGAGCATACCTGCGAATAGATGTATATACGAAAGGATCGGAAGCTAACTAAAAGCATCATTTTTAAACAATCCTTTTTACCAATTACAATTACGTATTAAAATCTCCTTGAGATCATGATACTAAGATGAGACCCTCCACATTTTAGAACCACAACTACCAGGTAATGCTCTACAATCTCATTTCGGATAATATAATTATATATCGATATTGATATACTCACCTCAAATCTCGGAACCAGCGAGATTCAAAGTAGATGTGCATACATAAGAATTATGCATTGATTGGACTGCAATCCGACTTAATTGGACCCACGGTGGCCACACGCGCGCTGAACTAAACGCCCATAACTGAAATAAAGAAGAAAAGAGAGAGAAAAGGTTTAAGAAGGAGAAAAAATGCAGCATTAAAAAAACGATATCATGATCATGAAGGTTGGCATGGGGAGGGAGTAAATAAGGGCATAAAGACAATCAAAGAAAAAAAGAATAAAAGAATAAGGGTATCCACTGCACCGAAAGTCAATAAAAACATCATTCACTGAAAAAAGGATAACATTAATACATGTATGTAATATAATAGAAAGAAAAAGTCGATAGCTACATGTATCGAAACTAGGGTGTGCGTGTGAACTCCCCCTCAAGTTCCCTTGTGGTTTCTGTCATTCATCCCCATCAATAATCGCGTAGTCAAATAGAATAATAGCCTGTCCCCATGGAGAAAGGAAAAATAAAGAAAAAATCAGAACAACATAAACCCCCAAGGCTATTATTTTGGTCGTGGAAGAGATGATATGGTAATCATATGCCCAGAATCGAAAGAACAAGAAGAAAAAATTGAAATGTCGCACAAAGGAGGATAAAAACAGAAGGAAAAGAAGTGAATAGCTGAATCTGCCATTACCAGATTCATGACTAAAGAAGGGGATAGTTAACGTCGTTGACGTGACGAAGTCTTATACCCTAAAATAACACAGGGGGGGAATCGGTGTACGCAGACCATGAAAATACGCCCTACCAAAAGAACAGCAAGAACCTAGAGTAGACAGAAAAGAAAGAAAACAACATGCGCGGTACCAGACCATCCTCCTGTCTGCTTAATTCCGACATCAATACTCATCAATCCTCTCAACCTGGAAATCTCAGGGAGTAGATAAAAACATAAAGAACCCACACAAAAAGATATCAACTGAACCCTCCTCTCCGCGATATTTACTACAATTGACTCTCAAAATCATCTCCCCATACCTGCCCCACCTCTAAACCTCCCGCCTCGTCCAGTTGGCAGTTCAAAGTCGGGATTTCCTCCAAGTAATTGACTAGACGTCGGTCCTCGCCGCGCTTGGTTCATTCCTCCCGGCATTGGCGGCTGACCTGGTCCTGGCACCCAGTTAGGATTTGGGGGCCTCTGACTAATACTTGTGAAATTGCTGGTTGTACTCATTGCGGGACTTCTCTGGCCATCCTGAAGATCTTCTAATGTACGTAACGGCATCTGTTGTTGCTGCTGCTGCTGCTGCTGCTGCTGCTGCTGCTGCTGCGGTATATGTAATCTGTACGGTACAGGTCCGGGCATACCGCCAGGCATGGGTGGATGTGGGTGCGGAGACTGCGAATGTGCAACGTGGGTAGCATCGAATACCGGTGCCACATCCTCGTAATAACTTTCAGACGGACGAGGAGCGGCATTGTTTCCACGGCGGGCAGGAGATGCGTCGGCGTCGGTGGGAAGTTCAGCTGGGGGCGGCGTGCGAGATTGAGGCGGCGGAGTACCAGAGCTTTGACCATTCCATACTGAACGTGGGGGTACATATCTATGAATTGTTAATAAAGGGGAGGTAAATAGTAAGTTAGAGTGATAAAGGGGTATTACTCATTGTCGTACAGCTGTCTAGTATCATTAACAACAGCCAACCTGGGCGGAGTTGGCTCCCGCTGCATATCTGCGGCCAACTCGGCAGGTTGCACGCGCCTATCATCATCACGATATCTCTCGTTGTTCGCTGGTGCTGGTGCTGCTGCTGCTGCTGCAATTCCCACTGCCGTGCCTCCTGCTGCTGCAGGAAGCGTCTGCTCAAACTCCCGTCTTTCGTCTACGTGTGGCTGCTCCGCAGGGAAATCATATTCGCGGCTTTCTCTTTGTGGTTGATGTTGTGGCGGGGGTTGCTGTTCTATCGGTCTCCTATGATGTGCCATTCCCATTCCCGGGCCCATTCCGTATTGTCCACCGCCTCCATATGGCCCGCCATTTTGCGGCGGTGGCCCACGGGATCCAAATTGGTTCGGCCCAGGACCCCTTCTCGGAGGGGGCCCCAGTCCTGTGCCTGGGTTGAACACTCCTGGTCCGTTCTGGGGGGGGGGTCCTCTATATCCGCCTTGAGGAGGCCTGCCATTATAGCCATCTCCGTTATATCCAGGTGCTGGGCTACCATATCCTCTCGGTGGCGGAGCGCCATACGGTCCCGGATTACCATTATTCACCGATTGAATTGGTTGATTCGGGTATTGTCCTCTTACCTGTCCAGGTGGATTGGGCCTCGAGAGTGGCCCCGCACCTCTCGGCGGCGGTCCATACCCCTCACTCCTATCACTGGGCGCACGACGTAAGGAAGGCTGATTAAACGAACTCGCGCCACCCATCACTCTTTCTTCGGGCGCCGACGGTGACATGGCTCGCGATCTAGGGTTCAATGGGATATGCTCTCCCTCCGGCTCCCCGTGCACAGGCTTATCCACCTCGAAAGTAGCAAATTCCGGCATCTTATCGCCCATGTTGCTCTCTGGAATCGGGGGGACCGCCGCGACCTGCGGCTGGTTTGCATAAAATTCAGCACCGTTCGTAGGCGGAGCCTCTGCGATTCTCTTGCGACGAGCGACCTTTTGCACAAGCGTCCGGCGCATACCGCAAGTTATGATTCCTGCTATAGCATTGAGAACAGTCGCCCCGAGAACAACCCAACCGCCCCATTGAACGTGCGGTAGGAAAATTAATATATCAACTAGGAAGGCAAGAAGTGAGAGCACAAATGTTGGTAGTGAAAGGATCAGAATAGCAAGCAAGTATCGGGGAGAATGCGCGGGACCGTTGAGGTGCGAAAGCACCGAGAGAATTAATAATATTAGAGTAAATAGTGCCGCAATGGGGTGCACAATCAGCAGGTGTGTCAGTGAATTGCGGGCATTAGACTGGAGGGAAAAGTCGGCATTCGAAAGTTCACCAGATGCTATGATGATTTTAGGTTAGCAATTACTGATTGATGCATGGACAGGACGAGGGTGGAGGAAGGCGAGCTGCAAGATACGGCAATGATCGCATGGGGCCAATTAACATCGCGTCCGCATAATGCAAGACTAACAGCGGTCACAATAACACCGAACCAGCCATCACAGCCTCATCTACCCTCTCGCCTCGCGGGACCTCCCCCTTGCCCCATCTCCCATAATCCCCACGGCCGATGGTAAAACATACCTGTGTTGTAACCAATTGCATAGCCACTACATTGTCCCGACGTACAAAAGCCGAAAACGCCGAAAGTAACGTCGTTATAGGCGGCGAGATGGATCCCAGGAATGATCGGAGTACTCAGAACACTCAGCAGTAAGAGAGCAAATGCGGCCAGCAGGATGATGCTGAGCGGGGTTGCGGGTCGCACTCGCATATTGAAGGTTGAAGAGGAAAGAACCGAGTCTCCGGGAGTGGGAAGACGGGGTTCTGAAAGGAATTAAGGGGAAACGAGTGAAGGAGAGAGCGTGAAAAGGCAAAATAAGTCTTTGAAGGGGAAGCGTGGGTGTTTGTGGTCTGTGGAGAGGTGTGGGAGGGCCCTTTGGGGAGGATAGTAGACTAGAGTAGAGCAAGCACCTCTAAACACACAGACAGGCACAGACCGAGAAACAGGATCAGGCCAAATGTGGCTGAGCAATGGAAAATTAAGTAAAAAAAGAGTGATGGGCGTTTCTGTAGGACCAAAGAGTGATAGGCGTTTCTGTAGGACCAAAGAGTGTGGTTGAACTTGACAAGGTCTGCTGCTGTCGGCCAAATGAGTGGAAGCTGGATGTGACAACGTCTTTCTTCTGGCTGCGGTCGGCAGCCTTTGGAGGTTGGGTAAACCACAGATAGCGGAGGTTCAATCAATAGGCAGGTTGCTCAAGTGATTGATTCGAGTTAACGAACGTGAAAATAGAGCGAGTGTGAGTGAGTAAGTAAAGGGACGGGCGGTGTCGTGATGGGACGAGGACGCGCAGATGTCACTTGAAGCAATATATTTGCAACGGTAGCCAAGTATCAAAAGAGAAGGAAGGCGGTGGCTGCGTCTCTAGGTGGGGGGCTTTCCAGAAGCTTGTCTTGGTTGAAGGAGAGCTTATCCTCTCTGTCCGGATAAGTACAGGTACCTACTAAAAGTATGTTTGCAGATGATGTTCGACGACGGCGGTATGTGATGATGGGATAGGCTGATATTTTGGTTCCTCCTTCCTAGAGTACACGCTGGATAACTTTACATGGAGATACCTAGCAGATGGGAAAGATAATGATGTGTCTGTGTTTCTGTGCACCCTCTTGTAATTGGAGATGTGAGCATGAGGTTTAGACGAAGAAGAAGCAGAAGATCTATTCATTGCTATCTGTGTAGAGTATGTGTCTCCCTGAACACTGAGCTGTCCTAAAGCGACCAACTCAATCCCCAAGAGTCGATCCATGTTTCCATCGTTAGCCGCCCAGCACCTTCACCAATCCCACAATTCGACTTCCTCTCCTAAGCTCTACCCATTGTACTCTCTTTTCTAACCCGATGGTGTAAAGCACTTTCCACACCGCCTTGTGATGTTGCACCATGTTTTAGCAATCCAATCCCGTCCCCCCCATTCCACCATCTGGAGGAGGCCCACCACATACTCTACACACAACATGCATGAGATACCCCAATTTCAATTTCCGACGCAATAGGCAGAACGGGAAAAGAGAGCTAATCCGGTAGTATACCTAACTCCACATTCATACCTCTGAAGAGACCCACATGGTTCTACTCCTCGTTATGGTGTCGTCGTCGGATGTCGTGGAATTTAATGCTCTGTGTTTTTTTTCTGCTTCTGTTCTCTGGCGTGGTCGTGGTGGGCGTGAAAGTGAAAGAATGTTCCTGAGACATGGCCTTCCATGTTGGGGCTCCAAGTTCCAACTGGGAAAAAGTGTTTGTCTAGTGTTTTGTTTCAGCATGGTTCTTTTCCTCCAGAGTGGTATTTAAGATGTAGGCACGGCCGAATTGGACCTCCCCTCGCTCCCCGGCGGTCCCTTTTCACGTGGAGGGGTTAAAACTCCTCCCCCTAATCCAATTCTACGCGAGCTAGAGTTATTACTACACTATAATTTACCCCAGGGTATGTACATGTAGGCACTTAAGGCACTTAAGGCACTCCACTTTAAAGTGCTAACTCAGCAGCATACATAAAGTGCACCTTTAAAAATTTTGTTGCTTGCGATCTCAGTACTACATGTACCTATGTATATACATGTCGGTAGAGTGACAGTTGCGCACGAAAACCTGGTTGGAGGAGCAAAGAAGTCCAAAACTCAGGCTTGAGACGCCCAAACAAAAAACAAAACCAAAACAAAGCCATACATATGATAGCTATGCCACTCGATCACTCCGGCAAGAATCCATAGTCAACTAACCATGCAGAATCCACCAATCTCAGAATTCACTCTTTTTCCCTATTCCTCACCCTCCCTCCCACCCCCTCTTCCTTCTCCTGTTCTTCTTATCGGACTGGGATACCTACATACACGTTCACAAACCGTCAGCGCTCGGGGTTGTTAAAATAAAGTCGAGAACGCTCCACTTCAAGCGTGCCTAGTTTCCCGACTACTTTACCTAGACTCCCATGCTCGCTTGGCGACTTAGCTGCGGCGAACGGGCGTGGTTCAGACTACGATAAGATAGGGCTGCCGGTGCACCTCGCTATTGCGGAACTTAATATGGCCGGATCCCTTGCTGTCCCATATGGAATTCACTGAGAATTCTATTTTTCTTACTGCAAAATCAATTTGCTATCCCGGATTTCATACTATCCCGTACAAGATTTGGCGGAATCTTGGCCATCTGGCGAGGTGACTGTACTGTAGCTATGGATGCGATCGAGTGAGACCCGATGATTGTCTGATCGGGTCGGGCCGGGAGTGTGATCTTGCCGGAATCATTGGGCGTGGAGCTGCCAGCCGTGTACCTGGTCCGTGAGAGTTTCAAAGCTCCCCCCCACAGCTGGCCGTGGATAGGGGGTTATCTATTCACCGAGTTTCTTGCCCTTTGGAGGGAGAGCGTGTACATACCTACTCTACCTTGCGCCGTGGGTTACTTACTCTGCTGTACCTACAGTGTGTGTGCCCGCTATGGCCGTGGCAACGGCATGCGCCATGCTATGGATTATTAGAGCCAATTCGGCCGGGATAACCATACTGTACTCTGGTCTAGTCACCGCGGAACATAACTCAGGGGTTCTTGAGGAACACTGCTCGGAGTCTACAGTCGGGCAACGACAAAACTGGTTGAACGACGAACAGGGGTCTTTGCCAGTCAAGACAGTGACGCTCAGGCTGGTATGCAACCACTTCTTTGGCTGGGATCTGAGGTTCGTCGTTGCCCCAAAGTTGACTGTATAGTCAAAAACGCTACTCAGGGGCACGTGTGGCCGTGTCCAGTGTGGCGTTACAATTGTTATTAAACTCTCGCCCCCATTCCCCATTTCCGAGTGATCCTTCATGGCCCACATGCGCCAACCACCTTACTAAACCGAACCCCAGTCCCGCTTGCATTCTCCCCCAGACCATTCCTGGTGGTCACATTACCACCACCAAGATTCCGTGACCGCTGCAGGTCAAATGTCATATGACGTCACTGATTCTTTCCACCACCTCTGCTCTTTCTCGCACAGCACCGAGCAGACATGAATACCTACTCTGCTCGACTGAGGTCATCACTGGGCGGGGTTCGGTTTTTGACCGAAAAAACCGGGATATGTAGGTTGGTGATGGGGGATCATAGCGCACTGCGTGCCTGACTGGGAGCGAGACGGTATTGTGGGAACGGCGCCCAGATGACTGTGGGGAGCTGGGAAAACTAAAGACGGGTTTGGGGTTACGTATCGAGGATCGTGAAAGAGCAAAAATAGACTACAGTCACTCACGTTGGCGATCAGGGATTTGAGGCCAGTAGCAGAGTTAAGTTTGGCGGTACATGCTTTTCGACGACCGGCGATGGAATAGGGAGAGTTAAATGCTGCAGTTGGTTAGCTAGCATGTACTATGTGCTCTACTCGCTAGAACTGCCTTCCTCAAAGCTGTAGACCCTGAGCTTGGCTTGTTTTACAACATTGCATTTGCGATTCTCTCTTCGTGCATTGCCAGGGCCATTAACCAGTACCGGGTTAACAAAAGCCCTCGGTACATCTTTCCTCACCAGTTGCGATGTCAATGACCTGCTCGGCCCAAGTACTTTAAAGGCCCACCACTAACAGCTCCCTCCGCTAACTGCATGTATACATCAACTGGAGTAAGCCACCACCAGTCCCCGGTTCCATGATCGTCATGGGGCGGGCCGCTCGCTGTCAGACAGGGTCTTGATGAATCATGAAACTACCACACCCTCCCTCGCTGCCCGGGGTATTAGCGATTGGCAATTGGCGCTTGGCGCTTGGCAATTGTTTACTACGGGTGTTTCCACTATGGTGAGATGAGTGTGGATATAGGCGGGCGCTTAGGTTTACGACAACCGTTTAGACTATATATATATAACCCAATCCTCTGGCGGTGGCGTGCTAATTCAGACTGTGACAAGGCATCCCAATGGATCTCCATCGATAATAGATAGATAGCCGGTCACACAAGACTTCAAAACCTCCGAAGACGGCAATCTCAACGTCTTGCGTGTAACGGTATGATCTTTGGGGAAAAGCAAGAAAATTCAAAATGGGTACAGTCGTCCCCGGGTCAATGGCGAGCCCGGTTCGATGGCCAATGAACAAATAAAAGCCAACAAAAGTCAAAGCCAACAAGAGCGCCTATCCCTTCGCCTTGACTGACTACCAGCCAGAAAGGTCGTGATTTGTCATTGACCCGGGACAACTGTAAGGTTTAGAGAAGAAGGTGAACCAAGAAAAAAAATACACATGCATGTAGTCCGCAACCACGTTCAAATGGCATAGCAATGCCTTGCCACAAATAACAGTTATCTGGTGCGGTATCAATATATCCTATTCTGTAGAAAGTGGACCCGGTGGTGGTCAGGCCTTATAAGGGTATTTACATGTATTGCAATGGCAACTATAGAATCTAGTAGCAAGGGTGATAGTATCAACTTCTGACACGCCATAGTTTATACTTTATGCGATCATTGTGTACCTAGAAACAGAAATCGAAACGATATAAAAAAAAGTATCAACTTCCGATAGGTCTATCATGGGTAAAGACCGTTAACGTTAAGTACGGCGTGATCATGATATAACATTGCAGCAGAGTATACTAGAATATGGACTACCAAACATCACCCAAGATGATGGGGGGAAATACGCGGTTTCCCAAAACACCCCCCTACTTAACAAGTGTTATTAATATGGACTAGAAGCAAGAGAAAGAGAAAGAGGAAGAAAAAAAGGGTAGGAAGAGAGAGCAGGGAGGGTGAGGGAGAGGAGGAGGGGAGTTATTACAAATTATAGAGATTGTTTTTTTTTGGTTGGGAAAATACTGATCATGACGTCGCTATATACTTTCGTGTATACATGTACCTTTGCTACACACTACTTGCGCTGGCCATCACTTGCTACTCCTTCTCCTCCTCCTCCTCCTCCCCGCCTCCACATCCACCACTACCACCACTCCTTTCCCTTCTCCAATTTCAAAAACATCTTGTTATCAATAAAGAACCCTCCTTCCTCTCCCCCACGCGCGAGGCACAAGTTTGTTATTGCCGCCTACCCTCCCCGCGCGCCCTACACGATGTGAGAGTGAAGTCTAAAATAAAATAAAAAAAACAAAGATAAAGATATGATCGAAAAATAGTCAAACTCCAAAGTTTTTTTGCAACCTTAATTCGATTTCGATTCGATCTTCAATTCGTCTGTTGCTCAAATTCCGCTGCCACATCTCTTGTTTGCTGATTAGGTTCACGGAATGCCGGTGTTATTGAATATCCAACATCACCAGGCGGCACAGAAACCCAGTGGTTCGCGTAAGAGGGCGGAAGCGCTATGTTTCCGACTCCCTGTGACTCTCTCCTGCGTTGGCGCCTCTCTTGCAATATTTCGGTAGGGTCGGGCTGATTTCTCACGTTTATGCCATCCATTTGAGTGGAGTTGGTGAACATCATACCCGAGGAACCCGGGAGAGGCTGGAGATGATTTGCGAGTAGATCCTGGTTTGCAGAGTGGTCCTGGTTCGGCGTGAAGTTTTGCTGAGTGCCGACCGCCGAATCAGTAAAGTGGGGCACGTCCTGCATTGCCGTCACATCATCATAGTGCGTATGAATGGGGATGTTGGAGAATGGGAAGGGTTCGCCTAATATACCGCGGAAAAGGTCTGTGAATTCCTCGGTATTGGCTCCTGGCCTCGCCTCATCGACCTGGTTTCCATTGTGTGACTCCAATGGCTGATTCTGTTGCTGGGGGTAATCCGAGCTGGAATTTCCACCGTTGCCGCTGTTTGTGTTGTTGATGTTTCCAGCCTTTATCCCACCGGGGACGTCCCGGTTCTCCGGGAAATCTGTTGGCACGTCCGAGACATCACCGCCAATCTTGGAAGCAGATATTACAAGTAGCTTTGTGAGGACTTTCCAAGACCTTTCGGCGGCCAAGCTGTCTTCTGCCATGGCTCTCAACCACCTCAATACCTTTTTGGCATCTTTCAACAAGCCGTCGGCTTGCTGCGGGTTGTGTTCAGCCCGCATAGCCATTTCCACCATCAAAATTGTACCTGCAGAGACAAGATAATGAAGCAGACACCACCAAGGTGAGCTGCTTATTAGGCCAACGGGATTTGGCTCATCCGGCAAAAGTGCCACCGTCTCACGAGCAGCCTCGATACACGTTGCTGCTGCAGACCGATTAAACCCACGCGAACGATTGGATTCATTTGGTATACGATAATAGTTCAATCTGCATAGGCATGGGCGGTTAATGATAACTCGGATATAATGGTACTGGAACGCAAGATTCATTCTCTGTTACTGGCGTCAGTGAAGCTTTGATGATGTCACGCAAAAAAACACTATACCTGTCTGTAGTAGAGTTGATCTCGTTGTCTTTTGCCGAAATCCAACAATGTTGGAAGGTCAGCACGCCATCTCATAACCTTCAACTCCATCGCGGAGATCGTTCCTTGAATATCACTCCAGCTTCGAGATCTGGTGGCAGGGCTGTAAAGGTTTGACAATACTTCAGCAGTTATATAGTTAAGTTTTGTATGCTCAACAAAATAGGTTGAGGGATATGTGCCAGAGCTAAGAAAACTGATAGAAGTACGTGAAGAACCTGCTGTAGCCTGTTTTGACGTTGTTGAAGAAGGGGATGGCGCAGAAGAGACGCTAGAGGCGGGGACAGGGGGTCCTGGGATCTGAGGTGTGGGAGGCGAATTGCGAAAAACGAAAGGACTGGAAACGGCGGAAGGCTTTGCGGATGGTGGCTGTGAATTAGGACTGGCAGTTTCGGAGTACTTTCTCAAGGCTATATCAAACCCATCCTCCATGGGATATTGTTCTTCATCAATAGGGCGAGGCATTGGTACACTGCAATCCCGCTCATGGATACAAGATGGCCGACCAGTCATAATACAAAGTAAATACTCTAGGGAATATAGCGAGTACCACATCCGCACACGCATCTCCTTCTCTGCCTCATCAAGCTCAGGAACGTCGTTGCGAAGATTAAGACCGAGAGTCTGCGAGTAGCGAATAGCAAGCCCGACAACGTTCCATGCACTGGCAGTTAGGATAAAGTGATTAGCGATGGGTTAGCGAACCGGAGGGGGCAGCACGCAGTTATGTATATGTTTATTGAAAGGTTTCTAAGATATGTCTCCAAGACACATCAAGAACCGCACGGGAGACATGACATGCTTGGTAATCCAAAAAAGACGAGGAGGTAGAATACCGATTAGTCTGGTTACTAGCAATAAGATAAATGCCAGCTAATCCCACAACCTGAACCTGCTGTAAATCAGGTACCTCAAGGATGCTTCCTTCATCAAGGCTCAAAACTCTACCCCTAGAGAAATATTTAAGGTGCTCGATCTCAGATTCCTTCTTCCAATCAGCATTGGTAAGACGCCCATACAATGAGCCAATCGCAAACATTAAATTAAGCATTGCCAACCATCGCTTTGAGCTCGCCGGGGGAAAGAAAGACTGGAAAAAAGCGTCGTACTGAGCCATAAAAAGCTTTTTTAGTACGATAGGGAATGTGGGATAAACTGTCGAGAAAAATGCATTCAAAAGCTTATCAGCAGTTTCTTTAGGGGGAAGATAGAATGGATTGATTTGTCCCCCAGCTATAGAAACAGATAAATCGTCCAGGTGATATGTAGGCGTTTCGAATTGGTATTCATCGTCATTCCTAGTGGCAAGAGCACTGGATTCTAAGTTGCAATTTTTAGTCGATGTCTCTGAATGTGATTTCTGAGAACCAGTTCCCGGTATGGGAGCCATACGTGGCGGGTCTGCCGAAGCTTCACGAGCAAGTTGTTGAGTCACTCTTTGGATCCAGGCAACTTCGCTATTTTTCCCCATGTATCCCGTCGGGTATGCGCTGTCGCTCCGATTGGGCTCTTCTCGAATGTGGTCTACGGAGCCAGTTGAGCCGACACCGGCCGTGACAAGTGATTCGCCGTCCCGGTTCTTTTGATGAGCCGAATGGTATTCTAGGCCACAATCTCGGGGCTGTAAGGGCAGAGGTTGTAAGTTCTGTGCAGGCAATAGGACACGCCCAGAAAACTCGACTTGACTAACCCCTTGCAAAGCCTTTTGGATAGCTAATTGGCCAGCGCTGTCAACGTGACACTTCAATTGCTCAAGTACCGACTCGTACAGTTCCACCTTTGATTTCAAGGAGATCATCTCACTAAATCCAAGATTAGCTGTATAGCCTAGTAGTTCAGGTGAGGCAGTACTTTTTAGCTTTATCGCGCTTTCCATCTGCATAGTGACAGCTGAGTTTGAAGTCCTGGCAATGTTTGCATACGGGTCTATTTCAAGAAAACCAGGTCAATCAGTATTATACCACTAGGGGAGAGTGGCCCAAGAATCTCTGGTTCAAAGCCCCATCCTTCGGCTGTTTTCAACCATGGAGAGCCCGCCTGACCGCGCCCGAGATATCCCGCAGCTTAAATCTCAGTTCTCTCGACTTCCTCATATCAATATCTCCTGAGGTTGAAAACATCCGAACAATGAGACCCGGAACCCGTTGAGATAGGTAGGCACTGGAAAATTTCCCACACCTTTCACCACTACACTATTCAACTCAATGCGTACAAATGCCACAGGCAAGCAATTAGCATTATGTTTTTATTTCAGAAGAAAATAGAGATCGTACGTTGTGGGGGCGGGATAAAATAAGGTTTCTCGGCACGAACCTTTGTTTTTCTCTGCCTGCAAGGCTCGCATGCGTGTGGAACTCTGTGCCTATCCCCACCGCTACCACCCGTTGAACCGCCGCTACCATCGTCTCTGGTTGCGCTTGGTCGCAAGCGTGGAATAGGGACCTTCCCTTGCTGTTGTCGCGGAGACTGTGCGAGTTCCGCTGCTGAGGACGAGGCGGAAGAGCTCTTGCGAGCTGCACCGCGAGCTGCACCGCGAGCTGGTGTACCAGTAGTACGGGGATCCGCCATTGGCTGAACTGTACGGGATGTAGAATGGTAGGTAAGTAAGCTCTTTGGTTTCGGATGGGTACAAGGATGAGAAGTGAGATCTCAGATCGGATGGGAATTGAAAGATGGGATAGGATGGCTAAGGATTACGAATTCGGAAAGAAGTGTGCAATCCGGGACAAGAGAGGGAAGGCGACACTCCTTCGCTGTGCTAGAAAGTGTAAAGTGTGTTATTGTATAAGGTCTAAGAGAAAACCTCATAATGACGAAAAGCAGTTTCCAGAGCAGCAGGAGGGGAATTTCGTCGGATGGCCAGCTTTAAACCATCCAGCGGTTCCAGTCTCAACATATCTAGGAGGGGAGGAGTCAGTGGGGCCCTCTCGCTTTCCCTTCTCGGCGGCCGGGTCAAGGCCTTGACAGGCCCTTTGTCCAAGAAATGTCTGGACCGTTCCAAGTTCCCGTAGAACTTTCTCCGATCCTGGCATCAGGTCGAAAAGTTCTTGATCGCGCAACCTGCCTCTGTGGCTGGTGGGATAGCCCAGGATGGACAGGGACAGCCTTGCCCCGTCGCTCTTTTCCAGTTTTATGTTGGGGCGTGCTTAAAATTACGTCACCGGGCTTCAGCCGTGCTGTCGGTGATCGCGAGTGGGCAACTTGGAAGTGATTTCTTATGATAGGTAGTAAAAACGAATGTGCTCCATGTAGGGATAAGGACCCTGACAATGCAGTCGACCCTGATGTTTTTTGGTTGATGCGGTCGGCTTATAGTACTATCCCTGTTTCAGTGGTGGTATAATCCTATGAGATTCACCAAAGACCGTACCTGCCGTCAAAACTCTTTATCAACACACCGGTATCTTCAGTCTCTTCGGCAGGTTGTAGAGATGAAGGGACCTTAGCAGCCATTAAGTGGCGGGGTTACTTTTTCTCAATACATGTAGCTACATCATGTAAGACACCCTTCGTCTTCTCACCCCTGATACCGAAGTACATGTGTGGCTTAGTGACTTTGCCATCACTGATTTGGAGACCTCGCAAGATACCAGGGCCGCGTGATCTCCTACGCAGGATCATTCGCAAAGGGTTCTTAGGGCTGGGGGGTCGGGCTTAAGCAGGTTGTTGACCAATTACTACAGTCGCTAATCTAGTGACGGCGGATCCTGTCTGATGGTTGTATTTGCAGTAATTTACACTTGGCGTCTCTGCTATTGCCTCAAATATCCCTGACCACCATCACCCTGTGAGTGACTGTAGCGAGGAACCCGCTCGACATCTAAGACAGGGTCTCATTAGACTTCTGTCGTTCACGGGGTATTGGCGGATACTAGGCTTCTAGATTGGCATTATAGGGATTTTCGTTGTCAAAAACTGAGCTAGATATTGCCACTGATCAGCGCTAACTACATATAGTTTTTAGTGAGAGAAGAAATCTAACCCCAAAGTAAATAGATTATTTTCACTATCAAAATTAGTGCTAAATTCTTACAGATTTGATATAAGGTGTGTTTGTATTTGAATTTTATCATAAAAAAGTTTCCAGGAAAAAAAATGTTCATTAGGTGATTCTACAAATGTTAGAAGTACAGAGGGTGGTAACATTATTGCGAAAGTGGGTTTCCGTGACCTGATAGTCCTATTGGCTCTTAAAGGAATTTCTGCTGTGAGCACAGACCAAGAAATCCACACCTTTCGCTGACTTTCGCATTAATTTTACCAGACCTCTGTACTGGAGGTCTCTCCGGGAGTCAAATGCAAGGCTGGATCTATAATTCCTTGGCTAATTAATGCCAAGTCTGTCAAAAAAGACTTCGGATCCCTCTGCGCAAAGGGCCTAGTATCGACTTTGGGATGGCAAAGGGATTCTCGATAAAGTGGACTGCTTACATGTATGTAAGCGCTGGACAGTCAAAATCTCTCTCATGTGAATCTTTACAAGCCACAAACTAGCCCTAATCTGGTAATAATTATCTAATAAGGCATGGTAATTCCATCGGGCAAAGATTATCCCAATTAGTCTGGCCGCCTTATTATTTCATGATCACACCTACTCGCGGCCGAGCTTCGACTTACTCACGTGACGTTATCTAACAGGTTTTTTGCGCTGCTCACAGGTCATGTGATAAAGTTGGATTTTTCGGGAGGTCAGAGTGTAGCCAATTCCTAATTATCCCTAATCCCCCTTTATAGGAATGTTTACAACCATGATTAGACCCATTTTAAAAAAGAACATTATTTCTAGACAAGTGTTGCGTTGTTGAAAGTCGATGGGGTGAAAGGGTTGAAGTGGTTGACTGTTTACCAACGGCCCTCTCAAAGTATGAATAGTGTATTAGCTGTACTCGCGTTTTTGAACACAACCAATATTGCATACACACCAAAAACCACCAAGACTACATTTTGTATGGCATGCAATAGCGGTTGTGGTCAGAAACACTATAAAGTTGCGAGTACATACTTCCCCAAGTGACGGAGACAAGGATAATGTATATGAGAGACTACCGCTACTCTATACAAAATCCTTGCCCTGAGCAACTACGTTTCTGATTCTTTCCGTACTATACATGTACTCGTTTACCACGGAAAGAACCAGAAAATGCAAGTGATGGAGACAAGGATAATTTGTATGAAAGACCACCGCCACTCCATACAAATTATCCTTGCCCTGAGCAACTGCATTTTCTGATTCTTTCCGTGGAGTATGGCTCGAGAAGCTATGGTGGGTAGGTGTGTAAACTTCGGCGTTTGCAGCCAATCAATCAATAGAAACTTGGAGATCTACCCCCATAATGGTCCTAGCGCCTAGCCTAACGGTGGAATTCTCTCCAATTTCTATGGTTGGGGACGCCTTGAGCCGGAGTGGTTTCGGGGGTCAATTTCAAGCGCTAATAACTTTCTCCAACCACTCCCTGATTTATTTTTCTCTCTGTCATTCGATAGTTCCGCTTCTTCTCTACAACGTGACAGAGCCGGATTAATTTTATCTTTTGTTGTGGTGGAGCTATTAATTTCCTAAAAGTTGGGTTTTTGGTGGGGGGCACAACCAATGTCGCACCCATAATTGCCTATTTGGGACGGTTAAATTACCCGATTAGGATAATCTCTCTCTTGATTAGGCTGAAAGTTCTCTGTTAAGAGAGCCAAGATACTGCTCTTGGCAATTTAATGATGTAAAATTACCAGATTGGGAAATCGATCGTTGGAAACCAATGTCGTGACACTCCGGTTCAAGGCGTCCCCAACCATATACAAAAAAGGTTCCTCTGAAGTTGACACACCCACCCCCTATGCCTTCTCGCACCCTACATAGTCTAAAATTATTTCTGCTGCAGAAGCCATGTGCGCCACACCATTTTACGTGGAAGAAATGGATGGACTACTCGCGATTACTTGCCAAGAATTTTCACCTGACCCAGTGAAGTGAGGGATTTCGGTGTTTTGGTTGGTCAAATGCCTAGATGCTCTATTGCCACCACGCCCACGACAAACCCCCAGACGAGTTGGCATGTGATTTTCAGTACTAATTTCGCTGAACAACTTACGAGTGAGATCTTGTGCAGATCTATATATAATTCATTTTGTTACCCGAACACATATAGTACATACTCTACACACGCGACTGGTTTGAAGTCGCCCAAAGATCTGTGGCGAACTCACCCCTTTGCAGTCTTTAGATCAATTACCTTTTTTTATCTAAGTAGCTTCGATCCAGCAATACGAGTACATACATGTACTCGCCAAAAAGTAGGGTCTGTGGATGAAATATGTAGCTACGCAACGCGGCCGTCGCCCTCCTAACCACAATCCGTTCTACTACCTGTATAACGATACTGTCCGTCTCAAATAAGATATTTAATGTCAACGGGGATAATAATTCAGATGCGTACTTAGTTGAGTCGGGTTCATTTAGTTGGGGTTGCGGGTCATGATGGTTGCGTTGCATAGCTACATATTTCATCCACAGACTTTATTTTTTGGCGAGTAGTTATTCATACCCTGTTAATCCTAATTAGGCCCATATAGTGTCGGACAGCGTCTGTTTCAGCACCCTGGCTTTGTGTGGCAGAATATCTACTCTAGAGTAATTCGTGTCTAGGATATTTAATTTTGCATTGCGCTGGTGGGGGTAAGTCTGTTGAGAGTGGCCGTGGTTGCAACAGTTAGCTCACTGTCGACAGACTTACCCCTACCAGCGTAGTAGATAGATATCACCATATCCATAGCCACCTCATTGGTAGTTTGTAAGAGTGGTGTGTCATCAGCCAAAAAAAACTAAAGAAAAACTGCTAACTAGCCTGTCGATCACTTCAGTCGAGAAAGACTTAGACAACGACGTTAACCGGTCGTTAATTGGGATCATGATATCTACTGCATTGTGTGAGTACTCGAATCGCGCTCAATCGGGCCGCCTTGCATGCAGCCGGCAGCTGCAGCACTTAATTAAATCAAAATTTCTTTGCCACCTAAGAGTCCCGAACGATCCAAAGTAAAGAACTGCACTACGAAGCAGCGGCACCCGCTTCAGTGGGATCGGATAGGCACTTCATGGCGTTGATACACAGAAGAACAAAGTTTTTCACGTACTACGGGTGTAGGTATATAATTATAACATATACAGAGTATATATACAGCCACCCGGCAAAATGTTCGTGATTCCGATTTGGGAGTGAGATATTCCATATGTAACCATGGCGGACCATGACCTAAATTCTTTTCGATATCTTGAATCTCAACATTAATAACATCAACATCAGGGTGCGCCACACTGCGCACTGACGTTAAAACTCAATAGACCCTTTGCGCGGATAGAGCTGGCTCTAAATTCTACTTGTATGTTTGGTTGATGGAGGATCGGCGCCAATCACGTTACCGGCATTTGGAGCTGGAGTCTTTTGCATCACGAACACTTTTACTGAGTGGCTGTCGTGCCATCGTGATATCAATCAATAAAGCTACAGGTCGCCTCGTACGTGGTAGAACATATGACTGAATTCTAATTGGTATTAATCAATATCTAATTAGAATGTATTGGCCATCAACTTCCGAACCTAAATATTTAGTTCTTGGCGCCTGTTTTTGGTGCGAAAATCCCAAAATTTGAGCTCAAAAATTTGAAAAACAGGGATTGACCAACGCACTCTATTATCGATGCTGACACCCCTCATGCGAGACAGCGGAATTGGGTAAGAAATCAATAAAAATCACAAAACCCATTCGCTCTAGCCACCTCCTCGCATTTTGCGAAGGGGTGTCAGCATTGTCTCGACGGTTTATGGGATAAGTCGAAAAAGAAACGGTTCAGCGTATTTATCTCAGACTCTTCCACTTGAAATTGGAGTATTGCCACTCTTAAGCTAGACCCGGACAACCAATAGAGAGTCGAGTAATAGCTATCCCATGACCCGTAGCAGAGGGCTTTGAAGCCCTCGCCAGCCATCAACGGTCCATGGTTTTCGAGCGTAGCTAGGTTCCCTGACCAACCTCAGATCTCACCAACATGATTCTCAATGTCTGGAGCTCATGGTTGCGTAGTTTCATGAGTGGTGGGCCGCAGAGACTGCTGTGGCCAACGAGTCAAAACAAAGCTACGGGTCATGGGATAGGCAAAATATAAGACATCGTCTAAATGCCACATACTATGAGTAAACAATTTTACTGGAAATGCAAATAATTCAAATCAATGTATGTAATAAATGTAACTGGCTGATGTTAGTGCGATATTACCATAGGCTATTAAGCTATTACCGTAGACTACGGTCTGCGCTATTTCCAACTTTTGCGGTATATATACATGGATATGTATATATGTACGATGCATGTGATAATTGATTACTACATGTAGCTACATGTAGTTAATCAATAAGATACATACACTGTTACTTGGTTAGAGCTTCACCTTGTGGGTATTTGTTATCATTCCAGAGGTAGGAAGCATATATAAAATCTTACGAGGTCATTACTACTAAGAGTTCCTAGGATAATTAATAGTGAAGCTTTTCTATAGCTACCATGGGATAAATATAATTTTGTGGTTCTCCTAGGGACGGATACCACCTCGTGTCACATATCAATAATATCCATCAAAAGAATTATTATAAACCTATCAGAGTCTGTCAGCCACGGACTTTGTATATGAATGAAGCTGTAAGAGTGCATTTGAAATGGTTTCAATAAAGGGCAAGTTTACCAACACAACTGAATTCTCTAGTTGTAGATCGCTGTGGTGTTTTTTTTTTTTTTATCTGTTTAACTCATTAAGATCGCTGTGGTGTTAGATAAGCATATGCTATGAAGATTCTTATATGCTTCCTACTTACCAACCGAAAACGGAACAAAGACTGTTTTTTGCTTCATAATGGTTTCCTTACTGTGTATCTAACTCATACCACTTCTCCAGCATAAATCTGTGAGGCACTGGGAATGATCTCTCATCTGGATTTTGGAGGAGAGGCCTGCCAATTGGTACGCCCCTAGTCGGATAGGTATGCTATGCCTGATTGAGCCGGATATTGGATATCGGCCGTTTGCTCCACCTGGAATATAGTTATCATTTATCGTAACTTTACAGCTTGCTTCAGATGACGTGACCCTTTGCACGCCACTGGGAACTGCAGGGTTAAGACGAAGACCTTCGTTGATCGCTGAATCCAAATATCTTGTTGCAGCCGCGTTTCCATTTAAAATTACCTCTGGGACGTCTGAGCAATTGTCGTCTGAGCTTTTGCCGGTGTCATATGTATCGATGGCATCAATCTCACGTTGTAGCTTTTGAAGAGTATGTGGGTTGTTGGCAAGCTGGCTAGCTGGGTAAAGATGTTGATAAATGTGTTAGCCGTGGTATCGCTATTATTGGCACGCTTAGTACTAATATTCATAAATTTGAATGCCACAGATATCCAGTAGAGTTAGATTCTACTTTCCAACAGAAGCCAGTTAACATACTTTACCGTGTAACCGCTCATCACCTGGTAACCGACCAAGGAATTCGAAGCGCATACACTATCAATAACTAATACATACGTATACGCTATATAGATATAATGCCTAGATTGAGAATAGAGATTCTATATACGAAGCAACATCCAAAACGCACTCATATAGAGCATTGGGGCTATATAGGGAGTTTGGCCATTTCGGTATCTACCCTGGAAATGTGCGAAAAATCATGTTTTTGGTGAACCCGTAGGTGTATACTACAGGATCCGTTAGGGGCCTTAAATTGGCAATGTATGTATATATATCATCTCTCATTATATATCTTCAATTTATAAACTTAAGCCAATAAGACCACTTATTTAATAGGTTTTCACGATAATAACTAATCATGAATCAGCGTCTCAAAATTACACTGTTCCACATACCTTGGGACAGCACCACTGCTATAGTTAGGGTTACTTTTGCTTCGATATTTAAATTACTTATTTCATGATATTAAGCCGGATAAGGGTAAACCGCTGCTTGGGCGGTTTCCCGGTGGTGGTCGGTTACCCAGTGAAATACGTTATGCGTTACCAATTAGATCGACATGATGTTCTCCAACATTAATTCTAAAGCTCTACTTCTAACAAGAAACGAAAGGTGTCTGCAGCTGGATTTTCTGGTATCAACTGCGCATGCGCTAAGTCGTTAGATTGGTGTTACGTACTTGCGTTTAGGATAAAGAACCAGAAAATGCAACAAATAACCCCTGCTTTCTTAAGCTTACTTGTATTTTCTGGTTCTTTATCATATACACGAGTAACAAATTCCTTTATTTGCCTTTCCCAACGTAGGAATTATATCTAGACCAGTATCAATGGAGAGGTCATTGGGCATATACTGCGCAAAACGACTTATAATAAGTACTCGAGCGCTATTAGGTCTAATATCGATTCAACACACCACTTCTGAGAGCATCTCTATAACGCTCTTGCAACCCTTAGGAGTATTGATGGAATCTAAGTTCTGTCCTCCGTTGGTGTTAAACGACCCACCAACTACTCGGTTTTGCCCAAAAAGGTCCGGCGCACCCGGCCCCTAAGGGGTGAAGCCAAATCCTATCCCTTGGACGAATGAGACATTAGAAAATCTCTCTCATGCATATATATCATGTGATATCTATATTTTGGTGAGAAAACGTCCGGGTAAACAACTTGCTGCATTTGCCAGTCTTTATATTACGCTGGTATGCCATATATTTCCCAGCATGCTGCCTTAAGTTCAGTCAATCACTTCTTTTATAGAACACGCTAATGCATGAGGGAGATTTTCCAATGTCTCATTCGTTCAAGGAATAGCCCAGGATACTGGCTACTAACCCAAGAAGGAAAGACCTGTATAGGTAGTGCCCATAAGCGGTAATGAGATTGCAAAGGATCATCTGCAATATGAGTAAAAGATAAAGAAGAGCAACCGGATCGAGATACGAACACGGAGCAGAAGAATATATGAAACCATGAGTCCAGTTCTGGACAACTGAAAGAGACAAAGCGAGAGGCGACTGCAAGCCTTTTTGTATCTATGCTGCTGGTATGTTAAAACGAGGCAACTGACTACCTAGGTATGTACAGACGAGGAGATGATTATATATATGTGTGCGAACGCACTTCTTTTATAATTGCATCAGCCACATAGATGATATAATAAGAGCACGTATATACATATTGTGGAGATTACTGTGTTATTGTCCCACTATCCGCTATTATATCATTCCGTTCGGGTTCTTGCATTATCAAGTTACATATTGGCATTCGGATACACACATACACAGACTTAGTTTTTCTTATATCGCTATTGGAAGTTATAATATAAGCGCGCTCTCACGAATAGTCTTTCAAGCTGAAAGACTTTTTAGAGAGTTGAGTAGGTTTGGAGGACCTGGCTTCGCTAATTAAAGCGACCTATTTCTGATTGCCTCTATAAAGACTGATTCTTAGCTGGAGACTAATTATAAACACCTAAGAGAATTGACTTTGAGTTCAACTATAACCTTGCGCATATATGGCTGTCATTTCAGGTACTGCCCAACGAACTTTCAGGTTTAAATTATGTCGGAACCTTTATTCTTATAATATACATTTTGTTTACCATGGGTGATTAACTAGCTATAGCTACATAGCTGCGAGAACAAGTCCCCGCCAATTTTAGCATGAAAGAGGTGTTGAAGTGGGGGAGGTTTATTTTCGCAGCAACTAGATCTTGAAGTGATATTACTCAGACCTAAACTTTGATATATATAATTACGAGTGGAGACTTAATAATCATATGATGTGAAGTAGTGGGTTTAGGTTGCTCCCAGCGATATTGCATATTGGCGAGTTACTTGTAACCATTCGATCTCAACCAATGGCCAACGAGCCGGTCAGATATATTCTAGCTTCAGGTTATCTGATATATATAAGGCTTAAATTATAAAGGGTATCGCATCATATGGCCGGAGCTGGAGCCGAAAGTCCCTAAACTTATACATTGCATGATACAAGGGATGCATCGATGTTCTATAACATATTGGGAGTGGCGCTTCTGTGCCGGTTAGTGAGGCTGAGACAACCCGAATGATCAGTCTGAGACTCTTTTTATATAGGCACATGGACTAATTATATAATCCAGCAAGAACATATCCTACGTATACCTAGGCTTATCCCAATATCGTATCAACTATTAAAGTCATAGTATACAGCTGTTTAAGATTATGCAATCAATGAAAAGTGTCTATTCACAACTTGTCACTCGCCTATGCCCCGAAACTTAACTGGATGCAATCTCGACCGGGAAGACAAAAGCCACGGTCTACCTATGTCTTTGACTTCCAGTTATATGGCGAGCATGCAAAATAAATCCGGGTACTACAAATTCTAGTAGGATTGATACGAAAGTGGGTTTTTATAACCCGATAGTTTCATTGGCCCTTATGTAAAGGATCGGAATCCACTACTTTTAATTAGTCCTGGCCTTCGCAATAACTCTACCAGAATCTGTATGGCAGGGGTCGCATGGCCACTGCTGTACTTGCTGATCCGGGCTTTTCAAACATTAGCTATGTGCGGAATTTGTCATCTATAATAAGGAGGGGTATCTTCTATGTATTCAAGAGTTTATGGCTCCTATAATCTACAGACTAGCTGGAAGTGGCGCCCGGTCGGTGGTAGGTACAACAGTCGTTAGCTTTTTATTGTCAAGGATGTTGCCACCATGCCAATAGCTATGACCGTGGGATTCGTGAGATTGAGAATCAACAAAAAGATAATAAGCTTTAAAGCTGATGAGAAGTTCTCTGCCATGTCAGGCATGTCTGGGCCCCGTAGACTGGATTTTCTATCAAAGCTATCATAAACTAATATAGCTTAGCTTAAGGACGCCGATGCTTAGGTAAAGTCTCTGGAATCAAAAACCATCAATCGGACGTTCTTGGCGATCGACTAAAGTGTTAAATAAGTTTTGTCAGTGGATGACAACGTGATAGCGGCACATTTAACACCGCTCCCCTCAACAACCATGACATGACACCAAGGTGCTTGAAACTTAGAGGATAGAATATTTAGGATACTGTTTATTATGCTTTGAAGTTTTGTGAATTTGCAATTAATATTAAATGTGTTGCTTCAATGAGAAATTCTAGCTGTAAATGGTGATTTGGGCCCAAATGCTTTACCCACAATATCTCAACAACGATAGGAGTTTCCTTCAAGGACTAAATTTCAATATTGAGTATATAATCCTGGATACCCTTGATAAAATTGTAGAAATGCCCCAGCTAATGTTTGTGTAGCTATTCTTTCGGGGGTGTCAAAATCACAATATTCACTAATATAATCACCATGTCACAAGAGCAGAAATACAGATATGATGTTGTAGGCAAGAATAGCTGTACTCTGAATGTCTGTGATGTATAATTATTCTGTTTTAATCTCATCCACTTGATGGTTGTTGACTGGGAAGGATTTGATATTTCGTGTGGTTCTGATTGCCAGGACTTTTTTTAACACGACTGTACATGTAGTTTAATTCTGCAGCTAGTGTCTCGTAATCGTAAGATTCCAGGTTTCTAATGGTGGATAGTTCGGCTGTTAAATAATGATCTCCAACTGGTCAATAGAGTGGAGTAGTTCCCATCTCTCTTCGGCACTTATCTCGTTTCTAACATTTAGCTGCATAATTTTAAAGGATCATGCATGGATTGTCATCCGGGTACTAGTACTATCATGTTTCTGAAGGACGCTTGGCCGATACCATACGCTAGATTTTACAAAGTCGGAATTTGAAGGAATTAACGTCCTCTGGCTCAACATCAGGTTAAATGAGTTTGATTCTCGGTCTGCACCTGACGTCGACGTTATACTAGGATACAACACTATGGCCAGAGATGAACCCGTAGGGATGACGCCAATACAATGCAAAGAAATTATTTATCTCTTAAACCGTCAGGCCGAATTTAAATAATAGGATCCTAACGCGGTTTGGTGATCGTGATATTAGGTATTCAAATAACGAGTGCACACTTTCTGCACACTTTCTAGCGACGTTGATCTAGATTCTAACTCTCTAGCGATGAACCTAAACGGAACGAAGGAAAGAGGAACGCCCAATGAATGTAATTAATGAGATAAACAAAAAAAAAAAAAGGAACGCCCAATGAAACAATGCATTTCGATAAACTAGAAAAATCTAAAACACCCAGCTGCCGACATATAAACATACCCAAATAAAAAGGGGATAAAAAAGAATGAAAGGATGTGCTAGAATTTATTAAAAAAGAAAGAAAAAAAAAGAATGAATAAAATATATGTGCTAGAATATATAATTATGGGATAAAAACCCAAAGAATCATAACCCCTAATGGAAGCCACGCTGATGGAAGGCTGGTACTCAAGCGTATCCCCAACGCACAAATATAGTTCCGTTCTTCCCAATATGCACAATCGTGTGTAGCATCTGGAGTTGCCGTTGCTCCATTCCCATTGATAGCTGCGTCAGCGGTTCCCAAAGTGGTTGGAGAAGTAGTGGTGTCGGTATTAGTGGTGTCGGTATTAGTGGTGTCGGTATTAGTGGTGTCGATGTTAGTGGTGTCGGTATCAGTGGTGTCGGTATCAGTGGTGTTGCTGGTGCTGGTGCTGGTGGTGTTTCCTATATCTAAAGTAGTGGTTTCGTTGCCTGTTCCGACCACTATATCTACTACTCCGCATGAGTTGCCCTCCGGAGGAGCTAGATCCGCACCGGCCCCGTATGTGACGTCCGTTCCCGGAGATGGGAAATCTACGTCTTTTTCCGGTACAGTAGCACATCCCTTACCAATATTTGCTACAAATATGGATGGCAGTATGGTACGTGGCTGTATAGACCCTTTAGAGGATTTCTTTTTGCTGTGACCGCTTTCGATTGTAACAACAGCGCAATTCATGTACATCTCACGGTTGCCTACATTATTGAACCAGGACCTATGTAGGTAGAATATCAGCAAATATGATACCGGAACAATGTGAAGCCTCTATAAATACCATGATAGAAGGGCGTCGCCAATTGGAGCACCATAAGGTATGGTGAAACCGAATATCTGATCGCTCAAAGGATCTGCTCTGACACAGTCGCCAATGTACGATTTGATGACCCCGAAGGAACCTCCCTTATCATGACTTAATGCAATCTGGCATGACCCCCCTCCGTGTGTTGAGTTTCCTGTTAATCTGTTCAACAGTAAGCAGAGATACGTAAAGCATTATTCGATTAGTAATTAGTGGTTTGGGTTTACCTTATATTGTAAGTCCCCCCAGCGGCATAGGTCATCACAGAACGGCCCTCGGGGGTCCCCATATATATATGGTGCCCTTTACAAGGAAATTCTGCATCCCCAGCTCCAAGTGGGGAAGAATATGTGTAGTCTTGGTCTTGAACTCTATAGGGGTTGTCTTTATAGCGGAGTGGCGATGGGTCGAACATGGTCATATGTGCTACCGCGCCCACAACAAAGAGTAGGCTTAGAAGGATATACGAGGGTGTCATTTCGTCTATAGTTATAAACAGACCTCGCTCTGTTAGTTGTTCGGTTCTGGGCACAATGGACTTAGTTACGTACGGCTATCCTTTATTATTTATACTATACTCGGGTGGGTACTTGTCAATTAGTTATTTGGAGGTCGAAGGCTGAGCATGAGCGTTCAGTTTTTCAACTGCATATATAGATAGCTGTGCAAGCCGTTGACCTAAAGTGTATCTCCACGTATTCACGCTTCCAGCCCTGGGCCGCAGATACCAAAACGGTCTTCATGTGTCTCTATAAGGACTCTACTTTACCAAGGCGTTAAACGGCGTGCGAATCATATATGACCAACCTGGGGTAAGTAAATGTGTGGATGCATCTATAATATGGTAGTGTGTCGCTCGGGACGGGGACAACAGATATGGTTGGGAGACGAAAATATAGTTTTGCATATGGCGAACTCCCGGTCCCGGGTTCCCAGATCAGAATGCAAATCTATAAATTCAAGTACCGAATCAGTTATTTTTTATTGACAACATTTTAATTATCTATACGCTCTGTAGAAGGACTAGAACAACTCTCTCTCATTCGGTGCAGATCATGGTGCGTGTAAATATGTTGGGATAGTTGTAGAAATTCGAACAAACTATGTAAGTATGTAAGCCCTTAGGTCGTTGAAAGGAAAAAGGAAAAAGGATTCCATATTACCTTGCACTCTTCTAACAACCAATAAGTATTAATACGGTAATACTAAAGGTCCAAGTTTTAATCATTATCCACTTAAGATATCACTCTGTTTTTTTTTTTTTTAGCTAGATTTTCCCACTCACCTGCCTCTCGTTAATAATGTTTTGTAGAGTTTTACAGTTATATATATATGAGCACGTTTATTTGAATCCGTTGTGGTTTACGTGGATACCTGGCAAGTTACCAACCAATAACTGATATAGTGCTGCTGAAAATTTATAAGGAGTTCTACACACAGTATATTCTCTATTTAACCAATGAATCATGCTATTAGGACGTTTGAGCCCAAGGGGCTGGAGGCTGAGTATATCAACATGCATAAAAATTGCCTTACTTAGTGATTCCATTTTTGTCAAGATCGATGCATTCCGCTGCGGCTCACTTCTTTTTCTTTTCTTTTCTAAAGTGGAATCTCCTTTTCTATTGCGGACTAATTTGTGGATGCGTGCGGGGTTTTCTTCGCACATGTGGATATATATGGCAATGATGAAAGAAATATGCTCCAGATCATGAGAGCTGAAGCGCTATGACCACGAACGGCCGGCCCTCTCTCTGGGACTCCGGCACGTATATGCAATCATAAGAGTTTTTGAAATTTGGTTGAGTCTAGTGGTTGCCCGAGAATTTGTCATAGTCTGTATAATGTAGGTGATCGTTCGTGATTGGCTTCGGAGGGGGAAATAATTGGCTGGGCAGGCCAAGTAAGCTGCATGCTTAAAACTGCCCTAGGCTTCGAGTGATTTGAAAGTGTAGATTTCACACTGCTTAAATGTAACCCGATATCGTATTATCGTAATTGACTGGAATTAATGGAGAAGAGGAAAATTGAATGGAGGAGGTTGAAACCTGTTTAAATAACATCATTATCACACATGCTTCGACGTTGAAGAATGACCTCACCTACTCGTATTAATCTTCGCTCCGGTTCTCGGAGTGGGCTTGGGGGCTGAAGTAAGTAAAGTACTCAAAAGGAAGGACGGTCGATTATGTGTAGAAGGTTCTGTTGGTTGATGGAATGATCCTTTGACTGTTCCAAGTTAATGTCCGATAATAATTAGCAAGGTGTCTTGGATTGACAATGCCCTCCAAAACACTGTCTTTGAACCTCAGCACCCCACCTACTTAATCCGAGTGTACTTAGATCTGCTTATCTTTGATTCATCGTTTCCCAAGTTTACCAAGACCCGAGGACCAAACATCATATCATATAAAATTAATAACCGCCATTCAGAATCGATTACCGAGATGTAATCGGCCCGGAACAGGTTCGTCCGGTGTCGTCCGTTTGCAACTGTACCGTACCGGGTATCAACCTGTTCTGGACGTCATAATGCTCCCTGTTTCACAAATATGAATCTCTTAAACACGGAAGTGTATACAAGTATGCATATAGTGTCTGTGGTGTATCTGGTCGCCGTGTTCTAATATGGGCGCGGCGTACCTGCATCTATCGATATGCTGTACTCCAGCGTGGCGAGATGATCGGAAAGGACGGCTAAAGACCTCTACATGTACGAACTAAAAAATATACCGTTGAACTAACGATTACTTGTACATCTATATGTCCATATGTGTTGTAGATACCACAGGCCAGGTAGGAGCCGAGAGAGCTTATGCATGTACATGTATGGTCATGGGCGCGGGCAGCAGTATACTTGTATGTACTACACTCGTTACCAGCTTTAATTTGGTGGTAATAACTCTAGCTACGCGTGTACGTCTAGAAACATTGCGATATCCAGCTGAAGGAATAAAGTTCCCTGAAAGAAAAAAGTTTCCTTACTGATACTGGATGCCGTCAAGTTTCGTCACGACCCTAGAAACAAATCCGCAGTTAGAAATTTCTAGTAGACACATATATATCTTACGTTCTCCTCTACAATAGAGCCCGGTACATAATCATGCATATGTGCTCGTCAGAATAGTCTAATCTACACTGACTAAAAAGTAACAAACTCGATTCCTGGTAGTACCACATACTGATCAGTGGTCTCTCATATCTCAACTACCGGATATTTCAACGCCACCCGCTGCTCCATCATTCTCAAACCCGGAAATTTGCCTGTCTTTACCTTTGACTCTACATCCAACACACATCGTATTAAAAAAGTTCTAGACAAGATGATAGTGGCGCTTACAAGCTGTAGTCGAAACAGCACCCAGTCACAGCTCAACATGGTGTTACAATTCCTGCAACATACATGTACATATATAAAATATACCAAAATGGATAAGTTCCATGGACCAAAAGGGCGTTACGCCAGATTAGGTTAACCCTTGTCTCAATTATTACTACAGATAAAAGGAGGTGGTTTTAGTAAACCAAAGGTACGTGATAATTTACAATATAGCAGATTAGAAGAATTCAATCATATCATTTTAACCATCTGCCGAATAGATCTAGGCCTTTTAGACCTTGAATATATTTTCACAGCTTCCGTGAATTCCATCTTGTCATAATTACTAGGTAGGGAGACCTCATGAAGAAGTAGCAATACTAGCTAGCGTTCAAGTGCGAACTGCCGATATGGTGTATGAATTTTTGGCTTTGGTATATGGTGTCTCAGGATGTTCTAACTATTCGCTCGAAACTCCGGTTGCGGAGTTCACAAACGGTCACTCGAAGTTGGTAGTGGCTTGCTCCACTCCGAACCTCGACTGACTTGGGATCCGAAGTTGAAACAGAAGAATGAGGGTAGGGACAGATATAACAATATCTCTGATCTCACACTCTCACAAGACAGATATTTGCATGCCTAGAAACGAGAGACAGCACTAAGACTATTATTCTCACGGATTATCTCGATTGACGGGCGAATCTTTGTACGAAAATGACTTTTCAAATCTCGTGTTCTTGATCAGAGTGGCACATCTGACCAATGCTCGAGTGATCTACCACACACCGGGCGATGTTCTCGAGTCAGGTAGAGGATAATTTATCGTTCAGTTCAGGTGCTGAGCCATAGAGCTTATGTGTACAAGAGAGACATTATGTTGGGCCTTGTAAGTGGGGGTCACATATGCTGGCTGGCCTGGACCACGGAGCGTTCGAGACCCCCACGAGATCAACTTATGCACCCCAAAACATCAGTTATGTATGTATGTACATACTCGGGGCAGGTAAAAAGTACCGGACAATGCAGGTTTTGTCTCTGGGCTTTTTTGCAGTAGTTCACGCATAGCACGCGCACCCATTGGTGAACCAAAAACCTGCATTGTCCGGTACTTTTTACCTGCCCCGAGTACATATACACAGTAAAACAGATCCATCCCTGGTATAACCCATTGCAACCGATCCCTTGCGTGCGCATTGGTCGAAATCCATCTTTAAATTCTCTCAACAATCGGTCACTCTTCATTCCAGGCCGTGGAAACAAAGATATATACTAGATTCAATATTGATGAAGTAATAAAGGTTATTTCTGGCGCTGTGTAGTGTTCGCTTGCGCAATCCACAAAAACCTGCGGCTTATATTTGCTTGTTTGGCACATTAACAGCGGGTGGCCCGGGCTGAATGCGCATATGCGAGGATATCTTCAAATATAGCAATCGAGAAATTATGTGAGATCTTATGAAGCAAATGTAGGAAGGTAGATCACCTAGACTTGGAACATTTGAGAGTAGGTAGAGTAGGTACACTGATGGTAATACGCGCCACCGAGATTAGTTCTACAACAAGAACCTGAAATGCAAGCTGCAAGCAGGGGCTTCATCTGGGGTAGCTTTTCGTCAGCCATTGTGCCATTAAAGTCATTTTCAGGTTCTTCTTGCCTGTCCGGGTGCATAGGAAGCAAACAAACAACATCAGTAGGTTGAGCGTTTTCACAAATAGCTTCGCCAGGAAAGACTTAACTTTAAGAGCAATTCACACTAAGGCTCACTCCTATGTATAACAAGCCCTTTTCTGGTGCTGCGAGCCGACATGATCGTATGGGGAGCTTGCAATCCGAGATCAAGTCGATAGATGGATATTTCGTTTATCCTGAGTGAGCGAAATATTTATTTGACGAGTCATCTATGAGTACATACATGAGTGTATGTAAATATATACTAACCGCTTCGGACATCCACAACTGGAGTTGGAATAAGCGAATGATCTGCGTCAGGTGTAAACAAGACGTCTTGATCAAAACTCACCCCGCAAAAGTGAGTCTGCAAAGAAAACCCTCCGGGGGGTCTTGCATCGATAAAAATGACAGGAGACTAATCTGGTTCAATACAAATTAGTCGCCGTCTAGAGTCGAGTATTTCGCTTCTTGGAACTCCTTGCCTCGATTCTCAGTTTGACCCGAACTTCAACATGCTGTTTACGTTTCGGCATGTATCCGGTATACGTACCAGATGCCCATTCCTTCCTGGGAATTAACTATAATTGCTCCCCATCACTTGACGAATACTCTACTGCTAGTTTAGATAGAGATATTGCACCTTGACTGTTTCTTGCCATAACTCATGTACCCATGTCCGCTAACTAGCATTACCAGGTATTCGTTGAGCGATTGTGAGCGACTGTACCCCACACATCCAGCATATGCAAGAGCGTATCGGGATACATAGACTTGCGATGAACCATGGCCATAGTGGCGGAAGGCAATATCATCAAAGAGGCCCACCCACACGATAGGTAGAATTAACAGGGAGAGCTGCATGCCAAATGGATCGGAGATCCTTGCATACTCCGGGGAGATAAACAAGATGGGTGTGGGATATGGGAACGGTGGACATCGCAAAAAAGCTATAAAGTTAAACCCTCACCTTTCTCTCGACAAAAACATCTTCAACTCACACTTCCCAAAAGCAAAGCCGCACGCACATCTACCTCCATTAAACCTTCTATACCCTCCTCCTATCTTTTTATTGAAATGACTGAATATCAGCAATATACAAACTTTCCCGGGGGTTTCGAGAATGACCTGGACGCCCTTTCTGCATCGATATACGATGATGATCTAATACCAATCCTCGACAGGGAGGATAATAGTGATCTTTCTCATTATGAATCCAGCAGATGCAGCTCTTTGTCGGGTCCATCTTCAGAATGGATATGCCCCTTAAGAGATAACTTCCCTCCATGCAACGAACTTTTTGGCAATGTTGCCTACCAGATTCCTCGCGCGCCCCCTCCAACACCTCTCGTGGCATCACCTTCTATCCTACCTATGTTATATAATGAGGAAAATGGGGAGATCCCAGCATTTGAACTCGGTACTAGCCTCAAAGAGCTTGGTGTATGTGCTGCAATGGGAAATGACAAAACATGGTGGAGTGTAGCAAACATGGAAGACTCCAAGTTCTCCAATCTGGAAGATATGCCCAAGGTTAGTCCTCTTCCTTGCTTATTTTGGACATACTCGTTACTTACCTAAATGTTTTAGGGGAACCCTGAGTTATGGTCACCTGCGTGCTTATCTTGCGAAGCACCTAGCTGCCCACACCAAGCATTCTGTAATAACCAAGTAACATGTTCCCCAAGAGATATGACTATAGAGACTCAGTTATATCAATTCCCCCCACTCAATTCCTATGGCAATTCACATTGTTCCCCCCCAACACCACCTCCTTCGGCATGTTCCAACAGGACCTCCCTTGATAACGATCAAGAGGAGATTGATCTATATTCCTTTTTACGACAGCCCTACTCGATGGTCGAGATAGATTATCAACTACAGTTACTGTCTATCAAACAGCAAGCCGAAAATATAAAACAGGAACCATCTGATATCATGCCAGGTTCAGCAAAACGGGGGAGCCGGTTGAGAAAGGCATCTCTTGGCTCCATCGAGAAAGCTGGAACGTTGAAAAGAAAGATATCAGGTGTATTCAAAAGGTCCACTAGTCGCTAAATAATTTTATCCTTTCATTCTGGTGAACTAATGTGTTAATGTCCGTATCCTCTGTTTTTTCAGTATCTTTTAATTTATTGCGTACTGGGTGTTTTGTTTGGGTTGATTTGGGTACATGTAGTTCTTGTGAGCAATAATGTATCCAGTGGGGGGTTTGTATTCTTCTTAAATCTTTTCCTCTTCTTTCACGAACCTGGAGTTCGTAAATTGTAAATTGTAAATTGTCAGTTTTCTATTCCGCACATACCTCTTCGGATTTGATCTTCGGTCAAGGCCAATGTCAATTTTGATTATTTATTTTCTGATATTTTTTCTCTTGAGCTCCTGCGAGCCACATCTCTTGTTCTTACTTTTCGGTAGTATGTGCTAAGTTCACTACCAAATAATGATAATGAGCTTATTTCCCAGGTTTTTTCCAAACTGAAACATACATGTATGTCTCTTGAATACCCTAGCGGGCGTGGTGGGGGTGGCTTCTGCAGGTATGTATGTGCGTGAAAGGCGCGTCAGTGTGTGCGTGTGTAGGTAGAGTACATGTAGGGTACATGTAGTGATGTCTAGGCACATGAAGCTTAGCTTAGACTGTGGATCAATTAATTGGGACTGAACGGTAACCTGTAAGGGCAAATATCAAATCTCTTCCATTCCGTGCTCGCAGTCAGATTTCGGGAGTTAAGAGCAGAAATAAAAATCACTCGGTAACTAGTGGATGGGTCTAGACCCTCCCGAATTAACTAGACCCTTCTCATCATATGTACCCCTTGCTCAGAGATTTTCTCATCTAACGGCGAGGCCCATAGAGCTTCAAATGAAAGTGTTTTCTGATGCGAGTCCGGAGAATTTGACAAAACCGTACGTTATTAAAAAAATTCTCATGGATGGATCTGGAGTCAGTGTAGTCGATTCGTGCTATGATTGTTGGTGCCTTTAAGCCAATATGTGGAAACCAACCATCATGAGGATGTGTGCTGCATCGTTCCACTTTGCATAGTTATACGTGTATGTTTGTATGTGCGCGCGTAGACGGTTATGTGTGTATATGCTCTGCGCTGGTATCCGCACTCGAGTAGTTAATGCCGTACGCTGTAAACTGTTGTTAAGCATTATGGTTTCTGAATTTACTTTTGCGATAAGTCCCCTCCTAAACTAAATTTTATTTATTTTCGTTCCTCGGAAGAATTGATACTTCATTCCATGGGAAACATCCCAGTTTAAATCGCAAGATACGAATGCAAACATCAACTAAATTATGCACCTTATGCTCAATGTAAGTAGGTTCCCGTTGATCATGCAATAATAGCTTAGAGTACCTAAAACTACTCATATCAGCCTTATCATCTCCGGGAAAGAAGCAAAACCTCATTATCTGAACACACATACACGTGAAAAGCGGAGGTGAGGGGAGTTTTCTTTAGTGTTGATAAGAGTGTAGTTTATAAGTTATAAGAACCTTGATGCTTCCTTCAACTCCTTAACATGAAGATAGACGGCCGAACTTCTGTCAAAATCTCACCGTTTTTAATCGACGCACCCAGACACTTTCCCGTGATATCGGCCTTCAAGCCCATGCAGGGAAAGGAAGGCGAATAATCTCATATTCCAGTCACATATAAACAGACGCCATCCTCCCTCGCTAAACATCAAAATCATGTGTTATTTCACACTCTCCATATATACCTGCGGCGATTCCTATATCAATAAATCCACGGTCTGCAGGAATGGCCCCAAATGCACGGTACTCGAAGTTGTATCCCATCAGCGATGCGGGTACGACTGTTTCGCCTGTCGACGGTCACCGAAAAGAAGAAAGCTACCCGCCATGGCGAGAGGAATCTTTGCACCTAGCTGAAGGGTGTATTGGAACTATGATGGCGCACTAAGAGTTGCTTCAGTGTTGAGGGAATGAGTTTATGGTCATCCTTGAGTGATTTTGCATGGACTATCATCTGTCTGTAATCTGTTTTTTATGATATCTTTCTCTCGAGTGGTTTTGGATCCTCTTTTTTGCTATTACCTCCCTTTGCACAGAAGACGGTTTCGAATAGGGTTGTTTTTTTGTACGAACTATGATTTATAGCTTTAGTCGGGTAGACATTGCAAAAGCTAGAGTTATCATCTACACATGACTTTCCCGAAAAAGTACATCTCGGAAAGAAGAGTAAGGTATTTATGCATTGAAGATACATACCAAATTCAGCAACCTTCTAGTGCCTCTAGATGTCCCGATGACAGTAGGTTGGGACCACTTGGTATCACGAATTTCCCAAGGTTTTAAGCTTCAAGTGATTCGCCCCCCGCGCATAATAGATCCGATTAATCAATAGAGGGCGCAGCGATGACAGGAGTTCGGCATAAGGTTCTTCGAAATCTAGTAATGTTACCAGACCAATTGGTAAATACACAAATCAATAAAGACATCGCGTACTGAGAGTTAAAAGTTTGGTTAAGAGAATTAAAAAAACTTATCGGGGGATTGCTAGCTTTACTATACGGTACCGATATCGTTGGTTGCTTGTGATTTTGTGTGTAATGCTTTCTTCCAGCTATCATGAGCATGATAATAGATGAATGCATATTGCCAAGAGAGCTCTAGAGTTCATAATTTAGTCGTTCTATTCAACGGACAGTATGTTGCGGTGGTTCGTCTGGCCGAGAGAATAGAGGGGTTCGAATATTTTCCTCCTCATGACCTGCGCCCATGGTTGTTGCGCCTTTTAGATAAAAGGAAAGAGATCATCGTTGAATGAAGCTCGGACCATGGATCCACTAGAGGGAGCATCAGTCCCTGCGTTTTGGTGACACAATCTGAGCGTTGGTGGTGCCAAGATTTATTGCACGGCTTGGCCCAGCTAACCGACTTACAGCTTCACAACCAACGACGTCAGAATCTCCATAATATTTGTTCTCACTGTTTCAGCGTTTTCAACAACGAATTCAAACCAGATGTCTACCATACCCTCAGCCCGCCTTCTGCAGTCTATACTTACAGGCTCGAGGAGAAAAATCTCCGCTTCCCGGGGACCTACGTCACTGCAATGTTTCACACCTCTTAGATTAAGAGCCATACCTCGCCAGCCAGCAACACCAGCGGGGTTCCACTCTTCGGCTGTTAGAAGTTTTAAAACTGTCGAGGAGGCTAAATCTCGTTATCGCAGTGGGGCAAGCTCCCTTCTCTATTTCCATTTCTGTTCAATACTTCATTGCCGCCACATAGCTGACGGATCATCGCTTTGCATAGCCTTTCTCATGGAAAGCCGGGCTTCTTTTTCTCCTTTCTGGTGTCGGATTGACATTCTATTTCCGCACAGAGAAAGAGAGAATGGAACGTAAGAGGATAGCAGAGATGTCAAAAGGAGTTGGGAAACCAAAGGTTGGAGGGCCATTAAATTTGGTCGACCACGAAGGGAAAGAGAGGAAGGATGAGGACTGGAGGGGGAAGTTTATGTTGGTGCGTTGCTAGTCAAATTCTTAGCTGAACTTTGTCGGGTTGAGTGGGGTTTTTTATGGAAGACTGGCTAATATAGAGGCTCGTAGGTCTACTTTGGCTTCACACGTTGCCCAGATATATGTCCCGAGGAATTAGACAAAATGGCAGAAATGATTGATTGTGAGTTGAATTTCTTGAATCTATTACACATTGAACCAAGATTCTCCCTTGGGATAAACCATTACCACTGAAATCCTTATTCATTATCTACTGGCGTTTATTACGAGCGACCCGCCCAATTGATATTGATCAACCTCTTTTACCTCAAAATCCGACATGCCCGGTTTCCGGTATAACACCTGCAATTTCAATTAAAGTTGTTCATGCTTACCCCAGGGATCGTCTTGACTATCATTTTGAAATTTATAGCCCTTCTTTTCTTCTATCTTCCTAGATCTTGAGAGATTCAAATGTTACCACACAATATTTTATGTTACAAAGTTTGAAATAATGCGTCATTTTCTTTTTCTTCTATCTTAGTTTTTTGGTTTTTCTCTCTCTTTCTAATGTTTTTCAAGTTTATTTTTCCATATATTTTATTATCTTGGGACATAATGCATTAATCTTGTTGAGCTGTCACTAACTATGTTTGTGGTAGTGGTTAAAAAGAGCAAAGGGAACGTTATGACACCAATTTTCATTACTTGCGATCCTGCTCGAGATACTCCCCCAGTAGTGAGTGCAAACCATTTATTTGGAACTACACCTTCAAATGATAATGGCTGATATCATCATTGATTGATTACTGATGAGCGTACCTTGATAGATGAAGGAATACCTGGCCGAATTCCACCCTGATATCGTTGGACTGACAGGTAATTATTACTCTTCAATGCAGTCGGTTGGCCCCCTGAGGCCTGCCGCTTGATCGCGGGAGTCCTGGGGACTGTTTTCGCCGGTTCTAACGGCATCAAAAACTTTACCAGGAACATACGACCAAATCAAGCAAACATGCAAATCATATCGTGTATATTTTTCCACGCCACCTGATATCAAACCAGGCCAAGATTATCTTGTAGACCACTCTATCTACTTTTATCTTATGGGTATGTTTCTAACCCCTTGAGCTTTCGTCAACCCATTCCGCAAATGCAATACGGATACCCCACATCTTTTATTTCGACATATTCATGGGTATTCCGAAGCACCGAGCTTCGCGAAGCTCTTACATCTATGATCAATTATTATGATCGTATTTTTCTTCTTCTCATTATCAATTTTAATAACCCCCGCCACTTTCATCACATGGGGAACCAAGATATACAATCTGGCCGCGATGCCGAGGCAGGAGTATCGCGCTAGTCATTACACATCCAAGGATATCTTACTAGCCTCCTCTTATCTCTACCCGATCGCTTGTTCTGCCTTCCAATTGATACATGAGGAGGGGACAAGGCTGACGTAACGGGGTTGATTCTTTTTCTCTCTCTTCTGGAGGGGGAATCTGAGTGAGCCCACCATTTTCTAGATCCTGAAGGAGATTTCGTCGAGGCGCTGGGAAGACAGCACACACCCGAGCAAGCCGCGAAGCTTATCTCCAAACACATCGGGGATTGGGAGGGCCCGTTGAAAAAGTAAGAGTCGATGTCGGAGGCGACCGAACGAAGCTTTCCCTGTAGGCCCGATGGACGGAAGGTGTGACGTAAATGTATATTCTGGATAAAGATCGTTAAGCTTTAATAGCCGTGTATGAGGGAGGTTGTATGCACGGCGCGAAGCCTACCCACTTGGCCACATGGCTTGGCTGTAGGGCACATGTCATGTTGAGTGAGAGGTGTTTTGGTTTCTTCCGAAGGATTGGCTGATTATCCAGTGGTATTTAAAAAAAAATATAGACGTAAATATTTTGGTGATGGAAAAGTTATATTTCTACCTAGATAGATATATTGGGGGTTCTCTCCATAGTGGTGGTATTGTTGCTTTCTTTCCTTTTGAGACTGGGGCCGAATGGAAGTGATAATAAAATCTCCCAAAATACATTCAGCTAGATAGAGCGGGAACCATCCAGTCGAAGTGAACATAAGATTTCGAGCCTGTTGAACTTGGCGTGCGAGTGCGGGGGCGCGCGGAACGGTTGGAAACTGCTCGCGTGTATGTGGTGAGAAGCTTGGTTTTAGCTACAGTAATGTACAGCCGCCCAATGGATCCATCATAACGTATGTGTAGATTACCGAGTCTCACTAATATCCGTACCTGCCCTTCCCGTGCGGCAATCGTCGGGGTCGAGTAGAGTAGTAACAGCCCACCTTCCAATTCGGGAGCCCCGCAATAACGGATACTTAGTCGTGATTCGAGATGATCACCGACTGCAGGGGGAGCACCTCATAACTGAGGCTGATTGGATCGTTGTATTATTAGGTGCTTGCACCAGGACCTACTGGGAAGTTCAAACGAGAGTGGATAAACAGAACCCATAGGATTCACAATGCCTCTCCTGGTATATGTTATTTACGGGAGGCGGTACTAGATCCATCTAGGACAATGCTTGAATGGACAAAGTGGACTGATAAGAAAGATCAAAGTCGTCGGGTAATTGGTTACTTGCTGCTACAGACTTCACTACGTCTCCACTTGGGCTTCCAATTAAAGGCAGATGAATGCCAAAAGGGAAACATGTCCGATGGGGGGGACGGAGTGGTATTGAAACAGAAGATCTTCTGTTGCACGCATTCTCTCCCTCTCATTCTTTCTCTCTGGCGGGCCGGTTCGGGGATTGATGATTTGAAGTCGCAGGATTGCTTCCATTTGCTGAGTGATTAACATGATGATTATGATGGCTTGCCTGTGGGATATTTGGGAGCTCCTGACGGTTTTCGTGCTGAAGTACGGCTGCCTAGCTGGTACCTGCTGCATCCATACATGCACGCACACGAGATAATGTGGCATTAGGATGGCTGCAAGGGGTGAAAGTGCTGCTATCTACGTTTCAACACTTTCTCTAGCCATTGCCTGCCAGTCAACTAACAAGGGTTGGCTGTGATATCGGCGGGCTCAGCTTTTCCTTTCTGTGTGGGGAAGGACATTGGTTTCTGGGAGGCGAAGATAGTAGTCTGATATAGTCTAGTGTGTAAACCAATGGGCTATTGAAATGTAGTATTGATAACATACAGCTACTATATCGTAACACACACACACACAACTGATCACGGTAAAGTGGAAGTAGTACCTAGGTGATTGTTGCGCGCGGAGGGGGGGGGGCACAAACCCGCTCTGCAGATATAAGAAGCTCGCACCTTCCGCACCCCTTCTTTCGATATCCCGTCCCTCGATTCAGGAGAAATCGAGTCCCAGGTCAGAAAAAAATAATGGCGACCACTATCACCAGCCCAGAGATCACTGGGAGGATCGAGGAGGACCCTCGACCCTCTCAGCATGACCCCAGCTCTTACGAAGAAAAGGTCGATATCAAAGATGATACCGAAAGTGTAGCTGACGAGCACGGGGACGAAGTCGAGACCGACCCCTTTGTCCCATTCCCAGTTGACCCGAACGCAGCAGTGGAACCCCATGACAGGATATTAACTGTGCGCGCGGTTGTGGTTGGGTGCATCTTAGGTGGTTTAGTCAATGCTTCCAATGTATATCTCGGTACGTATATACGTCATCTCTATTATATACTTATAAATAGAAAACGAAAAGAAAACTGATGATACAAAGGTTTGAAAACCGGGTGGACATTCGGGGCGAACCTCTTTGGCGCTATTTTTGGATTCGCGATCTTGACTTTCTTTAGCAAGACTTTTGGGGAGAACTTTCCCATTCTCGGGGGCTCCTTTGGGCCCAAGGAGAACTCGATTGTTCAAACATCTGCCACGGCTGCTGGAGGCCTGGGCGGGATCTTCGTCTCTGCTATTCCGGCTCTGTATCAGTTGAATCTGCTACACGACCCTGTCAAGGACTTTCCCAGGCTGTTGACTTTTACTATTGTGTCGGCGTATTATGGGCTGTTCTTCGCTACACCATGTAGGCTATCCTCCTAATCTAACATTCGCTGTATTTATGGATACTAAACACGCCGATAGTACGCAAGTTCTTCATCATCTATGTCGCCCGCGAGCTTAAGCTCATCTTCCCTACGGCAACTGCAACGGCCATGACCATCGCTTCTATGCATTCCATAACCGGCCATGGCGGAATCAATGCAAAGGCCAAAACCCGCGCCCTCGCAATAACTTTCGGCGTCTGTATCTGCTTCCGCGTAGCCGCCGCCTACATTCCTGGTATACTGTGGGACTGGCACTTCTTCAGCTGGTTCCATGTATGGTCTGGGTACAACAGTGTCGCTCTTGCAGTCGAGAATTGGGGCTGGCTTTACGAATTCACACCTGCGTTTATTGGTAGTGGCATGCTTGTTGGGCTCAATCCTGCGATCTCATTTTTCGCAGGGTCTGTACTTGCTTGGGGTGAGTGAAATCTGATATCAATGATTGATGTGCATGTTTCGCTAACCAACTGTTAAGGTATCATTGGCCCCGGCCTTGTTCACAACGGGCTCGCATCCGGCGTCGCCTGGTACGGGCCCACAGACCCCGAGTATGGCAAATGGAAAGACCTTGTCAGCTTCTACTCTTTCAACCTCGAGGACCCCATCCACAATCCATCACCCAGATATTGGCTTCTGTGGCCCGGTGTTCTCGTCATGATTGCATCGTCCTTTGCTGAGCTCGGTGTTCAATACAAGCTCATCTGGTTTGCGCTCAAGAGCGCCTGGAAGGGTATTGCTATGGCCATGAACAGTGGCATTCAAAAGATGGGAAAGACCTCCACATTTTTGGAGAGACAGAGCCACATCAAGGCGGAACATGTCGTCAAGGACTCTGCACCAGAGGAAGACCAGGTTCAGCTGTGGCAGTGGGGACCAGGTCTTATACTCATCGTCATCGCAACCTGTATTATTCTTGGACTTCAGTATCATCTTGATGTCGGGATGTCGATCCTGGCAGTCCTCCTCGGATTTATCTTTGCGTTCCTGGCAATCCAGTGCACGGGTGTTACCGATACCACCCCGCTCACCACGGCAGCAAAAGCAACGCAGCTCATCATGGGCGGCGCCACATCCGGTGCCGGTTTCCCCAGAGAGACCGCACAGCGCATGAACCTCATCGGCGGAGCCATCGCATCGGGTGCTGCCTCGCAGTCCACTGATCTTGTGGTTGACTTTCGCGTTGGTTTCCTTCTGGGCACACCCCCAAAGCTTCAGTGGTATGCACAGGCGATTGGGAGCATCGTCGCCATGTTCATGTCCCCCGGGATGTTTATCCTCTTTATGAAGGCCTACCCCTGCGTTCTCGATCTTAACGCCGAGCGGTGCTCCTTCTCGGCGCCGAGCGTGTCTGCATGGCGTGCCGTCACCGTTGCAGTGACGGATCCCCAGATTCCGATTCCGCTGTCATCGGGCATCTTTTCCGTCCTATTTGCAGCCCTCTCGATCATCGTCGTCCTTCTGCGTCACAACTACCTGGTCGGACACCGTGAGAGA
The DNA here is from genome assembly GCA_024713855.1 of Morchella sp. 2016-41. NCBI lineage: Eukaryota > Fungi > Ascomycota > Pezizomycetes > Pezizales > Morchellaceae > Morchella > Morchella sp. 2016-41. Next base: position 802,766 of record JAMGZD010000003.1, read on the forward strand.
TACAGGGTGTACGTGCCAAACTTCATGGCGATGGGGCTGGCGTTTGTGCTGCCCGCGACACAGTACTCGACGGCCATGCTGACTGGCGCGACGGTGGCTTACTTTTGGGCAAAGAAGAATGCCGTCAGCTTTGATCTGCTGTGCTATGCCATCGCGGCGGGGATGATTGCGGGCGAAGGGTTGGGGGGCGTGATTAATGCCGTCACCGAGATTGCGGGCGTGGGGCCATCGATCTATGGGCTTTCGGTTGGGTGTCCTGGCGATTCCTTCTGCGGATGATTTTTATTTTTCTTTTGTCTCTAGTTTAGTTTATTTACGATTATGATTTGTGGGGGGCGGGGTGGTTAATGACATGGAGTGCACGTGTAATTGTGGAGATTTGAATGAATTGGAAATGATACTATCTACACGAAATTGTGAGACGAGTGCCGAGTCAGCACTCGACCTGTTTAGCGATCATTGATATTATTAGAAGAGCTCCCCCACGCTGCAACGCCACGGTAGAGATTGCAGTCGATGCCACATCCCATCCACAGGTTGATATCCAATCCAAGATTATGAGCAGCGCTGTAATCTTCTCTGCTCCTGAAATCGCCACCACCTTCACCTTCACGACCCTGAATACCTAGAGTAGATAGGTACGTACATACATGTACCTTACCCCCCTGGATATCTCCCGCTGCCGCCACAAACAATCGCCACCCTGAGCTGAAACGGGCAGTTAATCAGTTAGCCGCCAGTTAGCCACTCACTCACCATCATCTTACCACCCCCCCCCTTGCCAGTCAGATTTTGATACCGGCACCCCCCGGAGCGCAGGGAACAGACAGACAGATAGAGGTCCGCCCACAACACCGGTGCCGCTGCCTCGCTGATCTACTTTGATTTCTGTCTGATACGGGAGCGGGAGGGGTGGCTAGGTAACTAACTGTCAGGGGAATTGAAATGGTTAGCTAGCTAGGTACTTAGCTACGAGTGATGGGTTGTGTCGGTTAAGCGAAGTGGGGGTGTGGAGGACCGGCGAGGACTTGGCCTGGTTTCTTTGTCAATGACGGGCCATCGGTGGGATCATGTCGACGACTCAATCTCTCTGATGGAGCCCTCTGCCAGGAGCTGGTGGATCTGGCCTGGCCCTGCACTTGAATCCTACTACAGAGTCATATAGCCTTTGTGGAATCACAAAGTAGCTAATAACTGCACCACCTGGAAACCTAGCGGGAGTAGCTAGCAACTGGCTTGTGGTGGTGGGGACAGAGGCCCTTTTCTTTGGCCATGCAACATCTGGCTGGCTCCTAGAATGCAAAAGTCAAATGGAAATCCTATACAATATCTACATATTTAATAACCAAACCAATACAATACATACATACACACATAAAGGAAGCTGATGGCTGAGCTGAGATCGATCTACTACTCTACTATCCGCTTTATTGGGACTTCCAGTGAAGACTAAGACGTGAATACAGATAGATATTAGCAGCCAGTAATCGGATGGATCCCCCACCGCCTGTACTGTATCGGGCGCACTATTCAGAACCTGTTAATTGCTTGTAGCTCACCAAACTACAAGACTCGGAGGTGTGAGCGGTGCAGATTGACCACCAAAATTTGTCCAAAAGGCCGTGGTTTCCGTCCATTTCCCACTCGCTGTCAGAACCGGGTCCATCGCCACGCAAAAAAACGTGATCGTGAGGCGCGCGCGGGAGCAAGCGAAGGCACGGCGGTTGGGCAATGATTGGTTATACCTGTTTTAGTATGTACCTTATCGATAAGCGATGACGATTGTGAGACCTCGACATCGACATCACGAACAGCCCAATTACCACCAGATAGGGCGAGCTGATATCCTGACAGCATCAGGGAGACCTCACAGACAGGACTACAGGATCTTCCCCCCCGAAGCACGCCCGCCCAGCATGCTCCTCTTCCGTGGCCGTCCTCCACCGCCTACCCGCCGCCTCCTCACCGCTCCCCGCAGCACCGCCAGCTCCCCCCGAGTCACCGGCTTCGTCCCACCCAGCCCAGAGTCACTCGGCAAGCCGCGCACCCCCTGGGAGGCTTCCCCCCGGCTGCGCAAGTATGGTCGTCGCCTTGCCTACACGACGGCGCTGGGAACGACGCTCTATCTCGCGGACCGCTTCCTCAACTACTCGACCTTCACACGCAACTTCCGTACGCTTGGCACATGCACCCTCATCGCCCTAGATTACAAGATCAACTTTGCGCCGTCAAAGACGTCGCGGCAGCTGGCGCGCCTGCACGAGCGCTCTGCGGACCGCCTACTAGACCTGTGCCTAACGAACGGTGGGCTCTACCAGAAGATGGGGCAGGCGATCGCCATGCAGAGTGCCGTACTGCCGCCCGTGTTTCAGGTCAAGTTCTCGCAGTTCTTTGACGAGACGCCGCAGGCCGGGTGGAAGGAGGTGGAGAAGGTGCTGAGGGAGGAGTATGGGCATCTGCCCGAGGTGAGGCATGGCACGGGCGAGCTGGTGGACCGCATCTTTATGCCTGGGACGTGGGAGCGGAAGGCGATTGGGAGTGCGAGCGTGGCGCAGGTGCACCGGGCGAGGTTGAAGACGGGTGAGTGGGTGGCTGTCAAGGTGCAGAAACCGTGGATCGAGAGACAGGTTGGGCTGGATTTGTGGATGTTTGAGTGAGTACGACTGCCCGTCTCGTTCCTCTTTTCATATATGATTGGCATATAACTCTGAATATATCTATGGCTCCATCCATCTATCTATCTGTGTATATACTGACAGCCCCCCGCTCTCTCCCATCACCCCCCCCCCCCCCTCTCCAGTATATTCACTGACAACCCCTTAGAGCAGTCTCCTACTTCTTCTCCGAGAAACTCTTTGCCCTCCCGCTCTCCTATTTTGCGCCCTACATCTCTGCCCGCCTTTTTCAGGAGACCGACTTCATCAACGAGGCCAGCAATGCCACTCTCATGCGTGACTTTGTCCTCTCCGAGCCCAGCCTGCGCAACAAGGTGCACATCCCACTCGTCTACCCTCATCTCAGCACACGCCGTATCCTCGTCACCGAATGGATCGACGGTGTCCCCGTCTCCGCACGTCCGCTTCTCACCGGCCCCTACCGCGGCCCCGCCTGGCTCGGCCACACGCCCTCCACCCCCTACAACCAAGTCCTCTCCGAAGGGCCGCTCAAAAAGCACCGCCCGCCCCCCGCCGGCACCCCTCAGACCGTCTACGGCCTCGGCCTCCGCGAGCGCGACATCATGCAAATCATGGTTGACCTCTTCTGCGCGCAAATGTTCATGTTCGGCTCCCTCCACTGCGACCCGCACCCCGGCAACATCCTCATCCGCCGCACGCCCGCCGGCCGCCCAGAGCTCGTCCTCCTCGACCACGGCCTCTACATCTCCACCACGGCCGAGTTCCGCCGCCAGTACGCCGAGTTCTGGCGCGCGCTCATGACGTTTGATAACAGCACCATCCAGCGCGTCGCGAGCCAGTGGGGCATTGCCAATGCGGATCTGTTTGCCAGTGCCACCCTGCTGCGCCCGTACACTGGCGGCAGCAACGACATTGCCGATATTGTCGGCGAGGAGGGCTCGCATGAGCGCGGAAACTCGGCGTTTGCGGCGCATCTCAAGATGCGCGAGAAGATGGGCGAGTTTCTGGAGGACCAGGAGAAGATGCCGAAGGAGCTGATCTTCATTGGGAGGAATATGAGGATCGTGCAGGCGAATAACCAGTTCAGTCCCCCCCCCCCTCCCCCTTCCTTCCTTCTTTCCCTCCTCCTCCTCCTCCTCCTCCTCCTCCTCCTCCTCCTCCTCCTCTTTCTGGAAAATACTAACAAACAACAGGGCTCTCGGTTCCCCCGTCAACCGCATCAAAATTATCGCCCTCTGGGCCTCGCGCTCGCTCACCCGCTTTCCTGCCTCCACAGGCGGTGACGGCTTCTTCAAGGGCTGGCTGCGCCACCTAGTGTTCAAGGTTGTGGTGCTAGGCCTTGACATTGTGTTCTGGTATGGGCGTGTTCGGCAGGCACTTGTGGGCGGCGCGGGCTTCGAGGAGCGACTGGAGGAGCGCATGAGGAGGGTTGCGATGGAGGAGCTGGGCGTCGAGTTGAACCATGGAGTTTTTGAAGGGTAAGTTGGGGGGGGGGGAGGTATCTGAGGCCCGGGGGAGCCGGGGCTATGTTGTAGATTATATGATAGTTTTGTTTTGCTCTCCTCTCTGTTCTTCTTTGTTTTTCTTTCTTGCTCTTGCACGGTCTTGGTGTAGAGGGGGAGGGGGTTGCGTCTAGATTGGGGGGGGCAATTTGGGACGAGTGATGGCTCGTGATGGCTCGTGATGGGGGTTATATGTATACATACATTATTAGCAAACTAGACAAGTGATGGGCTGAGATTCAATGCATGTAACGCCGTCGTGGTTGGCTCGGGGGTTGTATCTGGCTACATGGTAGTATAAAAAGTATCTAGGCCAATAGCCTCCAAGCTTAAGTGCAGCATTGATATTTATGACTGGGTTCCGCGATGTTACAGCGGATCACCGCCCACCCACCCGGCTTTATATATATCTATAATAAGTATATGGGTATACCCGATATGCAATGTGCGATTTAAAGGTTTTGATGAGAATTTGACAATTGCGTTTCCCTAGATTTAGTGATTGGTGTTGGTGTTGGTGGCGACTAGGGTTTGCTTTTTGTTAGTATTGGTATTTGACAGTTCGAGGTTTCCTTTTTTGTTAGTTATTGATATTGGAGTTGTAGTGTGATTCTCGAGAGAGAGGGTAGGTGTGTCAACTTGAATTTCAATTGGTAGAAACCGACCTTTAGCTCGAAATATAAGTGTAGATTAGGGTCTTTACTTGAAGAGCTCTTCCTACAAAATCAATTGCCACTCAAGTTTACACACCCGCCCACTATCGAAAATCGAGCCATACCTTTTGTTTGTTAGTATTGGTGGCGATTCGGGTCTTGCTTTTTGTTAGTATTGGTATTGGTGACTATTATTATTATTGATATTAGTTATGGTTCAGGGCTTAACTTAGGTAGAGAGTGATTTTGCTTTTGTTGGTATTCGATCAATAAGGATACAAAAATAAAAATAATGGTTGTCCTAACCGGCTGAAGGCCGGGGACGACTTTTGTATATATATACATCTACTTGATATGCTATATTTGCCTTGATTCCGCCGCCATTGCTTTAGGCGGCGCTAGGGAGGTGTCAAAAAAAAAGATATTACATACATACATGTATATAGCACTCGGTATATTTGTAAACTACTCCAGCTGCGGTTAATTAATGAATGGGGGGGCCGGGGGTGTTCCACATCCATTAGCCATGGGCGAAAAAAAACCCTGCACATTAAGTGAACTTGGAGAGAGTAGTACGCCGCCATAGACGACGGCGGTCTACATGTGAGCCCATGGGTTAAGCAAAAGAAAAGAAAAAGCTACTTCATGGATTATCACTCGCTAGTCATTCTCAATTAAATCGTTTCATCCTAATGATCCATACATTATATATATTTATCCACATCCAGGACTCACTCTTCCAACGAATCACAACAAGGTTATAGCTCCCCTCCCCGCCCTCCCGCAGCGGCGGGAAAAGGCCACCTTGGTAAAGAATCAGAGCCATTATTCCTTTTGAACTAGTGGTTTCTGCTGCGCGCATATGGGACTACTCCCTCCGGTATCTGTCTGCGGGGCGCCAGATGGGGGGGGAAAGAGGGACAGCGATGGTGGGTGGGCGCTGGTGATTGGTAAGAAGGAGCAGCAACTGGCGATATCTATGGGGATCTTTAAGAAGTACCGCTGTATCTACATGTATGCAAATGCTGCCACATTCCCCAGGTAACTGAAGAGGGAAGATACCATAGACCAAACCCAACCCTAGAATTTGACGATAAATAAATCCAAAAAATCCACCCGCTAAAAAATGACAGGGCAAAAGAAGAAAGGAAGAAAAACATGCACCCATACACCATTCCCCTACTATATAAAATCAAGCACCCAACTCCCTCTCCAATTTCCTACACAGCTCCTCCAGCACCCACTCCGTCTCCGTCAGCCCACTCATCAGCGGGCCATCCTCACCTAGCCAGCTCCACCCCTCACTCTCCCATCTAAGCTCCAGCAGTTCCAGGAACTCGATCCACTCATCAAACGTGTACCTCTTTGGCGGCTCGCACCCAACATGGCCTGTGATCTCACGGATCTGCGCCGCGATGCTCTTCTGCATCTGCTTTGCCGAGTCCGGGATCCCGTCGCGCACCTGCTCGATGGCGTTGTCGGTCTGCTCGCGCTCCTCGGAGGGCGTCGGGTTCTTGGCGTCGGGGAGAACGGTTTTCTGCCCGACCCAGAGGGTGCCTTCGCGGACGCCGCGCACGACGGTGTCGCTCATGTTGGAGATGAGGATGGTCATTGTGGGGATGGCGATGACGGACCAGATCACGAAGAAGGGCTTGCCAGAGTTGGACTGCGGGTAGTAGTCGCCGTAGCCGATGGTGAGGAGAGAGGTGTAGGAGAAGTATAGCGAGTCGAAGTATGACCAGTGCTGGGTACGCTGGTTTTGGTTTGCATTGTCAGCCGTGTCGGGTACCACAGAAGCTGCGGAGGGAAACAATAGGATATATAATTAATAGGATCCGCCCCATACCTCTGAGAATGTAAAAACCATGGCTCCGCCTAGCCATACCAGCAAGAACGCCATCGACGATGTTACCAGCGCCATCCACTTTCCCTTCGACTCGGCGGCCTTCTCAATCTTCCGCATAATCTCGAATTCTTCCTTGATCAGCTCGTTTGCAGAGCGGGTATCGTTGCCCTTCTTGTTCGCCTCAAGCTTCTTCAACCACTTCTCTCGCTGCTTCTGGATCGCTCTGCGGTTCATCTTGACCTTTCCACGCTCCAGCACCATGCCCCTAACACTACTGACTACGAGACCCAGCACGATGATGCCGCCCACCGCATACGGTATAAGTACGATCTTTGAGACGGTGCGTTGCAGCGGGTAGTCTGACCCCAGGCCGACTGTGAGGAGGGTGTAGTCTGCCCAGTATATTGTGTCGACGTACTCCCAGTCCTCGAGCTTTGAGAAGACCAGTGCGCCAAGGCCGAGGTAGAACATCAGAGATGTGGTCTGCAGCATTAAAGTACGTTGCGGGATTGTGAGCACTCTGAATGACGGGGGGTAGCGCCTCTTGATGGTGCTGTTGAAGTAATTGGTGAAGAGGAGGGTCGCGATGAGGAAGTAGAGCACGGCGGCCATAATGCCGTAGTAGTAGGATTGGGAGAAGGCAAATGATTTCCCGGCGTCCTCTTGGAGGAGCTTGGATGCAGCTATTACTAGACCGATCAGGAGTATTGAGGAGATATACCTGGAATCATTGATATGAGTTTAGTACCAAACTAATGACTACTAACTTGGGCGGATATCCAGAGGTAGCTTACCAGAGGGTTATAGTAAAAGGCAACGATACCCGGTACCGTATCCGCTGCGCAAAAGTCATAAGAATAAAGATGTTTGCAATCACCGCCATAACCAATGATACCGCATTTATCCCAAGGAGCCTAGGTAGAGGACCAGCTATTAGCAAACCAGCCCGATTGAGCGATAAAAACAGTACCGGCGGGGGGCGGGCATCGACTGCGCAACTAACCAAGCCGGGTCCGCTACTCGGTCACCGTGTATCTCCGACGCCCCGGGGGGAACATAAACCCTCCAGGTCTGCACCAGCGCACAAACGGACGCCAGATTAGCCAACGGGCCAAACGCACCCGCAACCAGTGGGAAAACAGTGGACGTGATCCACCACAGACTGCACATAACAGAGCACAACTCTATCAGCCCCGTACAGCAAGCCCAAGATAAAAAGCACATGTGGTGCTTGATCGCAGCTGAACAAACCCCGGCTGATTAAATCCCTTTGCAGCGTTCCCGTCCTCCAGCATCCCCTCTTCAAACTCTTCATCCCGGAGGCTACCACGACTAGCCTTTTCATGGTTGTGTCCACTGTTGCGGTGACGCTGTTGCTGCTGCTGCGGCTGGTTCTCGTGGTATTTCCGGGCTACGTCGCGTGCGTTCTCTTGAATCTGGTCATCGAGGCCTGGGTCGTTCATGTCGATGGTATGGCCGATTGTATGTGTGTATGTGTATGTGTATGTAGGGCTGGCTCCGGGCAAAGATGGCAAGAGTCTTTCAGCTGGCCCCAGGACAAAGGGGCCCCTCAAGGCCTCCCCCCCACTCCCTTTTGTATCGCCCGGCAGCGGCAATAGCTACTTGTAGAGTAGATACATGATAGATCGCTTTATTCACGTCATGAGAGTGGTTCGGTTACCAGTGCCTATGGCGTTTGAGGAATTATGACAGGTCTGGGGTAAAAAAGCTTGGTTTTCCTGATTGCTTGGCCGGATTAGCAATATGGACATGCCTGTAAAGTGACGTCAATGATTGGTCCGCAACCAGAGCCGCATGCGGACCCTGCCAGTCGTTTAATTATTACAGTGGAAAACCTTGCCCCGGGAATCATCGAATAATGCACTTACATGAGTGCCGTGCGGTCCGCCCGAGAGATGCGCACGGGTATTGGGTGGGTATTGGTGATACGGCGAACTGAGTGATCCGTTGTGCTTGAGAGGGCTGAGTGATCCTCGGTGATCCAAATTCTCACGGGAATATCAATGTTTCTCAAGGACCTACTTTAAATTAACAGCACTACCTGCACTGCTTTCTGCTTACTGCGTCCCTCTCGCACCTAGTTCCAACCCCCTCCAGCCTTATACATATATCCTAACTACCCCACCACCGCATCCACCTCCACCTCCACCCTAATCTCGCGCCTGACAAACCCCGCACCCGCAATCATTGTCGCCGCCCACTCGCCCGCGCCAAACACCTCCTTCATACCCCTTCCCACCTCGTCACACTCGTCCATATTCGCGACAAACATGCGAACCCTCACCACGTCCTCCTTCGTCCCTCCGAGCGCCTCGACAGCCTTGAGCGACTCCTGAAACGCAACAACCGTCTGCCGGTACGCATCGCCCGGGTGCTGGACCGCTCCGGCGGAATCAGGGGTGATGGAGGTTGTGCCAGAGACGAAGATGAAAGGCCCTTTGCGGACGGCTCGGGAGTAGCCGAAGAGACTTTCGTAGGGGTTGGGGGTTTTGTAAGAGGCTTTGGTCATGGGGGTGGGGTCCATTTTGGGGATACACTTCTAACAAGCGGGCACGGGATGAAAGTAATAAAGATATGGTTTAAAGCCTTTGGTACCTTTGCGATTGGAAGAGTGGGTCAATCGGGCACCAAAGAGGTCTGGGTCGGGCATCAACTTAGAGGAGGGTAACAAGTATTTTCCGGGATGAGGAAGGTCCTGGAAAGCTCCCGCTCCCACAAACCAGGCATTGTGAAGCCGCTTTGGAATCGTTTGGCGAACGATGAGGACTCGAATGGTAAAGATCCAGAAATTCAGTAATTTTGCTTATTAGAGCTAGAGGTTTTGAGCGTTTCCCGCCCCGTTTGTTGCCGGCCGGAACCCTTCTTGAGGGGAACATTGGTTGCTGTATTAGCTCAAGAAAATTAAATCCCGACGCCGGTGCAGATGATCACCCAAGGAAAGGAAGCACACGGGGTATCTCTTCTCTTTGGAGGGGCTTGAAACTAAAATATAGCTGTTTTAGTATGCTTCAATATTCACTGTCGATCATTATGCACACTGGAAGGTCCCGGTATAGATTATTAATTTTGAATTCCGTCTAATGTCTAGGTTCGGTATCGTTAGGCTAATATATTAATCAGCATCTCCTATCCGCGAAACCTCTTCGTTTTATATTATTCAGTAGACACGAAAATCTAGTGCCATCGCGGCCGACCATATCTAGAGAAATTTCGGGATCATGCGTGTATGTGTTCCCTATTTGGTGTAGAAAATGCTTAATTGAATAATATTTGACGAAACAGTTCATTGTGTTGGAATTGATATAGATCTAGCCGAACCTATTGTACCAGATGAGGGAGGAGACTTTGAACTCGAATGTTGTCAGACCAGAATTCTCCGCGCATGCACAAGTGAAAAGATAGGCACACAAGGCCGACTTACTCTAATGTATAATGTATCCAAAAGGTTGGTTTTTTTTATACCAATCTCAGTTCCTGAATCAATACGTTACAAGAGTCATTTGTCGAGTGTAAGGTACCACGGTTGAGACCCGTCCAACCATCGATGAGGGAATTAGATGCCGAGTCTCCGGGTATTTATATGTAATCTAGTATTGTGGAAATAGCCAGGTTTGTGCTCCCATCATATACTAGCATTGCAGGATCTGATCTAGCCTGGCAAATCCGAAATGTAAAAAACTCTACGCTTATAAGCTTTTTATGCATGCACCATCAGGCAAGATGGTTGATTTGCAATGCCTAAACTCTCAAAATCACGAACGATCACTCGTTGTGTTGTGAAGGTACGCCACGCCGCGCCGCGCATGTCGAGCACATGTACCTACGTGGGCCCACCACATACATGTACCTACATTTGCTGGCACCAGAGCGGCGTTATTACCCGTAGAACCAGGCCCAACAAATACATCAGTTTGGTACATACGCCTTCTTCGGGTATACGGCCACGGCAGGACTTATATCGTCCCATTATGGAAGAAGCAGTCGCTGTGCACGTGCTTTGAGACATCAAGGTCAGGGATATATACACTCAAATTGGTGACCTTACCGAGTTGCCTGGTCCATATATCACCAAGATCATAAATAGACGGCCACAGGCAAGACTTTGAACACAGCAGGCCGCGCCATCCCGAACAAGTAATAATATCCAATGAAAGAGGAGGCGGGGTGCATTGTCGATCAGTAGCCGTCGATACTCTACCTCAGTTGCGTAGGTACTTTGTACCTCCGAGAAACAGTGGCCGATAACGGGCTCGATTATCGGAGTACAGCTTGATTGAGCGGGAGCGATGCGGCCGATCGGCGTGGTGAAAAGAGTCCTCGGGTTCTGAAATAAATCATTGGGTGAAATAGCAGCACAGGCGGTGCAGAACAAGCACGCTGGTATGTAGCCCGCATACTGATATAGTAACCAGCATACCTAGCAACAACTACAGCCCGGGGACCCTAGTGCGAGCAGCCCAGTTCGCCGTGACATAACATATTACACAAATCTCCTTTAACTACTCGTGTCCAAGTCAGGGTGTTTAGGCCCTAAAAAAAGCTCTGGCGTTCTTGGTAATTACTTCAATTGCTGATGGGTTGGAATTGAGCAAACATCAATGGGTAAGTGAAAAGGGTTAATTTAATGCCTACTGTCAATGCATCAGACGAGGAAACAGAGGCCATGTGTGTAGTACCAAAAATCAACTTTGTCATTCCCAGGGAATTTGAGAGGTTGGGGATTTCGTACAGCCAATTTTCTGTCATGTCGGATCTGAGATAGATATGCCGTTTCCTATTGACGGATACACGGTACTGTAGTTATGGCATAACTGAGTACATGTAGCTGCAACCTTAGCCCTCGCAGGTCAGCAGTGAGGTGACCCATTTCCAGTGTTTGTTTTGGAACAATATCCCCAAGATTCGCGTGGCTCTATAGCAGAAAGAGAGTTCTTGTGCATGTATCTCCATTATCGATAGGTAGAATATGTATGTATGTTCGTGGTACCGGGTTTGAAACGTTAATTAACTTCCGAGTAAATAAGGAAATATTTTATTGAACTGTTTGGTATCCTCAAGTTTTTTTTGAATCGGTGATCCCGGTCAATGTTAAGGCTGTACTTTAAGCAGGTGATCAGATCTCTATGGGGTATTGTCATTGATAGTATAGAATGTGGGGGCTTACAACACCGATGGTGGCGCTAGTTGATATTTGGGAATTGTTAGCGCCTCGTATTAACAACAACGAAAAAGGGGCAAATGGCGCACCGAAGAGACAGGACAACTCTCGCTTGGCAAATTCCTTTTCTTTAGACTCTTTTCTCAAACTCACAGATATGATGCTCTTGACACATCATCAGCCCAAAGGAATCAGCCGTAATCTACCAGTCTTACACGTAGGGATAAGCTCTGGGGAATAAGGTGGGGGATTGGTTTGAAAATGGCAGCTGACATGAACAAAGAGATTTGTTTACGCATACCCGCATGATTCGATAGAAGCCACAATCGTTAGAAGTGCATGAACCCTTGCCACCTATCTCGCCCTGGGAGGTTTGATTGCTTCTTCAGTTTTGAATCCCAGCCCGGGCCTAGGAGACATCAAAGTCGTTGCCAAGGACGAATTTCTTTTGACTGATCGATTCGACGTTCGCAATATCTGCTTATCGTCTCAGTTGGCGGTGGAAGCCGTCGCTTTAGAAGCTAGGGCTGATGATTCTGATGGCCCAACGATTGCCGAGTGATAGCTCAAGATTTATAGGTATGATTTACCTGTATGTATGTACCTACATGTATATGTATTAATTCTAGGTACATGTACTCGTTCAGTCATGACGTTTCCGGACTGGGCCGCTATTGCATACACCAAAATCTACATAAGATGCCTTTTTTTGTATGGCATGCAATAGTGGTCCAGTCCGGAAAAAATCATGACAGAATGAGTATGTATGTATAGAGTATACAATGAATGCATACCGAGGAGAGGTGCATTTTAAGATGTTGCGGAAGCAACGGCACAGGAGAAGTGCGTGTGTGTACTGTACCTACAATAATACATGTAGTTAATTATATACCGTAGTGAATGAAACACGACAAGACGCGCGTCGTATATCACAGAGTATCACTCGTTGACATTTTCATTCGTAGTGAGAGTGCGGTGTCGTAAGCCTACCTGTAGGCAACCTTCCTGGCTAAATACGTGGTAATCAATGCACACGCACATATATAAAGCAATATTCATTGAGATGTTAGAGACATATCTATATATTTTTACAGTTGGTATAATCCCACTACATCTTTCCCTCGAATTATCACGCTGGGTGGGCATTTGCGGTGAGCAACGATGGATAAATGTCCTTATATCCAATACCTTGGGCATTGGAAGGTGGTGATAGATACCATGAGAGAGAGATGAATGCTGATGTGGTAGCTTGTTTAGGCCCTTCATAGAGGAGAGAAACTATACGGAGCAAATTCTATGTGGTATCCTGTTTTGTATAGTGCATCTCGGCCATCTTTAAGACCTAATTCTTATCGCCAGTCTTCCGTCTCTCAAGCATTTCTTGGTGCTTTCGGATAACAGCGGGAACTATCAGACTTTCAATCTCAACTTCCTCTGAGCCTTGACTTGCTTCTAGTGTACGGATCCATTCAATGCCTTGTCGGTCTACAAAGACGACCTCGCGTTTTCGTGTCGAGAGGAGATTTCCAATAACAAGGTGGTGGGAGTAACGCTCAAGACTTATTCTGCATTTTGAGAGGAGCATTTGAGGATCGGTTTCCAGCTGTTTTCATAAAATCAGCATATCAATATTTATAAAGATTTATTCCTCTTCATGGAAGGGGGGAGGGGGTACCTTGAAAGAGACAATCATCGCCTGTGGAGCCCATTGCTCCACTAACTTTTTCAGAAACTTTGGCACAGGATCCAGGTCAACGATTAGCTTCTTTCCACCGCCACCAGCCCCAGAACCATCACCGCCTAATGAAGGGATATCTCCACTTTGTATTTTATGTTCCGCCATCCTGCTGGGAGGTACAAAGAAGTCCGACACAGCAGCTGCCAGGTAGAACAATGCCTCATTTCCCAAGCATTGCATCTCACATGCCAATGCCTTCAATGTAAAAAGATAGCTCGTCACAGTCGTAAACGGCAGTAGAAGAAGTAGGTTCTTTTTTTTGGCTTCCTGGTACTTTCTCAGGACGGACAACATTTCCTGTCGGTACTTAGCTTTCACAACTACATCCGGGGTCGCAGCCTGCTCGGCTTTCCCGCCATCCTCTTCGTCCTCGCCGATGCGCCCCCATTCGGATAAGAAATCGAGGAAACAGTTTGTTGAATGAGAATAATGTCTAGAGAACGGTAGGAGAGAGAATTGTCGGTGTAAGAAGATTACGGCGTAGCCGTGGGAGAGAAAATACTCGGCTGAAGTAGCTCCTCGTGTTCCGGCCGAAAAGTTATCGATGAAGCGTACTGTTTGGTTCTCTAGTGGCACTGTAGTCCCGCCTGAAGTGAGGAGAACGACAGGTCGCTTTGCATCATGATGCTGCTTGACAAAGGCATTTGCAAGCGCCGTATGTTCGGCTAGAGTACTCGGTGGTAGGTTGGCCTCGAAGTAGTGAGTTTCTGAGAGCTCGGGGGTTATATCCATCTGAGCGGAATATCTGATAAATGGTAAAATAGGGAGAACGTTGATAAATTGGTCGATATAGAGGAGCTACAGCCAATAGTTGGATAACTATTCAAATCGGATTTGGGCAAGAGTTGAATTCAAGCTAACAAAGGCCAATTGCATAGGGCGTCGTTATTTGAGTTCTATCCAAATGTTCTAGAAAGGAGGGTATGCGGGGTTTCGGCCCACGCAAAATTCCCCACTACACAACGTGACTTGAGCCTCGGCACATGGTAGTACTAACATACAAGGGTGTGGCATTAAGTGAATGAACAAAATTGGGTGTTGACAGGTGAGAATCCGTTCACTCACCAAATCGTAGAGCCCTGTACGCAACTTCCCACACAAGGATACAATTACTTTGTCCACAGAGTAAGACCTCAACTACAATACCGTATCTCTCGGTGTATCAAGTCGGCCTCGATGGGGCGGGTACCTACATTTTTACCCATACATTACAGCCCAGAGCGGGATCTTCAACTGAGGGCAGGTGCTGGCAGAGTTGCACAATTCCGTCGCCTAGTGGAGACACCGTGACGTTGCTTCAAGATCTCTAGCATGTTTAATATTTTTCTTTCCGCACCACAGACAAGGTGTGGCATGAAATAGGCGTGGTCTAGAAATGCAATAAGAGCAGCCCAAGACTGGCTCGGAATACGAGGTTGGAGGAAAATTAACGATCAACCCGTTGTGATTACAGCTATAGTTACTACATATAACCAACCACCTGCCAAACTACACGTAGAGCAGACAATTCCATATATCGAGTGCCGTATCCGGCTATCCTTAACCCTGCCAGATTGACGGATAGTTAAAAATGGGTTCAAAAATTCCAGGAACGTGGACTTAGCGTCACATAGCTGCCTTCCGGCCTCCGACAGTTGAAGCACAAGGAAGCGATCTTGTTTCAAAACACTTGCAGAAGTCTCTCTCTTTTTTTTTTTAATTACCCCTTTTGCTAACGCGGGTGGAACAGTTCAAGCATGTAGATGGTTGACAGGCTCGACAGCGGCGCGAGTGGGGGGTTTCCCCTGTGCTGGGAGATTCCAGGAAAGGTACATGTAGGTAACAGTATCGCGATACCCATGGACATATGGCGTTAGGACAGAGCAGAGTTCATAGAGTATGTATGTAGAGTAGGTACTCTATAGAGTACATGTAGATTAAAGTGTACATTTAGATCTCCTAAGAAAAGGCATAGCCACGAGTAGCACTTCTAACACTTTAATTCACTTAACTAGGACTCTACATCTGTAGGTCGGTACTCTGGGTAGGTCATGACGATAACAAGCGCAAGCTGTGCCGGCTGCACGGTACCTTACGTGACGAGGAACCAACACAAACGTTCCTGGGAGGACCAAAAAGGGCAAGTAAGGGTTTCAGCTCAACTGCACAACCAAAAGGACTCAAAGCTTAGCCCACACCACGACTAGCGGCGAGATGCCCGAAAAAACCTAGTAAGTGCCATATTCGGTCGATTCGAATGAAGGCTGGCTGAGGCATGCAGCTGCCAGTTGTAAAGAAAATCTGCAGGGTTGAAAAAGAAGAAGGGTCCGAGGAAAATTCCGGTACTGTCATTCGTGATCCGGGATTCGATTCAAAGTGCAACCATGCACTCGACGAACATGCCTACATGTAGCACTCTTGGAGATACAGCCATGGTCATAAAGGAAGTTTCTTTTCGATGCCCAGACGTAATAGGCACTGCCTTACTGCCCACCATCATGGTAACGGCTCGGGATAGGCGGCAAGGTTTTATGGCTGCTCATTGTCTGATATCCCATTCCATTTTCAATTTAACATCGCTAGAATATGTGGGGTTAGAGATTGAGATCAAGCCCCTGACGACGAAGGCAAAAATTGTGATTGGGCGTGAGACACGACGTGATTGGCAGGGCCAGGGGTACAGGTCCAATAGGACAGCAGAAGTGAACTCTAAATAAAGATCCACATATTATTCTTTCTCGTCTTCTTTAATCCTAGCCTATCACTGCCGAGCCTCCAGCATCATCCATTCATTCCACAGTTGTATCCCGCAGTTACCCAGTCACTTACAGCTTGTATAACCCGTTCTCTGTGAGCTTAATTGCAATTGTTTGTCAGGTCAGGGCCATGCTAGTTGCAGCTGTTCTGTAGTGGCTTGTGACGCTATGTACACTTTACCTCTTAGTACATACATGTAGTTTCTTGGTCCCTTGGTAAACTGTTGCCGCTTCACCCTTTATTGCGGATAGTCTATTCCCAAGCCGCGCTTCAAACTCTTTTATAACCCCTTCCTCCTTCCACCTCTTCCTCTCTTTCCCCACCACCATTCCCCTCATTCTCTAATCATCATCTCGAACATCCCATCTAACGAAGGGGTTCTTGATATTCACTCGCTTTCAGTTTGTCGTCAGCCTATCACACTCGCTATTTCCAACCATAATCACTATTTTAAAGCTCTCACTGTCTAAGGTAGGAGATCTTTCCATTCTGATGTCTCTGCTCGGAGCAACTTACCCTTCCACCTACATTGCATGCTTAAAACATGGCATATGCATCAATGTTGTCTCAATTCTCGGTGAAAACGCATCATTGGATGGTTTTTGCTGCCAGCACTATCTACTATTTATTCCTCCATTTCCCCTTCTATACTCTTGTCTCCTTATCTCCTCTTAGAAGACTACTAACTTCTCTCCCGCTACTCAGCCTCCATCTACTGAGAGCTCTAATTCACAATGAAGAATTTCCTCATTCTCTCGGGTCTCTTGGCCCAGGGAGTTCTTGGGAATATCCATTTCCATAGAGAACCTACACTGTGCGGAGATGCGTGCCCTCGTGGTGAGGTTTGCACTGCTGATGAGCCATAGTAAGTCATATTCTATTTGATATAAACAAAAAAAAATACCCTCATTTATTTTCAGTTATTTCAACCCAACACTTTGATGAACACTGTTTCTTTCCCGTGAAATCTTTAACCTTGGGCCTATAATACAATCAATCTGTGGCAACTATTCAGTAAACATTTACTAACAAATACTTACAGTTGCGTACGCGATGCACACTACCTCTTTGCTCGTATGCCCAACCCAATTCCAGCTCCTGGTGATTTCTCTACCACCGGCCAATGTGGACCTGCCAATGGTGGTCTGATTTGCGACCCGGCGGCCACCTCTTATACTGGAACATGCTGCTCTGTAAGGCTCTCTCTCTTACTGCTACCAAAACTAAACTATAAGCTTACATTATTTGATATCAGCAATATGGGTGGTGTGGAAATACGCCTGCTCACTGTGGAACTGGTTGTACATCTGGTTGCACTGGAACTGGGACTACTACCACCTCCCCGGCTGCCACATCTGCTGCAGCTGGCCCAAGAGCCGATGGTCGTTGCGGAACTGAGTTCGCTGGTGCAACTTGCGCGGGTTCCACTTTTGGGACATGCTGTAGTCAGTACGGGTATGTTTGCGTCGAGGTTGCTTTATAAACATTAACATTATCTTAACTAACAATCACACAGATACTGTGGTGCCACTGATGGTCACTGCTTGGCTTCAAATGGGTGCCAATCTGGGTGCACTGGAACCCCTCCAGCCTCTTCTACCCCCCCCGCCACTTCTTCTGCGCCTGCCACCGCTCCCAGAGACGATGGCCGCTGCGGAACCGAGTTCGCTGGTGCAACTTGCGCAGGTTCCACTTTTGGAACATGCTGTAGTCAATACGGGTATGTTCAAATCGAAATTGCTTTATAATCATTAACAACAACTAACAATCACAGATACTGCGGAGCCACTGATGGTCACTGCTTGCCTGCTAATGGGTGCCAATCTGGATGCACTGGAACTACTCCTGTTACTCCTGTTGAAAGCAGCACCACTACTGGAGAGCCTGTCCTCGGATCTCCTACCCCGTCTGCCGTTCCTGTCGGACCTCCTAGCACTGATGGCACTTGCGGTCATAGCAACACTCCGGCATATACCTGCACCGGTTTCACCCTGGGAGAGTGCTGTTCTATGTACGGTTTCTGCGGTAACACTGATACTCACTGTGGTGACGGATGTCAATCAGATTCCTCTATTGGAACAGACGGAACTCAAAAGTGCAAGAATGGGGGATCAACTCCTGCTCCCGGCCCATCTCCTGCTCCTATTACAAACGGCGGGGCCTTTGCGATTGTTGGACAATCTGGTGTTCCGGTCATGCACGCCGGTCTTATGCCTAATGGTCGTGTTATCTTCTTGGACAAAGTCGAGAACTACACTCAACTAAAGCTACCAAACGGCCAATACGCATACTCCTCCGAATATGACCCCCAAACCAATACTGTTGTTCCCTTGTCTTACGAAACCAATGCCTTTTGCGCTGGGGGTATCTTCCTTGCAAACGGTGATTTTGTTTCTCTTGGTGGCAATGGTCCTTTGGATTTCATCGACCCTACTGTCACGGATGGATTTGATGGTATCCGCTACATCAGCCGTTCTTCTTCTGATGCTAGCCTTAATGGCCAGAACTGGAGGGAACCTGGTAACAAGTTGGCTAGCAAGCGTTGGTATGCATCTGCTCAGATCTTGGCTGATGGTAAGATCTTTGTTGCATCTGGAAGTTTGAATGGACTCGACCCTACTGTCCCTGCCAACAACAACCCTACCTATGAGATCCTTAGCCCCACTGGTATCTCTGAAGGGAACAATATTGATATGGAGATCTTGGTCAAGAACCAGCCTTACTACATGTATCCTTTCATGCACCTCCTCAAAGATGGTACACTTTTTGTCTTCACTTCCAAGTCTTCAGATATTTTCAACATTGGCACCAACACCATCACCAAAGTTATGCCTGATCTCCCTGGCGATTACCGAACTTACCCTAATACTGGTGGGAGTGTCCTGTTACCTCTCTCAAGTGCCAACGGCTGGAACTCAAAGATTATGATCTGTGGTGGTGGTGCTTACCAGGATATCACAGCCCCTACTGAGGCTAGCTGCGGTGTGATCGCTCCTGAGGCTGCCAATCCTACCTGGGAAATGGATGCTATGCCAGCTGGTCGTGTTATGGTGGAGGGTGTTCTTCTTCCAGACGGAACTGTCCTTTGGGTTAACGGTGCCAACCGTGGTGCTCAGGGATTCGAGCTCGCTACTGACCCAACTTT
This sequence comes from Morchella sp. 2016-41, assembly GCA_024713855.1. Taxonomy (NCBI): domain Eukaryota; kingdom Fungi; phylum Ascomycota; class Pezizomycetes; order Pezizales; family Morchellaceae; genus Morchella; species Morchella sp. 2016-41. The sequence continues at coordinate 822,201 of JAMGZD010000003.1, forward strand.
CCCTGCCCTTCTTTATGATCCTACCAAGAATCTGGGTGCTCGATGGACCCAGCTCGCATCTAGCACTATCCCGAGATTGTATCACTCTGTTGCCCTCTTATTGCTTGATGGAACTGTTATGATTACTGGAAGCAACCCTCACGAGATGCCAGTCCTGGCTACCTCCGCAACCACCCCATACATTACTGGTAAATTACCTTGAGCAAAATTGAGAATCAAAATAATTACTAATTCAATCTCCGCAGATTTCCGTGTCGAGAAGTTCACCCCTCCATACCTCCAGGGTGGAAACGCAGCTCTCCGTCCTACCGCGATGGTGCTTAGCTCCAAGTCCCTGCCTGCAAACGGATCCACCTTTACTATCAGATTCAACGTTCCCATCACCGCCAAAGCTGTCAAGGTTTCGCTTTACTATGGTGGTTTCGTTACCCACAGTGTTCACATGGGCCACCGGATGCTGTTCCTTGACAACACTGGTTTCACTGCCGGCACCGCTGCGCAAACTATTACCGTCACCATGCCACCAAACAAGAATACCTGCCCACCAGGTCCTTATGTTGTTTACGTGGTTGCTGATGGCATCCCATCTGTCGGCCAGTTCGTAACGGTCGTCTAAAGAAATAATTCTCTTATATTAAAGGACTTAAATACTAATTCTCTTTGTTGCATCTGGTCGGGGGGTTTTCTTTCCTGTCATGGGCTTCTTATAATTCTATTACGTTTGTGTTTGCCAAGTTCTGTTTGTGCACTGTCGGCTTGCCATACTCTGCTCTTTTTTCCGCAATACCGCCCGCTGTTCTCTCAAAAATTCAATATGGCGGTTATGGACATGGTTAGGTCTCTAGAACCTCAGTGTGAACAGTTTGGTGGGTTTAATAGGCATAGAAGATGGATAATGGAAATTAATTGGCTTTCAAGGAAACCAGACTGGGCTTTTTTCTTTTTTTTTTGCTTGATGATGTGTATGTGGATCATTGCAATAGAAGTTGAATTTTTACCTCTACATATGAGTCCCATTATTAATCAAATCTTAAAATACCCCTACTGTGCCAGGTGCCTGGGAGTGGGAGATGTCGATGTGCAATTGGCGCCTATCTCAGGGCGCCTATTATGGCGTTAGGGTTAGGGTAATATATACATAACCATGCACTCCAACAGAAGGTCCGAGGTCCATCAGCAGATCTCCACGAATCATATCCAGGGCAGATCGTTCACATTCAGCTTCATGCAAGCGAAAAAAAGATGTGCGAATATGTACCAATCAGGTGAAACGCAAATCTACACTGGGCACTTTGGTGCAGCCACCTATGTGCAGCCACCTATGTGTGAGGAGTAGGTAGTTTCGATGAAATTCTCACGGGTGAAAATAATTTCTGTGCCCATAGTCCAGTGGAGCGGGGGTGCTGATGCGATGACCGAGGGCAACATCTACATACTCCCAGCCTAGAATAGTCAGTCACCAGACCTGTTGGGCCAAGTCCAAGTACGTTAATACGAGCTGCGGTTCGGAAAGGAAAAGAGGTACACATACATACATGTACCCTCTTACTCTATCCTACCTTCTTTTTGCTTTTTTTGTTGTCACCACGCACTCTTTTTCTTTTCAGTGCACCTGAGTGCATAGGTACCCTCTTCACATTAGGCGCCAGCAAGGGGCGAGATGGATGGGAAGTTCAGGGTCCTGACTGGGTTTTTTCTCTTGTCTAAACATCACTTTTTTGTTTTCGCTTAAATGCCTGGATCTGATGCTGTAGTTGCACTTTTCCCCTGTCAGCAATTAACTGCATTCTAGCGCTCAGATATAATTCCATGTGCACATCTGGTAAACCAAGAACCTTGGAGGCTCTTGGTGATTCTTGGAGTCTCTTGGGATTCTTGGAATGTGGTATTTGGTATGTAACAAAATTACGGGATGATAGCTTAGAACCAAGCTTGGCAAAATGTGTCGAGTGATTGGATATGAGTTATCAGTGCGCTTTTTCCCGACGTCTTACCGTCCCATGCTATGCTGCTGCTGCGGCAGGCCGGCCTTGTCAACACAACCACAACCACAACCACAACTCCAATGACCTTTTCCATGAAACCCCCGGCAGAAAAGGATCTAGTTCTGCTTTTTCTGGGGCTTTTCTGGCTAGAGTGTTCCATCCGACTCTTGTGAATTGGAGACTCTTTCAGAGTCTTTCTCCTGTTTCCCGAGAACTAAGACAGGATCCAAGGCGTGGAAACCCCGCACATTCTGATCCGATGTTCATAGTAAGACAGGCTTATTACTCGGGATTCAACTTCAAGTAAGTTACAACGACCAAAGTAACCTCCTTTGTACTCCCGATAGAGCCCGAACATCATGCCGTAAGTTACTCTATCAACTGTCCACATGGTTGATCGAATGGTCAAAGGGTTAAATTACCGGGAAAACAAAATATTAAAAAAAAGCCATCGCCATTGCGCTAAAACATGGCTCTTGCACTGGCATGCTTTGGAGATTTTGGAAGATTGCGTAAGGGAATGGAAGGTGGAGGAGGAGAGGAAAAACCAAGGGACCAAGGAGAAAAGTTTCCGTAGGTTGCACAGGAAAAAGCGAAATTGAACCTCTGGGCTTGCTGGGCTTTCTGGGCGTGATCTGATGAAGTGATGCTGAGACCGTTGTCAATGCCGTGTTACCAAGAAAAAAAGGTGGCTGAGAGAAATAATGGATTGACCCACGTCACTACCGATTGGGCAAAACGTTCGTCTGCCCCTTCCCCCCTTCTCATCCTCATCTACCCTCTGATATCCTATCACAGTCCGTGTAAAACAAAACTAACTATCTATGGGAAACTATTGGGGCATATTTGTTTTTTGTTTCTGTCGCGAATTACGCTCACTTGGCGTGGCGTGGCGTGGCGTAGCGTGGCGCGCGCTCGCTCATGATCAGAGAGGGAAGTGAGAAAGAGCGACACTGTTTGAGATTCCAAAAGCAGGGTGGCGGGGGGGCAGATTTCCCGAGTTATGCGTTCCTGATCACCGAGCCAAATATGCCAGCAGGGAGAGACTTTTTGGTACAAAACCCATTTGAACCGATATCCATCGATCAACAAAGAAATGAAACAAACACCAGGAACAATATTAGTAAGAGCTGCAAGAGCGCAGACATGATGTGATCTGAAAAGAGACACACTAGCTGACGCGTATGTTGGTTTCTTGGAACCAAGCCCTCCTCGTCAGGCTGCAGTTGCCTTAATCGATAAAGAGATAAGAGCCCAGCTTCTTGGATTCTTGGAAGAAGGTGTGTGAGATTAATGATTGCATAGGTTACACCTACCCCTCACCCTACCCCCCTCTTTGTGCATAATACTTTATGCAAGCCTGTGTTCCTGCATTTCCTTTTGAGACTCGGGGGGGGGGGGGTATTTCACCTGTAAGGGGCACCATCTCATCAGTGCAAGTGACGAGCAGGAGATGGCGAAAGCAGGGGCGAAGGGACAAAGAGATGAGACGAGGCAAAGAGGATGAAGAGAAACACTTGAAAATATCGAGTGATGCTACATGACAAACGACCCTAACCCTAATAGGAACAACCAAAAAAGCCTTGTCTCCCCCCCTCCCCCTGTTCAAACTTTATTTTGACTTCGTTGGTTTTAATTGAGGGAGTGTCTAATAGCTAGTCCCCGAAACCCATGGTCACGAGATCAGCGGGTATTAATTGATCTTCTGATCGGTACGGGGCAAGAGTTCGGGGCAAGAATTCGGGATGGGTTCCGACGGGGAGAATAACTTTCCCTGGTACTCACAACACAAACTAGTAGAATTCTCTAGAGTTTCGTTCGGGAGAGCTTTACCAGTCGTGGTATATGGAGATTTAGCTTCACGGGGAGTGCCTTGAGAGAGGCCTTGGGAATTCTTGGGGAATTCTTGGGAGTTGCTGGGAGTTGTTGGAAGGCCAGCGCCAGCGCGGGAGCGTGACATGAATGTGGGTGACAATATTTGGTAGTCACGTTTTTGTGACCTTCATTGACCCTCCATTGGGTTGGGTCACAAGGTACGTGGTTGATTGGACTAAGGGACACCACTCAGAAAAGATTGGACTCCGGTACATTAAGTGCTTGCATAGATTGTCGTTGCCCAGAGAACAGTAGTAGGCGGCTTTAGAATAAAGCTCATCTTGCTGTCAGGAGCTCTAGGGCTGCGCCAGGGAAATAACCTTCACGAATAATAGCGTTGACTCCCCACCTATTCCTATTTTCAACTTTCTTTCATCACAGGGATTTATATTATATATAACCCTGAGAGACTTTAATAGTAATCTTCGTGGCATGGATTGAATTAATGATCTTTCCTACATGGAGCTATAAGCTCCCGATAGCAAGACATAATTACTATAACAGATATTGAGTAGGTATATGTCCTCTTATATCCAAATAATATCTCACCCATAACGTCCAAAACTAGCCCCCCCCCCCCTTGCTAACCTCACCCACCTCCTCCGACCAATCAATACTGCTGCCCCAAACCTCTCACAAAATCCTCAAAGTCCTCAGCCATCTTACCCACTTCACCATCCCACAAGCCCCCAGAATCAGCAAATAATCACAGATACCCTCACCCCAACCAGCCACTATACTACCAAATGGATTATCAAATCAATTAGGAGAACTACTACGACTTACACTCAACCTCCGTACACCCATTCAAAAAGTCCTCCGCCGCCGCCTGTAGCAGAATCAGCGCATCAATATCCCACATATACCCCGTCGTCGTGACCACTAGCTCCGCCATGACATCATGGACCATGCCTCTTGGGGGAAATTCTTGCAGAAGTGGCTGTGCAGCAGCAGCAGCAGCAGCAGTAGAAGCAGTGGGAACTGCGGAGACTGTCATTGCTGTGACGGCGGGAGGAGACAAGTAGGGCGGGGGAGGGGCTCTGATAGCGAGGGGTACGTGCTTGCGAGCACCACCACTACCACTACCACCACCACCACCACCACCACCACCACCCCCTCCTACTTTCCCTGGTCCTCCTCCGCTGCTGGACTCATCGCTGCTGCTGCTGGTGGTGGTGGTGATGGTGGTGGTGGGCTTGGTTTCTTGCTTTGTCATTGTGCAATTTTGGGAGAGAAGGTGGATGTAGTGGTCTGCTATATCTAGGCCAGAAACTGCACTCTAGCTCGGCGGTGGCTGTTCTACCGTATATCTATACTCGGAGTACACGAGAAATACCTGTACCCACCGACGGTACCCCACCCCTCCTTCCCGATAGATATCGAGATGCAACAAACCTACCACAAACACAAACACAACGCCCCAGAGCATGAGCACCACTCCTACGAGAGGTTTCAAGAGCCATGTCGGAGGGCTACAGGAGCCTTCGCTGGGCATTTTCCCAGCTTGTGATATCTACCACCAGCACAATCACAGCCACCATCTCACACCCTGTTCGATCACCAACATACATGTAAACGTATATATATTCCAACATCACTCACTACATGATGTTATTCCAAAAAGTGTAATTAACGAAATAAACCGAAAAATAAAAAAAAATAAAAAAATGTGATGTTTCGATTCGAATCATACACAATCACTCGCACCCTCCACCCCCTCCACAATCCAACCCGGCCACCGCCAAACAGCATTGTTGGAATCCATGACGTCGTAGCGGTGTATCTCGAACCGTGCGCACGTGTGTGCAGAACGCCCCACCACCAGCCGAGGGCTCGACGTTGTTGCTACGACGTGTTCGAAACAGTACCCTTCCCTCTCAGAGCTGAGCTCGAACCCGAGACCAATATGCTCGCAAAACAGCAACTACTACTACTACTACTACTACTACTACTACTACTACATATGTATGTTGGAACTGGTGAGATCACGTTGGAGGCAATTTCGGGTTTCTGGTAGTGATTGGTATTGTTTGTCTCGCGAAACGGGCTGGCTGGTTGATTGGTTTGGTTGATTGATTGCTTTGATTGATTGGCTTGGTTAGTTGGTTGGCTAGTGGTGCGGGAGGCCTAGAGAGCACTATTGACGACCCTGATAGGTAGAGGGTAGAGTGGAGTACCCACCACAAAACGCCAAATAGTTCGTTGGAGTAGATGGATAGATAGCTCTGTGAGGTTGCTTTTCTGTAGGGGGGAGAGATCTGATCGATTTAGATCTAGATCGAATGCCGTCCAGCCAATCACTCGGGAGATAGTTAACCCCCCCCCTGGACGCGGGTGGGGTAGCGAAGCTTTTACGGTACTACATGTAGGTGGTACAGTCGCCCACCCAGTGACGGCGGATCCTGCCTGATGGTTGTGGTAGCTAGCGAGTGTCAATGATTGATAGTACGGCGGCGTAGTAGAACCTGATAGGATTGGATTGGACTGGGCCAGACAAACCACAATACATAAACGCGTAGGGTGCTCAACAGCTCCAGTACCCCCCCCCAAAAAAAAAAAAAAAAAAAAAAGAAATTGAGCTGGGATCAATACGCTACTTATATGCAGCGCCTACACACATACATGTACTCGTATTTTCCTGACATTTATGAAAAATAACCGCTATTGCATACCATATAAATACACGCCAAGTCTACAATTTAGTATGGTATGCAATAGCGGTCATTTTCACAAACGTCACGAGAGTACGAGTACATACATAGTACGGCCACGGATGCAGTGATTCTATGTACATACAACACAACGTGCAATGCGGGTTTTTTTTTCTTAATTCGGTATTCGCCACACGAAGGTTCCGTAGCCAGCACAGTGCTAGTCCTGTCGAGCTATGGTAGTGATTTCTACGCTGGCTTTTTCTTTCTTTCTTGTTCTACTGGTTATGCAGGTATGTAGGTACATACATACATAAAAGGCCGAAGATTGATGGAACCTATACTCTACTCTGCCCTCTGGACATACAACAGAATCCCCTGGTGTTGGGGTTGGGGTCTCGCGAACCGAGTCTGAGAGTCTGAGAGTCTGAGAGTCTGAGAGTCGGTCAATTAACTTGAAGGTTTTTGTCACTAATATATGGGCTCAACTGCACGGGCTGGGAAACGTTTGTAAACGAGCACAAAGACAATAGACGAGCAAGACTCTAATTGGCACCCAGCCAGCACCCCCCGGGATAACAATGCCACTACCTCCCACTTACTGTACTGTACTGTACTACACTATATTCAGAACCAAGACAGAAAGAAAAAAAAAGAATACACCCATTTGTATACCCCTTCCCCATCGCCACTACCACCAGCTACTACTGTACAGAAAGATCCATTACCCCCGTCCCCGCCCTCCCCCGCCCTCCACCCCTCCTTCAATCCATACCCTTATACCTCTCCAACGCCCGCTCCTTCGTCTTCTTCACAAACTCACTATAGCTGCCCCCGCCCTTGGCAGCCTCCTCCACATCCCCACCCTCGCCCCCTTCATCCCCAGCCCCGCCCCCTGCGTATACATCTCGGCCACCACATGCTCCGTGCGGCCCTCCCCGCTAGCGCCAAGCCCCTGCCCGCTCGTCCACCCCATCTTGCCCAGCAGCGCCGCACCCTTGCTCTGTGCCACCACCTCCGCCTCCGGCTGCGGCGACTCCTTCTTCGCCGCACCTGCACCTGCACCCGCACCCACCGGCGCGCTCTTGCCAAACACCTGGCGGCGCTCCTTGGCGCGGTCGCGGTACTCGGGCGTGGCCGAGGCGGCACCGGTAGTGGTAGCGGCAGTGGTGATACCCGCCTTGGCGAGCTTCTTGAGCGCCGCCTCGCGCAGCGCGGGGTCCTTGACGTTCGAGGCGTGCAGTGTGCTGACACGCTCGTGCTCGTGCACCTTTTCGGGTGTCTTGAAGACACGCGAGCAGAGGAGGCAGGCGAGCTTGTTCATGTCTGCAAAGGACTCGCGCGGGGGCTCGTCGGCCGGTTCAGCGGTGCGGCGTTTCTTGGGGGCCGAGCCGCCGGCGGAGGAGATCTTGTCGTCGTCGCCCGAGGTGGAGCCTGTTGTTGATTCTGCGGTGTTGTTTGCGGCTGCAGTGGTTGTGGTGGTGTCGGGTTTGATGCCGTGGAGCTCCGAGTGGCGGTTTTGCCAGAATTGGAGGTGGGCGGGAGTGGCCTTTTTGGATGTTGAGGCGGCGGAGATGCCGGGTGCTGCGGTGGAGGCAGTAGCGTCTTTGTCGGCTTTGCGTTTTTTGGTTTTGGCCTTGTCGTCTGTGGCGTCTTTGGTGCCCTTTGTGGCCTTCCTGGAGTCTGCAGTGGCCTCATCGGCGGCGACCGGCCCCTGCTCGGGCTTCGAGACTATGAATTCCGACACATAGCCATCGTCGTCCCAATACGCCAGCCGCAGCCCGCCGCCCACATTGGCCGTCATGGGTAGGAACGTGAACCGCTCGACGCCCCTCGACGCATTATACACGGGCACAAACACGCCCGGGTGTATGTATGACGCCGTAACCGGACGGCTGCTGATTGTGAACTTCTCCATCTTGTTGTACGCGGCCAGCGCAGCCTGGGCATCCAGTGCCGTCGCGAACTCGACAAACCCGTATCGCCAGCTCTCGTCCGTTTTGCGGTCGCGCACTAGAAGCACCCGTTTGACGGATGACTCTTTTGCGCCGATTGGGCCAGTGCGAGAGGGCTCGGGGGTGGTACCGGGTAGGACGGTGAGCTTGAGGGCGCCCTTGGCGAGAAGCTCCTCGGTAACGGAGGGTTCGAGGCCGCGGAAGAGGAGGAATTGCGAGGGTGGTGAGGTGGCCATGTCGCGTTCTCCATCGTTGGTGAAGTGAGTTGGGGTTGGGTGGGTCAGGGTGCCAGTCAAAGTGACTTCTGCATGCAATTTAGATATCTGTGGGTGGTAATGATTACTCGGACCTGATTACGAACCTGAGCGTGGGGTCTGGCAGCGGAAACATTCTTGGCGTCGAGGAAAGTTCAGGAGAAGGCACTGTTTGGCAGATTGTTGTTAGAAAGAGGTGGGTGGTGGTGTATATGCCCAAGGTATGGGATACTCACAACTCTGCATTTCCACTCCTCCTCGCCGTCATCTCTCCTCCTGCCTCTCCTGCCATCCTCATTATCCCGTTCCTTGGAAAATGCCACCTTGCACCTGTCCGTGCCAGGCCCGAGGTTCAGCTTGTTTGGATAGTACTGCTGCAAGAAGGCGCGCGCATCCGGTACCGAGTAGAAATGGACAAAGGCAAACTGCCTTGAATTGCCTACATGTCGAGAACAAAGGCGAGAGTGCCCAACCCACTTAGAAACACAAATATTCCCAACCACGCCCCCTCCCACAAACAGATTCCCGAAACGAGAAAGAGAGACAAAGAAAGAAAGGAGGAGACCTACCGGTTTTGCGATCCCGAATAATCGTGACTTTCTCCACGTTCTCAACTTGCAATCCATCTTGAAGACCTCTCATAATCTACAGGCGCCATAACAGACCCCCCAGGTCAAACTTTCAGCAAAAGTCCACTAAAAAAAATTGAAAGTGTGTGTGCAAAAATGGGCATGGTGGGAAAAAAAAGAGGCATGATATAAAAAACATTGAATGACGGGAGAAGGAGAAACTCCAGTCATTGTAGTTCTTTATACTGCTAATAATAGTAGTGGTGATGATGATAATGATGATGATGATGAATAGTAGTCGTTCCAAGGGGGAGGGTTAACAACGTAATCCTCATCCACATCCGCTCCCAGTCCCTCAATGATCACATCCCGGCTCGCCGGTCCCCCAAGCCACTCCCTGTCGTCCCTGCTGCGGCTGCGGTCCCGGGGAGCATCGCGGTCGTAGTACCCCCCACTGCCGCCTCCCCCTCCGCCCCCCCCACCACCTCCTCCTCCCCCTCCGCTGCTGCTGTTCCCCCCTCTCCCGCTCATCCGGTCGTGCGAGTCTGACCGCGAGCGGTAGGACGAGGACGGCCCGTGGTAGGCACGGGGGGCCTTTGGAGCGTCGCGGGGCGGCGAGCGTCCCCTTGCGGGCGAGTAGGAGGAGCGGCGGGAGCGGTGGTAGTCTCGGTCCCTGTCACCACGGTCACGGTCCCTGTCTCTGTTGCGGTCCCGATTGCTGTCGCGGACGTCTACAGGGGCACCTCTGTAAGCGTTATTGCCAATGCTGCTGCTGCTGTTGTTGTTGTTGTTGTTGCTGTTGCTGTTGCTGCTGTAGTAGGGGTCCTCGTCTCTGTGGGGAGACTGGGGACGCTGGTAGTAGACCATTGTGCGTGCTACTACTTGTTATTTCAGCTGACTGCTTGCTGTGTGTACTTTTGTGGGGTGCTGGTGATGCCTGATATTGGGTGTTTGTGGTGTGTGTGTGTGTGTGTGTGTGTGGTGTGTGTGTGGGGTGTGTGTGGATGTGAATGTGGATGTGGATGTGGATGTGTGTGGATGTGCGTGGATGTGTGTGTGTGTGTGGTTGATGGTGGCGGTGGTTTGTGGTTTCTGGAGCGGTTTGTATGTATTTTGTTTCCACTGGCTGGCAGCGGATGAGTTGAGATGAGATGCCGCACAGAGGGAAAAAAGGGCTCTCGCATGCAAGGGAACGGCAGGAACACACGAAGAACACCGCGCTTACTAATGGCACTCCCCCAACAAACAGACAACCAACATGAACATGAACATGAACATGATTCACAAGGGACGTGAATCTCTGTAACTATCGATTACAATATCCTGATATCGACAAGATACTCGCTCGTCGGCACAGAGCTCTGGTCAGCTGCCCTCCCCCTCCCCCCTCCCCCTTCCCCTCTTCTCCGTTCTCCTCCGTTCTCCTCATTCTCCCATTCTCCCCATTCTCCTCCTCCTCCTCCTCCTCCTCCTCCTCCTCATCCCCCTCGTACTCCGCTTCTCGCACATACCCATGACCCATGCATATGGAGCCCCTTGCTCCAGAGTTATTGCGCAGAGCACTCCGCATTCCACATACTCTCTCTACCTTGTGCTCCCCCCCAAGCAGACAGCCCCGATCCGAGCAGGCTGAGCAGGAAGCAATAAAGTACAACATATATACCCCCCCCTCCTCCCAGTGCAACTAGCTAGCATGGGGGCCCTTTGGTTTAGACCACCTTGCGGGCAGACTCCGGATCCCCCCCCCCGCCAAGCAAGCCGAGTGAGTGAGTGTCTTGGGGATTCAACCCCAGATCCGTGGAGTGGGCAGGAGCGCGGAGCCATGGACGCCTGATTATAAACAATGTGTCTCTGCTGCTGACGGGGTGGTCATGGTATGCGCAGCTCCATCTAGCATTCTGCACTCCTCATGAGGAAGTGCGGAATGGCCGACAAACTACGATAGCAAAACTCTAAGCCGACACTACCTACGAGTCTCAAGAAATACCCATATGTAGACCAGAGTTAAATAGAGTAGGTAGGTACATGTAGGTAGGTAGGTAACCGGCTATACAATCATATATAAACCAATCGCGCGCATCAACCAATGAAATACCGGCTTTACCCTTAAGCCAGTAGTAGTAGTAATATTACGCAATCATAAACGTCCCGGCCGCAGAGTGGGCGATGTATGTAGCTAGATAGGCTCGAAACCTTTCCCTCCGCACTGAACCAAACACCGTCTACTAAGCCTCCGCACAAACTCAAACCCCAAAGCCAACCACCAGCCAGTCCGCCAGTTCATGAGGAGGAAGAAGAGGAGAAGGCCCAAGTTGCGGAGTCAACTACTCGTAACTTTTTCTGGCATTTAATTCCGGACTGGACTGGGGGGGGGGGGGGGTCTGCATGCGCCGCCCATACCCATATATATATATGCAGACCCAGTCCAGTCCGGAAAAGAGCTCTAGGTGTAAGTAAAAAAACAAAAACAAATACATGTAAGTGCTCGCTCCCTCACGCCACTCTAGTACCTAGCGCGATGATTAAGCGTCTTCACAAGCCATCACTCGGCGGGTGGCCGGCGACACTCACTCCACTCCACTCACAAACCATCCGCCGGGTATGTAGTGTACTGGACTAATTACATTCACGCCCCTTTTCTGCCCCCGGGATAGAAGTATGTGCACGATACATACCCAATACACAACCACTCGTCCTAGCTAGCCTATGGATATCTTTCTCTTTCCATTACTTTAATTACATATATAGATCCATAGAGGACCCAATGACACAGGCAACAGAGCTGCATGTAGTAGCGCAACACAACCCGACAGCCAGGACCTCTAGGCCAGTATATACGTAGTAGCCCCAGCCACGAATATATAGGAACCTGCACGTAGGGGTCTACCCACCCAACAAAACACACATCTCCAGGCAGTTATACACCCATCCCTGACTGTCCAGTCTATATGTATACAACCCTCCATATACATATAACCTCTCTCTCTCTCTGCACAAAAAAAGACCACCCCACCCTAACGAGTCGATAGACACACGTACCAGTCAGCACCACCCCCCCGGCCTCCTCCCTAAGTATCCGAATCCGCCAAAGATCCATAGCACCCCCCCACCTCATGATAGTCCCATCTGCACCAGCTACACAGCCAGAGTATCAACTTACTCCTACTACATCTAGCTACATAGGTACACAACAGACAGACAAGCTCCCTATCACTTTCAGCAGTCAATAAATCAACCAATCACGGAATCTCACTCACTGCTGGGGCCAAAGACAAACAGCAATGACGTACATGCATCTACCTACGGAACCAATCTTTTTTTATCCTTGCTGTAGCTTCCGGAATGAAGTGATGCACCTAACCTTTTTTTTTTTTTTTTTTTTTTTTTTTTGCCGTCATGGCGGATGGCAGCGGACGGGTTGCGGACAGATAATCCAGGAACATTGAAAAATTAGACATCAGCTCTAATATCGCCTGCATTTACCGGGTGGTGAGGGTAAGTGACCAGTGAATGCTGCGGTGAATACGTATATTTGTCTTATCAGATTCTGGTCATCTCTCGTCACACCCTAGCACCCTAGCTACTTGTATGTAGATAGATATATGAAGTCCCATTGGATTCAGATTTAATATATGAGCTTCAAATACAGAGGATACGATTTGCCAAAATTTAGATATATGGTAAAAATCTAATTTCTACGAAGTGTGTTGCGAGTTCTGATTGGGGGGGGGGGGGGGTCTTGGGACCTAGATTCTGCCCGCTGAAACTAAATCTACACATATACGATCTAAACCAAGAGTTGACTTCCCTTCTATGACATCACTCAAAGTTTACAGACTCTACACTAATTAGTTAGACATATCCACGTGTATTCGAGACTTATTGATTCATTCGGTAAACTGAGCACTTTTTTTTTGTCCGGTGTATTGACCGGATTTACAGAAGAAATAGGAAAGAAAAACAACGAAAACTAGAATGCCAGCCTTTCTATTCCTCTGACCCACTTAACTGCCCTGAGTACCTAGTGAAAAAATTTAGTGCTGGCCAGAGGCAGCGATGGTGATGGTGCCGGAGGTACGGCCAGAGTTGTCGAGAGACTTGGACTCCATCTTGCGGACAATCTCCTTGGAGGTCTCGTCGGCAACCTCGCCGAAAACGGTGTGCTTTCCATCAAGATGGGGGGTCTTGACAAAGGTGATGAAGAACTGGGAGCCTATTTATCTGTTAGATTTGGAACCGTAAACGTTTTATGAATGGATAAATACCGTTGGTGTTGGGTCCAGCGTTGGCCATGGAGAGGAGGTATGGGCGGTCGTGCTTCTTGATAAAGTTCTCATCGGCAAACTTCTCACCGTAGATGGACTTTCCACCAGTACCCTGTTGATAGAAAATATTAATTTTCCGTTGCTGCATCAAAGTCCCGTAACAATTGCATTACCACTTACGTTACCACGGGTGAAGTCACCACCCTGGGCCATGAAGTTGCTGATTACGCGGTGGAACTTGGATCCGGCGTAACCGTATCCCTTCTCGCCAGTGCAGAGAGCACGGAAGTTCTCGGCGGTTCTGGGGACGGTCTCATCAAAGAGGTTGAAGTTGATACGACCCCAGTTCTCGGCTGATAAGAGAGTCAGTCCATGAACATTTTGATGCGAGTGACACAAAGGAAATTACGATGTGATGGATTTTTTGAATGGATGATATTGGCATGAAAATGGTAGAAACACACAATTTGGAGGGGGAAAACATACTTTGACCCGAGGGAGACGTGTACGTAATGTCGAAATAAACGGGGACAACCATTGCTTTATTTGTCGATGAAAAATATCTGGTCGATTTGTGGAGGGAAGTGTTGATGAGGAGTTTTGTTGATGATTGTGTTCGGAGGATGGAGGAGGAGAAGGAGGAAGCGGGGCGAAGAAGAGGGGTAAAATAGGAACGGAGGGGCGAACAGGCAGCCATGTTGCACTTAGAATGAAATGTTGGGTGAGTAGGAGGGAGCAAGCGGCGTAGAAAGAAACAAATCAACTGCAAAGCCTGGCGGGGATGTCTGCGCAGTTCACTTCTGTTAAGTGACCGCTATGGCTGGCCCTTGACCGTTCTAAGCTAGCTCTCTGTGTCGTCATGAATACGGTCTAAGAGGTAACTCGCTTTATCCCGCCAAACTTTCGAACGGCTTCCATCGAGCTGGAAAACGGGTTTTTATGCACTTGATTTTTTCCTCCTTCTCCTGGTTTGGACATGCTTGAATCTTTCTCTTCGCACAATCACGGCCTGTTTCACGCAGTGCCGTGGTATGTACCGTGGTATGTATGTACAAGTAGGTACATGTATCTTGTGTGGAAATCTCAGACCCTATTTTATACCCTTCAACTGTAGTTTCAGGACCGCTCGAGATAACGCTTATCAACGGTGATGACCAGCAGTATCATGCCTGGCATCCCTGGCATAGGCCAATTATATACAGAATCTGATATCGCCTGTCGGCTGTGCAGGTCTGTATTGGTCCCCCAGAGTCGATTTGATGCCCATAAGCACATACCGGCATCTATAAAGTACGGACATGCATTTATGTACTCTACTCGTAATTTCATAGCGTTTTTAAACACAGCTGGGTCTGCATACCACCAAGATTTGGAGCCTCATGCAGGATTTTGCGGGAATGCACACCCAGTTGTGTTTAAAAACGCTATGAAATTACGAGTACATACATACATACATACATGTATGTCCTGATCATTAGGGTGTTTATATTACAATATCTCATTATGTATAGGATTGTCTCTTCCCGCATCGCTCATCCAGGCAGCAACACCCGTGGAGGTTTATGTGGTTGGAAAGTTACAGAAGTTAGTAGGGCCGCTCTCAGTAGATCTAGGATGAGAGAAACTATATTACTCTAAGCAGCTTAAAATCAATGATTGTTGAAGCCCTACACATCGAGTTAGAAAAGATGTCCGGAAGCGTACATTATAAACCGAGAGGGTGTGCGCTGCATGCGATAGGATTCGGATATACATGTATCTTGGTAAAGAGGTGTAGGTACAAGTATTGTATACAATTGTAGAGCACCGTGGGAATGCTTGGATGTAGGTACTACTAATGGTGTAGGGTAACTTGTAGGTCTGGCCGTGGTTGCTGTCAACAGACTTCCCCCGTAGTAGTATGTTTAATTAATTGATAGAAAGGTACGTATATCTACATATTTTCAACTGCATCGCGTAGCCTAGAGATTTACGTGGAATACTGCTGCACAAGCATTGAATCTTTACACGAACCCTACGGGAGCTTACATGCATGATCTGAAGACGCAACCTCCTACAACCGATAGAGCAGAGTGCTTTAGATGCTATGAGGCACAAGTTCCAGATAATATGCAAAGAGAAGACACCAAGATGCAAACAGAAGCTACGGAGCACAGTAACAAGCTACATCTAGATGGGGTAGTGTCTAACTAACAGTAAGGGACCCTCTTGTTGCAATCAGAGGAACCAGAGTGGTCTTGGCATGCAACCCCCCACAATGGGCTGCTGCAACCTGATTGGCCAACCCCAGGCTTTTCCATTCCTCCCTCCTCTGCTGCTCACCCGCTCTTTCCTTCCTCCACTCCATCCTCCACAATAACCTCCCTCTCATTTTCCATCGCCGCCGAGCACAATTTTCTGTTTCTAGTACAAAACAGAAGCCCCACAATCTTCAATCTTTACCACACGTACCAGCAAAGAAAAGAAGAAGAAAATGTCTAGCAACATCACCGACCAGTCTGCTGCCGCCCAGGGCAACGAAACTGTCGACAAGGGAAAGGGCAAGGCCATCCAGCAGGCCGACGAGACTGAAGCTGAGACCTCTGATGATGAGATGGTAGAGGTTTGTTCTCCCACCTGTCCTACTTTTAATTCGCCCTGCCTCTGCCCACCACTCCCTCGCCCCCATAGTATAGTAATTGAGGACCTTTTTCCGATGCTAACATATTCAATTTTTTTTTTAGATTGGTACGAATCCCCCCATTATAATCTTTGGCGGCGATAGCTGCCCCTAAGGGGACCAAATGCTAACCTTAACCCACAGAGGAGGAGGACGAGGAGGAGGACGACCTCGCCGAGATCGACACCAGCAACATCATCCAGGGCGGTCGCCGCACCCGCGGGAAGCAGATTGACTTTGCCGCCGCCGCGAAGGCACAGCCCCCCGCTGCCGACGAGGACGACGAGGACGACGATGACTTTACCGCTCCGGAGGATGCCGACAAAGACAAAGATGTCGAGATGCAGTAGGGCTCTTTAGCTGGCCAGCGAAGGGAAAACGAAAACATTTGGGAGGGAACCCAATGGGGAACATGTCTTGTTTCTTTCTCTCTCTCTCTTCCGTTTTTACTTCAAGCCATGTGGAAGGGTATCTTTAAAGCTGTCTCGGGGTTTTTCTTTTCACTATCTCTCTTTTTTCTTTTTCTTTTCACTCTATTTTAATGGAAAGGCGTCCAATTGCATTTTTACTTTTTGGAAACTCTTTTATTTCTCAAGTAAATATTAGCCGTTGCAAGATTCACGGCAAAGATGTTTGTCGAGATGTTTTGGTTGCTTATGCCATTCGGCGGGCAATGAGTGGTCCCTAGCAACCGTTGCTACGCCGGCGTGGAGAGAGGGCATTTGAAATCTCAACGCATGTACTCTGTGTAGAGAGAGTATTGTACAGCAATCTAGTGGTAATTGCTGCCAGCCTATCATCAAAGCCTATCCCGTGCAGATATAGCTGTATTCCTGACTTGAGCATCATATATAGCTTGCAATCCATTGGCGTGTAACCTCTTGTTAGTAGGACCTTTTAATGCAAGTTCTACATCTTTGATAGAATGCGGGCAGAACTAAGGACTTGAACAATTGAGCTTGGCCTAACATATAGCAAGGACTCACGAAGCAAGCACAGAAACTAGACTCCCCCAGGCACATGTACTGAGGGCCTTAGATCATCACCAATGCCCTCTCTTTTTCTGCTTCTACGCCCCACCTTCCGCTGCCAAATATCAATACTGGGGGTTAGGGTTCCTCCAGTAGTAGCCACTTACCCAATCAGTCATGCGGCTCAAAAAACTGCCAAGTCCAACAACCTCAAAAAAAAAAAAACCAAGCTCAAGAAACCCTCAACAGAGAAGCTGGACTAAGCAAGACAAATCAATTGAAATCACCCAAGATGCCCCCACCACCCAGCAAGCGGATCAGCAAGGGCGAGGACTGCATCGGCGCCCTACGCACCATCACCTCGCTGCTCAGCACCTCCGACCCCGCAGTGCTGCCCACGCACATACCCACGATAGTGTCGCTGCTGTACTCGTCGTCCGTGCTAGAATCGTGCCATGCGCTTGCGAATGCACAGCAGAAGAAGAAGTCCTCAGAAGACGCGGGCGTTCTGCTGCACAAGTACAAGACTCGCATCTCGGCGCTGCTGCAGAGCAAGACGGCGCAGTCACGGTGGTGCGGTACTGCGCTGGTGAAGGCGAGTGTTGAGAGCAGCTGGGAGTGCCTGGCGGGGCATGGGAGTGTTTGGATCCGCCTTTTGGTGCCGTTGTTGGCTGTAAGTAGTGGCTCTTCCAGCTGGTAGGGAGACAATGATTGCTGATACAGATTTTTGGTGTTATAGAGGCCGGAGCCAACAGCGACCCACAGAGTGGTCATTGCGGCGCTTTCACGGGTGTTCACGGCGCTGACGGAGGGGAAGCCGACACTGGTGCGAGAGATTGTGGTTCCCAATCTTCCGGCGACGATTGGGCATCTTCTCGCTGCCACGGAGTCTGAGAATGGGCTTCTTGCGGTGGTGTTGGAGGCGCTGCGGGACATCCTCCAGGCGCACCCTGTGACGTTCAGGCCGTTTGCACAGAAGACGTATACGCTTGTGCTGAATGTCCTTTCGTCTACGAACTCTACTTGCTCGGCCGAGGAGAAACTGGCAAGGGAGATATTTGCGCTGCTGCATCTGTGTGCGTCGGGCTCCTCTTCACGTGGAGTCACCAATAACGCTGATGGCTCGAGCTCATCTGGCGGGAACAACAAGGCCACCGCTGTGGCAGATGAATGGACCAGAGGTTTCAGGGCCGTGATCGAGGACACGCACGTCACGCTTAACACGCTTTTTCGCTGCGTGATCGAGGACAGCGACTATGGCAGTCAGCGCAGCGACGGTAAAAAAGAGCTCACCTCCGAAGCCCACGGCACCTCAACCCTCGGCCTATCAGACTGGAAAGGCTTAACGGACGGCGTGGAGCGAGTCAGTGTTCTACTGCGGCAATTGCAGTCATTCTTCACGCTTCCGTCCACCGCACAGGTCACGATACCAATCGGACAGCTCATAGACCTCACCACCCGCATCTTCAGCATTTCCCCGTCGTCTGCCCAGATAAACCAGGCCGTGGAGCGCTCAGAGCGGGAATTTGTGCTTGCACGCCTACCGGAGCTGCAACGGGGCGCATTGAACCTGCTATCAACAGTCCTTGCCCGCCTCGGCAGTCTATTCATCCCCTTTGCTCTCATGCTCATCGACCAGATTGCCTATGTCTTCGCCGAGCAGGGTTGGAACTCCGAGGTCAAGATGGCAATCTACACTCTCCTCAACGCCCTCCTCGAGACCTTCGGCAGCGGCCTTCCCAAGCCTAGCGTCCACGTCCTCCACCCCATCCTCTCCAGCACCTGCGACGACCTCCTCCCCCCTACACCTCCCGCCGCAGCCACCACAACCACAACTACAGCCACCACCGCACCCCCCAAAGGCGGCATCGGAAAACCCAAGAACAGCACCGCAAACGGAGCAGCAGGGCAGAACTTCCACGCTGATGCATTTCTCTCGGTCCTCCCTACCAGCGGGAGGTTTGTGTATCTAGGTCTTGTGGCGGCGGCGGAGACGCTGCTTGCGACGGCGCTGGCGAGGCTGCCGACGGCGTGCGTGCGCTCGGAGCTGAGGACGAAGATGGATCGGACGGCGGTGCTGACGGGGAACACGGAGGCTATGCTTGCTAGTGTTTTGTTCCCGCCGCTGGGAGCGAGGAGGGGGGGTGCTGTGCTGCCGCATTTGGTGGGCTCGGGGAGTAAGAAGGCGCTGGTTATTGAGGGGGTTGTAAGGCCGAGACTGCCGGTGATTTGGACGGGGAAGAGGAAAGCTGGAGAGGAGGAAGACGAGATGGAAATTGCAGAGGAGCAACCAGAGGATGATGACGATGAGGAAGACAGCGAGGAAGAAAACGAGGAGGAGGAGAGTATAGGTCCACTTGCTTTCTATAGCAAAAAGCCCTATCCCGTGGAAATGGAGGCCACATCAGATGAATCCCCCTTCAAACGCCAGAAAACAGAGCCTATGAACTCGACAATGCAGGGGACCATTGCAGCAAGAAAACCCTCACTGCTGGACGATATGATACTAGCCCAGGCCGCCGCCTTAGCCCAATCATCCGCTGCCGCTGCAGCTCCAGTACCGGAACCACTACTACAAGCATCAGCACCACAACAACCCAGCATCACAGCGACTTCCTCCTCTTCCTTCGTATCAACCACCGTAGTATCTAGTGAGACACATGTCGAGACGACACAGCAGCAGAAGAAGACTACGACAACCACTATAGGGAAATCAAGAGACTTTACCGAAGGCGGTGAAAGCGACGATGATATGGTTATCCCAGAGATTGTCATGGGCGGTGACAGTAGTGAGGACGAAGACGACGACGAGGAGTAGTCGTATATCAAACGTTAGACACTGAAAAAAATAGGAGGAAGAAGGGGAGGAAATGCCTCCATAAATATTGTATAATATTTGTAGATAGTTACGCACATGACTTTGTTTACTGGGCTCTGGACACAAAATAATGGCCCCTCGATTGCGCGCGTAGTAGTACTATTTGCACGGCTAGCCTTTCCCATTATTCAGAGTTCTCGGAGCGTCTAGCTAGCCACCCTTCTCTGGGGGGGGGGTGCCCAATCACCTCCATGATTGATACCCGTACTCGTCGTGGCCAGCGTCCCGGTTCTTCACGCATATCCCACTGACAAATCCCACCTACATACTCCCACTAGATCTCTTGCCATATCAGATTATATAAGATGACATCTATTAAACCACCACCAGAGAGAAAGATCGTAAGGGCTATGTAAATATAGAATTCAGAAAATCGCGCAATTGAATCATGAGAAATCACTCGCGCTCTAGTGTTGAGACAAGGCCTCCGAGGATGTCATTTATGGAAGGGTTACGAGTATTGTATGGCAGCACATGTTCCAATGGCTGGAGCAGAACCAGACTGTTGGACGGGACAGATTCCTGGCTATATGTCCAGAGTTAACGTGTTTCACCGGGAAAGCGATCATCACCGGGAAAGCAACCTCACCTCACAGAAGGGCATTATGAGCACCAAAGCAATACCCATGAAGCAATACATATAGGGGAGTTTTTTTTGGTTTTTCTGATTAATTCTTATGATCATAGTGAGTATATAGCTGTGGGGGGTTATCAAGGCTTAATGGCCCTCCACAGCTATATACTCACTACCTATTAGTAAAGTTCATCGGAAATGTTCGAAAGATATCTCACAATAACTTTAGTGTATCCATTTCTATAATTTTGGGTGATTTTGAATTTTCACAGCAATTTTCGATCCCGTTCATGTCATGCTTGATTGCTTTCCCGGTACCGATTGCATTCCCGGTAAAACACGTTATAGCATACGTAGATTACCATCACGTATCCTGTAATTCCGGAAGTGGAAAATGGTACATGTAGCATAAGAACGTAGAGGTCTTGTGAATGTATACATGTGTTAGTATCTGTAACGGATTGAGTCACTTTCGAATTTATAGACCTTTTCAATTCCTTGCCTTCCATTCTTCGTAGAGATAGTAGAAGGAATCAAGAAGCAGACCGGTCATCTACATCGGGGCTGGAAAAGCCCGCGATTAAAAGAGCTTCATAGAGACGTAAAAGAAAGCGCAAGAAATAAATAAAAAAATGATCAATTCCAATCTAATTCCAAACCCTAACTCTAGAGAGCACAAAAATAAAAACCTCGTGTCCCAAGATAATTATTTTACCTTGCCGAGGAGGTGAGCCGAACAGGGGTCTCCCCCTTTAAACAAACCTGGTACCGTACCCCAATACCACTAGGCCATGGGAGGTTGCTTGTTGCCAACTGCAGCAACTAAATGAACCAAACTTCAAGCTTTGGGGAAGGCTTGGCACTCCCACATACCCACACCCTGACCTCGTTGGCACCCTGCTATGTGTGAACACAATGCTTAGACATACAAATCTGGTCATCTACACCGACGACCAGCCCTAAAAAACCATCACCGCCCCTCCAACAGCGGAAATGTATGTAACCCCGCACACGCGTTAGATTCGCTCCCCGCAAGAGCCACCTCGAAGTTTCTATGATGAGAGGGGTAGCTCGTGGTACATCGGCTCTCCACAACCTCTCCCATAAGGCGAGTACCCAAGGCTTTTCGAGGCCCTCGGGGTATCTTTACTATTTGGGGTTTATATTTCATGCTCTCTTGGTCAGTGAAGGTGGCGGGCTCAATTGCGAGTTCGGTTGGGGTATTCCATTAGGTCCAGTCATGGATCGAACCCTCCAGGTGAAGCTTAGAGAGGATAGTACGCCGCCATAGACTACGGTCTGCATGCGAGTATGAATTAAACAAAAAAAAAAAAAAAAATGCTCTCTTGGTCCACTCGAATATATGGCATATGTGGTAGAGAAACATCAGGCCTACCACCTAAGGGAGATTGCACATTTTTACACCCTAACCATACGCGGGCAGTCTTGGATCCAGGATTCCGTTAATGAGGGTAGAAACGATCATAACGCTTCCTCCATTTCTGCCTAAGTGAACATGAGTAGGGGGGCCCAAGACTATAGATACGCTGCTTTTATTAAGATACTACCATTAACAGAATTTCTCTGGTAACAATACGCAGCTGCTTTTCAATCTGGAAGCGGATATTGCTGTCCGATACAAGATCTGTCACGGGGTAGTAAGGTATGTAACCTATCGATTTTTCTACGGCGGAAACTAAGGGGTATATAGGCAAGAATAAGGATTTTTCTGAAGAAGAAAAAGCCCAGGTCAACCACAATCACAAAGAGAATCCATAAGAGCAATCTAGTTGATTGGTTAGTCCCGCTACTCTCTACAATAGCTAATGAGTTAAACAAAAAAAAAACTCTCTACAATAGCGTGAAATCATGTGGCATCACTCGATATATCGAGTGATGCCTGGTGAAGCCAAGCTTAGCCCCACCTTGGCGCTGCTCGAACATCAAGATGGACTGAACCCATCTTGCAAAGTGGCCATCACCAGCCTATAAACTTGGAACAGAACGTGGGGACATATTCGAGGTCTATAGGGAACTAGATAGCTGTGGTAATCAAAGCCCGTAGACTTCTTCAAGCTAACCCCCCGATTACCGTGGTACATTAGAATTGGAAGTGGAATTCACAGAGAACAAGATCTCTAGCTTGATATACCTACCCTTTCGGGATCAATAGTAGTGGCATGTGTGCGCGGAGGGCTTGTGGCTTTGGGAGCGGGAAGAAAGAGAGGTACCATCTGGGTGTTGGTTACGGTGGGATCTCTATCCTTTGCTCGGAGGCGGCCATTTTTGATTTCACTTGACACTATTTGGAAGATATTCTTACTTGCTGTTTCTAAAATTGCACTCATTTACAAAGGATATTAAGGGCGAGGGTGAGATTCTTCGAATTAGCTAGCTAGGCGGGACTGTACTTTGAATTATTCTTAAAGGAAAAAAAAAACGAGAACAAGCAATGAAGAAGAGGAAAAAGAAGAATAAATGAATGAAAGAACAGAGACAAGAAAAATAACAATATAGGGGATAAGATCCGGCATATATCCTGCTATTAAGCTGATATAACTAATACATATGCCACGCTCACACACACTTTAAGGAATACCTCTCCGCCCCCATGATCTAAGCACTGACCCCCGCTGTTTCTATCGCATCTATCAAGGTGTCAATATTCCTAGGTTCCCGACTTGTAGACATTTGATTAAACATACCCGCAGGTACTATTGTCCTCCTCTTTACCCCTCGACATTCAACCCTCCCCTTTTGTAAAAATAACTGTATGTATGCGCATGCTGTACTTATTCCGGCCACCCCATATACCGAAATTTCAAAAAAAAAGGTGTAAAATAAATATAGCAAGAAAATGAAAACGTGCAAGGAAATCAGGAAGAAAAACGAAGAAACTGATTGGAGGCTGAATGCCAATACTCTCTCACCAGGTAAAAGAATCCCCAACACCTTAACCTTTCTAACTTTGATCGAAACCCAGTCTTTTTTCTCTCTTCCGTATTTCCGTGTAAAAACCCCCACCAAACCATACCCCGAAACCACCGGTATCCTCCAATCTACACCCCATACCGCAATTCCGTGATGTAATGAGTACTTCCTTCCCCAACCTGGCGCGTGCACAGCAAACGAGCACCAACAAAAGGAAAAAAGAAATCATGAACTTTTGCTTTATCGACGATGACTTAAAGAAACAAAAATGAAAATGATGTAGACTTAGTATAAAAATAAAAGAGAGTTTAAAAATTCCAAATCCAGTTTCCCGCCAGAATCCCACCCCGTTTATTTTTCAAGCATGAATAATAAATGAACGCCAATTCTCGTATTCCCGATCTTTATATCTTCCCCCTCATGAACAAAGCCCCTCAAAAACCCGATTATATCAAGGAACCTTGCGGGTAAGGAGAACGATGACAAACTAAAAACTCCCAAAGTCCAGATAATGGCAAGAAATACTCCAAATAATAGAGAGAGAGAAAAACGAGAGAAGAGATGCTGTAAAAGGGTCCAAAATTGAAAGTAAAAAGGCACTAACTCCCTGTAAAACGAGTGGATATAGTAGAATAAATACCGGAGTAGTAGAATATAGTCGGAGGTAATTACACCTCTAGTGAGAATTGAGGGAAAGACCCTGTAGGTTCATCCACGAATTGTCTGAATTTCCATTTGGAGCATGGCTATCGACACCTCCTCCCAAATGGGCTTGGCTATGATGACTTCCACTCCCATTCATGAAAGATTGGCTGTGATTATAGCCGTTTAGTTGCTGTTGCGGGAGGTGACTAAAATCCTGATGCGCCGCGACAGCACCATGTGGGGAATGGCGGGGGGGGAACCCCGATGCTGGCATTTGCAACATGGGATTTTGACCTGGTGCTGGCATTTGCTGGAGCAGAGCCTGTTGATGTCCGCGCGAATGAACCCCCATCATGGCTCCATTGGCTCCTGGCGGGCCATACCCAGGATAACCTTGGTTGAGTCCCGAGAACTGGGAATGATGAATCATCTGTTGCGGCTGTTCCGAAGGATCGATAGGCCCAAGAGCGCCAGAAGCGCCAAGTCCAGATCCTGGTGGATGGAGACCAGTAGGATGAGCGAATGAGGCAGGATTCATCGCTGACATCCAGATACGTGTTTTATAAACTTTGAAAAGATCTGTGACCAAGGAGTTGAAATTGATATATGAATCGGCAAAATAGTAAAATGTAAGTTTCTTCCAGTCCCTGATTGAGCCCATATAGTCAGTACAGAAATAAGGAAATTGATGGGGAATACATTTGAAATTCTGCATCCAAAATCTCCATAGGTAATCTATGTTCTAAAACCTTCTGCTGGCAAACCCTCTTTGCTTTTGCCTCGTTGGCCTCTTTGTCCCTCAATGTTTGAATCTCGTGAACCTGGGCTAGCCGCTTGATCATCTTGGGCTTCAGCTCTGTGGGAGCGCCATCCTGACCTTGCATCGGACCGTGAGCACCAGGCATAGCACCGGTATTTCCACTGCTAGTAAACGGAGCGGCACCTCCATTGACACTGTTATGCATATTCCCTGTGCCATTTGGGGGGGCGCCAGGAGCTGTCGGCCTTCTTGTAGCAAACATCATAAGCCAATTATATTGCTCCTTTGCATGATGTTCTTTCATATCCTTAGCTTGCTGCCAGGTGATATTTTCCGCAACCACGGTACCAAGATCGGTGCCTCTATCAGCCTCGACTATCACTAAATCGCCATTTCGAACACGCAATCCGGTTCCTTCCTGGACGTAAAAAACATCCCCACGCTGCGCCTTGAAGGTCACGAAGTACAGCAGCTGTTGACTTCTTGGTTGTTGAGCATGATGGGGGGGCATGCCCATCATTCCGCGGTGGGGGCCTATCGAAGTGGGTGAAGGAATACGTGCCGGGGCTGGATATGCCTGTAGATGTTGTAAGTGGTGCTGATTGGGAGGCGTTGCCGGTGAGGGTCCCATCCCGCCCACTTTAGGAAAATTTTGGCGCTGACGAAGACGATTCTCTTCATTCATATAGTATTCTTTCCCGGGGGCATCAGAGATTGGTGCATCAGTCAACGAGAGATAACCGCCACTTCGATTATTAACCCCGAGAAGGCCATTCTCTCCGTACCTCGGTGGGCTATTGGCTCTTTTCCCAAGTAGATCGCTTGCCATACCAAATTCCAATCCATCGCCCATTGGAAGTCGCCCAGCAAATGAGTGCCTTCTACTTTGACTTCCGGATTCTGGGCCTCCGAAGGACCCGCTGGGACTCTGCCAATGTTGCCTCCTAAGGCTCTCAAGCCGTTGGTTTTCAGCATATATACTTAGTGATCTCGGAGGTGCCTCGCTGAAACGCCGCTGCTCGGAGTAGTGGTGATAGTCTAGCTCATCGTCATCAGCAAGAGCTGAATCAAATTCCTCATGAGTAAGCCCTTTTTCATCTCTATTACCTCCCAAACCTGACGACATACCGCCACCGAACCCTGCAGCTAATGAGATGTTGGCGGTCGAGGCTGAACGATTTCTAAGTCGCATTGACTCGTACCTCGCCTTCATTTGAAGAGCTTGTTGAGTTGCATTGACCCCATTGGAATGTAGATAAGCGCCTGCTCCATTCGATGGCCCGCCCGGGCGACCAGGGTCATTTTCATCATCGTCTTCGGTCTCAAATACACTACGGAGAGGAGTGGATTCCCCAGGGTATTGCTCTCCAGAGAGTAAGCTAGGTCTAGATGGCCTGTGGTGAAGACCAGGAGCAGCATGCGGCCTAGGGCCGCCTACTGGCGGAGATAACCTTGAACGTTCATCCGATTCCCGTGGCTGTTGTCCAACAGAAAATGACATAGATCTGTAATTACGAAGCTGCGGCTGTAGTGGAATTGGAATTGGAAAATCCCCAGAGCTTGGTGGTACCATACTGGTTGGGCTTGGTAGAGCCTCACTACCAACGAACAAAGGGCTATGTGATGATAGCGCAGCAACAGAGGAACGTCTGACATCAAGTGGTCCAGGAGGGCTCTTCCTAGACGGCTCTGAATTCCAGATTGAGTTCCAAATAGGCGCCAATGATTGATTAGCTCCCTGAAGTCCAGCAGCCCAGGCGGCGGTATCCCCAGCTGGTGCCGCAGGATGGGAACTTGTAGGTGACAAGGGACCACCTCCGGCGACGGAATAAGTTCTATGTCGGTTTTGGAATTCAGCGGCATAGGACGGGCGTCTCGACGAAAGTGCGGATATGGCGCTGTTTTTGTGCTGTGAAAAGTAAGAATGCTGGTTTTGTTCGGCCTCTTCGTCGGAAGAAACCAACGCGTCCGAATCAGGAGATGCACGACGTAAACGAGATTCATCGAGCACCATTAGTGACCCTGAGCTGCCTCCCAGGGGGTTGAAGTTCGGCCCCGAGGTTATCGATTGGCCACCACTCATCCCAGCAGCTGAGGTATGATCAAGAGAGGTCCGGGGAGAATCGATCGAAGAGATATCACTCAAACGTGGAGTGTTAGTTGAAGGCACGTCAGACATATCGTCGCGAGCTTGCTGAACTTCGAAATCACTGCTCCTAGAACTCGAACGGTACGTGGCGGGATTATTTGTAAAATAGCAGTTGAAGGAAGGATCCTTCGGGGCAGGGCTTGATATGTCGGTTGTGATGTGATCTTCGTTGGATTCTTGGAGCGAACGAATGAAAGGTGGGGTGCTGTAACCAATCTGGTCCTCTAAATGGAAAAGTGGACGATTCTATTAAAACAGTGGGCAAAACACGCGTGAGTAGAGACCTGAAACGTATTCAAGACAAGCAAGAATAGTTGGGACTTACTTTCTGCATGCGGCCCTGCTGGTGGTGAAACGGGGCAAATTCGAGGAGATCGCCACAGAAGGGGAGAAATACGATGAGAAGGGGCACACTGGGACTATAAACGAACTGGATGCACGCAAATATGTAGATTAAACCGAACAGGAAAGGAGACTATCGTGAAAAGCGTTCGGTCTTGTCGCTTTGTCGCTCTTGGTTATCGAACGAGATAAACTTTCTGGGGCAGCCGAGTCAGCTGAGGTACACCGAGGATAGAAAAGGGCGCGCCTAGCTGCCTCAATGCTCACCAAGTCAAAACGGGCAATAGGGAAAACGCCAAAACTATGATGGTCGGACTCGTTTACAAGTTCCCTGTGTGAATTATAACTGTATGTGCGTGTATTGTGAGGATAGGGAGCTGTCAAGCCATCGTGGGCATCAGCACAAGCTTAGAGAATGCAGTGGGCCTCTGCAAAGAACAAAAAGAAGAGAAGGGGATCTGGGGATTCGGAGGAGGGCCCTGGATGAGGCTCACCTGTCCGGGGTTCCGCGTAAATGGCAGACGTGTCTTATAAGCGAGGGGGAGAGTAATGATATTAAGAGTAGGTACGTAAAGAGAGAAATAGATTTACACAGGCTGTGGGAGGCTAATGACGATTGGGACGTCAGAGATTCAAGAACGACATCCAACGAGAAACGGGGGTTCGCCGTTGAGCTTGTGTCCTACCTTTATCTATAGGATCTCTTTTTTTATTTTTATTTTTATTTTGGGGGAACAATTGAGCCAGGGGAATGTAGAAAGATTTAGAGTGTGACTTCGCTGTTTGTTGGTTCGCTAATCGGTAGCCATCATAAGGCGCCAGCCAACAACTAGTAGGGGGTAGTTTGAATGAAAGTGGGAACAATTCTGTGATCGAGAGAAATAATGGATATTCAAAGGATGAGTACGTAAATAGTTTCTCTTGAATCCGAACGCACGTTGAAGAGGTCAACAATTGTAGTGAATCGAAAATTACGGCAGTGATGGCTTTTGAGAAATGTGGTAGATATAATATAAGTAATGCTGATGGTTGAGAGGCAATGGTTACAGGGCTGGTTGATAGAAGCAAAATAGTAGTAGGCAATGAAACGACAAGGAGGTCAAAGGCAAAACGAAAGATGACGGTGCTCTTATAATACTAACGGCGGCGATGATGATGATTATTATGCTGAGGAGGAGGAAGCATCTGCGCAGAGAAAGCGGCGTAGAATAGCTCAAGGAAGAGAGGAGGGGAAAGCTAAGGGCAGTATGGAACCTTAGCAGACGATCAAATCGAAGTCGGGCTAGCAACAAGGGTGCGACCAAGAGTGTGGAAGCAGTAACTGAGTAGCATGATTGGTGGTGGGGAGGGACAGGTTGCTATCATAGCTAGAGGTATGTACAGCACCCTACCAAAATTCGTGGGAAGTCATCCATTTTACACCAAAAATGCCACTTTTCAACCTGGCCCTCAACCACCAATTAAGATAGATATTATCTCAGAACTGGGGGACCATATATTTTGTATATAAATAATCACTTTATCAGCTGAAAATTATAATATTACATTCCTAGCATGAGCTGTATTGGTTTTGGTCCGTTGAGTTGCAGAAAATACGCCAAGACCACATATTTGTATGGGATGTAGCCTAATCTCCAGATTGCTCCACTTCTAGCTCCTGTACTTTGTTCCACATCTGAGTTGAGATAGTGCCCTTTTGGATATATTAAACTTAATAGCCAATATTTCATCCCCTAAAGCCTTATCCACTGTTGATGGTAATTATGTTGTGGGTGGTGGTTGCGTTTGGACCAGGTTTTGGTGTAAAATGGACGACTTCCCACGAATTTTGGTAGGGTGCTGTAGCTACCATAGTATCGTGAGCTCAGGATGCCTTCGTTGTCATTCTACAAAGTCGGCATGTACTCTACCTCTTTTCTTCCCTTTCTTCCTTTCTTCTTTCCTTCCCACTCCTTACCCCTTTCGCTTACTACATCTCCCTACTTCTTCTCTCCTCTTCAAATTTCAACGCAAAATATCCCTCCCAGTGAGCTCACTGGAGCTGTGTTGTGCAATACCTCACTGATCGACGCACGTTAGCAGCCAAGTCATCCCCCTGGAGAACTTTGTACAGCGTCTACCGGTAGAAGCTCACTTTAACTATCACGATATGAGGTTTATATGCTTTCTCACGCAGCTGTCCGTGACCGGCATGACGCAATGGGTTGGAATGGCACTACTCAACCTTCTCGCCGCTTGCCGATTGCTAATGGTGGAATTTTGCTACATTATGGAAGCTCTTTTCTATGAGGAGTCTACTGCCCTGAATTCCTTAGTTTTATCTATCATCTCTAAAATCGATATAAGAAAAGGTACCATGACAGCTTCAGCCCCAATGGCCGCACAGCTCATGCAGACTTGGATTTACTTTTTTCCCATGGGTTGCGCACTTTCAACACCACCAGATAAATCCCAAGTGAAGGGAACTCTGGGGGCGGCTGCAGGACAACAAATGAAAGCGTCTTTTATTACCGGCGTCTTGGGCACTTTCTCCCTCGTCGCAAGAAGTGAAGTGCGCCGTTGAATCAGGCCTTCAGACATGGATGTTGAAGGTCAGGTGGCCAGTATCAACCTGCGTAACAACCCCACAATACACTAACCTGATAAAAGAATTCTAGGTCCATATTCGGTTAGTAGTCAACAGGCTTGGCCAAACAGCTATCATGAGCGGACGACATCCATGGTCTCGCCATCTTCTCCACATGTGTCGTCTACAACTATGCCCACCATGTACCGTTCAGTGCCCGTGAAAAGTGTAAACAATTCTCCTGAGAGTTTGACCTCGGAGCCAGACATGCAATGCAGCTCGGCAATAATTAAGCAAGATAATAAACACGGCATTCATTCCCAAAAACCCTACGCCGCGGACCTTGTCAAGAAAGTACTCGCAATTTCATAGCATTTTTGAACACAACCAATATTGCATACACACTAAAAACCACCAAGACTACATTTTTATATGGCATGCAATAGCGGTTGTGTTCAGAAACGCTATGAAGTTGCGAGTACATACACTGCAGCCAAAAAAAAAAACACTTACATACAATAAATTGAAGATTATGTAAAACAAATAGTCTCTGAAGGGAAACTGGTGTTCGCCGGCCGACTAATATTTAGCGAGAACTGCAGCGAGTGGCAACAAGGCAAGGCTACTTAATAAGCTCAAAGGAAGAATAACTATCCCAACTTGCCGAAATGCGGGGTTGGACATTCATTGCACAGAAGCGGGTATTGCCGACGCTTCCCGTTTCTCTCTTTCTATCTTTAGTCTGTCAAGTTTTGAAGTCGAGAATGCTATCAGAAGAATCTCCTCGGGAGGTGAGGTATTTGAATATATTCGTGGTTCTGTCAAGAAATTTGAATTTCTCCCACACTCGAGCCCCAACTTCACAAGACCAAGGCTCGTTACTATTTTCTCTTCGGTGCGATAAAATCGATCTGCCACTGAAATCCGATCACGATTCATGGATATCAAACATCGCCATAGAACAGGGGAAATGGGATGGGATGAACTACTCTACAGCTTGTGGTAAGATTGTAGAAACATGGGGGGAACCCTATTGGCTTGACCAGCCATACAAACCCTGTTTTTAGACCCCTGTTTCTACATACAGTCGCACCTTGCTATCTCGTAATTCGATATCTCGGATCTCTTGCTGTCTCGTACGGGTTTGCGGGACAGGTACTGTCTTCCTCCACACAAACCTCGTATATCTTGGTATATTTGCTATCTCGTATGGGTTGGGCTCACAGAATACGCTAACGACATAACGAAGTGCGACTGTACAATAATTTTACCTCTCGCTGTACCTTATTGGGCTCTATTTATGCACAAGTCTCTTGCATTTACTCGGTCACTCGGGGCTGCGGCCCCAGCCATGTGCTGCCACAATCTCTGGAGGCGACAAAAACCGGGCCATGTATCATTGACATTCTGTAACGATCGTGGAAAAGGGTCCAAAATCTTACTGTCCTACAATATATCCTATTGATTTGAGATAAAATGAAAACATAAAATGGGTATTTAATTTTATACTTCGTGTATGTATACGCAGTATAAAAAAAAAAAAAAAAAAAAAAAACGGTAACACATGAAGAACCGATTGTTCCAACAATCTCAAGACAAGCTAGGGGATTCGTCAGCTACACATATACATGTATGGTTGTACGCACACCACTACATGTACCTAGTCACGCTACTGCAATTAACTCCATGAGTTCAATGGCTCACTGTTGTTATCCGTTTTAACATGCGATCACTCTGCTGCACAATACCGATAAGCAGGTATCTGCAAGTTTGACAGTTCGCTTATTGCACCCAGCCTTGGTCTCATAAATATATGACTGGTTTCCTGGCAGAATGTTTATCACAGTTGCTCAGGGCAATGATTATTTATACGGAGTGGCGGTGATCCCCTACAAATTTATTTCTGGTAAACGAGTATGGAAAGTATGTAGACAATCATTCAAGCTGCCACTAGACTATTGGATACGGATGGCGTCTGCAGTTCGAGAATTATGATCTCGAGTCAGGGCTAGGGTTTGCGCCTGAAGCTGCCATCGATTTGGTCATAGGTACGCCCTTACACGCAAAAATCTATTGCCCTTTATTCCTAATGATTTTAAATATTATATGAATTCTTCCAATTAAGTAGAGTCTAAAAATTACTCGATTAGACATTTTTGCGATTTTCATGGAATTTTAATCATTTCCAATTATGATCATCTTGCGGGAGATTGAATGATCAACGTCACCGGGGATGAATACGATTGAATTTCCCATCCGAAAAGCCGGAATCGAGCGAGACGTTGAAATAGAGTGTGGCTGTACCGGCATCCCATGCTATCGAGGTATTCAAGTACTAAGAAAAAAAGAAATATACTGAGGTTGAGTCTTCCGATCGCAATGTGTTTTCTATGAAGTCACCTCAGTTATTGATTCTCGCCTTCCAGATCAACACGTGAGTGAGTATTGAAAGCCTATGGACAGGTAATAACGATAAACGCTGGATGGGAATCCTTTGCAGACCACGGGGTTCTACCTGGCAGTCATTGGTGGGCTTTTAGTGACATCTCACCCATTCGATACCAGGGAACCAAGCAGCCGTAAACCCAGTGGATCCAGGATATCGGAATATCCACCACTGTTGTGTCCCAATTCACTTTTGAGTGAAACTCGAGAGATATCAGTTTGTAATAGGTTATGTATAACACCAAGAACGCACTCGCCAGACACGTGGTTTCTACTTACATGATTTAAATAAAGTGCTGTGGATACCAAAAGTCGTCAATACGGTCAATCCTGCCGCACATAATTACCTCTTCTTTGGCGATCCGAACTTTCAATGGCTTACTTTCAGTGGCTTACTATCAATGACCAACGAAATTACTGCGGAAGATTCGCCACGTGACTGAGTCTCACAACCATCGGAGAGCGCCATGAGTTTCGCTGTGAGGATACAGAACGTTGATCGTCGTTATCCCCGCGAAGCTTCTCCGACCATTTCTGTCAACACCACACCACTTGCTCAAACTATGGGCTGCTCGTTATCCACAAGGTATTGTGATACCAAATGTCAGCTGCAAGCTGGTTCGTTCGGCATAACACCCTAAGTGATCGTCTCCACGCCTCGATTGGCTCGCTTGGAATCTGACTACATATCAGGAAGGGGGTGCGCGTATTAGGTGTAGCAAAACGAAACATAATAATCAAGAATCTTAACTCGACGAGTTGAGTGCAGGATTGATGCTATACAAAAGGACCAGAAAAGGCAGTTGCGCAGGGCAAGGATAATTTGTATGGAGTGGCGGTGATCTCTCATACAAATTATCCCTGTCTCCGTCATTTGCATTTTCTGGTTCTTTCCGTGGTAAACGTATGGCACCAAACAGACAAAGTATTGGGCCGGTACGTACTCGCGGGGCGGTTTGAAGCCGCTCTGGGAACTGTGGCGAGTGATCTGGCAGCCAATAAAAGCCCACGTTTTTTTTCAGTATTTAGATCAATTGCCTTTTTTGTCTGAGCAGCTTCAATCCGGCCGCGCGAGTACAACGTCCACTTAGTTGCTTCTCTTCTCTATTGGTTGTATTAATTATACTTATTAAACTCAGTATCTCTTCAAGCGGATATGGTCCAGGGAGCTCCTGTCAACGCTTCTTTCAGGACTTGTATATGCCTAATATTTTACGAGTACATACTGCCAGTCTTTTTTGAGTACTTCATACATATTCCAGGTGCACAAAATTAAAAAAAAAAAAAAAAAAAAAAAAAAAGGAGCGCTCGTGTTAATGATATCAGTATTTTTATGGTTGATGAGAGGGTCCGTGCCCCATATAAAAATGCACATGAGGCCGATTTTGAAATATTTATGTGAGATTCACACCATCGGCGACAATCTCAATCAATGCCCCGGCCAAATCTAGTTCGGACTTATCGGATATCGTCCCCATCTCCACGGTCATATTTCAAAACACCAAGCCGATTGATAAGTAGGACCGAAAAAGCCCGCGTATCTAAGCCACAGGAATTCGATTCCTCAGAACCTTAGGAATATCCTTTTCACTCAATGGCTTGCCGGTGGTTGGATGGGATGCCCGGAGGCCAAAAGAAAGAAAAAGAGGTACCTACCAGGGCCCAGAACATTGCACTCTTACGCCATCCAGACCCGAAACCGTCACTACGAGTCCCAAAAATCCAAGAATTGTGACCGTTCAATCAGTGCTTGGTGGTATGCATAAAGCTCTTTGAGGTCAAGCAACCGGAGCTTGGGGGGATATTTTCTAACAAGAGGACCTTTCACAGAAGAATGATCGCCGCGATATTACCCCAAGAGAGGTTATTCCTCCAAGATAGGTGCTGCAACCGTTATTTCCATTTACTTTTAAGGCGAAATAAGGCTGAATAGAGTACATGCTCATGTCAAGATCTGCGTTGCCAACATCAAGTTTACATAGAGCACTGCACGTTTAGCCCATTCGACTTTAAATTGAAGGTACTGAGGAGATACCTACTTACAGATACCCTACATGTATGTACTCTGCAGTCGCACTTCGTTATGTCGTTGGCGTGTTCTGGGAGTCAAGCCCCTACGAGATAGTCAATATATATACGAGACAGCAAATAGTTTTTGGTAGAGAAGGGCAGTGCCTGTGCCGTAAATCCGTACGAGACAGCAAGAGATCTGAGATATCGAATTACGAGATTGCGAGGTGCGAGGTGCGACTGTATGCACCTCTTACCACATGTGTGGAGCTCTGTTTATTGAGAGATGTATGCACGGCATACAGTGCTGTAGGTATGTGGTACATGGCACGCATAAGCATCAGCACTTTAAGTTAGGGTTAGGCTTTATGCATTGCTTGTTTAATGTATTACGTTTAATTTCTTATGTGATCAATCACATGGCATTAACTTCGTGCTATTAAACGCACGAAGAGTTGGCGACTTTAGAGAGGTTTCAAGACTAATTTTCCGGGGCCTAAGATGGGTCATTATCCAAATCTCAAACTAGCCACAGGATACTTTACTCCAGAGCGTAACTCCAAACCTTTAGACCTTTTGGTACAGATCAACCCACGAGCCATCCCGGCAAATGCATAGTAGTACAGATTAATCGCGGTTAATATTTCCCCCGCATATGCAGATTTGTAGAGCAGAGCAAGTACTCAAAGATAACTTTTCCAAATCCCCCTCTGTCGAGGGCTTCGGTGTCTTACCCATAATCACCCTAGCCTTTGGAATATCTGAAACAGTAAGGACCTCGAGAGGGGTGTCCCCGTCATCTATTAGGGTCTTCTAGAGCCCTCTCCGGGACTCATAACTCCCCAGATGAATATCGATGTAGGTACCACAATCTGCGGTACTACCTGGGAGTCAAGATTTGGTTTCCCCCACAGAACACAAAATCTACCACCGAGGGATTTCTTCAATTGGTCAGTTCTCTGAACCGAGTCAGCCCCGGCCATTTCATATTGTTTAACTACTGTACTCGAGAGTAGTAATACTGTACCACCCGCAGCCTGCCCTCAGACTGATCCGTATTCGTGTACATACATAGAGTACACCCTTACCCATGGATAATTCAAACAGGTGTCTCATGCAGTAGTAGGTCGAGTAGAAGGTGCGATCAGCAGAGTGAGTAAATATTTTTCTCGCCATCCTGCTAGCTAGCTGTCACCACGGCAACAGCTGCCATTCTCCAGCCGGGGTTTCAAAAAGGATGACAAGCGGGTTAAAGAGGGTTAACCACGGTACCTCGTTGGTTAAACCGGAATTGGTTAGCTTCTCCCTTTCTTTTTCGTTACTTTTTCCGCTTTCCCGCTCCGGTATAGTGTTTACCATGGCTTCGGAGACGAACATGTTGTGAACGAGCTTCGCCGCGCCGATCAGGACCTTATTGGCCTGCCCCTTCCGCATCTACGATCCTCTCCAGCGTGAATTCACTGATCACAGGATCCAACAGTCGAATTGTCAACTCGAATACCCCCGTGGCCAGATACTGGCAGAAGAAAGGGGAGAAAATAAGCCTTCCTGAGTTTCATCGTCGAACGTGGTCCCATCTCGTATGATTCAACACCAGACCACCGCCTCATAAGGCCTTTTGCCCCGGCACGAAGAAGGCGAGAAAGAAAGAAAGAAAGAAACCACTGAGCAGAAACATCGATCGACGGCACCGTCGGCGGCTTTTTTTAAATCCTCTCTTCGTGGGGCGGGCGCTGCGGCGGGTAGGTACCTCTTACCTTAGGTAAAGTACCCACGTATCATGTATGGGGGGCTTGCAGTGGCAAAGCTCAGGTACCAAGCTGGTACTTAAGTTCTTACCTGGATCGAGAGGGTGCAGGGGGGGTTTCCGTTTTGTTTTTGTTGTGCTTCTACCTCTTTGCTTTTTTGTCTCTGTCTAAAACTGAACCACGATGGAGCTAGTTAAGCTAGCAGAGGTTAGCTAGCTGACTTTGTCGAGTTTCCTCAAAAAGGCCATTCTTTGCGTTGTTGCTGGTGAATGAGCTGTTCTTTCTTCGTTCTGTAGATATTTTGGCCGAGTGATCAGCTGGGGGGAAGTTACTAGAGTACCTGCCTGCAAGTAGGGTAGAGAATACAGAACACGACTATGTACTTCATACCGAACGGTACACGGTGCTCCGGTATCTCTGCTAGTTTTTTCTTTTCTTTCTTTTCTTCCTTTCATTTGGGATTGAGGTTGTTATGTATGTACCTACAAGTAGATATGGCCTAGGTACTCTACACCTGAGTTTTTTTTCCCTTTTTTTTACCCATCTGAGAGAGATATCGGAATCTCCAAACGGACCGGGGAATGGATGAGACGTGGTAGAAGAGCTTTGCCGTTTGACGGATCTGCAGCTAAGTTAAGCAACGGTGTGATTTCGGTCGGGCAGGCATCTCGCTCGCCACTCCCACCTCCTCCCCACACATGGAGAGCCCAGAACCGCGCGGCCCACACGGTGATCAAAACGTCAAGGTGGGGCGGATGGGGATGGATGGGGAGGATGGGGAGGATGGTTGATCCGGCTCGGTAGGCAGTCAAGTGGTGGTCTGGTCTGCTTGCAAGTTGTGGTAGGCCGCCGGCGACGACAACGATACTGTTAAGGCCTCGGATTCGTTTTCTCTCTTGATTTTCCCTCCTCCTCCTCCTCCTCCCCTCCTCCTCCTCCTTCTTCCTCCTCCGCTCCGTTCCGTTCTCTCTCGTTGCTTAACGGGAAGGTCCGTGCCTAGGCTCGTTGATTAACCATGTACGCATATGACTTAGCCTGTGTGCACTGTGTTTACTCCAAGGCAAAATCTATGTATGTGAGATACATAGCATCCATAACTTACAGGTACCAGGACCCTACATGGCACCTCAAAGGCCCAGGTGCAACCTTCTTATTCTTCTTCTCCGCCCCCCCCCCAAAAAAAAAAAAGAAAAAATACCTATCGTACATCCCTGAACCTGAGGGTTCTCCAATATGCAAATGAGGACACTCAGAACGTAGCCCAGCTTCAAAAACGCAAGATAACTGTCGAGGGTGAGGGTTGAGCGGTTTCTTTAACATCCATTCCCAAGCAGGGCAGCGAGAGGCAGGGAGGGCATGGCATGGCGTGGCAGGGCACATCCGTCCTTGGCATGCTTGATCGGCGAACGAACAACCCCAAATAAACGAGGCTTCGAATCAAACGGCCGCCCCGTTCACTGACATTGTCATTGATGCTCCACAGGGATTAAAATAAAAGGCCCTAGAGCAGCATAATCGATTGATTCTCTTATCTAATAAACATGGCCACAACACAAGCCACACATCACAATGGCGTAGCCCTTTGCTTCTTTTGAATCTTCCGTACTAGTGGGTGATCTCATCCTGACGTCGTTTCCTTCAAGAAACGAATAATCCACCACACAACGGTGTTCCAGCTCGCTGACACGAGACACAAATAAAATCTGCCTTTAACAAAAAAATCTCCCGGGATACCGATTACACAGTGCCCTGGTTGAGTGGATGATGCCCCGTGGGGTGTGAGGTCTTCTTTGTTTGCGTCTTTAGGTCGCAGCCTTCGTTTTTCTTGATCTGCAGATTTAGAGTTTCACAGCGGCCCTGATTGGGTGCAAACAAAACATATCAAAAAAATTATCTTGAACCTCGAGGTTTCAACTTACATGCTGGGGGGGTGGGTACCTATCAAAGGTGTCTTTTAAACCGCATCAGACTTCCGCGTCAGCACGGTAGGGAAGAGCACACCCATTTTTCTTTTGTGTCCTTGACTTGATAGGTAAGTACATACATGTGAGTACATTCTCTAAGCACCTACAGACTGCCGTTCAATAAACTTCTCTTGGGGCACAGACCGATATGTACGATGCTCCTATGCACCAGAAGGCCGGAAAGTCACAGTAACAGTAGCAAATGGAGATGTCCTCTTTTCGATGTCTTTTTTTTTTTAATATTATTTTATTTTTTATCTTTATTTTTTTATCTCTTTGCGGGGTCTCTGTTGCTGTCCAGATCTTTTCCCCATATCCTACCTAGAAAAGGGAATCACCACCCCTGAACTGATCCAGAGGTAGCATCTCGATCTCACGACCCGTACTACTGACGCGAATACCATAAAATCTGGTCACGCCGGAGCCCCCCGTCCTTTTCTCGATGGTGAAAAAGGCTCTACGTGTTGCCTGTCCTGCCTGCGGCTGCTTGCTGCTTGCTCATGCTGCGGTTCAAGCTGTGTGTCTAGGGTGAGTGAGTGAGGGTGTGTGTGTGTGTATGTGTGTGGCATCTGGGCTCTGTATGGTGTGCTGGGTTCAAGACTGGGTTTGTGGAAAAGTATCTTGAAGTTTTTTTTTTTTGTCTACAGTGACTTTCCGTAAAACGCCCCCTTTAGCAGCAACGCCAATCGGGAGGCAACATCCGACCCCCTGTCAACACGGTTACTTTGCTGCCCCTGATTGGCTTCTCCGCCATCATCAAGACAGGAGGCAAGAAGGGAACCGAGATGGATTGCGGAGGAGGAGGGGGTGGTGGTAGAGGTTAGAGTAGTTCGAGGTTAGAACGAAAGGGCACAGGACGGACAGAGCAGCGAGAAAAATGGAGTAACACGATGTGCAAGTATTTTTTTTGCGGAGAAGCGGGTTATGTAAGTAAGGCACAGTAGTAGCAGCAGCAGCAGCAGCAGCAGCAGCAGCAGCAGTAGTAGTAGTAGTGGTAGTGGTAGTAGTAGTAGTAGTAGTAGTAGTAGTAGTAGTAGTAGTATGTAGCGTGTGGTTAAAAACTGGGGGCAAGTCGAGTTAACGAATGGGCGAAGACAAGCGGTTGCGGTAGAGTTAAGAAGCTGACAGTAGGTACATGTACCTACTGCAAAGTGTAAAGCGTAAGGGGCCATAGCGCGTATAGTGGATCCCAGAATTGCGGATGCAGACTTGGCATTTGCGTGTCGATGATATCAGCTGTGGGTTAGATGCGAACCTGTTCATATCACCA
Organism: Morchella sp. 2016-41; assembly: GCA_024713855.1. Taxonomy (NCBI): domain Eukaryota; kingdom Fungi; phylum Ascomycota; class Pezizomycetes; order Pezizales; family Morchellaceae; genus Morchella; species Morchella sp. 2016-41. The sequence continues at coordinate 861,667 of JAMGZD010000003.1, forward strand.
AGCTCTCTGGTGCTTAGCTACCTACGTAGTGGGGCCACCAGCAGTGTCATGTACCTAGTCGATGGATGATACTCTGGAGCTTGAGCATGAGGAAATGTAGGGGTTCACCCGGTAGGCTACTCAAGGGATACAGGAAGCAACAGCCAGCAGCAGCACCAGAGGCTAGGTTATGCCTGCGTTATACTCCACTGAGTTACGCCTGTTACTTCCGTCTCCACACCTAGAGTCTTGATGTCTCCTCCGTTTCTTTCCTTTCCCTATATAAGCCAGGGGATTCTTCCCCATAGAGAATTTCCCGTCCTATAGAATATAAACTCCATTAGGTGTTCCCACATCAAAGTTTGTTTAAACTCAAAAACTCAAACCCAATCTCAACACGGGCAGCACAACAACCTCCCCAACCAATTCTGATTCCGGTCCTCAGGAAATCACTCGATACCCCGCCAAATACAACACCGCCATCTTGCACCCTTTTTTTCCATTGTCCCTTGTCTCAAGGACAGTATACTCAACAATCAGTAGCTCTGCAATCGTCATTTGAAACAAAAAAACCATATCCACAATGATGGAGACTGCCACCTTACCCATTCATTCAACCTCACCTTCAGCCATGTCGAGTAAGGCCGGAAGCCGTGATCCTCGTACACCCCGGTTTCACGTGGATGCATTCCACTCACCATTCGAGCTTTCTTCCCACCATGGGCATCACTCAAATGGATCAGCATCACCACAATCCTCCTCGTACACCGTGCATGAGGAAACCGTAGTCTCCCCAACAGCTATGCCCATTTCATTCAATGCATTGAGAGAGTCGGCACACACTCTCAACATGAGAATCGGCAAAGCATCTTCGGGTGGAGTTTCACCAAGCTCCCCTTCATCAAGCATCTTCCGCCCCTCCCCCACTGCATCGGACCGTCACCCTGCATTAACCATCCGCCGGGCTCCCAGTGGTGCCTCGTTATCGAAAAATATCGAGGGACTCCATCTCGACGAGTACTCCCCTCCCAAGGAATTAGGCCGACGTCATCACCGCCGTAGCAGAACCGGTTCTCTGGATGATTCCCCTCCATTGCTTGAGGTCATGGCGGATGATATGATGTTTCCAGCTACCTTTGATGATATCCCACACTGTGATGAAGCTCACTGTGCCAACCACCATCATCGACAACGCTCCGGGTCCATTGTTTCAATCAAGTGTGACAAGAGCGACGATGACGACAGTGGGTCAATCCACGGTATGGAAAACATCGAGGGGGAGATCGAAACGTTAATTCCCATGGCCCCTATGGCACCCTTGATGCTAGTCCCGCTTATCGACCGCACAGTTGAGATGGCGGAACTGATCGACCATCGTGCAAACAAGAGATGGGTCAACCAGGTTAAACATGCGCTCGGTGACGACAAATTCAAGAACCAGTGCCTTCCTCTTTGGACACAAACCAGCCGGAACAAGTTGCCGGATATTGCGTGGCTCAAGAGGTCAAAAGATCTGCTCATTACCAAATCTTGCGGTGGCAACAACGACACTAGGTTATGGAGTGAGTTCTGCGATATGGTTGGGTGGTCGGAGGAGAGTATCGAGCTAGAGGATAACCACATGAGACGACCCCCATCAGTGAGTCCTAGACGCCATGGGTCGCAGGACGGAAGTATGAGCCCGCAAATGAACTGCATCGTTGAGGAGGAGGATTAGGAAGATCCTTTGCTCTATTATTATGTTTTTTTTTTGTTTCTTCTACGCTAGTCGTCCTAGGGACCTTTACTGGAGCAAATGTTTTTCTTTCCTTAAGGGTGGTTCATTTTTCTTCTTTCATCATCTCCACTGTACCAATGCTTTCTTTCTTATCTGGAGTTATCGTTTTTCTTTACTATTTGTCTACAATCCTCACGATCTATGTATCTGGGGAAATGGCTTAGCGGGGTGATGGTGCGGTTCTGATTAGTTTCGATGGTCTTTTTTCCTCTCTCCCCGTATATTTTCTTCTCACCAGGTTCGCCGGTGCCTTTCGCTAGGGTTGAGTTCTTTGGCTTGACATTATAAATTTTATTGATGTTCTCGGGCTGCTTTTTTACTTCTTTTTACATTGTATCAGTAGTTATGTCAACCGTGTGAATGAATTAATGAACGGGCAAACAAAATGAAAACCGTGCCTTTCAATTAAAGAAGAGGGAAAATCCCGAAAGCTTCCAGGGCGCTAACTAACGCACTATTCCCATAGAAAGAAAGAGACCTAAAGACCATGAAGATCAGTGCATTCAGTTATCTGTCATTTCCCCACCCGTACCCATAAGCTGAATGATCACCCTCAACGTTACCACTGCTCTACATGCACATGTTGAGTAGATTTGCCATGCCTTACTGTGTGTATGCAAGCATGCGGTGTGTGTGACAGATGATCATGCAAGCAAGCACGCTCTACCATACCTAATCCTACCTCACTTATCTGCACTCAGCTAGACAGAGCTAGAAACTCAAGGAACAGGAGGAAACAAACTGTTTTAGAAACAAATTCATGTTTATGCAATTCCCCTCCTCCCTCAGTGTCTTTCTCCAGAAACCTTGGCGGGCAGATAGACCCCAGCTGTTGCCAGGCAAAAATATAAACTTGCTTTACTTGTGAGCTCGTTTTATGTTATTTTTACTTTTGTTAAGGAAAAAAATGGTTTGCCCGCGGAGGGAGATAGGCTACACATGGAGATAAGTGAGAGAACAGAGATGATATCGAATTCTTAGCCTCCCCGAGCTCGGGCCGGAAGAATTATACATATTCCCGGCCTCCGCCGCTGCTGCTGCTATCCTCCGGAGTCTCTTTATAGGTACTTATGTACCTCCACCCAACAATCTAGCTTTATGACGGGGATTCTGTAACTCAAGGTTAATATGCACCATGACTGGAGCCCGACTCCAATTTCCGCTCCAGTACACAGAATGATAAGGGCGAGCTAGGCAAGGAAAACGGCCTTTCCTCAAGATCACTCACTTCACATGAAATGATCTGACATGGTTCTGTGGTCTGGAGCTTTTTTTTCCTCTTCATGGGTGGTAGAGATGGTGGTGGTGGCCGTAGTGGAGGAAGAGGGCTAAACACACCATCCATCCATCCATCCTCAGGCTGAAGGTGCGGCGCTGCAGGTTCCTGGTCGTGTCATTAGTTAGCGGCTTGCACGGCGGGGATGGGGTGGTGGATCGTTTCTATTTCGGGGGCAGATGCTGCAGCCTGGTAATTGCATGGGTGTCGGGTTTAATTCTATCATATGTAAGTGAATATACGCATTCTAGCTAGCTAGCTATGTAATTAGGTAGCTAGCTGTGCAAAAATTAAATTCTGGTAATGATACCGCATATTGGTTGGCCATGCTATGTCCAGCTATCTGTATAGCTCGTTTAGTCTATTGTCCGAATATTAATGTATATACCGGTAGGTATATACTCCGCCTTGTGTATTTGAATACGGACTGAATTGCCGGGGGCAGTCAAAATATTGTCATTTAGCCATCATGTCTCAGAAACACCAGCTTCGGCATATTTGTATCAGTAGGGATATTTCTTTATGAGAGGTAGAGTGGTTCATGTGGCATACCTTATATATGCTACATAATGGATGACTACTTCGCGTATCAATATCTGAATATAGTGCTGATCAAATTGGTATAATCTTTCCTGGAGCTTAATTCACAGGCCAGGTACCTTATGTGATTAGGATGTATCTATCGGGAATCTTACTGGGATTGCAGAGCTTGCTATTGGTACCATCTTGTCGAAACACCAAAGTTTATTGCATCACAAGATATCACTCTTCGGTGCTGAGAACCGGTACCGCTCGGGCCTATGAATTGATTGATAGTTCATTCGTATATGGCTCGGGCCTATAAAGGATATCATGAAAACTCCTCCCAACGGTTTAGATCTTCCGCTCTCCACAACAACCTAAAAGCTCCCCTCTAATTATCGTTATTATCGTTATTCCTGATTTCCTTATTAAATCCCTTACCTCCTCAAAAAAACAGGAGAAGAACACTCTGTTTAGTCTTTACAGTAGCAGATAGATGATTGGAACACATACGTACGTACAGCCTACGCCATGTTTCATTTGTTGTGATGCTCCCAAATATGATTCCCTAAGATAAGCATTGTGCAGCGAGAGTCCACAGAATTCCTTCATGCATTCGAATATTTTCCCATCTGATACCACTATTCGATTCATTAGATAATATTATCTGTGTCCACACTTTATTTGAAACCAAATAAAAGAGACTGTGTGCAAGGGGCTAGAGCTATTTGTGACTTGCCTATCAGACTGTTTTTCTTTCTCTTTGCCAGCAACTAGGGCTTGGCTGATGGATTGTGAATCCGACTTGAGTACAATATATCACTCTTATTGGAAAGTGTGGATTGATTTTATTCTCCCTTATCTCCGTAGTTCTGGGACTACAAGTAGATCTCCTTCGTATCTTTGCAGGCTGCAATTCATCAGTTCAGAAATTCCACTGGCTGCCATCACTCACAATCTACTTACCCATCACACACTACTCATCCTCCATAATTACCGTTGAACACCCGCACACCTAAACGATTTCCGACACCTCGAATCCTTTCAGAGTAGAACTACTTCTATTCGACCAGCGAGAAAGATGTTCAAGGGGATTGATAGGAGGAAAAATGCAGCAGAAACAAACTTTAGAAAGAAAGAAGGAAATATTGATGGAAAGACGAAAACAAACTCTTAGTACAGCGGAGAGGGGTTGCACTACACCAGCCACATATGTTTAAAAGTACGCGTGTTGACCCCTTATTGTTTAGTACGGTTCTGATAGAGGAACAGAGCACTGTTGGTCATGTCACGTGTGGCCATGACCCTATCTGCATGACAGGAATGTCCTGTGGTGCTAGTCTTTGGTCTCTACTACTTCTTCGTGGTCAATAAAGTCGTCGAACAGCCTCCACTCATCAAGTCCCGCTAATGCAATGCACCTGTCTACCTACCCACTTACCCCACATTAATGCAAATGCATACATACATGTTATGTACACCCGCCTCAGTTTACATCAGGAGAGATATCAAGCTCTATCGAAGAATATCAGTAAAGTCATCTTGATGGAAGCACATGATCGGATTTACAGACTAGACTACTACAAACTATAGAGTGCCTACAGATTCAGCCCCAGCCCCCGGTACATGACAAGCCGTAGAAGATAGGCTGCAGAACCATCAGGGTATAAGTGCCCTATTCTATCAGGCATTTGATATCGACAACCCGGCCCGCTACGATACGACCTTGAAGATTGATATGGGGACGCAAGTCAGACTCCCTTCCGTACAGGAAAGGCTGTGGGCGGTAGTCAGAGCCCTCCCTGGAATAATTGAAAGCGCCAACGTTAAAATAAGGACCTCATAAAAAATATTTCAAGGGCCCTATAAAAAGAACCGGATCGGTATAGGATCGTGGAAATGGCGGCAAAAGGAAAACCCTATTCTCCCTTGGTTACGGTTCGAATTGGGTGTCTACTTTTCCTTCACTATGTCCTGGTGATCGTTGGTTCTAGTCCAATTATTTACGCAATTTATCAAACAATTTTACAGCTGAACTGGTCCAGTCATTTATTGACTGGATATCACACGATTAATTTTTGGCTTTTCTAGCGATAAATGGATAAAGTGGCATAGAATCACCTCAAATATCGAAGATCCTTTTAGTACAATCACGGCCCCATAATTTAGACACCCCTATTATGAGATGATCACGCAATAATACCAATACCAGATATTGTCCTCGAGAGTAGTCATTCTTCGTACCCTAGGGTGGGGAGACTTAGTGGGAGAACTTCAAGCTACGACTAATCAATTTCGGTTGTCAGTTCTTGGACTTTGCCAGCTCCCATGCTTGAGCTAGGCTTTTTCATAAATGAACGAGTGATCTCTGAAGAAACTCAAGCCATAAATTCGCTTGTCAGTTCATAGGTGCACAGGTCTATTCATAAATACTAGTGGATATGTTTATGGTTTGATTCAAAGAGGTTTAAAATAAATGGAAACTTGGGTTAAGTTTTATTAACTTCATGGTAAATCACTCGCCCTCGCTGATCACTCCCCTCATCCTCGCTTTCTCGGTAATTTCTAACGGTACTTGGATCTAAATAAACGAAGTAAAACGTGGCTTTATGGGGGTGGTGGTACTAAATAAACGAGAACACTTACTCAATATCCCAGGCGCATATTCAACATGAGGGAAATCCAAGAAGCTGAATTACCGGATATGCTAGAGACGGAGAACAATATATCCGTGCTCGCTGAATAGAACACTGAACTCTTGCGGTCTCTACACCGCGGCACAAGGGCTTTATGGGAGATTCCTGCCCGTCGCGGATACGAGCAGCGCAGCGCGCTTATAATTACGGCTTGGCAGGATTTTCAGCATCCAAATTAGAGGTGAGTCCGGGTAATGTTATTCTTTCTGGAAAAAGGCCATGCCTCATGTCAGATCGGTGTGTGTCAGATCCAGAGCGCTCGGACGCGGCGTTGAGGTTCTAGAAACTAACTTGATGTTGGACCTTTGCCGCGTTTGAGTTGGCTTCTAGAATGGGACGGCAATTAAGCTTTGATATCCACCGTTAGTTTCTTTCGGCCGGAGGAGGTTTACAGGCGGGCCACCGATGACGTAGAACAAACAAGGAAACAAGGCATTTCCTGATGAAATATATAGCAAGGTATTGTTTCCTAATATAGTGATACCAACTCTCTAGATAAGGGGTAGCCCATGGGAAAGGCTAGAGAAAAAAAATGCCCAGTGATTACATGTAGGTCTAGCCACTAGTACTAGTAGCTACATGTAGTAGTCTCATGAAACGTTTTCTAGCGAGGAAGTCCTGGCTCCAAGCGAGTGATAAATTATGATTCTTCTCACAGCCTCTCTCCTTATTTAGCTAGGTGTCAATATTATTATGTAAGTTAACTCCCTTCGAGCCTACGACCAGCTCCAGCTTTGGGGGTTTGAGAGCCGCCGGTGAAGATGTGGGAGGCACAGCCATTTCCGCATTGAGAACAATGCCATCCGTCTCGGATGGCTGCGTGGGCCGACGGCACGAGTGAGATTATGTGAAAGAAACCTTCCCCCATGGCTTATAATATATGGCGACATCGTATAACATCTACCCATCCCCCCCAAACGATCCCCTCCCTTCCCCCTTTGCTAGGCCTAAGGATGCAAGGGCCCTGACCTTAATCCCCCCCCACTCTGGTAAATATAATATAAACAAGTCTATTCATTGCAAATATAACAAGGCAAGGGCAAGGCAACGAAAGCGTCCAGACCGGCCGCCTACGGCAGTTAGCTAGAGAAAGATCTAGCTTGGATGCACATACTGGGCTTGTCTATTCGAGTAGGTTCGAGCTTGACTACCTAAGAGCCAGTACGTACGTTGCCACTGAGACAAAGGGGGGGGGGGGGAGGGGCTAGAACTCAAGACAAGACTTGGCTTGGCCTGCCAGCAAACAAAAACAGAGTAGAAGAATTGTTTATTTGTGGGCGCATCTAGGCCTTGTTGAATCCCAAGGTGGATACTAGCGCGCGGGTGGGCTTCTCAACGTCCGGCGCACGTGGAGGGAGTGGAGTAAGTGCAGTCTTTAATTGCACTTCAGGCTTGGTCTGGCTGGTTGTTCGAAAAAACGAAACACCACTAGTTACGATGAAAAGAGGCACCAGGTGATTGGTTATGACTTTAGATCAAATATTTAATGCCCAACTGAGATAATAGTAAAGATATAATATAGTTCTGTTCAACATAGAAAATCCTAATGACCTAATTACGCCAGGTAAAGTACTTTCCCCACGAGGGGAAGGGGGATAATTTATATACAGTAGAAATTATGAAAATGCACCACAAAAGAAAAGGAACGCCGTAGAGGCACAATGCAAGCGGTTATGACATTTCCTCATCCTCATCTTCCTCCTTTACCTCCTCACCCATCCCATACACTGCCTCCCCAACCCTCAAATCCCACGCGGCATCCGCACCACCCATATCCTCCAGCATGCCCTTTAGCAAATCCATAACCTGCGCTCCACATGGTCCCTTCTGTTCTGTGGTCATGAAAAACCTCGATATCTCGGACGGCCTTGGCACCTCACCCTTACACCTTTCCCACATCGCATTCCAGCCCTTCAATAGCCCGTGTCTTGTCTCCGCCTCACAACCAACTGCGTCCTCGCACTTGCTGGAATGTGGGTATGCTAATTTTCCAAATAAGCTCTCGCCAGATCGCAGCGCCTCTACGCGCTCTACATAGGCGCCCCAGCAGTTTGCGAAAACATGGCGGACGGCGGGCGGGAGAAGGCGCTCGTATTCGGGGTTTGATTTATAACGGGGGAGGTCATGGAGGATTGTTGTGAGGGCTTCGGAGTGGAGGGAGCGGGTTGCGGGGGTTGTTGGAGTGGTAAGTGCCTGTAGAGGATGGAAAAGGGAGAGAGTATGTAGATATGACTTGCAATGCTCAAGAAGGGAGGGAATTGTGTAGGCTGTGCTTAGACGGAGGAAGGTGGGAAGGTTTCTAGGAGTGAGACGAGGGAGGTTTCTATATATTTGTTAGTATATATAAATAAAACAAACATCAGATATTTGGGTATTGGAACTTACCCGCAAGAATAAACACAGTAAAATAATAGCTCTACCGTCTTGACTCTATCATCAAGCGAAACTAGATACAGAATATCCTGCACCGGTTTTGATTTTGATTTCTGGCTCGGCTCACAGCCTTTCTTGACTGTCCCAAGATACTTCCACAACGTCGACAGCCGCCCTTTAGAGAGTGCCTTCTGCATTACAGCGCTGTACTGTGACAATAGGTGAGAGTGTACGCGGTAGGATCTGTCGCGGCAGCTTATTATTGTGTCGCCGTCCGAGAAGTAGAACACCCGCGATGGGTGCATCGGTATCGATTTTGAGGAATTTCGCATCTTTCTTTTCTTCTCGGTTTGGGTCTGAGTTTCTGTTGTGGTTGTTATGGTGGTCGTATATGTTGTTGTAATGGTAGCGGCCATTTTAGTTAATTATGTATTTGGATATGTAGCTAGGTAGATGTCTCTTTCCGGCCGAAGGGTTTGTGGATGTTGGTCAAGAAATAGAAGGAGGTAGACTAATGAAATGCTAGTAAATTTGGATGACCGAGACTTGTGGTAGGTGATAGGGTTTAATAAAGAGATATCGATGGATGGGGTTTAATTTTTAGGTGGTATCGGCCGAGTATATAAAGAGATAGTAGTAAGCTTAAGTATTTGTTTAGAGAGCGACTTTGACAACAACAGAGAAATGTGAATGTAAGGAATGAGCAAACAATCTACCGGGTACCACTGCAAAGTTTATAAGCATCCTCCCTGAGAGTGGGGGGGGGGGGGCAGTGAGGGGCTAAGAAGGTCTCGAATACCTGGTTCCTTTGTAAAGTCAAAGGAAAAGCAAAAATAAAAAATAAAATAAAAAGTATAGTTAGATGTAACAGCGTCACAATGCGCATTAGGATAAAAAGTAGACATATGCAAACCACCTAAGGTATGTGGTATGTGGCGTCAACTGAGATACGGATGCTACAGAGATGATCCAGAGCAAACTTACGGCGATGAGAGCCGAGAGGAAAGGGCGCTCGGGCCAGGGGGGAGACTAGGCAATTCACCCTTCATCCTCAGCTTTGTATGTGGTTCCCAAAATAGGAAACCGACAGCTGTATCAGGTCAAGTTCGAACCAAAGATTTACTAGAGGTGACGTTGATCAGTTGCGTGTAAGCCTGACAGGGGCAAAGATTAGAACTTTCCAGCCTCCAGGATACTGGTAGAAGGAAATGTTTTACAATCTGAACCACTGGACCTCTCTGTCTTGGAAGGTTGAACGCAACGACCGCTGCAACGCTTCAAAAATTTCAGAGAGGGGCCCAGGGGTCCAGGTCAAGGGTCGAGAAGCAGAAAGCCTAGCTCTGGTGGTCCGTGGGGAAAGGGTTTGCATTGACGTGGGAAAAACCGGAGGAGAAAAATAAACGAGAGTCTGGAAGCGAACTTCAGCAGAATCTGGTGAGTTTTGAAATTTTCATTTCTGATGGTATTTTCTTTTGGGCCTCGCATTACTAGAGTAACTATTGGTTTTTTGTGACATCTGTATGGACAGGTTCAAATAATACATACCAGCTAGGTAACTAGATCAGTTGGCGGAGAAATGATTTGAAAACGGCGATACCCAGGAATCCAGCCCCTCGTGGGCGGTGATGGGTAGGGCTCTAGATCGGTCCGAAGAGGAGGACTTTTTTTTTCTTTGAGCCTTGTTACACATACCGCACCATCCACTGTCAAGCCGCATCGTGAGACAAACCTCCCCGCAAGAGTCGCATCGACCGTATCCCAGGGGAGGGGTTTGAAAGCCTGGGCCCGAGTCTGGAGCGCAATCCCAGCAGTCTGAGTTCCATGTAGCCTTCTCTTCAACGGTATTACACTCCGCTATCGCGATAAACGCCATTGATCTGGGTTAAGCGATCCACGAAATACGATGGGACTTTATTTTTTCTATCCATGCCTCCCCATTGCTTTTTATTCCACACGAGGATCTCGGGCCGTCAAGAACGCCCCTCGCCCCCTCTTCCTCCCTTTGTTGGGAGAGGCCACCAGCCACGTTTCGTTACCAGTGGAACGGGTATGCCTTTCTCTTGGCTGGCCGTGCTGCTTTGGGTAGAGTACTTGAGTAAAGCAGGTAAGGGCGTGAAGTTACTGGCTCTCATTTGTTGCTGTTATGTTGAGTGTTGAGGTTGACAAGTATGGCGAGGCCACAAATAACAATTACAAACAAAGCGCTCGCTCTGTACCTATCATGAAACGACGTCGAGGGGCAGAGATGAGGCCACGTTACTCCCCGAGTCAAGATCTTCTTGCTCGAGTCACTAATTATGTAGGTAAGTATGTACGTGGTACAAATTCAGCTGAGCCAAGCTGCTGAGAGCCAGTCCGTAGGCAAATAATTGAAGATGACAATAGTAACGTAATGTTGGTTAGAGTGTGTGTGCCGACAAGAAGAGTAGGTTGAGTTTTTTTCTCCCCCACGCCCATCATGATAACCACAACGATACATCCTACCTCATGTGTCAGTCAGTCCCCACCGATCCAGGCAAGCCTTGGATCGTGGCTTTCTCACAGAACACTAAGAAAACGTCATTCGAGCCAAATTAAGGTTATAGACCTAGACCGTACATCGAGGGGCAGGTCTAGGCTCTTTATCACCATGTCACTCTTGATTGTCTTGGAGAATCTGATAACTACCTTTTTACATTTCTATCGTCTATCGAAGCCAATCGCCTTTCTGTCCGACATTGAAACTTGGTATGTAGGTACATGTAGGTATGTGTTTACGTATCAATAATGTCTATCGTCTGATCTCTTCCTTCACTCTTCAATGTCTGTCTACCTTGGTATAATATTAATACGGCAGAGTATACTAATGACGACCCAGCCTAGAGAGCTCATCTACTTCGTAAATAACTGCAATGTATTAATTTGTCTTGCCCGGAAAGTTCGACTAATTTCTATATTTCAACGTTTCTATACAAATATAAGTAACCAACCATGATCATCGGACAACCACTCCTTAATTTTCCCCGATAAGTGTTCGGCGCAAAGACCCCCCCCCCCCTCCCTCTCGAGGAGGTAGAGCAAGAGCTGTTCCCCCTTTAGAATACCCATCCTCTACATACGTCTCGACCCGAGGGAAGAAGAAAATAAAATACAACTCCTCGATCCTTAACTTCTCTAGGCATTATATAACAAACAAGCAACACCGGGAAGGGGCCGTGACCATGTTACCATTACAACTTGACTTGCAAGAGAATGGAAGTAATTATTCTTTCTTGTCTTGTTCCGCCCTATGCAACTCCCGGCAGCATCTGTCTAAAGTTGCTAGACGAGACGCAGTATCACTCCCGGACCTGCTGCGTTCACGCGTAAATTTTCTCAGGGGGACCACAACAAATCACCAGATATCACGTACAAACCTCATGACCCCAAAAGTGCATGGTCACCTGTCAACAATTTAAGAGCCTCATCCCTTGTCCCCCTACCAGTTGATTCAAAGTCTTCGAAGTCACGTTTCATGCTCTACATCAGATAATAAATAGCAACCGTAGCAACCGTAGCAACCGTAACCCCCCCCTCTGAGCACACTCTTGCCGGAACATCACGAGCTAGAGTTTCCGCCCCAAATGCGTATCTATGCAGCAGTACAAAGTAAGGGATTGAGTCACAATGGTCTCTTCTCCGAGAGCTTCAGAGCGTACCAAATACTGGGCAATATCTAGCTGAAAAGAAACAACAACCGGGAGTGTCCCTGTGTAGCCATAAATAAACAAGAATTGAAACTGGGCCCCTCGCTTAATCTGTAGATCTCGGATGGCGTGTTAATAGAGGACGGGCGGACCCTGCAGTACCTACACAGCTAGGGGACGTTGTTTGCCTGCCTACCGCCAAAACTTGAAAAATTGGCTATCTCCACCCAGGGATTATCTATCTCTAAGACGATTGGCTGAAAGGTATCGATCAGCCTCAGAAGTACCCGTTTGTAGTGCTAATTTTTCGAGTTTTGGCGGTACTGTCATTCACGGGGTGTTGGCGGATACTGGGTATTGGCGAATTGAAGCCAAAAGTTGGCTTGGCTATCTCTTTTCAGGCTTGTCCGCCAACACTCAGTACCCGCCAATACCCCGTGAATGACAGTACTCTATCCTATGTACCTAGGCATCTTAGATAGTGTACATATTCCTGCATGGGCCGCTGAGTGCAAGGTGCCGAGGATATCGGTATCTCAGCGGTCATGTATGCATTTGTTAGAACGTACCTACATTGTACGCACTTGCACATGGGCTAAGGGCAGTTTCAGTCTGACAAACCGGGCGGAGCGTTCGTGGGAGGAGGGATGTACTCCCCGGAGTACGTGACTTTATCGGTAATTCGGTATGCCTGCTGGCGCCTCATCTGCAACACACCGGGAATGCCGAAACCAAGCATCCTGGCAGCGGTAATATCGAGTGATAAACTATGATTCAACATGTGTTCTTACTCTATCTTGAAACCAACAAACTTTTCAAAACCTTCTTGGAGGAATGGCTGCTCATTTCCTTTTCTATAAAGTACCCAATTTTCACTCTAATAGACCGCATGTATCATTGGCTCACATTGATGCTCGGTATATGTTGCGAGTGAGAAGACATGCTCGAAAATCAGCAGCTACCACCAGCCTCCAAATAAGGTACCCGATAGATTAATAGCTCGAGCTATATCTACGGACTACTTCCAGAGTGAAATCGATCGTTCCAGACCCGCCCTTGCCCAGGAATCTAGGCCTTTTTCGTCACCATGGATTCGGGCCGTTTGGCGACTGTGGGGCCGGAGAAGCGGAATTGACTGAGTTCAGAAGAGAGAGGGGGTCAGAGAGTGTACTGTGGGGGTGTGAAGGATCCCAATGATCTGCGTTGCTGCCGATATCATCATGCCTGTCTATCCACATGGTGTCTCTCGCCGTTCTTTGTCTTAGGGGATGTGTAGTAAGGTTGCCATGTGGGATATAGATGAGTGGGAAATGGAGTTATGACCTTGGGCTTGACATTTGTAGGAATTCGACATCAAGAATAAGAACGTGTGAAGGCCGTTGCCAAGTCGGGATACCTACATAAAGCCCCACTCATTGTTTTTTTGTGGGGATTGGTCGCCGGTATGGTAGTCAACAGTGCAGGCTAGTAGTAGTGACTGGAGTCCTAGTCGCGAAAGAATATGAGTGATGGAATTCGTGAGTTGATTCAGCTCATTAATTAGCTGCCATAGCCTGGAACGAGGAACTATATATGTAGTCATTCTATCTGAAAAGTCTTTGGTTCGGTATGACACTTAAAGGGGAGGGGCGAGGAGATAGAAAGGGGGACGAACGAAATTCCAAACACCCTGTGATACCTCCTATTTGAGTTTCACGAGGCCTCTTGAGCTTCAGTTATTCGTGAATGAATGAATGAGCAGTAATATCCGACCAGACCCGCGGTCGTCCGCTTTGCGCTGCCTTTGTCCAATCCCACACTTACTTGCTTTGCCTCGCCCGTCCATCCCATTTGCCTGCCACGTCCGCGCTCCCGTCACAACTACATGTATGTGGGATGATAACTGCCGTGACCATATTCCTGCTCCTCTCTTCATCATCTTCCTCCTCGGGTGGTTTCCTTGCACCCGCTTTGCTGCTCTGCTCTCCAACACCTGCTCTCCAACGCACGCGAGAATTGGTGTTTACCTATTCCTTCTTTCCCGGTCCTCCATTCCGGCCTTTCCCTAACACCCATAAAATCGCCAGGGAATAATAATATTTCGAGGAAACAACCGAGTAACCGCGAGAATAATATCTTTGAGCCTGTGTCTAGTGTGATCACACCTCTTCGTCTCGTTCATTCATAGTTTCGGCTTCCCCTCCCCGAAAGCTTGGGGCGACAAAAAAAATCCTGTTTCTTATTTCTCTCTCTCTTTCTCTCTCTCTTCCTCGAGTGGGGGCTCCATCATACATACATAACATACATACTTCATACATACATTCGTACATACATTCGTTTATCTATTCAGTCATTCATTCAAACAGACAGCTACACAAGTGACAGCCATCAAAATCAAGGCCGCAGCTGCAGACAAACAGACCAGACAGAGAAAGAAAAAAGATTAAAAGGGAGCAAAAAATCGTGTATCCACGGGACGCAAAGAGAGATTGAGCGGCAACAGTCGTGGAGAGAACAGAGGTGGATAAACTGAGCAAAAAGCTGAGCACTTAAACTCCCCTGGATCAAGACACGGCAACCTCTTGGTCGACGACCCGCTGTGATAGATATCGCATATCGCTGTACCGATTCACACGATTGACCGAGAGGGAAAAAAGTTTCTGGGTCTTGGGGTAAAGAGGGAAAGCGGAAACTGATATATATATATATAAATATATCTCAGGGTAGAAGTATATACATTATATATATACATATACATACGACGCTGAAGATTACAACTCGACACCCATCTCTTCCTTGTTTTTTTTTTAATTTATAATTTATCTGAGCAGCACCAGCGTCAGTGAGCAGCTGAGGTTGTTGATCAAGCGACCGCCTTGCATCACGGTACTCTGCTTTCGCGGTCCTCAGTAAACTTTTACTGCCGGAGAGTTCCTAGAATACATACATACCTACGAGGGTCCGGATCATCTAGGGGCACCAAAGCAGTCCCCATCCCCCCTACCTAACTATATACTACCTACTCTTACCCCCACTCTTATTACGCCGCAAGATCTCCCGATCCACTATTCACACATCACATCAAACCACACCTACCTACCTACTTCTGTACTTATAGTAGTCAGTACCGTCTACTGCTACTTTACCTGTCCGCTTCCCCGCCAGTGCCCACTAAGCCTCCGTGATCCTCCAAGGGTCCACCCCTGGTTCCCACCGCCCTCCATCAAAAACGGAATTGGGTTGTTATTTGCGGCAGAACTTGGCTAGCAGCAGAAGCAGTTGAAAACAATATCCCAAGATGATTACGGCCGCAGGTGCCGGTGCTTCCTTCGTCGCCGTTCCTTCAAAGAGACTGAAGCCAAAAACTCCCAGATCGCCTCGAAACACCACAGTGAGTTCTGCCCCAGGTTCTCGATCCAATAGCCAGCAATCTCGAATACGATCTCCATCATCTCCTCCACATCCACAAGAAGCAGCAGCCCCTAGCACCCTCGGCACAACTCCCAGTTTCCAGTCTTTCCTGTTCTCCTCCTCCAGAAGCTCTCAGTCGCCCTCTTCCGAGCCCGCCGTACCAATCCCCCACCACCATCTACCTATCTACGAAGAATCCGACAATTCAAGGAGCTTCTTGGAAGAGGATTTCTTTGGACTACAACCGCTTGCGCAAACAATCGAGGATCAGGACCACGAACCCCCCTCACCAAAGTCATTTTATAGCGCAGACACTACTAGCACAACAAGCACAACAAGCACCACCAAAGCCGGAGATCGATCTTCCGAAGATTCCGCGGTGTTTATCACACAACTTCAGCATCCCCCTCCCCGCAAGACTGCCCGAAAACTACAGCGGCCGAGACCGAGTAGTCCCCCGTCAGCTTCCTCACAGGCCAGTCTTTCGTTTATATCTCCCGGCACTTCTCCGACCGGGTTAGGAATCGTCCCCTTCGCAAATTACACAGGCGGTCATTTATCTGGTCATTCCATAACTGGCTCACAATCGCAATATGGTGAGCATTATACAGGTCTAAAAGATTTTGAAAATGTGCGTGCTTTTTTCTCCATCATTGACGTCAGCATGCCTATAATTATGTGTCGGAGGTCCTATATCCTCGTTAATGCATGATCACCGGAAAGCTGACATTCTCCTATCCTTTGAAACTTTTCTTGTGCAATGTAGATGTCTTCAAACAATTCCACACGCGACATCTGTATCGCCGTTGTAGGGGCACGGGGCGTAGGAAAGAGTACCTTCATTCAAAAAGCCTATGACCTGAAATCTCCATCTACCAAGGATATGGTATCTTGCAAGTTTATGACTGTTGAGCGGTCGCAGTGTAATGTCATACTGGTTGAGCTAGATTGGGCGAAACTCGATTTCGGGTCTCAGCCGTTGGTTTGGCCGCGGGTGGGTTTTCTGAATTTCTGCCGGCTGCCCTATGGGGCCGAATCGCATAGTCATTGGGAGGTTCCTTTTCGCTGATGGTAAACTAGATGGCGGCAGATGGCCAGAGAGTACCATTCGTTGACGGTGTACTTATTCTATACGACGTGACCAACCAGGAAAGTATTTCAAAACTGTCCGAATCTCTCGGTGAGTGAAGGCATCCAGCTGTCATCCGCCTGACCTGCTGCCCTTTCTTACTTTGTGGAGCCCCTTCACTTCTCTCCCGGCTCTCTATCATAGGTATTGTTTCCTCGCTGATCATGGTATTGAATAAATTAGATGCTCTCGCAAGAGCTCTTCTCCCGGCCCTGGTGGTCTCGTGCAAATGCGACGCACCACAGCGCCAACTTAACCCCAGCAATATCGAGAATTTGGGTGCAGTTGGCGGATATGAGACAATGCAAACTTCGATTGCTTCACCTGATTCTCAAAAGAAATGCTTGAATGTAATCTTGAATATGATCGTCAGAAAAAATGGTTTGTGCGCTCCTTTCTACCTTTTTTATTTTTTTTTTTTATTATTTATTTCTATATTTTATTTTGGTTTTTGTGGTTTATCAAGATGTTATTTTGGGGCTTTGTTGCTTTGTTTTCGTCGGTCTTTACTGTTGCCCTTTTGTGGTTACGGTAAAATTGAATATCGATCCCCCCAAAGCCCAATAAGGATAATCGGCGTCTGCAGGATGTGTTTATGTTTTTGTTTTTGCTTCGGTTGCGAGTACCACTTTCCCTATCAGATACTGTACTGTATCTATTTTCCGTCACCTCGCTCCTGCCAGAATGCAAGTGCGGGAAAAAGGATAGAGTACCGTGCTGGGGACCGTTAATCATGTCTCTCCTGTCGCTTGACTGGGATGATGATGATTTTGTCTTTTGTGCTTGACAGCCGCAACTTTACGTTCTTTTCATTCCATTCACAGTGCCAGCACACCCTCTTGTCTTCAGTATTCATAGATTTGACAAAGACCAGAGAACAAGGATACTTGTTTATGGCCTTTACTAACTTCACGATTTCCATCCAATCTATCCTCCCACCCCATCTCGTTTTTGGCTTTGACAGCGTATATACTGAGTGGCATTTCTTATTATCTACAAAATGCTAATAATTTGGTCTGCTGCTCCAGAGAAGAGTGCGCGACATTTGAATGGTCGGCGACGTGCGAATTCGTCTGCGACGAACAACAGTCGAACGACATCTCCGAGACCATCAACCGGTCGGAGTGGACACAGTCGCGCGAGCTCCGAATTTTCGACAACATACCTAAAGGACGGCTCAGAGAATTCATCACATGGACATTCAAGATTGACGAGGTCACCAATCAACCCCGCGCTGGGAACGCTAGCACTAAATAGTTCAACTTCTTTACCTAGCGGGCAGCTTTTTGATACAAGACCTCAGAGAGCTTCCGGTGGGGCGACGCCACAAATAACACTTTCTTCAACTGGAGCGCCATATCTGGAGGTTGTATCGGATAGTCCATTCAGCATGACACAACAAAATCTTGGAACGGCAAGTTTACGTTCCAACTCTATGTCTTATCAAGATTCAGATCGGGCTCGAGGTTCATCATTCCTAGATATGGACGACGAAGATACGATTAAGGATCCAGATGATATACCACTACTTGATCGTGAAAGTGGGATGGACGAGTTTGATGACGGGGACAAACCGGCCCAGAGCAGGGGTTACACATGGGACGAGCTGGTGGATAGGCTACTCCGGCAAACAATGTCTCGGGGCGACCAGGACTTCGCAAAGATTTTTTTGTGCTTTTTTCGAAAATTCGCACCTCCGCGAGACCTTCTCAATTCTATATTGGACCGATTTGATCAGGCTAATTCCGATCCAATAGCGTTGCATCGGATTTCGGCCCAGCTGCGGTACTGTACCATTTTATGTCAATGGGTCACGTCACACCCTGGTGATTTTGCGCACCCAAAAACACGGCAGAGATTGATGAGTTTCTTGAATGTGATTATGGGAAACAGGAGCTTGGCGCTGTTGGCAACTGAGATGAAGAAGACACTAGCGCAAGGACATGAGGATGATGATAGTATATGGGCGATTTCAGACTCTAACACCGAGAGGCGAGATAGTCTGAGGAGTTTTTTGACAACTCATTCAGTATCACAAGATAGTGTAACAACGACAGACGGATACAGTGGTATCCGCGCTGCCTCAGATGGAGCGCTCAATGTCCCTACAGAAACAGACTTCAACAAAAGAAGAGCATCCGAAGTTCCCACAATGTCGACAGTCAACACAGCCTCATCACAATCGTTGCTGCGGGGAGAAGGGTTTATCTCATCGATGACACCTTGGAACTCACAATATGATTTATTTATGGGAATACCGGACGAGGATATCGCATATGAATTAACAAGGATGGACTGGCAGGAGTTCTCAAAAATCAAGCCAAGAGATCTAGTGCGTCATGTCAGCATCCCAGCAGATCAGAAAGACAAGTATCCGAGCTTGAGACATGTCAATCAGTTGATCAGCCACTTCAACCACGTTGCATACTGGGTGGCTAGTGTAATACTCGAAAAGCCAAAACCGAAACACAGGGCAAAAGCTCTGGAGAAATTCATGTCCGTCGCTTGGGTAAGTAAACATGCCAACGTATTACATATTTTAGTATAGAGATCTGATCGCGCCGCAGTCACTTAGGCACATGAATAACTACAATGCTCTTGGGGCTGTTATAGCTGGCATAAATGGCACTGCGGTTCACCGGCTAAGTATAACGAGGGATCTCGTGAACCAGCAGGCGGGTAGGAATTTCATGAGGCTGGAGCTATTGATGGGAACGCATATGAGCCATGCTAAATATCGACTGGCATGGGAAAACACTTCGACACAGCGGGTTCCATTCCTTCCGCTGCATAGAAGAGACTTAGTATCTGCAGAGGAAGGAAATCGAACATTTCTCCAGGATGGGCAAAAGATCAACTGGAATAAGTTCCAGGTCATGGGGGATGTCGTGATGATCATTGATAAGAGCCAAGCAACTCCTTATCATGACTTAGTCAGGAACCAGTTGGTGGAGAAACTGATTAGGGATGCTGTATCGAGTATGAATGATGATGTATGTTTTTCGGGTTTATGTACCTGCGCCTTCATTAACATGTAACTGAAATTTAAGGACTAACACTCTCCAGGGGCTTTATGAAAGGAGTCTCCAGCTCGAGAATAAAGGAGCTAAGGAGAAAATCAGGGGAAGATTTTGGCCGTGAATCGCGCTACGGAATAGGTTAAAAAGATAACCGATATTAAAAAGTGAGCGAAGGTATTTCGTCATAACCATCACTCTCATACTTGAATGACATACTAACCTGGAGGTTTGGCAGTTTTTTTTATTGTTTTTGACCTTTTTCCGGATTTATGGCGTTTTTTGACTGATCGTTTTGAAATTATTTTGGTAAATGTTTGGGTTTTTATTTTCTGTTCTTTTATGCTCACTAACGAATCACGGCATATTCATTTTTCTTTTTTGTATTTGTGGGCGAGCGTTCATGACTGAATTTTGTTTCAGGGAGGTCTTGAGTTTTTGTCATTATTCTGCATATGGGGCATTTCCCCTTAACTGCCTTGTCCTTTTTTTTACTTTATGCCTCCCTCACGGTTTTCTAAGTCTCGATAGCAACGGTGTTGGGGGGATGTATTCTTTCTCTGGTTTATATTCTTTGGACACATAGTTTGGTCGAGCGTTACCTAGCGATTGACGGATACAAGACATCTGCTCACAACCATCTTTCCCCAAGGCCTAGGCCTCCATCGTCATTCTTGGGCCGGCGCAAAACCAGTGGAGCATTTTCGCACAATGTGTATTCTGTCTAAACCCCATGAAGCTAGGCGACTCTGACTCTGACTTGTGCTATCACGCTTTATCACTCGCTGGATAATCGAGTGATATATAATGAAGCTAAACATGTATGTTTTTTTGGGGGGGGTTTAATTCATACTCGCATGCAACCTTTCGGTTATGGCGGCGTACTGTCCTCTCTAAGCTTCACCTGGAGGTTCAACCTGTAATGGACCTAATGGAATACCCCAACCGAGCGCAAGCCCGCCACCTTCACTTTAGTCACACTCCTTCGCATTTTTCTCTACATGTCCCATTGCTAAACATGCATCTATTTCCCGGCACTTCCTGAAGAAGTGAATTATAATGTTGCCACCACACATAGATACAAAGTGTTGTACTTATCTCACCGTTTGACAATGCTACCTCTACTGTAAAAGGCCTGACTAGGTATGGAGTCAAATAATTGAAAGAAGTCACAGCACAGGCCGCACTTTTGGCACCAACATGAAGTGACCGCCAGAAGAAGTGTTTCTAGCTGTATTTCTAAAGCTATTTCGGTTTGTAATAAGAATATTATCAGGGATAGAAATATGGTCTGATTATAATATATAGTGGGTGGGCTGGGGCATGATAGACATAGCGAGCCGTCAAGCTTGTGACCGTCAGGTCGAGTATTATTATCACCCGGAGCACTGATGAGTACTGCTACTCAAGGTCCAACATAAGGACGCCCCCGAACCTGATATTCCCACCGAGTGATATATTATGATTAGAAATGCTCATCGCCATGAGCTCTCGCAATGCGACTCCAGACAATGAGTGATGATGATTGGCCCCACCTGTATGGTCAATATCAGTGCCGGTATCAGTAGAGGCTCCGCTTAACATCTATGTACAGATGGAGATAGGCTTATTAACATGGAACTCTCTCCCACTGGTCGATTGAATCTGGGAAAATAGCCATCCACCCTCCTCCTCCCCGCCTGTCACACCAGAATAAACCATTGACTTACACATTTTTGAACCATCGTGTCTCCATTTTCATCACCAAATTCCGGCATTGCAAAGAAAATAAAAACACCGACACTCGGTCTACTTTACAAAGAAGAAAAGTAAAAAGGAAAGCCTCCATTCATACTCATCAACAACTCCAACTCCTCTCCTCCCCCCTTACGCACAACACATGCTCTCATAGCCAAGGTCAAAGGATTCTCTCCTCATCGAAAATTTCCCGATATGTGAGTAGATGATCAGACAGCCAGCCCTTATTAATAATAGAACACAAAGAAAAGCACATCAAACAACCTGATAGCAAAAGAAAGATGAACCAGATCGAAATAAAAGGAAGAAAACCAAAACCGCAAGTATAAAGAATACACACCACTGCACTTTTCAACCTGTATATCCGTTTAAAACCTATACTTGTCTTTCTTCCTCTTCGCGTTCTCCTCATCTCTCTTCTGCCTCTTCCTACTCTCTGCTGCGATCATGTCACTCAAGTCTTCCTGGAACCCTTGACTTTCCCTTCTTTGTGCTTCCTGCTGGGCTTCGTATTGTGCCTTTACAGCTTCACTGCTCAAGCCGTCCGAGTTTTCAAGCTCGCTAGGATCTAATGTTACCTCAATATCACCAGGCTTCTTGCGCTGTACGTATTGATTAGCAAATGGTCCCAAAATAGCTGGGAGCGGAAAAAACAAACCTTTCGGTCTTCTTGTCCTAGCACAGGCAGATCTGTGCGAGTCGCCTTTGAGATATCATAAGCGCGCTCCCCTCCGAAGAAACCCTTGGCACGGATGTTTTGTTCAGGCAGCACAGTGTAAAGACTCTTCTGAACCGTGTCTTCCTCTGTCTCTGTTCCGTCTCTCCTCTTCCGCAGCTCAAATCCACCATCAACAGGCTCGAACTCGCTGGGTACGGCTGAGACCATGCCGGAGGGTGTATCCATTCCACTCGGGGTTGTAAGGCCCTCTGTAAATTCCTCATCACCCTCTTCCTCCTCTTCGTCATCTTCTTCCTCCTCTGAAGAGGAGCCGTCTTCCTCTGGCACCAACTCACCCCATAATGTCTTCTCTACAGGTTCACCTGTTTGCGTGGGCGCTTGTGCCTGCAGAACACCAAACACATCTCCATAGAGTGGGCGGTTGTATTCATCCGTGGGCGGTTTTCCATAACCACCTGGGTGAAAGCCCCACTGTGCGCCTGCCGGAATCGGGGCGTTCAGACCTGGAATCTTCAAGCTAGGATAGCTAGGCGGAGGTCCAAACCGCTGCATGTTAATAAGCCATGGTGGCGGAGCGCCTGGGGGTATATTCAGTGCATCCTTCAGTTCCTCACTTAGTTCGCCGGGCCGTCTATCCTTGAGATTGGTCTCGTATTCCTTTCCCTCATAATAAATCTCCCCATACATCGTCAATGGTGGTTTCGTCTGGAATCTAAAGAATGCATCATGAAGCTTCTGGTAATCGATATCTAATTTCCCCATCTTTGGCTGAACACGTTCCCGAATCTTAGATTTTAATGTTTGAGCTTCTTCTTTTTCCTTCACTGAGTCGCGCATCTCCATTATACCTGTGTCCCTAATAAACTTTGGTAATTCAAAGGGGGGTTTCTCCATTCCTCGCTTTGATGAAAGATATTCGCGTTTGAGTGACCAGTGATTAGGCACGGGTACGCAATTGCGGTACGATTTGAGATGTACGAGGAGGCGGGGGTCTTGGGCTGAGGTATCGGTCCATTCGACTGTTTCGGGGCGTTTAACGAGTGCCTGGGAGCATGTGTCAGTACTGTTTGGATTCTGCCCCCCTTCCCTTTTCTTGTTCTCGTTGACTCAAAAGATGTGATGTAGATGCTGAATTCGTCACCAAAAACGCTGGGTCTTGCTTCCGCTTGCTTTATGGATATCTGCAGCATCCCCGACTTGTCAAGCAGAGATATCACGGTGCGTTACACAAACAGAGCTCTTCCTAGCCAAAGCCAGAGAGGGTTTCATGACTTTGGGGGAGGGTGGAGTTTAAGAGTCTGCGCATCTTCCGAGATATGTAGAGGGTAGAAAAGGGAGGAAAAGACAACGCACCTTGAGCTCGGCAACACTGAGCTTGTCTCTGGCCTTTCGCGCCTTTTTCGAGAGCTTCGGAACATCAGGATTCTCTTCAGGTTCATCAGGTATCATGTCGTCTTCAAGCCCCATGATCTCGCCTTTGTCCTCAATCGCTTTGGCATCCTATAATTCGGATTAGCTTAGAGACACATACCAGTTATGCGTGAGGAGGCACAAACATCGACGGCGTTAAATTTCTGGAGAATCCTTTGGTACTCGGCAAAGTTCGGGTCGCTCTCGTCTAATTCCAAATCGCTGCTCTTGAAGTCAGGAGTGCTCTCCGGGACAAGATTAAGCCGCACATTCGAAGAGGCTGCAACCGATTCCTGAAGGACCGTTAGCCTATTGTGATTAAGGCAAAGTGAAGTAGAAGTGGACTCGGGGGGAGAAGAGTCGCAAAGAAAACCTCATTGGTCTATACATACAGATTCATTCTCAGATTCTGTAACTACGCTTCCTTCCCGCTCCTGTGCCTTCCTTTGCTTCTTCTTCTCGCGTCGGAGCTGGTTTTTCCCTTTCTTTACAGCCTTACCCGTACTGGTTGTGGTTATGGGGGCGTTGTTGCTAATCGTGGTAGGTTTTTCTGTGCCGTTGACAACCACGGCGGTTTTCGCGTCAGACGGAATCGCTTGAGGGGAGGAAACTGGTTCCATAGCGGCGACCATGCCGGGCTATCTTACTCCAAAAAAGAGTTACGGGGCGATATTACTGGAAGTGTTGATTTTTTGAATGAGTGACAGGCGGTAGTGGTATGTTTGATTGACTTGGCTGGGTCGGATTATTGTTGAAGGAGGCGGGTGAGGTTTCGCGACGTATTATTCATGGGGTGTGGAGAGAATGATGTTGCATGGGGTTACCCGGCTCACCTAAAGTAGAGTATATGTAGGCCCAATCTGGGTTAGGTTATGGAATGTTTCAAGTTCGAGATTGGAGCTCTTCTCCTATTAACGACACGTCTCTTTCTCTATTCTTGTGCACGCTCTCTCAGCCTTCACCCTCCACCAGCATCTACAGATTTTCACACTCCTTTCGCTGTTTACTTCTCGCTATTTATTTATAATATAACTTTGACTCTCGTTCTCCTGCAATGGCCCCAATACCTAAAGACAAATATTCCGTCATTCTCCCCACTTATAATGAGCGCAAGAACCTCCCCGTCATAACTTGGCTCTTGGAAAAGACATTTACAGAGCAGTAATGCCCCACTCGGCCTAACACAAAGCACAGACATTAACATCTACTCCTTCACCTGCAGCAAGCTCGACTGGGAACTCATTATTGTTGACGATGGCTCCCCCGACGGAACCCAAGAGGTCGCGAAACAACTTATCACTGCTTACGGCCCCAACCGCATCGTCCTTAAACCGCGCGCCGGAAAGCTCGGTCTTGGAACTGCGTATGTTCACGGGCTCCAGTTTGTGACTGGGAATTTTGTTATAATCATGGACGCCGATTTCTCCCACCATGTAATGCCCCCCCTTTTTAGAGACTGGTGCATATAGTAACTCCTTACTAATATGGCGCACGCAACATAGCCGAAGTTCATCGCAGAATTCATTGCGAAGCAGAAAACAAAGAATTATGACATTGTGACCGGGACGCGCTACGCGGGTGATGGTGGCGTCTACGGTTGGGACTTCAAGCGCAAGCTGGTTTCGCGGGGTGCGAACCTGTTGGCGTCTGTAGTACTACGACCCAATGTCAGCGACCTCACTGGAAGCTTCAGGCTGTATAAAAAGCATGTTCTGGAGAAGGTCATCCAAACCACGGAGAGTAAGGGGTACACGTTTCAAATGGAAATGATGGTCCGGTAAGTTCAACCCCCGCTTATAGCCTCCAGGCAGTGATTATTTACTAATGAATGGCGCGCTTAGTGCGAGAGCACTTGGGTACTCGGTTGCGGAGGTACCAATTAGCTTTGTAGATCGTATTTACGGGGATAGTAAGTTGGGCGGTGATGAGATTGTCGAATATGCGAAGGGTGTATTCAACCTATGGCTTAAGGTATAAATTTAACTAGGGAATGGAGCGACGGGTGTATTTTGTAAAATGATCTAATATTGTATGCCGTAATCATGTTCTTGCTGAGAATTTCCACCACTTCCATGTGTGCATTTATGATATTAATGAATGCGGCGAGTCCCATGTTAACTACATGTAGTGTCTCCGGGGGGTTGTGTTTACCTAAAACTAGGACGAAAAGGACAATCATTTCTGGGTTCAAGAGTGCTATACCAAGAGCGTGCACATGTGTCTGCAGGAGGTCCCAGTCATTTCATCTTGTACCCAGTCCTGACCCCTTCTATGTATACCTACCTGGCCGCGGTAGAACCCCAAACCGGAACGTCTAATACCGAGTGATTTTTCATGAAGTGTTTCACATGATATCATAAATTCGTGATTAATTATACAGTCGTTACAGCGATACTGCATACAAGTCGTTCCCGGCCTTCAGCCGGTTAGGATAATCATTATTTTTGTATCCTTATTGATAGAATACCAATCACCCCCCACCTAAGTTAAGCCCTGAATCATAACTAATATCAATGATAGTCACTAATACCAATACTAGCAAAATGCAAGGCCCGAACCACCAATATCAATATCAAGATGAGATCATATCACTCTCAATACTAACAAAAAGGAAGCCTCGAATTGTCAATACCAATACTAACAAAAAGCAAACCCGAGTTGCCACCAACACCAACCCAATCACTAAATCTAAGGAAAAGCAATTGTCAAATTCTCATACCTAGCCAATCAAAACCTTTAAATCGCACATTGCATATCGGGTATACCTATATTCTTATTAGATGGTAATACTCATTATAAGTATAGCAATGCGGTCCCGGAATACATTTTTGCCCGTACCTCCTTACTTCTAGTAATACTCGACTCATGAGTATATTCAACACAGATTTTCGGTCCTGACAGTATCCTTATATCGAGAAGCGACTATTCTCTCTAAGTATCATGACTATGTATACCAAGTAACCAAGTACATCTCCCTTGTGAGGTATCGATTGCAACAGTTAGGTACTCTTGGAATCATGGTTTAATTTGGCCAGGTCCAGAAAGCCGATTGTCCGGCGATCAAAAGCACACAACAGAGTCCTAGAAACAATGGAGCTCAGACCTAGAGTCACAAGCCCCGTTATAATTACAACCCTATTTTGGAAAAAATAAGTTTGTTGGTGTGCATATAAAACAACGTTGAGAGTCTTTTTAGCAGCGAGATAGAACGTACATGTATACGTATATATACACAAGGCCCAATTTTTAAAAAACAGGTATTGAAACCACACAACGCTCAGCTCCAAGGCCCCGGCCCCGGCCTCGGCCACAAGCCCTAAATTGGCCTCAAACGTTGCCACACAGGCCAGGAAACTCTGGCTTACTCTTCCCCCCACATCTCCCGGATCCCATAAACTCTGTTGCGATGTTTCTCCGTTTACAATACACTAACAGAGATAAAACAAGTAATATTGGCCCATCTCCAAATGAGCCCAAATCTTTAAAGTTGCCAGCTTGCCCAAAGCACTAGTATGGGCGGCAAATATGTTAAAAGTAATTTTACTACGTAAAATAATACCAGGGGCCATATAATGCCAATAGACGGCCGCCCAGGCCATTCGGACACCCCCGCCCGAGCAGCCAACCACGATTGGTTGAAAAGAGGTACTGAAGCCACTTCAAACGTTGATCTTTTCCTTTCTACGTTAACTATTCGAGTGAGGGGGGTGTCGAATGACCCCCAGCCGGGAGGTCGGTTATATATGAACGGTGTCCACTAGTAAGAAATTTCACCACCGGCGGAAAATTTTCATTAATATTTGATCATTTACTTATGTAGTAGAGCACAGCATAAAGGTCTGGGGTTAAGTGTCTATACCACTGGTGAGATACATGTATGGTTGAGCATATACATGTACTCACGTAGTATAGCGGCAAAAAGATTAAAATTCAGTGCTTATACCACTAGTGTTAAATAATTACTACTGGCTATGGCGGTAGAATTTTGACGCATTTACCGCTCCATACCCGGGTGCTTTCATTCTGGGGTGTCGCGATTACATGTACATACAAATATCTTTATTCTACAATATTAATTGACTACACGTATCTAGTCTTCGTCTTGAACTAGTTATTCAAAATCGCTCGTGGGCTCGTCGGTACATCATGGGTGGGCACAGCCCACGAGTGACAGCTTATGAGCATGGCACCGCCACTTAACTGCCACATATTTTGTACGCCACACCAAACCTTCAATCCTTCTTTATATCCCGCCAAAAAAAAAGCCTATTCGCACACGCGCAACAAACCATCCAAGCAATGTCAACCACCGCCCTCCGACCACTCCTCCGGGTCCCCACCTCAACTCCCTTCCAAGCATTCCGCCTTCTCCCCACACAATCCCGCAATGCTCGCCTCCTCCAACGCCCCAAGCGCCCCCACCTCCTCGACCAGATCGTGATACTTTCCGACGGATCATCATACAAGCAGCTGACCACCAGTCCCAAGGGTGTCATCCGTACGACAAAAGATGTACGCAATCATCCGATCTGGAATGCGAGTGATGCGCTATTGGCGGGACTGGAAGAGGATGAGGCAGGAAAGTTGAAGGCTTTCAGGTTGAGGTATGGGCGTGGATTCGATATTGACGAGGAGGGAACCGAAGAGGACGATAATTTGATGGATCTGTTTTCGTCAATTACGGAGGAGCCGCCGAAACCAGCGCAGGTGGCCGCGGCACTGAAGGGAAAGGGCAAGAAAGGGAAGAAATAAGGTCTGAAGGCTCTAGGGATATTGACTGGGCTGCGTAAACCACTGGGTCATTGTGGTGATTTAAGTTTGTGGTGTTTAAATTTCTGGCGCATTCATCACCTGTATAAACAAAAGAAGAACAACGGTTTCTATACTGAAGCTGGTCAGTTAATTGGACTACATATGCTAAATTTCCTTACACCCTATCATTAACCTAAAGCATCATATTCTGTAGACAATAGCCCTTAATCATTAAAGCTTAGAACCAGAATAAACATAGAGTGATATTACTACCAACGACTACCAGTTTCGGTTTGCATGCAATCAATGAATTAAAAAAAGAAAGAAAGAAAGAAAACTAATGACTGCGAGTTGATACGGCCTCTATAGAGTAAAATGGATGGAGTGAAAACGAAAGTGATAGGAGATCTAGAGACCACTTAGTAGAAGTACATGTAGGTACATGTATATATTAAGAGCTAGCGTATTATATTATAGCTATTTTAACATATAGAGTACCTACATGCGCCTTAGGTTATTCTCACTACTTCCGTATATGCTTAATATATAATCCTGAGACTTGAACTTTTCAGTACTATATGCCATAGCCTATGACTGTATGCAGAGTTTTGTATCTAGAACTAATAAACTACAGGAAACAAACAAATTAATGAGAAAGACATAACAAAGAAACAAACAAAATGACTTTTCAGTACATACTATGAGCAATGTAACTGAATTGTACTTGTATATGCCTCTACAGTGTTACAAAATCAGCATGGCTCATGCTTGCTTTGATATTAGTTTTCTTTCCAAATGTTAGTAAACTATTTCTTAAATTATAGTTGAATCCACAGGTGTTATTCCCGAGCAAAATTCTGACTCCTATGTATAATATATGCATTGCATAATCTAACTACCAAGCTATCGTACAATGTAGATACATGTATGTATTCGTGATAAGTCAATTGAGCGCCTGGAATCAGCCAACTGATTCAATGCCCTAAAATGCAGCAATGAAAGTGAGAAGGGGGAAGAAGAAAGAAGAGATCAAAAGGCGCCTAAACTATGCCTTGGTCTCACCCCCCAAAAATGCATTTCCCCAAAACCTGACACCCCCAATGCCTACATCTCTGCACAACACTCCTTTCTCTTCCGCCATTTCCAATTCCTCACTTGCAACCCCCACACTCCACCCAAACCTCTCAGCTGCCTCACTGGCTGTGACACCTCTTCCCCACTTGCTCTCGGCGTCAACATTGATCCATTCCATAATTCGTCTGATTGTTTCTGCGTCGGTGCTTCTAGCCTCTTGCACAACCAAAAGTCCACTTTTAAACCTCCTCAATCGCACTGGTAACTTCAGTTTTTCAAATAGCTGTGCGGCCTTTTCCAGATCCGTAGGAGATATCAGATCGATCCCTCTGGCACGGTTGTAAATTGCCCACAAGTCTACAAGCGTGATAACGCCGCCCTCTTTCTTCAAGATGCTCCTTTTATCATCGGCAAGGAATTCGGCGACCTGGCGGGCGAGCTCTGATAGGTACAGGTCTGAATCTCCACTTCCACCAGCGCCGAGCATATCCCTAGTGACCAATCCTAGCGCTTGCGTCGAATTCGCAAGGGCGGCCTTAGCCTCCCCATTCGCAAATGTGGGCGTAGAGGCTAACCGCACAGCAAAACTCTCTGCAAGTGCAACCATCTCTTTTGCGCGTCCCATGAGCGCCTCTAGATCCTCGAATGCGTCTTCAATAACCACCTGGTTCTTCTTTCGTATATTCATACCCTGCCTCTCAAGTCCCGCAATACCGACTACTCGTTCCATCCCGCCGTTTGTGCCCGTGCTTGTCGTAATACGGCCACTGCCATCGTTTCCTATATGGCCGCTACCCGGTGTTGGCACTGGTGGTGCATTTTGCAGCAGCCATTTCCGCTGCACGAGCACACCTTTAAGTTTCTCGTGGAATGTTCTGTCGCCACCGGCGCGGAAGGAAAACTTAACAAGCTCAACAGACTCGCCTACGAGGCCGCCACGATGTGCAGATGATATAGGCGCAGGGGAGTCGATACGCGGTATATCATTAGGGAGGTTAGGAGAGACGAGACGTTCACCACAGATCTCGCAGAACGGGAGAGACGGATGGTTTAAGAATGTGCAGCGGGGACACGCGAATGTTGCTTCATCTTGTGGGGCCGCTGCTGACGTTAGGGTTGTGTCGGAGTATGTACTTAGCTCTCCACTAGGGGCAGAAGATGGATATGGTGTGGATAGCGATAAGAGCGGTGTCGGAGACCGTGGTGGCTGCTGGAACGAGTTATCAAGTACTGTGGCGGGAGGGCGTATACCGCAAGCTAAACAAGGCGGAATAGCTCCAGGAGCCGTGACTGCTGGCGTGTAATTGGATGGTACCGGGTTTGAGAACGAGCATATAGGGCAGATCCAAATACCAGTAGATACTGGCAGAGGAGATATAGGCCCCACGAGAGGTGTCCCACCTCTAGGAGTAGATGAAGCGGAGGGACCTCCGGGAGAGCCAGACGAGATGGCGGGTTTTAGGTGTAATGTGATCTTTGGAGAAGACTTGAGGAAGCCTGCCTGTTGGAAATCATCAATATATATATTGAAATAGTTACCAATGGAGATGACAGACGTAGAACTCGATCCTATCAACATCTTTCAGGTCTACCGCGACCGAATATTTACGTGGGTCGTCATTATCGACATAACAAGCGCGGTGCGAGGTGAGGTATGCGCAGCCATTCTGGTAGTTCGGTATCTTGTATTTACTGCCACTGTATGAGCTATCTACGTCATAATTAATCGGCAAAGAGAAGCACAGTGATACCCTTCATAGAGGCCGACTGCGTTCTGTACAAACAGCAGTGTCTCATCTGGTAGTAAGAGAGGGCGCGAAGCTGCAGTAAGATCTATTTTTGAGAGCATGGAGCGTTGAGAAGGAGGATTATAGCTGCTGAACAGTGAATGGTGGAAGGTTCTTGAAGTAAACCCCGCGTTCTACTCTAGTTGACATGTAATGTAGTAGGTACACTACATGTATGTATGTAGGTACTCCTGCCCACGCATAGTGACGCAGGCCATCTTGGACGAAACACCAAGTGTAGGTATTGTATCTACATACTCTATATAGTTTGAAATCCAAATCAGCGATTTGATGTTCGATTGTGTTAATTAGTAATACACAGAAACAACATGCTTCATCAAGACAGTTGGATTTCATAGATATCTTGGCTGCATGACCTCTACATATTCCCAACCCCCTTTTATACAGCATGCTACACCTGATAATATGAGATTTTTTGAGTGAGGATGTGTAAAAGTTCTTCCATCATACAAATTGTGTGGCTAATCAAGCCTGTTGTAACTCTGAAAATCATTTTGCCATGCGTGGCGCCCATATAATTTCGATCTAATCAATCGACGTTCTTGGTATTTAAGGTACAAAGAAATTGGAGATCTACCTATAGCTAGCATCCAGCCTAACGGTGGAATTTTCTCCAATTCCCATACCAAAAAAAGTTTCCCTATGCCTTCTCGCGCCATACATGTTTGACAACGCCCAAATACACCCAAATCTCTATATTTTGACACAACACAAAACACTACTCAAAGTCAGAGTTTGGATACAGATCATCTCTGCTATGCCTGAGGATGTATTGGCCTGTGTTTGGAAATAAAATATCCACTTCCAAGATAAAGAGACGCTGCGAGATAGCGAGAATATATAGTAATAAAAAAAAACCACAAAACATTAATGACAGACATTATTTTTATTCTTTCATCAGCAAGAGAATCTACACACTCAAGTTGACCTTGGGATACCATCATGTGAACATTCATTCTCTCATTGTTGAGACACCACCGAACGTGCATCATTTTCCGACACCCTGGGCACATATAAAGACGGTAGCACTATACGTATTTAGGTGCAATACGTACCCGTAATTTCACAGCGTTTGTGAACACGACTACTATTGCATGCTATACAAAAGAAGGTTGTCTTGGAGGTTTTTTGTGTGTATACAATAGAGGTCGTGTTCATAAATGCTGTGAAATTACAAGTACATACATGTATCTATTATGTACGGTTATATAAAGATTGAGTAGGCTAGGCCCTAGCAACTCGTAGAGCAAAAAAAAAAAAAGAAATAAGTAGCAACTTGTTATAAGGAAACGTAGAGTAGATCTATAGATATGGCAAAGAAATATCTACCTAAATTCCGGGCTCACCCGAAATCCTAGACCATAAGTTCACGAGCTTTGAACAAACGTGCATGCATCTACTAGAGTCTACTATATATGTGTCGGATTTTAAGTACTAGAGTACTACATATACCCCTCATGCCACATTTTCTGCAACCATCCCTATTCATTTGTGGTATTTAGTCAAGCTTATTGATCAAGTAAGCTTAAGGTATATCACGAGCTTCTATCGTGAGCCCATAAATACTTAATATGGAGGATCCCGTTGGTACAGATAAAGCTCACAAAGATTAGCTGTTATTACCACATAAAATTGCAAATCCTTCCGGATCTCCCATAGTCCATAGAGAAGAAGGCTAAAAAAAAGAGATGACTACCAAACCGTTAGCTCCCGAAGTAAGTTAGCCAATCTACCCGTACATACATGCTTATCATCGAACTAAATAGATAAGTCATCACCGCTAGAAAAGCCGATATCACCATACCCCTTGTTCTACCGCCCTAGATTTCATCTGCACAACAACCCAGAACCTCTGACCATCGGTAAAGTCCACAAACTCACCCGGCCTATTATCGAATACTATTCCCATCAATCGCCGGCAAGTAAAATCAGGGACCAGTCCCTGGGAAGAGAGACTATGGAGCGGAGCTTTGATGGATACGTATGTTTTTCTTCATTGAGGTATGGTGAACAGTGCCATCAGGCGGCAACTGATCGACCTGCTTGGACAGAGCAGGATGAGTGCTCTAAATCGCCATCTTCAGTTTTTTAGGCCTCTACTGATGAAAGGGGGAAATGCCTGCAATAAGAGCAACGGGCATCTTGAGATCAGGGTAAGAACCAGAGATAATGTTTCTTTGGTGAATGTTTTGAGGCCAGATAGAAAATTTGGGGGCTGTATTTGTTTTGTATGAGTGTTTTATGCTCCAGCAATCATTTTAAAAAAATGTATATACGTATCACTATTATCATGCCTGCTTCTGCAAATGCGATGGCTTTTTAGAATGTACACGAATTCTGTTTAGTAGTTTTAAACTACCTGTCAACATCGGCAGATATTGGCACAGCCTTCAAAAGCCTTTTAATTCCATTTTCGGTCCTTTTAACAGCTCTTCCCCAATTCATTTCTGAAGCGTTTTCCCTTCTTCCCTCTTCACCTTGGTCTGTATCTTTAGATATCGCCTCTGTAAGTTTTAACAAGGCTTCTTGTTGGGCATCACGCAAAGTGGTGATAGATAGATCTCCATCCTGCTCCCAGCCTTCTCCTAAGATGAGGTCCCGGTCAGCCACTGTAACAATTATGTCCTGGAGCGATCGAGTAGACGCAATCAGGTTTTTCGGAAGACTTGTAGGTGATATCTGAGAAGCAAGTAGTTGTTGGCGGTCTCGAGCCAGGTTGGGTGACGACCCCGTTAAAAGCTCGGAGAAAGAAAAGTCCAGAGCCTTTTCTAGAATGATAGTAAGGTTTTCGGAGAAACCAATAGCATCGTTCTCACTAGAAATCGGTCATTCGTTACTGAAATTATGAGAATTTAGAAGGATTACTGACATCTCGAGTCTTTGCTGCTGTAGAAGCTTTATGATAGTTTCTTCCTTATTTTTGACCTTCTTTTTGAACTCGAGAGTGCTGATGTCGGATTTAGACTTCTTATGCTTTTTTATTTCTTTCACTGCAATCTTCAGTAAATAGAATCCTTAATTAACGACGGTAAGTAGGAATCCTTCTAACGTTTTTTTTCGAATAGTATCATTTCTCTTAATCATGTAGAGTGTCGGTCAGCATGAGTGTGATGAATTGATGTAGTTTAATGTCAGGATACTGTACTGTTGAGAACGACTATCTTCATAATCATCATCTCCCTCATCCTCTACTTCTCTTTCGTGATCTTCATCCACATCTACTTCGATTTCATTTTCTTCTACTTAGGCATCAGCTTCATTCAGAATCTGTTGCCTTAACTGGGAACTAACCAATAGTGATCGATGTAGACTTTGGTTTTTTCGCCTTTGGTTTGTCTGTTTCTTGCGCATGCTCTCTATCTTTATTGTTTCATCATATATCTATTAGAAAATATCTGCCATATTGTCACCACGAATTGGCAGTAACGTACCTAGGCGTTTCCGTTTTGCAGGACCACGAATAGCCATAACCGGTGGAAGTGCGCAGTTGCGTTGAGAACAAGGTGCGAGACGTTGGAATTGCCTTTAATGGCGTAAGCTGCAGTCAATTGACCCTAGCCCACTACGTGTACCTACATGTACATGTATATGTCATCTTTAGGGTACCTCTTTCCTAGCGTCTCGCTGATCCCGACACTGCGAAACCGATTACGGCGGGCCGGGGATCAGATCATTGATTTCGAGGCTCTGCGGGCCGTACAGTGACGTCTATGCTTGGCAAACAAGATACATGTACATGTACATAGTTATGTGCGGTGTGGTTCGAGCCTGGTGAACTGTTTGCTGAAGGAATTTGTCTCCGTAAGTCTCTGCCTAATACCCAGTGAATACTCGCGCGTTAATTAAGCCCTGAGAAATTTTGTGAGATCGTTGCTACTAAGAATCCTCAGAACTTAATTAATGCGCGGGTATATTGGAAGGATAAGAGAGAATTTATCTAAGTACATGTATTTGTGCTATATACCGCCAAAACTCGGAAAATTGGCTATCTCCGCCCAGGGATTATCTCTAAAACGATTGGCTGAAAGGTATCGATCAGCCTCAGAAGTATCCGTTGGTAGCAAGTTTGATAGCCAATCTTTCGAGTTTTGGCGGTATGAATATTACGGAATGTGTACCCTCTGCCGACTAAAACGTGTTATGTGAAGTGAAGCCCCTCCGACCCCTAGCGAGCAAAATCTAGCTTTGCGCGAGTCAATACAAGTATAGTATATGTAGCTATCAAGTTCGATCCGTTATCACATGCACGTACTTAGAGGCTGGGTGAATGTGAATGACTTCTAAGTACCGCGCTACTTCTGCCCGATTATATCGGGCCTGGATCCGGCCTTGAGATTTCTGAGCGCCGTGAACTCTTTGGTTTTTCTTTGTAGATACGTATCAAACCTGAATTTGCATACGATTAATGAAGTAATTAATCAATCAATCAATACCTAATGAAGTAAACAAAAAAAAAAAAAAATCAATCAATACCGAGCTCGAATGATGTTCGAGTGATAATTTATGATTAGTAAACTTTGATTAATGCCCCTTTAAATCCCATCACAACTCTCAAGCCTCGATGAAAACCCGATTTTAACGTTGATCATTTAGATAAAGGCCAACGCTTGCCCTGCATCGAGAAAAAATGTACCATGTGTGTGTCGATAAGTCAATAAGTAAAGCTTGATCACATATTTTGCCAACAACTATGAGTGCCTAGCCTAACAGCGATCAAAGCTTTGGTTGGGTCTTCCAAGAGCCAGTCCGGTGGGAAACGAGAGGTGGTAATAGTGGGTAAAAGAGACATCGCGAATCATATGATGCCGGTAAGACTGCCTTAGACAGCACAGATATGATTACTGCTGGCTTCGAAGAGAAAAAAGCAAAAGGTTCGAGATGAAGCACATCTTATCCTTTTAGACGTTCCAGAAACTCTTAGCTAGGGATCCTGGGTCAGTTTGTGAATAGACATGTAAGTACATTTCCGGATATAACAGCCCCCCACGCCTACGGGTGAAAAAAAAGAAAGAAAAAGACCTTCCCAGTGTGCCATTGGATGGGAATTAACCAATTTAGTTGGATTACCTTGTGATAGAGAAGTGTTTATATTGCTGGGTTTGGGGGTATTTTTTCGTCGAAAGATTGGATGTATTGTATCTACAGTACCCTAGGGCATCGATCGAATGAATATCAACCCTGTGAGAAATGACGCAACTGTCACAGTTGTGTGCGCTAATGACCCTTGCATACATGTATGTGCACGGTGGCGTACGACGTGCGGAGAACAACCAAACAACACAGCAAGTGATAGAAATGGCAGTATATACATGTAGTTTTTCGAGTAAGAAGATTATCACCAGAATATAAGGAGACATTCGGGAAAAGAGCACAGCATCAACGTGCCGTCCGTTATGAGCTCCAAAGACCGCAGTGAAACAGAGGAACCTAATAGGTACTACATGTAGTGCCTACATAGGGTGCCCTACGCACCGGGCCAAGAAGTAGGTGGTCTCTCACTGACGTCTTGCGCTTATCTCCATTCAAACTCTAAAGCCACAAGAGTGCATGGGCTAGGCTTTTTCTTGTCAAGTCGGCCTTTCGATCTCGTTCTCGACCTCTCTAGATCTAAACAAGCAAAGCAAAGCAAGAAAAGCACGCGCCCACGTCGTTATTGCTTCCCCCGCCCCTCTCTCTTCTTACCCCCCTATAACCCTCCTCTCGCCCGCTTATCCCCCGTTGTTCCCGTGCTCGCTTTGAGTTAGAAAGGCCGCTAGCTACTACCATCTCTGCCGAGTTCTGAGCCAACTTACCCTGAGCTACTCCAAGTCTGTGGCACCACCTTCCCCCAGATTCAGTTCACAGATATTCGAATCGATAGTAATAAAGGTACAATTCCTGAATTGCTCCCATTGTACATAAGAATATTTTGTTTTATTTTTTGCCAGTCCTGCTGTTTGTTTGACGCCTGGACGCTGTTCGGGCTATCTCTGCTCTACATACCATACTTACAGAGAGAGAGAGAGAAAGAGAGAAAGAGAGAAGGACCTACACCGGTTCAAGAGCCCCACCTTTCTCACCCCTCTTCTGAACGCCTCTTGCAACACAACCCCTCCTCACCCCACTGCATCCCTCATCTCTTGCTCTCACTCTCTTCATCGTGTCCACCGGGAAGAAGTAGCAAGCTCGACACACATAAACCGAGTACCACGTTGTCTCTATTTTCTTTTTCCATCATTTACCCCCTATCCCCTTCCTCTTTCATTTACGGAAAAAGAAAACCAAACCCAAACCCAAAGGAAAAAGATTCAAGTCCCTCGTCAATAAAAGTCTGCCAGAGTAGGTAGCGTGCTTTTTCTTTTGCCAAGGTAGCCCCACCCGGACCACAATCACTTTATTTGACGGTGGCTTCTTTGCTCACCCGCCCTAGAATAGTGAGTGACATCTCTCTATCACCCCCCAGCAGCACTCCGTTCCAGGGGTCCCCTAATTCAAGAAACTCTCTTCACGTTGGAATCTTCCTTCCTCTGATACATTCTGCATCTACCGCTATAGCGTGACAACAACATCTTTACGCCCGCATATCCCAATCCTTTGCTTTCGGAGGTAAACTCGAGATGCCTACAATCGAAGTTAATAAGAACGTAGTCGTGGTTGAGGACAGAGAAAGAGAGGGGGATAGGGTAAGCATCCTGAGCCGCCATTGTAACTTGAAAGGGTGGGGTACTGATTACAGCAAAGCCACCCACAAACACCGTTAGCAACGAGCATGAGGAAGTTGTGGTGGATATCTCTGATATCCCTGAGGAGATAATCGATAGAGCTACATTCGATCAGATTCTGGAAATGGACGATGATGAAGAACGTGAATTTAGTAGGACGATTGTGTTCGGGTTTTTTGACCAAGCCGAGGAAACATTTCAGAAGATGGATGCCTATGTGTACGTTTACCGCAATTCCTGGTGGCAATTATATTCACATATTAACACCGCGAGGTACATTGTACACTTCAGCAAGCAGAAGGACCTTCCACAGCTGTCTTCCCTCGGCCATTTCTTGAAAGGCTCCTCGGCAACCTTGGGCCTCACAAAAGTGAAAGATTCATGCGAAAAGATACAACACTTCGGAGTCAAGAAGGACGAGGATGGCTCACGGGACATTCCGGACGAGACGAAATGCCTGGAAAAGATCAAAGAAACTCTGGATGTTATGAGGAAAGACTACAGTCAAGCGGAAAAATATCTCCTCAAGTTCTATGACGATGAGCCTTGAAATTTAGATTTCATGGGCCTCTGTTATTATTTTCCCTTTGTTTTTTTGGGTGAGGTTTTTCTGGCTTCAAGTTCTGTGTTTCAAAAGGTCCTGTTCATTTCGTACAAGCACGCACTTGGGGAAGGACAAGAAAATGGAAATTGAGTTTGTAGTAGTTCTCTCACAACCCAGAACAAGCTTTGCCTGGCTTGTAAATATGAGAGACTACATGGCTTTGTTTGAACCCAATACTATTTCTTCTTCCTGGGGGTGTTGTTCATACTCCCCTCTTTATATATCTTTATTTTCCTTTGTTCCTTTTACTCGAGCATGTGTTGCTTTCTAAATCTGGTGTTTTTGGTGGTTTTATACGAATCCTCATCATGTTATTGCGGAGCTGGTCTTCCTTATTTTTCCTTAGCTTGGTGAAGTGCCTTGGAGAACCTTGACCTTTTGTCCCCCCTTCATACTATATCTTTATGATTGGTGAAACCGGCACTTGGGCTACTTGCGGTCACCCATTTGATGAAATACCCCAAGGACATCAGGTATCAACAACCCCTTAATAAGTCGATTCAAGCACTGTATATGTGGAATCGGGTTTGTATATTACACTTCAAAATCTATCGCATATATACAGATTTTCAAACCCCGAAACACTGCAAATGTGGCTTAATCAATCAATAAGCCCTTCTGTGGTGCAATACGATAACACGCGATAAGGCTGCCACGATCCCTCCTTGGCTGATGTAATTGCGCATGATCCCGTGTGAGTGGGACGGGATATTTTGATTCGCAACACCAGGTGGGGTTCCCGACTGTTTGTTTTCTGACGTCGTGTCAACTAACCGGTGAGAACATTGAAATTTTATCTTTCAACCTCATTTCATAGCCGCGGGCTCAAAGCGGAGGGGGGAGGGGGGTGGTATGGTTCTGTCACTGATAACAAAGGTATATTATATATATACATGCATGTACTTGTACTGCTTATTTAACTCGGGTTCAACGGGGTATAAAACGATTGTGGTCTAATACCTCATCTTGTCCGCAATGACAACAGAGTTGACGTTTACTTTTTCCTGACCTCCGAAGGGGAGTATGTACGCTTTATGAGGTGGAAATATTCGATGGCCATGGAGAAGTAAAAATCCACGTGCCAGTAGATGGGCATGAGAAATCTGTGATTTGCTTTGTTGGCGAGGGTCGTACAATCCTATTGTTGGATAGAGGGTGTAGTGATGACCATATGCTTCATTAATTCTCTCTCCGAGGTTGGTCATTCCAGTGTTAGTTGTGTAGAATAGGTACATACATGTATGTACACGCTTACCAGCAAAAGAACTAGAAAATGTAGTTGCTTAGGGCAACGATTATTTGTATGGAGTGGCGGTCCCTCATACAAATTATCCTTGTCTCCACCGCTTGCATTTTCTCGTTTTTTTGCTGGTAAGCGTGTAGTTTGTAAGCTTCCTGGGATTGGGTATAAGGCTGTAATGGGTAGCTAGAGTGCCTATGACATCTATGTCTGTCGACGTCTCTGCAGACATAGTCACGAGTACTCGTGGAAAATTACGGAAAGCCGCATGGAGATGCAGTGACGGGTGTGTGCAGAGTCCGCAGAACACCATAAAAACTCGATATGTGAGCCCGGACTCATCTATCGAACCTGAGATCTCTGATTGGTTGCTTTTTATTTTCTCCACTGTTATTTACCTATCGAGTTTTTACGGTACATGTGCTCCACTGAATTGTGTGTTTTTGAACAGAGATGTGGAGTACCTACCAATAATACGTGTTTAGACCGAGGTAGGTATGAAAATTTGAGCTGGCAAGAGCTGCACAGAATCGAGACGTCCACTTCAGGAGGAGATTCCTACGTACCTAAATCGCAAATCGGTTGTGCAGCTATACACTAAAGACGGCCGTAAAAATAAGGATTGGAAATCTGACCATATATGGAGACAAGCGGAGGCGGCGGTCTCCGGTTTGAAGCGGTAACACCATGACCAAGTCACCGGGAGCCTTCCCTCCGAATTCCGACTATCTAGGGAAGGGGGGGGGGGGGAGCCGAACGATGGAAGCAAGTGTTTCTTTTTCACCCCTAAATCAACGGTGATCACCGCTGTCATCTGTGGCATCAATGTCAAGTGAGCCGAGTCCTTGTATGGGCAAATGAGTACATGTACATAGGTATGTACTGTACAGCCTTCGGGATAATAGGGCACGCTGGTAATTACATGTAGACACTACATCATGGAGTATGACTCGGTTAGATGGAATTGCATACATGTCGCTTCCGGAGCGGTAATCCCCGGATACGTAGAAGGAAGGTGGATTACCACCATTGATCTCGACTTGTACAATTATATAAAGACACAGGTCGGAGTTGATAATCGACCGCAGAGGGTTAAGATACGGAATGTCTCATTCTATGAATTAGTGTGTCTCTTCTACATACATACCGCTCCGGCCGTGGTCTTTAAAAGCTTCAGCAAAGGCTGTCCATATTAACGTTTCTGTTCGTGCCAGCTTAGTGCGGGGTACTAATCTCGCTACCCGATAAGCATTGGGGCTTTTAACCCTGATCATCATTATCGGCCACCAGACACGTGCAGGGTCACCCATAGCCTGCCGACACTCGCCACTTCAGAGCATATATATTGAACAAAACCCAAGTTTTTATTTCAAGAGTGCCTACGTCCCTATTCATAATGGCACCAGGACTTTTGAACACCCCGGCTCCAGCTCTTCCAGGGAGTGAGCTTGCATCACTTGCTGCGGTTACCTCTAACTGGGACGATTCTGTCCAATTTTACCTGAATGGCACGAAAGTAGTGATCGATTCCATTGATCCGGAGATTACATTGCTTGAATACCTCCGAGGCATTGGTCTTACTGGTACGAAGCTTGGATGTGCTGAGGGGGGCTGTGGAGCTTGTACAGTTGTAAGTACCGAAATAACTTAGGAGATAGGGTTTTAGCTAATAATTTGAAGGTCGTATCGCAATATAATCCAACCACGAACAAAATTTACCATGCTTCTGTGAATGCCTGTCTTGCGCCCTTGGTTAGCGTAGATGGAAAGCACGTTATCACGGTGGAGGGAATTGGTGACAGCATAAAACCACACCCGATCCAGGAGCGTATTGCAAAGTTTCATGGTTCACAATGTGGCTTTTGTACACCGGGAATTGTCATGGTAATATCTCTACATCGCCATCCACTCAAGAATAACCTCTAACATCAGATTTAGAGTCTCTACGCACTCGTCCGGAACAATCCGGAACCTACAGCTCATGATGTTGAAGAAGCCTTCGATGGAAATCTCTGCCGATGCACTGGATATCGACCAATTCTTG
This sequence comes from Morchella sp. 2016-41, assembly GCA_024713855.1. Classification (NCBI taxonomy): domain Eukaryota; kingdom Fungi; phylum Ascomycota; class Pezizomycetes; order Pezizales; family Morchellaceae; genus Morchella; species Morchella sp. 2016-41. Next base: position 903,540 of record JAMGZD010000003.1, read on the forward strand.
ACGCGGCTCAAACTTTCAGCGTAGAAGCTGGGTGCTCAGAAGCATCGAAGAAACAGAACTCAGCTCCGGGTGGTTGCTGTATGCAGGGTACAGATGGGACACTTCCAGCTGGATGTTGTAAGAATAAATCTGCGGCTGGGCTTGATGATGTCCCGGTAAAGAGATTTACGCCGCCGGGTCTCATCGAGTACAAGCCTGATACAGAGCTTATTTTCCCACCGTCTTTGAGGAAACATAAATTCAAAGCCTTGGCCTTTGGCAACAAGCGTAAGAGATGGCTTAGGCCAGTTACTTTAGAGCAGCTTCTTGAAATTAAACATGCTCTACCGTCCGCAAAGGTTATTGGTGGATCCACAGAAACCCAGATTGAAATTAAGTTCAAGGCCATCCAGTACACTATTTCTGTCTATGTCGGCGATATTCCAGATCTTCGCCATTTCTCATTCGAGGACGACCATCTTCATATTGGTGCAAACATCACATTGACAGACCTTGAGGGCGTGCTTAAACAAGCTATCGAGAAATATGGCCCTTCGAAGTCTCAACCATTCAACGCTATGTTGAAGCAGCTGGAGTACTTTGCTGGTCGCCAAATCAGGAATGTGGGGACTCCTGCGGGTAACCTTGCTACCGCTTCACCCATATCGGATCTTAATCCTGTGTTTGTCGCTACGAGAAGTACTCTGATAGCGCAGTCTCAGGAAGATGGCGAAATGGAGCTCCCAATGTCTGAGTTTTTTAAGGCATATCGGACCACAGCTTTACCGGCAAATGCGGTACTCAAAAGTATTCGGGTACCCATAGCAAGCGAGAAAGGAGAATTTATTAGGGCTTATAAGCAGGCAAAGCGGAAAGATGATGATATAGCGATTGTCAACGCTGCTCTTCGAGTTTCTCTCAGTGGCGAAAATGTCGTGGAATCTGTGAATCTAGTATATGGCGGCATGGCACCAACAACGATCGAAGCCAAGAGGGCAATGTCTTATCTAACCGGGAAAATATGGGGCAAGAAGGAAGTCTTGGAAGGGACGATGAATGCTCTTGAGCAAGACTTCAATTTGAGGTTTGGAGTACCAGGTGGAATGGCAGTTTATAGGAAATCATTGGCTCTTGGGTTCTTTTTCAGGTTTTGGCATGAAACTGTTGGTATTCTGACTGGTCATGTTGAAGAGGAATTAGTACACGAGATTACCAGAAACATCTCTTCCGGAGAGAGGGATCAGGATAGTACTCTTGCGTACGAGCAAAGAGTGCTCGGGAAAGGTGTACCTCATGTAGCTGCGATGAAGCAGGTTACTGGAGAAGCACAGTACACGGATGATATGCCAAGGCACACCAACGAATTATACGGATGTTTGGTTCTTAGCACAAAAGCACACGCAAAGATTTTAAGCATCGATAGCGAACCAGCATTCGATATTCCTGGTGTACGCGCATGGGTAGATCATCGGGATCTGGAAAGCCCAGAATGGAATTGGTGGGGTGCTCCCATGTGTGATGAAGTGTTCTTCGCCGTCGATGAGGTTCACACGCATGGGCAGCCTATTGGGATGATCCTAGCAGATTCTCAACAGCAGGCTTCTCTTGCTGCAAGATCTGTTAAAGTGGAATATGAAGACCTCCCGGCAATCCTTACCATTGAAGAAGCCATTGAGAAGGAAAGCTTCTTCGAGCACTATAGGTACATCAAACAAGGAGATCCTATCGAAGAAGCGATGAGGACGGCGGATCATGTATTCACGGGGGTAGTGAGGATGGGTGGCCAGGAGCACTTCTATCTCGAGACCAACGCATGTCTTGTGGTACCAAAATTGGAAGATGGCGAGATTGAGGTTTATAGTAGTACTCAAAACCCCACAGAAATGTATGTTATATTTGCACTCTCTAATTGCTCAAGTTCGTGGTTTTCGGTATTAACATCATCTTATAGTCAGACATATGTCGCTCAAGTTACCGGCGTTCCGGCAAATCGCGTTGTTGCAAAGGTGAAGCGTCTTGGTGGTGGTTTTGGTGGCAAGGAAACAAGATCGGTTCAACTTGCAGCAATATGTGCTATTGCAGCAAAGAAGACCAAACGGGCAGTCCGATGTATGTTGAATCGGGATGAGGATATGATGACTTCTGGACAACGGCATCCATTCATGGCACGCTGGAAGGTTGGCGTCAACAGCGATGGCAAACTTGTAGCCCTTGATGCCGATGTTTTCTGCAATGCCGGATGGTCACAGGATCTTTCTGGAGCCGTATGTGACCGGTCATTGTCGCACATCGACAATTGCTACAAAATCCCAAATGTAGATGTTCGAGGAAGGTTATGCAAAACAAACACGATGTCTAATACCGCTTTCAGAGGCTTCGGTGGCCCTCAAGGGATGTTTATTGCTGAATCATATATGGAAGAGATTTCTGATAAGCTGGGGATTCCAGTACACAAACTTAGAGTAAGATTTCCAACTACATTTGATGATTTAGGCTCACTCTAACATCTCTAGGAACTCAATGTGTATAAGGAAGGGCAAACTACACATTATAACCAGGAATTGAAGGATTGGCATGTTCCAATGATTCTTGACTCTCTCAAGACAGAGGCAGATTTCGAAAAACGTCGCCAGGATGTCGATGAGTTCAACAAGACCCATAAGTGGAAGAAGAGAGGACTATCCTTGATACCTACCAAGTTTGGCATCTCATTTACGGCAATATTCCTTAACCAAGCTGGTGCCTTAGTTCATATCTATCACGATGGTTCCATTCTCGTTGCTCACGGAGGTACTGAAATGGGTCAAGGTCTCCATACGAAAATGGTGATGGTTGCAGCAGAGGCACTAGGCGTTCCTATGGATGCTGTTTTCATCTCAGAAACATCAACAAATACTGTGGCAAATACGTCAGCTACGGCGGCATCAGCATCTAGTGATCTAAATGGCTATGCTGTTTACAATGCTTGCCAGCAACTCAACGAACGTCTTAAGCCATATCGTGAGAAACTTGGGCCAGACGCAACTATGAAGGACCTTGCGCACGCAGCGTACTTTGACCGGGTTAATTTGAGTGCGAATGGTTTCTACAAGACACCAGATATTGGATATGTCTGGGGCCCAAACACCGGTCAAATGTATTTCTATTACACACAAGGTGCAGCACTCGCGGAGGTAGAAATCGATACGCTTACAGGGGACTGGACATGTCTCAGAGCGGATATTAAGATGGATATCGGGAGGAGTATCAATCCTGCCATTGATTATGGTCAGATCGAGGGGGCCTTTGTGCAGGGACAAGGCCTTTTCACGACAGAGGAATCATTGTGGATGAATAATGGGCAACTGGCAACTAGGGGGCCTGGAAATTATAAGATTCCTGGATTCAGAGATATCCCACAGATCTTTAATGTAAGCATGCTGAAAGACGTTGAGTGGGAGCATTTGCAAACCATTCAAAGGAGCAAGGTACGCGCTCCCTCAGTACCCAAATCCCAATGCTAGTGTTCTAACCAACAAATATAGGGTGTCGGTGAACCGCCCCTGTTCATGGGTAGCTCAGTATTTTTTGCGATCAGAGATGCTCTCAAGGCAGCTAGAGCTGATCACGGGTGCACGGAGGTTTTGAATTTGATTTCACCGGCAACGCCTGAACGAATAAGACTTTCGTGTGCGGATGATATTATCAAGAGGAGCTATGTCAAGCCCGAAAAAGGCGAGAAGGGTTTCTTTGTTAGTATCTAAGCCGTTTTTGTTTGCTGGGGTTTTGTTTTATGGTCTAACTACCGGGAGCTCTCTTCTTTATATATGTATATATTTAATATTGATTTTGTTGAGCCAACACGAGCGTCTAAAAGTAACTACATGTACCTGTGTACCCTTATAAAAGTAACCAGTAGTCATCACATTGTAATGATACGAGTCCATATTTTACTGGTCGTTTTATATGACATGTAAACATCAGACGTTAGAAAATTCATACTACTCTGATTAGCCTCAGCGTGTCGCCTTTGTGAGGATCTTGTTATAGGGTTAGGGTTATATGAATGAGCAAGTGCCTTTTTTTGTAGCCTTGCTTGATCTAAGATGATAATATACCTAAAATAACATCAATCTAAAAATCATCTACAGTGGCCCTCTATGTTTCCCTTCTCTGTGAAGACTTGTCCTGGAACTGGTATATAAATATCACCGAGTGGAATCTAAAGATGTTTATCACTCGCTCTCAATAGGGTATGTCTTGGCAATAAACTAAGGTTTGATTGGTTTGTTCATCATGCATGTTGTACGTAGAGTACCTACATAGGTGCATATGGGTAGAGTAAACGCCTCTTTTTCTGGTCAATGTTCCAAAAAGGTGACGATCGTATTTGCTTGGTCAATACGCAGGCGCGTTTTGATATTCATGAAGATTACTAGTTACTGTGCTTGGGACTTAGTGGTTTGTGGTGGGCGCAGGGCAAAAAGAAGAGATCAAAGGAAGTGTATTCCAAGCTTGTAAGTTACTAAAGAAGGGACATCCTCATCCTTGTTCTCTTGCAAACTACATACACACAATCTATCCTACAACGGCAACGGCGATACCTCACCAAGCCACCCTACAAACTGCTGAATTAAATTCCCCTTTCCAAAACAAAACAAAAAGATGGGAGAAAGAGAAAAAGTAAAGCTAGGGAAATGATGAAATATAAGAGAAATACCACGATCCGTACGACACATGAGTTCATTACTTCTAGACTTTTGTTTAGATGACGATCGAGAGTTCGTGTCTTAACAGGTGATCTTCATCCAGATTTGGGTAGAAGGGCACTAAGCAGTCTGCACTCTGGACATATGCATTGTTATACAATCGCCAATAAGGTGTCCTCACTTTTCTTGCAGGATGGAACAATCCCGCCCAGACGTAGTTCATAACCAACCCAGGTCCGATTGCCATTCTGATTGCGTCGATGGCCTCGATTATCCTGTCGATAACATGGGGTGATGTTTCGAACATATTTGGGTAAAGTAAGTTTAGCAGATGCATCATAGCATCCTCACAACCAAGACCAACGACGCCAAGTGCAACGTGTTTGACAACCGACGCAGCAGTCTGCCTATGCACTTGGTCGCGGTCGATAAGTGCATCTTCAAGAAGAGGAGTAACGGCGTAGACATAATCTTTCGCCATTTCGCCGATGTACTCAAAGAGGAAAGAAAGTGATTTTAAAACACCATTCTGGACGTTGAGTTCAGGGACACGATATTCGTTCATAAGGGCAGGGAGTACAGTGAAAGGCGCACAAGTTTCTGCGACGATACCAATGGCGACTGCTGTACAAACTCGAGATTGACGCTCTTGAACCCTCAGATTGTTGAGCAAGGTGGCTAGGACATCTTGTGGACCAATAGCTTTGGCGATAAACCCTAAAAATCATTGCATAAGATCGGTGAATATGAAAGAGTGTGGGGGAATAAAAACCTACCAAATGTGTTGTTCGCTGCTCGTCTGATTCCCTTCTTATGGGCCTTCAACATATCCAACAATTCGAAACAAATTCTCATCCATTCTCTCGCACTTACAAACTCGGCACCTCGATCCGCAATTCTACCTACCAAATCAATGGTATTCTCCTGTACCTTTTCGTGTCTGTTTCGAAGAATAGGGGTCAATCGAGGAAGGAGATCCTTAATTGGCGGTTGCATACTATTGATACCAACAACAGTAACAATAGACCTGAGTGCGCCTAGAATGGAACCCAAAACCTCAGGATACTCTTCACCAAGGTACTCGTAAAGTACGACACCTAGTTTACCCATCAAAGCATCTTCTCCGCATTGTTTCTAATTGCTTAAGGTTAGGTGATATTCTACGTCAAGAAATTAGTGGGGTTGACATACCATAACGACAGCAATTCTAGAGATCAAATCTGCACTTTGTTGTCTGACAGCTGAACTCTTGTTGTTCAATCTCCATAGGATTGTACTGACAATCTGCGGAAGGTACGGCTTACACCGCGTACCCAGAGCATTGACAACCGTTCCAAATCCATTAAGCATAACGATATCCTCCATAGTCTGTTCCTGGAACGCAAACAATACACCATCCACTAATCTTTCTTCTAGACGCTCACCAATATCCGCTGCTCCCAGAGAGGCAATGACCTTCTCAACGCTCTCTAAGGTCATTTTACGGTATGGCTCGCTTTCATCCTTAAGATGGTCAACGATCCGCTCTATAATCTCTCCACATCCGACTTTTTGAGCTAGATCAACTGTTGTCTCTACCACTTGACGATAATTCCGTTTATCAAGGGCCATTCTTCGTACCCAGAATGCCTTGAAAAACTCAGGGAGTACGTTCTCCTTCAGGTATGCCGCGGTCACACCCTCAGTTCCCGCGCACTGGCTGACAACCTTCAAAACAACCTTTTTCATCTCCTCATCAGGACTTTGAAACTCTCGCAGAAGAATCTCCATCACTTCAGATGTGTAGTAGTTTGCATACTCCTCGTCCATAAGGGGTATGATGTATCCAACCGCCTTCAGAAAGCCAGCCAAACCCTTTCCACGCTGCTTCTTCGCACCGGTCCACAAAGGATTAAGAATGGTATCAAAACTCTCAATACCGTACGGACTAGCTGCTTCAGCCAATGCTGCAATAGCCAGACTGGTCACAGTACGAACCTTAGCTTGCTCGTCTTCCAAGTTCGGGCCAATACACTCGACCAAGCCCTTCAAATGAGGCAAGATAGCACAACCCATGAGGATAGGAATCTGCTGCACAATTTTAACACCAGTGTGTCTCGCTTGCCAGCTTTTCTTGCTGCGGCAGACCGCCCTTAAGAATGGCAATAATGCGGGTATACCAAGCGCCGATGCAACGACGGCGAATGCTCTTGCAGTGGTATTCCGCACATATTCATCGACGTGATCAATATCAGGTCGCATAGTAGAAATCATGTGCGCTAGACCGGCAGCCTTCGACAAATTGCTGATAATTTCGCGTCCTTCAACACGCGCATAGTAATCCTGGTCAATCAGAAGTGGCTCTATGACGACCAGAATTTTATGCACATACGGCCTAACAAGATCATCGAGCTTATAAAGGATACGATCAATGACCTTCACTAATAAATGACGTTCCTGGTCCTCGAGCGTCTTCTCCATAAGCAGAGGCAGAATTTGGTTAAACAGCGGACCTGCACCAAATTGGCGAGCATTATCAGTGAGTTGGCGTAATGCTGTCTTTCGCATGGGAGGTGTTCCATTCTTGACCTTGAGAAGAAGACGCATTATCTTCCTCTCCTTCAGCTCCTCAACAGTCATTGCATTCTCATCACCGCCGTCAACAAGCTTCCCAAAGTAGGCCATATCTTCTGGCTTGAAGAACTGAAGGTCGCCGACCCCCGGAATATCTGCAGGCATCTGCTTCCCGAGGATCCTGGCATTCTCAGGTTCCTGCATCATGAAGCCACCGATGCCTGTAGAGTTCATTGGTGCCGGCGTGGACATAAGCTTCCTTGCTGGTGTACGGATCGGAGCATATCCCGGCGGGGGTTCAAGAATCTTATAGCCTTCACTAGGTAACATCTCGTCGAGTTCTTCATCCGATAGAGGCGCATTCCTGTCTCCATGTCCAAAAGTAAGAGGCATGTGAAGAACAGGGGTAGCAGAAACAGATGGGTGCATGGGAGTCACAAGTCCCTGATTTCCAACGGGTGTAGCAGCACTAAGAGATGGAGCTTGATCCCATCGAGAGCGCTTTACCACTGGTGTTGCATCTGGGGCAGCTGCAATGTCCCATCTGCTTGCTCGTGGCTTCTTGGAATCTTCTTCCTTGATCGCCACGGCACCTTCCTCGCCTGCTACATCCCATCGCTTCTTCTATAAAGTTATTAGTAAAATTTAAAGGTTAGGTTTGGATAATAGCACGTACCCTCTTCCTTGTGCCATCAGTTGCAGAGTTCTCTCTGTCCGATTCTTCTTTTAGGCTCGCTTTGTACTCGACACCTTCCATCCGGTCAGCTCCGTTTCCCTCTTTTTTCATTGATTCTTCTATTTTCCGCCTAACTCTTTCTTCCTCCCTTTCAATTTCTTTCTCCTGCATGACCTCCCTATAGCTTCGACCCTCGCCATCTTCCTTGAACGCGTCTTTTCGTGTTGGTGTCAACTGTCTTTGAAACCTTCGCTTTTGGTAGTCGGTTTCTCTGTCGGCTATCTGGGCGCCCTTTGCCTTTGAAGTCATGAGATCGGTGTCGTCATCACCGGCGCCGGCAAACTCATTCAATAGCTCTTTAGAGGCTGTATACTGGCCAACCAACCTGCGTGTGCCGTCACCGCCAGCCATATCCACATCATCGTCATCATTTACGGGAATGGAAGTGTTGTATCCAGCGAACTTGTCACCACCAGCGCGGTCGTAAAGGGTCGTATCGAATGTGTCTGTCAAAGATTGTTTTGAAGATTCACGCTGTGAGGCAGGATCAAAAGTTTTTGAGCCAGGCTTTCCGGCCTTTGCCGCGTTGCGCTCCGCCTGGAGGCGGCGAATCTCTTCAAAATCCGCTGGTAAAGAGAAATATGATTAGCAATAGCGCGTGGAAGGAGAGTAGGGACGACCTACAGTCAGCCATGGTAAAATTTTTGAGTAAAGAATTAAAAAAGTGAAAGAATGGTAGAGTGAGATTGATTAAGAGCCTTTCATATGTCGATATCGCTGGTTACTCGGTCGGAGGCGTGGAGGAGAATTAACCAGCAAGCACAACGAATGTTTGTGTCGAAATGTCGCCTCCCGATTGAGTCTGTTACCCGAGCCTGTTACCCGGACGTCTACGTTGCGTCAATTGTCGGTGATCACGCACACAGCTTGGAGTTAAACACAACAGTGCGATGAAATTCTTAGAATTCATTAAGAGCTACATACACTACAGTATTAGAGGCTTTCTGCCGGGATTTTATGCTAGTCATCTATCACACCAATAACCTCCCGATCCCACTTCGCTCATAATGATCGTGAAACAAGTAATTGGGCATAAGGCCATATGCGCTTTCCCTCTCCGTTTGTAGACTGAATTTTTGAATTAAGCTCCGCTTGTCGATGATTCGGATATATAATTATCCAAGCATTCCCCTTTCGGCCAATGTCGGCACTGAGCACTCTCCAAGCGCCAAGAACAATCTTCAAACATCCTGACCTCAACAACCACATAGTCTAAGTAGATCTCAGTAGAACACCCGTCCCCACCATCCCGCCCCCATCTCCCCTCATAATAAACACTCCAAGATGTTCGCCTTAAAGCGCCTCTCGACTATCGGTGCCCGCGGCTACTCTACCTCAGGGTATGCCTCCACTGCAAAGAACCTCCTTATCAATGCCGACACCAAAGTCATTTTCCAGGGTCCGTGTCTCAATTTTTTATATTATTTTGTTCGGGTAACTATGATTCTAACATGTTCATATAGGGTTCACCGGGAAACAGGGAACGTAAGTTTCATTGTAGTGGGTAGTAGAAAATCTACATATATTGATATATGGGTATAGTTTCCATGCCCGACAAGCTATCGAGTATGGCACAAATGTCGTCGGTGGTATCAACCCCAAGAAGGCCGGGAGCACACACTTGGATCGTCCAGTGTTTGGCTCTGTGAACGATGCAGTTAAACAAGTTGGAGGCGAGTAAATTCGAAATCTAAACAGCTGTATGTGGTACGAATGTGGGGCTAAAATGTTGAGTACTTCGCTTTACAGCGGATGCCAGGTACTATTTCACCCCAAAATCACAAAGGAGGAAGTCTTAATAATCTTATGAGAGCATACGGGCATGGTTGGAGAATGGGTAAAGTTTCAGGTGCGGGTAGCTGATAGTGAATGAACTGCGCAGTGCCATTTTCGTCCCACCTGCTGTTGCCGCTGCATCTATCGAGGAGGCCATCGCAGCTGAGATCGGTCTCGTCGTCTGTATTACTGAGGGGATTCCCCAGAACGATATGGTCCGTGTTGTGGACATCCTCAAGACACAGAACAAGACCCGATTGGTCGGACCCAACTGTCCTGGTATTATTGTAAGTGTTCGTAGAATTCAATGTACAGAACTATTCAGCTAACTTCAAAACAGTCACCTGGACAATGTAAAATTGGCATTATGCCTGGTTTCATCCACAAGCGTGGAAGAATTGGAATCGTCTCTCGTTCTGGTACCCTCACCTATGAGGCTGTGAACCAGACCACTCAAGTTGGGCTCGGCCAAAGCCTTGTCATTGGTATTGGGGGAGACCCATTCTCTGGGACTTCCTTCATAGATGCTCTCTCCGTGTTTTTGAATGATGAGGGAACTGATGGTGAAGCCCCTCGAAATTTCATTTCTGATATGCAAACTGGCTAATACTACGCATAGGCATCATCATGATTGGCGAAATTGGTGGTTCTGCAGAGGAAGATGCAGCTGAATATATTACAACTAACAACCCTAAGAACAAGCCAATTGTGTCTTTCATTGCCGGTATTACCGCGCCCCCAGGAAGGCGTATGGGTCACGCTGGTGCCATTGTTAGTGGCGGAAAGGGTGGTGCCGAGTCCAAGATCTCTGCACTCGAGAACGCCGGTGCTATTGTTGAGAGGAGTCCCGCAAGGCTTGGAAAAGCTCTGTATGAGCAATTCGTAAAGCGCGACCTTTTGTGATCCGTAGTCTAAGGTGCTTTTATGAGGGATGTAGAAGTGGCCAATTTCCTTTTCTATCATTTTTGTTTCATTTTCTAGCTTCTCTGCTTTACTCCCTTCTTGTAGTTATTCTCGGGAAATATATACCATGCACGACTTGTTTTGGGGGGTGGATATTCAAGGGATCACTTGAACCTCTGGATGGTGAGATAAATTGCTAAGATTACCGGGGCTTAAATATAATTAGAAGGCTTTTAGCTGTGAGCTTGATTTGTTCATAGTATTGGAGACCAAACGACGGCCATGCAGCCCTCTTTATTGCAGTTAATTACAGTCAAGAATGAGATTTAAGAGCTCCCCGCAACCTTGGCTTATCGTCAAACTTTAAAGCTCGAGCTCTGTTATGCCATCAGCCCTTATGACCTTAACCAGCAATCCCTTGTAATCTATCGGCAATCTCTTGACCAGCTAGATAATCCGACCATTCATTAGTTTATTTCTGTAAGGATACTATTACCAGATAGACGATTAATGGATGTAGTTAACCAACCTCTTCGTGACACATTCTTAATAGCTTCTGCCCTTCCTCGAGCGTAATGTTCGGGTTGTGGTGCTTATCAAGGATGGAAAGACAGTAGTACTGTGCATATCCATGCGCTGAATAGGGTGTGCGTGCTGACGCTGCCAAGTAATCCAGCCAGTAAAGGTGAGGCTCGTTGGTGTTTGTGTCAAAGCCGCCGATAAGAAGGTTCACGTAGTAAGGTTTCTATCCGAACGCAGGTCAGTTACTTGTGGGGAAATAGCCGGGCAGTAGGAGGGTCTTGGATATAACAGTGTTTCGGGGCAGATGTGAAGAAGTGATATAGAGCTCATACCCTACTCCTTAGACTCTTCGCCAACTCTCTCCGGACAAAGCTCGCGACAGCACTCGGCGAAAGCTGCCATTTCGAGTTATTCCTCATTCCATATAGCTGAACGTTCGCCTGGATATATTCCGCAAACTGGACTACACTCTCCCCGCATCAGCTTACTTCTTTGTGGCCCGGAACACCACGATGTAGGAGATGAATCCAGCGGAGGGGTAAAAAGGTGGGGCTAACCAGTATCCCCGGCTTCCCCGGAAAACGCCATCAGTGTATGCGGGTTCAAAGTGCGGGTCTTGTCGTCTTCCTCTTTCAGGACAGTTACGCCGCGCATGGCGGCTTTGGACGCCGCAATGAGGACGAAGTCTTTCCCGGTAATGCCTAGAAGTACTTCCCTATGAACATGCAAAGACGACGGTGTCAGCCAATTAAGCCAGTAGCATTAGATGTGGGATCAGCACGAACATGATTACAAGATGGAATTTAGAGATAAACGGTTATGGGGGATGATTCTGATGATAGTGATGGTTGTGTGGTGGGGGAGCTTGTGCGTTGAAGTGAAGTTACCTACGTTTGTAGAGCTTCGGTCGATCATGCTCCATGTTGTCTTGGCGCCTCGCGTTTGCCCCACTTACAGAATGCGGAAACACCCAATAATTGTGGAATAGCTCGAGGACCAACTAATTTTGATTTATTGAGACCCAAATCGCCCCTCTGCCGAGAATATCATCCTAACATTGCCTCTGAATAGAGGCCCATTGCAGTTTCGATTGCCATGATTCACCGAGTGACAGTCTATGACCTTATCTTCCAGACTAGAAATATTCTTTCGGGGGGTGATGACAGTGCAAAAAACCTCGGTGTTGACAGTGCTGGTACTCTTCTGTAGTTTGATATCTCCTATGTATATTTAATATAGTCATTCTGGGTATTTTGGATCTTTTTACTGTTACAGGATGTTACATTCATGCAATTTTTATCCTTCCCACCGCAGCCATCTGTTTATAAAACTACATGTATCTGCCCAATTACACAACTCTCCCCATTTAGTCCCAGTATTTAATAACATTGTCCAGCCCCGCACTTGCCACCTTACTGGTCTCTTGCGGGTGCCACTGCGCTGCCACGACTGGCCCATCACTAGCTTGAAATTTATGATACATTTTACAAGTCTTCCAATCCCAGAAGCACAGAAACCCACCAGAATCACCACTCATCAGGAACTGGCCGTCAGGAGAAATGTCTACGTCGATGGCATAACCGGCGTTATTGTGACCACGGAACACCTTCTTTCGGTTTTGACGGAACTTATCTGTCGCAGCATAAACAACAACTTGGTTATCGCCGGACTGATAGGCAACGTATTTCCCGGTAGGGTGCAACGACGCACGAACCATCGAGTACATATATGGCTCTGCAATGAATTTGATGGGTACCGGAATACCATATTCCCAAGCACGAAGGGATTTATCGTCAGATGTGGTGATAAAACGGCGATTCTCGTCAACAAAAGTAATGGTGTTGACAGGCCCGAGATGGTGATCATATTCTTGGGCAACTTCTTCTGTGCGTGTATCAAATTGAATGATCTTTTTGTCGCTCATACCTGCCAGGAACTCATGGTGCAGGCTAGGCTCCGGGTTAAATCGGATAACATGTGGAATCTTGCCAGTAGTGTACCGATGGATACATTTCCCGGTTTCGGTATCCCAGAGCTTCATGTAGCGATCATAGGATGCAGTGAGGAATTGAGTACCATCGTTGTTGAAAGTTATGTCTGTGACCGCCTTTGAGTGACCATTGTAGGTACGAAGTAACTCGCGATCATGGTAAACATCCCAAATCTACGGTAACATAGTTAGTATGACGTAGGCGGTAATTATCTTTTATGCAGAAGTACTACATACCTTGACCTTTGCGTCACTGCTACTAGAGAGTAGGAGGTGGCCTGCCCCTGGAAAGAATCTGAGGGCTGTGATAGGTTTTGTGTGCCCTACCCAAGTATGCACCAATTTCTTGGGTATGTAATTTGTCCAGCTTCCAGGCTCCTTCCTTAGATCCACATCCAGATCCTGCGGTACATGCATATAAGTCCTTCCTTGATAATCGTGCTGTTGTGTGCCATGGAACTCTGTAGTCTCCTTTCCTACTCCACCAGTATTCACGTCCAAATACTCCTTTCCAGCCTTGTCAATAATCGGATTCGATGCTGGCGCCACGTATTCTTCCTCTCCCTCCTCCTCCTCCTCCCCCTCTGATTCTGAAAGTGTTGTTGGCGGCATATTATATTTTGCCCATGGCCCCACATATGCGTTCTCTCCATCAATAACCGAAGGGTCCCCCTTTCCTGTTCGTTTCTTTTTTATCGCGTTTGTCTCATCTCTTGAAGGCCTGAGTTGAACCACATCCTTCCCCCCGTGCAGCACGACACTATCCTGATTCCCAACATAGGTGTTACCGTTTGCCGATAATGAAGGATCTTGGGCATATCCTAAAGAAATAAAGGTCCGCTGTTGTGTCCGGAAGGTTGATTCGGAGATCGCAGACTCCTCTGCATAGCCTGTGAGTACGTTCTTTCGTTTCCTAGAGGCGCTATCGGCGGATATGAATGGGTTCGATGGCCCAAGGATGGGCGCAGAAAGCTGTTCGTAAGTCATGTTCGTCGTAATTTGTTTATCAGTCTGCTTTATAAGGGATTGGCGAAGCTGCATAGGGTCCTGTAAGGGTATTAGCTACCTAAAATCGAAAATATAGAAAACTACTAAGTGTGATGACCCAACCTCTAAAGAGACATTAGGAGCGGCTACAACTCTCGTGGCAGAGGTAAATTGAGGAATGCCGGCAGATGTAGAAGAGCCTGCTCCTTCATCATCGCTGGAAGCATAGTCAACAAGCGACACTGACATCGTGAAAAAAGATTTGGAGTTGTTTACGGTGTCGCGTCAAAATGAAGGTGTTGGGCTGTTGTCTGTGATAGTTTGGATGTGGCAAGTAGCGAGAATAGCTAGGGGTTAGGGTTAAATGACGCACAAGTCTAATGTACCCCGGTACTGGGGGTGGAGCAACGACTCAGTTTACCACTCACGATTTCAATCAACCACATGCGACCCAATTTTGACCATAATGAAACGTATATAGGGTAAAGAGAGTATAGAAATTTCATCAATCGCATTTAAATAAAAGAAATTGAGGTGGTTGCGAATTCACTAATTACATAATCCCAAGCTGTTGCATCACTTTTCGGGACCCCGGGGTATATACATGTAGTCACAATTTACAAGTACCCAGTATTTACGTACATGTAGGTACATTCATAACCCAAGCTTGAACAGTCTTAAATTTCAGCACCAAACTTGATCTTATTAATGACTTGAACACGAATTTACTCTACAGGCTATTGAACGTTTCTAAACAACGGCTTGCCTCCCATCATAGTCATACAGTACTCCGTCAGACAGAAAAGCTCGGGCCCCAAAGCGTCTTCACACCTCCCTAACTACTTTATCGACGGCAGTCGCAAAGTATTCAACATTGTGAGTATTTAGCCCAGCCTACCAACCGAAGAAATGTAAGTAGGTGCATAAAATAGTACTAGGAGTATATAAGAACATACCATTGAAATCCTTCCGTTCTTTGTAAGATAGATGTGAGATTCTTCTCTAAGCTTCAAAACTTGCTTCTCATTCAAGCCAGTGCTAAAAAGGGTCAATATCAGAAACCAGAGAGTATATAAGGTGGTAGAAATCTTACAAAGAAAACATCCCAATTTGTTTCAGGATATGAGACCAGTCACCCGGCGTGCCTAGTTCAACCAATTTGTCGTGTAGAGCAGTCCTCATGCTCTTGATCCTCCCACTCATCTCGGACAAATTCTCACACCACTCGGCGAACAACCTCTCATCGTTTAAGACTAAGTTTGCAATTCTTGCGCCATATGCAGGGGGGTTACTGATTTCACTCCTCTGCAAAATTGCTAACTGACTCGCAATCTTTTTGATTCCATCCTGCGCATTTGGTGATGGTGGCGAAACGAAATGGAAGCATCCAGCACGTTCGCCATAAAGACCAAGGTTCTTTGCAAAAGATTGGGCCACACAAAGCTCAAACCCTTCCTCCACAAAGTAACGGATAGCCCAGGCATCATTATCAAGATCCCCAGAAGCGAAGCCTTGGTAAGCACAATCAAAGAAGGGAAAATGCTTTTTTTGCCGTATCACCTCAGCAATCCTTTTCCATTGCTCTTTTGTGGGGTCTACACCAGTAGGGTTGTGGGCGCAAGCATGAAGAAGAACAACCGAGCCCTCCGGGGCTGATTCCAAGCTGCCGCATAGGCCGCCGAAGTCAAGCCCTTTGGTAGAATGTTGAAAATACGGATATGTTGCTGATGCCAAACCGACATTAGAGAAAATTTGGGGGTGATTGGCCCAGGTAGGGTTGGAGATGAGGACCTTTTGGTCTTGGGGACGAGGAAAGAATTTGGCAAGGAAAAGGGCACCAAGGTGTACTGCTCCTGTACCGGAGATGGTTTGCACAGAGGTTACCTAAGTCAAATCTTAGCATTTAGGATTCAAGCATAAAATAATTCAAACCAAGTCTTCTTTCTCTACTGAAGAAAAAAGAAAGAAACATACACGATTCTCTACGATAGCAGGACTATTAGAACCAAGGATCAAACGTGCTGCAGCGGAGGTGAAGGTTGGGAGTCCAGCAATAGGAAGATATTCGTGGTTTAGGTTCGGATCATTTGCTAAGATGGATTCTGCCTATATAGGGCCTTTTGTCAACAATTATTACGAAAGGCATAAACAGTCAAAGATGAGGAGGAACAAACCTTCTTGACAACTGGTAAAATCCATGGCTTCGCATTATCATCTCTGTAAGCCCCAACGCCCAAATCTACCTTTCTATCGAATGTATCCGCTTTATAAGCGGCCATGAGTCCAAAGAGTGGATCGGTAGGTGCCAAAGGCACTGCATCGAAAGAAGAAGCCATCGGGGTCGGGGATGGAGCAGAGATGTGAGCGGTGATAGAGGCCAAACGGTCTTTAGATGAAGAATGCGATGACATTGAAGAGGGGATGGTAAGGTGTAGATAGCTGAAGCAAGATAAGTACAGTACCCTAAGTGTAGCGAGTGACTGTGCCGTGCTTTACGTACTCAGTTCTATCTTAGCTTACTGCAGGATTTGGCGGCGGCGTGGGACGAGGGGTTGAAGGTACATGTAATTTGCTAGGAAGAAGCTAAAGAAGGCGGGGGAGTGAGCTTTGATATTCAGGCTCTTTATTAGCGTAACCTCACGCGTGATTATAATTTTCCGGGCCGAGGAATTGACCTGTGTCTAAGCCCTCTGAAGGAAGGAAGGTTTCATCAGCATGTGTAGAAACAGCCGCTCCCGCAAATGTACGCAGAAGACCCCGGTCTCTCATCGCAGCAACGGCCTCTACCTAGTCTACCTAGTTCCAGAAACCCCTAATAATATATTTTGATCCTACCAAGCTCTCGATCTTCTAGAACTCATGTGACACTTCGCTCACGAGGAGCCTACTCAACATGAGTATGATCCTAAAACTTCACCACCCTCCCCCTACCCTACATACCATGGTATTCGACGTATGTAAGAGCTACATGTATGTATTCCATACCCAAGTAATGTTTTAATATCCTTACTGATTATCAGACGTAGGTTCTCAATTATCCATGTAGGTACTCTTCCATACTGTCGGTGGTGCCTTAACTGATTTTGACAGATTTTCGCTAGAATACTTAGGACCAGGTTTACGCACTGTAGATGCACGCCGTGTCGCACCACCCGAATACGTATTTTCCAGACGAATTCCGGCCACTAATAGTTCGAATACATGTAGTTTACATATAGTGGTACAAGCCGGGCTTTCCCCACGTAATCTTATCTGATTACGAGGTGATTAGGCTAAAGTACCTACAACATACATATCTAGATTCAGGGACAAAACTTTCTCGGGAGTACTACAGTTCCACATGACTACGGTACCTGTATGTCCAGGAAACAGTATTCGTATGAGCTTTTTAGCAAAAATACAACCGAGTGTCACGCCAGAATTACACACCAAATACCCGGCTAAGAAGGTTTGACGTTTTTCTCTTCCTTTTCCTCTTCTCTCTTTTTGAGGACCCGCAGTGCAAGAATAATGACAAAAGAGCTATGACCTGCATGCGCAAATAAACAATTTTGACTCTCTAAAACCTAAAATCTTCGATATGACGATGAAAGGTTGTGTTCATTTTCCCCACAGAATTGGCTCTGGGTTTTAAGATTTTAATTAGCTACATGTAGGTACATAACTTAAGTACATACAAATTCCCTGGTTTTCAATATTTCTCGGGCCACATTCAATTCTTAACTCTTAGTAGGAGGTAGTATCCAGCCATTACCTCACTCAACTCCGAGGCAATCTTAGACAAAATGTGCCCGGTCCTCGGTATGGTGGATTTGGCCGAGGGATGATATGCACTCCTATAAAATATGGACATGTTACTCGCGGTAGGCATGAAGAACCTGAACATAAAAACGCGTTAGTAGGGGTCAAGTGGTGGCTACCAGAAAAACAATGTTCAGGTTCTTCATGCCTGCTGCGAGTACAATGGGGTACAGGGTAAACCACACTTATTGAGTGTTTGTGTTCCACAAGAGCACGTACCTACATCCTCTACACGTGTACGATTACTCTATAGATCATGCCTGAGGTTCCACAATCCCTTGCCCCGAAACTTCAAATAGTCTCGGCCTAGAGGAGCTCACGGGGGAACGGCTAACCTGGGTTACGAATTATGTCTAAATACGATGACCAGTAAGCCACGGACTTAAGGAAGCCGGGCTAGGTGTACGGCTACGAATATTCGCCGCCTCCGCGCGTTTTCCAATTTTATAAGGGTATTTTCTCGTGCAACAGAATCCTTGCGCTACGCCGAGTCATGTATCGGGTCTCAGATCAGACCTGGAAGTCGGGCTAGTATGAACTTGAAAATCAAACTTAGGGCACCTGTAAGGTTATTTGAAAGATTACAAGTACGTTCATGCAATCATAGGACTGTGAGGCACCTGGTCTGGATAGAGCACCGGAACACAAACCGGAACATAAAACTTGGAGTTTTTTTTTTTTTTTTTTTTTTTGTTTAATTCATTAATTACATTAAAACTTGGAGTTGTCAAAAGGGTCATAAATAGTACTTGTGCTCATGATTAGGACGCTACCAATGATCATTCTGCATACATCTAACTAGGTCTGTTTTCTAGAGCCTAACTTATAGATTCCTCCTAAGCATTTGTACGATAAAACTAGAAATAGCTTTGATTGTACCCAGGAAGGCTTATTAATTGTATTGCTCGCGAGGACGCCTCCCCTGAAAGTGCTCTCTGGGAGCACTACAGGTACCGCGATAGTTACCCCGAGTTAAGCTTCAAAGGTACCATACGACAAGCTCCTCATACAAATTACATCATCGCCTCGTTCAGTAATGATGATTCTAGCAGCGGCAGCAAAAGCACTTACACTAGGGTTTGATGGATACTGATATTATATATATTCAAGAGATAAGATAGACAGCTAAGCTCAGTTGACTTTGCTTTTGTTAACGCCTGATGCAAGCCGTCCTATCCACCGATAGACCGTTAATGGCAGTATTAATAGATGTGTTAGCAATCATTCATAATAGTGAGTTAAAAGTTTGATTTATTTGACTTGCTCAAGTATAGTCAAATCTATGTACATATAAGAGTACAACCACTCATCAAAAGTGTTTGTGATTCGGATTTAATGTGACATGTCCCGCTCAAGTCAGGAATCAAAGTGCCCATTGAAACGTTCAAAACCTCAACACAGCAACAGTCAAGGGTGGCCAAACCAATATTAGACATTCATGGTATTTTTACTCTCTGTCACTCACTAGATAAAATTATATAGACATATTTTAGTTTCCTAATTTAACTATAAAATCTAGTAAACATTATGCACTAACTAATTTTGATGTGAATCACGAACATCTTTGATAAGTGACTATACATATCTGTTAGAAGTATAACGATATGAATTCTTAGTCTTTACTGATTCTTGCGCAATCTCTTCAAGTATAATGTACATACTTTATATGGGTACCAACTTACGCTCTATCAATTATACTACGTCTATTGCGCAAGAGAAAGATAGTAGAGAGGTGCTTGCCTCCTAGAGGATAGAGGAGATCGAGAGTTCTACTCAACTAGTAACTATTGCAGCTTGTCAAAAACAATTGGACGCAACGGGATTCAACTTAATACTTTCTCAATCACAATCGACCACAAACAGACCATAAATACGGTAAATGATAATAAGGAACATAAGAGGCCCTAAACAACCGCAATAATATCCAGTTAGTACGAGGATGGGGCGAGAAAAATAGGATAGAACGTTTTTCTGTTGCCTGCCGGAATTTGGAAGTCCCTGTTACCAGACAAGAAGACTACTTAAACCGCGGATCCACAATATTGCCATGCATGGCCATGCGGTCCATCGAACAAAAACCTGCAGAGAGTAATGTGGCTGGTACTGATACTAGTGCCACTTTAGAATTATCAAGACGCATTTGAAATTTTATATCGTGGGAAGCTCTAAGGGTCCTTAGGTAACCTTTTATACATGCCCCAGTGACGAAAGGCCCTATAGCTACAGTACGAAAAAAGGGGGTGGGATCCCTATAGTAGCACTACAGTAGTACTACGGTATTCTTATCTATACCGTATTCTTTCAAATACTGATTTATTCCGGTATTTGGAGAAATATATATTGCAACGAATACCAATTAGTGCCTTCCGGTACAGCAGATTAGGACTAGTTCTGCTTGTTTTGGGGTTAGTCTTGCCTTGAGGGCACGTATGTAATTGTATTCTGCCTGTACACCTTAATTATAACATCACCATCGCCATCATTAAGTCTACACCGGCGATGATTGTGATTGGCGATGATTGTGATTGGTATCATCATCGCTATATTACCTGAGAGAGTTATTCCGCTTTCACCTGAAACATCATGCCTAGATCAGGAAAATTTATTTTTTAAAAGTATATCCCAGTTCTGGAACGCCCATCATCATAGGATGAATCTACAGGCATCTATTGATAAATCAATATCTGGCGATAGTCAAATTTGAGATGCTTCAAGCTTGAAATGTGGCGGAATTAGGGTTAGGTGATGAAAAGGTTAAATATATCTGTATATACTGTAGTGGGTAAAGTTCAGTATTACTACTAATGTAGCATACTCTGGAATGCGTGTTCTGGCGACTACGGTATTCCTACCGTATTTCTTCAATTTCTGGTATTACCACTAATATAATGCAGCATACTCTGGAATACGTGTTCTGGCGACTACCGTATTCTTACTGCATTTCTCCAATTTCGGTATTCTGAAATATAAATATTGTCCAAAATGCTACACTCATATAATTACAGTATTACTCATATGATTACAGTATCACTACTATAATCCACGTATATCGGTAATGCTATGGTAGTGACTCCACCCCCTTTTTTCGTACTGTATCCATAAACGTTCATCCCATCAAGAAGCAAAGGTCCATACTAGATATGGGTGAAAAGACTGTATACGTATAGTGCCCAGCGCAGTAGTGTATACATGTAATTACTACACTTGGCAAGATCTGTACCGAGCAACGAGATAGTTCTGTAAAACAGTAGAAACGTATATTGCTTACATGTAGTAAGCCCGCCGGGCATAGGGATACCCGCTCGGCATACGTATTAGCCAGCGAGGCTAATACCCAGCGAGCGGGCCACCTATGGCCGCGCGTGGATTATAAAACCGCTGTATTCTAGTACGAATGAACACTATTGATAGCACTTTACAAAAACTACTACGCTAAGCGCATAGCAGCAAATACATTTGCAATTTGTCTCTACAATTAAGTATTTGCTCATATTTGAACAGCGAAGTATAGAATACATATAGCGGTATAGATATTTCAACCCTTTGATTAGAAATTCCCTTTTCGGATATGCGAGAGTGCGGCCTTAACTCCTTTCTAGTTATGAATATTGGTTTTCTAATATAATGAAGTAAATACATAAGCTTAAACACTGACAGCAAGGCACCTAATGCACAATGATATCTCTATAGACGGGGCACATGCAGTAGTACTCGCCAGAGCTAGAAATTCCCATGGGTAGAAGGATAAATAGCACAGGCAGGCCTGCTAACTAGTCGTAACACTTATATATATTTGGCTTATGGATCTAGTCCATAGAGTAATGAACGACCGACCTTACAAACTTATATGTTTATCCCCTCTTTCTGATATGTATTTTGCTTCAAATAACTCATTTCTCATATTCTGTTTTTAAGGAACTCTTACTATATTCACTATATAAAGAACAAATTTGCTGATAAAGTTCCTCTATCAAAATATGGCCTTCGGTAATTTACATCGTTCCACCGATATCACCAGCGCCTGGTTTATAGCCTAGTTCAGTCCGCCCCTTAGCTGTCGTATTGGTCTGGCCCAGTTCAAGGCCATTGGATCATTCTAGTTTGTTAGAAATTCTTCTGGAACTTAAAGCTCTTACTACTACATGTATTAAATTATAACTTTCAATTAATTCTAGCATAATTATATATAATCATATGATCAGAAAATTAAACAAATTAAACAAAGGCAACAGCGTTCCGCGAACAAACCACCCTAGGCCTGTCGTCCGCCTTGAGCCTCAAGGCTAGCTATATATGTATACATGTGCCTACATGTATGTACGTACCCGACTACATGTAGTTATTGAAAAATATACATGTAACTGTACTGCTGTTGGGTCGCTCAGATCAGCCTCCCTCGAAAAGTCTCGTAGATCACCTCAGCTAATAATACCGCCCCACCCCTCGCCTTTCTCACTTAAGAATAATGTGGGTTATATCTTTAACCCCTCCTAATCAAACCTTCAATCTTTAGGGCTTGGGGGCTAAGCCACCCTACCACTGGTTCTAACCACACATAAAGCAGATCTTAGCTATATATATATAGATACATACTACTTTTCACAAAGATAACTGGCCAAAACCAACCCCAGCCCCAAAAGTGACTTAATGGCACCGGGATGGGGATGGTCAATTAGATCGCCGGTGCATAAAAGTTTTCATGCATAGGGCTGGTTGCTAATTCCAGAAGCCAAGATTTGAGTTGTGCGTGGATAAATGTCCTAAATGTGTTCTGGGTCGCCAGCCCAAAGCCAAACATCTTCAGTGACGGCCAAGAATACACAAAGCCAAGACTTTTGATATTAGGTTCCTCCCTCGAAGATTCACAATTAGTAATAGCGGGGAGGGTCAATGACTTTTACACCTTAACTACGGCTCAAAATCACACATTATTAAGCGTAGAAGACCATCCACGTCGATCTGTTCTTCTACCTTCCAAGAGCAGAGCATATCAAGTATCTACTGGCAAATATTAATAAATGTAATGAGTTCTGTGATATCTCAAATATATATATACACACATCACAATGCGCATGCGCATATATGCCTAATTGCGGCGCTCCTTCATTTCTGCGCATGCGCAAGGTGAGATTTAAATAGTGAAGCTTCATTGGTAATGATAATAACTTGATTTTCTGTTGTATAGAGCCGGTGGATGAAACATGATGTGTGTTCACCGCTAAACTATGTATGTACCACTTAAGCTTGGGCTGTGGATAAACATAATCGAGTGCTCCTTTGTGATACGAGAAAGTGCCAAGCCAAGGTAATACCACACATAGCCCATCCCCAGCACTTCTTGTTAAAAGAACGTATCTGGTTCTTTATCCTGCCCGCCCAAATATACTTGGTATTGTACGTACATATGTACATGTAGTTGAAGTACTCTATCCTCCCGCCTCTTTAAATCTCACCACCGGCTTTCTCGGCGGCAAGTAAAATGGATATCCAATAAGAATTAAATATGGTTGGCTAAATTACATGCGCAGATACCTGTATCCTGAAATACTTTTTACCAGAATGGAATGCTGCAGTTGTAAGAAGCTTTTCGCCGGACCAAGGAACCGTTGACGCACGGACCGTGGATCATTCAAGCGCCTCTACGCCTCTATCCCTGTCCGATAGCGAATTTTAAAAATTAATGCGGCTGAAAGCAGCAACGGCTAAAAAGAAACCAATGACGTCGAAGGTGGGCGGGCACCCGGCTTATCACCGTAAAGATCTGGATTCTGTGGCTGCCGGCGGGCCTTTTTTTCTTCTCAATTGTAGAGTGGGGAGCAGTGCGATAGGGGGGTTCTGTAGAGTAGGCTGTAGTCTGTGTGCATAAGTACATGTAGTTATTTATGCGGATATAACTCTGATATACTCGCGCGTTAATTAAAAGGTCTGGGGATTTGGTTGCAACGAGTGAGTATTACTACATAACTAATCTGTTGTCACACTCATGATGTTTCCCCCTCACTCTTTGATTCACAAATGGGATAAAATAGAAAACAGATATCAATCCACATACTGGTTTTTTGATATGAAAATACCGGTATCGTCCCGGTCCTTGCCGTTTCCATGTGTATGCCCCCCCCCCCTAGCGAGCAATGAGGAGCGCCTGGAGATGCAGTTCCTGGAATGGTGACGGCGTGAGTCCCCGCTACCCCTAGTTTTCCTAGATACACAGGAAGTTGCCTATTGGCGGCGCGGTTTCTGCCATTAGTTGGGCCTAAGGTAGAGCTGGAACCTTGGCTGCATTTACAGTGCAGGAAAGCTAAAGAAGTGCCTTTCCGGAAGTGGGACTGGTTTGTTTCGTGGTCCACCTTCGTTACGTCGTTTGCTGCGTGGATTCCTAATATCACTGGCTGAGCTGTTATGCCTGCCCCACCGAACCCCTCTTCATCTTCACCCGCCTCTTCCCTTTATCATCCTCTCCATCTCTGCTATCATCGTATCTCATCAGTGATTCTCATCAAATTTTTCAGTGGCATACTTTGAAGATGGTGAAGCACGGATCTCACTCATACCTTTGTGCGGAGGAACGACGATTGAAGGAAGATAGAGAAAGAACAAAGTACTGGAAGAAGTGGGGGCCTTATCTCAGCGAGTAAGTCAAAACTGAGGATAAAGAAGGGGATAAAGAACAACTCTTGCTAACATAGCTGCAGGCGTCAATGGGGAACAGTTCGCGAGGATTACTCGTAAGTTTATTACAATTCTACTTTCAGAGCAATTGTTCAATGAGGAATTAAATGCTAATCAAATACCCCGTTGACATTTATTAGTGAGAATGGTGATGCCTGGAACCGTATGTTTCCGAACTCATTTTATCATTTCACTTGTTCTCCATATGGGATCCCTTTACTGATGATCTTTCTTTGCTATCAACCACAGACTTTCCTCATGACCACGCAAGATCACGCACCTACCGCTGGGGTGAAGATGGTATTGCTGGTGTTTCCGATTCCCATGGTCTTCAAAACATCTCTTTTGTCTTCTGGAATGAACAGGAGTATGAGATCATCTCTCTTTCTCTCTCTCCCTCCCTCATTTTCAGAGACAATTTACTGAGTAATTGAACAGTGATTTCCTGAAGGAGCGTTTGTTTGGGCTCTCGAACCCCCAGGGAAACCATGGAGAGTCCCTCAAAGAGGCACATTTTCATCTTGACAACACGCCTACTCACTCGTACATGAAATATCTTTACAAGTACCCCCAGCGGAAGTTCCCTTACAAGGCCCTTGTCGATGAGAATGCAAAGCTTAGTAGGGATGTTCCGGAATACACGCTTCTCGACACAAACATCTTCAAGTATGCTTTCCTCCAAACTTTGCTGATCTACACAAAGATAGTTTTTTTTTTCTAAGCATTTTATTTCTAGGGATGATCGTTACTGGGATATTATCATCGAAACTGCCAAAGACACCGATGATGAAGAGGAGCTCCTTTTTCGTATCACTGCCTGGAATCGCGGTCCAGAACCTGCGCCCCTTCATATTATCCCTCATATGTGGTTCCGTAACACTTGGTCATGGGGCCATGAAAAACCAGACAAGAAGCCCGAGATCTCCCAGAAGTCTCCTTTTCTCGCCGAGTCAAAGCATTGGTCTCTGGGACCTAGGTATATGCAGCTCTCTCCGTCTCCGGGTGTTACCGCGGACTCTGAAGATGTGATACCACAACTTCTATTCACGGAGAACGATACCAATTTCGAGGTTTTGTACGGTGGAGAGAATGAGCAACCATATGTGAAGGATGCCTTCCACCGTTACATTGTTGACGAGGAGAAAGAGGCAGTTAACCCCGCACAGAAGGGGACAAAGGCAGCAGCGTGGTATGCTTTTGAAGAAGGGGATGGTATTGCGCCTGGGGCTTGTGCAGTAGTCCGATTCAAGTTTACCAAAAACCCCAACAAAGGTAATGGCGATGACGTTGCTCCTGGCGCCGAGATTGACGAAGCCGGAATCGACGAAGAAGAGTTTGATGATATGATTGAGCGTCGTCGGTCAGAGGCCGATGATTTTTACTGGCGTATCTCCCCTCTTCCCATGGCGGATGATCTCAGGAACATTCAGCGTCAAGCATTGAGTGGCATGTTATGGACAAAGCAGTTCTATCACTTTATTTGGGACCAATGGGCAAATGGTGACCCTGCACAGCCACCACCTCCTCCAGGAAGAAAGGGGATCAGAAATCAACAGTGGAGACACATGCACCTGGATGATATCCTTAGTATGCCAGATTGTTGGGAGTATCCATTTTTTGCGGCGTGGGATACAGCATTCCACACAATCCCGTTGGCAATGGTGGATCCAGATTTTGCAAAGAAGCAATTGGATGTGATGACCAGAGAATGGTACATGCATCCTAATGGACAGGTATACTTCCACAACCAACTATTTATATATATTTTTTTATGGAAGTTAACTCTGGACTAGATCCCAGCATATGAGTGGAACTTTGGGGATGTTAATCCTCCTGTTCACGCCTGGGCCGTATTCAGAACATTCAAAATGGAGAGAAAACTGTATGGCAGAGAGGACCTTGACTTCTTGGAGCGCGTCTTCCAGAAACTCTTGCTCAACTTTACATGGTAAGTTGCATAACCAACAATGTTCTTTCTTGGCGAGTGATTTCTTATGATTATGTTCGTTAGGTGGGTCAACCGCAAGGACTTTGATGGCAAGAACGTTTTCGAGGGTGGTTTCTTGGGACTTGACAACATTGGAATCTTCAACCGTTCCGAGCCGTTGCCTACAGGGGGTGTTTTGGAACAGGCCGATTCCACTGGATGGATGGCATTCTATTCGCTCAACATGTTGAACATTGCCCTCGAGCTCGCAAAACACAGGCGTATTTACGAAGACATTGCAAGCAAGTTTTTTGAACATTTCATCTTCATCAGTGATGCGATGACATACAAGGGCGATGGAGAAGGTGGCGAGTCCAGTCTGTGGAATGAAGAAGACGGGTATGCATGTCTTTCTTCTTTTTTCTTTCTTTTTCTTTCCACGGTTAATTGAATCTGCTTGTTAACCCCAAAATTAGATTCTATTATGATGCAATTTCCTGGGGAGGACCTTGGTCACAGCAGATGCCTGTCAAGTCTCTTGTCGGGCTTATCCCGTTGTATGCCGTTCTCACGCTTGAACCGGAGTTGATGAACAAATTCCCTAGCTTCAAGAAGCGGGTGGATTGGTTCGTCCAAAACAGGAACGATGTGGCCGAGCGAAACATTGCAAGCATGTCCAAGAGAGGACAGGGAGATCGAATGCTGCTGTCGCTCGTAAGCAAGGACAGGCTGGTCAGAATCTTGGAAAAGATGTTGGACGAAGACGAGTTTTTGAGTGACTACGGTATCAGATCGTGAGTTGCCATCCTGAATAAGTTCCCGCGTGGTGGGGGGATAGACTTGCTAATCTAATCATATCGGGATAAAAGACTTTCGAAATACCACAAAGACAAGCCGTATTCTATGAACGTGAATGGACAGGAGTTCAAGGTGGACTATGTTCCGGGTGATTCAAACAGCTCGTTGTTTGGAGGAAACAGTAACTGGCGAGGAGTAAGCTATCTCTTATACGAACACCCCCGCCCTGTAATTCCTGATTGCTAACATAACCCGTACAAATTAGCCCATTTGGCTTTGCGTCAACTTCTTGCTCATCGAATCTCTTCTAAGATTCTACATGTTCTACGGCGACGATTTTAAGGTTGAATGCCCCACAGGCTCTGGCGAATACATGCACCTCGGGCACGTGGCCGAAGAAATTCAGCATCGTCTACAACACATCTTTGCGCAGGGCGAGGATGGCCGTCGGGCATGCAATGCCGGTAACGATCTCCTCGACTTCAACACTCACTGGCGTGACAACTTGTGGTTCCACGAGTTCTTCCACGCAGACGATGGGCGCGGTTTGGGAGCGTCCCACCAGACGGGTTGGACAGGGCTGGTGGCAAAGCTGATCCACGACTCTGGTATCAACTGCCGTGTACCTCAAACGCCACGCACACCCGGCACTGCCGCAAACCACTACTTTGACGATATATTTTCCCGAGTCAACAAGCCGAAGCCCTACATGGGCCGGCGCCAGTCAACGAGGAGTATCGACGCCAGGAGCGACTGGGGCGGCGACGAAGACGATGAGGACCGGTTGGCGAGGGAGCAAGATGACGAGAGGGTGCTGGGCTATGTCAACCAGCAGCTGCAGAGAGTCAAGAGCAACGCATCCGTGTTTGGTGTGGAAGACGATGAGTTGGAGACAACATGGCGTTGATTGTAGATAGAAGTCAAGGGTCAGGGCCGGAAAAGGGGGGGGGGGGGGTATATTCTTGTGTTTTGGTCTTCTTTCTCTTTTTTCTTTCCCTTTTTTTTTCTTTATCGGTGGACGCTTTGTAGGATTTTGACAGAATATGACTCTATACTCGCTGTATAGATATAGATATAGCAATGAACAAGAAGAGTACCAAAGGAGCGCGAGAGAAGACGGTTGATTAGAGTGACATCTATTACCGGACGTGTGATCATTGGCCCTTGTCATGCACATCATACGAACCGTCAACCCAGTAACAGAGATTGGGGTGTATTCGATACCTACTAGTGCTGCCGCAGTCTGTGTTTCAATGCCGCATTGCTAGCAATACGGAGATGGTACGGCATTGCCTGAGGCTAGTGTATTTTAGAAAGATGCCGTAGAAATGCACATGCTGCAGCACCGCCAAACCTGTAACTGGTGCCAGGCTGTTGACTGTTCGCCTTGCTAGCAGGGGCTTGTGTCCGCTCTACTAGTGTATGGTCCTACTGGTAGGGCGTGTGTGTGCCCACGACGCCCAAACAATTGGGCAATGAGGCAACTGCTAAATGCAGTACTGCAAAGCCGTCTGGCGGGCCCATCTGCCGGCAATCAAGCCTTTTGTAATGTACATACAGCTCCTACCCAAAAGATTTCGTGAAAGGGCCAAGTTCCTAGTGAAGCACAAGCCTTTTGGGCATTTTTGGATGGGTAAAAGGGGGTGTGGGTGGGTGGGTAGGCTTTGCATGGGGGGGGGGGGGGCTTCACCACTCGAGTACATACTTTCGGGCGTTCTTTCACGGAGACTTTTGGTGACGTCGCATACAGATTCCGACCCTCCCATGGGGGCGGTACTTGAGAAAAGTGTTGCCGCCTGTAGTCTTTGTGGCACCTAATGTGCAATAGAAGACGTGCCAGACAT
Organism: Morchella sp. 2016-41; assembly: GCA_024713855.1. Taxonomy (NCBI): domain Eukaryota; kingdom Fungi; phylum Ascomycota; class Pezizomycetes; order Pezizales; family Morchellaceae; genus Morchella; species Morchella sp. 2016-41. The sequence continues at coordinate 932,713 of JAMGZD010000003.1, forward strand.
GGACCAGATTTTTACAAGGGAGCCGGACTGTGACTGTTATCCCAGAGCCTGATGATGGTGGCATGCGGTGACCATTGCAGCCACCCGCCAAGGGCGTTGGTGGTCCGTGGTTGGTGTGGCATGGCCGGCGGGCTCAAGCCAGGAATCAAGGTGCCTGTTGGGATGTTCACAGAAGCAGTCTAGAGTCGCAGTATCACATACATGTAGATGCTTGGTGGGCCAAGGGGTAAACGGAGCACCACCACGCCCATGCCATGCCTGGAGATGTGCCTAGTACATGTATTGTAGCAGCCCGCCACCCTGGAATACGAAATACGGCCACACCACCAATGCGAGAGTGCTGATGGATCTGGTGGATTAGAGCAATGTGAGAGTACTGACTGCTTATCCCGAAATACAACCACCGCCACTGCCATTTTTCTTGTATATATGTACCACTGCCAGAACACTGCAAGAGCACGGGATTCACTTTGATGACACCACAGACTACATGCAAGCTATGTATGTGTATATGTATGTATATGTATAATGCGGTGTGATGCGACGGGGCACCAATCACGTCTGTCTGTCTGTCGCCGTATTGAAGTTGCAGTGTGCCTGTTGAAGTTCCAGTGGCCAGCCTCTGCACGCTGCCCGCGCCGGGCCAGACCAAACCAGGCACAGCTCTCGACCGATGTTTCTCCTTTTCGAGCCACAGAAGCACTCTCTCTCCCTCTCTCTCTCTCTCTCTCACTTTCTCCCACTCTCTCTCTCTCTCACTCTTCTCTCTCACTCTCACTCTCTCACTCTCTCACACTCTCTATAAAACCCTCCACTTCCTCTCCCACACACCACTACAACCCCTTAATCTCCTCCAACGCATCCACAAAATCCTCCCACTCCACACGCTCGCCCGCCACCCTGCGCACCCACGCGTCCGCCCCCGCGGGCGCGCGCAGGCCGCGCTCCACCACGGCCACATGGTACACACACGCCGCGGCGACGGCGCGCGGCGGGAAGAAGTTGCACACGCGGTACCGCGCCATTGCCTGGCCAACCTTGACCCACACGGCGCGGCCCAGCGGCGTGTCCTTGAGGTCGACGACGCGGCACTCGAGGCGCTCGTCGGCGGCGGCGGGGGCGTCGGGGAGGGCGAGGGTGAGGGCGCGCTCGAGCAGGCGCGGGAGGTACTCGTAGGGGAGGGTCACGCGCAGCTCGAAGCGCAGGACGCGCAGGAGGAGGAGCTCGGCGGTGACGAGTGTTGAGCGCAGGGCGTCGTAGCGCGGGGAGGGGAAGGTGAGCGGGGGGAAGGGGGGTAGGTGCTGCAGCGTGTGCGCGGGGATGAGGAATTCGCGGAGGCGGCGGGGCGACTCTGTGGCCTTTGTGGCGAGCGAGAGGGAGGCGAGGGAGAGGGTCTGGGTGCGCGGGGGTGGGGGGGCGGCCGGGGGATGTTAGCGGGGTCTTGTTCCTCTTTGTACTTTTGGTTATGTGCTTGTGCGGGGAGGGGGAGGGGGAGAGACGTGTTGGTCGAGGAGGTCGGCGACGCGGGCCTGCGTCTGTGTCTGTGCCTGTGCCTGCGGGGATCCGGCGGCGGTGTCGGCGGCGGTGTCGGTGTCGGCGTCATTGGCACCGTCGGCCTCCGCTGCAGCGTCGGTGTCGGCGTCGGCGTCGGTGTCGGCGCACCAGCGCCTGTAGCGGTGAATGTACACGTAGGCCATGGTCAGCGTCTCGCTCGACAGGCGCAGCGTGTCGGCCATCAGCGTCAGGAACGTGCCCGGGTCGTCCGAGGGCAGCAGCAGCGCCACGGGGGGGGTTGCGGCGGCGGTGGACGGCTTTGGGCGCGGGCGCGAGGCGGAGCGGTGCGGAGAGGGCATTGTGTGTGAGTGTGATCTGCGGGTGTTGGTTGAGTTTGTGCTGCGGTGCGTGGAGGTGATGTTGAGGTTGGGGATCGTGGAGTTGAGGATCGTGGAGTTGAGGATCGTCTCAACAGTCGTGAACTCGACAGCTGCCGGCGCCAAGACGATGAGGCTGAAAGGGGAGGGGTAATGACACGCGGGACAGGAAACCTAACACACAACACCAACAAACACAGACAGCTCTCCAGTCCTCGTATCTCGTATTGCATACACACGCCCAATCTCTCTCTCACACGCCCAATCTCTCTCTCACTCTCAATCTCTCTCTCACACTCTCAATCTCTCTCTCACACTCTCAATCTCATACACACTCTCTCACGCACTCCCCACGCCCAGAGCAATGGCCGAACCCCGCCTCAAGGCCACAGTCTTTGTCGGTACGCACTGCCTCCCCCCTCCCCCCGTCCCCCACACACACCCCCCACACAGGCGGCCTCGACGCAACAATCACCGCCCCCCTCCTGCACGCCGCCTTCCTCCCCTTCGGCCCCATCGCGTCCGTGCAGCTGCCGCGCGACGACCGCAGCACCGACCCGCACCGCGGCTTTGGCTACGTCGAGTTTGAGGACGCGGCCGACGCCGCCGCCGCAATCGACAACATGGACCAGGCCCAGCTGGCCGGGCGCGTGCTCAATGTTGCGCAGGCCAAGCCGCAGAAGGAGGGCGTGGTGCTGGGCAGCAAGGTTGCTGTGTGGGAGCAGGTTGGCTGTCCCTCTTCCTCTCCCTCTTCCTCTTTTCCTGTGGTGTGGTGGTGGTGGTGGCTAATGTGGGGGGTGCGGCGCGCAGGAGAGCTGGCTGGAGAAGCATGAGGTGAGTGAGGAGGACAGGGCGGCCGCGCAGGGCGCAAAGGAGGAGGCCATGGGCGAGAGGGGCGGCGATCCGATGCAGGGGCTGGAGGGGCTGGATGTGGCGGGGCCGAAGCCGCAGTAGGGCGTGATGTAGTATGAATATGCGTTTCCCTTTTTTTGTCTTTTTTGTTTGGTTCTTTTTATGAGAATTGTGTTCTTTTGTTCTTGTAGCTGGCGTTGGGGGGGCATGTATAGCAGAAGATGGCTTTTTGTTTGGGCTGCAGGTGGTGGGTGATGAAATCATTATGGTGCACGAGTGGTGGTGGGCGGTGGGCGGTGGGAGATAATGAAGCAAGACACCGATATCATTTCCGCCGGCCCCTACAGCCCGCAGTCCGTTTCACAGTCCACAATCCATGTCACAATCAACACACTCACTCACACAAATCACACAACCACGCAGCAGTGATATCTCACGCATTCGCATACCAACTACCTACACAAAACCACCCCTCCTCCTCCTCCTCCTCCTCCTCCAGCTATGTACCCCTCCCCTCCCTTCCCTTCCCTCCCCTCCCCCACCGGCTATACTGCCCCCTCCCCCACCGCGAGCACACCTGTACTGCACTGTACTGCAACACACAGCCGTCTAGTGGGCAGACCTGGGCGAGCGCGACAGGCGCAGCTGCTTGTCCACCCACAGCTTGCGGCCCATGGAGAAGAATGCCACTGTGGCGGGGGGGGCGGGGGGGAAACGGCCGCCGGTTAGTACTTGTATTGTAATTGCATTGCATTTTGTAGAGTCTTGCGAGGGGGCAACTCACTTCCGACACCGGCACTGGCGCACACACACGGGGGAGACTACGGGTTAGCTTTTTTTCTGCCCCTTGCTTTTACAATCGGGGAGGGGAGGGAGGGGGGGGAGGGGTACCCGATAACGACGCCTGCGGAAGCAAAAAAATGTCAGTCAGTCAGTCAACATGCAGGATTGGGGGGGGGGGGGGCCATGTACCGAGAGGGATCAATTCTGGGGGCACCTTCTTGAGCTGTCTCAGGCGCTGAGAGATTGTGTGCGCTGGAGAGGGGCGCGGGGTTATGTGGTCAGCAATCGTGTTGTGAATTCTTTACGCTCCTGCCATCTCTCTCCCTTTCTCCCGTTTTCCGTTTCTCCGTTTCCCCTTCTTCCCGCCCGCTCCGGGCGAGAGGGCAACAGGAGGGGAGGGAGAGGGAAGAGGGAAGAGGGGCGGGGGGGGGAATCAATGCTCGGATGATGTCGTACCACTTTGTTCCTGCTTCTACAGCGGAGCCCTCCAGTCAGCGTCTCTCTCCCTGCGATCGCTCCTTCGCTTTCCATCTCAAGGGGGGGGGGTTCTTTCTCGGGGCACACATACTGGCATAGGCATTGCGAAAGGATTCTTGTCGAAAAGACTGAGGGGAGATTGGTTGGTTGGTTGGTTGTGGTTGTGGTTGTGGTTGTTGTTGTTGGGTTGGTTGTGGTTGTGGTGGGGATCGGATGAGAGATGTTTCAGAGGCTAATTGCCCCGCTGCTCTAACGCGCGCGGGTGTGTGTGGGCGGCGCTGGCCAGCAGTCAGGGCAGGTGCGCGCTTCAAGCGGCGCGGGGAAGGGCTTCCGGGTAACGAGGCCAACACGACGACGCCCCGCGGCAATGTCAGCGCAGTGCCGGCGGGCGGGATTCCGTCTGTCCTTCCTTCACGGTGGCTTGCTCTGCGATACGGCTAGATAGAACTGGATTGACTGACTTTGCTATTTACAGCCATGTACATAACTACATATCTACAGTGCCAGAGATGGGCGTGTTGTCCATGCTGCATCAGGGTGAATACCGTGCCCCCCGTAGTATCGGGCAGTGGCATTGGTGGGGGGGTATTCGGGGCATTGCTACGGCATTCCGTTAATTCTGGGGTGTATGTACATGCAAGACCCGGATGTATGTAGACCCGTATGTATGTAGACCCGTCACGCAGGTTGTCATCACCGCAATTCTGTTGATCAACAGGACGCCCATTGCTCGTCTTTCACCATCGGGCGATGGTCTACCACGGTTGGTCTACCAGTAGAGTACATGTAGTTTGTGCCACGGCTTTCTTGATGGGTGGCGATGATCATGATCACCGTCATATGGGATGAGCTGCTACAGAGCTGGCGGAGGCGGTCCCCTGCCCAGCAGTTGACAGTCAAGTATCCCTACGGCACTGCGGTATTTCTCTAGACACACAAGCCCCAAACAATGCCGCATCATCTCCGTATTGCTAGCCATGCGGCAGTGCTACGGTAGGGATGCTTCTGGTACAGTATCTGGTCTCCTTCACCACCCATCACTCGGCACCTCCCCGCCCGCCCCCTCACGGCCTCTCGACAACCGCAAAGGTCGCCCACCCGCCGGCCGCAACCTCCACCACCGTCCCTGCCCGCCCGCCCAGCACATCAATCTCCCTCCACTCCTCGCAAAACCCCCCGCCGCCGCCCCCGCCCCACCCCGCCCAGCTGCCCACTCCCGCCATGCCCACGCCCCACACCTCCCCTCCGTCAGCACCACAACATGCCCCATCCCCACGCCCACCCCACCACATCCTCCCGCCACCCACATCCGCCACCCCACCTCATCCGCCCCCACCCCGCGCAGATCCGCAACCACACCGCCCTGCCCCCTCCCCCGCGCGCCCGCCCCACAGATACACGTCGCGCTCGCGGCTCAGCGCCGCAGCGCCCCACCCACCGCCCGCGGCCACCGCCGCAACCGCAATGCCGTCGAGCGCGTCCACGAGCGCCGGCACGTCCGCCGCCGCCTCCGCCGCCGCCGTGTCGCGCGCGAGCAGGCTGCCGTGCCGCGCGTCGCCAGCCGTGTAGATGCGCCCCGAGGCGGCGCGGAGGACGAACGCCGTTGCGGCGGCGGCGATGGCGGTGGTGCGCTCGGCGCGGGGGAATGCGTGCGTGGCCGTGGGCGGGTGGCCGGCGAGGAGGGAGGCGAGCGTTGGGTGGGCGTGGATTGCTGCGTGGGCGGCGTGGTGGGTTAGTGCAAGTGCAAGTGGGTACGGCATATATATATGTGTATGTGTGTGTGTGTGTGTGTGTGTGCTTCAATTCAGCGGCATGGTTTCATACCGGTGCCGTCATGCGTGCTGAGGACCTTTCCGTTGCCGGCGATGGCAATGACCGCCGTCCTTTCGGCGAGCGTGTGGCGCACCCAGGCCCCCTCGGGGCCGCGCGCGTACGCCGTCGCTGTCTGGGCGGCGTCCTCGCGCCCGCCCAGGACGACCTTGAGCTCCAGGCCGTCGCCGAAGGCTCTGTAGGGCGGTTTGCAGGAGTGCGGGAGCGGCTGGAGCGGGCCCGCGCCTCTGTGGTGGAGCTTGCTGTCGAGCTCGACTGGATAGGTCAGACCCTGCATCTCGGACAGAGCATGCATGGCGGAGGGGCACACATACGCAGCGTTTCCGACCACCCCGCGAAGAGGACCCTTGCGGAGGCCTCGGCGCGCGCGATGACGGTGGGCGTGAGGATGTCGGCTGGGAGGGCGTCGTTGCTGGCGAGGAGCTGGCCGTGGGCGTTGAAGCCGCAGGCGAGGATCTCGTAGGGCATCTGTATTAGTTTGAGGGGTGGAATTTGTGGTTTGTAGAGGAGGGGAACGGTGCAGTGTAAGTGTAAGTGATGGATGTGATGGGGATGGGCCCCTCTGCTATCTATCTCTATGCACACAACCACAACCACAACAACCATCACAGCCACCACAACCACCACAACCACCGCCGGGGTGCAGGGCAGCTGCAGGGCCGCGGAGGAGGAGACATCAATGGCGATACCGAGACTGCTACTGCTCCAATCCGGGTGCATGAAACCAGGCCCGCTCCCGCACCAGGTCTCACTCGGCATTGCACACACCTGCTCTGCCAGCGAGCACCTACACATGTATGTATATATATATATGCCCCGCCCTTTTGTCCTCGACAGCTACAGCTAGCAGAGTGCCGGTACATGTCAAGAGTTGGGGATTGCCAATTGCTGCAGACATGTCCACTGTGCAGTGTATGCCAATTGCTGCAGACATGGCCAATGTGCAGTGCTGTATGCCAATGGCTGCAGACATGGCCAATGTGCAGTGCTGTATGCCAATGGCTAATCTCAAGAGCATGCCCCACAGCCATCACAAACCACCCCGGAACGAAAAGCACAAACGAAGGACTGATTCACTGATTTATTTGGTATTAAGGCGCGCCCCCAGAGCACCGCACACACATGCACGCTATCACTACAGCATCTGTCTGCACCCCCGCCTCACAAGGTCCCCCGCCTCACAAGTCCTTCTTCCTCCTCCCCACCGCGCCCCCCCTCCTCGCCGGGCCCCTCCCCACCAGCGCCTCCAGCACCACAATCACCAAATACACCACCCCCACCAGCGCCCTCACCACCCTCTCCGCCAGGCCCCTGCCCCCCCGCGCCGGCCTCACCCCCTTCACGCACCTCGCATCCTGCACCTCAAACGGCACCTGCGCCCCAAGGCCCTCCACCGCCGCCCGCAGCCCCGACGTGAACCCGTCCTCGTGGAACCCGTAGCCCGTCCACGCGCCCGCAAACATGATGCCGCGCTTGCCCTGGATCTCGGGCAGCCGCCGCTGCGCCGCCACGGCCTCGGGCGTGTACAGCGGGTGCGAGTACGAGTACACGCCCTGCACCGTGGCCGGGTCGGGCGCCGTGAGCGGGTTGAGCGTCACAAGGATGTCGCCGAAGCGCTGCGGCGGGATGTACTGCAGGATGTTCATGTTGTAGGTGAGCGAGACCTGGGCGCCGGCCGTGGGCGTCGAGGTGGTGATGTAGTTCCAGGCGGCCCATGCGGACTTGCGGACGGGGAGGAGCTGTGGCGCAGTGGCGTGTGTGTGTTAGCTACCGCATACGGGATGGTATATGAGTGCACTGTGGCGGGCATGGAGGGTATCAGGGGTTTTGTAGTGTAATGGATAGCACACGGGATTTTGATTCCCGTAATCTGGGTTCGATCCCCAGCAAGACCTTCACGCCGCCCATTCTGCCCTCTCCTTCACCAGACGAGGGGGGCAATGCATGTCCTTTTTTCCAAAACAAGTCTACACAGGACGGACTGCTCATACCTTTTTGTCGCCGTGCAGCACGGCCGTGTTTGTGCTCGTGCGGAACTCGGCGAGGATCTCCCGCTCGGCCTCAGTCGCGCCATCGCCAAGCAGCCGTAGCGCCTGGTCGCCGTGCGTGGCGACAATCACGTGGTCGTACTCGTACTCAAACTCGACGCTGCCGCGCTTCGCCGCCACGAGCACCTTCTCGCGCCCGTCCTCGCCGACGCTGCCGCTGCCCCGCACCGACGTGACGGGCATGCACAGGTGCACCTGGTGCGCCGGCACGGCCCTCGCCACGGCCTCGACATAGTTCTTTGCGCCGCCCTTGACGGTGAGCCACTGCGGGCGCGACGACACGATGTTTAGCAGGTTGTGATTCCACCTTTGCCAGCGCAATACCAATTGTTAGCCCGCAGCACACACCCCAGGGAGCAAGAAGGTGGGGGGGTGGGGATGAGAGAGGGGAGGGGGAGGGGAGGGGAGAGAGGGGGAGAGAGGGGAGAGAGGGGAGAGAGGGGAGAGCATACATGAACCTCACCAGCGTCACCGCCGGGAACTCGAGCGCGCACTTGTCGGGGCTGGTGCTCCACACGGCGGCCGTCATGGGGATGAGGTAGTCGTTCCTGAAGGCGTCCGAGTAGCCCTCGCGGTCCAGGTATGCGCCGAGCGTCTCCTCCACCTCCCCCACCCCCTCCCCTCCCTCCCCGGGGCTCTTCTCGGAGAGGAGGTCGAGCGCAAAGGTATTGAAGCGGATAATGTCGAATAGCATGCGCCACATTGCCGGGCGGAAGAGGTTGGAGCGCTGGGCAAAGAGCGAGAGCAGGCTGCTGCCGGACCACTCGAACGCGCCCTGGTCGCGCGTCACGCTGAAGGTCATCTGCGTGGGGATGATGGGGATGCGCAGGTGGCTGAGGAAGGAGATGAAGTTTGCTGTGCGGGGCGGGGCGGGCCGGGGCCGGGGCCGGGGGTTAGTACATCTGACATATGAAGCTATGGTATGTGGAATGTGGAGCTACAGAAGATGTACGGCAGGGAAGGGAGATATACGTACGGTAGGTGGCAGCATTGAGCACTATGAAGCCCGTGTCGACGGCAATGATCTCGGAGCCGTGTTTGTAGTTGACGGTGTGCGTGTGCCCGCCGAGATAGTCGGCGGCCTCAAAGAGGTGCACCTCATGCGTGCGCTTGCTGGGGTCGTGTGTGAGTGCCCACAGGGCGGCCAGGCCGGAGACGCCGCTGCCGATGATGGCGACCTTTGGGAGGACGGGCTGCTCGGCGGGCGTGGGGGGGCCGGAGTCCATGGCTGGCTTTTGGTTTATGGATGTATATATGTGGGGGGATTGGGGAAAAGAAGAAGAAGAAAAGAAGAAGAAGAAACTAGAAGCCAGAAGGAAGGGAGAAGATGCGAGAGAACAGGCGGTCGTCAGTCAGTCACTCAGTCAGTCGGCCAGTCAGTAGAAATGAGCAAAAATCAAACAAAGCTGCGAAGGGGGGTGGGTGGGGGTCTGTCTATAAAAACAACCTCTGAAGGGGGGGGGGACGGAAGGATGGCAGGATCGCAGAATCGCAGGATGGATGGATGGACCCGGAATGGACCACAGATTATATTACATGTAGGCCATCTGCTGTACAGCCAATGCACCCTCCTCTCCTCCAAGAAGGTCCATCTGCTACACTTGTACGTGAGTGTGTATGTATGTACCCTATCCAAGTCGGACCTAATTGCATTCTCTCTCCTTCCCTGAATTCCCCCCCCCCCCCCGTTTTGGAGGGGCAGGAGGAGGCGCGCATTTCTCACGATGGCAGGAATGAATGGTGACCCCACAGATCGCGGTAGCCAAGTACAAGTAGCTAGCTGCTTGGCCAGTGGAGTGGAAGCTCCAGGGTCCGCACGGGCCACCCTGCAGGTACGACTTTTGTTTTTTTTCTTCTTCTTCTTCTTCTTCTTCTTCTTCTGGGGGACGAGCATTCCTCAACAGTAGCAGCAGCAACAACAACTACAGACAAACAGAGTGTTGAAGATGTGTGAATGCGCGCGCGTGTGTATGTGTGTGTGTGTGCGTGTGTGTATCTCCGACTCCATCTATCCGTCCGTACCTGTATGCATGTATGTAGCTGTAGGCACAACAAGCAGAAAAAAGAGGGTGTTTTAGGCTATGTACCAGTGGTACATGAGCATGAGGTAGAAGTACATGTAGGTATATGTACTCTACGTAAATCCTGCCAGTTCATAGGTTCTGTCTGCTAGGTCTGCGCTGGAAGAAAAAAAACCAAGGGTCTATTCTCGCGGTGCATCACCACCATCCCGCTCCCTCCTCGTCCTCCACATGCTGAGATGGAACGTCGAGGGAGGGGGGCAGATAACGTTGCTGACCTCGGGATTCCCTCACACCCCTCCCTCCCTCCCTCCCACGGTTGTTTTTCCTTGTGAAAATAGCACCATTGCTGGCACTAGGTGGGATAGTGCGCAGGATAATTGGATGCGAGTTACACGACCCGAGGAATATTCCCGTCTCCCGGTTCTTGGATCCTGACAGACAGGCCGGCCAGGTGGAGTGGACTGGTGGTGGTAGAGGGAGAGAGTACTGGCACGTACATAAGTAATCACTCACTCTATTCAACCAGCACACCTCCCACCCCCAATCTGAGGGGCCTGTTCGGATAACATATTGGCGATAACTATAGGTTATAAGCGATCCTGCTCGTGCAATTGAATAAAGCATATACAATACAGGTGTCCTATGGAAATCTTTGGTTTGGTAGCCTGTTGCAAATGTTGTCTGTACCTACATGTGCTTAGATTACAGTCAACTCTGGGGCAACGACGAAGCTGGGACAAGAGATTTCAGCCAAACAAGTGGTTGACTGCCAAAGACCCCTGTTCGCCGCTCAGCCAGTTCCGTCGTTGCCATCTGATAACGTACCTGGCCTGTCTACAGCAGGATAATCCGAAGAAATAATCCGTGGGTGTCCGTCCGAACAGGACGTCACTCATTCACAGACTCTCACTCAATCAAATCATTCACAGCCCACACAAAGCACGGCGCAAAAAAATTAAATATTCATAATTATTTCATTGTACTCATAAAAATACCAACTTTAAAAGCCCCCTGCTGCCCTCTCCACATCCTCTCCTCCCTCCCAAAACCCACAAACATCCCCATCCCCACAGAAAAAATAACCTACCATCCTCCCCTTCCTACCTCAGCCCCTCCTCTTCCATCCTCTTAATTCATAACCCCTTCGTGTCAACCCAATCCCGCGCCTTGGCCCCTTGCGGTTTTAGATATCTCTATTTACACCCTTTTAAAAACCTCAAAAGAAAAAAAAAAGAAACTAGAAGAAAAAAAAATAATACTCGACAAAAAGTAATAAAATAAAAATAAAAACTCCCCTACCAAAAGAAAGAAAATAACAATGCAAATTGATATCATTCAAAGCGACACAAAAGAAAGAAAAAAAACATCCACCGGCCCGCCCGGACCAAACCCACCATGTCATCTCATCCATCACCTCTGAAAACTTTCCTCTAAAATCCGAAATTTCTTTATATCGCGTTCCTATAAAGAATTATGGTGAAAAAGTGAAAAAAAGAAGAGAGAGAAAAGAGGAAATAAGAAGGAAAAAAAGGGATAAGGGAAGGAAAGGAAGAGGGGATGGGGAAAAGTAAAGAGAGATATTCCAGAAGATGCAGAGTAATAGGGACCACATATCAAATTGCGCCAATCATATATCGCATCGTAGAAATAAGCGATCAAGAAGAGTGAGAAAAAAGAACAAGTAGACCCCACTAAGAGCATGCAATGTATCATACAAAAAACGTTTGACTGCCCTACCCAAAGACTTCGAGAGAAGGAAAAAGATAAAAATGAAATGAAAAAACTCCCCAAATTTATCAAATCCCCCCCCCCCCCTCCTTCCCTTCCTTCATCAAAACTCGTTTTTTTTTCTTTTCTTCACGCAAGACACAGACAATGGTTTTTTCATAAGATGCAAGCAGGTGGAAACTAAAACAAGGGGAGAGAAAAAAAAGTAATTTGCCAAAGTAAAGATACAAGAAACGAAGAAAAGGGGTGAAGTAAGGGAAACGATCATTGAACTAAAACAGCCACCAACGTGCCAATTATACTCCCCATGAATTTGGTTTGAAAAGTACCGGGCGATAACTAGATTGATTAGATATCCGTCTGTGGTAGGTATAAAGCGCTGCACCAACGAGGTAGGGTGTAATCTTGATGCTTAAATCTCCGCCTTCTGAAAAGATGGATGATTTAGTTACGGTGTTGGAGTAGGAGTTGAGGAGACGTGATACTTCGTGTGACGACGATGGCATGAACGGATACGATGAATTTGAACTTCAATATTTCGGGGGACAGGATATGAAGACACCGCCCTTTACAGCAGTATTTCCAGAGACTTAAAATGCCTACTCTTCTTCGCTTTCTGACCCCGAGCTCTCGTCGTCATCACTGGATTCACTATCCGCATTTTCAGGAGCAGCTACGGAACTTGTTAGCGATCTCTACCATGTCAATGATCACACTAGTAACTAACCTTGGGCAGAAGAGGGCAAAGGCGTTGGGTTGTCGAAATCATGAAGTCTGGCTGTGAGGTCCTTGATCTTAGCCTCCTGTTCACTCGCAGACATCGGCTTGTTTTTCCGCGGCTTTGAGGGAGCCTTGGTCTTGGCCTTTGATTCCTGAGCTGGACGAGGAGGTGGTGGTGGCGGAACGTATTTAGCTTCAAGAGCTGGCGTATACTTTGATACATATACATAGAGCTTGTACAAAGTTTGAGGGTCTAGTTCATCTATATCTAGCTCGATTTCGTCATTTTGACCCTGAAAATGCTGTATATTAGCACATGTCAAAGAAGAATGCGCGCTCATACTTTCATACCTTATCAATCTCGGGCATATTCTGCCTAATCATGTTGAGCGCATATGCCATCTTACCAGAGGGTAAGAAATTGATCCTTTCGGATAGCTCCGTCTTTTGCTCCAATGTGATGTAAGGCACATCCTTCTTATTACCAGACCTCTTAACCTTCTTTGCTGGTGGTGCTGGAGCGGCAACTGTGGAGTTCTTTCTGGAAGGTCCAGCTTTGCCTTTCTTGGAATTTGATGAAACAGGTGGTGTTTTCTTGTTTTGTCGTTTAAGAGATGAAAGTTGGTCCTTCATCATTTCGAGTTGCTGTTCTAGAGCCTTAATATCGGGCTGATTAGGCTCCTCCTCCTCACTCATCTCATCCTCATCGTGATCTTCAGGTGGTGGTGAGGCGGAGGCGGGAGAATGGCTACCCGGGTTGTCCCTGATATACTTGGCTCTGTCGGACCATTTTTCGTCAAATATACCCTCCAGACGTTTACCCATCTGATGTACAGCTTGATTCGGAGGGTTGAACTTGTAGCAATTCCTGAACATCAACCGCAAATCCGCCTCGAAATCATTCCCACTCTCATACTGATTCGTCTTGAGTTTGGACTGGATAGTACCAAGATCCATGGGCTTCTTGATGATTTTGAAATACTCGGGTATATTAAGAGCCACTGGGTCCACTGGTGAATAAAATGGGAACGCGTAGGGTTCATGGATTTTCTTGTGTAGCTCTTTAATGACCATATCGCAGAATTTCAGTTCGGAAGCATTCTTCTTGCGCCTTGGTTTTACATCTGAATAAGGCAAATCCTTGGGGGCTGGTGGGTGAATTTCCCTCTTTGGCCTACCATCACCAGCTGTTGAGTCACGACGAATCTGCGGAATTCCAGACGGCTGAAGACCAAACGTAGGGGAGGCAGCTATAGGCGATTGCGCAACTACTTTTGCTTCCTTCTTAACCTGGGACGATTTAGGAGCTTTCGCAGCAGATGGCCGCGACGAACCACCCTTCTTCTTGCTCGGCTTTGGCGCACTCTTCTCAACAACTTCAGGTGCATTCGCTGCTGGAAACCCTTTCATGTGCTTCTCCCAAGAAGCCTGCATGCTCTTCGACATGTCGGTAACAGGGTGTTCATTACTGTTGAATAGGACACAATTTGAAAGAATCAGATTGAAATCGTCCACGATTGCTCGCGGGGTCTTGTACTCGTTATTTTGGAGCTTCTTCTCCATCGTTTGGAGATCCATAGGGTTTGTGACGATCTCGTAGTATGTAGGCACATTAAGTCTTTCAGCATCAACTGGCATTGTGAAAGGGCGGGCATCCTTGGTCCGTCTAAGACTCCGAATAACACCTAATACAAACTTAATCTGGGATGGCGTGATTGGATCGGTGGTATGGTATGGCGGCGCCTCGACTGAGGAAGATGAGCTGTCCATCTCTTCTGTTTTCGCCCGCTTCAATGGCGGCCCCACGTTGTCATCATCCTCCCTCTCCCTTGATGTCTTTACTGAAGGCGCATCAGTCATGGCATGGTCGGCTGTTGATACATGAGTTGATGACTTTGATCTGTCATTAGTGGCACCATTTGTCCGTTCCGTAATTTTTGCTTCCTTCCGCACATCTTCTACAATGGCCTTGTCGCGTGTTTTGGGACCCTCTTCTAGGTTAGCCTGCCGAAACGACATTGATGGTGCGCCGCCTGCTGGTGAGGTTATATGTAAATCAGAAAGTTCCTGTGAGCTATCTGTTTGGTGTAGTGGAGGAGTTGGAATTGGTGGCGATGGGGGTGCGTTTATTTTTTTCGCTGTACTATTGCCATTCACTAACGGGTCGCGATCATCATTGGCGATGGGTTCATCTTTCGGCGAAGATGGGGCAAATTCTGGTATAGAAGAGGATGTAGTAGATTGCTTGACCGTTCTAAAGTAGCGGAAGAATAATGTAAATACAATGTTTTCAGAAACATGAAAATGAAAGACAATGGAGATAATGAAAAGGATACAAGAGGAATTTCCACCAAAACACCACATCTCAAAGCCACATTATCATCACCCGAGACGCATCTCGAGGAGATACGCGGCGAGATATGATGCCGGAGGGGCATGTAGGGGGGGGGGGGGGGGGGGCAGGGGAGAAGCGACAAACAGCAGACAGGAACAGGGCAAACTCACCCATTAACATCCAAGTCCATCGCCATCGTCCCCTGTGAGACAGCATTGTCCGCCTCCGCCAAGGCGGGAGCAGCCGTCTCAGACTTTGGGTCGTGTGGATGGGTGCTAGCCGACAGCTGTGGACTCATCACTGCCATAGAAGACCCAAATGAACCAAGCACCTTGTTGAAGTGAGAGGGAAAGTAAATTCACCTTGACACCCACCAAAGGCGACGACTTGTGGGATTGGGGGGTGGGAGGGGGAGCGCGATAAAATAAAATCCAGAGGTCGACGGAATTATTGAAGTAACAGGTGATAATTAGCGATGATGATGGACGGATTACCTATTGAAGGCTAAAGAAGTAAGCGGGGATAGAAGGGGTAAGGCGGCGGTGGTGGTGGTGGTGGTGGTGGTGAATAGGGTGTGGAGTACTACTGCCGATGGTTGAAGTGATGGGTTAACAGGACACTGATGAATAGCTGGTGTGGTCGACAGGATGATGTGTGGGTACAGGCGTGGATGGTTGATAGTGTGGCTTCGTTGGCAGCAACGGTGGAGGAGCCTCAAATCAAAGCGTTGTACAATTAAAGGTTTGGGGGGCAGGAAAGCCTGCACACGGAGTAGTAAGCACCACACACACACACACACACACACACTGGAAGTGGGGAGGAGGCAACCACGCGTAGGCCTGGCTGGTGTAGAAGTGGAGAGAGTGGGCGGAAAAGAAGAAAAAAAAAGAGGGGTAGGGTAGTAGGGATATTATACTGGTGGGGGGGAGAGGAGGACGGCGAAGCAAATGGTTGGGTGGGTTACCAATGTAATTGTGTGGTGGTGCGTTGACAACAACGGAGGAGAGAGAAAGAGAAGAGAGGAAGAGGGATCTGGCAGGGTAAGTGTGCTTTAAAGCTTGAGCGTATTTTAATGACTCAGCCTTTCTCTTTTTTTTGCTAGCCCGTCGCGCCACGCGTTATCCGATTTGGAATAGATTGTGGGCAACAAAAATGAAAAAAATGTTGTAAAAAAAACAAGGAGTCAGCGGAGATTAGATAATAAATCGTTTTTGTTCTCTGTGATTGTTCCTTAGAAAAAGTTATTTTATATTTTTATATTTTTTTTTGAGCCGCTTCCAATGCCTGCGGGCGCGTGGTGTCGGGTTGTGTTGCGATGGGGAGATAAGATGCAAAACTTCAGGAGGCCGCAAAATGGACAACAAAGTGTGAGAAGAGACTGCGTGGGAAAGTGCTTCCTTTTGTATTCGGCCCCACTGGCTGAGACGAGCAGACGATTAGGAGCGCCAAGGACATCTTGCATAAAAACCCTAGCCACCGCCGGGAAGGAGTTTGTTCCAGGGGTAGCTATTGGTCGATTCCACTCACTCCTGCAGATAACTACCCCATCATCACCACCCTCCCCTTTTTGGCCCCCCCCCCCCCCCCCCCCAAACAGCAAACTGTACTCATGTTAGAATACACAAGAGAAGGAACTGCTGATATTATGGAGCGAGTATTGAGCTGTCTGGTCAGTACGGTAGCATCATCATCATCATCCACGTATGAGCGGAAAACGAGTGATCAAGACGCGCAACTCATCTCCAGGTTACCAGGAACCACCAGTACCATCATGCGCCACCGCCACTAGTAAACTCCATACAGAAAACACAGAAATGTAAAACGCGCTGCTTATCAAATCGTTAGAAACGAAAGAAACGATATCAAAAAAGTTATCGAATATTTCGTGTATTTGAGTCCACGCCTCTCCGTAGTGTCTTCCGCCGGTGGGTGTGTTTGCGATGATGCTCTGCTGCCGTAGCAGCCGCGACCGTGCGTTGATTCGTCTGCACACCGTGTCTGGACATTCAAGCCTGCCTGTAGCTCAACAAAGCAACGAAAATGGATATTGGAGCATTCCCGGTGTAAGTTGGACGCTGGAAGTTGAAATATCGGCGCTGCTGTTGTTGGTCTCATGTCCAAAACAACACGTAAATTCCGACCGACCGAACGATATGACCGAAGCGTGGTTGTCGTTCCATCAAAGACCTAATAGAGAGAGGGGAAGGGGAAGTCGCAGGCAACTGCCCACCTCCGATTCCGGAAGAAACCAACATCTGACAAGCAGGCCCAGACAGATCAGATCTTAGCAAGAGAGACGGGCGGGTTGGATTCCAACTCCATGGAGCCTGGGGGCTTGAGGCGAAAGCAGACGGTTCGACCACCATGAGCGATGGAGAAGGGGGGGGGGGGCTAGAAAAAGAGCACAAGAGTGGGATTTCAGAGATCCTGGTTTCGTGAGGGCGCAATAGCGTAATCCTTGTTGGCCCGTGATCCCCTGTGCCCGCAAATGGTGAACACAACATACCCGCTGGGCGGAATATTTCAAGCAGCAACAAGAAAGCAATCCGTTGCCGACCATCAAAAATGAAAATGGGAATTCACTCATGTATGATCACTCGGCACCTGTCTTATCATCATCATATGGTATCACTCAATTTCAATACGGGAACTCCAACTCCGCGACTCCTTCGAGACGGGAGTGGCTGGGAATAGTACTCATTTTATGCTTCCCAACGGAAAATTTACCCTTGTTACACTGAAAATGCGACCATTTCGCTTCCTTTGGCAGGTATTCTACTTTGGAATGATACTTTGCGGCGTGTTGAAAATTTGACTATGAAGGACGGCACATTATTCACCCGTTGAAATTTTGTGGTTACCTCGAGTCCTCCAAGCCACGGGCCATATTACACTGTAATTACAAACTCCCGGATGGGTGTTGATAGTAATGCAAGGTGTCTTGATAGTTTTCATTTCGACTTTTTTTTTTACCAGCGGCGGAGAAATAGAGAGATTTATATTGCGATTTCGGTTGGAGCCGAAACCGTACCACTATGGGAGAACGGATCTCTGTTTTTCTCGGTACCGGTACATACCCAGAATAGACCTATGAGGTCGACAGGATGATGCTTCTGAAGTGACTATAAAGCTATAAGCTTCTATGATCATGAACAAAGGGAAAGAAACCCCAACAAAAAATATAAACATATAGGCACTCTTCCCGAATTTGTAGTTCCCCGCATATATACCAGCTCGGTTGTGAGAGACTTACTTTGAAATACTCATAGTCAAAACTGGTCGTTTCTGGAGCATTCACTCCCCTCCCGTTCACGGCTACCTCCAGTACTGTGCTTATGAAGAGCACTCATAGATACACTAGATACATGTACCTTGCCCTAAAGCACAAGCACATGTACCTTTACTATTATATATAGGTATGAACCTATCACATGTAACCAGAATATGAGGATCTCTAGAGTAGTACCCAAATATTATGTCACGATCACGAATTGGTAGAGGGATATGCCTACAAACGACCCCTCTTCTGCTCCCAGTGGCCTGGTACGAATGATCATATAGTGTTTCATGCAAGGTCACCGATGCCATGGGTCTACGCCCTTTCCGCCGCAGCAAAAAAAAAAAAACCTAGCCCTTGGACATATGTATGTAGGTAGAGTAGGTACATGTATGTACAGTCGTTCACTTGGTGACGGCCGATCCTGTCTAATGGCTGTGTTTGCAGCAACTCACACTTAGCGTTCCAAACCTAACTCTGCTATTGGCCTCAAATCCCTGGCCGCCATCCGCCTTCACCCCATGAGTGACTGTATCATGATCATGAAGAGTATGATACCTGGATCGTGGACAAGGGTAAACGATAGCCTATTTCCCTTTCTCCCGGGCCGGGCATCCGTTTAGGGCCGTTTACATGTTTAAAGCATAGTACCGACTTCGTTGAGATACGGAATGGGCAATTGAGCCCAAAGGACAAACACAGTCTGTATGTACATAGTAGATTCTGGCTGCAAAAATCATTACTCACTCGCACTTTGGGAGTTGCACTACATGGTACATAGTGCAATCCCGCCAAGAAATCATATGTGCACTTTTTACGCAAGCTGAAATTCCTGAGCAGCTACAGGCCACGTGTATGCACAAGAGGACCAGACGCCGAAAAAAAGATATCCTCGGGAACCAGTTAACAAGTCACTCATTTTTTTTTGGATGCCCGATGCAAAATATTGGTGCGATCTCGGCGTTACGCCGGTCACAGTCGATGGTCGTCGACAGGCAGAGAGGCAGGCAGAGGCAAACTTAGAAATGAATCCCAGCCAACCAACAATTATCAAAACACCCAACCACCCCAAAAGGTAAGTCAGACTCATCTGAGATCTAGATACCAGTTTACCTTACCACCCACATATCTGTCTTTTGGAGCCGAGACTTTTTTTTTTCATCCTGTGGTGTAATAAACCCCCGTACTACTCTACTCGTAGTTTTCAACGTTTCCGAACTGAACTTGGTCTGCATACCACCAAAATATAGTTGCCAAGCACGATTTACGCCCATATGCAGATCCAGTCCAGTTCGGAAACATAAAAAAAAAACTACGACTATGAACCTGAGAGGCTTAAGGCACGGATACTCGCATTTGGGTCAGGCAGTAGTACTAGAGTAAGTTAACGAGTGGGTGTCCGATGAGCGCTGCGGATAGATATTCGTGAATTTTCAGTCCGATAACGGCTGAACTTCCGACTGGGTTTGTGTAAAATCCCCTAGGCCTTGTTCGACTTTATTTATTTTTTTGCCATTTCCCTAATTATGAGTGAATATTTAGTTTGTTGATCAGTGGGTTTGAGTGATCCCGTGATGGTAATATAGAAGATGTGGTTGGGTTAAGCTCTCTTGGCGATCAAATAGATGGCTGAGGACTCGTTGCCGAAATTTGGGGTAATTCCAATATGTTCTGTCGTGTATGGTTGGATGAGTTGGAACATTTCTAAATATTGATTCGAACCAAAGTGAGGTCATGTACATACGGACAGCTTCTTCCGGCCACATGTACCTTACTCGACTCAAGCTCAAGTCTCACCACGTAGTTGGTTTTTCCGGTCAGAGGCAGTTAGTTCATCCTCGCCTTAATCGCCGTTATTGATAATTGCATGAGTGGTTATAACTACATGTAGTAGCCTTTCATCCGTGAGTCAAGAGACGTGTTTTCGAGTGATATTATGTGAAGTTAGGCCGACAGATATTGCGGGCGGCAAGTTGACGTTGGCAATACTTGTAATAGTAATTGCGGGGATCAAAGCAGTAAGCTCCATTCTGCACTGCAAGAGCCGCTGGCCAGCCAGGCTGTCCATTTTTATGCGAGTCATAGTGACGAGTTGTGAAGTTAGTGAGGACCCACCCCCTGCCTGGCCAGTTTTCCATGCATGGGCGGCATGGGCCCCAGTCTATAAACGGGTCCTGCTGCTCCAGCTCTTGGTCTGCGGAGACTTTTGCTGCAGGCCCACATTATTTGCCACTAGGCCAAAATACCTGGGTTACATGGGCAATGGAGATCACCGCTCTCGAGTGATGGTCTGTGACCATGTAATAATAATGGTGGCATGTGTACTTGGTGAAGTTGTATTTACACCTCGCACTAGAGCACATGTAGAGTACTTGTGTTGTTAAGTACCGCACTATACCATACATGTAGTCATGGCACCATGATAGATAGATAACTGAAGATCTGTCACCGCGCCGCGCCGCCTATCGCGAGGAAGCCCTCTCCTAGTAGGTAGACTACTCTATTATTTTGGTTGCCCTGTGCAGCAGCAGCAGCAGCAGCAGCAGCAGCAGCGACGACAACAGCCGCATCCCGCACGCTTACTTTACCACATGCGGCGACGTTTTTTCCCTTGGGGAGAGAAATGTGGCTTCCAGAAGACAGGCTCCTGTTTCATGAAACGGCACGGGAAACCCCCTGTCAGGGAAGACTGCCGATCGCTGCCCGACTTGGACCTCAACCTCTGCACGGTTCGTTCAAAAGCTCTTTGGATAATATTCTGAACATCGTAATTGATCGAATTGTGGCGGCTGGGCTAAGGGGGGGCAAGATTCTCGCTTTCTAGGAATAGAAGCAATTGAAGGAAGAAGTCTGTGCCGCGTCATCAAGCCTCATGTTTTCCAGGGACAGGGAAAATCCGGGAGAGAGGAGGTAGGGAGGAAGAATAGGGATAAGATGGAATGGGATGAGATCGATCTCTCCTGCTGTGTGATGACCTCTGGATCTCTCTCACCCTTTTCTCCTTTGTTTGATCTATCCAGCATCGCGTTCCACTAGAAGTTGTTTTTTCAACTTCAATTCCTGTCTTTTATAGCTATAGCTAAGCTCTATAAACAGCTAATTACATTCCTTTATTTTGCATAATGAAACTTCACACTCGTTTGATCACTTTGCTCGTTTCCTTCATTTTGTTTATTAGCGTGATATGTTTCCACCAGGCCCTCAAGATCAGATACCGGAAAGGTAAGTAAGCTTTCGTCTAAAGGCGGAATAAAACCAGACCTAGCACAATGTTTGCCGAGTTTCCATTGCTAATGTTTGTTACTACACAGCGTTTGGACTTTTACCCTCACGCCTGGTGATCTTCGGTGACGAATGGAGTGGCATCCTACCACCAGAAACGCTTCGTAAACGAGACAAGGCATCCGCCCCCGCGCATGTCTGGACCGAGCTCCTCTGCTCGCACATACACGCCGATTGCAGCTCTTTTGCTCCAGTAAACACACAGGAGATCACCCGGATACAAAAAGGAGAATATGGGGCGGCGGTGGATAATCTCATATTTGACCGAAACTCTACCGTGCCGGATCTCCGGACACAAGTAGCAGCCTGGATTGAGGCTGAGCAGAAAGCTATAGCCGACGGAAAGAGCCAGGAGCGTTCGAGTCTGTTTTCGGTGTTTTTCGGTGTCAACGATGTGTGGAAATACTCAAGTTACAGCAGGGAAGATGGGGTTGCAGCCGTGGACGCAAGCTTGGACTCCATGTTTGAGCAGCTGGGTGTCGTGGGTGCCAATTGGCCGGATCCAATCCAGGTGCTGATGCCCTATGTTTTGGACATGTTAGTGCCCCCTATCTCACCCGTGGTTCGGATATCAAGCCTTTTCTTGGTAGGAAGCTAATTCGCCGAGTGATGTTATAGAACTATGCTTCCGGGCTGGAAAAGGTTTAGGGAGAGGAAGGATTTCAGGCAGGAGCAACTGAAGAATGCGGTTTTACTAACTAGGAAGTGGAACCACGGCCTCGAACTGAGGGCCAGGACCTGGAAGAAAGGTAGAGTCCTTCTTTGGGATATGAACAAGTGGTTTCTCGATGCCATTAGGAACGAGGCGAAGGACGGGTGGTTCGAGGTTAAGGAGGGTTGCGCAAAGAATAAGAAGAATATCTGTGATCGACCGGACGAGTTTCTCATGTGGTAAGTCGTTACTACCATAGCTTTAGCAAGTGCGCTCTAACAAAATTTAGGGACGACATACATCTCGGGCCACGCGCTCATGAGAAATTGGCTCAAGCCGTTGTGCAATACCTTTTGTAAATCTATTTGGGAAAGACATTCAGATGTTTATAGTGCCATTTGGGTGAGTTTTTGGTTTAAATAGACTGTGCATATTGGCAAGAGTATATCGATATGATTAATGTCGATGTTTTTGTTTCTTTTCTCCGATAAATTGTATATAGAGTTTTGGCGCTATAGATTGTGATCTTTTGTTTTCGTAGGCAGTTTTTCGAGGCCTGCATAGAGATCAACCTGCCTTGTTTTTAATATCTAGCTTGATAATATTAATACTTGCAGACTGACACAGTTCCGAAATTGCTGCAACTGTCTGTACTCTCATTTACTTGAGATCGTATATCATGTAGCATGATATTGCGCATGTGGTCTGCGATATCGTGCATGTTCTTTATAGTTTGCTTTTTAATTAATGTTACCGGCGGAATAGCTCACCTAGTAAAAAGCAGCCCATTAAAGAAATGGGATACAGAACGAGAGTAGGTAGTATTCAAGTTACACTCTGCACATGGCATTATTAATTGCGTGTGGTGTTTAGGTAACAGCAGATGGTGCAGCGTCTGAAGACGACTTCCCCTGCTTTAGAGTCCGCCTTCTGAAACTCTCTGCTTTGTAGCTTCTGGTAAAAAGGAAGGCTGTGTCACTTTCCTTCTCCGTGGGAGAGGATCATCTGGGGTTAGAGCGCCAAGCATATTTTTTATCGCCCAGGCAGGGAACCTTCGAGGTCAGAACAATTGGGAACGCAACAATTCATTCTTTACGAGCCCTTCCTCTTTTTCTCGGTATCAATTCAAGGAAGCTGCAGAACAAGCCAATTCAACTGAACACACGGCCATTATTCTCATTTAGCCTCGCCCCGCCATCGTCTTCCCTCCCTCCTGTTAACCCGACACTGTGGTGCCTGCTTGGCCTTTATCGGTCGTACTTTTTTCCCCGCCAGCGATCCGGCATCGTTGTTGCTTCGTCGACGCGGGCCGCGCGACCTTTCGCGGTACCATCCGTTCGCGCGCCACTGCGAGAAGTGCTGTGCGTGAGTGAGTGAGATAGTGTGCGTGGGTGAGAGAGCTCTGGAGTCTAGAGTTGCAGGAAGTGTGAAGGCCTAGTAGGAGAGGCAGTGAAAGATAAGATAGAGAGAAACAGAGAAAGAGAGAAACGGATAATCAGGCGGACAGAACAGAACAGAACAAGACAGGACAGGACAGAGCCTTTTTTCCCCATCGTGTCGGAGAAAAGGCGGGTACTGCAGCAACAATATTAATTATAAATCTTGCTCTGAATAGCTCGCCAAAAAAAGCGAAACGAAGCTAAAGCATTCTGACAAAGGGGAGAGAGAAAAAAAAAAAGGAACATTTTAAAAAAGGTTCCAACTAACCCGTGATATTTTTTCTAAATTTTTCTCTTTCCCTTATCTTACCTCATACGGCGTATTTTGGAACGAATAGAGCGTCTTTCTTCTTTTGTTTTCGCTGGGCGGAATCAAAGAGGAACATCTTTTCCTTTCCAAGAAGTCAGTCCCTTACAGTTCCACAAAAGACAAAAGCAGTAACGACCTTCTACTACTCTTGGTTACCTCCTCTGAATAGAGGGCCTATATACCGATAATTCTACCAAGAATGGCAGAGCCAGCTACAACAGCTGCAGAAGCGGAAGCTGGGGTCCTGCGAAGCTTATTAGAAGAAGGCGAGGACCCTCCTGGTACTGGTGATACAGTGGACATCTCAATCATGGCCAAAGACGTCCCGGTCGCTTCCTCTGCTCCCACTTCTACTGTTAACGTTGAAGCTGTGGTCCCAATCGATGTCGAGCTTAACAGCCTGGTTGCTCAGCATGCCGCAGCTCACCAGGCGCGGGCAGCAGCTGCGCTGGAGCAAGCTGATGCTGCTGAAGAGAGACAAAATCAAGACCACCACCACCACCAGCAGCAGCAGCAGCAGCAGCAACAGCAGCAACAGCAGCAACAGCAGCAACAGCAGCAACAGCAGCAACAGCAGCAGCAGCAACATCAGTATCACCAAGATCCAACATCACCACAGCTTCAGCAGCAACAAATGACGCTGGCTTCGAATTCACCCCCACCTGTTACTCCTGCGCAGGATTCACCACGACAGCCAGCTGCATCTGCTCCACAGACAGCACCTATCGTAATACCTTCTTCGACAACAGATATGGAAGATGAGACGTCATTGACACCCGGCTCTCCCGACTTGACGTTGTCATCCGTGCCACCCAGCATGAGTATTTGTCTATGTCAGCAGCCCGCTCGCATACCAAGACCTCGAAACGGTAGGACACCCTTGGACATTGTTTCTATCTCATTGCATGGCATTGTTTCTTTGTCTATCTTTTCTCTCTCTCTTTCTTTATAAGTTACAGAGGGAGTGTTGGTATCACCGGGTTAGCTGTGGACCACCCATTGTAACGAAGCTAACATGCAATCCTTCCGTATCGAAAAGCTTTCATCCTGTATCGACAGCACAACCAAGCGGCCGTTGTTGCCCATCACCCTGGAAAGCCGAACCCTGAAATATCAAAGATAATCGGGGAGATGTGGCGCACAAGCCCACAGGATGTCAGAAACATATGGCAGAAGCACGCGGATGTTTGTTTGAACACTTAATACCCACCTGCTATAAAAGCGGGCATTTGAGATATTGAATGTATAATTTCTTGGCGCTGACGACTTTCTGGCGCGCCCGAAATAGGACGAGAAAAAGCAACATCTTCTTCGATATCCCGATTATCGATATCAGCCTCGGAGAAACGGTAAAAAGAATGCTGCGGCTGCAGCTGCAGCCTTTTCATCTGCCGGCACGGGTGGTGCGTTGTCACCGTCGATTGAAACCACCATATGCTCGTTCTGCGGCGGCCGGACGGGAACGCTTTCTACACCCCAGACTCCCGGTACCCCTTCTTCTGCAGTCCCCAAAACCCCGAGGTTGCCGCCGCCCCCGCCACACATCTCTAGGCCACCCTCTACCGTGCCTCCGCCGGCGAAGAAGAGACGGACAGGGGGCTCTGAGGATCCTATTCCTCAGGCCAGTCCGGAGGCAGGCTCATCTAGCGGGGTAGGAGTCGTTGACCAGGCTGGCGTAGAAGCACTTCTGCAGCTTAGCCACCTCCAAAATGAAGACGAGTCAAATGCTGTGGTTGTTACAGAGCTGCAAACGCCGATCAAGAAGCGAAAACTGAATGAAGGCTCCCCAAGAACTGGCATGATGGGGCCAGGTTCACTACAGCAAAATTTCTATGCTCACCTCTCACAGTCTGCGCACGATCCAAATATTGACCCATTCCTCCGGCAAAATGGACTCGAAAGCGAGTCGCCTACAACAGCCACAAGCTTGGATCATGAGAGTAATCTGGCCGCCACCTCGCATTACCACCAGTTACCCAATTTTACGACTCAGCTGCCGGACGCATACGTGATCAAGTCTATCCCCATCCTCGAGAGGATTAATGCATTCAGCAAGATCTGTAAACCCCTCCCGTCAATGTCTGGGCCAGGCTTTCCCCGTCTACCCATAGTTGCAATCGAAGGTGAAGACGTTGAAACAGTGACCGAGCTCTTCCATGCCCTTGCAAAGGACATTCGAAAATCCGAGCCGATACATGTGATTGACGAACCGGAGCTATTCACGCCTACAGTGGCAGAGGAGACGGCTGACATAGAAGGGCTACTCATACCCACCGGCATTGACTCTTCCAGCACCGCCTCTCTGGTCCCCGTAAGCAGCGCCAAGGATAAAGACCGGCACGACGACGACGACGACGACGACGGCGATGCCGCGCGATACCTCTCTCACGTTGCTTCATGGCGGCGGCGCTGCGCCGAAATCAAGAAGGCTGTGACCTCTCCCCCGGGAGGCGATGGTGCCGCCCCTGTAACGATGAACTTTGGGGAGGATTCGGCCGTGGATGCGCCGAGCGTGGTGCTGGTCAATCGCTACATGGTTTCGCGCAGCGACGTTGCTGCAGCCAGGTTGGCGGCCGATGGGTTGACGCCATTGCAGCATTGGCAGTGGTGCGCGACAGTGTGGAGGGGGTGCGTAGGCCCTGACATGACCATCTATGTTAATCCTGTGCCTGAGGGCGGTGTTCGGAGCGAAGAGGCGGTGGAGGTGCGGGACAGCGGGCGGATCGTGTTTGTACGCAAAGATGAGGGCGCTCGAAAAGAGTGGGATGAAAAAATCGTGAGGAGGCTAGGGTTTGAGGTAGGCGAAGTAGTTAGAAGCCTTAGGGGATTCGGTGCGTGAGATTGCTGCTGCTGGGGGGTATATCTGGGGAGCTTTTTTTTCCTCCTGTTTCTTTTTTTCTCTCTCTTGAATGGCCGGTTCTGGTTTGGTTTTTCTTTATGTTGTATTGGGGGAGAGTTTCCTTGTTTTGTGTTTTCATTTCCACACACACACACACACCTCCCCCATCTTGGCTTTGTTTTGAGTCTATCACTATTCCTTGTCTAAGTATTTCCCTCTCTCACCTCAGGCCTGCCCCCGACACATACCTATCCTCTCATCTTGTAAGTAAACTACAAGTACGTATGTACCACCACACCACATCATCTTATACATCTCCTTGGCGAATTTACTCTATGCTTCCTCGTATTTATCTATTTATTCTATCTATCTTTGTGGGAGGCTAGCTCTTTTTTCTTCTTCTTTTTGTCATTGATAGCTTTTTTCCTCTTGGTCGAGTTGGCTTAGCGATTCATTATTTATTGTCATTGGCACTGGTTTCTTTTTTTTATTATATTTTTACATATATATATTTTTTTATTATCTTTTATCTTTATTTGAAAAGAAAAGGAATAAAGAAAGGAACTGAATGGCTTGTACCGTACATAAAGGTGAGGGAGGGAGGGGGAAAATGTGGAAAAAGTCCTGTTTGTGAGCGAGGGGGGGCATAGGTACATGTAGCGAGCGAGTGAGAGCGACGTACGGAACCGAGTGATGACCCATGCTGTTCTCCTAGTTGCGGACTCCACAAGCCACAAGCCGATAATTGCATTGTCTCATCACCCCCAACGAGCCGAGATTACCTTTAGTAGGTACATACCAGGGATTTGTCAGTCACGTGTCAGCACAATCAGCGAGCTAGTGTTCCATACTGCGGTTATGGGGCACAGTGGGAGATAGGGGTGAAATGTGGGGTAGGATAGGATACCTAGGTACAAGAGGATTTACTGTATGTTTGGTGAGAGATAAGCTGGTTTTTGAAATGGGGACTCTCGACTGCTCAATTGGCCAATTTGACGGACCACCATCACATATGTACCTACATACATGCACTTACTCCTACAGCTAAGTTCCACCTCACAATACCATTAGACTTTACCCTATTAGCTAATTAGCATCCTTACCCCGGCCAACCAACCCGGCTTAGAGTATTTTACCCAACTGCAGCCTCGGGAGTCGGGAGTCGGGGTGTCTTTGTAATTCCCTCCCCTCCCCCGCGCAGTGCTCGGATGTGTCAGCCAATCGGCGAATTGCCCTGCCCGCGCACGCTGAGTCATTGGGGGAATGCTGCTGACATTCGATTATTATACTGCGAGAAGAGCTTGGGCTTGGGCTTGGGCTTGGGCTGGGGCGGCTACTTTGGTAGTTGTAGACGTTTCTTCTTCTCGTCTCTTGACTTCTTCTCGTCTCTTGACTTCTTCTCGTCTCTTGACTTCTTCTTCTTCTTTCTCTTCTTCTTCTTCTTCTCTCGACTACTTCTCTTTCTGTTCTCTTGTTTCTTTCTCTTCTAGATCTTGCTTCGACACCTGCAATCTCTGCTCTGCCCTGCTCTGCTCTGCCGTTGTCGTTGTCTTGTACTCATATCCATCCTATCCTAAATTACATCTTATTTATATACACTTTACTTCGGCATTTGCGGAGATACTTAATAATACACTCTACTCTATACCTATCTTTACTACAACCCCCATTGCTGCTGCTACTACCCGCTACCATTCACAACTACATAGCTGTATTCTCTACCACTTACTGCAATAACTGTCTCACAGCTCTCCCCCCCCAATTACTTCCCACTCGCAAAATAATGTCGTCCCTCCCCCCACCACCACACACCAGTAATGACCTCCTCCCCCCCCCCACACTCGATACGCCCCCGCTCCCCGCCCTCTACTCCCCCAGCCCTGCCTCGGGTTACTTTCCCATGTCGCGGTCCGACTCGCTCATGACCGAGGACGGTACGGCCTCTGTCCCGCCCTCGTGCTTGTCGCCCGCCTTCACACCACCAGCGACAACCCCGGGGACGCCGGTGCTGGGCGCGGCGAAGGGTGTGCCAGTTGAGGAGGGGGAGACGGCAACGAGGCACCCAAAGCTGTTGAAGGAGCTGCCGGTGGTGAATTGTATTGTGCGGGCGAGGATCCCTACGTATGTATTTTTGCCTTTACTTGCGAGTTATTCCCACGACACTATTATTATTATAGAGAGGTTCTATTCTGTATAGAATTGCATTTTCAGGCTCCATCTTTATCTAACAAACTCTAAAATAAACAGCACAACCGGTACTGAGATCTTCCTGCACCTCTATCAGAACAACATCGACAATAAAGAGCACCTCGCCATCGTCTTCGGGAACTCCATCCGCTCAACATCGCTCGATGCCCCGCGCCCCGGCGAGTCCGAAATGGACCGTATGATCCGCGGCGCCTACACAGGCCGCCTCTTCCCCGGCCGCACCTCCAGCCGCTACGATGACTCGCCCGCCGTCTCACGCCCCGCAAGCGCTGCCTCAAACCACCATCCCACATCAACTCCGCTCACCACCGCAGCTAGAAATAGCGCCCCGCTTGTCCGCATCCACTCGGAATGCTACACGGGCGAGACGGCGTGGTCGGCGCGCTGCGACTGTGGCGAACAGCTCGATGAGGCCGCACGCCTAATGGCCCTCGACCCCGCCGGTGGCGTCGTTGTCTACCTGCGCCAGGAGGGCCGCGGCATCGGCCTTGGCGAGAAGCTCAAGGCATACAATCTGCAGGACCTGGGTAACGACACTGTGCAGGCGAACTTGATACTACGGCACCCGGCGGATGCGCGCAGCTATGGGCTTGCGACGGCGATCTTGAAGGATATGGGGCTGCGCGATATTAGACTGCTGACCAACAATCCTGATAAGATCGCGGCGGTGGAAGGGCCCGGTAGGGAGTGTAAGGTGGTGGAGAGGGTGCCCATGATTCCGTTGGCGTGGAAAAATATGAAGGGTGGTGTGACAGGGAAGGAGGTGGGCGAGTATCTGAGGACAAAGGTATGTTTTTGAGCTTCAATTTGGGTTTAATTGGCGGTGTGAATTGTAAGTGCTGATGATGATGGTGATGTAGATTACTCAGATGGGGCATCTGTTATCGATGCCTGCCGGCGCCGAGTGATGTCTTGTGCTCCTACTTCCCGTTACCATTCCATTTTCCAGACTTTAATTCGTTGCTGTTTGGGGGAACCATGACTTGTACCCCGAGCGAGTGAGTTGTTTAGCCCCCACGCTATATCGTTACATTGCTGTATCATTGGTTATCATTGTTGGCCCTCTGGCAACATTTTTGGGAAAGTCTTAGAGGCTAGAGCGGGTGGTGAACCTTTTCCCTCCTATTCTTCGTTTCTCTCTTAGTTCATATTTCTCTCTTCACATTTCTCGCTTCTATATTTTAAATTTTTGTGTATATGCTGGTTTGTCCTCCCTTTCTCACACTACATGCAATGTGATGAAGGTTTTTTTTTATACATAACTTCCCCCTTTTTTTTTTTTTTTCCCTTTTGGAAAGAGTTTTTGACTGAAAAAAAACTTGGCGTTCATGTGTGGTGCTTTTTTCCTTTCTTTACTTTTTTCCTTTCCTTTTTCCTTCGTTTACCCCCTCACCTGTGGAACCGTTGGTGGGGGGAAGGGAAGGACGATATTTGGCGAGGCGGGATCTAGATCAAAAGAATCTAAAATGCGAATTGTTTATCATATCCAGTCGCCTGTCCTGTGCAATAAATTGTCGGTGACATTATCATTTCCCCCCTGTGAGATGTCGCACATGATGCAGCCGGCCAACAGGAGGGGTTGCATGAGGATGAGGGAGGGGCACAACGACGACCACATTACAGAGCCGCACTAGTAAAGGGAAAAAAAAAAATGTAGCGAGGAGGGGTTCAAAACATTTTTTTTTTTGGTTTGCCCCACCACTACCCACCACTACCCACCACTACCACCACCACCACACCACGAGCGAGTACTAAAATCCACACCACCCCATCTCTTTCTGTCTCTTCTTCTTGACAAACCCTCAGAAGTTTGTTCACCGTCACATACTCTTTAATCTGTCCCGCCCACTAAAAAAGACAATGCCCAAAGAAGCCGAGAATGTTGGATCTGGGCCCGAAGTGGTATGTTGGCCTTTTATTATTATAAAGTTTTGAGAATAGTTTCTTATCTATATATAACTAACATGCCCCCCCTCCCCCCCGCCAATTAGGTCGCCGAATTGTTCGATACCGTTCTGGTATAACAAACCTTTCTCCCAAGAGCTCAGGCTGCTAGTAGAACTAGGCTTACAATTTTATTTTTTCTCCTTTCTCGTTATTTTTTGGGCTATAGGTTCTCGATTTCGGGTTTGTTGTCCTTATCGCCTCTGCCAAAAAGATAAGGTGCTGTTTTTTTTTTTAAAGAAGGGTTCTGATTGGAAAGGGGGGTAGTTCTCAGTACTCTCACTTGATCACCCGCCGTCTGCGTGAGCTCAATGTCTACGCCGAGATGCTCCCGTGCACCCAGAAGCTCAGCCAGCTGTCATGGAAGCCCAAGGGTGTCATCCTTTCCGGCGGACCATATTCCGTCTACGACGCTGATGCGCCCCACGTTGACCCTGCCGTCTTCGAGCTGGATGTATGTTTCCTCTATATACTCACTCCGCCTGTGTCAAATTACGGGAATAGGGGGGTGTTAATGCCAGTGGATAGGTCCCCGTTCTCGGCGTCTGCTACGGCCTCCAAGAGATCGCCTGGAACCACGGCAAGAACGTGTCCGCCGGCGAGCGCAAGGAGTACGGCCACGCCGTGCTGAATGTGGCCCGCCACACCGACGCGGCCCCGCACGTCGACGTTCTCTTCTCCGGCCTCGACACCTCGCTCGAGGTGTGGATGTCGCACGGTGACAAGCTTGCGTCGCTGCCGCCAAACTTTGTCACTGTTGCTACTACTGCAAATGCGCCGTTCGCCGGTATCGCGCACAAGGACAAGAAGCTCTATGGGATCCAGTTCCACCCCGAGGTCACGCACACGGCGAAGGGGAAAGCCATCATTGAGAACTTTGCTGTCAAGCTGTGCCAGTGCCGCCAAAACTGGACTATGGAGAAATTCGTCGACACGGAGATTGAGAGGATCAGGGCTGTGGTTGGACCCACCGGGCAGGTTATTGGTGCCGTCTCGGGCGGTGTCGACTCTACGGTTGCGGCTAAGCTCATGAACGAGGCTATTGGAGACCGCTTCCACGCTATTCTCGTCGACAATGGTGTCATGAGGTTGAATGAGTGCCAGATTGTGCACGAGACACTGACCAAGGGACTCAACATCAACTTGACTGTTGTTGATGCGAGCGAGGAGTTTTTAGGCAAGCTGAAGGGTGTTACTGACCCAGAGGTTAAGAGAAAGATCATTGGAAATACCTTTATTGAGGTCTTCCAGAGGGAGGCAGAGAGAGTTGTCAGGGAGAGCGGTGGAGCAGTAGACTTCTTGCTGCAGGGAACTTTGTACCCTGATGTCATTGAGAGTATCTCATTCAAGGGGCCTAGTGCCACAATCAAGACTCACCACGTAAGGAATCACAATTCCCGAATAAAGAAAGGGAATATACAAGAGCTGACAAAGCCCCACAGAACGTCGGAGGTCTCCTCGAAAACATGAAACTCAAGCTCATTGAACCCCTCCGTGAGCTCTTCAAGGACGAAGTCCGCGTCCTCGGAACCAACCTCGGAATCCCTGAGGACCTTGTCTGGCGCCACCCCTTCCCTGGCCCCGGTATCGCCATCCGTGTCATCGGCGAGGTCACCCCCGAGCAGGTTGCCATTGCCAGGAAGGCGGACCACATTTTCATTGAGGAGATCAAGGCCGCTGGTCTGTATCGCGAGATCTCACAGGCATATGCTGCGTTGTTGCCCGTCAAGGCCGTTGGTGTCATGGGTGACAAGAGAGTGCACGACCAGGTTATTGCGCTGAGAGCTGTCCAGACCACAGACTACATGACTGCGGACTGGTACGACTTTGATGGGAAGTTCATGAGGAAGGTTGCTGGAAGAATCGTGAATGAGGTTGATGGCGTTTGCAGAGTTCTTTACGATGGTGAGTTTTCCGAGTCCTAATCTTCATGGTGTCTGTTTGGAGTAGTGGTGCTGATATGTGGTATAGTTACCCAGAAGCCACCAGGTACTATCGAGTTCCAGTAGACGCAACTGGGACTGTTTAAATTTAGATAGAGATTTCCTTGGTCTTTTCTTTCCCCTTTCTTATGTTTGCCTCTTTGTTTTGTTTCTGGGTGGAATGCAGAGCATATTCGTTACTTCTTTCATTTGGTTTGTAGAGATAGAATTGATACTAAATCCTGACCATTCTATGGAGTGAGGTGTCCACTGGGGAAATTGTGCGTGTATGAGTATTTCTAGGGATGATATGATGGGAATGTGCTAATGCGCCTAGTGCCCATTGAATCCTCCAGTTAAAGCAGAAGTGGCGAAGAGAGCGACTAGAACTAAAAAGCCCTACTCTTGGAAGAATACTGAGGCTTTAGGGTGTAGCTTTAGGGTGTAGAAAATACATATTGTAGGCACCTAGCCCTGCTTAGCAAGATTCCTTCAAGCTACTTTGCCTCCTTTGGGTTACAACAAACAACTCGATGTCCACAACCAAAGTTATAAAAATAGTCAATTTGCAAGAGACCTGGGGAAGACCCCCATTAATCTCACCTGCGCATGCAGCAAAAACCAAACCAAAAATCTAATTTTCATTCAATTGCAAATCCCTCAAGGGTGCTCTTCCCTTGTTACCACCGGTGGGCCCAAACGAATGGGTGGTGTATGCTATCAGCTTCGTGATTAATTCCAGCAAGCGGTTCCAGAAGGCCTCGAGGGGACCCTCCTCCGCTGGCAGCAGTGCCGGATCCTCGTATATAACAAACATACGGGCAGTTTGTGTAAGCCGGGCATAATAGATTGTTTCAGAGACCTGACGTTGCGGCTCGCACCAGTCCCGCGGCCGGGCAGAGGATCTGAGCAGCTGTGGCCATGGATAGTCCGCAGTCGAGGGGAGATAGTAGCTGTTGGGTAGAATGTTTACGCTATTGCTTGAGCGTAGTTGCATGAGTCGGTTTTGCATCTTGAGTAGTAAGCAATTCAATGATGTCTAGGCTGCTCCTTGGTGGGATCTTCTGGTTGGAGGACTGGAGAAGGGGCTTGCTGAGCCTATATATATGTGTATGTATATAGGATACGGCTGGCGAGATGAGGTCGAAGTTTCGTAATGACTTGAGGATATCAGTTGAGGGATTGCTCCGTGGCAGAGATTTGGTGCTAACAGTTGTAGATAAATATAGACGTGACGCTAGAATAACCGAAGATTAATCGTGTTCGAACTACAAATGATGACACGACTCGGCATGGAGGTTTGCTATGTCCTTTGATTTGCACTGATACCACGAACTGGGAGTACTAAAGCTGTTATATGTGATCTGAGGAATCATACTCGTCTCATCCTCTGGTGGATCTGCTTAGACTTATGGAGCTTCCAATTCTAAAAACACTGCTTAACATGATTTTAAAATCATAGATGTCAGTAAATGGTTTCTAATAAAATCTTGATAGTTTGATATTTGAACATAAGCGCAGATTATTTCTAACACTGGACGCATATTAGAGCGAGTGATAACATATGAAGTGAAATATCAGTGCTGGAC
Source organism: Morchella sp. 2016-41 (assembly GCA_024713855.1). Taxonomy (NCBI): domain Eukaryota; kingdom Fungi; phylum Ascomycota; class Pezizomycetes; order Pezizales; family Morchellaceae; genus Morchella; species Morchella sp. 2016-41. The sequence continues at coordinate 966,843 of JAMGZD010000003.1, forward strand.
GTTGTGGCGCATGGCGCTAGGAGAGGCTTAGCATGTCGATAGGAGAGGTGGTAGCATAGACACACACTTAGGTTAGGTTGTTTCTCTGTCACTCTTAGATCTGTTCTCATTGTCAATATATTACTCCGATTTGTTTAGTCTACGCACATCAGAGTGTATCTACCAACTGTCGGTTTCGAGAGTTTACAAAGTGTAGGCTCCGAAATGGCACAAGTACACAGTTTTTTTTTACTGCCGAAGCTAGTATCATAGGTATGAATTTTCAGTTCCAGCAGTGTGTTTCACAGGTAGCGTGATGAATTGCCTGATTTTCGGGGTTTGTTCTGTCATACCGCTAACCAGATCGACCTTGGCCCCTGAGGGGAACTGTCAATTTTGAAGTGTCAATAGTTGAAATTGACGGTTGGCAAATACGCTCTATTGATCGATTGTGATTTATGTTCGTTCTGGACTAGACTGTAGAGTACTACTATAGAAATAATCTGCAACGTTGTTGGCTGCTCCCTTGTTCTCATCCGACTTAATCCAGACAAGACGAAGTAGAGACACGATGTTCTATTCTAGGAGTTCCAGATTCGTTATGACAGAAGGTTAAGGCTACGTTACAAGATTAATGTCCCGTCACGCTTACTTGTGTGTCCTTTGACTAACCCTTGTGTCACGCCCCACAACGTTCATTCAAAGTGTCAATGGACTTGTAGATTTGTTGAGTGGCTATATACATATGTATTTTTAACTTTCGCTTCCAGAAGCGAAATGTCTGGAGAATGAATAGGCACAGGGTGAACTATACAATATTCCGCACTTCGAATCGGTACCCTATACGCAGTTTTGGATTCAATTAATTGTGTTATTCATTCTTGCTGTAGCCTATAATAAATCGGTACATCTTGATGAAGTTGTATCTAAAGATTTTAGAGTATTCTAGATACTAAATACACCACAAGCTTGCCAGGCTCACTGTATTAGAACAAATAAACACCAGTATGAGGTATCTAAGGCTTCTTCCCAAAGCATGCAATATTACCAGTAGAGGTTGACACATATACACGACCGTTGCCGAATGCAGGACGCTGAAACTTTGCACTATTGATTCCAGTGGGTAAGTTTATTCTTTGCAGTACTCCATCTATTTCACATTCAGTTTTTACCGGTGTTATAATGATAGAGGGATGCAGTGTTCACTTACTGACTGGAATAGCGTGGTACGCATTGAGATCACCATCACGAGTTGTAAACCACAATATGCCTCCCCCTGCAGTACCATCGAAACCGGTTATAGTTGGAATACCTGTGCCGATATGACTGGCAGTATTGTCTGACCGGGCTACATCCGTAAGCGTGCCTGAATTTAAGTTAGTCTATACATCATGTTTAGCATACTCAATTGGAAAATTACCATCTGGATTAAATTTGTAAACACATATTGGGCTCGCCTATGGAAGTATTATTAGTTATTATGATTTTAGTGATTAATAATAGGTTCTTACTGTCCCGGTAGCAGAGATTATCTTTGCATATATATATCCTCCCCCTTGGGCTCCAGGTAGAGGATATGAAGCGACGGTGCCATATAAACTTCCAGGGGAGGACCCTATCGGTGGCATCACGATCGTTTGAATGACAGCATCGGTTCCTCCATTTCCGTTCTTGAACCCTCCCATATTGTTCATGTTAAGAACATACACTGAACCCATTCGTATTAGTTACATCACATATATAGTCGGTGGTTTGTTTACTTTTTCCAGTCTTTCCTCCCACAATGCCGATGATGGGAGCAGTAGCAGCCGAAAAAGATGCTGGGTCTAAAATTGTTACCCCGCCAGCACCTATATCTCTCATATCTGGGTCTATATTGACATAATCATATGGGACTAGTTATAGTGTTAAAAAATCCTTTCCCCCATATGTTTATGATATCTCGTTACTCACGAAAGAAGTCTTGGGGAGTAAGTTTTCCCGTCGTCGGATCAACGTTAATATTGACAATAGAACCTTCCAAGATTTTAGGCGGATTAGATCCTGGTACCGCAGAGGAGTGGCTTCCAAGTGCTTTTGTTTTCAAAACAGTTAGCTAAAAGGCTATATTACCATGTATAGGAAGATCTAATAACATTTGCCATTTCCTGTAGCCAAAAAGAATCGATATGCTCCGTCGCTTGCGGGGGGACGGCCAGACTGCCAGATTCCTGCCCCTCCCTATGTTCATAATGCTGTTAACCTCTCGAATAGGCCACTGGATTTGTAGCCAAGACTGACCCCGCCACCTAACCACGTTCCATCCTGAGCAATAGAGTCTGGTCCTGATATTGTGGTCCAGACTGCATTTATCTTCGGCGTTCCAGTGTCAATACCAACTATATAGCCCGTAAAGTTGTATTGCTCGCAGACACCACCAAAGGCTGCATATACTGTATTCCCTTTAATGATGAGCGAAGTTCCTATATATATGTGAGACGTTAGAAGGTTACTACAGAGTAAAACTTTTCAAGGTAGGACCCTCACGCTGGAGATGAGTTCCACCATGAAAATATTTATCTGGTGCCTGAAAAACCTATCAGCTTTACAATCAGAAAGGGAGATTGAAGTAAATAACATTATCCGCAGGGTTGCCATCAAGCATCACTGGATACCCAGGACGATCCGCTAAAGTCATCGCATCAACTGCATACAGGAAGTACCTGATATATCGATATGGTATAAGTTCACATTGCTAGCTACCTCTCAAAAAATCAGGTATAAGCATATAACATACGCTCCGTTGAAGACGCCTTTAACAGTATCTTTGTACCCTTTTGCACAGAAATACAGAGTATTCGTCGAACGCTTTATTATCGGAGTCCCGGTTATACCCACTGTGCCACGAATATCTGTGCATGGCAGGTCCGCAACCTCGAAAGGGTCTTCCAATCAGGAAAAGAAAAATGTCAGCATGGAATGGATAACGATATGATTAAGAACAGAATGTGGAATTAACCTCGAACTTGGCGCTTGGCAATGATCACCCCGGTGGCGGCATTAAGAACATATACCCAGTTTGTCTCAGAGGCAGCAATGACGACCTGAGAGCCCCCAGCAGGGGTGTATATAAGGGGCTTCGCCAGGAACTAGTAGTTCTTAGATGAAAATATTGGCCGAGTAGATTCCGGGTTTGTGCTTACCTGCTCAATGACCCCGGAGCCCGGCATTGATCCGCCTGTTAAAGTGGTCCATAGTAATCCTACGACAAATCAGTGATCGTTTTTTTAAGTTGATCTTGCATATACCAAAATTGGCTGAATCAACCACTGCAGGGTCCATTTTGTGGTTTGGAAGGTATCCACTCTGAAGATCATCTGTACCGCCATAATTTTAATATTGGTGAGAATATACCGGCAAGGAGAGAGATTGACCTGCATCTTGAATGGAATCCGTGGCTTCCTGGGAGTGAACAAGGAAAAATAGTGTAGCTACGTAAGGTAATAAAAATAATAGCATTTTGAGAAAAGAGGAGTCTGTGTTATATTTGTTGCTTAAGTTTACGTGCTCAATGAAGGCTCTACGTAATGAGACTATTGGTGGAATTCTCAACGGTATTTAAACCGTTAAAAACAGATGTAATATTAATTGGGTCTTTATAGAATTAATGAAAAACTATTACAAATACAGGTACGTCAAAGACTAAGCTTTCCTTCCGAGTTTTCGACTCAACTTTCTCCCGTGCTTATATAAGACATGATATGAAATCCGGCTGGCTACATATATATGTAGGTTTGTGTTTCCGATTGCATCGAGTCTGACGTGACGCTTTGTATGATGAAGGGTGAAAACGGCATCACCCATAAGGCCATAAGATGAAATATGTGGTTAGATTTATAATATCGAATATTTTACGTTTGTTTGGAAACACACGAGATCGCCAACAAAGTATATATAGTACTAGATAATACATGTACATTTGATTTCAGATTGGAAGGAAATATTATATTCGGAGATATCAAAGGTCATGATCTAGATACTTGTAGTATATACTTGGCATACGTGTATCTACATGTGTGTAGGTAAGCTGTAAGAGCTAGAGGATGCTATTTCTTACTATAGTATTATCTGGTACCGGTCGTAAGCTTCTAGACAAATGGCTAGATACTAAAAATTCTCTGTATTATACCCATAGTCTTCGCAAGAAATTGTAACTAACTCTAACTAGCACTAACTACATGTAATTGTGATACTCGAGATGCTTGTGCTCAAATAGGGGTTATTTTCTCCCCCACGTGCTTTTGAAACTGTGCCCCGGAGTGAAATGGTCTGATAGTGCTCATGATGACACGAAACTTGGGAGCTTGTGTGACAATATTTGACCACCGGCACACGTTCCCGGATCTCAGAAACGTACTAGTAGGAGAGTACTTGGGCCCCCTCTCACGGCAACTACCCACTGGACTGTACAGACTTAAAGTTCTTTTCAGTACACAAGTTATATAGCACGTCTTCGAAGCAATTGAGGTGCAGAGCCGAATATCTACATATTCTCATTGATATAGTGGCTACATACACATGTATTGCAGTGGCGATCTTCATAATTAGTGTACATGTAGTCCATAAATATAAGCCAGCGTAAAATCCAGACGGGGCGCAGCATGAGTTGCCCAAGCCTGCTTAAGGGGGCCCTACTCATAGACTACATGTACATACATGTATGTATGTACATTATCAAAAAGCCATTATTCCGTTAACTACATGTATATATTTTATACCGCGAAACGCTTGGTAGTAATATTTGCCCACCTTTCCATAGACCTACTGGGCTGATAAACAACGGGCGAGTTTGGTACATGTGTCCAGCCTTGTGCACTGCATGCGTGTAGCGTTACGATGCATACATGTAGTCCTGAATTTGATCTATCGTCGACCGGATTCTGATTTAGCCATCTAAGGATTATTTCGTAGTCGTATATATATAATTTGTGTCCAATAATCATCAGCTACAACATTAATTCATGGAACTACTATGTAATTGGACCTTTTCGGAACTAGGCGTTGAGTTACCGTCCAAATGGGCATTAATCTAGAGACATTAATTTATAGTTTGCATATAATACGTGTAGATAGTGGCATAGCTATATGCAACGGTAAGGGATCAGGAAATGTTTACACTGGAGTCTCTGTTGATGTTATTTTTTAGTAGGTCACGTCAGAGCACGCTGTGAGTCCAACCTGCAAGGATAGTTTCCCAGAATTGAGTTCCAGTGGTTAGTTAATTTGGTATCGATATGGGGCCTCTGGTCCGATGGAGATCTCGACTATTAATTTAGTTCGATGTAGACAAGAATATCATACGCTGTCTCTTTGCCAAATTTTAAAATTGCTTAATTTAGGTATTATTGAAATCTATATTGGAATTGGTACTGCATTTCTGGAAATATCCGATGCCTTCATGGTATTTACGAATTGGGGCGGAGTTTTTACTTACAACGAATATACATACCAAATCAATATATAGTATAATGCCCGAGATATTATTAGTGAGGGTACGGAGCGAGGTGAGCGCGGTCTCGTCTTATCTCGTTCCATAACTTATAGGTATTGTGAAGCCCCGAGATCTCGCGAAGGTATTAACAAAGTCTCGAGGCCCCAGGACTTAAAGCGAGAATACCTTAGGCTCACTAGTGGACCGCTTCCCACGCCTATCTTGTATTAGGTACATGTATACCATGCCAGACTAAATCACAGTATATAGTGAGAAAATGCTGGTAGCTTGGTTAATTGACCAATGTATACATGGGGAAAGGGAGTCAATAAAGCTTCATTTTACCATTATGCCACCTCGGTAACCCATTTTGGGCCTCTTTCTCCGTAAAATATTTGCATGTTACTAGGATCCCAGGTCATGATTATCTCGAGATAACCCGTCCCGTGCTCATCAATAGATCATATAATGGGTAGTATATTATCACTAAATCGATCACTCTACTTCGTCCTTCTCCTCCCGAAGATATTTCCCCAGGATGTAGTAACTCGGCTCCCTCATCTCTCCGCTCCGAGTCATCTTCGCAAGAGGTGATATATTATCAACCTCATAACTATGCAAGGCACCAACAACATCAGCTCCGTTTTTCAGCATCTCGCTAAGTTTTTGAAACTTACCCATTGCGGTGATAGAACCGCATTGCGCTCACGTTCTCAGTGAAACACGTTAACATAGCTTTCGGCATCCCAACGGCCCTTCCATAACCCTCTGCAATGCTCAGCAGAGATTTTCCTAGTCCTTGATTTTGGCTGCTTTGGGCAAGTTGAAGCTCGTAGATGTATATCACATGCTGTTCTTCTTCTTCCGTGACCATGAACGAGAGAAATCCAACTATTTTACTGGGATCTTCCTCGTCTTCCCAAGAGTTTTGGTTTCCTCCTTCTGCCAACTCATTATGTTCTTCTGGCTCCTGCTGCTGTTCATCATGGTTCTCATTTGGTATTGCCCCACCCTTGGTGCGTAAGAGTAGGTACCGGATTGCAGGATGCCTCATCTCCTTCTTCTTCTTAACCGAAGACCACCCCATGCTACTCCTCTGGTACCTGACATAATCACGTCAATAACACAACCTTTGTCCGCCCTAAGAATGAGACATAGACATAGACATACATACATATCTTGCATGTTATCTCTCACAAGCTCAAAGCATCTTGTGAATGCAGCATCGGACAACGATGACGATGTCTCCAATGTCACAGAATGCGTCTCGTTACCTAGTGGTGTAGATGGAAGGTACCGAGCTCTCAAGATAAGGAGGGGAAGCTTGTTATGCGCTTCTAATTCTGGTGCTGACATTTTCGTACGGATATTTGAGAGTATTTGAGATGTGGTTCTGTTTTGTTGCTGCTGCCAAGTCTTGCCAAGTCTCTTGTTCGTTCAGAATATTCTTTGTTGAACAAAAACAAGTACTACGCTGGTACCGTAGGGGTAATTCTGTTGAAGTGGCCGTGGTTGCAATAGTTCTCACTGTCAACAGACTTACCCCACCAGCGTAGTACTTGTTTAAAGCATAGGATATGGATATAGGCCCTTTGCGCAAAAGACTCCAGCTCCAAATTCCGGTAACCTGATTGGCGCCGATCCTCCGTCAACCGATTATACAAATAGAGTTTAGAGCCTGCTCTATCTGCGCAAAGGGTCTACGAAGAGAAAAAAAATGGTGTATCTCAACTGGCGGTGACTATACTCAGAGTGTGAGTGAAGTGTTATGTCTGGTTTTCTGGCTATGGAGATTCAGAACGTGGAGGTGAACGCGATATATCTATGTAGAACTTTGGGTATCGCTTATCAGCTCTAGAAACGTGCAGATAATCGCTTGTATTGATGAATTGATCTATTAGTTTACAAGTATAGAGAGGGCAGAGGAAATCATCGAGAGGCTCAGGGATAAATTCTGCCCGTAGTGTTGATGAATATCAGTAGGCTAATTATTTTGTGTAAACTTGGAGTGAGAAAGTGTTTCATGAAGCAATTCGGAGTAGCAGGGATACGTATGCCATAATAGGGGTGTTTTTCTTGGCACGAGTGATCTTCTATGATTCCCGGAGCTATGCTCCTTCATCATGCTGTGGAATATCGAGGCCTGATCAAATACAGTTCAAGGGGTCTGATAGTAGGATAAAAAGATCGATGGTGGTGGGAAATCTATACATATATCCTGAGTTGTCAGTCGCACTAGTCATTTCAATGATCCATTGATACTAGCGTGGTCCACGAGGACATGCGAGCGTCATTCTATCATTAACTGAATGAGATGTTCTCAATGATATGAAAGAACAGTGGTCTAAAATACATGAAGGAGCCTCGAGGACTATCTAGTTAGAACCTCTACTCGAGCGTCCTCGAGCTCACGAACTGTAGTGTCAATTTGATACAAAAGATGTAACTTGAATCCGCTTGGCTAGCTACATGTAGATACATGTTGTATAGAAACAGTACTGTGATAGGGACCCCCTCCTTTTTTCCAACATCTAAGGTTAGGTACGTACAGCGGTAGGTAATAAGTCATCGGACAACGTAGCCAGAATTTTGCCTGCAAACGCGTCCAATGACTTATTACCACTGGTGTAAAGAGGTTACGTCTAAAACTTATTTCTAAATTACACATGTAAATAGTCTTCCTCATCATCACCAGGAACGATTTCTATTTGTTGCTTACTATTTCTAACATTGATTGTATATCATTACATAAGTAGACAAAGAACTACTCCCGAGATCGAAGGGAACTGGCATTAAAAGGTGTGTAGCTACATGTATTGCAATGGATAGATATAAAAGAATAAACACTGACGGAACTATAGCTCTATTCTTATATATCAAGGTTGAATTTCCCTGATAGCGTTTTATCATGAACTACACTTACATACTAAAGCTACTCATTGAATAACTTAGGGTGCATACTAGAGCTAATAGATCACAGATCATCTATAAGGAGAGATGAGAATGAGGTTTAGTGCGTGCCTATATGTTTGGATGGCCCGATTATCCAGATCTGCAGAATGACAACAATCATCTAAGAAATTGCTATCGCAGTACCGCCTCCACCTTCATTTCCTCATTACATTTGGGCGGCTAGAGGCCGTACTCTGCTTATAAAAAGTACCGCACTACTGCCGTAGCACTACGGTATCGAAAACACCTCGGTTTTTGCTACTGTATTACGTACTTCTATTAACATCAGCCACTTCACACTTACATGGAGCATCCTAATCACTTCTAGAAATGACGTTCACAATATATATCTACGAGAAGAAATTTCTTACCAATCTATGCTCACATGGATACGGCACCGCTACTTCCATACTTTCGACCTCCAACACCAACTAAAGTTTTAGTTGGTAGAGTTGGCTTTTGGTACAGGACTTGGGAAGAGGCCTCAGTAAAATCAGCAATCCCGATATTGGATTCCGATTTTGGGGGCTAGGCATAGACAAGGGAAATACGGTAGTGAAACTTTCTATCATTAGGGATCCCTCCCATGTTAGTCTCGATATCAGTTTCAATTCGGAAGGATGCAAATAGAAGCCTTGAAAGATCAGGAAAATGTGCTAGAACTCGAGGCAGGCATGTTGGAAAGCTCTCCTAGTAGAACTATCTTACGTTACAACCCCAACGCTGAATTTGAATCTGAAGAAGCGATGAGAAATGTACGATCCCACGCGCCAGTGTCCGGAGAACTACGAATACGGACTTGTTTGGAGATCGCACCTAGCCTTGAAACCGTGAATTATACTATACCACTCATAAATATCAGAGGAACCGCGGGGAACTGGAGGCGGCATTGGTGAATCTCTCATGGGAGGTTTCCCAAGGACTTCTCCGGAGATTGGCACTCAAATTTTGAGTATGTTCGATACTTCCAACAACTCACCACTAAAAGGGCAGGCGAATAGCTATGCTTCAGCAGTTTTTTAAAAAAAGCCAGAGATGCACGGCTATATATCTGCCACCAAGATACGTGTTTGCAGGCAGAACTGTGGCTAGGTCGTCCGATGATTTATTTCCCACCGCTGCACAATTGAGATGTATGGAAATGGCTAACCGGAGGTTTTATAGAAGAAGAAACCCAAAAAGCAAGTAGATAGTCCCACCATGGCCAGGGTATCCAAACAACGAATGCGTTATAGTTATAGGACAAGCAAATCTTTACCAATGGTGGAAACCGCCCTAGTCAAACTAGGGAACAAAACACTGCCGCTAGAGCCTCGCTTAGAGAGGCTCAAGATTAGCCTTGGTGATGAGATTACAGACTTTAATGACTACTTGGAGGGCTGCTTAGTTTACGACGGCTTTTGGGGGAAGGTTACGGGATACAAACTGGATCCATTTCAAGTCCGCGTATGAGCCTGGGTATACTGGTAGTGATTGATTGCTTAATTAATTGTATCGCATGATCGATTTTTAAACCAGCCACCAAATTCGTTCGCATGTGAGATCGACAAATTCAGTTAGAGAAGTTTGACTAGTAATTACTAGACATAAGTCATAAGGCAAATTAATTAAATATAATTTTGTTAAAGTGGTTCTTTGATACAGGCATCGGCCATGAATACTACATACATTCTCCTACGTAGCTCGAATATCGGCAGCTTTTAATCGATCGTGTAGAGAATTTGGAAGGCTTTTGACCCAAAGGTCACGGGGCATGCATATCACTCTGCTTCGTCTGATCTGTTGCTTACGGTATTTATGGGTGACAAAAATAGCTGTATCATAGCCGGACTGGCTACTCCGAACATTTAGTTATAGGAGTCTGCTCTAAATTCATTTGGCTCGAGATGCCTTTCCAGTAAGATGTTTTGTTTAACAGGGATCTCTACTACGTCGGGAGATGTGTAATGATAATGCATCCTCATCATGCCTCCATATAATACATCGGCGAATGCATCGGCGAATGCATCCCCAGTCCCACTTTACGATTTTACTGCTGACATTACTTGAGAGTCAGAGATAGAATTTAAAAAAAAATACATTTTAGGGATCGAACCTGGAGCATTAAGCTTGAGAATTACGCATTTTACCGTATAAGCCATCAGTGGATATAATTCGATAGTAAATTGAGACATAACGAATTAAAATATGTAGGGAAAAGTCAATAATGCATCGACCGTACGAGTTTACACAACTCACGACAGATTATGCGTCAATTGATGCATTTACTTGACGCGCGTACGTGGGCAATGCATCCATTGATGTATTTCCCGCCGTGGTAGAGGATTACACCTAGTGATATATCGGCCACCGCCAGTGCACCTGGAGGAGCAAAAGACTGGCATCGCCATAGACTACGGCCCGCATGCAATTAATGATATAATTTAAACAAACAAACAAACAAAAAAGAGCCAAAGACTAGCTAGGAACTGGGCCAGACATGTTCCGAGTGATATTTTATGATACACCAATGTTAAATCATATGGTATCACTCGCCGAGACTTCGAAGTTAATGACTTTTATAATTATTTTTGTTTAATTCATCAATAATAGCTTAGCTCGTATTCGGTGTTAATAAATGAATGCGTAGAAGTCGAGATTTTTAGTCTCCCAGGTCTATGAGGAGAATTATTGTCATTCGGCCTCGATCGTGTGGGCCCCTTTAGAAGGGATTGTCTAAATATATACTCTACTAGGCTGGAAATACATCATGAGATGACTTTCCCTATATATTTGCCACATTTATGAAATTTTATTAGATACACATTACACTACACTTTATCCTACACAATATGACACACATTTCACTACGCATTTGCAATATACACAGTATGGTACACATTATGGTACACATTATATTCGGATTTTCAATAAAACCCATGGTATCTGATAGCAATATATGGGAAAATTCATCAGCAATGGTTTAGTGGTTATAAGAATACTAGGTCATCCTAGGGTCAGATGTTTAATTCCTGCACAGTTCCTTCTGGTTTTTTTTCGCTTTTTTACTAATTAACTTATGATATGACGTATTAACTGACTCATATGTTAATATATTACCCGATTTATATGTTGATGCATTTACCAATGCATTTTGTGATTCATTTAACCATGTATTTGCTGATTCAATTACCGATGCATTACTATGGAGCGGTAAATGTGTCAGAGAGATTTTACCACCGGTGGTATAAGCGTTGAAGTTCAGCCCTTGTGCCAGTATCAACACTGAGTTTCAGTCTTTATACTGCACTATACTACATAAGCAAATGTTCAAAAAACTTATGAAAAGTTCCCACTGGTGTGAAATTCCCCACCGGTGGACAATGTTCATATATAGTGGCATTATATGGTCCCTTCTGGCCATATATTAGCATTCTATAGCCCCTTTTGGCCAAAAGGTCTGTGCTTTTATCACAAATGTTTGTATTATTTTCACCACCGGTGAAAAAATAATTTACTACCGTTGGCAAAGTTACTTTTGACACATTTACTGCGCCATATATTACATGATACGTTTATATTTGAATGATGCATTAAATGATGTATTTGCGATTTCTGTTTCCCTGACAATATTTATATGCTGGGGTATACATTTCGATACACATTATTAGAATGACTTTACACTAATTTTTAGGTGAGTCGATCAGCTCAGGTACCTACATGTATGTATACATTTACCTGATGCATTAAAACCTGTAGTAGAGATAAAATATAAATAGAATATATAGTCAGGTATCTCTGTCATCACGAAAGGTTTCAATTGGATGGTTATCTATCTCTGATTTCTGTGGTCTGGCAGGTTACAGCTGTCAACAGACAAAGAACGAGGTGCTTTAAGGAAGACGACATGCATACATGTTTTCAAATCTTCATTTGAATTCGGTGTGCCGCTGCGCGTTGTGAGTACTTTATTGAGAAATAGCAACGAAATTTTTTTTTGGTTAATTCATTAATTATATATATGTAACCTTTCGGTTATGGTAATAGGAACGAATATAATACAATTACAGTTTCATACTCATACCAGAGGTTTCAACGATTGATTAACATAAATAGATTGGACAGTATACATGTAGTTAATCCTCTCCTAGCTTTAGCTAATCTATATATATGGACAAACAGATAGATACAAGTATTCAAGTCAGAATGGGTATTCCTTTTCCTGATTACAGTGGCGCACTTGTATAATATATAGAAATGGTTCTCGACGAAAGACCAATGAGTCATATTGGTATTGTGTGTGAAGTATTGAGAGAAAGTATCCTACATGTAGTTATCCATTTCTCGTTATAGGAAATATACCCTGCTCGTTCTTCTGAAGTACGTGAGTCTTCGCAAGTAGGTAGAGAAGCTATTGCTATATATGTTGAAAATTTCGAAAATTTCAAATCGAGCCTTAGCGATTATTTGTGCTGGTATAGCGGTGGGTAATAAGTCATGGGACGACCTGGCCACAATTTTGCCTGCAAATGGGTGTTTTGGTGGCGTTCCATCCGATGACTTATTACCCACCACTGTACAATTCGGCTCAGTTTTGAACTTGTTAATTCATAAATAGTCTTGTTGCCAGGATGAAGTAGTTTTGAGGCAGGCTGCCCTATAGGTATTCTCGGATAGCGAAGAAGGCCTTATATGATCATGAGGAACTATGGAAGTAATAGATTAACCACTGGGTTGAAGCTATATGTTCAAGGGTAAGTTACACTAAGAGATGAAACAGGAACAGAGGGGGCTGCTAACGATAAAGGAGGAAATAAAATAAAAAGGGAAGTTGATACGATCTGGTTAGGCCCAGTTCCAGATTTACAATACGTAAAACCATCATGACTGTAACAACACTGATATACTTTCAGCAAGCTTACAGGGCGTGAAGATTTGAATTTCTAGCTTCCTCAAACCTTTGAGGGTTAGCAAAATGGGGATGGGGCGGACTGAAGGACGAAGAGGAGGGGAACAGATTGGATAAATGAGTCAGCTTTAGTTGTCAAGTTTTACTAGTACTGGCATTTGTGCGAGGTGGTGGATGAGAACGGGTAGTATAGGGGTAGTGCGATATTACCATAGACTACGGTTTGCATGTAATTAATGAGTTAAAAAAAAAAAACCTTTGAGGGCATATGCTTCACAGAAAATCACTCGAACACATCATCCACTACCGTATCTATTATATCGCCAAAGGTGGTATAAAGACAAATGGGTAAACGATGTAACTGACGAAAAGTGAATAGAAAGGCGAGGAGAAAAATGAAACATAAGTTTAGACTGTAGTAGCAAATCAATCACTTATGCCCATATATAATTCTCCTTTTAGTCTCGGGTTAGTTCTTGTTCTCTATTATCGCTGCGGTCTGGCGTGTGGTGTTTTTAAGGCATGAACTCTCCGCATTTTGTACCATAATCCTCGCCCTCACAAACCTCCCTGCGTTCATCATCTTAAACCTCTGGATCTGCAGCTTCGCATCCTCATTCCATATCTTAATGATCTTGAGCTCATTCTTCATGAGCTCAATCTTTTCACCTGCCTCCTTGATCTTGGCCTCCAGTTCGGGAATCGAGTAGTCTACTCATAGAGAGCTTAGTTGAGAACCAGCAGCGTTTATAATATAGCTGGAGATAAGTACCTTCATCACCAAGGCTCTCAATCCCAGGCAAATCAATCGCCTTCTTCAACAGTGCAGCCTTAATCTTTGTCCCTAACGCTGCGCGAAAGGCATTATGGTGTAATCTGTTCCAGACACCCATGCGTAGGTCGCGAACAAAGTCAAAGCATTCGGAACGGTCTATTTCCCATTTCAGTGTTCCGGGGATGCCGCGCATATCGATGAGCTTGGGAATGATGAAGATCCTGAGATTGGTTACTGTGGCGGATGGGAACTCTTTAGTCTACATTTTGGTGAAATCTCAAAGAAGGGTGACAAACAAAGGTAGGTGTGGATAATCTTCTGGGTTTGATAAATGGCTATCTTGCTGGCCATTTCGTGTAAGTCTAGTTGGTCTGGTGGAGGCGTTGATAGACGTTAGATTAAATTTGAAATTCTTGGGGGTTTAATTTCTTTCTTTTACATAGGGAGGTTTGGAGATGGTTGGGGGTTCAAGCGACAATACCACACGTATCTACATGTAATTCTAAAGACTTGGGAGGGATTTTGTGGGGCTCGGCCGGGTTGGCTAAGTCACTCCCAAATTTCACATTTAATCGGGAGCCCCCTTCTTGACTAACCACACAATCCCGCACAAAAACAGAATTTCCCACCCGCAATCATAAACCACTCTAAACAAGAATCAACCAAGCTTGGATATCGCTCTCATCTACAATGGACGTCAAGGTGGATGGAATAAAAGTGGAAATGAAAATGGCTGATATCCCCCAAACCGGTGACCATAGTACTCCAAAGTCAACCTCCCGAATCTCAAACAAGGAAGTTCAAATTTCTAGAGATACCAATAACACACTCCCAGAGCTACCGGCCAGTGAAGCCCTGCTAGGTGACGTACCAGCTGCTCTTCATGTACCTGATTACACCTCTGTTACTACCAACATGGACGAAAGCATGTACGACAGCGACAGCACCATCACAGACCCCGACATGGCTGATTACCTCCTTGCTAATATGCAGAAACCTGATAATCCTGCTATGCAGAATACTGTCCTTAATTCTGGCGTTCGGGGCGCTGTCAGTTCTGTTATTCACAGTAGTGTCGATCATACCATGCAGAGCACCATCTATCCCACCATCCAAAACACCGGCGTCAGTATTGTCATGCAGAACATGGCCAATTTTGACATACAAAATGGCATTAATCATACCTCCAAGCAGAACACCGTCAACTATAGATCTACTATGCAGGACGCCACTAATCCTTCCACTGCATTCGGCACTCCCATGGAGCCTCCCGAGCCATACGAGTCTGCGCTCCCCCACGCCACCGAATGTGATAATGACACAACGATGTCTGAAACCGCTGAAGAAGCCGACCAGCTCCGATCCTCACCCTGTGGCACTAAAATCGAAAATAGAATCAGAGTTCATAACCCTATGAGTATTAGTTGGATCGTGCACCCAATAGATACAGAGCTTAATCAATCGTTATCGGCAATCATTGGCCCTGCACCCGTCCTCAGCAATGCCATGGACCCCTCAATTGTCGATTCGCGCGCGCGGTCCAGACCCCCCGACCTCCCAATTGTTCAGTCGCTGATTCAAGCCTACATTCGTACATAAATCCTCTCATCCTCTCTTCCATCATTTACTAATCCACTCGCTCGGCCAGTGAAAGCATTTCACATTCTCCTCCCACTCGAGTACATCACCACCGAGAACCTTCCTGGCGCCTACAGCTGGAACGCACGGCCCTTTAAGACATTTACCTTCTTCCGCGAGCGTAGCAGCAGCACATGGTCACCAGAGGAGCTGTCGCTGTTCACCCGCGCCCTTGGAAAGAGCGTGTGTGCGCTCTGGGACCCGTGGGTGGAGCTCCCGGAGAGCGTGAGTATGAATGAATTGTGTAATAACTTTCTGACGCCTAGGTATGAGTTAGAAATGAGTCGGGCGAGTTTGAAGGAGAAGAAGTCCTTTTCTGTGAGTGTTTAATTTCATATTCCCAAAGATGGCGGAGTGTGACTATTGAACATGGTAAACAGAGATGGTATTTCATGCACACCGGCGAGGAATGGTGCGCCTCTATTCGCCCCCATGTTCAAGTCCTTCAAAGAATCCCCGGTTTGCAGCTCCCCGCTGCCACTGAATGTAATTAATTATACTCCCTACTCCACTTTTCCACGCATAACTAACACATTATAGTGACCAAAGCACACAAATACGTTCAGCTCAAAGAGATGACGATAGTACTAGATGACGCGAGCGAGGAGATGTGGGCCGATTCTTGGGACCGGCTGACTTTGAAACGTAAGCTGGACTTATATCTCACGGGGCTGGAGGGTGTCGATATTACTGCGTCGGGGGCACAGTATACGGTAGAGGAGCGGTTAGCTGAGCGAGAGGCCCAGAGATCAAGAGAGGAAAATTGATCTCTAAGGGGTCCTCGGCCTAGATCTATCTTGAGATTTCTGGCCTTGTACGAGTGATGTGTAGTTGCTCGTATTGCGTATATACTCACAATTATATTACCAGAAAACATCTATACAAGGATAGAGAAAGATCAAGAATCTGTGTCCATGGGTTGAATAGTAAATAAAGACCAAAAACAGACATCTTTATAGTTACAAATTGATATCAGGTATAGCACCGCACTAGCTGTTGGGATACATATTGTTTCAACCCTCATTAGGTCAAGTACAGTTTAACTAAACATCTAAATCCAGCCACTCAACTATTTGTCAAGTCCTTAAAAGTATAAGATTAGAAAAATTCACTTGAGGAACTCTTTCAAAAAGAAATCACAGTCTACCGATCGCGGGAGGACTCGAACCCCCAATCTCTGGTGATAGACAAAGCCGAAAACCAGCGCCTTAACCATTAGGCCACGCAACCATGAAGAAAATTGACATAGAAACATTTTAGGGCCCGTTCGGACAACCTTAAATTATTTCTTGAATTATTGGATACTCCTAGATTATCAGGTAGCGAAAATGATAATCACAATGATAATCACAATACTCATAATCAGTGAATAATCTACATGTCCGGATAACTTTGAAATAGCATTAAGCTCTCGGAGTATCTGTCATTGTGTGGGAATAAATACATGTACCTCCGAAGGTGATTGTTTTCTTGCCGGATTGCTGGGATAATTATATAATCGGGAGTTCCGAATGTTGGATTATATTATTCAATTGAACGAACAGCATAGATTATTGTGATAATCCGAAAGTCGATAATCCGTCGGATTACCGCCAATAATCTAGATTATTGGGTTCGAACGGGCCCTTAAGTTTAATTTAAAATTATACCCTGCCATCATGGCTTGGTAAGGCGTTGATGGACGGCCCAATGCGGGAATATCTTTGTCTCTCCTAGAATATGGATCATGGAGCTGATTTGTCTACGCGGATAGTATTTTCAAATATCGACTGTCATAAGAGTCAAGGGCTTGGAGAAATTCACTAGGAGGTCGGTTGGCTTCTTGATCGAACTATTCATGGGCATAGTTGGGTTTGTTGTAATCGCCGAAGTCGTGTTAATGATCTGAAAGATTATAGATACGATGTGAGATGCTATTAATCACGTCAATAGACTCTGAGGTAGATAAATCACGGCTCATGAGCACACTATATTCTTGCTTAGGATACCACCCCGGCGTTGAGACCTCTTAATGGGCGGAAGTACGTGGCTTAGATGGCACCGGAAGAAGGAATCAGACGTAACATATGCACACATACATTCAACCCGGTGATGGTTAAGAGAAGAGAAGAAGTAGTGTAATTTTTGAAGATAGTTGTGTAGGCGTTCAATCAATTTCGGCCAGGGAACGATGTATGCAAACCAGGTACAGCAAAGGGAATAGAAATAGCCGATGATTTCTCTTGAGGAGAGGGTTAATTGATCCTCGATGGTCGGTGATTTTAACTCTTTCAGATTGGTTTCCCCTGCCAGCGAGCTTCTACATTCTTCTATATTCTAGAGACCCGGATGAAAAAGTTTATTATAAACGCAGCATAATTCCCAGAGGTGAGCAAAAAACCTACATGTGCTGATATAGCTACCGGGATTCTGCCTGATGCTTCTGGTATAATGTCTTAATCAGAACCCCAGAATTATATTATTGTTTCTGTACTACGACGCTCCCGTGTGCAAGATAAATTTAAGGTACACGTAGATAAGGGGCCGATCAGTCACATATGTACAGGAATATCGGGACACACACTGCAAGAGGCGCGTGGAAAGAGATCAGGAGAACAGGATTAATTACAAAGAGTTACATCTCATGATTCCGAATCATAAAGGAGAACGTGGTGTTAATTCCAAATCACAAAGATAAATTAATTAATCGATTACTTACATTAATAGATTGATTTTCAAGGAGCGGAATATCACATGTGCCGAATTATAAAGTACATGTATTACCGTGTACTAGCACGAGTCTTGATAAATACAACAATTGCTTTCACAAGTTTGGTAAGAGTATATGTACATTACCTATATATAGCTATATTCACCTTCCTTCCCTATTGATTATTTACCACCCTTATTGTAGTTATCGTTTCTCGCTCTCGTCCTCATTCTTTATCTATATCCCTGCAGGTGAAAATAAATAAGTAAAGACCAATAAACAGAAGGAGAGCTTCGCGAAAATCCAGAACCCCCGTCCTATCTGTCAAACATGCTATAGCTACTAATATAATGCCCAGTTTATAATATCCCCAACTATGCTAGTGAAACATAGAACAAGCGCTGGAATGAGTGAAAAAGATGCCTTTCCTGCCAAACACCATAATTAATTAATAAGAAAAAAAGGGATCTGTGAGAACATGAAGAGCGCCACTCCCTTGAACTAACCTTAGGTGAGTAGCACCCCCCGACGCACAAAGGGATGAGAAGGTTGGGGTCTCCTCATCAGTTTGGAAAGCTCACTTAGAAAACACCTTGTAAATGAAATAAAACCAGATATTCCTTTTACTGGTCAGATGGAGGTACCTGCAGTTCAACTACGTGTAGGATTCAAGGTTCAATTAGTCGGAAGATCAATTGCAGTTCGACGGGGTTGCGGGTGCATTTTGGGATTTGGACTTTACCTACATGTAGTTACCGGTAGTAATCCAGTAAAGGTAGACCTTTTTAAGGCATACTGTATGACCAAAGTTCCTTTTCGGGTCCATATGTATGATGTGTTATCTGCTGTGTAAATATTCCATATTCCAGGCATACTATGTACATACATTGTATTACCCACAAGATCACTCGGCACTGTGTGCCAAGGCTCACATTGTAGAAGACTTCTGTTTTAGGCTACACATGTATGCTTGACGCACGCCAAGTAATAGGTAGATCACACTTTACTCTTTGTGTAAGCATATCCTATCACCAGTGTCGTATTTCTACCTCACCATGCATGCAGTCTTAAGGTCTACTACCTACCACCCACAACCACCATTTTCATCTCCCGAGCTCTCTGTCCATTACATGAAGCTCCACCCTTCTGTGAGCCACAACAACCGTAGCAATCTAGCTCTCTCCAATCATGGCAGAAGCAAATAACAATCAGTTCAGCGATGATCTAGAATACACATATAACTTCTATCCACCACCCCCACCTCTTCCCCCACCTCTAGTCTTATCCTATCCCCCTCGCTCAAATACCCCGCTAGATATCCCTCGCGAATATCGGCCTGAGTTTCCTGTGCTACGGGATTTGTCGGATGACGAATTATTAAATTTAACCGACCTAGTCCTCTTCGAACGGCAACGACAGCATGTCGAGACTCTGAGAGAGAAGGTCCGATATGTGGATCGACTAACGGCCTTTCTGGAGCGTGAGGGAAAGTTCGGCGTGGGTGATATTTTCACAGAAGAGCTTGTAATTGACGATACGGAGGAGAAGAAGGGAGCTGGAGCTTCTAAAGAGGGTAGCTATAACGGAAAGGGCAAAGCAAAAGAGGCTGAGGAGCCGGAGCTCGGAAATCGAAGTTCCCCTAGTCATTCTTTATTATACAACTACTCTTCTGATCTCCCACCACCTCTCCCATCGTCATATGGTGTATTCCCTACCCCACCACCTTCAATAGTTTCCTTCTATCAGCCTTTATACACACCACATCAGGCTGGTGGTGCCAGGTACTCCCTGCAAGCCTTAAATGATCCAGCACACCAGATCTGTGGACCTTTATCTACATATAAACCATCTTCAAAGAACGCAAAAGGCAAAGAAAGAGAGAAATCCAACGGAAATAGCAAACGCAAAAACAAAAGTTCGGACCCAGAAATCGAAAAGCGATGGGTGTCTTACTGCCAAAGCCGATTTAGATATCAATGGGAAATGGCACAGGCAGACTCGGAGATCATGGTTTTGGAGACTGCCGTTGAAGCCGTTCTCCAACGGAGAAAAGGCGAGATAACTGGCGGAGGGGGGTTGCGCCGTGAGACTTTGTCCGAGGTCAACCGTTTGCGAAATTTGCGTATGGGGAAGGACAAGAAGGATGGGCCCTTGCATGCAAAGGCTACCCCGGAATCCTCTGGAAAAAAGATTGAGGGACCAATTATGAAGCTTCCCACAGAGCTCCTTCACCAGATATTTTCTTACTTTCGTCCTCACCACTTGGCATCTACACATGCTCTCGTTTGCTGTCGTTGGAATTACATTGCTACGCCTATAATATATAGGAAAATTCCTTTTGGGGATTATATGGAAGACTACTGGGTCGAGGTTGGGCGTCGAAAGAGGTTATGGAGGAAGAAACAAGAGAAAAAAGTAAAAAGCCTCGGCACAGAAAAGCCCTACGAGATACCCAGAATTTATGATCCTTTGTATAACCATGGCCATAGGGTTGCTCGGACTCCGAGCGCTGCATGGACGATGAGATATGGGCATGGCTTGAGACATGACTGTCACTCGGAACAAGATGAAGATGATGATTCCGGGTATAATGATGAGGAGGACTTTTATCCCGACGGAAAACAAGGAGGCACGTTTCCTATTGGTGGCCCAGCGCTGGTTGTCATGCCTTGGAGCATGGGTATTATTAGAGCTATTAGGTATTTATATCTTCGTTGGTGGCTGAAATAGGATTTCTGACGAACAATCTATATCATAGTAACCCACACCTTGCGAAACATGTTCGGCAAATAGATTACCAAGCCTCTTCATACACATCATTTCCCAACCATAATGAAGCTGGAAAGGTCTTCTCTGATCTTACAGACACACGCCCTATGCTGGACCAACGCTTCAGAACTCTCGAAAAGCTCGTTCAACTTGTGAGAAAGGCTGTTAGGCAATGCACACGTGTTGAAGTTCTTAAACTCAATTCAGGGGACGAGAGAATTTCAAATGCCTTACTTGGAGTTCTTAAATGGAGCCCTAAGCTTGAGAGTTTGAGTATCATCAACACTAATTTACGGCTGCTACAGTTTTCTCGTGGATCTGGGAAATGTCAGGAGGGATTAATCTCGAGAGGTGATGGGAAAGGAAAAGGCAGAGAAAGGCCTAGGGATGTGGAGGGATTAACTGTTGATGGAGGACTAAATCTCCGACAGTATCTGCTTGACTCACAAAATCTTTCTGAACCGCAGCGGGGTGGATTGAGGATTAAAGTAAAAGCGAAGGGGCCCCCAGGAGACGATTTTTACTTGCCATCTCTCAAAAGAATTCTTTTCTTCAGATGTGGGTATCATCCCCAGCCTCAGAAAGATATAGTAGGGATGGAACCTCCTGTCAGAATACCACCACCAAGGCCTACAGATAGGGTGCAGGCTAGTAGAGATCGTGAGCGAAGGAGGAGGAGAAGATTCAGGTTCAGAGCAAAAATAGCTCGGGGCGAAAAGAGAGCTTTGGAAAAAGTGGTCTTGTTCCTCCAACGTTGCAATAACCTAGAGGAGTTGAAGGTAAAGGGATGCCAATTTCTCCCAGAAGCCCTAGTCGATTCTGCACTTGTTTGGGAGATCACTGGAGATGAAAGTGAATCTGTTCAGGAGTACCCGTTGACTCTAAACAAACTTTCAACTGTCACAATCCGTTCCTGTGGAACATATCTTCATGACCGTACACCTGAGATATGGCTTTCTTCACCTCCGTTCGAAAGATTTTTCCTACGGCACAAGGCGATCAAGCACCTTGGCTGGAATGGCTGGATTCTGAATCGTCATCTTCCGCTGGAGGACTCTGTGTTTTCTCGAGTTGCGACACATCTTGGTCGCACGGTAACCTCCCTGAGCATCGCGCATGGATACGACGAGGAGGTCTCAAGAACAGCACCAGACAGTTTGCATCGTGTACGTCTTAGTTTAAAACGATTTAACTTGCTCTTAAGACATCTAAGGCAGCTTGAAACGCTCGAATGGAGAATGTTCCATCTTCCTGTGGGCAAGATGATGATGGGGATCCGCAACTTGCGTCGCTGTCCAAAGATGAAAAACCTTCGCATCGAAGGCGTCATAGGCGTCATTTCACAGGATGAGGCGCGTGAACTTGTTGCATGTATTCCACTTTTAGAGAAACTGCGCATCAGATGGCGTCCAAGACCGGTTGGATATCGCAGAGGCAGGGCGGCGCCGGGAATGGGACCACTTCCACCGATATGGGGCGATGAGGTGCTTATGGAATACGAATCGTCACCCTCTCCGCCTCAGATACCACCGTCGCCTGATGTGCTCAATTATGCTATCCCCCCTCCACCTCCTCCAGCACTTATGGATAGTGATTTCGAAGACGATGATTGGGGTGGTGAGTTGAGACGAGAACCTGAATGGGTTGCTGCAGAAGAAGTCGCGCGGATATTTGCAGATGCGAAAAACCTCAGGGAATTATATGTTAACATCCTTATCTCAATGCCTGTGTCGATGGAAAAACATATCGCTTCTATGGATCTGCGTATAGCAGATGAAATCCTGCGACCTACTAGAAAAGATTCCTCTGGGCCTGGGGGACCGAGCATAGCATATCAGTTGCGCAAGAGCTGGCTCGAAAAGATTCGGGAGACAGCTGTTGCATTTGCAAGGAACTCTCCAAGCTCAGTGAGAAAGATAGGACTGGGCTACTTCGTCGGTGTTCAAGGTCTCAACTCGGTCGTCACTTTAGATAGAAACCCCGATGGCAAAGTAGTTGGGTGGTCTGCAGACCTGAAGGGTGGGAGAAAAGTTGGCGAGATATGGAGAGAAGGAGTTGATGTAGGCCTTGCAAGTAGTGGGGATTCATGGATGGATGGCGCATTTAAAGAGGTAGAAGAAAAGGATTGGTCGGAGGCTAGGAACTGGACAAAGTCCAGGGTACCTACAAGACCTTTCAGGAGATAAAAAAATATCGATATAACTAGGAATGGGGGGTTATCAAGTTTTCAACAAGATTACAAAATAGACATCCGAGATAGAATAGTGCTGAAATCATCTGGGTGGAATTTCGCTTTCATGATTATTTTTCTTAGGGAAAGGGGCACGATTGAATGACGCTGGGGTTTTCATGTCTTTTCTCGAGTTTCTAGGTATGGCTTCTCATGTCTTTTTCCGAGTTCGAGGTTTTCCTTATCCCGACTTGTAAAGTGATAGTTTCGTGTTCGAGTCTGCTCATTTAGTTTCGTACACCATGCCTCTCTATTGCGAGTTACCCACTAGTCTTTGACTTACCCGATGTTGGCTACTGTAGCTGTAACAAATAAAGTTGGTGCGTACTTGTTACTGCTATTCAAATAATGTTCTGGTTTTATCATGAAGTACGAACAAATAGTGGATCTACCCCCCTAAATTACTGATAGTACTACTCCTGCCAAGTTGTTCGGATATCTAACGTTTGCAAAGATCCCCTTTGGTGTAGAGCACCGTAGTTCGAAGGAACTAGAAAGCAAGCGCCCAAGAACATACAATATTTCCTATTATTTGCTTCAGTTTCGTTGGGTTGTTTATATGGCTTTGGCTAAGCCTCAGTTTCCGAACTAGTTTAGCCCTATTTGATGGGAGAAACCCGAGGTGGATTTTCCGCAATGGGTCAAAGAGTATTCTACATTTTCACTCCTCGATATCACCTTAGTATTTTGATCTGGGATAGCAGTATTGCTTTAGCACCAGGAAACTAAGAATTAATGACCAAAAAAATGTGACATAATTCAGCGAATCATATCATATCACTCGATCGACAGAGGACAGTAATTGCCTTGCTCGATTTTACATCCTATCGAATTACATGACAGTTTTACCAGGCTGCAAAATATTTTTCTCGACAAGCTTGCAGAGCTTCATACATG
The DNA here is from genome assembly GCA_024713855.1 of Morchella sp. 2016-41. Lineage (NCBI taxonomy): Eukaryota > Fungi > Ascomycota > Pezizomycetes > Pezizales > Morchellaceae > Morchella > Morchella sp. 2016-41. Next base: position 991,130 of record JAMGZD010000003.1, read on the forward strand.
TAACTTACGATTGGTCAAACCAACAGGTTCTCAAGGATCAGCGACGTTAGCCAAGGCCTTGAACGAAAGTTTACCCACTCAAGGAGCGAATTCTAGTACTATGCATCGACAATCGGCAATCGACAACTCAGTTCTTGGCTTTACAAGTTAATTCTGAGCTCAGTGGCATAAGGAGGATCCAGGAAGTATTAGTATTACCACCTCAATTTCAAAATCCTCAAGTACTGGGCGTTTTTTACGAAACATCGGCAATGTCGTCTATTGATTACTAGACATATTTCCAAATCCATTGCTGACGGAGAAAGATCTGATTATACGTGTACTCAGTGTTAGTACATGTGTGCGTACTTTTTGTACTCAGAGTAGATCAGGTATGTACATGTATGTACATACATGTATGTATGTATCCAGGTTTCAGAGAGCCTTAGCTAACCGAGGGAATTAACCGACCCAGATGGAAGGTCCACTACCTACTAAAATTGCAGCTCGCTATGCCGGATCTCAATACGCCGGATTTCTTGTGAATATTTGCTATCCCGTACGAGATCCTTAGGATCTTGGCAATCCGGCATATCGAGTTGCGACTGTACGCAGTTGTTGTTATATTAGCCAAGATCACTTGTGGCGGTTGTAGGCAAGTACTGGATGATCCATCTAGATATAGGCTGCGATCTTGATTAGAACCAACTCTATGCGTAAAGAATTTAGTGCACCTAACGCTCTGCGATTGGTTCATGATTTCCCCGGCCAACCCAGAACCGAGTTAGCTGCCGGTGCGAAGATGACGATCTCTCACAATGCAAACCAGAATCATAACTTCACGTATTAAGTATCAGGGAAGGGGAAAAAAGTGCTCCCGTACATATATCACTATCTGGCGCCATGTGGGTCAGGTAATATATGAGTGGTATGTACTCCCTCATATCCTTGCTGTGAAACCCCGCTAATTTCTGTCAAAGTAATTACATTGCAAAACACTGGAAGTGACCCCTTGTTGGAATTCAGTTCATGTATCGACCCCAAAATTCTAGATATATTACTACTGCAATTAACAATTCTCACTCATGTCTGGGATATGCCTGCTACGGGCAACTGCAGATCACAATCAGTCACTCGAGCCTAGTATATACTCATTATTATTACCGATCGTATTAATGTATGTGTACATATACCAGGTATGCATTGTACTCAAAGAATTATTTTCAGAGAGAAAGGAGATACACATTTGGACGTGTATATTCTAAGTGATTGAATGCACAAAACTCCTGATAGATACCTGGAGCGGCCCCTTCAGTCTCACCGTGAGGATCAACGAATCATGCAGTCTATAATCATGATTGGTCTGTCAAAGTACCATTACTAGCTTGAGAGTAGGTATATATATACACAATACCACATACACATGTAAGTACTCTACTTCAAGGTAGCTTCTTCTGGTGATGACTGCCTCCTTGAGCTAGTACATGTAGTTCGCTCACTTAATGCCAGAGCCTTGTACATGTAGTTATAATGCGTACCTACACATAGTATCATGGTAGTGAATCATCTCAAATCCATCCGTGAGATATAATATAGAACGTATTCCCTTAGCTTAGTCAATCAGCTACGGAGTTTTAAATTTCTACCGGCAAACAAATGCAACATCACTGCTGGATGTTTCGGTGTAAGCTCGCAGAGTTGAGTAATCACGTTAGGCTAACACAAATCCTCTCTTTAGATATCTTTCCTGATCTGACTAGGTGTAGATCCTGAAGGAACTTTTTGTATTGATCAATGATATTCACAAGGATCTCTGATCCGGACACCGAAGACACCGGAGTTTCCCCGGTGCCGACTAAGCCGCAAATGAGGGCGGATAAACAAATTTGAAATAATCCGGCTAATAGTTTTCACGTGTAGGCAAAAGGAGGGTTTGGATAGCTGTCTTTCTCGGATAATTTACAAATTCAGCGGCATAAAATTACCTCATTGGTGCTTTATATTCAAGTTAGGGTGATGTGTACAGATGGGCAGAAGAGTCGATTATTCCGATTACTATCGTCACACTAACTCTCCTCTCGAACCAAACACAAAACGTATGGATGTTTTCTGGGGCTAGGAGAAAACATAAGTACACAAAAGGGTAAATACAAAAGTAGGCCGTACGCTAACTATACGCGTGATATATATCTAAGACAGTACGTAAATATATTAATATTCACAATTGGTGAGGAGGCGCAGTGTATGGCCGCTGAAGTGTCAAATCTCTATTCAAGGCTGGTGTTGAAGACGGACGGCGACGGCTAGGACCGGTGCCATCCCCCGCGTTCTGTCTCTGTTCTCCATCCCGAGTACCTTGATTTTTAGAAATTAATATGAGACATTAGTAGTTTCTCCAATATACCTTTCATGCCCGTGATAAGCAACATACAGCTTTGACTCAAATCATCTTCATCCTTTCTACTCCTAAATCTATTGAAATCTGTCGATAAGTGCCAAAATCGTAAGGTTCTGTTGTTCCACCTTGATTCTCCTGGATGCCGTGGTGATGATTGGCTTGCCGCTTCGCGCTCCAACATTGCCCAGGCCATGTAACCTTGCTATTTACAGTTAGCGTGACAACCTCTAAATAGATGGGTATTTCACTTACACCTAAAGGTTCTGGAAGAGAGTTCGGATCATGCGCATAATATACTCCATTCACTAACTAGATATCTATCAGTAGAGCCTCCTTTTCCTATCCGATTAAGAGAAACCCACTGTACGAGGTTGTTCCGGAAGCGATCGTGATTGTTCTGATACTGAGCCGTGTGCTGGATTTGTATTATCGGGACTCTGGACGCCAGCGTTTCTTGGTTGATGTCTTATGTCATTGTTTGATTGACATGAATCACTGTCTGCGTGTGATGATAATATGTAGATATTAGACGTATCGGTGGTAGTGGTTGTTGTTTGAGCACTGAACGACTCTGTCGCGGACTGTGAAGCAGGACCGCTTTCTACAGCTGTAGTATCCGCAACAGGATCTCCACCTCTAGAAGGACTTTTTCGTTGGGGTCGTTTCTTCGACCGCCTTCCCCAGCCTATATATACTGCAACCATCAGCTCCTACTCTCCCTCTCACATGCCGGAATGACTTCTGAGATATAGCTTAATCAAGAATTAAATAAGCAGCGAGCGAAACCGATGGTGGCCGCTCTTGCAAAGAAGCAAGGAAGATATTGCTACTACCGGTCATAGATTAACAGAAGCCTTCAGAGAAAGCATATGTACCCAAAACGTTTGTATGATTTCGGATAGAGCAAACGAATGTCTACTGGAGTGTTGACGAAGAGATTTGTGTACTGGAGTTATGTGAAGAGAGGACCTTGCTTCCTAGTTTTAAAAGGTTGGGGTATTGAACATAATTATGAAAATCCCACCCACCTTCATCAGAGCGGGCAGGCTAGCTGCATGTCTTAGCAACAGGGATACTATCACTGCATGTTAAGATCAGTGGTGATATGCAATGTGAGCAGCAACGGACCTCTTCTGTGGAGTAATAGAGAGGTTGGTGGGGGTCTGACAGGAACGTTATTGAGGCGAACTAATGCAACTGGCTATTCCTGGTCGATATTCAACAACCCGGGCTGGGGGGCCGACTGGCCGGATCGACCAAATGGGTATATGAATATTGAGATAAATGTCTCTTTTAGTTTTCATAGTAAGCTAGCTATTTATATGTATACACTATTCGTGAGTTTACACGCACTGTCCATGTAACTCAACGAACGTTGTTTTTGTTGCATATATCTTTAATCTCATTACGACCTACACGCTGTTGAGGGGATGGAAAGCCAATTGAAATTTCAAACTGATTTATGCAGTTGAATGGCCAATCGTATAGATCAATAATAAGGACGTCCTCAGTAAGATGTAAGGACATGCAAGAGTGCTTTTTGAGTGGGAATTGCAGCTCACGTTATTTGACTGGCGCGAGTTCCTGCAGCATAACCGATGCGCACTGCTGTATTCACACCTGTTACGTATGTGGGGAAGGTTGTGGACAGGTTTATGGTGCATGTTTTACATGTAGGTACTCTGGGATATTAAAGTCAGCAGTTGTTCCGATTCAACATAAGTAATGCCGTGTCCCAGGGCTCCCCAGGTAAAAGGAATATGAGACTGACACAGACGCAGCAGAACGTTTCTCGCTTAAACCAAGTTCCCGGACCGCTCAATGCTACTACTCTAGATGGCCAGGCGGATAAAGACACTCATTCCCCATGTCTAACTTGACGGGGCGATGGTAGAAAAAGGCCAACTCGAGGGACACTCAAGGACGCCACTTCCGTGAGAAGTCATTTTCTGGACAGCCTTGCAAAGTTGCAGACAGGCCGCATACAGTCGTAGAGATTTGAATGACGCCTTCGAGTGTACAGTTACCACTGGCTGGGCATTGTAGGCCATGGTGCGTTCTGATGGCCGGAACAAGCCAACTCAGAATATGCACGATATGATAACGATGATGTATTGGATACAAGGTGGAACCTAGGTCTCTACTCTATACAACGAGCAGCGTGTTCTCCAGCCAGGTGTCCACTCTATGTATGTTCTCCAAGTTTTAACCCGGTTTTCAGCTGTGTCTTCTGGTACACGTAAGCCATACGAAACCTACATGTACAGGTAGTCTGGTAGTACTACATGTACGTACCCAGACAGGATACTTGTAGGCACAGCAACTGCATGTACATCCATACCTACATGTACCTTAAATAGAGTACATGCATATACATTCATAGATTTGCAATCAACTGTGTAAGTACATGTAGTCAACCAAATTCGATGATGCGGAGACTATAGCTACTTATGTATATACATGTATCTACATGCACTTTGTATTTAACAGTTGTCCTTGCGTGAGAACCTGGATGTCGGAATTTGGATTTGTGACACCCATTCTTCAGCGCCGGGAGATTTTCTCGGAGGACGTTGATAAATAGTGGATAGGAGCGGATCTGTGGGGTCTCCCGAAAGAGCGTCACCAAATAGATACCATACATGCAATTGCGATGGCGAGTCGCTTCCCGCGGCAGTGGGCCCCAGCCCGTATCTCTACAAATGCATTTATGGGATTGACAGCCGCAACAACCCCCGCTTTGCCCTAGGCCTGCATGCCATAGGTACACTTCATGTCCAGAAAGCTTGAACGAACGTTGCCGTGAGTTCCTGGAGCAAGTGCTGGGGTTCAAGAGAAGAAGTTAAGAGATCAATCAATTGAGTCTTAAGCGCATCCACGTGCTCGTATTCAATCCAATGAGATCACTCGAACGCAAGATCACTCATTAAGATATATCTATAAGACTATGGTGACTACTAGCATCTACATACATCTGGTGGTATATGATCTTCCTAGATACCTAGGGTTATATATCATAAGGTATAAATACATGTAAACACACCAAAGACTAGCCTTAGACGAGTGATATTACATGAGTATAGTCTATAGACTAGCTGCGACTCTTCGCCCCGGTCCAGAACAAGTATTGAAGACTTTAATGGGCTTGTTCTTCGATTCGAGCTCATCCCATGAAAAATCTTTCTCTCCAAAGCTCTTACGATTGGGTAGAATTGAAGGACATATTGCAAATAATATATACATGCATTGCGGGTGAAATCCTGTTCGTGGAAATATCTTCCAAGCCAACGCTAACCGTTTTACATTTTTTCAAACAAAGCAAAAATAAATGTTAGCCACGTTTCTTCTCCCGGAAATTTTACTTCCTAGCTACCAAGATCCTAGATTACGCCTTAATAGCGTGATTCAAAACCTGATAAACCGATTAGCAGGATAATTACGACTGAGTACTGCTACACATGAAACACTAGCTAGAATCACTGAAGATGATAAATAAAAGATTGGCTAACTAATTGGATCTTAGCTATAAGGCCCACGAAAGTTTTGTCCAATATTTTCTTTCCACATGTTTTGAGCTATGCGGCCTTCTAAATTCTTGTAGGCCTAAACACAATGTCGTTAGGTCTGCAGGTATGCATAGGTGACTACAGAGATCATAGCGTGTCTTCCCGAGCTTAGATGGCAGATAAGGCCGGCCTTGAACTCCCCGGGTCCAGACGGATATAACTCAGGCCTGTGAGCTGGGCTCCAATAAAACCATATGTTTTAGATAGACGTGCATAGCTGTTTTAAACTAAGCCCACAATGGCATCGTCGCCGTCAAGTATTTGGAATTGGAAAAGAAATAGTTCGTTCCTTGCAATGGGGACTATCCCTACGTGGCAAGGCATGAGGTATCAACACGAGATGAATCAAACATAGTAGTTTCGATGTTAATGGCTGCACTTCTTAGAATTGCGGATTAGCCTCACGATAAGTTTGGTCATAGATTAAGGAGTTGTCCATTCGTGCTATTAGTTTAACTTATCTAGTTAAGGAAGCACAAGATCTTTTCTGCTCAATCGCCGTTGATATTTGTACAACGTTGAACAGCATGAGAAATTAACAAATAGTTAAATCCTATGAACTTCTAATGAGGTTTCAGTTATAAGGCGGCATATACGCACTATCGATCGCTGTTTGGTAAACCCAGCAAATAGAAATGGCGCATTTAACCGACTGATCGCCCGCATCAGTCTTCAGTCCCATGACTTTTTTCTTTTTTTTCCTTTTCAATCTCATATTCCAGCATTACTATTCGTTCTCAATGTATACAATCGAAAAAGTAATCATTGGCACCATGAGTAAGATAAGAACATGTAATTATAGACATCAAGACCAGATTATTGGCTACCCGGTCAATCAGTTCAAACTGGGTGGGGTAGGTAGCTCATGGCTAATTAAATCTCAATGAGTACTACAGGACTCAATACTGCATACTGGTGCTACTGATTTATTACTCTAACGAAGAGTTATCTTTACTTAAGAGCCTGTGCAGAGGCACACGTACCAAGTAGATGCTGTATATGTGCTAGTTGAATCAAAAGTGTCTATACATGGTTGTCTAATTAACTCCACGGGATCTATCTATACTCTCTTCGCAGGGCTTAATGATCCACTATTCGTAGTATGTTTGGCGGTGACCTGGCCGATTTATAGTAAAAGATTGGAGTTTATAAAATACTGTATACCTACCAGAAAATATTGTCATCATATTACAAGTGAGTTTCTTGTCAGCTCAGACGTGCCCACGGTATCCCGTGACAGTTTCGGCGCCCGTAATCACTAAGTGTCACTCGATCATCGTGCAACGTAGGTGCCTGTAAGCCATTTAAGTACCTGGATATTCACCAATATTCAAGCTTCCTGTATTCGTTCATTCATGAAAGCATGCTTATAGAGAATTATGCACATGCTATGGCCTTTACAACTTGTAACCTGCAAAACCGACCAGCCTTGTTACAATAAAGATAGGCTCGAGAGAATCTGAAGAAAATAATCAGGAGCGTCGAGAGAGAAACACTCACTAGAATCATTATCAAGCTTTAAAAGTGCAAACAAACAAAAGGTGGAAAAAGTGAAATAAACTCTCCATATTCAGAAAAATACTTTTGATATCCAGCAACCTGCCACCCAAATAATACGCCATCATTTTAACATCAAGAATTAAAAGAAAAAGATCCAGAAACTGAAGCATAATGCAGAAGAAGAAATGTTTTAGCTAAACACAAGCGGGGGATATACAACAATATAAGACAAAAGCATAAGATAAGGAGATACATGTATCTACCAATCAACTCGCCCAGCATCGAGTCTTCACTAAGACATACATGAATTAAAATTGGTAGGAAATGAAGCAAAGAAATACCTTCGAGATATCTTGGAAAAAGGCATAAGAGAGAAATTTTCGCATTCAAGAAAGAATCTTCAAGATCGTGAGAGTAAGCTTTTTGAAATCCAAATGGGCCTCTAACCACCTCGAACCGCCTCAAACCTTTGCAGTGGAATCGCCAACTTTCCACAATACTCTCCCCCCAGCTGCAGCACCCACACCTTTCTTTCGGCGTGTTATTTCAAGCCCGTTCCCACCATGGCCAAACGTGCGTAGGACGCTTTCCTCCCAGTGCAAATCCTCGTGATCAGGCCTCTTGTCACTTAGGAGTGCTGGTAGCATAGATGAATCGGATGTATGACCATCGGCAGTCCCAAGGTCGCTACAAATACTAAGCCTCCGGTCTCTTTCAACCTTGAAACTGTACTTGCGTCGCCTCTCTCTTTCGTGCACAACCGCCTTCGCAATGTCATATTTTTCGAATCCCTTCCAATCATTGACCCTAACACCAAAACCATCGTGCTCCAGTATAGTTCTCAGCAAGCCAAATGGCACGCTCAGCAAAATGGTAGAATAAACTTGTCGAATTTCGGGTGGCCCATTAAATTCTCTATTTAAAGGAGATATCGGGGTATTGACCCCGGTTGAAGAGCGGTTAGGCACGTCAGAAAAGCGTACGAGATATTTGCTTGCGGGTGCCCTAGGATCAAACTTGAATGGCTGCGGCAAATTTTTAACTAGAAACGCGACAGCTTCATCGAGCATATTCCTTGCAAAGACGCCATACCCTGCACTTGATTCGTTGATACCGTTGGCGAGTGCCTTGGCTTCAGTTTCTTCATTCGTATGAAGCGCAAAATCAAGAAGCCTCTCAAGAGCGCTCCCTTCTAAACGCATTCCCCATCTCCTGATTCCCCACACCCCTTTCTCTATGATTTCATCGATTCCTAGTAAGGTGCCAGTAGCCAGCAATGCAATGCTTCTGTCCAACATTTGTACCTCTTCGCTTTTACTGCTTTGCATAATCTTTCCAAGAGGTATCGATTCGACTGCGTTATTGGTCTCTTGGTGAATGCTTCCTTCAGAGGGATTGATGCTGTCAGGAGCAGAACCACCTCTGAAATTATCCGCCTTCTCGGTGCTTGCTCTGGTCCATTCTAGCGTTCTATGTTTTGAATGGCTAGGATCCAAATACGCATCAAGTTCCCAATCTGCAGCCCCGTATAACCACCGTAATGAAATCAAGAAACTATCGCGGGTGAGGTGTTTGTCGCTTGTTTTCAACGAAAGAGTAATCTTTCGGCTCGGCGCGGTTTTCGCCCCCCACCCCATTTCCGTTTGGTCTGCCCACATCTCAGAGTCCTTTGAACCTTTCAAAGCCTGTTCATCGTTATTATTGACCTGATCTTCAATCAGACGGGCCAATTTTGTTGACCTTCCCAAGATAAAAGAGTGTGCGCTAAATTCTTCGGCGTTCCAATCATACTCCCCTCCAGTTTGATTCACCGATAGTTTTACATCAGATAACCTGTCACATAAATAGTACCCCAACGAATATGACTGCAATCTATGAGCTGCGGCAGTCACCTTATCAGGCGCCTCGAAACTAGATTTATGAGGGTATCCCATTGAAGGGTCGAAACCGTTCGGGTGCCTGTTTTGGTTCCCATCTGAGTGTATTATGCCATGACGACCCATATTAAAACCAGGATTAGATAGTTCAGCAGGCATAATCATGTTTCCAGTTGGCATACCGTTGTATTGCTGATCGTTGTCGGGTGGAAAGAATGAAATGTTGCGAAGAAGCGGGTTACTCTCAATCATGCTGGTTTGCCTTGTTTTGTTTTCCTGTGATGCAATTAATGCATTTTCGAATGCCGGGTCTTCTTGAGTATGACGCTCATTTGAGGAATTATTGAAATGGACTACATGTTCATGAGGCGGAGGGGAGAAAACAGACATGTGGTGTTGGTGCTGCATCTCCATGTGTACTGGAAATGGATGGGTTGGGGTAAACGGTGTTTGGGGATTTGTGCTACCGCCCTTCTCGGAAGTTTGACTTGAACTGTCGAATGTACCATGTGGTCGGAAGGGAGGAGGTGGTGCAAACATTGTACCTGTGTTTGGAGGGGTCATGCTACTGTGAAATTGGTAGAGATCTTGGGGGCCACGTGGAATGAAGCCCTGGTGGTGAAAAGGCATATGGTGAGGATGAGGATGGTGCGGCGGGAGTGGATGTGGAAGTGTGTATGGCGGGTATCCATCAGAAAGCGGGCCATTCTGAATTGTTTCATTGCTGTTTGTTGTGTTTAAATTTCTATTAAGGTGGAAACCATTCTCTTGGATGTTCTCATAGAAAACTGGGTGAGGGAATGATAAGAAATTAGGTTGGGAAATCATTTCAGGTCTCATTGTGTTAGAATGAGCATGATCAGCACGGGTTTTCAGAGATGCCAACTCATTGCTGTCTTGTAATTGCAACTCCATTTTGGCTTGCTGGGATGAGGGGATTTGGTCTCCGGACTGAATTCCAGTTTCTTTCGGATCCGTACTATAGTTTATCAAGGAAGGAAGCTGATCGACAAAGGGTCGAGCCATTGCTTCAGCGGGAGGAGTGATAGGAGTAACAAGAGGCTGGTGATGATGGATAGGAGAGGTCGCCACTTTAGCTTTTGAAGCGGGTGCGAGTTCGGTCATCACCGGTTCGCGGCGTGCAGCGGGGGGGGACTCAGCCTTTGTCATTGTAGTGGATGAGTATGTCCTCTTTGCCACGTGGGAGTATGAAAAATTCCCAGAGCCTGTAGTTTCCTTACCCCCAGTAAGCACAATAGGCCCGGTGTCCCTAGGAAGAGGTTTTCCAGGAATTCCGGGCTTAGGCGGGAGGCTGGAATGTCCTTGGAGTCCGCTCCCACGCCCAATACCTTGGGCAACGAATTTCCTCACTTGCTTCTGGTGATGTGCCATAGGAAGGGCCGGTAAGATTGAGATCACGGAACGAATCTGGGTTGGAGGAGGACGTGGCGGCAGTGAAGATGGTGATGAATTTAGAGGAGAGGAGGATGGAAGCTGTGACTTCGGGGGAGTAGGAGGAAGTTTATCCATGTCGTTAGATTAGGAGTGTATTCGTTTGTTCCTTCTGTATAGTCGGTAGGCAAAGAGTTAGTAAACAGCAGAGAAGTGAAGCTACTTGGAGTGATCATAATTACAATGTATCGGAGGAGTTCTATCGTAGATATCTCTTTGTGAGATTTATGTTGATGAAATGGTCAGCAAGAAAGTGTGTCAGCTAGATCAAGCTTGACCTAGGTGATACTATTGAGCTGAGTTGGTGAAGTAGGGCAAAAGGATAGTTGTTAACTTGAACTCAGAGGATAGATGGGAGATACATGTAGGTGATGACAACCCGCGGAGGGGTGGCCAAGGAGGGGTTAGCAGCAGCTCTGTTTGGACGTTGCGCTGTGAGCCTGAAGTTGTGCAAAAAAAAAACTTGCATCATTTTTCAGGCGGGATATAGGAAAATAAGACGAATACCAATAACACCAATATTACATAAAGACATCGAATTCTTCTCTTCGACTTTATTTACAGACCTCCCAAACGACTTTATTTTCAGATTCTTTCTTTTTACCTACTGCTGACGTGTGCGATAAGTAACTGAGTTGGGATAAGAGCAGAGCCTCATCCATCATCTGGACCAGCCATCCAGGAACAAGGATCTAGCGCAGGGACCAACTCTACCCCTCGATCTTTATCGAAACCTCCCTTCATCATCGATAAGCCTTCTCATCCACATGGCAAACCTCCGGATCATACAAACCTAGCCTCAGGATTTTGGTCAGATAACCCGCGGCACAATTCACGTGCAGGTCACTTGCGCTACCACCACCGCCAATTTTAAGAATACCACAACCCTAACCCTATATTCTACTTGTCATGGCCCTCATTTCAAAGAGAAATCATATAGGTACCTGCAAATCAACCCTTCAGCACTCTCTAGATATAAATGACTTGGGAAGGCCCAAAGTTCAGTTGTTTTCTGACATGATCGGGTTAGAAACTAGAGCGCGTACCTACAGTAATGCATTCTTGAGCCTAGAGAAGTTTTGGTTAATACATGTACATGTACATACATGTATGCATACATTGAGTAGATGTAACAGGTACATCAACGGTATTAGCTGTCTTCTGTGCTCACTGGAGTCTAGGCTGTGTCGAACATAAATTACGATCGATCAAACTAATGTAGACTCACAGAGTACATGCATATACATGTATGTATTGATGATGATGTCTAAATTACAAGTCGTACGTTTAATCTAGGTGTTCGTTCCTCCATTCGACTCTGGTCCTTGTCAATGACTACATCTCATTACTAGCGCCATACTCCACGACGTTTAAACACTAGCACTCAACCAGTGTGTATTCGCTCTTCCATCTGAAAAGTTTCCCCTCCAGTTCACAGTGTAAAATTTAAGTGTAGCAGCCATCCATTATCACTCGGAAAATAATGCGCCATAGGTAACTCGTCCAACTAAAGTGTCAATTGAGCCTTTGCGAAAAACTTACACCAACCCAAAACCCCGATCACTTAGTTAGGCGATTAGAGAATATGTGCTGCACCAATCAGACTACCAGCGAACTACATGTATATATATTTGTGTGTTCGAGGTGTTCGGGTAGCGCACTCTAGCACCTATGCTTTCCCGGATTAACTGTATTGGTGTATATATGTACAGCCACTCTGCAAAAGTGTTCGTGATTCGGATTTCGGAGTTATACATTTCTCTATGTAATCATGGCCGACTATATATCAAGAAAACCCCAAGGGGAGACTTCCCCTGCGACCAATGGCACCCGAAATCAATGAAGATAAATGACCATCTTCTTTAACCTATAGTCACGAACTATACTATGTATCTTTCGCTATTTTGAATCTCATTAAAGATAACATCATTTCGGGTGCACCACACAACGCACTGACATTAAAACAAACCACGAACACTTTTGTTGAGTGGCTGTACGTATATATATGGCCGTTAGACATCAGAATTCATTCTATGGTTATTCAATGATTCATCAATGCAGCTTCAATCGCGGTTATGAATAACGATGCCAAAAAGCCATTTACCCTGTCTCGAGGCTCAAGTACTATCCTCAAAGCTGTCATCCTCTAGCCATGTTTCTGGACTACCCAATTTTTGATAGAAGGAATCGTTTCAGCATCAAAGACTTTGTTCATCGGAAGGGATTTGGTGACTATATATACAAAATGTCTAGTTCGGCAATGCGCTTTCCATACTATTTTGTCACATGAAGCCTTAGATCATTCTACCGATGTTTCAAAGCTATGGGAGATCTAAGGTGCATGAAATTCAGGCCCCATATATATAACATTCACTTTATTTTTCGAGCCGAGAAGTTACGTACAGCTGGAAGTTTCATGGCCCAAATTAGTCAAAGATCAGATCTCCAACCCCGAAGAGATACATATAGTTCTAAAAGGGAGCCTAGTCTCGTTTAAACATGCCTGTAATATTGATTTTCTTTTGCCAACTTCCGATTTGCACTATTGCACTATGGTCTAGATCTTTAGCTCTGAAGTCTAAGTCGGTCTATATACATTTATTCACGGATCTCTTATGTAGCTTCTTGCATATAGATTTATATATGATGCACTTTATCCAAACGAGGTTCTAAGAGATTTAAATATGATTTAATATATACAACAGCAGAGTAGACCGGATACATGTATACACAGAGCGCGATCGGAACGGACCACAAAAACAAAACCATTATTATAGCGTGTAACTTACTTGAAGATCCTACCAAAAATTAACTGGAGCCATGTTAAAAGGATCTGCCCCCACCTAGAAATCTTACCCCGGTGGAAAACACGTGAGTCGCCTGACCGAGTGATATCCAGTGATTACACACACCAAAAAGTGAGACAGGGGCACAGAACTCAAACATGATTTGCATATCTGTCCCACTTACACAAAGGGTTAAAAGGGGACTACTTGTACCTAGATGGAGCAATGATCAGCTACTGTACATTAATACTTCCAGGGAGCCAAAATCACAAAAGGTACTCGCGCTGCTGGATTGAAGCCGCTCAGACAAAAATAGTAATTGATATGGATACTGCAAAAACGTGGGCTTTTATTGGCTGCCAGATCGCTTGCCACAGCTCTTTGGGTGGCTTCAAACCGGCCGTGCGGGTATATACATTAATACCATTGTCCGTAAGCTCAAAGAGATATAACTATACTACATGTATGTATACTAGATAACAGTTCTCGAGTACGACGCCTCACAGCTAGTACTGTAAAGGCTTAATTGAAGCTATATTCATAGAAAGAATACCGTAGTACTACTCCCTACTACCGTGAGGGTAATTTGGATCGTGTGTTCAGGTGTGATTGACTCTAGCGCTATAAGTTTCGTGAATTCGCTATACTTAAGCACTTTGTTATAGTGGATATCAAATGCTAAAACTCTTCTCATGCCTGCTTTACATGAAATTTAAGTCATTAATCATAAGCCTATATACATGTATCTATCCAAGGCTTAATCAATTGAGGCCCAAAGACATATATGGGGCTCTTCGTTTCTGGATGACCCCGAAAGTGTGTGTACCAAAACATGAGCATAGGTAAAGATCACTTTGATGATAACCAGTAGAGAAATCTGGGTAGAGTTCGTGAAACCTCATGTCTCTAGGCAAATTCTATAACCACAGATCGATCGAGGCATGCGCCATCGTGTATACACTCTAGTGCTTAACCCCCCCAAATCATTCTTACATTTTCACCACCGTTTCTACTATTGCCTGTATTAGTATATCTCTTGTATACAGAATCCAATGTCAATCTCACATTCGAGCTTACTCTCTTCCTCCTAGGAATCGTTCCGGGATCCAGTTGCTTGTTGTGAACCAACCTGTGGTGTTGTGTCATGTTATCTTTCCTAGCGAATCCCTTTTGACCCTTCCGTGAGCATCCTGGATACGGGCAGTCATATTGCGGTTTTCCGTGTGCATCCCGGTAGTGTCGTTGTAGTTTGTGCAAATGGGTAAATAGTTTATTGCATCCAGGTTTGAGGCACGGGTGTTGTACTTGATCGTCTGGATTTGATATTGATCTATGTGGAGTTAGTCAGATATACGCTGGAGTATGATGACTGAATTTAAAGGCGACGACTTGCATTCCTGGACTACTTGGTGCTGAGGTCTCGAACTCGGGTGATGCCACCGCCTCATATTGAAAATTGCAATCGAGAAAATTGTCATCCTTATGCAAAAGTTCCCCCTCTTGTTGTGCAGAAAGTATCTGCTGTTCTGAAGGTCCAGGACCATAGTATGGATTTTGAAAAATAAAGGTATTATTCTCAGCACGAAGCCTTGGGTCAATCAGATTTTGGTCCGTCATTTGCAGTAGGTTGCTAACGCGGCAGTTTGATGGCAGTACACAGAGACCTCTCTGAACGGCGGGACAGTCAGCGCTGTGAAGACCTGATATATCAATGCCTTAGATTTCCCTGTCTGTGTCATGCGCACACGCACAAATAAGTCATAGTACACGTATCCTTGAGAACGCAATTGGTGGACTTACCTAGCTAGATAGTAGAGTTACACGTTGATTGTGGCGTTCAAACAAGTTAAGCGCTTAAGATTATGACCGAAGAGATTCAAACGAGAGTGACGAAGCTTTGAGACTTGATGTTCAAAATCAAAGCAATGTGGGACCTCTGGAGCTTAAACGTAAACTCATGGGGAAGGACAGAGCTATGAATCCCCACCATACCGCCCGCATACATCATGTAGGCTTACTCAGGGGGGTGTCACTTAAGTCTTCGGAGGTGCTGCTGGATCCCCACCTCTTCACGGTTCATTTCCATGCATGGGGCTCCGCGAGCCATGCATGATGCACCCAAGTTATCGGGTCAGCCTCTGAGGTTCTTAGCCACAGCCCCATGTTAGTTAATACAGAAGGATAGAACACTGCCCTTACTTGTAGAAACCGCTTCCGTTTAGAGAAAGCATTGCAGATCAGTCAGATTATGGGGTCACTGTTTTACGGCAAGTGCGGGTTTTTTCTTCGGCGACCAGGGGTTGGGGCCAATAGGTAGTACTAGTACATGGTCGGTGGGGGTTTCGGTATCTTGGCCGTTTATTACCAGATTCACGTAAATTACACAGCATGGTATGATAATAAGCACTTGTACACCTAGAGTACTTGAAGATGCGATTTCATGGGGCTCTGTCTTGCAATCGCGGAAGACCGTTAGAGCGACATGTGCAGTACATGTGGGATAAAAATAACACACACGTACGCACGCACACACACGAAAAGGTTTAAGGTTGTGAGGCTCTCTCCTACCGATTGGATACACAGAGTGGATAACAGATATATGTCGATTGCAAGCTAGAGTGGAGTCTTCCAAAATCCCAGTTTAGCCAACCTTGCTTGCCCTTCAAGGTTAGTGTCTAATACCTGTTCAGTATCGATATCCCTATATGTTCATATGATCATACACCCGGCCCCTTTAGAGGAAGTATGGGTATAGTTCGTAAGGCCAATTGCAACATTATAGCCATCCACTACGTACAGCACGACGGTTTAAATTCGATAGTTATATGTGTGACCTTTCTACTGGCTTAGGGCATAATTACTATAGTATAACATGATATACTTGCATAACTGCACTTGTAGTTTTTGACGGGATATTTGCTTAATCAAGCTTACGTTTTACTTAGCCACGATATTACGAGACCACGAGGCCCAATAATTGGACTTGACTTAGACGTTATTCAAGAATATAGGCAAGACGAGAAAACCACTTTTCGCCCCTTTTTAGGGCTCTAGGGATGGTTCTACATACCCATAATTAGAGCTCAAATCGCTGAGCGCGCCGATGGTATGTCACGCACGTATCTATTATGTCACCGGATTCCGGTACCTCTTTTGATAGCCTAAGACGTACCCTTCACCCAACTGATATCTTGATATGTCCAATAGGTACATGTATTTACTTAGTAAGTTTAGTAAGTATACAAGGTACATATGCATGTATATTGCTACGCGCACGCGCACGCATTATATTTCATTTCATATACTCGTGGTGGCAGAACTACTCGGGGCAGGCCATAAGAACCTGAAAATGCAAGCTGCAAGCAGGGGCTCAATTTGGTGTAGCTTTTCGCCAGCCGCGAATCAGAGGTCGTTACCATAAAAAGCCATTTTCAGGTTCTTCTGGCCTGCCCCGAGTACATGTAAAATGCCGCCGATCAACCCCAATTAAGTATGATTTGGTGGTAAAATATTAGGTAAGCGACAATTTAATTTTGGCAGAGTGGGTATGTAGGTACATGTGCACACCTAAACGCATACATGTACTCAGTTCAAGTTGTCAAAACTACATGTACCTACATGTACATTACAAACCCTCTAGGCCTGGTTAGTGGATGTCCAGGAGAGTTAGCATGACAACCGAGCTGGAAGGTAAATCGCAACTCATCTCGCCATCGAGTGATATCACATGACCGGACCGATCTATGCGCCTCACGAGTCGATCTTGTCCTATTATGGTCTGTGCGACTACAGCAAAAATTATGCCCGGGCTACCTCCAAATTACCCCTTGCCAATAAAAACTAGACGATGTGCTACATCCTGGAAAACTTGCAGCTAGACATGGCAAACAGTTTCCGGAACAGTGTGGTATAAATTCTCATTTCGCCACTGGCTTATCGAATACTTCTTGCTTGGGGAACTCGCAGAACTGCAGCTGGCAATTCATAGGTTTTAGCTCAATAGCCCACAAAACCACGTAAATATTCTACTTCCGAGTGTTAAACAGTGAGGAATGGTGATCATGATTCAATGTGAAACGCCTAAACTTGTCTAAGACAGCGGTTCACTACATGTGCTGAAGCGAAACCCATCGCCAACATACCGTAGTATGTATTTAGGAAAATTCGTTGCGTTGCAGCAGGGGTATGAGCCAACCAGAGGCAGTATTTGGACGCCCATATGCAAGATTTGGTAGTGAAGACCCCTGCTGTAGCGCAACGAATTTTCTCAGATACTACGGTACATGTATGTGCCCATAATGGGTCTGCAGAGTAGTGTAAGGATAATAATGCATAACCAGCACAAAAGACTTTATCTATATATAAAGTCGGCTCAGTCAATAATTACATGTATAGATGCCCGTCAGTGGGTATTCCATAGATTTCCCGTATCCCAAAGTAGACTAAGAACCCATCAGAATGAACTTTTCCTTCCAAGGCTAGGTAGGGGTAAGTTTGCTTTACCCTTCATAAACTACCCATATATCGGTATATAGCTAACAGTACAGTGCCAGTGGTTCTATTCCTCTAGAAATCAATGTATTGCTGGCTATTAACTGGAAGTTTTCACTCCTTATGGGTCTGGTGCGACGTTTCGAAACTTTGGTGGAACCCAAAACAAGGCCATATATGCATATATATATGTCGTAAACGTAGGATTTATTCCAATGCTTGCTGTGGCCTAGATAGAGAGACCATATAGCTCCGATAGCTTGCTTGATTGTGATACCAAGTAAAAATTACGGTGTATATACTACATGTAGGCCGAGTATCTTTCTCTCTTGTAAACACGTGTCTACAGGTCAACCCGGATCGGATAGATCTGATTAATTTTATATACCCCTAGATCAACCCTCTTTGGAATTACATAAACTCTAATTAAAAACCGAGGTTATCAAGCTGGACTCATATATGATCATTTGGTTATACTAATTCTTCAAATAACTTATTGGTTTATGATAATATCAAGAAGAAATCGACCCTCACTGTGATTTACGGTCGCATTAATATCCAACTCGCCATTTTACAGCTTGTGGTAGAAATACGGGAGTCCTATTAGCTTGACCAGCCATACAAACCCTGTTTTTAAACCCCTGTTTCTACAATAATTCCATCTCTCGCTGTAGAAGTGTCATGATGACCACTTGATATCGTTTTCGTGGAGAGCCGGCCCATATGGATATCGGTTGCCTTAGCCTTGCATAAATGAATTTATGCATTATGTAGCTCTATCATATTGTCACAATCACGAGTGATTTACCGGGTTGATGTCATCCTTGATAGAGATTCCCGCATCCTTCATGAAGTATAGCTGCTACCCGAGATCCCGGTGAGGTTAAGTTCGCGATTGAGTTTGGACAATAGAGTATTTTAGCTGCGCGAGTTGGACAGAAAGTCGAGAACTTCGACAAAAAGTCCTGCACATCTTATTGGCTGAACGACTGCAAGTCTCTTCCGAAAACAGCTAGACTTTCTGTCCAACCTGCTCGACTTTCTATTCAACTCGCGCAGCTAAAATACTCTAATAGAGGAGGTACTTTAGACTGCTCTACAGTCTTTTAGCGAATTATCTCCATGAAACCTCTATTCTTTTAAGTCGTGCATACTGTGTAGAGTATGAACTTGACGCTGGTTGTTTCTGGTAGGCGAGTACTGTCACTAAATATTCATCTTGTTAGGTTAAATCTTTAATGGCTACCCACCAGAGCACAGAAATGAGTACCTACATACCTACAATTCTGCTTGTGGACTTCGGAATTCTAGTTGAAGGTAATGGAAGCCGGTTAACCACCATCATACGAGTGGGTGTGGTTTCGTTATGATATCAATACCTCATTTCCAGTTTATCTTAGATGCATCCCTCCATAGTCTTACCAGATATGGAGTGACTCCCAAGGCGAAGAGAACTAGCACAGTTAATCAATGAAACTTAGCGCAGTGCCGAAAGCCGTGTTGACTGCATACTAGAATGTTGAAGTGCCCAGATGGTAAACTAAGTTACACACAGAGCCGTCGAGGTGCAGACATAACGTGAAGTTCAAAGCTTTAACGTATTTCACCGGGAAAGCGATCATTATTGGGAAAGCAATCGAACCTCACAAAAAGAGGTTGTGGGTAATAAAATATAATATATGAAGGGAGGCACATATAAGCGGGTTCAGTGTGTCTTTTCCAAATCCTGGAGTTATATAATGAATATAATACTCTCGCTAGATAGATATAAATCCTGTCCAAAATAGTTGGGAGACATCTAAATAACACTTCTGGCTACTTGGCTCTGTAATTGTATATGGGTTCAACTTTCTTCAGCAACTTTCCCGGTGATGGTCGCTTTCCCGGTACCGCGGTGAAATACGCCCAAACCTTTCCGTGTCCAGTTGAAATAAACTTTCACAACGCACCAAAGTGATTAGAAGTGGGTAAGTGGTGACGTCACAACAAAAACATATATTCCAGAACACGATTCTGAAGCTAGGACGGAACAAGTTTTACGAAGTTTTCAGCCAATTGAGTGGCTAGAAATCAGTCTTGAAAAATCCAGCATGAGCCTTTCATTGGCTAACAGTATCTGTTAGTTAATTGTTGGCCATGTTCCCGTTGACATGTGCGCCGAAGAAACATTAAAATATGGTACGGTATTACCGGGAGCGAGCGGCTCTACTCTAGTGATAATTGGGAGCAGAAACGAAGACATATTTTTTCAACCAACAAAATGCAGAAGCACTCACACCCATAAAAGGAAGGGTCTCGGATTGAAAAGAATCCACTTTCGAAAGCGTCAACCAACAGGGATAAATATCAAGGGTACCTTTTTTGGCCATACACGGTCTTTAGTTCACCGATGCTTCTGCCGGGCTCCTCGCCTGTAAAGGGAATTGGTTCCACGGCCCCCACTCCAGTCATGTGATGATGGGGGCCAATTGGAACGCCCTTTGGTGTAGGTCACGTGGATTGTTATTTTGGCCCCCAAATCCATGCTCAATAAGCTTTCCAACCGAACTGTTCTGGTAAAAGCCGTTCCGGCGAGGACAAGGCATACATGTAACATAGGTTGTCTAATCCCTGCATGAGATCTGAACCATCCACCCGGCATCTCTGACAGTGGGTTATGTGCTCATAAGCGTGGCTGTGCGCATCTGCCAAGAATCGCTATGGTATCTAAGGTCTTGCACCTGATATTTTAAATCATGGACCATCACTCGTTCAGCGGCAAAATCGTTAACATAAGGCAACTAGATGTGAATGCATGTGCCATTATATGGCAATATATGTTTTATTACACGGCCTTCTTATTAAGCCTGCGGTCTTTTGGTAACGGGACAAGCGTCAAACCGTCCCAAAAATGCGCACTTTGACCCTGGCCCCACTTGTAGGGAAGGGAAATAACTCCCGAATAATCCTGAAAATTTATCAGAATATCGCAATAACTTCAAAATCATTATTTCTTTTCCAAAGATTTGATTGATTTAATTTGATAGACTAATAAGTTGTTTAGGCTTGCTAGTGCAGTAGAACCACGATTTTTGGTGAGGATTTAACAAGCAATCAACCTCACCCTCTTTAGAATTTTGTAGCTCAACACCATGATTACCAATAGCTATCAGAATCATTTCTATACAACTTAATAAGCATATCGACGAACCCATAAAAGCTTATAGTTATCCCTTGACATTGGAGGTTTTGAGAAGTATCGTAAAACTCCGAATTTGGGCGGTAACGGGTACCGGTGGTGTCTGGATCCCTTTACTATACGACCACGGGTTTATATCCTATCGCCTATCTATATCGCCGAAACCCATCATCTCACTTTTTTTTTTTTTTTGTTTAACTCATTAATTACATGCAGACCGTAGTCTATGGTAATATCACACTCCCCGGACTGCCCGCTTGCCTCCGCCGCCACTCACAGTAACAGTAACAGTGACATCGCACTCCCCAGAACTACCCGCTTGCCTCCGCCGCCACTTACAGTACCAGTATCCTCGTACGCCCATGACCTCTCGCCTCCGCCGTCACTTTTACTCGTAACAAAGGAAAGTATAACTGATCAAGCTGCCTCTTCTGCTTCCCTGTCCTTGAGCCCTCCCCACCCCCGCGCTGCTTCTCTCTCGTCTTCGTCCTTCTCCTCGTCTCTCTCTCCATTTCCATGCCTCCACTTCGCAAATTCTTTCCAGATTCCGAGCGCTCCCTCTATGCCTGTCTTTGTCCATAGGAGGGCTTTGACTGTCTTATGGTCTTCGTCTCTGGCCCTGGCCGTTTCTGTGGCTTTGCAGGCTGTCAGGATATGGGCTACGCTTCCCATCATCTCACTTGAAAATATGAGACAAACCTACTATCAAGTGCACTAGACAATCTCCATCCCATCATGATCGGTCATCTCACTAAACGCAAGAAAATCTCTATCAAAAGATATGGGCCATTAAAATTAAAGCTATTTTTCAGATGTAAGCTGCTAGGTTTCACCACAGATTCGTACTCTCTAGTCACCCGGCAAGAGCCGGGAAAATAAATTTTTTTGTATGATCTGCAAGGCCATTTGAGGCGCTTCTCTGCGGCGCTACCAGGCATAGAGGGTGTCACATCTAGCTAGTCATTTGACGATCGTTATGCATTTATCTACGGGAGCATTTTGGAAATTATATCTTCGCATGGAACATATTCACCAGGAAGGCCCTCGATGGGTAGGGTTATGTAAACTAATAATAATAAACCTTGAGCATATCTTATTGGCCGGTATTCATCCTAATGTTGGTCCTGGTTTGTGGGCATTATAGCTCGACCCCAAAACTCAGTCCAAAATTATAAAGATAGGCAATCTGTTAATCAAGGTAGCTAGATGATATAGTACTAGTTTCCGGCAATATTATCGTGAAAGTGAGATGTTTGAAACCCAAAAATGCCTACTAGAGAGCCTTGACTATGTACCCTTGCTTTCGTATATCCTCTCTAGCTAGACATTGCACAAGCAATCGCCCATCACAATGGTCAGTCCTTGAATTACGATGCCGGGAACCGACCGGCAGTCAAGATCTCTCGAGTCACCTGGTACCCAGTTCTCGGCTTCGCAAGGAGGTGCTACGGGTTTTGAAGATGCAGGTACACAGGGGTCAGCATATTTGTTCCTCTCAAAGCTTATACCACAACCCAAACCACCCAAAGATGATTGGATGGAATAGCTGTGCAGCATGCAGTCCTTGTTCCTGTCTTATGTGCTTACATGGACCGCATGGCCGACTTGTTCTACTCCACCCATGGGCCACCTAATCGATACGTATGTAGCTCGGATGATTGGGGGCTCCAGCCAGTAGAGTGAATATCTTCAATGGGACATATATACGAAGTCTCGTCGCTATAGCTCCGTCTTTCAATCGTTACGCGATGGACCATATATAAATACGCACGTATATATACCTGCCAAGATATTGAGATTTTTCCCACAGCCCGTTTGGATAACCCAGACTAGCTGATCTGGGTTCGTGTATAATTAGATGTCCTGGGCCCACACTCTCGTATATGTAGGTACATGTATCTATCAATCCGTGGTTACATGTAGTTAACGGGTTGATATAACCGGGCGCGTATTAGAGAATTTAAGCCACCCGACATTTTGGCAAAGAAGAAAGATCGTCAGACAAAAAAGATCAGCGGTCTAGGTCAAAAGAGAAAAACTAACGCAGGATTGGTTGTTGCCAGAAATACATGGTAGCTTAAACTCTCTATTAAGGATGGAGAAAGGAAAGCGCCACTAACTCTATATACATGTATGTATGTACATATAGCGGTAGGTAATAAGTGATGGAACGGGCTGAGACAGAGTGATACCTGTTTTGGGTGAAACACCATCACTTATTACCTCCGCTGCATGTACATACATGTACCCAGGGGTTAACCTAGCAACGCGGAAAGGCATAACACAATGCTTAGGCAGGATGTATATTTTAGCTATACTCGTATTTTCGTGACGTTTGTGAAAATGACCGCTATTGCATACCATACTAAATTGTAGACTTGGCGCGTATTTATATGGTATGCAGTAGCGGTCATTTTCACAAACGTCAGGAAAATACGAGTACACATGATATATGAGTCTCTGGAATAGAGTTTGCATTTCTCCAGGTCATTGATTTGGGGTTTTTAGATGAAAAAGGACAACTTGTGACAAGAGACAGTAGAGAAGCAATAGCAATTCGTATTAGTTCTTACCAATATAACTATCATCCCTAGCTTCTAAATTACTGTAGATTTGATCTATATTCTGTTAGCTAGTCTGGTTATTGAGGAATACGGGCTATTTGATCGTGGCATCACTTTCCGGCACCCCCGGTTACATCTACAGAGAAACCGGTTGAACGACGAACAGAGGTCATCGCCAGTCAAGATAGACAGCGGTGCTCAGGCTGGTATGCAACCACTTGTTTGGCTGAAATCTGTTGTCCCAGGTTCGTCGTTGCCCCAAAGTTGACTGTACATGTAGCCTCGAGTTCTATAATTGATGATTCGGCTACGTAAGGCCAGCGCCCCCCCCGCAGCGGAGATATGACCCGCGATGGGCAGGATATTGGGAGCATATATAGGATAGCACTCTATATACGGCCCCAGTACTAGTGCTCTCTTTGGCCGTGATAATGGTAGCTTACATAACACTAATCCTTTTAGGCCTCACATCGATTGTTCCTACTCCATAGATTCACGCAAATAATTTTGTATTAATACATACATGTAGATATAGGTACAGCTAATCGCGGTGCCCTATACTTGTAATATACATGTACACGAAGTTACACGCAATTGAATGGGCTTTATCCAAAGCTACTTTGCCGTCGAAACGCATACAATTTTGAGCCTTATTCAGTCGGCTTATCCAGAACGTAGGCTTACAATAAATAGCCTTATCAGTACAAAAATCCTTTTTTAAGCCTTATTTCATCCTTAAAACACGCTTAAATGATACTTATTTGAACCGTATTGGATTCATAAGGCTATTGTGAGCCTACGTTCTGGATAAGCCGACTGAATAAGGCTCAAAATCGTATGCGTTTCGACGGTAAGGTACGTACCAAGTAAAAGAAACCACGCTAGTTAGCCTCTTGGCTCATCCACATCGAGACGACCACTACAATATAAACAACCATACAACCTCACCATAACTCTGATTTCTTCATCACCCGATATATCTCCCTGTACGTCTTCCCCCCAAATATTCTAGCTAATCGCAACCGTCACCTTTCCCTGTACCTACCACACGGCTCATTGGCTTCGCTATATGTGCGCTACCTAATAATTCTCTTCCCTGCATAATATAATCTTGTATCGTCTCTCTTTGCCTACTAACCGCTCTCAGTAACCTTTTATTTTCCCGTCAGAAATGCTCGCGCCCTCTCTATGCTGACACTTTTATTGGCGGACTAACGATTGCTACTAAATTAATAGTTGGTGACGAACAGCTAGTGTGGTGCCCCGATGAGGTCGATCAAGGTTGTATAAAGACATAAATTACATCAATGCACTCTGCTCTATTCATCTGCCTGATCCCGAAGTTGTTGGCTATATTTGATTCTCTATTTTGCTAGATTTATTCGGCGCGAAATACCGGAAAGTAAAGGCTCAGATGGATCTACCGTGCTACTATAGCTTAGCTCTGTGGTACTTATCGTATTGAATCCACTAATCAGACCGATGTAGTAGAAACAAATGACGGAGGGACTCTACAGCCTTTACTTTACTCATGAATAACTTTTAAATATGGTAAGCCGAGCAGAAAATCTTAAGACAAACACCATATTCCAGACTAGATCACACACTATGGGGGGGCAATGCTTCTATCATTAATTTTCACCCAGCTCTAGAACTCATCACGAATATTACCACATCATTCCAACAACAATCAAATTCGGAACACACTCAAATAAGATTTTATAATAGCTTATCATTATGCTAATATCACTTCTCGCAGGCACCATTGCACTTGCAGAAATTAACGGAAACAGAAGAGAAATAGAAGAGAAATCCATCATATCAAACTAAAACTCTGGATCTCCAACATCTATGGACATGCACAAAAAAAAAAAAAAAAAAAAAACAGAAACAGAAACAGGAAACTCTGATCCGAAAATTTCAAGGTCCTAGGACTTGCAATAGCAGCAGAGAAAAAAAAGAAGAAAAATAAGTTAAACCCAATAGCCTACTCAACCAGATCAGACCACCACACCATCGAATCAGCAACTATTTGAAGTAAAAGCACTAGAGAGAAAAAAAACACACCCACAATTAGTCTCAACAAATCACACATCCACATTCACAGACCGAACTTTTCGTCTTTATCTTCTTGGGGCGGCGGTAACTCACAACTCCTCTTGGCGACTGGAATGCAACCCAGACGGCCCCATCGAGCGCACCAGTACCTGGTGGCGGCGGCGGAACATGAAAAGGGAGCACCTTCGTGACTGGTGGGGCTGGCGGGGCAGCAGCCTTCACGAAAAAGATATTTGGCGATTCCGTAGCTACAGGAGCTGGGGGAGCTGGGGGGACTGGGGGCGCCGCAGGAGGTGCGTTCGGATTAGGGGCATTCATGAAGAAAACCCCTGGGAGAGCCGAAAGCTTTGGTTCCTTCTGTTTAGCGGCCAGAGCAACCGTATTGGGTGGAGGCCCGGTTCCTGCAGAGTTATAACCCCATTGTGGCTTTTTGCCTCTTGAGGAAGCTGGAGCTGGTGGAGCAGCGATAGCAGGTGGCTGGGTAGCGGGGAAGAAGATACTAGGCATAGCGAGCTGTTTGGTGAAGGTTGTTTGGTGAAGGTTGTTTGGTGAAGGTTAAGTGGGAAGGGTGGAATATAAGTAGTAGGAATAGTCTGAGTAGAGTATAGGAAGAGCGTTGGAATTGATTATAGAGAAGGGAGAAAAGGTAAGCTAAGGCCTTCTTCGGTTCTTATAAACACCCCTATTGCGATAACCATAGATACTATGAGGATGGTATGGGACACTTTAACCTTTGTATTAGAGGGGTGCCGGTCTCCCGTGATCGGGCCAAACATCAGGCGTTGAGGTCGCGGAGCAATACACAGATAGTATGTCATAGAAGAGCAACTACAGCCCATTCAAACTGTTGCACAGGCCCTGGGTCATGAAGCTTAAGCTTTTGTGTAATTGAAAAATCATAGAATAGTACATGGCCTTTTAGGATGGCATGTTATACCACATGCTCTGTAACATAGGGCTGGGATTTCGATTATTTAGAAATGTTAAGAGCCAAATTAAATCAAAGTCATATGTCCGGCGGCGAATGTTCCAAGAAATATTTCCTAGTACCTAGATGACGCTAAAGACTGCATGCGATTGGTGAGTTGGACAAAAGGATGGCGCTAAGACAATTCCATCCAAAAGTGCGAGTGATCGCGCATGATACGTCAACGATCATGCATGCATTTTGTCAGACCTTGAGGACATCTTTTTTTGCACTGCGAAATTATCTATTCATCACGAGTCCCTTTATATCTCACGGCAATACCAAATCTCCATACTCTACAGCAAGAGAGGCGCAAACAGCGCAGGATACCGCCTCAAGGCGGCCTTTGGATCAAACATTTGGGTACACAGGCTTGACATGCATCCAATGTTTGTCGAAAGTCAAAACAAGATCGTGAGCGAACATTATTCATTCATTTTCCTTGGCTTGTCGTCATCAAATCTTAAAGTCCAATTTACATAACATTAAGTGGTATTAACCCTATTAAAGTGTGTGCATTTACAGCTAAAAGGCTGTTGAAATGCCCCAAAAACCCTGCTGGACCTTTAGATCTTCCCGATCATCAACTGTCCAATAATTCCCTTCCCAGTGAGGTAGGTAGTCTTCCAAATGTTCGCAAAGTCCAGAGTAGACGTGAAGGTGTCCAAGAATCCAAATGGCAGCATAGACGGGATCCAACCTATCCATACACATACACAGTTAGCCTCGTTTCCGCCAAGATCGAGGATCTGTGAATACTATTACTAACCTTGCGCAAGTTCCAATGCCCAGCCTTTGAGGATGTATTGTCCAGCGTCACCACGGGGTAGATGGTTCTGCATGCCTGTGGAATAGATAGTCGGCTCAATTTCACCGGGCTTCACAAACTGCTGCTCTCCTGACAAGATGGTGAAGTAGTCGTGCGCGAGGTGCACCCCCGAATGACCCTCAGTTCCCAATGGTGTGCCAAAGATGATTAGGTACTCTGTGATTGATGCATGGAGAATGATCATAGCGCCCATTGCACCACCAGCGTTGCTACCACAAGAGTCAAAAACAATGGTCATGGGGAGGAGCGATAAAACGACTTACTTGAAGAACCACTCCTCTTTGCTAAGCTTGTTGACGTGCTTGTCACCATATTCTGTGCGCAGACCCTCCACAAGGTCCTCAAGCAGCAGAGTTGTGTTGCCTCCCGGACCGCCGTACTTTGCGATTGAGTTTTGGGAGAGCTCCTGAAGCTTAGCGGGGTCGAAGATGTAGAACCTCGAGATCATCGCATCCAGTGTTTTGAACGCAAAGAACATGAGCGGGAGGAAGGCAATGATGAAACGCATCGTGATGGCCGTTATTGCGGGTATGTGGTTAATTGATTAGTTTGGCTAAATGGCGAGCGAGCGGATGGGGGTCGAAAAGAGAAGAGAAGGGTGCTTAAGAAGATGCGAAGAAAGGGGCCCGCCCATAAATTTTGGTTGAGGTGCGCCAAGGCGCTTTACTGAGCTGGACCCTGAACGCGTTGGGTAACATGTCGCTGTCGCTCGGGAGATGCCATCCGGAGAAGTTATTGACCGCGATTTGTTTTGTTTAGTCAGGCTTGGAGCCAATGACTTTTTGGAGTTCATTCGGGGGCGGTGAGATAACCGGAAACAAAATTACCAAACTATCCATGGGGAAGAATAAGTGTCGCAAAGCTTAAGGCAAGATATCTAGATATGTACTTACAACTGATAGTATAACTATTACTTGTACTTGCTTACCAGCAAAAGAGCCGGTTGCTCAGGGCATGGATAATTTGTATGGAGTGGCCGTTCTCTCATACAAATAATCCCTGTTTCCGTCACTTGCATTTTCTGTCACTGGGCCTGGTTGACGCAGTTATCATTGATACCTAACCTCAAGTAGATCCGCAGCCCAAGGGGTTCGGAACCAACTCATGTCTCGTATGCTGTGGCTAGATGCTCGAAATCAATGACGGGAAGTGATGGAGGGCTCGACACATAATCGAACCGCACAGTTTCTGGGTCTAAGTCTATATTTTCTAGTATGTAGTACTAATGAAAAGTCTCGAGCCAAGACACCCCCCAGAGAGTAGTTCTTTAGGAGTTTATTCCAAGTCCCAGGCTTTTTCACGATACACGGCTCAAGTGCTACTGGGAAAAAACCTCTTAAGCTCTCAATTTAGTATCGGTAGAAATGTAAAAGACTGCTTAAATTATCACCCTCCACCCCCAGGGCGTTCACTACCAGCAAGCTACCGTTGCTGTAGCTGCCCAGTTGAAAGAGGCCGGAAATTTTATTCCCATTTCGTTTACAGGAGACTCGACAGAGTGCGAGTGTGCAAATACAAGTACTCATTTGAGTATTATTCATAGCTAGCTTCGGCTCATGATCAGCGCCGAACAGAAATAAGGTCTGACAGTTAGAAAGATCCCTCCATGTGTATGCTCCATTATCACCGTACCACAAAGTCCGCAAAAAGAAACACGCATTACATGAAATAAAACGCTCACAGTATATGCCCCATTATCCCGCCTGAGTTTACAGATAGAAAATCCATCCGAAAAGCGAAAAGAGTGTGCACATCTGCATGCTCTGTATGTCCCCACAATTAAGAGGTAGTAGACCCTAACGTATTCGAGAAAAGAAATTTTGTATCAAGCGAAAAAGGAAAATGAGAGAAATGTAAAGAAACTTGAGGGAACCATTGAAAAAAAATATATTCCTATCAATAGTGGGGAACCACTAGAAGTCGAAGAGAAGAGGTGATGCGACCACTGGTGGATAGGTACCTGTGAGATGGAAAATTAGATTAGAAATCATCGATATATTTCTGGAGAAAAAGAAGGAGACTTACTACAAAGGTAAATCCCTAGTTCAGAAAGATGAAAAAATCCCGTCCCCAAAGCAGCATCTCAACCCAGATAAACCGCTTGTATCTCAATCATGCCGAAGTGAAAGGAATCACTCCATTTTCGCATTTCTCAAGAAATGCGTCCATGCCAACTCCTGACTTGCAACAAGCGATATATTGCTTCCGGATCTCCGCTAAGTGAAGAGCTAGGCGATCCTCGTTATTGAAATATCTGGGGTTGAACGAGTAATGTCTGTTAATCTTGGCCAACAGCAAGGGATTTCTGATCTCGGATTCGTCTAAAGTTTCTTTCATCCCCTCCACAGCGTTGGTCATATTTGCTCCGACGGCCCCTGGCCAAATGTTGAGATCGTACGACTCTCCAAATCCACCCTTATAGACTTCATCCAATCCCATGACCTGTAGAATTAGGCACAAGTTGGCCCGGACCGCTAGCTCGAGCTCGGGGCGCTCCGCAAATTCTTTGATCGTATCGAAGCTAAACTCATATGACCATAAAAAAGCTCTATAGAAGTCGTCCATCGGTAAAGTACCATCACAATTGTACTTTGGGACAGTTCCCCTATTTCTGTGTGTATACTTTGTCGCAGCATAGTAGACTACCGAAAGACGTCTGCAAATAGCAGCTTTGATTGTCTTTTTACAGCTTTCGTAGTAACGCAAGTTACGCATGAGTAGTTTCGCATCGCCGGGGGTGAACACTAGCTTTGTCCTTAGATCGTGCTTGATTGCATCCTTTTGGGAAAGAATCTTTTCTCCTGCTCGCTGGTAGACAAGAATCTTCTTGATATATTGCCAAGAGGGGATATCAACGATATTGATAGTGATTTGGGTCAAGATTGACGACTCGTAACTTTTGAACAGATGATATAAATCTTTTGAGGTCAAGGCAAAACTGGCAAGGTCAGAGTAGTTGGGAAGCGTGAGGAAAATTTGGATTAGAATATCCCCAGGAAGGGACTTGAATTGGGTGAAATTAGACATTATTTGATGTTTGACGGTTTGACGGTTGGATGGTTGGATGGTTGGATGGTTGGATGATTGGATGATTGGAAGGATGTTGGTGATATTTGATGATAGAAAGTTACAAGTCTCTAGAGAAGTAAAGGTTCAACTTCTGTGTGCCGTTAAATGTGGGAGGCAGTGTGCCGATAGGCATAGCCCTAATCAGACCTTTAACCAGTCACAGCTATATAAAATGGACAGGTAACGATTCTCCTTTCCCAAGCTATCCGGAATGTCTATTTCAGTATAGTGTGATTGTAACTTACGCGTCAACTTTCTGTGGGATTCGGTGCAGGCAGCAGAACATATGTGTCATCTTGCTAGAATCTTACATGTACTTTTGGATTAAAAAACCTCTTCATACATGCACATGTATTTTTAGACCAACAGGAGAGATCAGATATGTAAATGTATAAACCCTGAGAACCCATTGAATCTTATCATTTCTTAATTTCACGAATTCCGCATATAGAAATAAATGCATTAGATTTGTATGCACTTAAATTTAGATCGACCATAAGACTACAAATTACATGTAGTACATGTGTCATAATTTGCAAGAATCAATTAGGGTTACCCGAACAAATCTGGACAGAGGTGATGTGAGTATGGTGTCAAATATGAATAAATGTTACGTAATAGTCAACTAGACAACAAAGGAGAGTATGTGTGTACTTTTCGGTGTAGCATATGGCTAGTATACATACATGACCTAGGACTGAAATAATAGCAGTCTCGTCATCTATGCTATTAGAAGCGCCGAAAGGCTATATGTAAGTACCAACTTTATGCAGGCGTACATGCGCTTTATTTAAGCCTTATACCATGAACCACCATGAACCTACTCGAGACCGGCCGCACTGTCTGACAACTGGGTATACGTAGAGGGTTTTGATTTGTTTCGTTTAAATCATTACTTACTGGGTAAAAGTTTCAGAGTTGTAACCAAACACTGGAACGGACAGAAAACGATTGGGGCCCTGGCTAGAGGTTGTGTCACTCAGCTTATGCGGCCTGTCTCTTAGGATCTTTATACTCTACCATAATTCTTGAGTAAACAGGGCCCATACGTGTAAGTACATGTAATGTCTATATCGAGTGACATTTCATGATTCATATTCATACGAGTCCTCTCCCAATCGAGGATGTTAGCGTGGGCACTAGGGTCGAAATTGATAGTAAAAAGTAAACCTTAATTTCCCTATCACATTGAACAGGTTGGGAAACAGAAGAAAAGGGAATGAGGAGGGGAGGGACGAGGACGAGGACGAGGATAAAGAACATGTATGTAGCTTCCTCTGCCAAATTCATTTTCCATTTTCTTTATTTTGTCCTAGAATCTTAGACATTTGGACCTCTTGGCTTCAATTACGCATAAAAATATGTGGCTTCAGGTCTAGTAACGTGAAACCCGTGCAAGATCATATTTGTCAAGGTAGGCATTAAATACCCTGCAGACATGTAGCGCGCGCAAGGCTTCTTGGCGTTCGAGTGATGTTCTATGATGCTATGACCCGCATGTTAGATATTGCGACCACTGTAAAGCGCTCGGAGTAAGGCAAAAGTCTTATATACATGTAGGTGCTTTGATATTGATGCTTCCTGCAAAGAGGTTGGTATTGACGTGTACGAGGGTCAGAGTTGCGCCAGTTGGGTACTTACATGTAGGTTTGCCAAGGCTAGATCGAAATTTTGCGTGGAATAGCCTTGTTGGCAATTAACACCTGGCGATAAAATTTGCGTAAGAACTGATTTATAAATTACCCCTGATCCCTGGGACCGGCTGCTTCTTCTCTACTATATCGTGCTACTCGTAGTTTTCTGGCGTTTCCGGACGCAACTGCTATTACATACCATACAAAAGATTATATAGCCTTGGCGGGTTTTTTCTGTGTATGCAATAGCAGTTACGTCCAGAAACACCAAAAAAACTACGCAGTTGGTTTGCCCATCTCCGCGCATTAATAGAACTATACCTGTGCGGGAAACTTGGTATATAGGTGGCAGAGAACAGACATGGAAGGAAGTCGGGATAAAGGAAAACCGGGGTGAAGGACGCAGCATATTTATTTGTACAGCTGTTACTTACCAGGAATGATGTGTTTTGGCACATCTACAAGGCTGGTTAATCTTCAAAACCAGGCAAACGTGTCAGCTTACCTCACGGATAGTCCAGCAACCATACACCCTGTTATACCTTATGTGAATTTATTTATCTTCCCATGACGTGGGTGCACAGCATCCTGTTAGAGTACCGTGGCTATGGCTTGGTAGTTTTGACAGCTCTCTCCTTGAATAGCCCTCATCAGCCGGATCAGTATGCACATGGTATCCCTGATATCCTGGTAGCTTGCCGGTGACGTTGAAAAAGCCCCCCCCCCCCCCCCCCGGTTGATCAACGAACATTAACGATTCTCTTTCACATAGATCAATCATCGCTGTAATCACCGATGCAGCATGACTTTTGTTCATGAAACACTGGCGGCATTACCAATATGTCGAAAAACCGCAATAACTATACATTTCTGTTTATTCATGATCCTACAACTCATTCACCGCACATCCAAATGATCGGGCGACGAGAATCATTCGTGGCGAAAGCCATGCTTGATTACATATCCATCTAGGTACCTTCCGTATCCAACAACTACATGTACAGATCTCAAGTTTTCCACGGAGAAGGCTTGAGTAGAACCTGATTTAGCAACATCAAGCTCAAAATGTTTGAGCTTTCTTCGTGACATATTCCTAACATACTTAATGATATGCAGTTTGGTCCCAGCATGAACGTGGGTTGACCTGGTAATAGTCGCATTACGATCAGCAATACCGTATGATCCGCTCCAAGGGTAGATAACTGGAACACGGCCCACAACTCTGCTCTATATCCGAGAGCTGTTCCTCATAGGAATTGGAACCACTAAGACCGAGCCGTCTTGGCGCTTTCTGAGACTTCTGGTCTCGCCGCCGAATGAGGTTTCGTGAGACAGCCTAGGTTATCCCTCGGAAGCTGGATAAGCGAGCGGAGCCCTGGCAGATAAAGATGCTTTGCGTATATGGACTAGCTACTTATGATTTCGTTTTCGCTGTCTCATAAAAGTCTGCTATTGGCGAGATATTTTTCAAGAAGCGAGACTGCAGCTATTTTTGGGACGTCTCACTTCATCACTAATCCCTCGGACCTGACATCTGATGAGTTAACGCCGTGAGTGCATTAAGATTTCCGGAGTTTTATGGTCAATCGTTAGCTTATATTTGAACATAGACTCACCGTCTAAGAAACACATGAAGCAACAGCTGCGGAACATATCCGAGTGATAGTTTATGAGTGGGTGTAACCTAACTTGCATAGGACAATAAAGTGCCCTAGCAGCACAGAGCCCCTGTTGAACAAGGCCAGTGATTTCACGTCACACACAAACATGCTGTTCAAGCTATCAAATCAAGGGAGTTTCAATCTCATCAGTAGGTACTTGTATACTAGTTAACACCCCACAATAATTCGATTCAAAACAAGAAACGCCCAATCTCCCCTCTCTCGAAGTTGTGTTTGAGACCAAAATTGTAACCAAAAGGGGTAATTTCCAGATTGCGCAATGCAATAGAAGTACCATACAACCCTATTAGTGCAATTTCAAAGAAGCTATGATCACAGTCTATATTTGCAAAGATGGAGTCGATCCCCTCCCCCCTGTGGCGGGAAGAGACAAGCAATGTTCCGAAACAAAGGGGGATTGTGGGGGGCGATGATTTGTATGGTTGCTGTATTCAAAGTGTTATTTTTTATTCCCGCCCGCCACCACCAATTGTAAGGACCGGAGAATTCTCGAAGATAAGTCAATCGGGATCTTAAGTATGCAGTAGTCATAATAAGCATCTAGGATTGCATTTTGTGTCAGCTAATTGTCTCACCCGTCAGCTCAGCTTCCTCTTCAGATTTGCCGTAGTTGTCGAGACCAGGCCACCACCGAGCTCTAGAGCCCGCGATGAGAGAAATTGTTTCGATTCATAATAATCGTCATCATCATCATGAATGGTACAGGATGCGCGTGTGTCCATTTTATATTAGTAAATTAGTACACACCCGGCCTGGCAGTTCATGGATCCTGGAGCGAGCAATCTTTACAGACTACTCTCTTTTCCCCCCAGAGTCTTGGCGGAATTCATAAGGAACGTTTCATATAGATAAAATCCCCTTCCGTTAATCGCGATTGTGTATCTTATCAGCTGCATCGCATACTGTACATGTACAACCACGGTTAGTCGGCGAGTTAGGTACTTGGTTAGCGGTTAGACGGCAGGTGCTTGCGACCGTATAGATACATACATGCATTTATATACATGTATATACGTATGAGCGGTACATATAGCTACATGTACAGCGCTATACTTACTTGATTGAGGTCTGCTACGATGTAACAATATGTGAATACTAATGACTCTGGGGAAATTGGAAAGATCATTCACTTACGTGAAGGCAGAAAAACACCAAGATATTCCCACGACGATCTATTACGGGAGTCAATGTTTCATCCGATATTGGTCCCATCAGCCCTTACAGATGTGGATTCCTTGAGCCTGCTGTAATTCTTTATAGAAACAGGAAAATGGTGACCCACATGGCCCTCTGATACGGTCACGAGGGTTGTTTCTCCCTCTTCATTTTAATTTTCGAAATCTCCGGGTCCTAGGCCGGGTGAGCTATTGTCAACACGGAAAATTCGCCCGGATCGGGTTTTTTTTGTGCGCCGAAATGCCATTTTTTGGCAGCGGGAATGTGGTTAATAGATTTATGCTATGTGCACAAATAGGTGGCATGTCCCGCAACGCATGTTTTTATTCCGTGAATGGGATCGTGAGATTCTCTACGCGCTCCCTTTACTGGAAAGGGGGCACAGTAGGTAACTATCGGCCTTCGAGAAATGTTGTGGAACCGATCTTTGGGAGAAGCTAGTGCCACTACTCTATATATCTCGTAGTCACACAGTGTTCACATACCTACTGCAATGAAGAATCCTGGTTGACAGTTTCGACTTGAGGTTGATTTGGTAAGGATAAAAGACGTTGTCAGCGTTCCTGGACGAAGCTGTCTTGGCATAAAGCCCCTTGCAGGAAACGCTGCCAAGCATCTCATCGTACCTTGCATGAAAGTGGCTCATCCCTGTAGCCTCCAATTAAACCTCAAAGAGGAAATTGAAGGGGTTCGCCTGCTTGATCGATGCTCTTTTCTCCACTAGTATTTTGGCAAGAGTTTCTTCAGCTCTGGTTGGGTTTTATCTTGGGGGCGAGGCCATGCTATGTATGGGGACAATTGGCTACTTAAGCTCTTCGTTTCAAAGAGCTTGCGGCGCGGGATGACATCGAATCTTTTTAGAGATGTGGACAACCTGCGCTCAGACGTTAAGTCTCTGATAATACTTCGAGATCACGAGGGTTTCAATACAACCAGTAAGGACATGTCTTTCGGCAAGTGAAGTGATTAGATACTGTGCCTTATCTTCTTAAGGATTTCTCCTTTCCCTTCTTCCTCTTCCTTTCCCCATTCGAGATAACCCTGTTCGCTTCCCTAGCTTTGGGTTCATGGGTCGGGAGGGGCGGGGCGAAGGTGTGACATGCATGTGTACTAGAATTTCTTTAGATAAAAAAACTGAGAAAGAAAAAAAAAACCTCCCTTACAAGAAGCTGGTCCTTGAGTACGGCGTTGATAACCCGGTAAGATAATCTTCGTTGAAAGGAGACGAACGGTTATGCGTTGTTTTGGGGGCCCAGCTGTGCACATGAACGTAAGCACAGGGTTGGACGTTGCTGTTGAACCATCCTAGACAACATCGTGAATTGGTTGGCTCTTTGGGAGCGATGGATCACCATGTTGCCACCAGCTGCGAATCAGCATGAGCTGCAGGCCAATTGATGCCATAACGTCGCTCATCGTTATCTCCCCAGCTTTGTTCGACTGTTTGCCTATTCGTAAGTACCTAAGTGTCGTCAGCGACTTGGCTCTTGCGTATCATGAGATCTGAAGCGCTCAGGCAGAGAAAGAAGGCGTCTGGGGGAGGAGAGTTCAAGTGGGAACTGGATTCAATTACCTACTCCTCACTCACGGGCATCTCGGTTGTTCAGTGGAGCGGGCCGGGGGCAGATGAAACGAGACCAGATTATTCCCCGGGATTAGATCCTAGGTGGGAGGTTTATACCCACTGGCCGAAATGGGGAATGCCCCTCTAGTCCTTGCGGCAAATCTTTCAATTTCCCAATCTTATGGGACTTTCTGGTCATGGTGATTTTTGCACTTACAGGCTGCTGGCTGACTGGCTGGTTCGTGTTGTGCTTTCTCGGTTCAAAGCATCTAATTTGTCGATAGCTTTTAGTTAGACAGAGGAGCAAGAGAGATATAGTACCGAATCTAATACTTCTTCAGTTTCCTGACTGATCATAGCCTCCGCAGTTGGAATTGGGTCAACCCTTTCCACATTCTTTCTCTTTTCTCTTCGCTTCTCTCTCTTCCTTTTATCCCTTTCTTTTGTGACCTTCCTCACTAATATCGGCCCTTTGCCCCGCTGTCGCGCTAAGTACTACTAGTAGCGTTGTCAAGGCGATTGACGCTGGCTTGACTGTCTGGACTACCACTAGTTACTACTTCACCTACCTACTACACCTACATACCTGGTGGTGAACCACGCACAAACTTACACCTGACGGTCCTTCGTTGAAGCTTCCAACTATTGATTGCTGCTCCCTCTTGCACGCAGTCTTATACTCTCACTCGTTTCAGCCGTCGTCCACTCGTTTACATCGTTCCTTCATCTCAACCCCCTTTGCCTTCACTCCTCTTCCCTTTTTCTATTCATTCCAGAATTCACTATCGGCCTGGATTTACCCATTCCTCTAGACTTTGACTATTTGAACTCGCCTAGTAGCGGGGTTATTTCCATTCCATTTTACTCTTCTTGTTAGCAATTGTGCCCCTGTCGATCATTCGGGTGACTACATTTGCTTCAGGTACTCTTCTCTTCTTGTGCATCCTGTGCGTTTTCGAGGTCAGGCACCACCAGCAAGACGGACGGAAGTTGTCAAGGTTAGTATAGTACATACATTAACTTTCCTTAACCCCGGTTTGCTTTCTTTTTTTTTTGCTTCTTTTTCTTCTATACCCTTCGCGTTTCAGATGTAGAGCTACCTGGGTTCTACTCTGTTGGACTCTCTCTCGTACAGGAATTGCTATGCGCGCACACACACGCATTCATGTACTGATTACAGGGAGATCTTAGATAATCTACTTGTTTATTTTTTTCTACTTCTCGCGAACAATTCGGCCGATTCTCCTTTCCATTCAGTGGTCTAGTTGCTCCCTTCAATCGTTGGAAGAATAGTAAGAATAATACATATCTTAAGTACCGAGGTAAGGGAATCTCTGCCGCGAGCGACAAGGGGAAACAACTCTTTGCGCACTCTATTACTGAAAAAGCACGTTCTCACTAATTTCTCTCAAAAATCAGCGCGATCAGGGCAATAGGTGCTTGATATTTCTCACTGTTTACCGTTCTCATCACGAGTTCTCGCGGTCTTTAGTTATACTCACCTGAATACTTTCGTTAAACTATACACAAAAGACACCCTTACTCACCATTGTTTTCGTATCACTAGCTCACCACTAAATATAAACCTACAACAATAGACAATAATGCATCGTCTTCGTAAAGGAAAGAAGAAGGAAGATGAAGAAGGTGTCCCTCCAGTTCCTCAACCAACTCCTACTACAAGCCACAATCCCTTCAAATGGGGAAGAACCCCAGAGCCTCCCCCAAAACCCCAGCTTGACCTTGAACATGCGCTACCTGCTTCGGATGACTTTCGGACTTCCCTATTGATGCCGAACCTAGCACAGCGCTTCAGTATCTTACAACAGGAAATGGCCGCTGCTGCTGCGGCAGCAGCAGCTAATGGAGGAG
The DNA here is from genome assembly GCA_024713855.1 of Morchella sp. 2016-41. Lineage (NCBI taxonomy): Eukaryota > Fungi > Ascomycota > Pezizomycetes > Pezizales > Morchellaceae > Morchella > Morchella sp. 2016-41. Next base: position 1,029,772 of record JAMGZD010000003.1, read on the forward strand.
TAAAACCTAATGAGCCGATTGGGATCGCAAATGATGGAATGGACGACTTTGTCTTTACAAATCCCCCGCAATTCACACCCTTAGGTGAAATTACCGAAACATCATCCATCGCCGAGGCAACGTCAGCCCAACAGAACCGTTTAACTATGAAGTCGGAAGAATCTGTGGGTTCAGATGAGTCCGGTGGCATCATGAATCGTTCTAGAGGCGGAGAGGGAAATGTCCTCTTTGGAGGAAGGCAGAAAGTGTATCGGGTACCAAATGCCTATACTAGTGGGAAGGACTCTATGGATGATTCGAATCCGGGGTCCTCTGTGGGTGGGCGATCTGTTGGAAGCCACGACGTTCCGGAGGGATTTGGAATGCCGAAGCATAGAAGAGAGCAGCACGAATCAGAGGAGGCCAATGGGGGTGATGATTATAACAAAAACAGAAACACAAATTCCTCTACGGGCTCTGCTCCTACCACAATTACTCGCTCTTCGACTGCTGCGACATCTGTAGCATCCAATAGGAGCCCATCTGGGACCACTCAAGCTTCAGCACCGGCCTCCCCTCCCCCTGTGGCTCCTGTTGCGACCAAGCCTCGTAAAGCGCTATATGAACAAGCCTTGGACCAGCAGCTACAGGACCAGCAAACGACAGCAGTTGGAAGGCTAGAGAGATTGGCTTCCCTGCGAAAGGCAGCTGTTAGCCCGCCTCCAGCGAACAGCTACCAGGGAAGCTTCAGTCCCCCTGGGCTTTTCCAGCAGTCAAACACCTCGCCCTCGTCGCCAACATCCCCAAAACAAACCCCTCAATGGTCCGTCAACGTCAAGAAGAGCCCGGATTCCCCAATGTCTACACCAGAGGAGGATGAAAATGAACAAGATGATGAAGAAACTGTAAAACAGGGGCAAAAGCTCGGGCAATCACTGTCACCGCACATGGCACAGTTCAACTTTGGGTTAGAACCCAGGTCACAATCACCAATTAGCCCTCCGGTATCTGCCAGTGCAATTCAATTTCCTACACAGGGACCTTTCAGTCCCGGAATTCTCTCGAGAGACCAACCGCAAAGAAACCCGAGCTCTGATAAGCTGAACCTACAAATCAGGGCTCCGTCACCAATGAGCGATAGCAACGACCAGTATAGACAAAAAGGTTCAAAGGCATTTTTGTCTATGAGGAGCTCAGCGAGTGATTCGAGTTATGACGACCAAGAGGAGGGTGACAAGACCAGTCCTGTTTCTCGAAATTCCTTGGACAATATTGCACCCCTACACCCGCGTAAGAACTTTGGAGCATATCCAACGAATTCCGAACATGTAGAAGTAGAGCCGCCATCTCCAGTGTCTCCAGTTTCCCCCATCTCGCCAATTTTTAGCACAAGGATTTCAGATGACTTCATGCGTCCCAGCCAACCGCTCCGGAACCCAGCAATCTCGCCCACTTCGCCCAAGTTTTCGGCCGATATGCAGCCATCATCTGAGGATGACTCGCCAACCCTTCCACCGGGCCAAGGTCTTAGTATGCTTGTTCGCCAGCATCTTCGTACAGATTCTAGTCATTCTTCAGTATATGCAGGATCTACATACACACGCATGTCACACGTTTCAAACTATGGCCCGGGGGCAGCATCAGCAAAGAACTCCAAAGAACCCGATGCACCAAGACCTAGTGCTACTTCGGGGAGTAGTGGGGGGAACCTTTGGGAGTTTGATGATTGGGATGGTGGTTACTTTGGAGAAGATGACGGCCCACGCATGGGGGGGTCGAGCCCATCGACTATCAGTGACAACCCACCAACGCCTGCAGTTCCACAAAAAGATTCGGCCAGGACAAGGTCTGAAGAAAGAAGAGATGATGAAGACTTGGTCAGAGAAAGAGAGAGGTCTAGAGGGAGGGCAGATAGTAGAACAAGTGAGAGGGATAGGGCTATGAGCAGAGCGAGTGAGCGGGATAGGAATAGTCCTGCGGGAGAGGACGACAACGATAAGGATTGGGAACAGCAGTTGGCTTTTAGACGCCAAATAATTCAGCAGAACCTTAGAAATCACGAAAAGGTCAACAGCCAACATGAGCTGGATTTCCCACCTGACATGAAAAGTCAACAAGGGAAAAGTGGCGGATCTGGCGGTGGATTTGGTGTCCTCAGGTCGAAGGGTTCCAATGGAATAATCTCTAAGAATGATCCTTCGAGAAGTGGCCGTGATTCCCCTGGCCCTGGGATGCGAAAGGAGGGAAGCCGGAGCAGGATGAATAGCAGTGAGACCGAGAGAAGAACCGAAGAAGAAAGACGGCTCAGAGAAACTGTTAGAGGGCCAAAGAACATTCCTCCTGGGGGGTATCCGACACAACAACATCCACCACACTCTCACCATCATATTCCTCCTCCTAACCCTGCACGTTTGAACACAAACTTGCAAAACGAGAACCGCTCCAAGCCACGATCGCCCGTGGGTCTCCCGCACCCCCTCCATTCACCTATTATTACCCCCAGGCCCAGGCAAAAGTCAACCCGTGACCAAAGGAATGATACACACAGTAACGGTGAGCAGAACACCAGGAGAGGACAGCCGATGGGATGGAGAGATGACGGAGATGGTTATGCTCAGCCAAGATCAGCACCGGGTACTCAGCCAAGATCGGCACCAGGTACTCAACCCGGTAGCCCTGTCTCGCAAAGGGATGGTCATCATGGTATACGTAAACAACCTAGTATGCCACGGATGGGCGGTCCAGATATGCATAGACCGGGCCAAGGACAAAACAGAGACCATGGGGGTCCACCACCTGGACCTGGAATGAACAATGGCCACATGAACCATGGACCAATGGGCAATGATCTACGCAAAAAGCAGTCTTTTGACAGGGACGGACATCCACATGGGTCTGAGTTCAGACGGCCCAGGGGAAACAGTAATGCTTCATCGGGACCAACAATGAGACAAAGGAGGGGAACTTTTGATAATACACCTCTACCACCGTTAAACACATCAGCACTCTCGCCTCCTACCCAACACCTGCAAGCATCATCTACACCAAACTCTGCTATAAATATGGAACATTCGCCTGCGTTTTCCCAGGCGACCCAGACTCCGACAAGTAGTAGTGCCAACACTACTCCGGCATCTGCTATCTCAACGAAGTCTCCTCCGGCTGCTCTAATCCAAAGCATTGCAAACTCCAACGCTGGATTTGCCCCGGCCAAGAAGAGAATTGTCGATAAGAGTAAGATTGGTGATCCCAAACTCATCTCTTCAACATCCAACATCCCTACTGTTGATCTTCCAACCCAGACTAGCCCTGCTTTGGGTAGTTCAAAGGAAAAGGACGGCCGTAAAAGGCGCATGACTGAGACCAGAAGCATATTCTCAGGCTTTGGCAGGAACAAATCTTCCGAGGAAGTTCCTGCGCTGCCAACAGGGAGCCCTATGATGCCGCGTCATCATACTGATGATGAGGTTGAGCGTTCATCCTTCACCGATGACCCACCACCAAAGGCGAAGAAGACTGGAGGCAAGCTCCGAAAGTCTACTAGTGATGGTGGGGCACTTAGCGCGCGTGCCAGGAAGGAAGCTTTGGCGAGAAGTCCAACTGTCCCCAAGCTTCCCAAGGGTATGGAGGCCTCTGGTGGCGCACCTGCGGGCATGATTTAAACTTGGTTGGCCTCCTTTTTTAAACCTTTGTGAGGATGTTTCTTCATGAGTTGATGTTGGTTTGGTGCATATTGATAATGGGCTTTTCTTAAAGTTGCATATGACCGTCACGCGAATTCTTGTTCAAGTTTTTTATTTCTTCTTCTCATTCTCTTTATTTCCAGTGCTGAACTTTCTTACCATATTCACTGCACCTTCTTTTTTTCATTTTCTACTGTAATATTTGAAACAGAGTATCCCCTTAAATTTCCTCTTTTCCTCCGTTTTTATCTTTCGTTACAAACATCATAGTCATCTGCCGAAATACCCACCTGATATTTCGAGATCACCGTCGTCGTCTGATTTTACTTTGTGTTTTCTTTTTCTTTTTTTCTTTTTTACTCAGGGAGTCGAGTCATATTGTTTTATCCGGTGGGTTTTGGAACAGGGGTTCAAGATACCAGCGGCCTTTATTGCACTTTTTTGCTTTCCTTTTTCCCCTTCTCATTCACTTTTTATCGTGTGGATTTCCTGTGGATTTCATGTTTAGTGGTAAATTCTAAACTTAAGTACTAAGTGTTTTCTATTTTTTTCTTCGCTATCTCTAAATACCCTAGCTACTACTTAGTATACGTAGAAATACCGACATCATAACTAGAATGTACCCCCCCCTTGGTGCAACAGTGTTTATAAAATGTAATACACTATTGCGGTTCATCACATAATCTCTACGCAGTGCTGTAATATATCCAGTGCTAGATTGAGGACAAACGCCGAAGGTTTCCACCGCTTGCAACTGTAGGCGACATGGGAAACTCGCGGGGAGGAGAGTAGCTAGCCGTCCAAGATGAAGTGCGTGGTGTGTGCCCAAGTACCACCATGTGTAAAGGTTCAATGTTGGTGTTACACCTTTCGGGCGCGCAAAGGCTAGGCCTGATCGAGCCCATCCTTCGAGTGATAGTCCATGATTCAACACATAATAGTGAAATCTCAAGAAGCGTTGGGAGGTCCCAGACTTTGAGGCGAGGATCCGGGGGGGGAAAAACATGCAGTACCCTTCTGATGATACTTAGCTGGGACCGGTGAGCCGTCACAAAGTTGGGGCTACTCGTTTGGAGTGGCAATCTCATAGAACTCATGGTTGCGGGCCGAGTACGGTGGGAGGTATTCTTCTCTACTCTATGGCTGCCAATTCTTGGCACTCCCGACATGGAAGGCTCGGCCCCCAAAGACGACTCGCCCCACGGCGAACATCCCCCCCCCCCCGATACATACATTCACTTACACACATACACAAGAACCAAAGCATCACAAGACAACCAAGTCCTCAATCCCAGAATATGTATTCAAAGGCACCCCCTATTAAGAACGACCAGACGTAGTGAACTTCTGCCTCCAGTCACTGTGGTCTACTAATAACTAATACATGCGTGAGAGACCCCCCCAAAACCAACACCTCCAACCCAATCCCCGCTCCCAGGAAAGAAAAAAAACACCGTCCAATAACACAATATGATAAAAGAAAACTCCGATAGTAACTCCAACGACCATATAACAATTTTGCTTTTTCGGAAAAGCCCGGCAAAGAAGAAAGGGAGAGAGGGAGAGGGGGGGAGAGAGAGAGAGAGAGATAATGAGAGGCGACTATACTAAACGATTGAGAATGAGAAGAAAAGGGAAAAGGGGAGGGGTATGTATGCAATTAGAGAGAGAGAGAAAACGAAGCTAAACGAGAGAAGAGAACAGAGGGAAGGGGAAGAACTAAAGACTGTCCCCCAATAAACGCCGCTGGCGCACTAGAAACGATGGTAATAAAAGTAAACGAAGGGAGGTGAGATACTGATATCGACACTCTTAAGGGGAAGAAGAAAAAACAACATATACAAAATTAGAAAAAGCAATCACGGAACGCCAAACCCTTTCCCATTCTCCAACGCCAATTTCAACTTTTCCTTCAGCTTCTTGCGGCCACTATACTCAGGTAGCAGCAGTCTACCAAAACAAGTCAAGCTGGTTGGGACCCTCTGGAAAGAAAGCAAAAAGCTTGTCAGCTACTTGCTTGCTGCAGTGCGCAACCAGAATGAGGGGAAGAAAGAAGTCACTTACATCAGTATCCGGCCCGTTCCGCTGGATGTAGAACATGATACTCCCAATCCCATTGACGGGAACCCTATCACTCGCTGTGACAAACTCCAGCAGTTGCCGCTTCTTCACGCTGTTGAAGCCCTTAACGATACTCCAGAAGTCGCGGATGGTCTTATGCTCGGGCCCGTAGCCATCGTCATATCGCGCGGTCTTCTCGAGCTCCTCAATATCGATCTCTTGGGTCCCCTCGACAAGACTCTGTAATGATGCAGGATTAAAGAGCTATTATGATCGGCACATTAGCAAACCTGAAATATATGAAAAAGGGTAGTATGGAAAACTTACACCTAGTGCTTTCGGATCAAGCACCGCAAGGAAACCTTTCTCGAAGGCCTGGTACTGGCGACGGATTGACCGGTCGGTGAGCCATGATATGTAATCCTTCACATACTGCTCCCGATTGCTATTCGTCACCAGCTCCGCTTCCTCCTCGACCTCGTGCCAACTACTCTCGGTGAATCCAGCTGACCCCTCTGGCATGTCTCTAGACTCGGAGGTGTCGGAGCTGTGCCCCCCATCCAAGTACATCTCTCCAACTTTCTCGCCAGTCACATGATCTGCCGCTTTTGCAGATGACTGGGCGGCGGCCCTGGATGCAGATGCCTCCGCTTTTGCCTTCGCCAGCTCTTCATCCTTGGCTCTAGACTCTTCCTGAACCGACTCGGCCGTGAGCTCCACAAATGACAGCTCGGCGCCGGCCCTCGACGACCCTCCCGCCTCATCTGCAACCTCTGCCTCGCCCGCACCCATTCTTCCCAATTCACCCGCATCCACACCCAAGCTCTGCCTCCTCGCCTCCGCCTCTCCCACATCCTCCCAGGCGCCACTCCCCTCCCCCGAGCCATTCCCCTCCCCCGGCCACTCCGTCAGAGTAATCTCATACCCCCTCTGCCTCTCCTCCCTATTCAGCACATCCAGCACCTCATCCAGCCCGCCCAGCCACGGATCCCTCTCCGGCTCCGCCGGCAGCCAGTTCTGCAGCTCCAGCAGCCCATCAACCGTGTCCGCCTCGAACTTCTTCTCCTCCTTCTTCTCCTTCTTCTTCTGCTTGCCCGAGGCGTGCGGCCGCGCGATCTTTTCTTCGAGGAACTCGAGTCCGGTCTCTTTGGCTTTCAGCATGTTGACGTTCTTGACTTTGCCGAAGGCCTCGTAGGAGAAGTCGTAGGTCCGTAGGAATACATCGCCGACGTCGCCCTGGTCCCAGTCGAGGAGCTCCTGGAGTCCGCTGGCGAGGCTGGACCAGCCGTCTTTGATGTCATCCAGCGAGGTCGCCTCCATCCCTAGGAGCTTCTTGTACAGGATTCTCGGGAACGTGACGGGGAGTGTGACACCGTTATAGACCGCCAGCCCAACCAACACTCCCAGTAGCTCAAACTTGTGTACTGGCTCCACGGGGCACACACTAAACCAGCTCACCCTGCTCCTCTCGTCCGTTGTAAACATGCCATAATCAGGCCTCAGGGCCTCCCGCATCGAGATGATGAAGAACTCCTGCTGCACACCGCCATGGTCGACGCCCTCTTCGCCGCTGTTCGAGAAGCGCACCTTGAGCGGTCGTTGCAGCTCCCGGAGCTCACGCCGGAATATCTGGTTTAGGGCGTCCTCGAGGACGGTTTCGCGGTTCACCTCGACGAGGAGATACATGTTTAGTGCGACACGCATCTTGCGCATGAGGTCCTGGATCTCATGGCCGGGGTTCACGACGATGTTTCCGAGGGGCATCTGGTGCGTCAGGCGCACCATCGTCATGGACTTGTCGAATGCCTTGGACATGTGGTAGAGGTTTACGGCGCGGAAGTAGGTGACGATTGCGTGCGGTGGGAAGATGAAGGGGTATTCGAGGAAATGTACGATTTTGGGGTCGGGGGTGGCGTTGAACCACTCCACGGGCATGTCTTTAGCATCATAACGGTCTGAAAGCACCGGGGTATAGAAATATTCCGGCTCTAGCCCGTAAGATTTGTAGTCCTCGTCTTAATTGCCACGTACAGTCAGTATGGTACACACCATGAGCAAAGATGAGGAGTCGTAACTTACGAAGGATCTTTAGCAGCACCAAAGACGATGCTACGACACTTCCCCGTTTCGCGGTTTCCTGTCCATCCCATGCTTTCAGCAACACAGCTCGACACCACTCCAGCGTACACACGCTCAAGCTCCAGCCGCCCTTCCCTCTGGTCGAGAGCTTTGCCAACTCCTCACCGAGCTCCTGCGACAATGTTTTCTGCCTTTGTTGCTCCTGTAAAGCTCCACACCTCTTGAAGTATCCCTTTATCCAGTCCGCAACATGATCACCCTCATAGGAGACCCTATATGCAACCGCCCTCACCACCCTGCGCATCAACCTTTCCGCCATCTCGTTTTCAAACCCTATCTCACTCACAACCCCAGCTTCACTGACCCTTCCACTGCCTCGTAGCTTTCTCGTAGCCTCCCACTCCTCGGGGGTGCTCTCGGGCAGCATAGCCGCAAGGACATGCAGCGCTAGCAATATCAGCCGTGCCGCGTCTCTATCCTTTGTCAGCTTGCGGTGAAACACGGCCTCCAGCCCCATCCACATGCTCCGCAGGATCATAATATCCCACTCTGGTTTTGCCACAAGCGTCCGCAAAGACCGATCAGCCGTCGCCAGGTCCAGGTAATCCTCCCCCGCTTCTGAGCCTGCAGTGCTTGTAAATGACTTGAGCAATGCCTCCGGCGTGCTGAAGACGTAGAACAAGCTCTGCTTGGCGAAATTGCACACATCTGCTCGGGTTGTGGCATTGTCGCTGTTGTACATGTCCGCCAGCGCTGTACATATCTCGAGATCCAGCCGTGACAACGATTGCGGCGGCGTAACGAGCTCGCTCGCGGGGGTCTGCGAGGATATCTGCACATGCTTCTCCCCCCGTGTTGGCGTGGCCTGTGGGGCCTGAGGGAGAAAGGGCCTCTGTTTATGACTGTGATGGCCAATTGGTGGTGGCACCGCGGGAGATGTCTTCCCTCGGGCACCCGCAAGAGAGTGCTTCGTTTTGGCAGCGCTGGGGTGCGTGGGTGTCACTACATCTATCAGCGCCTTCTGCACGGGGTTGGATGCGCGCCGCTTCTGGGCTGGCGGCTGCTGGAGTATTTCTTGATGCTTATGCTGTGACACTGGCTCAGAATCACGATGCAACCGGCCCGTGTCTATGAGCTCCATTGGGCTTGAGTGGAACTTGTATCTCGGCGGCTGCTCATGGGGCAACGGCGACGCCGACTCACTCCCGGGGGTGCTATTCAAATCCGACAACCTCGGCGGACCCGTCGCCGGGAGCGCGCCCTCCGAAGAAAACCTCAGTGCCGACGTAATCGGGGGGAGCCCGATCCATTCCACCATTTTCAAAGACATGGTGTTGAACAGCTGCTGCGGGAAAGACTTTGGATCCTTTAGGCCCTTATCCGTCACCGTCTCGGCCTCCCCCTCGCCATGCCTCCTTTTCTGCTCCCTGCTGCCGCTGCCGCTGCCGGGCGAGGCCAAAACCGTAGTCATGTCCTTGTTCTCCTTCTCGGCCTCGTCGTCGTCGTGGATCTCCTCGCGGAAGCTGCTGTCGCGCGAGGTGCCGCTCTTGGCCTCCTTGGCCTCGGTGGCGTGTAGCGACATGACGGGCACCACCGGCTTGCCGGGACACAGCGCTTTGAACGGGTCGTCCTGCGTCGCGAGGTGGCAGGCGATGATCCGTGCCGATAGCACCGTGAGCTTCCGTGAGGCGTTCGTGCTCCGCGAGAGCGTCTTGCGGAACGTGTAGCAGGTCGCTGTGTCGCAGCGCTCCCGCTGGCAGCCATACAGGAGCTGGTTCATGTATCTGGTAATGATCCCCGCTGGTTAGTGCACACATTCTCCCGGGGGTGGAGTGGGGTGGGTGGGGGGTGGTGGAGGGGGTAGATCGGAGAGAGGGGAGCTGCAGAGAGGAAATAAAGAAAGTGCATGGCATACCGCTTCACAAGGCCCTGGAAGCCTCTCCGCCGCTCCGCATCAAAAACTGGCTCGATCTTGTCTGGTGCCCGGACATAGATTGTGTTTGCCACGACCACCTCTGGTGCGTTCGCGGGCAGCACTGCGTACTCGAACGAGTGGAGGCGCAACGCTGCTCGCCCCTCCTCGGGTTCCTTGTGCGCCATGATGGCGGGCTGTCTTGTTGGGAATGGGGTGCCTGTATGTATGTGCTTGTATGTGCTTTGGGGGGGTGTGAATGGGAAGACTGTTCAGATATGTTCCGAGAGAGAGAGAGGGCGTGTTTGGCGGGGGGGGGACGGACTGCAGGAACGGGGATGAGCAGGAGTGAGCGAGTGGGCGAGTGGGCGAGAGGGTGGATGGATGATGATGATGACGATAATGATGATAATGATGATAATGATGGTGATTGCAAGCTGCGAGTTGCTGCTCCTCCAGAGAGAGAGCTCTCTTTGCTTGGCTGGGGAAAATGATGTCGATATGCGTGCGGGATCTGGATTCTGTGTGTTTGATCTGTGGGCAGCTGCTGGCTTGGAGTTGCATGGATGATGGACAGGATCATCGTGTCGCTTGGCCGACGTTTGGCACTGTTGATGTTTGCAGCTGTTATTTTGCTTTTGTGCGGTAAACACCAAGCGTACTTGGTCTAACGGTTATGATTTTCGCTTCCCAAGCGGGAGAACGGGGTTCGACTCCCCGAGTACGCATCAGTATTTTTATCTCTTTTAGCACACATGTATCTCTGCTCCTACCGCCCTGGGCCCTCCTCCTCCGTTTTGTTACACAGCGGAGGAACATGGCCAAACAAAATGTCACAGAGGTCCAGAATCGCAGTTGGGCTATTGGCCAAAAGTGCAACTACATACTCAGAACTCAGGCTTCGTACGCGGCAGCGGCAAACACTCCGCATGTTTCAAAAACCAAGTACGTACCAGGTACATACATACATACATACATACATCCTCCATCGCCTGCCTCGATGGAAGACAGCTGGAACACCTGTCTACCTCGAGCTCATCCCTCAGCCTTCTCTCTCTACCCCGCAATGCCATCCATCCATGCCCTACCCACCTATTCCCATACCAACAGCAGCAGCAGCAGCAGCAGAGTAAGACAAGACAGCAGACCCATGGCCCCCCCCCCCACAACCACGTATCCAGTGGAAAAGCCTCGCTGTCAACTGGTGTCTCAGGCCGAATGTGCGCCGAGTGAGATCTGGTGAGCGTTTCCAAGTATGTTCTACGAGTGGTTTTTCTTGGCAGTGGGGGGGGGGGGGGGCAGCTTGTTCATTCGTGTGTAGCTAAATACTGAGTTATGAGGGAGCTCTAGGATACAAACCCCGCGGGAGGCACTACGGGTCTATGTAGCCCTCCGGGGGGGGGGGCCCGTCTATAGATATGTAGATACTGGGCCGCTTGTTGCCAGCGTTAATGACTCTATGATATAGCTGCCTCTCACTCCCACTCCCCGCTCGTAGCTCGCGGCGCATTGTTATATCGGGGGAAGGGGGGTTGGTTGGGAGTATCTAACGGCGGGCACAGCCCAATGCCCAATGCCCAATTCCCATTTCCCAGTGCTCAGCGCCAAGTTCTTAGGCCGCGCCGAGGACTCCGACTCCGAGTAGGTTGTTCAGGCGTTGTCTATCGGTGCGTCACCAGTGCCCGGGTTCCCAGCGACTTCATACTGTACCTACATACTCTAGAGTAGCTACCTACTTGACATGTAGGTAGGTAGGTAGGTAGGTAGGTAGGTACTCGCGGCCAGCAACAAGAGCCCGAGTATGCAGCTGCAAGTCTTTGGTGTATTTTTGACTTTTACTCCAATGGATGTTGCTGGCCGCGAGTAGGTAGGTGACAGCTCATGGCTCGGCGCCTGTGTGTGTGTGTATGCTACATGTAGTATATATGTTTGGCCATTAATTGTTTCCCAGCGACGCGGTACATAGTGGAACAACAGGAGCTGCTGGTGTGCCGCGCCCGAGGCAGGCCACAAGAAGGTGCGTTGTCTGTCTGTCTGTCTGTCTGTCTTGTCTGTCTGGGACAAAGAGTGGCGGCGGCGCGGTATAGCGTTGGGGTGAAGTATGTTCTTGGAGACCGTTATGGTGAGGCATGTTTATTTAGAGGGAAGGGCTAGGTAGCTACTCAAAACGTAGCGGTCGGTGGGTTTTGATTTGGACATGCGTGCATGGATGGAGGAGAGGAGAGGAGAGGAGAGGGTCCTGGGTACTGCGTGTTTGTGGGTACTCTAGTGCTGTGGCAGTAGGCGTTGAAGACATTATATATATCCCCGTAGAGTAGAGTAGAGTAGAGCATTCCCATCCTCACTTACTCATATGCATCCACAATCACAGTGGACCATCGCCGTTGAGAGTAGGTACAGTACTCTAGGGGGAGTACAGCAGATGGGTCTTGAATCCCCATCAATCCCCATTGCGGGCCCGTCCCTGCATGTAGCTACTGCCCTAGACTGTAGTACTCTAGAGTAGGTACATACTCCACCTGCCCGAACAAAAAACGACAAGCAGTAAACCACCGGACGGGTATGCACCGCTATAGAGTACTCTACTTGGAGTAGCTACCCACGTTACGTTACTCTACATGGAGTAGGGTCCCACCGCAACGGTAACTGAGATGCACCACCGTCCTAAGCTATCAGCTCAACGGGCAAGCACGAAAGCTTCTTCGCCAGCCCTCCTTCCCGGTTGGCAGGGGTCTCCGGGAGAGTGCGCTGTCCATCGTGAGTCTTTTCCTTATCTAGCTTGCTAGGTATGTAGATTGGAGGAGATACATGTAGCTACTGTAAGTATAGAACACACACAGCACCAGGTGCCTAAGGGTAAAGACGGTGAGATGCGGGTATTAGGTGAGCGTGGGTACAATAACCTGGTTGGCTGGCTGGCGCGAGGCGGGGTTCAGCGGAAATGGAAGCCCCATCCTACTATCCTCTGCGATGTATGTAACTACATACCTCTAAATACTCCTTCGATCTCGAGCCCATCCTCGGATTCAGAGAGGGAAGTTAGACCACGCCAGCCACTGCCCTCTCAGCACCCTGAATTCAATCGGGGCCAAATACTCTAGGCAGAGCACAGCAAGTGCAGAGCCTACAGTAGAGAGAGTCCATTGCCCAACCACAACACGCGGGGCTCTGACTTTACTTGTGTGTATGTAGTCTCTGGGCCCTGGGCGAAGGGTAAATTGTGAGCAGCGAATAGCTGCACAGAGAAGAAGAAGAAGAAGGGGGGGAGTTACGTATCACATGTTTTACCCAACTGGCTGGCCTTCTTCATAGGTAAATGCTCTTACTCTTACATACCGTAGAGGAGGAGGAGGAGGAGGAGGAGGAGGAGGAGGAGGAGGAGGTATGTATGTAAATATCTACTCCTCCTCCATTGCCCTTTGCCCATCACCCAGCGGTGAGAGAGAGATAGAGAGCAAGGGAAGCTTCCATGCCATCCATCCATGCGTGGATATGATTGAGCAATTCCAAGCAATCCTTTTCTTCTTCTTCTTCTTCCTCCTCTTTTCCGAGCCCTGCCTGCGATGGGCACCGCGTTTCTACCCCGTAGCCCAAGAACATCGAGAGCCTCAGTCCCTACATACCTAGAAGTGAAGTGAGCACTTGTACACTTTCTATGTATGCAGCACGCTCCATGTAGAAGTGAACTTCCCATGACGTCGCACCCCCAATACCACGGCTGCTATTCAAACAGCACCTTTGCTCCTGCTGCTGCTCTGGATGAATTCCCTGAGGGGTCGCTACTCTACTCTACCTACTCACTCTGCCTGCCCACTCTCCACTGGGCTGCTGCTGCTGCCATTGATGGATGGATGCCAATCGAGTGATCACGAATGACCATTGCCCCCCCTCCCAAAACCCCACCAGCACCCAAACCCAGACCCCTGATTCACCAGCACAACCCACCCCCGCACCGCCTCGCCTGTCAGCCACAGCGCGTGAACCTCCCTCAACGGCGTGCAGCCAATGGGCACCCGCCAGCATACCGCGCGACCCACCGAGGGAGGGCGGTATGGTATTGGTATGGAGGATGGAGGATAGGACGGGGATTTACTCGTTGACTACCTACTCTACATACCTACTGCATGCATGCATGCAGACGTCGGCCGTCCATCAGGGACATGCAGAGCCTAGCGAGGGAAATAGACGAGCAGGTAGACAGACCTGGGACGGAGGGACGAGGAGGTGGGGGGGGGAAACTGACAGCGTGTCTGTCTGTCTCTGCCTGTCTGTCTTTAACCTCCCCCTCTCGCTGTCTTTCTGCTTCTCTTCTTCTTGTTCTTCTTCTTCTTCTCCTCCTTCCTTCCTTTCTATCCATCCTTGCCTTGTCTGTCTGCTGTCTGCTGTCTGCCGTCTGCCGTCTGCTGTCTGCCAGTCTGCCAGTCTGCCATCACCGTCTTCTTATCCAGTCTCTGTTTCTCCATCTCCTGCTGCTGATATCTCTTCGTCTTCATCTTCGTCTTGCTTGCTACACCTCCACCGATTCTCTGTTGACCAGAAGGATAGAACGAAGCACTCGTACTCCAATCACACCACATCACATCACATCACATCACATCACATCCTCTGCTGTGCTGTGCTGCTCTCCACCTTCCCTATCTATCCACCTCCCGTCACTTTCATATCCTGGTTGCTGGAATCTCGCTTTCCCATCCACCTGCATATCGCATTCAATATATAGCTAGCTCCCAACCCAACCCAACCACCACAACACCCGAGACACACTCACACTCTCAAAAGAAGAAGAAAAGATATAAACACGACCCATCTGTTCTGCAGGAACGACACAGACAGAAATGGCCGACGCATTGAACCTCCAGAACGCCCTCAACGTGGCGCGAAACATCCCTGGCCTCACAGGCTCCGTGACGGTCGTGGACGACGCCGGAAAGGTCATGACCACTGTACGTGTTTCCCCCCCCCCCCCCAATCCATTCCGTCCGATCTCTCCAACCAAACCCGCAAACCAAGAACCAGAAAATAGAAAGTAAAAATAAGTATAAAAAAAAACTAACACACCACGCCAAAAAAAAAAAAAGTCCAAAAACATCTTCTCCGCCTTCAAATCCGCACGTGAAGCCTACAAAGCCCGCAAAGCCGAGATCGTCTCGGAGCGCCACGGCGAAGCCACACAACGCCGCCTCGAAGCCCGCCGCCCAGAGCTCGCCATCACCTCCTCCGCCCCCTCCTCCTCCTCGCGCCGCGAGCACCGCTCCCACAGACAGATCACCGCCTCCTCCGAGGACCCTGGGGATGACAGCCAGCGCAAAAAGGACAAGAAGCGCTCCAAATCACGCAAGCACCGAGGCGGCGACGACGATGGCGGTGAGGGTTCCTCCCGCCGCGGTAGCGGCAGTGCCAGCGGTGCCATGACCCGCCGGGGCTCGTCAGACACGATGCAGACCGAGACAACACTGGTGACGCCCGGCGCGCACGCGCACGCGCAGCAGATGGCAATGCTGCACCGCAACGCGTCGCTGCTGACGCTTGCGCCGGCGGCGATGTTTGCGGGCGGAGACCCGCTCGCCGAGACGCTGCAAGGGCTGCTGATGACGCTGCAGAACACCATTGACGAGATGTCGTGCATCACGGCAGGCATCGGCGAGTTTATCAGCGAGCTACAGAAGGTGCCCGACACGCTCGCCGTCGTTGGGTTGACGCTCGCCGAGATCAGCACGCTGGTGGCCAAGATCTCGCCGGCGGCAATCATGGGCATGAAGAGCGCGTTTCCCGTGATTTTCGGCTTGCTGAGCTCGCCGCAGTTTGCGGTTATAGCGGGCGTGGGCATGGCGGCGACGGTGGTGGTGCTGGGCGGCCTGCGCATCGTGGCGAACATGGCGGGCGCGGGCGAGAAGGACGAGGAGGAGGAGCGCGACCTGGATCTGGAATTTGGCGTCACACAGCTGCCGGATGACATTGAGGAGCCGGAGCCACCGAGGCGCGCGGCGACGGAGCCCGTGCCCGTGAGGGCCATCATGCCGGCGCCCGTACAGGCCGAGGGCGGCCCGCTTGCCGCGTATGGTGTGGGGACTGCGGCGGCGGCGGACGAGCGCGAGATGCGGAGGAGAATGAAGAGGCGCGAGAGCGAGAGTGCGGCAGCGGTGAGGGTGGGTAGGGGGGAGAAGCCGGAGCGGGAGAGAGAGAGAGAGAGGGAGAGGGAGAGGGACCGCTCACACAAGGACCGCCCCAGGCTCGAGCGCGGCGAGAGCAGCCGCCGCCACGAGCGGTCGGACAAAGACCGGAGCGACCGCCGCGAGAAACGCGACAAGAGCGAGCGCCACGAGCGGAGCGACCGAAGCGACCGCAGTGGCGGCAGTGGCGGCAGCGAGCGCCACGATAGACACGAGCGCAGCGACAGGCACCACGAGAGGGGCGAGAGGAGCGAGAGGAGCGACCGGAGGAAGGAGAAGGACCTGCCGCCGCTCCCGCCCGCGCCCGCACCCTCAAAGTTCTCGCTGATCCGGCGGGCGACGGCACCGGCGGCGCCGATGGAGCAGCAGCAGCAGCAGAGGCCTACGCCGCCGAGGCGGACGCCGACGGGGCTGAGTGCCTTCTCGATGGGGTCGTCGTCGTCGAGTAGTAGGGCTATGGCGGCGGAGGAGAGGGAGAGGGTCAAGCCGAAGAAGAAGATGTTGGGGTTCTTTGATGGGCGGTCGTGAGTTGTGGTTGTGGGTGGGTTAATGTGATGCGGGATGCGGGATGCGGGATGATGGATGAGTGATGTTCTCTTTTCTTTTCTTTTCTCTTTGGGGGGGGGGTTTCGTGGACCTGGTTGTTTATACACTGCTTGCTTACTTGCTTACTACTTGCTGGCGTTTTTTTTATATCATATCATATCATATACTTGTGTTTGTGTTTATGGCGGTGGTGCGTTCTTTAATGGGCAGCTGTGTAGCTGTGTAGCTAGCTAGCTAGTTGGATGGAACCTGGAGGTATAGCTGCAATTGTCTCTTTGGGTTTTGAACGCTCACTTGTGTTTGGAGAGGGTTTTTTTATTATTATATATATGTGCTATGTAGCGTCATTTATGCTTGCTGTGGCTACATATCGTACGTAGCTAGCTGCATAGAAGGGGAGAATGAGGAGTGAGGTTGGGACCTGCCTGCTTGCTTTACTTTCTTTTTTCTCCACTACCTTCTCGTGCCTCGCGGTACCTTCCCAACTGCCCTACTTGCCCTAGGTACTGCCCCTCCGCCCCGAGAGGCGGAAAGAAATACATAGAGTAGGTACAGATGCAGAGTTTGCTCAATTGACGGACTGGTAAATACCTACCTCCGTGGCGCATATGGGCAGGTTACATACATACATGCATGTAGTTGGAGGTAGGTACTTGCCTCTTCTACCACCTACCCAGAGTACTCTAGAGTAGAGTAGATCGCTATCCGCCATCAGAACCTGAAAACGCGTGGGGATAATTTGGTCTTGGCCCCATATGTATGTAGGTACAAATCACCCTTGCCATTGGCCAGGCTCTTATGGCGGATAGCAGGTAGTACCTACATGTAGGTACATGTAGCTACTCTACATATGTACATACTCGTAATTTCACAGCGTTTCCGGACTGGACTGGGTCTGCATATGGGCGTAAATCGTGCATAAGAACATTATTTTGGTGGTATGCGGACCCAGTCCAGTCCGGAAACGCTGTGAAATTACGAGTACATACCTGCCATCAACCATAAAAACCCGAAAATGCACAAGGATGATTTGTATGGGGGCCAAGACACTTCTCCATACAAATTATCCCTGTCTCCGTCACTCGCGTTTTCAGCTTCTTATGGTTGACAGCGGGTATGTATTGTATTGTACTCTAGAGTACAGGGAGAGCAGACGCCGCGCTCAGTTCCTTTTTTTTTTCTTACACCCACACCCACATGCGGGATGGAAAAAGAAAAACACGCTGCTGCACACCCATCGAGATTGGGGGTTTGCCTTCTACTTTAGATACCGACCGGCTGGCTGGAGCCACGTTCCCGCGGGCTGTGATTGGGCGTGCCGCTTTGGGGGTTTGTCGTTGTCGTTGTCGTTGTATGTATGTAGGTACTAGGGTGGGCGTGCTTCATGGGGTGTCACTCGGCCCAGTTTTCTTTGTGAGGTGATTGATTGTTAGAACTGTTGTATGTGGTTATGAGTTATGAGTTGTGAGATAACTATCGGTCTACCTACTCTAGAATAGCACACCTACCCACCTCCTCCATATCCAGCGACTCACATATGTATGTATCCGTCCGAGTCATACTTCAGCACGGACCCCCAGCGGCAGCCAACGCCAACACCAGGAGCGCGTACATGGCCCTCAACGCAGCGCGTCTCCCCCCTCACGCGAAAACCGGGTGCCTGGGTTGTGGATTCAAGCTTTGCGGGGCGGCCCAGGCACATGCTGAAGGTCTGACCCGGAGGCGGTGGGTTGCGATGAGGGTGCGAGTGAGGGGTTGTGAGCGTGAGCAACTTGGATGGGGGTGTTGTGTGCTTGCTGGTGTTGGCGGGTAGCTGAGTGCGTGTGGGTTGCTGGGAGAGTAGAGCGCGGAGGGTGAATGGAGAGATAGAGGGTAGAGGGGGGGAGGGGGTAGAGGGGGAGGAGGGGAGAGGGGGGAGAGGGGGGTTATAAAGCGCTGCTGGGGGTGTTCGAGAGAGAGAGAGAGAGAGAGAGAAAGAGAGAGGGTTCTTCTTCTTCTTTCTGGCGATATCTGCTTGGTTAGTTAATTATCCACGACTTTGAGTGCAATATAAAAATAATACAATACCTCCAATCCAACCAACAAACCCTCCAGCACCCACCCGAAGCCCACCGAAGCCACCGAACCTACAAACACCGCCCACATAACCACCTCAATGTCCCAATCACCCATCGCACCTCTCCACATCCCCCCACGACCGTTCAAGAACGAGCCCAGCCCAGACCCAACCCCACCGTACCGCAGCAAGACCGTGCCCCAGAACAACGGCCACAACCCAGTACAGATGCTCGTTGAGAACCGTGAGCGCTCTGCCCCGGCCGTGAGGCGTAGAGATGAGGAGTTGGCGGCGTCGGCGGTCAGAGAGGCAAAGGTGCCTTCAGTGAGTGAAGGAGGGCTGGTGAATGGCAATAGTGTTAGTGCTACTGAAGTAGGGACGGGGGATGAAGATCTCTATTCGGTCTCGGCGGCGGCGGCGGTGAATGCGGGTGTTACGGTGAGAGGTATGTTAGCTGATGTTTGCTATACTGCCCATAGACCTTTCCTTACCGTTCGTAGTCTTCTGCAGAAGCTATAGAAGCAGTACTAGTATTAGTAGCAATAATAGTGTGGCGGTGGCTTTTTTTTTGCAACATTACATATTAAAACCTATTCTAACACACCCAAAACAGAAGCCCGACACCCCACACTTGACGCCGAAGACACACCCATGGCCGAAGCGTCCGCCGATAGCGGCCTTGCCGTCCTCGGTGGCGGCATGCGTAGAATGGTGGACCTTGTGAATCGGCTGCGGGCATCTGGCATTGAGGACCTTGGGCTGCCGTTGCCACGCATTGCGGTGGTGGGGAATCAGAGTGCGGGAAAGAGTAGTCTGATTGAGGCTATTAGCGGGGTGAGCTTTTTTTTTTGTTTCGTTTGTTTGTGGGGGTGGGGAGAAACATTGAGATGAGGTGGAGGCTAATGTACGTGAGAGGAATAGATTAAAGTGCCAAGATATACGGGGACTTGTACTAGGGTGCGTATTAATCTTATATGTTTGTACCTGTGGTTCTGGGGATTAAAACCACCAATATAACACCCCCCCCCACCTACTTACATACCCACAAAGCTAACCCCACTCTGTAGTGCCCCCTCGAAATCAACCTTTCTGAATCCAGCCACCCTCATGATGGCTGGCACTGCCATATCTCGTTGCGCTTTAAGAAGCGCTATGACCCCGACACCGTCTCCAAGAACACCTCTACCGGCCGTAGCTCCTCACCCTGGGTTGAGCAAAAGGCCGAACAAGTGGCCTTCCTCGACATTATTGACAAGTCGCAGGTCGAGCGCGCGCTCGTCGCCGCACAGCAGGCTGTCCTGAACCCGAGCCGCAACTGGCGCGAGTATGCGCGTGAGATGGTACCCGTTGCAGCAGGAGGTGGTGCTGGGCTGAGGTCGAGGGTTGGCGGTGGTGGGGCGCGGGGGAGGAGGGGCCAAGGGAAAGGGAGTAAGGATGCAGAGGATGGATTTGAGGTCAAGTTTAGTCCGAACGTAGTTTGTATGGATGTGAGTAATTCTATTAATTGATTGCAGTGGTGTATACTGACTGAGGCGGCGAAAAGATCACCGCGCCGGACTTGCCGAACCTGGCGTTCATTGACCTACCAGGCCTTATCCAAACCACAGAATCGGTGGGGTTGACCATTGACTCTTTGTTACTAATTTCTTACTATTCCAGTTAGTAGGATTGCTAATAATGGGGGTAATGATCGGTTTTGCAGGAAAGTGAAAACTACCTGATCGACTTGGTAACCGGCTTGGCAAAGGAATACATCAACCAGCCAGACTGCCTGATCCTGTTAGCGCTGACAATGAAAGGTTTGGCTGCCTTGTTTCATGTAATATCACTCGTCCTCTGCTCGCATGCTAACAACGACCGGTGCAGACGACGCCGTCAACCAGTCTGCAGCCCGCATTGCCCATGAGTTTGGCGAAGAGAGAACTATTGGTAAGTACATGTACCAGATAAAACCTAGACACCCCCCCGCCTTGGAAGATAGTAGTATCTAATAAACAAACTTTATCAACAATCATTACAGGCGCTTTGACCAAGCCAGATACCGTTGGCCCCGGAGAATACGACCAATGGGTCAACATCCTCCGCGGGAACTCTCACCGCCTGAAGCACGGCTACTTTGTTACAAAGCAGCCTAACCAGGAGCAGCTCAACCAGAGCATCGACCACGCCCAAGCCCGAGCGCAGGAAGCAGAGTTCTTTACCAAAAGCGAGCCTTGGGCAACTGATCTCCAGGACCTCAAGCACCGCTTCGGCACCCAGGCACTGCAGAGCTACCTTGCCAAGGAGCTCGGCGAGCTGATAAAGAAACGGTACATATAATCTAACGATTCTCCACCCCCCCCCCTTCCCTCTCTTGTGGTTTAATTTTGCGTGCTGACCGACACGAAGGCTCCCAGACGTGATTAAACTGATCAAAGAGCAGCACGCCGATGTTAAAGAGAAGCTCGTTGCGCTGCCACCCCCACCAACCGATAACCAGCTCTTCCTCGTCTACAACCTCATCCATGGCTTCAACACCTCACTCAACAAGCACCTCCTCGGCGATAAGGACAACAACGAGTTCCCACACGCATTGCGCCAAAACACAGACCAGTTCATCCGCTCACTCGGCAGTGTGCGGCCTACGCTAAAGGTCTTTGAGACGTTCAAGGAGGAGACCGACTTTGTACGCCTGCTGGAAACACCCAGGAAAGAGAAGGATAGGAGTCATAATAATCACCTGCAGCTGTCGGCGAGACGTGCCCAAGCGGGCAACGGAGTAGACCCTTTTGAGCGTGAGAGGGAGGGGTCGCCATCCTTGAGGAAGGGGAGGAAGTATCAGCAGGGCCCGGAGGTGCATACCCTCTCAAGTGGCGATGAGGGTACCGTTACTCATGTCAAGAAGCGAAAGGTAACTAACGAGGCTACGGTCCCCATGACACCTAAGAAGCTCAAGAGGGTAGATGAACGTAAGTCTAAACCCCTTGTATGATTTCGTCATTGGCCGGTTGGTGGGTGAACGAGCTCCCCAGAATCTCGACTTATTGTCTTTTTAACACCATAGAACACAAATACAACCTCCCTCAGATCCGGCACATTATCGACTCCACCGCTACCGCCCAAATTCCCGGCCAAGTTGACCCCAAAGCCATCGAAAACCTAATCAAAGAGACAATCTACCTCTGGCGCCCCATCCTTGAGAAATTCATCTCGGACTCGGCCCAACTTCTCAACCGCCGCGTCCACAACTGCTTCGTTGAGAACTTTGAGACCTACAAGAAGAGCCCCATTTTTTTTGAGGTCTACACAATCCTCCAGAACCAGCTCAAAGAGTCGTACGAGCGCCTCAACGAGGCCGGCTCCCGCCTGTGGAACCTAGAGGTCAACCAGATCTGCACTCTCAACGATGAGGACTACAAGAAGCACATTGCCAACCACTCCCGCATCCTCAAGGAGCGGCGCAAGCGCAACCTACTAGAGCAGAATGAGCATCGTGAGCAGCAGCTGCAGGCCGAGAATACGGGGGGAACGTCACGGAAGCGGAAGCTTGGTGGGGGCGGTATCAACGGCGGGGGCGGGATGTCGATGGGCTCGGACGATAATCCGATGGACGACCCATACAGTAAGGAGATTGATGTGCTGGCCGAGGTCAGGGCGTACTCAGAGGTCGCCCAGAAGAGGTTCATTGATAACGTCTACATGACGGTGAGGTTTGAGATGGCAACAGTATTTTTAAAGGCGGTGCCGGTGGCGCTGGATCGCGATTTAGGGCTGCAGATGCCAGATTGTATGTGTAGATATATCCCTCTTTTTCTATCCTATCATATCCTATTGGTATATTTGTGGTTGTTTTGTTTATCGTGGCTAACAGTGACCACAGCAAGCCAAATTTGTGCAGCGCTCCTGGTGGAAGACCCACAGAAAGAGAAGGAGCGGGGGATTTTGCTGCAGAGGAGCGAGCAGCTATCGAGGGCGATGGAGGAGCTGTGTCGCATTACGGATTGATATCTTTTTATTTGGATTTTTTATTTATTTTATCCAGCTTGGTTAGTATACGTGTTGTTGATGTTGATTCCTCGCTTTCCCCTCTTCCCTTTGCGTGGTATGTTGTGTCTATCATAAATTACAATGTACTCTAGTGAGAGAAGTCCAGAGAGGAGGGAGAAGTATAGTTATTTTTGTAGAACCTTCATGTGCCAAGCTATCCGCACAAGCCCCAAGTTTTCTTTCTCTTTTACCAGCAAAGGTTTCTTTTCAATGAACTTTTTTATTATCTCCAACCATCTGTACTACTCTAGGGAACACAAGCAGCCTCTCGAGTTTGCCTCAAAGGAACCCCATCGTGAATAATAATTCGAGTTTAATAGCTAGGGGCCGTTATGTAGTTGTGTAGGTACAGTCCATTTCCTCGCCCAGTCTGCCCTGGATTTGGCAGTTATCGAATGGTGTGTATATTCAATAATTCTGGCTGTCTGAGGGGTGGTTAGCCACACATCAGCTTGCTGACGTATTCACTGCTGGTGAAACATAGAGCTGCACGTAATATAATGTATTTTATAAAGGCCAGATAGGACAACCGCTCTAGCACTCTTGACAGCAGTTCCTTTACTACTCGACACCGTGACCCTACTGCCGTGAGCGGCGCATATCCAATAACTGCCCATGCTCTGGTCACGAGTGATTTTATATGACTGAGAATCCTAACGCTTATGAACGAATAATTTATAAAACATACAGGTAATAATATTAGCTGACCATCTCAAGGTCTACTTTATATATCCAAGTATAATTAACGACCGTGAGATCTTCATCTAGCATTAAAGCGCCCTCGGCCAGAGGGCATCCCTAAAGTTGCTCCTCCACCCCAAATCATAGATATTATCAATTTCCCTAAGTCCTTGGACACGGCGCCATATTATGCCCCTCGGTATATCCCCCCTATTTGTGGGGTCAATACGGTAGAATAGCTGTGTCGTGACTCGAGGCCAGTCACGACACATTTCATCTGCATCGAGCTCTGTTGTATCGTCATCTTCCTCGGGGTCGGCGAGTAAGATGTCCCCGTTTTTTATGTCGTCGCGCCAGTCAGACCACTTGATCGTCTCGTTGGTGGTTGTACCAGCCCATATTAGATACCTAAGCTTATTAATTGCTGCCAGAATTTCATTTCGAGGGAAGAGAGTATTACAAGTGGTAAATTGTGAATGCAAATGATAGTACGCCGGTCAACGTGCAAAGAAGGAATACAGCGCCAATGTATATTTCTTCAACTATGGCAATGCCAAAGAGATGGAGATAAACAGACCACGGGAGAGTTTCGATGGCGATTTGGGATGGTATTAGGGCCCGGACGATAAAAGACTGGATTATTCCGAATGAGAGATATAAACCATAACTCAGAAGGATATTTGTCGCGGCGAGGAATGCGAGAAAATGGCGCGTGTTGAGCTGTCCTACGCAGTTATTTATCCAGACCTAGGTGATTTTTATATTAGAAGCTGCACTCAGTGTATGTAGTATTTGTAGATAGAACTCACACAATGATGGTCATGCTTTGCTATGCAGTGCTTGCCTAATGCACTCACAATTGATATTAGCCTCTGGATAATACGATACGCGTGGACTCTTTGGCCTACAGATTGAACAATGTTTAGATCGTGCCGGCTTTGCTAACTGACAAGTTCGGCATATGTTTCCAGGCCTGAAGTTAAGGTGGTCGTATGGATAGCATTGCAGGGACCGTTGGTGATTCTCCGGGGTGATAAAGCCTGGATCCGAAGTAGCAGCAAGATACATTGTTATATATGGAAGCGCCGCCACTATTGGGATGCACATTCTTTTTCACACATAATTAAGTCCATGGACTACTTAATATGGAGGCAGCCATAACACACCTATGAATCAATGGTAGATGCTTCCAGCCATCTTTGGTGAACATGTATATCCCACCGGTTACAAGTGTCAAATAAAAAGCCTAATTTTATATTGTCAGGACCGACATCTTAAACATTAGTGAAACTTTGACCCACCATGATGATTGGATGTTTCTCATTCATAAGATAGTTCCCGGTTCCCATAAGGATGGGACCAAGGCGACCGCAGGTTACCGCCCTGTCGAGAGCGAAAAACCATCTCGGGATAGTTTTCCATAGGAACCGATGCGCAAACCCTACTGGCGTATTTCTTTTCAAAAAGACATATATTAATAACAAAAGTACGAGTTGATACTGGAGGGAAGAGAAATTAATCACGGCCAGGTAGAAGAAACAATTAAACTGAGAGCCTAATAGGAACGGAAATTCCAAGAATTATAATAGCTGGCGAAGGGGAGGATTAAAGTCACCTCAATCCCGGGACATGCCCGAATAGCGCAATAAATACCAGAAGTGATATCCCAAGAACCACAACTGCGACGTCCCGAACTGCACCCATCTTTTTACGACCCCAGATCTCGTGCTTGCTGGGAGATGAGCTTGTTGAATGAATGCTTCCTCCTTATGTCTCTCTCTCAGTCGTATTTAGACAAAGAAGATGCCTGAGAGAGTTGTTGTCACCGAACAGCTCGAGCCCTTGTAGCGCCACCGGAAGCTCAGGAGCACTACAGTACAGTATGTGCGTCTTGCGAAGGAAAATTTGAAGAGCAGAATATGTATCAAGTGCCGAGCGATTCCGGGACCTTATTGTGGGTGCCCTCCTCGCCGTGTTACCAGCTTACCATTTACATACTGCCGCGGTCCCAAGCGGTACCAGCCGTGCGAATTCTCAAGCGTGCGCCGGAGCTTATGTATCCTGACGTCGCTTGTGTCTTTGTTCAGCCTCAGCCTTCCCCAACTGAATGCTTGGTTCAGGAGATGCTTGTCAAAGACCTAACGTAAACTGCTCTGTTGGAACTTTGAGGCTCCGCCGTAACACACGTCGCCCCGAGGGTCGCGTCATCTTACTTTACAACACGCGTCTTATCACTTTTACCATTACAAACAACCTTATCAACAGAAGTGAGGCTGCAAACCGCATCTCGTATGGCAGCGATCATACAGCAAGGTCAGATGTCTGCCCCTATCCAGGGCGGGCTCTTTCAAGGGAAGAGTTTCTGGTTGTCGGCGAGAGTTCCCATGCGCAAAAGTTTTGTCGAACAGATCAAAGTCTGTTCCCCTACTATGACCACTTTGCAATGAACACCCATTGACTTGACTTGATGTAGGTGAATGGTGGAAATGTTGTCCTTAGTGAAAGGGATGCCGATATACTTCTCGTGGACCACTTGAGGGATCATATAGGCGACATCGCGTACGGCTTCCTTCTACAATCGTTAGATAGTATTGTCAAACTTAGCACATTCACTCATTTTTTACATATAGGTTCTCGTACAAATTTATTGAGAAATCTATAGAAAATAAAAGATTGGAAGACCTGGACGATCACAGAGTTGTGCCCGTGGGAAAGAAAAAGGCATCAAAGGCCAGTGGTCTCAAGGGGTATGTCGAACATGGCACCGTGATAGACTTCTACAGCCAAAAACTAATATATTGGCATACAGTCGTAACACTTTTACCAAAGAGGATGATGATGCTCTCTTCGAAAAACTGGCATCCGTTGATTCGGGCTATCATGGCAATAAAATCTATCAGGAGCTCCACGAGAAGGTAAGGTTCCTTTCCGGGTATTTGTCGATTCTTATTCACACCATTGCCTAGTATCCGCACCATACAATGCACAGCTGGCGAGGCCGCTGGGTTGACCATTTTTCTAAACTCAAAGATTCCCAGTCAAGATTAAGGGATTTGAAAAAGATAAGAGATCAAATTGAAGCTGAAAAGCAATCGGCTCAACTAGATTTGACAGAGAGTGACGAAGAACCAGAAGCTACTCCAGCTAAAAATGGTTTGAAAACATTTACCAAAGAGGATGACGACACTCTCTTCGAAAAACTGGCATCCGTTGATTCGGGCTATCATGGCAATAAAATTTATCAGGAGCTCCATGAGAAGGTAAGGTTCCTTTTCGGGTATTTGTTGATTCTTATTCACACCATTGCCTAGTATCCGCACCATACAATGCACAGCTGGCGAGGCCGCTGGGTTGGTCATTTTTCTAAACTCAAAGATTCCCAGTCAAGATTGAAAAAATTGAAAAAGATAAGGGATCGACTTGAAGCTGAAAAGCAATCGGCTCAACTAGATCTGACAGGGAGTGACGAAGAACCAGAAGCTATTCCAGATAAAAGTGGTTTGAAAACATTTACCAAAGAGGATGAGGCTATCCTACAGAAAATGACGGTCGAACTATTAGCAAGTTCTAGTAGCACGATCTATGGGGAACTGAGCAAACGAGTAGGTAATCTTGATCGCTGTAATACCGGCCTGTGCTGACTTTTAATTTGAAGATTCCACGGCATACCCCCGAAGAGTGGCGCGCCCATTTCAACAAGATAATACTTCCTAGAATCACTGACGGGAACGCAAAGAAATCGTCTGACAAGTCCTCATCTAACGATCACCATGATGAGTCTGAAGATGAGGAAGAGCCTTTATCTCCTATTGGCGGGGGGAAGGTTATGTCAAGGTCGGTTCGAAACATTGAAGCGGCGCTTGAATCAACCCCAAGCTCTCATGATTCAAAAGGCAAAAAGTTACAGCCCCCCGTAAACACCGGGTCGCCGCTACGCACTGTGAGTGTGAGAGAATCACCAAGACACTGGAGGAAGGAAGGAAGTAAACCATTGGCAGATCTTCAACCTCACAAGAATGCAACTAATTCTTCAATCGGGCAAATAACATCCACCACGAAGGATAGTTCAAAAGCCGTTGATGAAACAATAGCTATTGATATCCCAGAAAACCTGTTATCGCAGAAACATCGAAAAAAAGACGAATCCGATAAGGGGAAAACTTTTGAAATCACTCCTCTATCTCATGATAAAGTCCAGTCTGACAATTCACAAATCAAACAAAAACGGAAACGTGAAAAGGAACCCCTTGCACTGGGGCAGAGAAAAATTAAAAGAAATTTTCACGATGTGATCGAATCTACGCCTGAAGCCGAACCAACCATACAATCTCGTGTGCTCTCTCCAGAACTTGGAGAAGGTTGCCAGAAAAGTTCCCCGCCTGTTGTCAAGAATAGAGGAGACAAGAAGTACGGTGAAATGAGCACACAGGCGTTATATGACCAGCCGGATAGGGGGGAATTACTCGCAGATATGGAATTCCCTGAGTTGGAGTTTCCTAGCACACCCACTTCTAGTCTTGCAGCACCACCGCCGCCGCTCCCGAGAGAAAAGGCTACCCCACCATCTAAACCCTCGCCGAAAGCCCCTGCATCTGCATCTGCATGGGAATCCTCGCCTGCTTCCCCTAAAGATGACGACTCGAGCAGCATTATAGAAATGAGTGTATTTCTTGACTATTGTCAGGAGAAATATAGGACATCAGAAAAAAAGGTTATTGACGCAATTGAGAGAACCAACGGGGTTAGAGCGCTGGTAGAGGTGATATTGGGATGTGATGCCATGGGGCAGGCGCCGCCTGGTCTTCCAGGGATATGGTCCCGAGAACAAGATCAAATCCTCCTGGGCGCAGATGGTAAGGCGATAAAGGAGTTGATGGAAACTAAAGGGGAAAAACAGATGCTTAAGAGGATGGAGTTTTTGAATATGTGGAATAGGGCTTGATTCATTCCATTTCAATGATAATGTAACACATAGCTTCGACATTTTTGGGATTGAACTCTCGTTTTTCTTATTTCACTTTTACTTTGCGCTTTTGACAAGCACAAGACGATGAGTTTCCCACTTCTGTTACCCCAGCCTTTAGGTACATGTAGCTACATGGATGTATCCTTGGATGTTTCAAGTAACAGGTAGACCTATGATGACTTAACAGCATTAGATAGAATTCGTGTGTCAAAAGAATCACTATCAGCTGCAGTTATGAGAAGGATTTTAAGCGGGGAAAGTTGCCAAATTGATTAGAGTTGTCCTAACAAAAGTTTTAAAACCGGGGGGACCGGCGTAAAATCATACCCTTATCGCAGGTGCCTTTTATCGAAGCCTAACATAGACCAAGAGCTCACCCATTCCTATGTTTCAAGATCTCCCAGATTGCTGGTTATAAAGTCTCGACGTCCTGGCTTCTCAGGAAGTCTTCTGGGTAGCTAGTAAGTGGTACATCACCCCGGGATGGACGTCCGAGTGATTTTGTGTGACTGAAGGCAACACCCATAGTGTATTTCTCTTTCTTCGAACCTGACACCAGCAGGGCTCGAAAACAACGAACCATTTTGCAGTAACGCAGATCAACGGGTGAGTTGTGACAATCATGTAACAAATCGAAAAGTCCTTCGGTGGCACAAGGAGGCGCAGGTGGCTCATCGGCAGGTAGGTGAAGGGCAGAACTTCTAAGTTGGGAATCTCGGAAACCCAGGGAGGATTTCGGTAAGGCGGTTTGTGTTTGATGTTTAGTATATTGGAAGGAGTGCCGGTGAGGTATGTTGCGAGCCGTGGTGATGGATGAGGTTTTCAGAACTTGGAGCTCGGGAGCTATGCTAGCTTGATACTACAGATACACTAGCTGGAAGAGAGTAAAGCTGATTGTTTCTCACTCGTTCGGAGGCGGTGGGTATGAGGTAGAAGCAGGGCGTAGGTATGCGCTCAATATCAGAAGTGAAGCCATTACTTTACCGTACATGTGCAGGAAGTCTCCACCCGGGGTGGTAAGGTAAGATAAAGGTGAGGTTAGGTTTAGCTAGGGACGGTTACAGGAGCGCCAAGACCCCACACTGCAAACCCATTGGCACAGCCTGTCTGTTGTTACACAACCGTCTATACTTAGCGCTTCTCGTTGACGTGGATCGATCCAGGGCTGAACATAACTAGGAACGGCTGCGCTTTGAGGCCCCACCTCCCCTCCATACAATCCACCGTACCGTACCTAAAAAGCCCAGTCAAAGCTGAATCGTAGTTGGTATATATCACAGCAACTCCCACATTCCCCCCCCCACCTGCTTTATACTTCTTACTATTCGCCCTACTTGATTTCCTTACCTCTCTTCAGCAGCTCTCTCGTCTACCAGTTGCTTGACCTCAAAATACATCTTTAAACAATGGCTTTCAAGAAGAACCCTTCCCCTTGGTCAAAGGGCCCGTTCTTCGGGCTCCGTGCTCTCCAGTTCATATTCGCTACTATCGTGAGCGCAATCGCAAGCTACTTCAACTACACTCTCGATGCCGATGGTTACGAGATCCCATGGGTGTTTATTGTTGTTGAGGTAGTTGTAAGTATTAAACAATATCTAGCACAACTCACCGCTACTACAATCGCTAACCATCATGCAGTCTGCATTGACATACCTCAACGTCTTTGCTTCCAGCATTTTAATGTGCTGCAACAAGCTTAGCCCCCTCTTCACAATGATCACCGACGCAATCTTGGTCTTCATGTGGGTCCTTACATTCGCCATGTTGTCACGGGCGATGGGGAGAACCACAACCGAGACTTGCGATATCGCAAACTGGGGGAGTGATGCTGGTATCGTAATCTGCCACATGTACAAATGCTTGTTCGCTTTCGTGTTCCTCTCATGGTAAATCCACCAATATATTTTCTTTTTTTCTTTCTGGGTCCCTCTACTAACGGTGTTTGGTGGAAAAGGGTAATGCACGTTGCATCCACCGTCTTGGCTTCCACTGTCCGCCGAAAGGTCAATGCTCACGCATACGAGCCTGCTGCGAACCCTGGAAACTCCACAGCGAGCAAGTCAGGCTTATACAACCCCCGCGCTGAGTCGATTAGAAACGTGGATACCTCATACAATGCACCCAGTGGAAAAGAAAGGTCTTATGCTTAGGTAGAACGTCGGTATGGGTAGTCGGGATTTATGATATATTGGACAAGGTTCTTTCGTGTGTTACTTTGAAGGAGTTCTGTGTTTGTGGGTTTTTACTTGATCATTTTTAACTTTCTTTCTCAAAAAACTGTGGTTTCCGTGCCCGGGCTCCTTTTTCTTTTTTTTCTTTTTTTCTCAAATCGCAATCTGCAAACACATCTTATAGTTGCGTATCCTTAGCTAGCTAGGGAGGTGTCAAATATGAATGACAAAACTGGTAATTCTCGAAAATAGCAGGTCTCACCGGGGAAAATGCAAGCGAGTTTCGGAACATTCGCGCATGGTGCTTGCTTTATTATGCTTTACAGCCGAAAGTGAGACTATCATATCTGTCGATCGTGTCTTTGCATACGGCGAGTTTGAGTAATATGTGTTTTTTAGATGATGAAACGGTGAAGCTTGTTATCTGGAGGCTCTCTATTGGTCTGGATTCAAAGAAGCCTGCAGTGAAACCAACCAACCGTTGCATTATCAAGGTGTGATAAGACTTAATGCCAAGCCATTATAGGCATAGGTATGTATATATACCTCCCCGCCCCCCGGACCTCGCTTAAACTCTTTACTCCTTCCCATCTCCACTAACAACCATGAATGAGATATCGTGAGGATCTGCAAACCCTGCCATGTAGGCCCTACTCCACCCTTGATATCTACTAAGGAGGCCTCAACAAAGGCTTCGGCCCTTCTGCAAACTTACCAATCGGACAAGGTACGTTACATGCATCCACGTTTTAACAATTATAAGGCAGACAAAAAAATGTTGCTTGATTCTACCAAGGCCCCAGGTTGCTTCTGGCACCTGTTACCGTCCTTATAGCCCCAGGATGCTGCTACTGGCTCCTGTTCAATGCTGCCCCCTTCAACCCCAGGAAGCTTGTTTGCGCCTGTTCACTGTTGTTGGGGGACCCAGGTTGCTTCTGGCACCTGGTTCAGTGCGTTTGGATCAAGAAACATTTATCTACCAAGGCCCCAGGTTGCTGATACTGGCACCTGTTACCGTCCTCAGCCCCAGGCCGCTGTTACTGGCGCCTGTTCACTGCTACCCCCTTCAACCCCAGGAGGCTTTTGTGCACCTGTTCACTGTTGCGGGGGGGAACCAGGTCGCTGATACTGGCGCCTGTTCTTATGTTATTACACATGTATTCTCTTTTGTTTCCAAGGCCCCAGGTTGCTGATACTGGCACCTGTTACCGCCTCAGCCCCAGGTCGCTGTTACTGGCACCTGTTCACTGCTACCCCCTTCAACCCCAGGAAGCTCTGGTGCGCCTGTTCACTGTTGCGGGGGGGACCCAGGCCGCTGTTACTGGCGCCTGTCCATTACTGTTTTGTTGATTTTGCTTGGCTTGGTTTCGGTATCTTTTTGCAGTGCGTTTGAATCAATATCATTTATTTAATTTTATATGCATCCAAGTCCTTATAGCCCCAGGATGCTGCTACTAGCTCCTGTTCACTGCTACCCCCTTCAACCCCAGGAAGCTTATTTGCGCCTATTCACTGTTGTCGGGGGGGACCTAGGATGTTTCTGGTATCTGTTACTGTTTTGTTGATTTTGCTTGGCTTGGCGTCGGTATTTCTTTATAGTGCATTTAGATCACGCTTGGGAATGCATTCGGGTAGTTTCGTTTGGCGGGTTTTGGGTCGTTTGGGTTTCCTTTGCAATTTATGGTTTACAGTGCGTTTGGATCACGTTTGAAAGGGTATAAGTTTATTTAATGAAATTTTGTATCTTTTGGGTTACCACTTTTCAATTTCTTTAAATATTGCTTATGAAATATCTACAAGACAAGTAGAATTATGGAAACCACATTTGCACTCCGCACAATCCTGTGCCCATCCCATAGTCTCGTCTCTGATAAGTAGTGGAGGTACTAGCACTGTTTGGATTACCAAATACAGTTTTGGACGATAGTATTTTCCATTCCACCAAATGAATTTGCGTTTGCAAACGCCCGTACGACCCAAACCTACTGTCACCAACATGGGATATAGCAACTCACAAGCTATAGAGTCGAGACATGATAAGCTGAGCGCAAAGGGTAGGCCTAAACATCTTGATACGCCGTTCCATTGGATCTCCAAGACAGCATCGTGTCTAACACCTAATTGTTGGCGATATCGATGGAACTCCATGTACAGCGGTCCGTACTGCTAGTCTTAGTTCGTATTTGGACATTTTGAACGATGGACATCTTCTGAACTCTCCTCTTGAGAATGATGAAGAAACATAATATTTTTAGGTGCGGACTGGGTGTCACATTCCGAGAACCGAATGATTGTTTATGATTAAAAACATTTCCGGGTCCTTTTTTTTTAAATTCATTAATTGCATGCAGCCTCCCTTGATCCAGTCACCGAGGACAGGCACTATCACTATTATATGGTCAGTTATGGCTTAAAGTTCTGAGCCACGATAGATACCTCATTGTTTAGAACACTATAGACGTACCCAGATATTTTTAGTTCAACTCTCGTTAGTCCCACTCCAGAACCCATCCGTTTAACCGTTCTCCTATTCCCCACAAAGCTACCAGTCCTATAATACATAATTACTAGTACACATAGTCTCAGCTTAGATGATTTGATTAGATCAACATTCAATTAAGTTTGGGAAATTTCCTCCATAGACTTAGCGGTTCCGTAGGCAAAATCCTACCAGTCGAGGATTGAAATTTAGTTATAACCTATCCTAATCGGAGTAGCTCCTTCTATAACTAGGAATATCATTGTTGAGAATTGTATATTGAGGACGGCCTGATATCCTATATATATAGAATTATCTCCCGACATCTTGGTATTGTAAATGGTCTTGGCATACAGTTTTCTTTTCTTTTTCTTTTTTGTTTAACCCATTAACTACATGCAGACCGTAGTCTATAGTAATGGCATGCAGTTGTTTGATTATAAATTGGTTTATCTCTTTCTTTTTTGACATTAATCTTTATATGGGCTATAATAGCTTGCAAAATTTCTATATCTCTATTTATGTAGTATTTCATTTCGCCGCCAAGGTTCAACAAGGGCCTATTAGAGAAGTTTGGGGTTCAAACCTTCGAGACTACTCGGGGTAAAGTAAAATCCAGATTGGTACATATTTATTATTCATACTGATAGAGTCAGGTACGGCGATGTGTCGGTCGATGCTATGGTCGCTATGGTCTGATATGTTGAGCGATCTCCCTCCAGATAGTGGTGATCAGCATCATCAACTATCACTCGGGCCAAGCCTCGAGACATGGCAAAAATTATTTATTTATTTATACTTCATACTCGTATGAGACATGGTAAAATGTATTAAGGTTGTCCTTGTCAAATCTCAGCAGCTCAGAAAAATATGAATTAGCTATTTGGGAGAAGATGGTGTACTGGCCTGATTCTCTCATTTTGGTGCCGATAGTAAAGTGGGGGTCAGGCCAGATTCATAGAGTTTAACGCCTTTCACTGGGAAAGCAATAAGCAATCAAGGGTGACAACGGGATGATCTAAAGTTGCTGAAGAAAGTTGAATTTATATATAACCACAGAACCGAGTAGCCAGAAGTGTTTAGATGTCTCCCAACTATTTTGGACAGGATTTACCTCTATTTAGCGAGAGTATTATATTCATTATATAATTCCAGGATTCAGAAAAGACAAACTAAACCCTCTTATATGTACCTGCCTTTATATATTGTGTTTTAATGCCTACAACCTCTTTTTGTGAGGTGAGTTTGCTTTTCCAGTGATGATCGCTTTCCTAGTGAATAACCTTAGTTGAAAGCGAAGTGGGCCCTTATCTGAATAGGAAGACTACATGTAGTTAGTGGTGCTGCTATTTATAATACAGATTGGTTGACCATTCGTGAAAGCGGGCCGGGCCGAGACTTGTTTTACAGATTATTAAAGAAGAGCAAGATAGAGAACCTAGATAGGAAAGGACGAAGGCTGCTTTGCCGCATTGTATTAGATGATACAGTAGTCTGACCACACGGGTGATTTATTACATGTACTATCTGAAAGGGAGGGGGGGTGGAGATAGAAACAAAACGGCTTGGGGTCTGTTTTAATTTCTTTCAATATTTGCTAGTGATGGAGGAGAGAAGTGATCGAATGAAGATGAAAGAGAGGCTGAAAGGTGAAGGGAGCAAATGAAGGAAAGAAAGCGAACGGGAAGAAAGCGAACACAGGGAAGAAAGGGAACGAAGTTTTAGAAAAAGAAGTGCCTCTTGGTTCTTGGTTGTAAATGTGAGTGATGCCATGTGAACTGCTAATTGAGCCTAATAATATCTTGGCGCCGCTTTCCCATCTCAACCACTGGACTACATTATATATGTATGTAGATGACAAAACGATTAATACAAATGATGTGATAACAATGCAGTGGTCATAAGACATTGCATGAAATTCAAGTCAGCACCGTAACGCGCGGTCTGTGCCTCTTTTTTTGCTATTCTAAGCGGGGATTGAGATATAAAACTACGAGGCCTTTAAATCTTTCGCCTTCGAGTCCAGCGGAATATCAATAGAGATTTTACCGAAACTATCGAATGATATCTATATCCATCACAAGGACATTCCGTCCGGACCGCCGAATGGATGCCAAATCTCACTTGAATACTACATGTATATAGCGTTCAATTAAAGTTATGCTTTGTAAGTCGTACCACAATCATGCGATTCTCGATTTCTATAGTTTCAGTAAATTATCAGATGTAGTTTACCTCGGCGATGGGTCAAAATACAACCGAGTCGGTTAGGCTTTGTGTATGTACTACGGGGGTGGGGGGCTGATTCTGGCGATAATTGATGCTACTGCAATAGAGGCTTTGCTTGTGTAGTGCCACCTGGGACGCTACTTGCTGCGGGCAGGAGATGGGAGCGATACTAAACGCACCGCAATCTACCGCCACTAGACCGTACCTTGCTAGTACACCTTTACCCCCACAATATGCGCTGGATGGCGCAAGTTTTGGGATGCGTGTGGAAAAGAGAACGCTATGTAATCAAGAATACCGTTGCTGCATGTACTTTTGCGAGCCTCCAGTAACGACGCTCTTTCAACTTCCGCCTCCGTCGTGAGTCCTTAAAAACTTACCTTGAATTCATCATTTGCATCACCAAGAGATTGTTTTTTTTATTCAGTGGATATTTTTCTTTCTGGCACTTAATCCTTTTCATGCTGGTTCTAATGGATAGTACGATTAGCCAAGAATAACTTGGAGTCATATTCGGGACTGACTTCAGCTTTTCTCGACGTCGAAAGCAGCTCTCTGGGTGTTTGCCGAATATGGTGTGCGGTACATACATGTACATATGCATGATCCGGACCCCACGCACCCCCAGTTGCAAGGGCCCCACGAAGCTATTTAATATCAGCAACCCCAGATTCCCCAAAGCTAGAAACCTGGGGGGCATGAACAAAGTACGATTATTGATCAATACAAATGTTATCGAAAGCATTGTACTACTTTCCAACCTAGGGTGCTTGATACGATTACGGGATTTGGCTGCGTGGCTCGGTACTACCATTGGCCCTTCTCCTGGGTCGGTTAGAGACACCGTCATATATCATAATCCCGATAAGAGAAGGATGGCCCGTTAAGAGTCATACATAGCACGATGTTAATACTGTACATGGCGGGGTTTGCGAGTGATACTCTGTGAATCACGCTATATAATACTAAACCTTGTAACGGGCTAACTTTCATTTTGTCAGAAACCTTTGGAGGTGTCTTTAATATCGAGAGTAATGTCTAATTCTAATGGAAATAAAATTATATGAAATTTCTATGCACGCTACTGATTCGACTGTAACTACCATAGGAAGGCAGGAAATGTTGTTATTTTCTACGGACTACTACACTAGCCCACGCATGCATGCGAGATTGTATGCAGTTTGTTTGAATTTGATTTGATTTATGCGTGCGCAGGCTAAACTCACGATAAAGCTTGAGATGCTTAACCCAGCACAAATCCCTTGGCTCAAGATCTTGGCAGAATATCTGTTTCGGATATAATCAAGAGCTAGTTGTAGTAGTGATGGGCAGCGGCGAGGGATAATGAGCTTAATTGATTGACAAGCGGGGAAAGAAATGTAAAAGCTCCGGCGATGAAATACTTATTCCGGTTTCAGGTCACGAGCTAGCTTTTTTTTGGGCCAGTTCGCATTCATACATCATTTACCTCATTGCACATACGCATAAATAATCAGCCTTAGCTGCAAGGAGAAATATCAGGTCACATATATACATGTATATACGGACGTTCTATCCGCGATCCCAATTTCAAAAGACAGCATTTGGGATTCCCAGTCAGCGCATATTTGGCTTACCCAGTAAATAGTGGGGTGTGCCTTGTGAAATTTGGTACATGGGCCTCGATGGAAGATGTCCTTTATTATCAGATTACTCGATATATATGGTTGAGATGGTGGTCGGATATGTTAGATAGACCCAGAAGCCAGTACGGGTGTGGAGTACAGTGGGGGGGGGACAGTACTTCAACATGTGCGGGGATCCCCAGGAGTCTGAGCCTCAAGGCCAGTTGTAACACAAGGTAATGTCGTTCAATGTTATCGGATCTTGATATTCAGACTCCGCCAGCTAAAGTTTATTCCGGGAAAACCTCATGATCTCAATTAGTACCTGCATCCAGTACCAGGAACGTTGACGGCTCGGTAGCAACCGGCCGGATATGTACCCCGTAATGCCTACCAACTACACAAGACGTCACTCCACACAAAGACTTAAAGTTAAACCTTTTGATGGACTGACCTCGTATAAGTTATTCTACGCCTACAGCGGCTCATACGCCTCTAAAGTACAAACAACTATATGAACCATCCATAAAATTCTCCGGCCCGAGCCCCGAGCCCCGCACTTCAGAAATTTGGTTTTGTGGTTCAAGAAAGTTTATATCAAGTCACAAGTGCATATTTCGAAAAATTAAGGTATGTTAACAGGGGTCGGGGTAGTGTTCAAAGATCCTATTGGTTTTCGTGCAGAGTTTCTAATACGGCACCCTTGTTCCTGTATTGATTCGCGCAACTGGAACACAAGCTGATGAGAGAAGGAACCTAGCTAATGAAGTACCTAGGTATGTATCACTTGGATGCGTGCCACTTGGTTCCTAAAAGAGCGAAAGATCAACAATACAATTCATAAGCTTATGCTGTTTTGTAGATGATCAGTTGTGGCAGCTTTGGTACCTATCATATCGATTATCACCTCGATTGGCGTTCTATCAAGGCTTAAAAGGAGTGATTTCCCTCACCTCATGCAAGAATTATCTCTTCACTATCCAGCTCCTCTTGACAATTCTCTGTCAATCATTTTGAGTTCAACTTCAACGAGACATAACTCAAATCATGGTTTTCCGTATCGGAGATATCGTCACCATCCTGGGGCTTGCGAATCTTGTCCTATCAGCACCAGCTGATTTACTACAGAGAAGGCAGTCAACGATTGTTGACTGCCTCGAAGCAGCATCAGTCCCTGTGATCTCCAACTCGTCTCCTAACTACGCTAGCGAAGTCATTCCCTATAACCTTCGTACACCATTCTTCCCCATTGCTGCCGCTGTGCCTGAAACCGTTGATCAGGTGTCATCTGCTGTGATTTGCGCAAATCAGTTTGGTTTGAAAGTTGCTGCTAGGTCTGGAGGACACTCCTATGGTGGCTTTGGACTTGGTGGTCAAGATGGGTCTTTGATGGTCGATATGAAGAAGTTCAAATATGTCAATCTCGACCCAGTAACCCAGGTTGCTACCATCGGTGCTGGAACTCGTCTCGGCGATGTTTCATACAGCCTGTATAACTTGGGGGGACGCGCGTTACCTCACGGCCTATGTCCAGGGTAAGCAAAATAACCAGATATCTTTGAATCGCCCGTTGATTATTAATTTTGTAATTGGTAGTGTTGGTATCTCTGGACATGCGCTTCATGGAGGTTATGGATATACATCTCGCATGTGGGGAACAACTTTGGATACGATTCTTGAGATGGAAGTCGTCCTTGCTGATGGATCGATTGTCACCACCTCAAGGACACAGAACGAGGACCTATTCTGGGTATGTCAAGATCACGCCTTCGCTCTCATATATATCAAGAAAAGGAGATGAATCTTTCTTATCAACTCACAAAACTTGGTTGCAACGATACCTGTGGGCGGTTAAGTGTATCAATAAGCTAACACAGAGGTCTAGGCTCTCCGTGGCGCCGGTTCTTCCTTCGGTATTGTGACAAAATTCAAGCTCCAAACTCTCGAAGCACCTGCAAATGGTGTTAGGTTTACCTATTCATTTGGTACACCCACCACTGGTTCAAATATCTCGTATCACGTCCAAATCTTCCGAGCTATGCAAGAATATGCTCAAACTACCGCCCCAAAGGAACTTGCCTTGAGGTTATGGACCCTTACCGATGTCTTCGAAATCACCGGTGTTTATTGGGGCACCAGGGAAGACTTCGACACAGTTATTGCACCGCTTGTTGCGAGCTGGCCCGCTCAGACTACTGTGGTGATTGAGGAGGACAATTGGCTTGACACGTTGGTTGCAGTAGCAAATGGAGCTACTCTTCCTCAGCCACTTGACTATACTCAGCACGACACATTCGTAAGATCACCCCCCCCCCCCTTCCCCAACTGAAGATAGTAGGGGATCACTCGACATATCGTATGTTGACATAACAACTTTGCGATACAGCTCGCGAAAAGTATTGTTGCGCCGGAGAAATTGACCTCTAATGCTTTGACTTCATTTTTCAACTATCACCAGAATGGCAGGAATGCCCCAGTAGTAAGTGATTGATATATGCCATCCACGAGAGAGTAGCCAAATACTAATATTTCTACTATCAAGCCCTGGTGGGTTATTGCAGATCTCTACGGAGGTGCCCATTCTAACATCTCCTCATTTTCTCTTGATTCCGCATCATACGCTGTACGCAATTCGCTATTCACCTTCCAACTCTACGCTACTACCACGCTTCCTCCATTTCCAGCCGATGGTATCACATTTATGGCCGGTCTGGCAAACTCCCTCATCTCAGCACAACCCGAGACTAATTTCGCGGCTTATCCCAACTATCTTGACCCTACTTTGAGCGCAAGTGATGCCCATAGACTGTACTACGGATCTCAGTACCAGAGACTGCTCAACATTAAGAGGAGCGTTGATCCTATGATGACATTTTGGAATCCTCAGGCTATTGGTGTGTGATGTGTAAGTCACTAGCACATGTACATGAGATTTTGTCTTTTTCTCTCTGTTGAATAATTTAGCCCATATACAAGTATATTTGAATACATTGAAAGAACACAAAATGAAGAGACAGATCCGTTACGATAAAAGAAAAACTTGATTAGAACATGTGGATCTATCGTGGCTGAGGGGTTTCTGTTTGTACCCGTCCGCATGCAGTAATGTACCTGAGATTTGTGGTAGACCCTTGCATCAAGTTGGGTGTTGTAGCAACAAGTATATATAATATGATCACCACGAACTCCTGTAGTTGGTTCACCCTGAACCAGCATGGAATTGCGATCGAAATCCTGAATATGTCGTAATGTACGGGTAGATACACAATTACACAAGAGGCTTCTTGACCCGATCGTGTTTAAACAAGGCTGCTTATGCGCACTCGATCGACCTGAGAACTAGATCCATGTATGTATATAAAGGGGGGGTATATATAACAAATGAGGTACCCTCTAGTATGTACATACTCTATGCGGACAATTGGTGATAGCTTGGCGTGGTTATTTCCCTCAATAGAGGGGAATTCGAGAAGGCTGTACGGATACGCACTACGTGGGCTCAAACGGTCAATTTACATAGATTGTGGATTGTTAGAGTGAGTGAAACATGTATGTACATGTAGTTCCAGGCTAGTTGCTTTCCCACATGTATCCAGGCTATGCCACTTATACCAGAATCGGATAGGCACTAGAAAATCATAATTCACTATTAATAAAAAAGGTTAACTCTCCGTGAGAATAATTAGATATCAAGCATGATATCTAGGAGCTTAAGTGCAGGGAAGAGCTCGCCTCCTGGAGATAATAATCGAGCCAGAGATTATGCCTAGTCGTCCTCCTCTTCATCATGAGGTTTCTTAGTGTCTTATTCTTCAGGTCTTTATTGTCTCTGCTGGAAATAGTCACACCCCCGTAGTAAAAATTAGAGGTTTGCACCTTATCCCATCCGCAATTTCGCGGTACGATCGGTACTATGCAGCGTCTGTATTTCACTTTAAGTGATCAAAAGTGATCAAAAGTGATCAAAAGTGATCAACCCAGAGCTTAAGGTTCTGACAGTCGATCGTGATGAGGATTTTCAGGCCCAGCTCATCTATGTGTTTACACCCCTCAATAGCTTCGTTTGCGAACTTAAACTTGCGGCTATTGGGGCTGTAGGTGAGATGATCATATTCAATCTAACTCGGGGAGAATATTTTCTGCCGACGACAAGGATTGAGCTTCTTCCGGCGGGTTTCGCGGTAGAGGCCGTCTTAATTTCACATTTGGTTCCTGTATTGGTAGCACAGCTACGATATATCTAGATTTTTTTGAATAGCTGTGAATATTTCACCCCAGGTGTGGTGGAAGTGGTCTAATTGCTTCGAGTCCTGTGCATAACTTGGCAGTCATGATATCAGCTGTCCCAGCGAGGGGGTTTATCATCCGCGACGAAACCGCAAGGGCATTACCTACTTTGGGGCTGACGACCTGATGCTCTTGAGATTTCGGAACTGTTTTCAGAGAATTCCGGTTATGGGAATGATGTGGGGGTTGTGTTGTACTTGAAGGAGTGAAGGAATAGAAGGAGGAAGATGGAGGAGGGCATGGGCAAACAAAGATGTCCCTAGCTCGCAATTCCGTACCCATGTCTTTCTCTTTATTGTGTGTTGCTACGAAAATCATGTCGGAAGTCGGGAACAAATTACAAGTGAGCGCGGGTTTGGGGAGAAGGTTTCCGGGATCGCGGTTCGTCTTTCCGGATAAGCGTTCTCCTTGCTGGGAACAGGATGAGATGGTTTTGAAGGTGGAAGATGTTTCCAGGTACTGAAATCGGCCGTCAAAATGGTCTTTGGTAATCTATTCGGCAATCCTCCTCCTTGTTCTGGTCTGTCTTCAAGCCCAATTCTCCACACGTCCCTTATTCTCATACCATGTATCCTACCGCTTCCCTTCTCTTCCCCCGTCCGGGTCTATATCTATTGATAAGTAAACATAGACAACCTCAGCTATCCTGTTGGCCTCACTTCGATGGTGGCCTGAAATGATGGAACATTAGTTTCGGATATCGAAAGGAGCGAGTGCCATAGTAAAGAACGCGAATACAGCGTAAAATGCGTCCGTCTAGCCAGGGCACAAGATGACACTGAAGATGATGGAGGTGATGGTCCACCGAGCAGCTGTCTATAAAATAAATTTTCTTTGCTCAAATAATCAAAAGGACTTTTACCTTTGTCGGATGAAAAATGAAGCTGCTGTTTTTGAAAGGAGAAGACCGGATTGGAAGCGCATTTTTTTCGCATGTCGGTTATCTTTTGCGCCCCTTTCTTTTAGCTCCTTCGACTCCAGAGTAAGAAAGTAGCAGGCAGAAAACAGGACATCTCAAGAATATAAAGCAAGTTTCTATAGACTCGCAAAGCATAGTAACTTTATGGTAGGTCTTAACGCACGGGGATATTGGGATAATTTATAAGCGGGTGTCTGTTGGACTGGATCCAGGCCCAACGCATTTATAAAGACTCGATAGCAGGAATGGATAATCGAAATCGAGACAGCCCGAGTTTCACGACGATTGCACTGGGGTTTGTAATTAAATAAATTTATAATTTAACCATTACAAATTATGCTTGCCTATTTTCGGTACATGCTCATGGAGTGAAGAGATCACAGCAGAGAGACAACAAAAACCCTAACCCTTATGTCCTGCCTATTCCTCGAAAAGTTAGACCTCATACTGATCGAGTGATATATTATGATTCTTGTTTAAAGGTACTTCCGTGACGACATTCAAGGGTAACAGAGGTATCTCTGCATGTATCCAATCCTATGATTATTTCCAGTGAGCCGTAAAAGCACATCTCTCGGAATTATACAGGGGGACAGTGGTGGCGGTGGCGGTGGCCTAGAAACCACTACTGACCTTTCTATCCCGCCCACGTTCATCAAGAATACCCTTCGAATCCAATAATGTCCCGGTAAAGAATAATCTTATCGTCATTCTCGGGACTATGCAGACTTTGAAACCCTGAATCAATGCTCTGAACGAATAGAGAGTCACATGGCATTAGGCGAAGAAGCGGCTTGGCACTTCTTCCTCTGGCCGGTTTCCCCTCAATCCTATCTGCTTCCGTTGACCAGATGATGTGACAGGATAATGATTGATGTCGTTCAATTTCTGCTTGACCTGTAGTGATATACCATCCACTACTGGTGTGATTCTGAACTGTCTCTAGGGTAAGTGTGACGACAGCGGCACATGCTCAGCCGTTCCGAAAAGGCCATGGAGAGGGTTTACAGAGACTTGAACGAAGGGCGGTTGATGAGGGAACGAAAGGTGTGCTGCGGCCACAGTCATATATAATAGAGGTAGTACACAGTTTTGGTGCAGGAAAAAGAAGAAATCATCAGTTCTACCTGTCACGAATAACAACGAAAACGCAGACGAAGTGAATGGAATGTACAAAAATACTTCACATAGTCCCACAACGTTCGGGGTACTTGAGGAGCATTGATTGGCAAGGATTTCTCTGAGATTTTAAGTACCATAGAAACTCTATATCCGTCTATATGCATGTACTAAGTCTTCTATAGATCTCCCTCGGATTAAAGCACGCATGGCACAACATACATAGTCCATGGGCCAGTTAAACAGGTTAAAATGGTAATAGAGGTTAATGTAAACTGGAAAATTATATACTAACTTGTCTTTAAGTACTATTCCTTCTTACTACTTAAGTTTTAATGCCACACTGCTCAGGGGGAGCACATCTACGTGTAATTACTAAGCTTACATGATTTAGTTTATATGTTCAGCATGGACAAATGCAGAAAAGTCATTACCTGCCCTTAGTAGATCATCTAACCGCTGACGAATGTCACACCTGTTGAAACTGGGGTGTAAAAGAGCTAAGCTAGAAACAGACATAAAATTAACATTGTGAGCATTTCAAGGGGTGGTTTTAATTGGTCTGAATCAAATGATTAATATATTGGTATGTACATCGGAAAGATTTCTTTTTGGGGTCAGTTTCTATGATAACATGTACCACAGGGACCAAAACCTCAGCGGGGTTATTTGAAAGAGATTATCTAATAGCATAGAAATCGACTGATGGCTGAGATTTTTCACTCTCGATAAATGCCTCTATTTCTTACGATCAAACAGAAGTGCTGTCTACACGAAAGACAAAGTATCATCTTTATGACACTTACAAAGACCTAATAAGCTTCGAACATGATCTTTGGCTTCTAGATATCGGAAATCTTCCGTCAACCCCCAATAAATAACAACAATTAGCTAGTTGAACACAATACTCCTTACAATAAGGCTAGTTGTTGCATGTTAGATAACTTCACAACTCATCACTCGCGTCGGGAAATTCGCTAATCCTCGTGACCATTGATCCAACTACTATAGGATATCACGAGAAGTTGCAATTGTCGCACATGACTGATAAACGAGAGATAATCATTCTCCTCCTTCTTCTGGATTAGAGTTTTCAGATTACTTGAGCAATCCTCCGGATCTGCCGGAACAATTGCCCACCTCGGGCTACCTCGGTCCTGGAGGGGAGAAGTGCAAACTCAATAACACCATCCATGCTGCGCCAGCCGTCTTAAACACACTTTATTGAAGCTCAACAGCCACGGTGCGCATGCCCGCCGGTAATAACTGATAAGAGCGGGAGCATAACATGGGTCGAAAGCATGCGCGGCGAAAAACAGCTCATCCAAAGCACGGCAGTTCTTTCCATGGTGACCCGAAGATTAGGTCGAAATGGAGAATGACCTTCCTGCTTGCAATTAAAACACAGCTCGCCATAATGCAGCTTTTTCCGAGGGATCCACAGAACAATTATGCTTGCATGTCGGTGTATCCTGTCAAAGACCTTGATCCAGTCAACGAGGAAAGTCATGTTTATGAGGGTCTCTGGCACAAACAACAGTATTACCAGAGTTACCATCCTTTCGAGAACTGTATCCTATAGCTATTCGTGGCCCTGAAAGCACCATTCTCATTCCAATACAGTCATGCCTACTAGAAAATCCCAGAATCAGCCTACAAACAATAGCCTGTCCATATCCTGAGATTTCCGCCTTAATTCTTTAATTTCGCCAGCCTGCACGTGTGGTATATAGTGTTGATATTCTCCAAGCCGGATGTTTGCATCGGTGTTGAGAGGATGATAAACATTTTAAAGTTCGTCTGAACTTCTATCTTGAGTTTATTATTTTCGGATGAAGAGGTTTGCATACAAATTTTAGGATCAGACTGTATGATTAGGCTTTTGAATTCTGACATTGCCAGAATTTTACTGGTCATTGGCCCCTAAATACCCTCTCAAGTGAAGGTTTGCCTCCTATTGCCTAGATTTTCAACGTTCCACTATCACCTATTGAATTCGCTT
Organism: Morchella sp. 2016-41; assembly: GCA_024713855.1. Lineage (NCBI taxonomy): Eukaryota > Fungi > Ascomycota > Pezizomycetes > Pezizales > Morchellaceae > Morchella > Morchella sp. 2016-41. Next base: position 1,074,741 of record JAMGZD010000003.1, read on the forward strand.
GAATGTAGTTACACTACGTTTCCCTCTGTTTGTATTGCAGTGTCGAATTTTGCAAAAAATACTCTCATGCCGCGATCCGTGAGCGAAGTGTACACTTACTGCCCATCAGCTGCTTTAATGGCATGAAATTCTCTCGTCCCTATCATTTAAATATTTTAAAGTTAACAAATTAACACTTGTCCTTCAAGGAATTCAATCTCACGACTTTTAGGCTGAAATCAAGAAAATACACAAATAAATCATTTCCCGTGGGCCTGGGATAACAATGAAAGGGGACGAATATAATAAGGTTCTTTCACTTTACATCAAGTTGCCGGTGTCAATGTTCGGTTAATTTGGTATACAACAATAGTAGTAGAGCTGCTGTATGTTATTCTGCCTTCTCGTGGTATCTCTCCTGTAGTGTCAATTTCCGTCAACCCGTTTTCTAACTTACGGTTATACGCGAATTGAGGCTCTTTTTATGCGGTTATCAATCCGAACTCAGTAAACAAAAATAGCATGAGGTATAAACTGATACGACGTCTATGTATACCCCGTGTTGTATGGGTCCCCTGTTGAATCACGTACATGTGCAGACAGCGCAAGCCAGTACTCGAGCTCCCTAATTCAACTTGTCACTGACTCCCATTTCTGATTTTGCCTACTAGATTCATATTCTCGCCTCTTACTGTATCGTTTCCTTCTTCTAGCCCTAAAATCGTCAGAATTAAGCTCGGCGATAGAGATAGTTCACTTGCCAACAGTCGGAAACCGAATGTTCTATGAAGTCTTCCCGGATGATTGATCCAAACAAACTGAGAGACACGACCCACCCAAATGATGCTTCGCTTCGGCAGTCAAACTGCAAAGATATCTTTGGTAATGAGACGTGGATGTGCTCTCGAACGCCATCCGTCCCTTCCTGCAGAACGAGCGTACTGGACCCCCCCACTGCCATTAGATTATAGTAGTGAATGAAAGAGTACTCGTCTAATATTTCAGTATCATCAGGCCATGGGAGGTATTAGTTGTGAAATTAATTTGTCCTTCTTCCTCTTGATGTCGACTGGACCAACTAATTTCTAGGCCGTTCTGGAGACGACATATCACTTTTCTATTTTCGTTCGACACAATTAATTACAATAGTTGAGCTCAATCAGTTTTACGAATGTCTTGGGATTAGTGTTGTGTTCATTCACGCTCATAGTATGGCAAAAGCTATCAAATGGTCAAACGCTAATTCTATTGAGAGCTACGCTCTAGGCATGGCCGTGTATATAAACTCTTTATATTCTTCTTTCTAGGTCGACTTAACTCCTCCTCGTCCAGCTTACAGCCCGGGCCCCACTTCCACAATACAAACACGATTTTCGTAACGTGCCTGATCGGTCTCTCCAGTTTTCCCTCGTTGATACTATATCGACACCCAGTCTACAGAGAATTTTCTGAAATCACCGAACCTTACCGACGGAGTATCCTCTCACTTAGTGCCTCGAAACACGAAGGAAGACACGCCAAAAGTTTTTACTCCATACGAACACTTAGGCCCTTTCAAAAATGCCCACCGAAAAATCCCAGAATCCCTGCTCCGCCGAAGATTTCAGCCAAATCACTGTGGCTACTGCTAAGTGCGACGTATGCAACAAAAGGGATAAAAAGACCATGAAGAGATGCAACACCTGTTCCTTCCAGCTATGTGGAAGTTGTTCCCTCAAGTCAGGGAATGATGGCTGCCATACCGGACAGTAGTCAATCTCACCATGACAACCCGAACCTTTACCAAACCAATATCGTACGTTTTAGAGAGAAGAACTCTTTAAACGCGGGGTAGCATCTTTCTCTGGAAGCTTTGTGTAGGAGACTGGGGGAGGAGGGTTGAATATGTCGTGGTATGAACGAGCCTGTACGGATATCATCCTGTTGTGTTTTGTGTATGACTGTCTGTGACTACACCATTGAGGAAAAAAAGCATGGCATTTTCTTTTTTTTCTATTCTCCCATCATGCATCGTTCTCATATTACTTGTAACTACTTTCATGTCGGTCTCTCTTTTGTCTGAACACTCAAGTGCTTGCATGTATGACTTTCTAAAATTAATCAAGATGATTATTTTTGAAAATTGAGGTCACCTAGAACCAAACGTTGCTTCATCTATTGATACTTGCTACAATTAGGGTTATAATACCAGCCAAAATCGAACGAACGTATCGTATGCCGGTTCTTTTCTTAAAAGATACATAGTCACATAATAGCTTCCCATTTACATATAGCTAGTGTTAAATGATGAATGGAAAACTTCTGTATAATTGTTTTCGTTTTTGTTTGACACACTTGCGTATTAGTACACGCATATATAGTGTCGATGTTTCTGTTTGCCATTTCTCAATGGGGCAAAGTATAGCCTAGCATCGATATTGACTTTTATGCATGTATAGATGCATAAGGAGGGCTTTAGAAACAAACGCCTAAACTCTTTCCAGGTTTACGGTTTTACTGTCTTTCCGGTCGGGTGATGTTGTCTCTTCCTATCTTCTTTAAGCATGCAGTTTCGGCCAGTTACGGAGCTTATTATCCCAGGTTTCGATTTGATCAGCACTATGGACTAGGCTGTAACCATACATGTATATATAGCCGTCCCGCAATAATAAGCCAATGATATCTGCCGCTTTTTAGTGAGTGCTTTCACCAATAAATTATCCACTCAGCTCATGCGTCAGTCATTTAGATTGATGTTACACCCCGAGCTTTTTCTAAGTATTACTGGTTATCTTAAGGATTGAAGTGGCGTATGATGGATGGATAGGGTTTTGGGTTGAAAGACAAATACAAATTTGCCTTCTTGTCCCCAAAGCCTTGGCCTGTAGTGAAACGAATGATATATGTGTATCCATACTTCTTTCCCAGGAAATAGAAAACAATAGACACTAAGTATTAAAGTTGATTACAGGACTAATGCTCAGTAACTTTGTGGGGAATTTCTGACCCAGAGCGCGGGGGGTGTCGGGTCTTCGTTCTGCTGTAATCACTGTGTGGGTAGCTATAGAATCATGTATTCATGCGACATGTAGTGGTCAATAGGTGTTTATACTATGATTTATAAAACCCCATTCTTCAAAATCTATATTCATGGATTCCTCGACTATAGCTATAGTACCAACAAATCATAGTCGATCACTCGTTAGTATAAACATAGCGCCTGTAAGGTATATAAATATAATTGTATTCCTTACAATTCTAGCACATTCGGGAATAGTTCTGGATGGGAAATGGAATCGGGGTTGTATACGTACATACATGTAGTTACTTCTCCATCTATGAATTCTCTACTATATATAAAAAAAATGGTGGGCGTACCGTCCTATACATATCATGCCGTGATTATCCCCCTTATGACTCTAATCGGCGGAGGGCTTCAATTTCTGACTCAATATTCCAAAGTCTCTTTATATAGTAAATTAGCGCACAATCTCATCCCATCAAACTTTGGACTAGGTGTCGCGCACTCGATAGCACATGTATACACATAAGGTTTGGTCGATTTTCTACGTGGCACGGGCTTTTCACGATGTAGCCCATGCTCTGCTGATGCTGTACATGTATACGCTTTTGGGAAAGGTTCGAGCTGGCACAGACCATGAGTAACCTTCTCCGAATAGCAGCTAGTCAGCGCCAACTCCAAAGCTGACCCCAGTCACTTTGGTAAAGCGAGCTCGACACCGAGGACAGCGATCAACCTGAATCACATTTGGCTTTCTAGGCCTGAAGGCTGTCCAAGGAGACCCGGCGAAGACAACTGCAGTGATAACTCGAGCCTTGTGCACAATTAATCAGCTTTAAGCTGGTTATCTGGGTTCAATTCATTGCTCAGCCCTACCTGGAAACCCCCTCGGCACCGCCAAACATCCAAAGCTCACGTGAAGGTTATACACTGGCACCTTCATGTATAATAACTTTGAGCATGTGACGATGTATTGCGGCCGTTCAATGAAGTCCACTGGATATGCTAGGATAAAACTGTTGGATTGTGTTGATGATGTTGAACTGAGGGTGTCAGTATACGTAGTAAAACTGTTAGAAGGGCTACATGTAGATTCCCACATTTTATTGACGTAAAGTGTTAGTTGGTCCCAATGTCACGTCACTCCCGAAAGGTGTCAAGTGAACTCTTGGCCTAAACCCAGCCATAGGGTTCTCTCGCGCACGCACATTATAATTGCACAAAGTTTGGTAACAAATCCCACCGATCTCTCATCGAAAACCAGGCTTAAGCTTAGGTACAGAGTATTATAAGGTTTTACATGTAGCCGTTTGAGACAGACGAATTCTATTGACTATGGGTATCCATTACTGCCTACTAACTTCGGCCGGATTCGGTGAATACATATATGCAGTGCAGTTTGATGATACTAATCCAAGAAATGTTTGTGTTGTGGTATTTATTTCTTGTGCTTCGCTAGCAAGTAATAATAGACTATCTCTACTCTGCAGATCTGACTAATTATTGCGGGTTTCCACGAGTAAGCGAAACCACCTATCAACATCAAAATTTCAAAGTCGCACTCTCGAACTCACATTTTAGCTGTGGATACTATCACTACCGGAGAATCCATATCTAAGATTCCTTTGCTCCATCTCCTTGTGGTTGTGGAGAAATACGCTTTTGAAGTTGCATTCCCATACAAATTTTGGTTGCAACGTGAGTGTACGCTTACTTGTGGAAACCCACAATACTACATGTATTTCTAGATCACTCGGCATCACTCGCTCTTGGTGACATGTATGTACTCCTTGATCTCCTGATCTAGCAAACACACCATATGCACCTAACCAGGTTTAACACCACAACCTACTACTCTAATGTATATGGCTCTCAACACCACACAACTGCAAAACTGCCTTACATATCACTGGGCACCACCCTCCACCGAGGGAGACAGAGAAGAAATCAATCGAATTACATCATTGACATAAAGAGGGAAATCGTGTTAATCATTGCCCCCCAGATTAATAATTACAACTACTTCCAGGATAGATAATAGTAAAAAAGAAAGTTCAGTCAACTGTGTGTATAATGAAATAAACCCCTCAAAAACTTTATGAACTCCCACCAAAACAAAAAAGGAGAAAGACAAAGACAAAAAACGTAGATAGTATTCAAAAGAAAGTGCATAGGTATAGATGTGTGCGCCAACCCAGGAAATAAAAACAAAAACAATAGACTCCATGCAGTAAAAAAAAGAAATTGAAAGAGAGAAAGAAAAAAAAAGGAATGATGTATGAGTAACGCCCCCCTCCCCCACGACTTCAAGGAAAAATATTGCCAGTTTACCTAACTACCCAACCTGCCTATAGAAGAAAGAAAATGACCCCCATACCAACGTTTATATATAAGCTTGAATTTAAGTCTCGGTTAGCCCTATCCTGCCATCATCGGCCCCTAGTCCCAATAGTATCCATAATAACTTCCCAAGCTCCAGGTCGAAAACCGCATACTCCTCTCGGTGGAAAACCTCATCAGATTTCGATCCTTCTCAGCCTCAACCGCCGAGTATGCTGGTGGTGGGGGTGACCCATTCATCGTATCACGCGATATGGATGAACCGGCCACCCCAAGTTCCTATAATGGAAGATCCTCGAACCCAGATCTTATAGGTGTATATACTCTTGGCTTATAAGGCTGATGGGTTTGTAATCCAAAGTTTAGAGGCTCTGGAGGGCCTCTGGTCATTGCTATTGGCAAGGGTGTCAACGGTGGCGGGGGGGAGTCTGGGATTGAATGCATCGTATGACGATTAACGACTTGGAGGGGCCCCCGAAGCGGGGGAGGGGGGTTTTTGAGTTTAATTGTCGGCATCATCGGAATTGGCGGTGGTGGGGAAGACCGCCCATGATGAGCACCGCGCGAGGAGAGACCTCGTCTCAGGCGTGTAGACGGCCCACGGTTCAATGTACGGGAAGAAAGGAGACGCTGAAGGCGGGGATAGTTAAATAGTTGCGACGCCCGGCGGTCACCAAAAGAGGAGCTCGAGGATGACCTGGAGTGATGGGTAGATGGCGAATCGAAGGCCGATCGTCGGTCTCGGAAAGATTTGCCATAGTAATCTGCTTTCTTCTTATCACTACGAACACGGGCCCATACAGCTGCAACAACAATGATGATTATAAGGCCGCCAACACCAGCACTGGCTGCCCCAAAGATCAAACCCAGGTCAGGAATTGCTGTAAGATCTTTATCGCTATTTAAGAGGGATGCAGTTGAAGCTGCTGATTGAGATGCTGAAGTAATGGCAGCGGGGTCGCCGCCCGCTGCGACGCCTTTTGCCTCCTTTACATTACTTACCCCAGTGGAAGTTTCGGTGGAGACTGGGGTGGGCGAAGTACTAGTATCTTTACCTGGCAATGTTGTTGAGGTCTCTGCAGCTGACTGGGATGACGTTGGTGTCGTAGTTTCTGGCGACGTTGAAGTTGAACTTGTAACTGGAGCAGGTACAGACATATCAAATGGGGGACTGTATTCGAATGTCCCCGTCAAATCATCTATTATTTGAATACCATATTTATCGCCCACGGGCATTTTCGAAGAATCCTCGTAGTCGCTTGGGACGGTCCATGTGTAAGATCCCGAATTCGGAGCAGCCACTTCTCAATGTTAACCAAGATCCACAAAGAACGCGTAATTTCCAATTTTATATCGAGGTATCAACTACGAACCGACAATAGCGCCAAGATCTGAGAGGTTATCTGGAGGACCCTTGAGGATATGTAGTGTGATGGTTCCGGACGTTGTGGGCTGTAAGTCGAACGAAGGTGGGGTACACAAGTCAATTGACTGATCTTACAACCTTCAAAACGAAATCAACTTACATACCTTCCATGTTATCGTGACTGGGTTTCCTGCATCAACTAAATCTCCGAGGAGTGGATATGTAATGGGGTTTTGTCCATTTGTTTCAACACCGTCTGCTGCAGCAAGGATAGAAAAGGCAGAAAACACAGCTACCCAGAGGTAAAAAGATGAAAGACTAAGCTGCATGCTCAGTTCAGCTGATCATAAAAATACCAATACACGAACAAGGAATAACGAAATTTCAGGACTGGAATGAAAAAAAAAGGAGAGACTCGGAAAACTATCGTGATAGATGCATGCGTCGTCGTCTTCGTCGACGGCGGGGCCTGCTCAGAAACGACTGAACGTTCACATACACACGTGTGACTTAGAAACAGGCGTGTTGGTTGAGATATGGGGAACAGAAACATGAAAGGAAGATCTCGAGCCCGGAGAAATATCCCAACCTGCTCACATCCCCCCCATCTCGGAGAGCTATGTATCCACCTTTTGGCCCTATTCCACATTGGAGGTCAATTTACTGATGCACTTATTACAGCTCGTTCCGCAGCGGGCGCGTAGGGTCTAACCACGAGAATCCAGATCGAGTGATAAGCGAACCAAAGCCCTAACCAGGAAATATCTTCAATTTACAGAGTGCCAATCCCATAGCCTTCAACGTCCGCCCCTTGAATCTGCAGGTGGGACCGTGCGTCCCATCGTCTCGGCAAACCCCGTTTGGTGTAACCTGAGACCTTATTCAAGCTTCCACAAATGTTCCATGCAAGATTTCAGTGCTTCTGTCATGCCTGCAGAAGGTAAACAAATACTCAGAGACGACGCACGGAAAACAAGATCACAGGAATGTTGGAAAATGAGAAACCTGACGAACAAATCCTGCATACGATGATTTCAGGTACGATGGATAGTTTCGTGACTACATTCGTGTCCATTTTTTTTTTTTAGAATGAAATTTTGCAATTGCGGTAAGAGAATATGAAAGTCAAATTTCCATGTTACTAAGGAAAACTCGTGCAAATGTAAAAAAGACAAATAAGAGAGATTTGGTTTGCTAACAGAATTCCCTAGTTTGCTAATCCCAAATTCCAAACAAAAATAACGGGAAAAGAGATAAAAACAGCAGGAAACAAGTGGGAAATGGAAAGTCCAAAGAAAGTCTGCATGCGTGACAAACCTGCAAATGCCAGACGGAAAGTCGCAAAGGAAATGCACCCAGGCTTAGTCATGCATCCTATTAATAGGATATCGACTTATCAGTTATCAGTCCGACCGTGTCTCCGCTCTCCCACGGCGAATCTGTACAGGACTCGAAAGTGCATAAATGACGAAACGTGACCGTGTCACTTGCCAGTGTGCTCTCAAACTCTCTCTCGACGAAAGCTCGAATCGAAAGAGATATGTCTTGTTTGAAGGTCAGTTGATCCTGATATTCACGTTCTGCCCTGCATCCTTCCTCCTCCTCCTCCTCCTCCTCCACCGCCTCCCCCTCCACCGCCTCCTCTTCTACGTCTGCCGTTGTTTCTCCTCCCTGAATGCTCCACGGCATCTTTTTCGGGGTCTCCTAAGCGCATTTTCCCTAGCCTAACCAAAACATCTTCCTTCTCTGCAGTTTCAACGTATCTCAAATTGGATTCACGACGCCCTCCAGGAGCTGATTTTTTGTTGTTAAAATTTTGTTGTTGTGTTGATGCCGGGTGTTGTGGTGGCTGTGGCGGCGGCCTTGCTTGCTGTGTAGGCGATTTTGGCGAAAGGGCCTTTTGAAAGCCAGTTGGAAGAATACGGTTCGAGGGAACACCGTCGAAGAAAAACCGTTCCGTACCATCGAGCTCATAGCGAAGCCGTTCCCGAGATTCCATCCCCCTATATTGAACTTGTCTGTGGATCCAGTCCGGGTCGAGACCTAGCTCATAGAGCTGAATTTGAAACGCAATAACCTAAAAACACGTAAGCGTTGAAGACACAAACATGTTATGTAAAGATCCGAACGTTCACTGCGCAGCAGCAGCAGTTACTTACATCTACATCACTTGGATCCAACTTGTCTTTCGAACAATCGCAATCTGCCTTCCCGTCACCATGACAAGATCGGCAAGGACCCGGTCTGCGAAAAACTTCGCGTCCATACTTTTTGCAAACATAGTTATAACCCTCCTCCTCACGTAGATCCACCTGCTTCGCAAAACACTGAGGTGCCAAAGTCGCAACGGAATCCATGCTTGCTGTTTGTTGAAACGCGACCGGTGGGAAGTATAGTGGGAACATCTAATTGTCGTTTTGGTTTTTTAGTTTGGTTGAATGTCCCCTTTATAGCTGCAACTGGGGATTATGAGCATATTGATGAATGATGTATCAGATGTGAACTCGTGAATCGCGATGCGGGGTAGATGCAAGATTGAAATGAAGGTCGGGGGGAAAGAGAGGGAAGTGATGGAGTGGTTTGCCCGGCTCTGCTTACCTCACTTGGTGGGGGGGAAGCCGGTATGGCAGAAAGCAAAAAACCCGGTACCGCGACCAATACACGTGCCAATCACGGGGACAGTATACGACTTTTTCTTTTGTCACAGGATCGCACTCGCTTGAACTTCTTGTCATGCATTTATATGTGCCTACGGTACTGTATCTCAGGTATTTAACAGAAACGCTTGCTATGCAAAGATCTAGAACAAGTGGCGAATTACAAGTCAGCGGAGTTAGTTCTGTGCCCTATAGCTCGATGGATGATAACGGGTATATTATACATGACTACAACACCACATATTATGGTTATAAGCTAACTCCTCATATAGAAACATTCGAGTTTCTGAGTCCGCGGCTGTGGCATGCATGTGTGTGTGTGTCATCTATCTCTCTTTGGCCTCTTTTCGTAATCATCCTCAGCTTCATGATCACCGTCGACTTGAGTCTTTTGCTCAGTGGCAATAAGAAATTCTGCTGGGGGAAAGGCCACGGGTCACTTTTTTTATGTGACATATATTGAGGTCAAGGCATATTTCCCTTACTTCAAAGAGATAAAAAACCAATTTCATTTACAGAGTACAGTTGCACCTCACTATCTCGTAGTTTGATATCTCGGATCTCTTGCTGTCTCGAATGGTCTATCTTTATAGTCCTAGGGTCTCAATTTGCCGGCGCCATTGAGTCAGGAACGATTGAAGCTATCAACGCCAGCAAACCACCCTTGGGGAGTCATCTACTCTTGGAAAGGCGGATGAGGATTCAGATTTAGATTTTTCTATATGAACTACCCGCAAAACCAGCCCCAAGCCTATATTCTATAGTAAAGTATCAAAAACATGGGATAAGTACAAGACACCATGCATTAATAAACGACAGTAACTCCCACCGCCGTATCCACTTAACTTTACACTTATGTTGAGTGTACTCCTACTGAACAAATCTACCACCCCTCAACTATGCTGACCTTCAGCGGAATGCCACCACTAGGTTTGGATGTAATCCCGCCCCTGACAATAATTTCTCTCCCTTCCTCTGCTTCTACGAAGGCAAATTTACCTATTCATCTCAAGATTAGCATTATATCCAAGAAGAGGATGGAAAATGGGACTTACCAATCACCGCTGCTAACAGACACTTAAACTCCAACTTTGCAAAAACGTTTCCAATACAACCCCTCGGTCCAGCAAGAAATGTCAAAAATGCATAATTGCTCTCACCCTGCCCTTCGTTCCACCTATCAGGCCTGAACTTGTCTGCATCTTCGCCCCATAGCTCTTTACTCCGGTTGATTGCATATGGCACAATAGTAATATGAGCTCCCTTAGGGATGAACTGGTCACCGAGCGTCGTGTCTTCGGCTGCATATCGCGCGGTCAAGGCGACTGGCGGATAAATCCGCAAAACCTCAGAAGTTACATTGCGTAAATATTTCAAGGACTCAATCTGCTCATAGGTGATTTTCTCTGGTATTCCATGAGGGAAGGCTTCACGTATTTCCTCGCGGAGACGATCCTGTATGTGTATATTTTCCTTGAGAGAGAGAACATAAAGTGCCCAAATCATTGCAGTAGCGGTGGTTTCATGCCCTGCCGCAAGGAAGGTCATCATTTGATCCCTCATGATCTCGACACCGTCGGGCCCATCGTATTCACCGCTTTTTAACATGACTGAAAGGATATCTCTGTCCGTGACTGACTTCTTTTCTGCCATCTCCAGCTTTTTGGCATCGATGATTTCAAGGGAAACACGCTTGACCACCTCCGAAGCTTCCTTTATTTCTTTATTCCGTTTAAGAGGGAGGAGCTTGAGGAACCAGCTTGGAAGGATGAGACGGGCGGCATGCATAACTAGCGCGACAGCGGACGTTTTGAACATTATATTATATGCCTGCGCAAGTTCAGAACCACCCTCAGACGTTGCATCCCCATTCTTGACGGAGTCAAGAGCATTGAACTTATACCCAAATCCAGTAAGCCCGATAATATCCAGGGTTGCAAGGGAGAACCAATGTGACATGTCGATCACCGGCGTTTCTACAGACGCAGATACAATCTCACTGATCTTCTCCGTGAGGTTGAGGGAAACATCCCAGAACGTTGGGACGAGGTTTTTGATTTGCGAGTGCGAAAACGCTGGTAACAGGAGCTTTCGTTGATGCCTGTGCTCGTCACCCTCACTAAACAGGAGCCCCCGCATTCCTAGCATTCGACCGATACTGTTGCGCATCATTTCTGGTTTGACGAAACTGTAACTCTTCTGATGAAGCGCTTCACTCAGGGTTTTTGCCGAAGTAGGCATGACTCGTTCCGCGTTGAAAAGTCCTCGGTACCGAATCAGACCATTGTTGGGAAGCTCATCCATCCATATTGACTGCGACACTCCAGTCGCGTTGTGGTGGATATAAAGGAAGTGACCAAGAAGCCAGTTGGCACCTTTCGGGGTAGGTAGGTGCCTAAGCGGCGAGAGCATAAATGGAAATATAAGGGCATTGTAGACAAAACGTCCAGTGAGAAGGAGTGTGGATATTCCCAAAAATGTCCAGGTTGAAGATGGGAAATGGGCTGGATCATGTCGAGCTAGGAGCAATGATGCAACCGCAGCAAAGGCAATACCAAGCCTCTTTGACATGATGGGGGGGGTGGGGGTTTCGTAAATAATCGAGGTGAACAATAAACAATGGAGCCCGAGGGAGGTTAGGTATTCGGAATGTCCAGAGTATATGAAAGTTCAGAGTATATGAAAGAACACTAGAACACTAATAAATAAATAAATAAAAAGGATCTGTAACCATCAACGCCCACAGCGAAGCTTATATATACAGGTGGCAAGGCTGAGACGTGAGGGTGGAATCATACGATCCCGAAAGCCCCATATAAGAATTCAATTTGAGACTGCCAAGTGTCTTAGCGCTTCTCGACAGCAAGCCGAGTGCCGGCACGAAGAGATTAGAAATATATTTTCGGGGGTGCAGGCAAGAGACAGTACATACAGCAGTTCAGGTTGCACATGCGACGCTGCTGAAGTGGTTGCCCAAGCGCAGGCCCATTGCATTGTTCAAGGGTGTTATGATGGGGGCGTATAGTTGCTAGTCCCAGGAAGTACGCGTTCAAAGTGTTTCTAAGGGTCCCTTGGTATCGAATCTCTCAACTTTCCGGAACTACATGTGCCCAGCTGGGACTTTCAGGTATGCATCATTGCGTATCACTCGGGAGGATAGTGTCACCGATCCCCGGCCGCAACAACCTTCTCACCGCCGGCCAAACATTTCATCCCATAGCTTACCCGGCGGTCAATCGTTACCCCGCAACAACGACGGTGCAACGTATTATGTACGTACCGGGCGCTCAGCATAAGTCTGAAGAACTCAATCTGCCGATTTTGCTGGTATTTATCTTATCAGATTCTTCAGACTTTAGGTGAACCCCGGTACGTCAAAAAGACAGTTCAAAGATCCCAACTTATATATAGTAAATGTGACTTCCGGTGTGTCACAATTTTCCCCGATATATGGTAAAACCATTCTCGGCCGTATAAGGGGACTGGAATGTTTTGAGTGCATGCGCAGAAACCAACCAGTAGGTTTATAAATTTAGCTACCAAGTGTTCTTTTGGTGGTGGAAACTGCATGTCTCTAAACTTGAATACAAGGGAGGAAGGAAAGGTATCAATAGGGGAGGGAGTAGAATGGTACGTTCATGAAAATCAGCCTTAGGATATATTGATACATACGTGTTATGTATCTATATATATGTGATTACATGTATGTAGGTAAAGGATCTATCCTATAAAAATGTATCCGGCTTTCCGGGTATACAATTTCAAAACACAAGCACATACTCCACGGATTACTGGTATAGTGCCTATATGTTATAGGTGATAACGAGGCCGAGTGAGAAGTCATGTTTTAGAATTTAACTTTTTGCTTTTGTGCATTGCATGCAGTGATAAGACATATATGTGATGTTAGGATCCTATCCGTGGGGACTAGGCTAGCCATACATCATTCTGCAGCTATCCAGTTATATGCATGTACATGTACTTATGTACTCCCTCTTAGCAACGAGAAAAATTTGGATATATATGTACTCCGTGTCTCTGCTCAGCGAGATCCCTATTGACCGAGAGTTGTGGCCCTTCACCACGTAAAGTCTGGCCGCCGAGCCTGCAGCCAAGAAATATTTGTATATGAATCTCGCTGAGTAGGGATCTCGCTGAGCAGGGAAACGGACTGGTATGTAGGTACTCTGCTGAGCCGCTTGGCCATTGTGAACGCTCTGAGATTTGCCAATAGTACGTCTGTTACTTTAGCCGCCTTTATGTAGGTACATTTGGAATATACATGTAGGTACTACCTCCATCTGATAATAGTTAACGTTACGTTACATGTGTTCATTTGGATTTCATACATGGAGATTGTCGTAAAATAGGTTTCGTGTACCCATAGAAGTAATCACGCAATCAAGAACTCTACATCTCCCCAAGCCTATGGCGCGAGAAGGCATAGGGGGTGGGTGTGTCAGCTTCAGAGGAGCATATCTTTTATGGGAATTGGAGAGAATTCCACCGTTAGGCTGGACGCTAGTACCATTATGGGGGTAGATCTCGAAATTTCTATAGATTGATTGGCTGCAAACGCCGAAGTTTACACACCTACCCACCATAGCTTCTCGAGCTGTATGTACCTACATGTACCTTTTTTGTCAAGGTCTTGGCGCTATAAATTTATTCACCTACCCCACAAATTTGGATATTGACGTTAACCAGTAACCATATGTACTCTAGAGTAGGTGCGTCTGATTACGAAAATACTCCAGCACGTCTCAGTAGCAACTGTAGCTACATAGCCGGCTGATCAGTCGAGTATACTCCATTAAGGGTATTTGAGCCTTTAGATGTGTTTTAGAAAGGTTTTAAGCAGTGCCAGTGGTTAGGATATCATTTATTTCGGGTGGTTTTTGCTATCACCTGATTGTTCGAGGGGCTAGCCACATGTAGCCTATATTCGATAATAATATATACGTATCTATAGAAACCAGTGTGTAGAACGAAACATCAGTACCTAGCTTTCAAAGCTATCACCACTCCTACCACGGGGCCAGGTTCTTTATCAGAGCTTGAACGGAGCAAGAGCTCAGTCAGTACTTGAATCAACTACTTCACCAATCCTCCTGGTTCCTAGAATCTGACTTTGTAATTTCAGAGCCTGGTTTGGCACTGATCATGGAGTATGATCCGGTTAGAAAGCAGTATTATCGTCAATCGACAGGAACACTGGGGCTTGGCCAACTAAGCTACTGTGTAATAGAAAGTTGAATTGGCGAGACGATGCCGCCCCCGCACTAGCCCCATACAGCAGCCTATCGCAACAGACGCAAGGTGCCACGAGGACAAGCACCCTGCAGAGAAGCTAGCAACCGCCCCTCTAACTGAACCTGAACTCACTGTCTGCTTCCTCCCTCCTTCCCCAAAACCATACATCACCTCTCCCCGTCTCATCCCCCTCCCACCAAGTGCGTCCCTATATAATAATTATCTTGCAGAGAAAAAACCCTCATATTTTATTAAAATGTCCAATAAAGCTCTTATCCTTGTTGGTGCCCTTCCTGCTTTGCAATTGTCGTGTGTGAAACACCTGGGCTGACACTCGTTTTCCCCGCTAAAAAAAAAGGTTGGAGGTCCGTCTAGAGGCACCCGATTCAGGCCTCTATCCTTGAACTTACCAAAGGTACTGATTATGCTTCAATTGCCTCGCTTCCAAAGTTGAGATGAAGCTTATCTCACTGTCTGTGTTTAGCCCCTCTTCGAGATCGCCGGGCACCCATTGATCTGGCACCCTCTCACTGCCGTCGCCAAGGTCCCATCGATCAAGGAGGTCTACCTCATCGGGTACTATGAGGAATCCATTTTCGCACCTTATATCCGCGAGTGGTCTTCCGAGTTCCCGGACCTAACCATCAAGTACCTACGCGAGTATACTGCTCTGGGTACGGCCGGTGGTCTGTACCATTTCAGAGATGCCATCATGAAGGGGAACCCAAGCAGGCTGTTCGTCTTGAACGCCGATGTTTGCTGTACCTTCCCCCTGACAGAAATGTTGGAGGTATTTGAAGAGAAGGAAGCTGAGGCTGTTCTTCTGGGAACAAAGGTTGGCGATGACGCGGCGAGGAACTTTGGTTGTACGTTTCAACCCCTACTCTTCAACAACTAAAAATATGACGAAAACAATCTGACACAAATTAGGCATTGTGTCCGATCCTAAGACGTCTCAAGTTCGTCACTATGTCGAAAAGCCAGAATCTCACATTTCCAACATGATCAATTGCGGAGTTTACCTTTTCTCCTCATCAATTTTCTCGTTGATTCGTACCGCAATGGAAAACAAGGCTATCCGCCTTGCCTCAGATCCCACCCTCGACCCCTCGGACGGCGATTCCTCATCTGTCCTCCGCCTTGAGCAAGATATTCTTGGACCTCTCTCCGATTCGCGCCGTTTCTTCCTCTACGAGACGCGTGGCTTCTGGCGCCAAATCAAAACTGCAGGTTCTGCTGTGCCCGCCAATGCGCTGTACCTTCAGAAGGCGTATCAGGCCGGCTCCCCAGAAATTGCGGTGCCGTCACCTTCCATTGTCGCTCCGGTGTTCATTCACCCGACTGCTCAAGTTGACCCAACTGCCAAGCTCGGGCCCAACGTGTCGATCGGTCCGCGTGCGATCATTGGTGCTGGTGCAAGAATTAAGGACAGCATCGTTTTGGAGGAAGCCGAGATCAAACACGACGCCTGCGTGTTATACTCTATCATCGGTTGGCAAAGCAAGGTCGGCGCCTGGGCTCGTATCGAAGGAACACCCATGAGCGTTACCGAGCACTCAACTACTGTCATCAAGAATGGTGCCAAGGTGCAGAGCGTCAGCATTTTGAGCAGAGATTGTAAGGTTGGAGACGAAGTTAGGGTTTGGAACTGCATTTGTCTGCCAGACAAGGAACTCAAGAGAGTAAGCAACTCTATTCTATCTCTAAAGGGCTATTTTTATACTAATAACCTATTAGGATGTATCAAATGAGATTATCATGTAAATGACCATGTGGGTGTGTCAACGGGTGAATGGAAATGGGGGCAATTTTTTCCAAAAGCTATTTCTTGTATCTTTCTATACCCAAGCTGCCGTCGATTTATCTATGTTTTTAACTAGTAGATTGGGGGAGCGTTTTGGGGGTTTTCTTCTTTTTTTTTTGGCTATTTCTTTTCTTTTTATGGATACTTTTTTTTTTTTTTGAACAGATGATTATATCTGAGTAACGCACCTATCTATCGATAACACAAGGGTTTAAATTTGGACTAGAGTGTATGTACCATGGTTGAGACATTTGGGTGAGACAAACCAACTCCGACCTTAGGCTTACTACATAAATACATGTGGTTATTATGCATAGCTACCATTTTGCGGAGCAAGCAGCGTCTAACGAGGCCCCGTGACTTTCTTAAACATCTGTATCATACATTGTCCTTTTGTCTGGCGATGTTGCCCCTTGATGAAGGGCCAGAGTTTGCAAGTCCCATAATTATATAAATTAAGCCATTATTTTGACATCGGCATTAGGTAAGTCAAACACGGCAATCGAAGTAAACACTAGCTAGTATTGTCTCACCATGCCTAATATTTTGGTGTTATAGCTATATAGACATCCCAAATACTTGAATCGCCAGGCTATATAATATTGATATACAGAGCACCAGCTTAAGTATACTGCCGCTGTTTTCTCCTGGACAATTATCTTATTGGGGCGTTAACCCGGCCCTCCGAAAATCGGGCTTCGGTAGCTCGTAGTCTGGTATACGTACATGTAGTTACTGGACCTCAATGATCGCAAAACAATATATTGTCCCTACCTACTAGAGGAGCGTATGCCGAAGGCAAGTCAAGAAGATGGGGTATCGAGTGCTTGAAGGGGGGATAGATTTTTAGTGAGCTGTTATTATTAATGGATGAAGACAGCGTGTAAAGGCAACTGGCTTAATTAAATGAGGCAAGGAACTTAACACATAACTAGAATACATACATGTATCTATGAATGAAAAGGGGGGCCAAGATCTGAATGACATCAGTACTTTTAACCACTCTAAAATGTGTCTACAGTAGACCCAACAACCTTAATTAACTCTTGCGGCCCATTGGTAATTCGCCCAAACCTATGCTCGTTGGGTGGTGGGGTGCTAGCTCGGGATTTGGATGTATTATATATAAAATGGGCCACATTAACTAACTGGACTTTGAAAGCAGCGGGACTCTAAGTTTTCGAAGATGTTTATTGAATTGGCGGCTTTTAATCCCCCTATAGGCAAATGGAGGGGGGGGGAATATTCGGGTGCTGAAAGTTTCCAATATTTTCCACTTACACGGCGTATATACGTTTATGACAGAAGATTGCCTTTGAGGACTTCGACACATGAAACCGTGACTCGGTGCTATCACTGCGCATGGTATTTTCCATACATCTACGCTCGTCGCGAGTTTGTATCTAGCGCACAAATCTGCCCACGCAATGATACATGGTTTTTGACGGCATGCGGAAATGCTAAACCCAGGGAATGGTAAAGAAAGTACGAGTCTACATATACACGTCTAGCTAGTACATGTATGTATGTATGTACTCTACATACTCTGGATCTCACCCCACATATTCTTTGGCCTGCACGTGACCGACAGACCACGCAGCATCGCGAGTGCTCTCATATGGCCAGCTGTCCTGCACGCGCTCAGGTGTGTCAAGTTACTTGCAGCCCGATCCATCGGCCGAGGTGGCGGTGCATCTCCTTCACCCAATCCCCGGAAGCATGCGCAGCTGTGGAGCGACATGTGCTGCTTCATGCACTATCACTCGGCCGTCTCCACCCGCAACACTTGAGGGACACCGCCACACCTCTGGTGTATGTACAAGTCCCCCGCTCCCCATTACTTATACTTAAGGGCTGATGCAAGCAGCCCATGTATGTAGGAGATCTTCTCGCAACAACTCCACACATTGAGATTCCAATCACGTACCCGGGCGAACACGCTCCCCGCGCACCTCCCATACCGCCCAGTATCCGCCGCCGCCACACCCGCCAAGCCTCGGTAATAAATTAAGGTGGTCTGACCTCACCACCACCAGCCCAGCCCACCAGCCCACCCGCCCAAGCCCAACAACCCGGGCAGCATCACCATCACTCGACATTCATCCCAATTCCTCCACCCAGCCCAAGAAACACAGCAATAATGAACACCGTAAGCTCTACCCTCTCAAAAAGAAAAAAAATAAAACCCTTCCTACAAACTCCAATGGCAGGTCCCGCTAACCGCATTTTCTAGGTCAAATCATTCTGGTAAACATTTAACCAATGCTCCCTCCACAAAGAACACAAGACACACACCCACGCAAAAAAAAAAAAAAAAAAGAGAGAGAGAGAGAGAGAGAGAAAACAGAGAAGAAAAAGAAAACTAACAGCTAAACTACAGGATCGGCTGGGGCTCCCTCATCGTCGCCGGCGGCGGCGCCTACTACTTTGCAAAGCAGCAGATCAACGCCGACCGCCGCGAGAAGCACCTCCGCCGTCTGCAGCAGCAGCAGCAGCAATGTATCCCTTCCCCTTCCCCTTCCCCTTCCAATCCCTCCCTCCCCCCCGCCTGCCTGCCGCTTTTTTCATGAATGCATTGCTAACACGGGCGGCCCCACAGACAATGACAGCAGCAGCTACATTGAGCGCGACAACGCAGGCTCGCCCGCGCGCGAGGCGGCCGGCGATCCGGCGGCGACGAGGCATGAGCCGCAGACGGAGGACGAGGCCCTGAGGGAGAAGGGGAAGTATGAGGCGAGCATCACGTATCAGAGTAGGAGGGGGGATCGGTTTAGTTAGCGGGGGGGCCATGTGGGGGAGCGCGGTGGGGGGTGTATATACATATGTAGCGGGGTTTTAATTTTCCTTGTTTCGTCTTTTCTTTTTGTCTTTAGAATGGGGTTGTGGGTGTTTCTATTTTATCTTATTTTTTTTTTGTGCTCTCTCCGCTCAATTGGGTCTCAGTATGGAGGTGATGGAAGTGATGGGTATTGTGGATATATGGATTTACGGAAAACACCGTGGTGAAATTAACAAAACTTACATATACTTGAACTAAGAGCACCTACAATTTGACGTCTACACAAAAATCACCCTAACTTGTACCAAACCCAAACCAGCCCCAAACCAAACCCAAAACCAAAAAACCAAATTAAACCATCAAGAAAAAGAGAAAGCAGAACCCTGAGACATTGCAAGAAGAAAAAAGATAAACTCCAAGAAACAAAAACCCTTTTTTTTTGTTTTCGTAACTCCCATCACCTGCAGTGGCATTCGATCACCGGCAGCAATGATACAGACTCAACTCGCCCCTCGACCGGTCATGAGCGCCGCTGGCACTATTACTGTCATCCCCACGGCGAGAGTCAGTTACTATTTACTATAAACTGGCACTGGCCATACAGATTATAGTATAATCTGAGGCTGCAAGTATTCCAACCCCGACCAGTGCGGTGTGATAATATAAAATCAAGCAGTGTGTAGGTACATACCCTTGGCTGCTGCTCGTCGACCGCCCTCGCGCCAGTGCGGGCACTGCGAACGGGAGTGTGAAGCCGGCCTAGTAGTGGTCGGGGGTTTATCGTTAGCCCAGCTAGCTACATGTGGCTACATATGTGTGTGTGCGGGGGGTTCATGTCCACAAAGACAACTACATAGAAAAGAGAGAGGGAGGGCTCACAACTATGTATCCATACACGCCAATGATCCTTGGTCTGCTGGACGGCACTCTGGGCCTCAGACTGGCGCTGGCGCTGGAGAAGGCGCGGAGGTGCTGGACCTTGGGGTGGAGCATGGCTGTGGCTGTGGCTGTGGCTGTGGCTGTGTGGGCGTATGTATGTATATGTAGGTACGTGCGGGCGGGTATGTTTGAGCGTTGCAGACTCGAGTGTCGGCGTGGGGTATCAAAAGACGGGATTACTTTGCAGTGGCTATAGAGCAGTAAAACCAGAAAGACAATAAACTGCAAGACGCGGGGCGACAAGCAGGCAGGCAGGCAGGCAGGCAGGCAGGCAGGCAGGCAGGTACTTATAACGATAATCGCATTTCCCTTTAATTCAATTTCCAGTCCCTAACTCTGGTACGTGGCCATAAGCGGGCTCGTGTAGATAAGGCTGTTTTAATTGTTGTTTGGATTAAGATTGAGTAGGTGCCCTACTTTACTGCTGCTGCTGCTGCTGCTGGGGGGGTAGAGTAGTTCCACATGTATGCAATCAACATGCTATTTACCCTCCTGCTCCTGCTCGTCCTCCTCCTCCTCCTCCTCCTCCTCTGCAGCCCGCACCTTCCTCACATGGGGTGGTGATCGTGATGTGTGTACGCGTACCAGTGCACCCCGCCCCATGTCCTTGTCCATGCCCATATGCTTGCCCATAACATGTATATATCCCTATATATCCATAACCACAGCAGACAAACAGCTCTGTATGTAGTACCTGCAGCGCCAGTCGTCGAGGCAATAGCAATAAGGTCAACCCCCCCCCCCCCCGTGTGGTATGTATGCACAAAATAAGGGTTCGTTCGGTAATGCGCGCAAAACGCACCGATTATCGGCTGATGTTACCGGCCAGCCTTGGGGTCTGTGGACTGATGCGGCCGGCCGTGAGTTGCCAAGGACATGGGGTTTGGGAGGGAGGGGGGGGGGCGAGTGATCGGCTGTGACCGCGCCGGGTCAGCTCAGCACAGCTCAGCGGTGCCCACGCTGTATATGTGTATATGGCGAGAGCACCCACAGCCGCGTTCGGTGACTTGGCGCCTAGGCCAAAAGACGAAGGAAGTGTTTCTGCTTTCTGACCCTCTTGTGTTCAAGGCCGTGATTGGAGAGGGGCTTTTAATATCTCCACTGTGACCATGTCTTGGACGTTGTGAATATGCGGGGGCAGATGTGGTTGTTGGTAGCTACATACGACTCATTAACGGACTCAATATGGTACGTAGGGTGCCAGGACTTTTCGGACGCGGCTGTAGCTGTACATGTACGGAACGTGTATATGGCATGTTGAGCGCTCGACCCATGAGCGGGTATAGGTTTAGGAGTAGCGAATACCCGGCATGTACATTGTGTGTGTGTGTGTGTGTGTGTGTGTGTGTGTGTTTATGGGGGTGCTCTTGAATCCGGGTTCGCACGAAAGCTTCACCCCCCCCCCCGGGAATGGCCGCTGTTGTGGGCTGTTGTGGGGTGGGATAAGCTTAAAGGTGGAGTGATGGCCGGGTCGAAACAGCGGGTTCTTTAATTGGAGACGAGCTGGGGCAAGATATATAGCTAGCTAGCTGCAGCGTTATAATTCAAGGGCCTTGATCTTTCCTGTTCTGTACGTAGCGAATTGGATCGATGGGGTCACTGGCAGGGTGTAGCTCGGGATATATCATGCAAGCTGGAGCTGTTGTGTTGCGGATTTTCTTTGGCAAGGGCGTGGGCCGTGGCTTTTCTAATTGCCTCAAAGGCGCCGCCGAGTGCCATCGACAGTACGGTTTTGGTTCTGGAAACAGTAGGTGCATTCGACCCGGGTGGGTGGAATCGACATGTATACGATCGAGGGGGGGAACTGGATAGAAGACGTCCAGTTCCAAGGTGCTGTGATGGCTAGAAGGTGGGTGTATGTATGATGGGAAGGGGAGAGGGATCCTTGATGTAATACATGTATGTACCCAGGGTGTCGTCTCACGGATGAGAACGAATGTTCACATGAGGGTATCTCAAGGTCAAGTTGGGTGTGTAGATGGATACTCTTGATGATGAAGAATAAAAAAGGATGTCTGCCATCAATGTTTTCTCGCTGCCTCACAGCGGCTCTTTGTCTTGGAAGTGGGTATTCTATTTCCAAACACAGGCCAATGCATCCCCAGGCATAGCAGAGATGTTCTGTATCCGAATTCTGACTCGAGTGTTTTATGTTGTGCCAAAATACAGAGATTTGGGTGGTGTATTCCAACACTTGGGTACAGCCATGGGAAAGCACCAAAATGCCACTTTTCAGCCCGGTCCTCAGCCACCAATTAAGATGGATATTATCCAACTATATATCTTGTATATCGGCAATCACTCTATTAGCTGGGTTATAATATCACATTTCGAGCATGGGCTGTATTGGTTTTGGTACGTTGGGCTGCAGGCAGTGCGCCAGGACCGCATATTTGGAATGTAGTCGAATCTCCCTGTTGCTCTACTTCTAGCTCATGTACTTTCTTGCACATCTGACCTGAGAGTGCCCTTTTAGATGTATTGAGTTGACGTCAATTATGGTGTGGTTTGGTTGACCATCCATGACTTTTTGATATGCATGGCGCTGTAGGCACTCGCCATCAGCCATAAGAAGCCGAACAGGTAGTGCGTACCGTCTGTAGCATGCTCATTTGTTCGTCAGGAATACAGCTTACAGCTACAGTCTCGGGAATGAGGGTAAAATTGCTACCGTGGGGGCTACGATATTGAGCATACATGTATATCCTGATAAAGGCCGTGAGAAGGGCCGATTCTTTGAATGCATACAAACAAGAGAGCCCGACAGCTCAGGGCCGTGCAGATACTTGCGAATCAGCCCCTCCATAGCTAGCTCTTGCAATTGTGCGACTTCTTCTCACTCGCCCGTGCTTGAGTCATCGCTGGAAATGGAAACGGAAATGATTGGGAATCCGCTGGAAATGACTGACTCGCGGGCCTCGCAGCCTTGGCGCCAAGACACGTCCAGTCAAGAGCTCTGACTGACGCCGCCGGCATCAACTATTCACACTTCCTCCACCACAAACACCACAAACACCTCCTCCTCCACCTCTCCCACCACCGCTCTCCCTCTACCAAACACCCACCGCAATCACAATGCCCCCAAAGCGTAAAGGTGCCATTGCCGGGTTTGCAGGTAGCTGATCTCCTGCGTTCTGGCCCTGACCAAGCAGCTAGTTAACACACTCAACCCCCCCCCCCAGGGTCTTCTGCCGCCACCGCAAGCTCGAAACGCACAAAGCCCGCCGCCCCCGTCGACGATGACAGCTCCGACGACTACTCCACGGACTCTGCCAGCGAGATTGAGGATCTCGCCCCCCCCGAGGGTGCCGTGCGGTCAAAGAAAGCGCTCGACAGTGCGTCTTATCCTCCCCCCTACCCCCCGTGTCTGTCAGCAGCTAACCCGCAGCACCACCGCCACCCACAGAGGCCACTGTCAGCGCCGTTGTGAACCGCTTCACGCTCGACTTCCCCGCCGCGACGGCTGCTCCCGCGGTCCGCACCCGCGACTCCGTCTCCCACCTCTTCAACAAGCACGACTTTGCCTACCTGCACATGAAGCCCGACCACGCCTCGCGCCCGCTCTGGATCAACCCCGAGAACGGCATCATCGTGCTCGAGTCCTTCTCGCCGCTCGCCGCAAAGGCGCAGGACTTTCTCACAACCATCGCCGAGCCCATGAGCCGGCCGACGTTCCTGCACGAGTACAAGCTCACGCCGCACTCGCTGTACGCCGCCGTCTCGGTCGGGCTGGACCCCCGCGACATCATCTCCGTCATTGACCGCTTCAGCAAGATCCCGGTCCCCGACAAGATCATCCAGTTCATCACAAACTGCACGGGCTCGTACGGAAAGGTCAAGCTGGTGCTCAAGGACAACCGCTACTTTGTCGAGTCCAACGATCCGGCCATGCTGCAGCGCCTGCTGCAGGACCCAATCATTGGGCCCGCGCGCATCCAGGGCGGCGACGCCGGCTCGGGCGTCATCAAGGAGTCTGCGCCAAAGATGGGCGCGCTCGTGATCCCGGGGACCAAGAACGCCGCGGGGACCGCGCAGCTGGGCAGCGCCGCTGAGAAGGCGGCGGCGGCGGCGACAGCGGCCGCAGAGGATGTGTTTGCGTCGGTGACGGGGCTGGGCGATAACGACCAGGACGACGAGGACGAGGACGAGGACGCCGTGCACAGCTTCGAGATCCCGTCCGGCGAGGTGGAGAAGGTGCAGAAGCAGTGTCTGGACCTGGGATACCCCGTGCTCGAGGAGTACGACTTCCGCAACGACCGCAAGAACTCAAACCTCGAGATCGACCTCAAGCCGCAGGCGCAGATCCGGTCCTACCAGGAAAAGTCGCTCTCAAAGATGTTTGGCAACGGGCGCGCAAAGAGCGGCATCATCGTGCTCCCGTGCGGCGCCGGCAAGACGCTCGTCGGCATCACGGCCGCCTGCACCATCAAGAAGTCGGTCGTGGTGCTGGCCACCTCGTCCATGAGCGTGGTGCAGTGGCGCCAGGAGTTTATCAAGTGGTCAAACATCAACCCCGAGCAGATTGCAATCTTCACCTCCGACAACAAGGACAAGTTCCGCGGCGACGCCGGCATCATCGTCAGCACCTACTCCATGGTCACAAACGGCCGCAACCGCTCGCACGACTCCAAGAAGATGATGGACTTTCTGCAGTCGCGCGAGTGGGGACTGCTCATCCTCGACGAGGTGCACGTCGTGCCCGCCTCAATCTTCCGCCAGGTCGTCACCTCCATCGCCACGCACTCCAAGCTCGGCCTCACCGCGACGCTCCTGCGCGAGGACGACAAGATCACCGACCTCAACTTCCTCATCGGCCCCAAGCTCTACGAGGCCAACTGGATGGAGCTCGCGGACCAGGGCCACATTGCAAAGGTGCAGTGCGCCGAGGTCTGGTGCCCCATGACGCCCGAGTTCTACAGCGAGTACCTGCGCGAGCCCGACCAGCGCAAGAAGGTGCTGCACTACATCATGAACCCGCGCAAGTTCCAGGCCGCCCAGTTCCTCATCGACTACCACGAGAAGCGCGGCGACAAGATCATCGTCTTCTCCGATAACGTCTACGCGCTCAAGGCCTACGCCCTGAAGCTGCAAAAGGCCTTTATCTACGGCGAAACACCGCAGTCGGAGCGCCTCAAGATTCTCGAAAACTTCCAGCTCAACGACAAGGTCAACACAATCTTCCTCTCAAAGATCGGCGACACCTCGCTCGACCTCCCCGAGGCAACATGCCTCATCCAGATCTCGTCGCACTACGGCTCGCGCCGCCAGGAGGCCCAGCGCCTCGGCCGCATCCTCCGCGCAAAGCGCCGCAACGACGAGGGCTTCAACGCATTCTTCTACTCGCTCGTCAGCAAGGACACGCAGGAGATGTTCTACTCGTCGAAGCGCCAGGCGTTCCTGGTCGACCAGGGATACGCCTTCAAGGTCATCACGCACCTCAGCGGCATCGAGAGCCTGCCCGGGCTGGCCTACTCGACGCTCGCCGAGCGCAAGGAGCTGCTCGCAGAGGTCATGCTCCAGAATAGCGATGCCGGACAGGAGGAGGGCGACGACTTTGACGGCGCAAAGAACTTGTCGTATAACGCAAACATGAAGCGGCGCGGTGCAAAGTATAAGCGCAGCATGGGCAGGCTGGCGGGCGTGTCGGGCGGCGATGGGATGGCGTATGTAGAGTACAATAAGAAGATGCAGATGCCGAAGCAGAGCCATAGCTTTTTCAAGAAGATGCAGAGGGAGAATGAGAAGAAGAAGAAGGAGCAGAAGGATTTGCTGAAATAGAGGAGGGAGGAGGGGGGGGGGTTCTTTTCCTTTCTGTTTTTTTTTCTTCTTTCTTTCTTCCTTTCTTCTTCACTTGGGAACTGGAGGGCAGGGTTGGTTTCGCCTGTTCTTCTTTTTCTTTTCGTTTCTTTTGTTATCTCGATTTTTATATCACGATTGGTGGGTGCACTTTACTTTTTTTTAGTTGGGAGGATGCTCTTAGACACGCGGGTTTAATACACTTTGACGTTTGAAGGAAGGGGTGCTTAAATTGTATGAGTATAACTGGACGGGCGATGCATATGGACTCAAATGTAGCTGGTAGAACGACGCAGCACGATAGCTGCTGGTAGAATATAAGCTTTATCACTCGAGTAACTACTCTACTAGCTTAACGTATATCCTGAGCATGTACTCTAGTTTTTCCACAGGATTACGAAAAAGGAATACGGACGGTCTTTGGGTAGCTTTGCATGTAGTTGGATAAATTGTTACGCCAATCTACTTGCTCTATCCCATGACCCAAACTAACACCACCACCCACTGGTAGTAGCAATTCAGATAGACCGGCTGTCACACAAGACGTTGAAATTTCCCTATCTGGCGATTCGTCTTGACTACGCACCCTAAGCCCGCCTAGCAATCCCAGTTTCAAAAGCAACTTCGGCACCTTGTATTTTATGACCGGCCGTCTAGTCTATGCGGATTACTTGCAGTACAAATGTAGCCAACCACATGCAAGCACGCAACTATCGAGAGAGAGAAACCTGCGATTTAATCATTGATATCATCAATTCTTCGTCTTCCCCCCCACCTGCTCAAACTCCCTCATCTCCGTGTTACCCAACGGATGCTCCGTCCTCCTCTCGCGCGACTCCTTCGTCTCCACTAGCGTGGCGTTGTCGCCGTCTTCGTCCTTGAACGTGTACGAGCGGAACTCAGTGTTGCTCCATCCCGTACCGGGGTACGATCCGTCACCAGCCCAGTCCTCAGTCACGTAGTGCAGGAACTACTCTCCGGCCCGTTCTATTAGAGATGGCTAGAGAAAGTGGAGGGGGGGCTTACAGCGCCGTGTAGAACAGCAACAACATGGCTCGTATCTAGAGATTTCAAGTAGTTCCTTGCCTCCTTCGCCCGCGCCCTCAAAGCTTCCGGCGACGGCGCCCACTTGCCCCTCTATACCCCACCACATACCCTATCAGCAACGCACCAGAAAAACTCTCTAGAGAAACCACCACGACATACCTTCGAATCCCAATCCTCCCCCAATCTGCTAAAATCCAAGCCTTTAAATGCCTCCTCCTTCTCCAACACCTCTCTCGGACTCCCCGTATCACACGGCAGAGCTGAAGCCTCTTGAAATTCGGGCACCACCTCAATCTTGACGCCGCTCTGCACCTGCGGCGCAAACCCGATCAGCGTGGTCTGCAGTGTGCGTTTAAGCGGCGAGGACACCAGCAGCGTGACTGGGGGCTCGGCTGGGAATCGTGACGGGAGGGATTGGCATTGGGATTCGCCTAGGGGTGTGAGATAGGTGTCATGGAGGTGGTGCTGGAAGTCGACGTTGTGGGCGGCTTGGCCGTGGCGGACGAGGGTGACGAGGGTGGGGGCCACTAGAGGGGGGGGATTATTTTGCAATTAGTAGGCGAGGAGGAGTGAGGGGTGAACGGGGTAGATATTACTTACTGGTGAAATGAAGTAGATTTATCTTATTCTCGAGCTGTGGAGGATCGTGGAATTGGGGTGGTGGTTTTGGTTCTTATGTAGAGTAGGTACAATACATGAGGTACTTGCTAAGCCCCCGGTTGCTCTCATCTGCAGATCAAGCCAGCTAGAGTATGGCTGACAGCTCTCCAAGCGGGCCACTGTTCTCCGAAGTGATATTCAGAAAATGGTAATAGCCGCGGGTGTGCCAATGCAGGCGCCAATGACAAGGATAAATGAGCCATACAAATCATGCCTACGAATCACAGTTCTCCTAAAGCAAATTGAAACCCCTCTAACGGCCAAGAAATAATATTGACAGCTATGGCGCAGGTCTTGAGTGTCCCTGGTTTGAGCGTGTATACCCGGATCACATTTGCATGCTGCCACTGCTTTCTAATATATCATGACAGTATAATCTTATCGTCCGTATTACAGACTTCATCAATCCTCTTTAGCTACACCTGCACAATTTTCATCTTCTGCATGGTCTGTAGAGCCCGAGACCGTTTCCTCGTCCATATGGTCTATGATAGGGCTAGCGGCCGTGTACGTTTTCCTCTTTTTCTCTTCTACAGGCCTAGACCTACCAAAGACGCGCCTTACAGTTCCTCCTACTATTCGTAGAAGCTTCGGCGGAACACTCTTAATTAAAATTCGCCGATTAGCATAAAACTAACTCATAGTGTGATCGGATAACATGTTTATATATATATACCTTTATGACCTCAAACTCCTTTAGGATACTGGATTCTCTAACGTGTGGCATGCCGCTCAGATCCACATCAATAAAAACACCGCATTTGTAAATCGTACCATAGCCATCATCTGGAATGTCTTCATCAATCTGATCCACCCTGTTTTGGCTGTATTTGAACGTTTTCGCAAGATCGGTCTTTTTTACGGTAACACGGTCGAACCTGAAGTTCTTACTAATCACCATTTCCGCAATGTTCTGTAGAGTAGTCAAGTCGTCTTGGGTGACATCGACAGCGACATATCGCCCATTCACCATTTCACCATTGGCAATATCATGGTAAAACTGCCCATATTCATCAATCCTCCACCCAAAAAGAAGACAGTTAAATCTGAGCTCTAAAATCTGACCAAGAAGATGCATTGAGGAGTGTGCTATCACTTCTTTTCCTAAATGATTTATTGAATACTGATAAGTTGGCGTCGGGTTTTGGTTTCTGAAGACGGGATCAAACCTTCATGACTACTTAGAGACACAAAGCACAGAGTGCAAGACTTCTCTAGAACTCTATTGAAATCCCAGAGCATGCCATCAACAGTCACACAAGCAGTATCATTCAATAATGCTTCACCACCAATAAACCGCGCTATTTGGGTCGGCCTTGTCACCCAAGATTTTTCATTAAATGATCTTTCGTACTGGGGTAGCCAGACAACGATATTTTCGCG
The DNA here is from genome assembly GCA_024713855.1 of Morchella sp. 2016-41. NCBI lineage: Eukaryota > Fungi > Ascomycota > Pezizomycetes > Pezizales > Morchellaceae > Morchella > Morchella sp. 2016-41. The sequence goes on from JAMGZD010000003.1 coordinate 1,103,745, forward strand.
TGTCATCTCTGCAAATACATATCAGCCTAGCCTGTGATTTATCACATGGATATATAAATTCCTTACCGTTGATTCTATCCTGGAACTCGGCGTAATAGTTCACAAAATCGGCCATTCTGTCGACGGCGAAGGTCGGTAGATCCCATTTACCGATCTAGGGAGCAACTTCGTCAGCATTACTTAATGGTTTAGCTCCAGTAGCACCTATACCAAGTTCATGACGCCATGTAGCTTTATTTTGCAATCAATCGCCAATGTGATGGATAAGAATCTATAATCGGGGTTACGGGGAGAGGAGATATGAGTATGAGTTACATTTGTCATAACATCATCGAGAGCAAGGACATTAGGCTCCACCCCATCAACCAGCGGGTCGGCATTTGCTGCAACCCTTTCATTATGTTCGTAGGAGTCCCTCTCAAGAAGAGCCTGAAGTCTTTGAATAGTTGGTGGATCAAACGAGAAGAGATTCGGCCGCGGCATGATTTGAGCTGAATAATTCTAGTGGCTTTGAGATTTATCTAGAGCAAGTCCTTAAATTGTGATTGAAGTTGTAATTGAGGGATATTAACTTGCTTGTAACAAACTACAGACATGTATATTGCCACTTGTCAATTAAGTAGGCCAAACTAACGAGTTAAAATTCAAGTAGGCCAGATTGTATCGAGTGATCGCTTGTGACCCAAGTATATTGGGCCTTATGTTTTCGTACGACTATACGACTATACGTGTATGTAGATACACTCCCGGTCGGGTCCTGGCCCCCAATATTGCCAAGCTAGCGTAAAAACTGAACGTTAGCCAAAACAGTTCTCTCTAAAATTTAGTTAACCATCAACCATCAACCGTCAACCTCCACTAACATTTACAACGGAAGGAGATCCACCACATTAAACTTCATATGTACCAGGACGCTCTAAATTCCACGGAAGAGCCGCCTGTCTGAGCATCCCACATCTTCATTCCCGTGGCACTCGGTATTTATCATTCATCAATACAATGACAAAACGAGGACAAGACAAGAATGCGAAAGGGAGAAAGTGTCTAGCGTCGTCCTACTACAAAATTTTGGCTGCGAGCCTTCTCAAATTTCAAGCTGACATTGCATGGGCCTTCTTGGATTTAGTAGAAATTGGTGGCATTCTCTAGGCTTGATCTAACTACATCCTTCCACTATAACGCACCGAGATAGTCTTGATATTCAGTCGACTAGTCGTCTACGTGCTTTCCCTTCTCTTTTACTTATACATATTGAGCATGGCTCTTTGAATTATCCTTGGTAGAGGAGGAGGGGGGATAACAAGAGGGGTTGGTGCCTTTCTGCACCTTCAGCTCATCTATGTAGTTTTCTGACTTCAAGGTCAACATAGATCAAAACGGCATCTAAGTTGGATACGAGCAGGATATGGACGATACAGGTCGATAGCTGGCTCTCAGATGCAAAGTTCTCTCTTGGGCGGCGCCACGCACTTTATCGAAAGGTTCGTCCTCATATGATGGACAGAGCGCGCGGGGGGTGCAGTGCAGTGCCTATCAGTTTGTGGAGCGTCGCCCTGGAGACGCTCATATTAAGTAACTCAACCCACTCACAGAACCTATTACATTGAATAATCAGCGCTAGGGTCTGTTGGATATCCTAAACCTATCCGTGGGGGCCAAGGTTCGCGGGCATATTCGAGTTCTATGCGAGTGATAACCAGTGATGCGGCTGGAACCTTGTTGGTTACTTTTTTTGTTTACCCTAGTCTCGAGGATCCTGGTCTGCGCCTTGATTACCCAGTCGCCAAGCACCATTAATATATCACATAGCTGGCAATTAAGCTGCCTGGGTCGAAAAACAAACGTATAGATATATCACGGAAATCTATCTTGCTATTGAGGAGAAAAGAAATATATACACTATGTATCCATCACATGAGGGGACAGTTTCTCGAAACACGAAAATATAATTAATGAAAGAGATAATTAATCGGCCGTCTCAACACTATAATCTACAAGTCGTCTCAAAGCCTGCTCTAAAACAGACAAATTCAGTTGCGCACCACCTGGTATCCATAACCCCGTGATCAACTACGTCTTTCAGATATTCCTTCTAATAAAATCCTCTGGCCTCGTCGTTGCACTTCTTGCTGGCGGTTGGAATCGACCAGGTTCATTCGCACCTTGCATCCTAATATCTGGTCTTGCCGTTGCACTCCTCTGTGGCTTTTGGAATTCCCTAGGGACTGGTGGTGTCGTGGTACTTCGGACCTGAATGGGATCTTCTCTATCAGGAAAGTAACTTGATGGTAGTTCATCAAAGTTCTGGCCAGGAGCATTTCTAGCAGCCGATGAATGAGTGTTTGCAACAGCTGAGGCAGGAGTATATGTTGGTCGTTTGTATCCACCAGCGTTTACTGGGCTGGGAGTTTGAGTATCTAATCGAGGTAATTGAGGACGCGATTGCACTTGCTGATAACTTTGCTCCTGCTGTTGCTGTTGCTGGTGATTCGATGGGAAATATTCGTATGCATATGGCTGCGGGTCGGAAAGCACTTCCAAGGGGTTTTGCTGTGCTGTAGGGGTCTGTTGGCGTGTTGGGTAATATTCCTGAGGCGATTGCACCATTTCAATTGGAGATTCACTATAGTATTCCGGTTGGTGTTGTTGCCGCTGCTGTGGCGGCTGCTCTCTCGGAAGAGCGATTGGGAACCTGTTCTGCGCTGAGTGCTGCTGCTGCTCTCTTGTTATCACTGCAATCGGGAACCTCCCTTGCCCTGGTGCATAGCCTGATCTACCTGACCCTGATCTACTTGGTGGTGGTCTCTGTGGATATTGTCCACCCTGCCCCTGATGGCGGCCTTGTCCAAACATGGGTGATCCATCGGCATATCCATCTTGCATTTGTTGCCCGTTTAATCTATCTGCAACAAATGGGCCTCTTCCACTCTGCGATGACGGCGAGTGGTAATCCTGGCTTTGGAAGCCTGGCCCGTTTCTCTGAGCTGGGGTTCTTCTCCCCTCACTCCTACCACTGCTGCTTCCAGCATATGCCGGCGCAGGAGTTCTACTACCAACGCTACTTCCGGTATATGCTGGTGCAGGTGTTCTACTACCCTGGCTTCTTCCCCCGCCGTTGCCCGCGTATCCGTATGTGGAAGGAGAGGTAGGCATAGGCGGTGGAGAACCCCATTGTCGTTGAACCTGCTGCTGCCTTTCCCCATACTCTGTACTCTCGTTACTTCCTCTCCGGATTCCTTGTCCCCCGTATCCCATACCTGCCTGTGACAAAATCAATGGAGCAGATGCTTCGTAGGATGAACCAGACATCATCGTCTGGCTTCTGCCCATTGGACGGCCAGAGCTAGCGACAGAAGTCGAAGTCTGCACACGCTGCAGCGGCTTCGGCGTCCCTCTTCTACTCTCCATATCTGCAATTCTAGGCAGCGTTGGTTGCCGAGATGGCTGCTGCATCCTCGTTCCTGCCGAGATATTTGAACTAATCATTGACGGTGTATATGATGGCTTTTCCATCATTGCCGCAGCTGGGATCGTAGGTGCACGTAGCATCCCAGCTTGAGATTTCTCCTTATTCTCTTTCTGGATCCCTTTCTTGTGGTTTGCAAGAACAATCTCACCCATTCGCTTATCAATACGTTCCTTGCAGTATTTTCGGAGTGAGTCGCCGTTCATAACGTGCCAAAGAAACGTGATGAAGAGAATACATGCAATGAGAAGTTGTAGAACCGCAAAAGCCCAGAGAATTGTAGTGAAGGCCATTGAACATAGGACCACAACTTGAATCTTGTTTTCGCTCCAGAGATGGTCGATGTTTTCGAAAAATTTAGAGATTGCCGAGAGAGCCTCGGTCTCTTTCTCTGGGAGGAGATCTGCAGAGATGACAGAGACGAGAGTGAATGTATTTATGACAACTCTGGGGCCCTCAGCAAAGACAACACCTACCCAACCTGCGATTATATAGTGATTAGCATAGTCGATTGTGTTGGATAAAAATTGCTCCATACCTTTGAAGGAAAAGTAGGTAAATAAAGCAACATAGTCTGCCTTTCCTCTTTGCTCCGTCAATCGAGCAAATACTAGGAATCTTTTCCAGCCAGAATCATCTCCTCCCTTCCCGCCCCAGACGCTGTTCCAACGCAGCGCGATAACATTCATGTAGGCATCTGCCACACCACCTCTTCTAATAACCTTAATCGCAAAAAACCAATCGTAAATGATTAGAAGGTAAGAGATAAGGATGCAAATTGCGAAGACGATTTTTGCTGTCTCAAAAGGAATGACTGGTTGGATCTGACTAGACCATCTGTTATACACCAGGAGAGTAATAGCCGTATAACTATACGATTGCTTTGTCAGAATTTAGAAAAGAGAGATATGGAATGTAAAAAAGAGACCCTTACGTATCAGCGGCCACACATGCGAGCGAGATCAAGATACTCAAATAAATCCAGATGTAAGCTGTGACATTGACAAAGGACTTATCCTGGAAATCTTTAAGGTTCTTTGGTTGTGGAGATATTGGTTAGCTCCCAATGCGGCGCAAGTGAAACATTGACTTGGGAGGAGCATGCAAAAGTAAGTAAAGCGGAAAACGTACGATGTATTCAAACTTATGCTCTGGTGCCAATTTAGACTTCTTTTTGTATCCCGAAAGCCACCCCATCGCTCAGAAAAAAACAAAAGAAAGCCACAAAAAAGAAATGCTTAGTCAAAAGATTGTTGAAAGTAATCGAAATTCCCCAGCAGGCCTCCTGTGCCTGTGTTGCTTCCGATGGTGCCAGACCCAGCCGGCTTGTTTATGTGTGAAGTCGTGCTGCACCTGGCAGATATCGTGACGGCAGCGAAATATCAAAAGGATGATGAAGGAAGGAACGGGGGAAGAAGTGCTTTTTGCATGAATCCACTAGAGTATATTCTGGGATACTCGGGCGTTTTCGCGCTCATCTGGATAACTTGTGGTTTCAAGACCCGCTGAGGAGTAAACGAGAGGATGACGACTTTTTGAGGAAATGTGCAGCTATGTACAAGGCAAAGACCGTGGGCGATAGGAGCGAAGTGCTGGGAGGGGGGTGACAGCCAATCGAACGAGATTCTGAGGGCAGGCTGAAGGCCTGTAAGGGTCACTGGGGTAGACACCTGTTGATCAAACAGCAGTGTGCTTCACCTTCCAACCACGATATTAGTGGGTCACTCAAATTTGAATGTAATTTACAGCAGACAGTGGGAACGATGCCTCTCTATTTAGATTGGTTCCCAGTTTGAGTGGTCTAAAGAGAACCCCCTAGATGTGGCCATTCCTCACTCCTCTCAGAGAGAGAGGCGAGCTGGAAGCCTGTAAACGATTGAATCATTGAAAAAGCAAACATAACCTGATCTTGGTACACGAAGGAGCAAAGAGACAATCTGAGGCAAACTGGAAGCAGGGCTTAACATTCCCACGCTCTCCTCGTTGCACGTCGCACGGCCTATCGCCAATGCTCGGTACCTTGCAGCCGTTGATTCAGAATGATTAGAACTAATCTTGTTTGGGTGATAGTTTTACCGGGGAGGCGCTGGCCATGGCGTTTATTGGGAGACCCCTGAACCACTGTTTCCCATCCCTACATGTATGTTCTAACTTAAGCATGTGGCGGTTCACTTCACGGGCCCGAGGCTCTCTCGGTCGGTGGCTTTGGTGCGTGGCTAAAGTACCAAAGGTTACCTGCAGATCATGCCAAGCATCTCGCCGTTGTCAGCCGACGATAGGCGAGCTGAAATCCGGGGAAAGGTCACGATCCAAGAAGCTGCAAGAGCCATAAACCCCAACTCTTAAGATCCCCTGAATTCCAGCACCATACCCCCCCAAAAAGCACCCTGGAATTTGCTTGTAATTCATCATGATGAGATCAGTAGTACCTTTAAGATTTCTGCGTCCGGCATTTAGAGCTACAGTTCCATTTTCTACCTCGTCTAGACGCAATCATGCTCAGGGAAATCTCGAGAAACGGCAGCTAAATGTTCCAATTGATTTTGCAGCATCTTCTTAGTATGGCCTAAGCTTCTCTCTAGTGCTTGTTCCTATTTAACATATCATCTGTAGTCTTGCACTCAATTCGAAAGCTGCTTTCTCCAACCCCGAGCTACCATCTACACTAAGCACAACCTCTAAAACGAAGCGTATGAACCTGTTTCAAGCAGTAAACGATGCTCTGGCAACCATCCTAGAAACAGATGAGAAAGCGTGTATATTCGGTGAAGACGTAGCTTTCGGCGGTGTATTCCGATGCACCATGGGCCTCTCCGAGCGTTTTGGCGGCGAGAGAGTCTTCAACACACCTCTGACCGAGCAAGGAATTATCGGTTTTGCTGTTGGCATGGCCACACAAGGTCATACTGCTCTTCCAGAAATCCAATTTGCCGATTACTTGTTCCCCAGTTTCGACCAGCTACACAACGAAGCTTCTAAGCTCCGGTACCGCAGCGGTGGAGCGGAATCTTTCAATAGCGGTCACTTCGTCGTTCGCATGCCTACAGGTGCAGTTGGACACGGTGCACTTTATCACTCTCAATCCCCAGAAGGATTTTTCATGGGAACACAAGGTCTTAAAGTAGTTATCCCACGTGGCCCGATACAAGCCAAGGGACTCCTGATAGCAGCTGCTCGTGGTCCTGATCCAGTTATTTTTATGGAGCCGAAAATCCTCTACCGTGCCGCAGTCGAAGAGGTGCCAGTTGGAGAATATGAGCTTCCAATTGGCAAGGCCGAAATTGTCCAGAAGGGAAGTCAGATTACACTCATTTCATGGGGAACTATGATGTATGTGTGCGAACTTGCCGCAAAAGCCGCGAAGGAAAGGTTGGGGGTCAGCGTAGAGGTTATCGATCTAAGGACCATTAGGCCCTGGGATAAGCAGACTATAAAGGAGAGTGTTGATAAGACGGGCAGATGCATTGTTGTTCATGAAGCGAGTAGGACTGGGGGGGTAGGGGAGAGTATAGCATCAGAGGTACAGGAGAGAAGTTTCTTGAGGCTAGAGGCTCCTGTACAAAGAGTCACTGGGTGGGATGTGCACATGCCACTAGTTTTCGAGAGCTTCATGGTTCCTGATGTCGCAAGTGAGTTTCCCTTTCGAAAGACCTGTGAGATAGTTTACTGACAATGTGTTTCAAAAGGGGTTTTTGACAGCATCAAGAAGACGATGGAGTATTAGCCAAATGTATGAGATTTGTGTGTATTTATCAGCGAGCGATTTGCATTGGCATATAAACCGATACCATCTGTGAAATATGCTCTGTTTTACATGATCTGTTACGAGCACGCATAGAGTTTCTTTTCCACTGGTGCCCTTGACAATACCTATCTACGTCTTGCTGTTTCGTGTAGCCGCTTTAGCTTTCTGTACTGAAATACATATATCCTAGATAATGAAATGCCTGATTCCATGAAACGCTTGAGTGACAGCGACTTGACCAGTTAATACTGCAGCCCGTCTCTCAAATGGATGGCTCCCTTTGGGATTCTCCAATTTCGACAGGTCAACCAATGGCCGATCTAATCGTCTCAACTGAAATCAGTTGGAGCCAAGTGTTATATACGGAATCGTCCACGCGAATCAATTCAATACCGATAATCAGAGAAAGCTAGGTAAGCCCGATACGTAGTGGAATTGATGGGTTGTTGTTGAGCTCAGTCATTAGGTATTTCCTGCTAGCGTTTGCTTCGATCGGCCACAGTGTGAAAGCAAACAGTTTCACCCAACCGATCACAAAGTATAGAAAAAGCATAGAGATGGAGAAGAGGAAAAAATATGAATTTGTTTCGACATCGGCAGGATTTGAACCTACGCTCGCGAACGAAACAGATTTCTAATCTGTCGCCTTAACCACTCGGCCACGATGTCATGTTTGAGCTCGGCCACACGTCTTATAAAAATATTTTCTCATATTTCAATCAATTATATGAGTGATAGGTCATGAGCAACAAACGCCTTATAACCAGGGCTTCCTTCTGACGCTTGTAGAAACCCCTCTGTGGCCTAGTATTCGCAGCCGAGGTTTAATGAAAGGACGCAGGGTTTAGATAAACCCTCCTTGGAGATCGATCAAGGATCTACGCCAATGACCCTGGCTCCATCACACTACCGCATATACCCCGGCCCGCAGTGTGGTCATGGGTTTATGTGCGAAGGTCGATTGAATCCGGGTGGACTATCCAGAAGGCAGTCTTCCCCCGCTCCATGTGGTATGCATTATAGAGAACCTGAATACCCCCCCTCTGCTATGTGCGCCAATATATCTGTTTACTGGGGAAACCGTTACGTATCCCCATGGCCGGAGGCTGTCTTTTGTACCCGGGTGGGTCGACTGGATAGTGTAGAGTTCTTGCATTTATTCGCGTTTGAGGTAAACATATCTTCAGTCCACTCGGCCAGACCTTGCTAGCTGGGTGGTTAAATGCCGACTTGACTTGCCGGGAAGCTAGAAGAAATTTAGGTTACCCGGCCTACAAAGATTATCGAGTGATACCGTATGATCCATGTCTATACATGTACATGTATGTTTATGGGGGTTGCATTATATCTTGTTGAGCTAGATGTTCAGCGAGCAGTAGGACAAGGGTCCCCTATAGATGTATGGATATATATGCCGAGTAGGAATCTGTGATTTAAATATGATTATCTTAGTTGGAGAAACTTAGTGTTTTGTTTTCAATGTTTATATCTAGGTACATGTCTAAAGAAGGGTAGGTTTTGGAAGAACATAAGGGATGATGAAGAGCATTTTTATTATGGGTTTGATCATATATAGTGTAGGCATCCACTCCGGATCCCTGGCCAGAAAATACGATAAGTACATCTTTGGGATGTATAGAGCTTATAGTCCCAATATTATCTCGACTCACACACGCTCCTAATCTTTGTATAATAGATGATTCAATACCCCACATCCACGGCTAATCTAACTACGCTATTACTCCCATCCGCACAAATCTCATTACCATCTCTTCAAAACCCAAGAAAGAAAGTAAAAGGAAAAAAACCACTAAAAAGTCCACAAACACTTATACGTTAGCAGCCTCGCCCCCAGCATATCATATTCATTCTGCCTAATCCAACTATCATTCGTGCCCCTCAACTTTCCAAACACGCTTGCCCCCTTCCAAACAATCACCTGCGGATCTAGCTCTCTCGGCGGCACTCCAATAATAATCTGATACTCCTTACTGGGCTTCAGCGCCCTCATCTTCTCTTCAAGCATGTGATTGAAGCCCGAGACCAGACCACCGCCACCAACCACCATAATCCCAGACAAGAAGTCACGGATCTTCTTCTCCTCGCCCTTGGCGGCATGCGTAATCGACTCAACGATAGCGCGGTCGAGCGGCATCACCGGAACGATCTTGTCGCGCTCCTCAGCGAGCTCGAGGGGTGAGCGGCCGCCACCGTTGTTGGGGGCGCCGACGGAACCGCCGCCACCGCTATTGAAGATAAGCATGCCGGGTTGGAGAGGTGTCGCGGAGCCGGCGGCGTTGGGAGTACCTTCTGGAACGGGGGAGCCAGCGGCGGAGGAGCGGGGGGTGTCAGTGGTGTTGAGGTGCATGCCGAATGTGGTGGGAAGGCCGGGTTGAGCTGGGCGTGCGGGAGTTGTGAGGGAGGGATTGAGGGAGGGTTCGGGGGTGGGGGAGCGTGGGGCGAGCGATTGGAAGAGTTGGAGTTGAGCTGTTGAGAGCGGATCGTTCGGGTGGCCATCGTAGAGGTCATATGAGCGCTCCCAGAGAGAACGGCGGCCACGGAGCTTTTCGGAGTGGTCAAGGAGTGTGGGATTGTAGTGGGTCTAGTAAAATATTAGTAGTGGTCTAGTAAGATGCAAGGGAGACGTACCAGTGGAGCTAGCATAACTTCATCGTATGTCTTAAATGAATACTTTTTAGTATCGTTATCGGGCGTTCGCAAATGGAAGTCATGCGCCTGCACGCTGATATCCGAATCATTGAGCGTAGAGTATTTTGTTTTCAGCTCCTCAGCCAAAAGATAGTCGTATCGATGCCATAGATTTATCTCTTGGTATGGGAAGTTGTTCGATAACATCATCTGCAGCAACACTTCTGTTACGTCTTGACCACCATATTTTAGATTCAACCGTGACTCTTGCACGCACATCCCTTCTTCAACACAGCAGATCGAGGTTTTCTGTGCGCCAATATCCACGATACAGGCTTGTGAGTAGCCAGCACCAAAAGAAGCGGCCAAGGATTCCTAGTGCATATTAGCAAACCATCAACCCTAACCCTTGCGACGAGTGATAATACCTGTATGATACAAACTTGCGAGAACCAAAATTCCTTCAACAGCAAATCCAGCATTTCCGTGACATAGTTCTTTTCATACAGATCCGGAACTACCAGTACGCAGGAATACGTCTTGAGATCTTTCTTTTCGAGCTTGAGCTCTTTCATTATCGCATCTTCAATAATTGTAGATACATCTTCGAGGACCCGTCTTTTGGACTTGTAATCGCGCTCATTGAAAGTTCCGTATCTGATTGGCCAAAATAACCTGTACCGAGGGTTTGAGTTGTCTGGAATCCTCAGAGCCTCATGGCCCACAAAGTATTCACTCTTTTTGGTCATCTCCGTCCAGTCAACGCGGTAGGGGTCGTTGTGTTCTTTAATTATTTCCGGTGGAGTGCGACGATTGTACGAAAGAACAAGTTCTCTAGAGTTTGGCAGAATACGGCGTTTATTATGTCGCATGCGGACTTTAAGCTCATTCGACATCTTATTAAACTCCGTTTCAAACTACTCCCGTCAGCAGCCGAATCCCATCCGTTCGTTGGCAAACAACCAGCACAAACCTCTTCTCCAAACATCGCATCGTCGGACTCGACCTCGTCTCCATCATCGTCCACAACCTTCATTCTCTTGGGGCTTCTCTCCTCCTCCTCGTATTCCGCCTTCTCTGCGCGCCTCGCAATTACATTCGGCAAGCTCTTCGGCAACGCATCGTTCGCCAGGCCAATCCTCAGGTTCTGCGATCCTGGGTGGATCACAATAACCTTACTCCCGAGCGTAGCCTCCTCCTGCTCCTCCGCAGCCACATTGGCAGCTGCGTCATCAATGACAGCTTGACTGTCGATATCCATCGCATTCGGGTCCACAGCTGCCGCTGCCGCAGCTTGTCGCTCCTTCTCAGCCAGCAATGCCTGTGCGCGGACAGCCTCCTCTTGCTGTTGGCGGAACACCATGATCTGATCATCACGCTTGAGATATTCACTGATTTTTTGGCTGCTGTGTCAGCGAGTCTTAGATAGGTGTGCCCAGGCGGGGGAACGGACGTGTAGTAGTTCTTCTGGTTGATCATGGGGGTCATTGGCCATGAGTGGGTTCGGAGGTTATTGTCAGTCCGCTCAAGACCTTGTGTGCACCGTTAGAAACATCCTGCAGCTTCGTGATACCAAAACGTACCCTCCTCACGCATGAGCGCCTTTCCAGACTTCTTGGGCGGTGGCATCTTTGGCTTTGCGGGCTGCAGCAGTGGGGCCATGGATGCTATGGAGATATTGACATCTTGCATTGAAGGCGACGTAGCCCTCGACATTCTTTCTTCTATGTCGTGGTTATTGGGGGTATTCAATGGGTCAGTCAGTGGTGGGCGGAGTTGAGGTTGTTTGTTGTTTGGGGGGGGGGAGCAATTCCCAAATCCCTTGTCGGCAGCAAGTAAGAGCGAGTGGCTCTCGCGTTGTGTTGCGTTTGCTTGGCGGGGGGCTCATTTCTCGGTTCGGGCGGGGCTTAGTAAGGGGAGTTTTTACACGTTTCTCCTAAGTAAGCTGGCAGCTCTGCGTCCCCCGGGGGTTTGTTGCACTCTTTTTTTCTCTCCTGACCGTCCGGCACAAGCCAAATAGAATTCCTACAGACATACAAACCCAGAGAAGTGCCCCCACCCCTGGTACTGTTTGCATCACACATATTCGCTTCCTAAAGCTATACTCCATTTATACACCGCTTAAAAGTTACTCACGGCCTTTCATCTCATTCACGCGCCATCATGGGAGCTTTCCAGAGCATGTTTTCGCGGTTATGGTCGAAGAAGGAGGTCCGGATATTGATATTGGGACTTGTGTGTAGCTCCACCAAGGAATACTGGTGGATCTTTTACTAACGGATGGTCTCAGGACAACGCTGGAAAAACTACGTTACTCTACCGGCTGAAGGTATGGCGATCGGAGTGGGGGGAGGAGGGGAGCTTCATCTAACAGGTTGCTGCCAGATTGGTGAAGTGGTGACCACGGTCCCTACAATCGGCTTCAACGTCGAGAGCGTCACATATAAAAACCTGAATTTCAATGTCTGGGTACGCTTGCTATATCCGCCTATCCCGCCATGCCCTGCCGTGACAAAAGCTAACGAATACCATAGGATCTTGGTACGAGACGGGCTCATTCCACCACCAGAAATCACAAAGATAAGCGTGAGAAACTAACACTCCTTCTTCACAGGTGGTCAAACCTCTATTCGACCATACTGGCGCTGCTACTACGCCAACACGGCGGCTGTCGTCTTCGTTGTTGACGCCACAGACCACACCCGCCTCGAGACCGCCGCCGAGGAGCTAGCAGCAATGCTTAACGAGGACGAGCTGCGCGACGCAAGTCTGCTCGTATTTGCAAACAAGCAGGATCAGCCTGGCGTGCTGGGTGCAGCTGAGATCAGTGAGGCGTTGAAGCTCCCAAGCTTGAAGGAGAGGAATTGGAGCATTTTTGGGTGTAGTGCTGTTACGGGTGATGGTAAGCAAGACTTTTTTTTTATGCATTCGGCGCGCGCGGGGTTGTGGTGGAGATGGAGGGGTTTTCTGTGGTGATATATGGCGGAGATGAAGACAGACAAGCTTCGTGCTGCTTAGGATTGAGATTTGCTGACGCGTCCCCCCGGGATTATTACAGGTGTGAACGACGGCATGGATTGGCTTGTGGTGCGTCTACCTCCATAACCCCCCTGTTCTAGACTTTGAGATTGTGCAGACTTGCTAACACTATCAATGTTGTTTGTTGTTGCAGACTACCGTCCAAGAGAACCAATAGACGCACCATCCCGGGTTTAGAAAAACGGAAACGTATATAGTAACAAGACATGTCCCCCTCTATTTTCATGTTGAGAGGGTCTGGTTGGTTGTTTAGTTAGTTAGAGTGCTGGACGGACGGGTGGGTTGTTTCATGATATGGCGACTGTTTGATTAATTGCTGGTTGCGCGTTTTTTTTTCCATTTTTCTTGTCTTTACCTTCTCTTCTGCTGTTTCCCTCATTGAGGTAGCTTGTTTGTGTATCAATCCTTCGGGAGAAAGGTGCTGGATGGGTGTAATGTTGTGTGGTGTAGGTCTCCTACTACTTATAGATATGTGATGTGCTGTAATGAACACCATTTTATTGATGAGGAAATCTGCTAATCACTGTTCGTATACCCCTACATCACCACGATCCAATAATTCCACTGTGGGTTTGAAGGCTCTTGGATTACATGTACTACTGTAATACCTAGTCCCAACCAAGCCAAGATATATAAATGCCTGGAGGTACGCACACATCAGTAATCCCCATCCCGACCGTTTTGATATTTTCTGGCCCCCATCCTTTCCTTCACTTATCACTACCGGCCCACTTTATCTACCCGATATACTCCCGGCAGCGCGGATCCAAGTGCGGGGAGCAGCCGCTCACCCCCATATAAAGCTTCATGCATGCAGCATATACGCACTTGGAGTAGAAGATATTGATGTAGAAGACGTACTCTACCTCAAAGTTTAGCCGCAGAGGAACGTCAGCGCCTTGCAGGTCGGTGATTGATAATTTCAACCGAGCGCTTGAGCATTCGAGGTTTCCACCGTGGAATTTGGAAGATTATTATACATAGTCATGGTCCTGGACCTTCTTGCTGATACAATACATGATGGTATCTTGTAATCATGTTCTACAAATCGTTGCTTCCGTAATCCTGCTCAGCTACGAGCCCACAAGTGATAGCAGTCAACTCGGAATCCGGCTACGTGTGAGGGAGGAGTCTCAGGTAGCGAAGGGAAGGGTGGGTGGGGTATCCATCCTCTCACGCGTCATATGTACCCGTGCAACCCTTCAGCCAGCCCCTGCTGCTTAGTGTTTGCTGGAGGTCTGGAACATCCCTCGATGCCCTGAGCAAAGCAGATTCAAAATGCAAGGTTCTAGTTCTTACAAAACTTACATCTACAGACACCGGCTACATCCGTAAGTACATGTATTTCCATTGTACGTTGACAAAGACAAAGAACAGAGAGAAGGTTCATGAACAGAAAGCGGCGGCGGGCGGCGACCGCTACCGCTCGTGGCCGCCCGGTGTTTCTACCACTATGTTGAATTGGGACTAGCGGAATGTGGGGGAAGAAACGTCTCCACATGGCACTTTACCGGTTCTAGCCTGGTCCTGGATAGCACAGGGGCATGATATCATCAATGGAAAGATCCCCATTGGTCGGGCTAGCCGTGAAGGCAAGATGGCTACACCATGATCTGGGTCAATGGCGGCGGTTTTATACGTGTTGTACGGACTGCAGAGTACTTTGCATCCCCCCCCCCCACCCATGATATTGGGCGGAATTCGGGTGGTTGATGGATCACGGAGCTTGGCCAAGCTCTGATGACTTAGCCGGGGTTATTAATTCCGGCGGCTTCGAGAGAGTAAGTACTCTGGTGTGTAGCTGGTGTTCTCAGCATGTTAACTAGACTCGCCATCTCCTATGGGCGGTCTGTTCTCTGGTACTTGGCATGCAGCTGTCCGAAGCTCCCCCCCCCCAAAACCCCAACCCAACCCAACCCCAACGGTATATATACGCCCCTACTCGCCCACAACCTCAGCTCCATTACTTCTCAACGTAATTCCATACTTTATACAAACCAGACATTGAATTGTTTTTTTATTATTATTACAAATACCAACCTCTGATAATAATCCAGCAGCAATGGGTAACTACAAGGACCAGGAGTTCAAGGACTGTCCAGTCTACACCACCAGCAATGGATGCCCCGTCATGAATCCACAGGCGTCTCAACGTGTTGGCGAGAGCGGCCCTCTATTGCTTCAGGACTTCCACCTGGTTGATCTGTTAGCTCACTTTGACCGCGAACGAATTCCGGAAAGGTATGTCTTCAGCCAGCCATCTTTGTATAACTCCTCAAAGTTCTGCTCACTGACATTATTCCCCTCCCCTCAGGGTCGTCCATGCCAAAGGAGCCGGCGCCTATGGCGAGTTCGAAGTGACAGATGACATCACGGACCTTACTTCGGCCGACATGTTCAACAAAGTCGGCAAGAAGACCAAAGCTCTTGCTCGCTTCTCCACCGTTGGTGGCGAGAAGGGTTCCGCAGACTCCGCGCGTGATCCTCGTGGCTTCTCTGTAAAGTTCTATACAGAAGAGGGAAATTACGATTGGGTGTTTAACAACACGCCAATCTTCTTCTTGCGAGACCCTGCAAAGTTCCCCGTCTTCATCCATACACAGAAGCGGCATCCACAGACAAATCTGAAGGATGCGAGTATGTTCTGGGATTATCTCTCAAACAATCAAGAGTCGATCCATCAAGTTATGCACTTGTTCTCAGACCGTGGAACCCCGTACTCTTATAGACATATGAACGGATACTCTGGACATACCTACAAATTCACGAAGCCGGACGGCACTTACCACTACGTCCAGATCCATCTCAAGAGCGATCAGGGAAACAAGACCTTTACAAACGACGAGGCGAATGAAATGGCCTCTGCCAACCCCGACCACCACACGCAGGACCTTTTCGAGGCAATTGCAAACGGCGAATTCCCATCGTGGACCGTCTACGTCCAAGTTATGACCCCCGAGCAGGCTGAGAAGTTCAAATACAGCATCTTTGATCTGACAAAGACCTGGTCACAACGCGAGTACCCACTCCGCCGCTTCGGAAAGTTCACCCTGAACCGCAATCCCGAGAACTACTTCGCCGAGATTGAGCAAGCTGCCTTCTCGCCCTCCCATCTAGTGCCCGGTGTCGAGCCATCCGCAGACCCTGTACTCCAGTCCCGCCTATTCTCATACCCCGACACCCACCGCCACCGACTCGGCGTCAATTACCAGCAGATCCCTGCCAACCGCCCGCTGCACGCCTTCAACCCGTTCCAGCGTGATGGCCTAATGGCAATTGAGAACTATGGCGCGAACCCGAACTATCAGTCGTCATTTCGACCAATCAAGTATGCAAATGTAGTCCCCCATGAGGCACACGAGAAGTGGGTAGGCACTGCGACAAACTTTGCCTTCCGCGTCAACGACGATGACTATGAGCAGGCAAACGACCTGTGGAACGTCCTTGGCCGTACAGAGGGAGCGCAGAAAAATTTCGTCCACAACGTGTCCGTACACCTGTGTGCGGCACGGAAGGAGGTTAGGGAGAAGACATATGGCATGTTCGACAAGGTGAACAAGGACCTCGGTGAGAAGATCAGGACGGCGACGGAGAAGAATGTACCAGATTCTGGCAAGATTGAGGGTCTGAGTGCGAGGTTGTAGGTGGTTGGTTGGCTCTTTTCGGGTTGTATTTTTTGTTAGTTTGGGGTGTCTTTTTATGGGTGTTATGTGTTGTTACGACGTTATGTTTGCGGTCGCTTGTATGGATGGTTTTCATAAATGGAATAAGTTTAAATTTTAAATTCTTTTTTTATTTTGTGATGAACTCTAGTTTATGCGCTAGTCGGAGCTGCCAAAAGAGGTTAAGAATCAACTGTCTAGCACAATGAAATTGACCGCTCCCACCATGATTGCCCATAAGTTAATTAAGAATTGATGGTCATCTATATATGGGTTTTTTGGGTTACTTGAAAATGATACATGGGAGGCATATCTTTGGTATAAAAGTCCATTTCTTACTACCGCCAAAACTCGAAAAAATTGGCTACCCATACAAGATCAAACTTGCCGCAAAAGGATACTTCTAATGCTTATCAATACCCTTCAGCCAATCGTTTTAGAGATAATCCCTGCGGAGATAGAGTTTTGGCGGTATCTATGTACTCTCTATCTCATGACGTTTCTGGACTTGACTGGGTCTACATATGGACGTAAATCGTGCATAACAGCCATATTTTGGTGGTATGCAGACCCAGTCCAGTCTGGAAACGTCATGAAATAGAGAGTAATAGCTTACGATTAGACCGTCAAAGGTTTTGCAGGCCCTTATCTGTCTTACTTTGTAGGTACAGAGCTGTCGAGGCTATTGAAAGTGTGATTAGCCTTGAGTAGATGACTAATTGATTTATTAAAACCTGTCAATCTGGGGCAAGGCTAACAAGAGGTTAGATACATGTAGTTAGTGCTAGTGCCTGCTGCACCGATTCGTTCCGGTTACACACCCACACAAAAGCTCGTCTCAACAAAAGCAATGGAGGATAACATACCTTTTGTGATGCCTCTCCTATCACAACTCGTTTCACCAGATGGATTATGGAAACGATCATGTAGGTACTTTCGTACCTACATGTAGCTTACCCATTCCAGGGGGAATTGTGTAGGTACCCGCAGTGGACAGAAGGATACAGGGATTATTTGTATGGAGTGGCGTCGCTCTTTCATACGTTCTTTCCCCCATGTCCGGGTACCCAAAATGCAACCACTGACTTCTATTAGCTCTATTAGCCCTATTAGTGAAAAATATGCCCATTTATTAGAGTTGTATTTCCGGGTACTTGTTGCCTGTCTGTGCTCGTGTCTTCGCCAAGAACCCCCAACCGTTCTTATGTAATCTGCCAAGGAGAGCCATATGACGAATCGATCACTGGACCACGTCCATTAACTTAGGTCGCCCCCCCGAGCATCACTTCTTAAGCCTCTTCTCCTCCTGACATCTTTCTACTTTGTTGTTCACCTTACCAACTCTGATAGGATGCAGTCGCTTTCTACCGAATCCGCACGCTCTCATTCGTCTGCTGGCCGGATCACAGCCAGCCTTTTGTTATCGTTCTTAGCATTATCTCCGTTATCTACTGTACTAGCAGCATCTCCCGATCCGTTACGAGCTACACATATTACTGACAATATATTGGGCCCTGGGCCGTTTATCGGTGGAGGACCTGGGGGCGGTGGAGTAATTGGGGGGGGGGGAGGGGCTCATACCTTTGTGAGTTTCCCAAAGTTCCCCAGAGCTCTATCGCGTAGCTTAAAGCTCCTGAAAGCTTAATACTTACAGTAATCGTAGACTCTGCGCCACATTCTACACCACGGTGCTGAACTGTATGGTTTCCCACGAGCTTCTTTCTCTGGAAATCTCTAACGCGTGCGTTTCTAGATACCCCTATCAGCTTCGCAGGCTCGATATTTATAAAGATACCCTGGTTGCTACCGAGGAAGATCCCGAGCTCAGGCCGCCCCCAAGGTTACAAGCAACCTCGCGGTCCCGTAAAATAACACGACTCGCGGATCGCTCCAAAGATACTATCGAGAATTATTTATGGGCACAGCGTGCCCATGTCCCGACTACCTTTTCTGCCGATGCTTGGACGAGCGAGGAGATTCCACAGCCCAATATAACCGATAAAGCCACGGTCCTGAGCTTGGCACGTATTGCACAAGCCGCGTATGTTGAAGTTGAAGGCGGCGAAGGTTGGATGGATGTTGGAAACCAGTATAACGTTACAGGCGACTTTGGTTGGGAGGGCGATGGTTTAAGGGGGCACATTTTCACTGACGAAACTAATTCAACAATCATCATCGGACTCAAAGGTACAAGTCCTGCCGTATTCGATGGTCCGGAGACCACTACAAATGACAAGATAAACGATAATGTCTTATTCTCGTGCTGCTGCGCACGAGTCTCAAGATGGTGGAAGACGGTCTGTGACTGCTTCTCTGGTACGGCATACACTTGTGATAATATATGTCTAAAGGACTCCGTCACAGCAGAGAATCGGTACTACCGTGCTTCTCTTAACTTGTACTACAATGTGACGCAGATGTATCCCGAAGCAAACGTCTGGCTTGTTGGCCATTCTCTCGGCGGTGCTGTCTCATCTCTTTTAGGTCAGACGTACGGGCTCCCTGTTGTAACTTTTGAAGCTCCTGGTGAAGCTTTGGCTGCCCAGCGTATAGGCCTCCCCAAGCCCCCTGGCGATCCCAAGGGACTAGATGGAATGTCAGTATATCATTTTGGCATCACTGCAGATCCAATCTTTATGGGAGTTTGTAACGGTCCAACGTCTGGTTGTTCTATCGCAGGATATGCCTTGGAAACCAGATGCCATGCTGGATTTGAGTGTGTGTATGATGTTGTGTCCGACTTAGGCTGGAGGGTGGGTCTGGGATACCACAGGATTCAAAGTGTCATTAAGGATGTCATCGAGGTTTACGAGACGGTTCCGGAATGCATCTATGATGATGGCTGTGTCGACTGCTTCAATTGGAAATACGTCGAAGGAAATGATACCCAACCTACTACCACACGTACGACAAGTGTACCTACAAGTACCAGTACAACTACATGCACATCGCCTGGGTGGTGGGGGTGCCTGGATCCAACAACAACTATCACGACGACTACTAGTTCACCAACTATTACTACTACAACTGCAACAAAGCCAACTACCACTTGTACTCGTTATGGCTGGTTTGGAAATTGTCTCGATCCCTCACCAACGACAGCGTTAAGCACATCCACTGCTTTCATCACTGTCACAACCACCTCAACATCAACCACTGCCACTGAAACTTGCTCCCACTATGGACTTTTCGGGAGATGTCTGGATTCTACTACATCAAGTGCGGCCAGCGCTACAGTTACACCCCCATTGGAGACCTGCAAAAAGTACAATTTCTTCGGAAAATGTGCTGATCCCGTTGAAACTGGCACGTCTACTAAGACTACTAAGACCGTAGACCTACCACTACCAACTCAGACTGGCAAGAATGAGGGGGCTCAAAGCTGTACTAAGAGGGCTTTTGGTGGATTTGGATGGTGTGTCAAGTGGAGTTCCGCGAGCTCTGAAGTGGAGCTCTGAGAAGCCACTGCTTTACTATGCCGCTTTATGCGTTTTTATTGATTATGAATTGGCGCTGTTTATATTCTTTTGGGCAAGGCTGTTCTTTCTACTTTATTATTATTCTATATATCTTAGTATTACGGGATCTGTGGGTTTGAAGTTATCTTTTTTTATTGCAGGAAGCATAACTATCTCTGTGCCTCCGTTGAAGGCGGAGCATAGTTTAGATGATACCGGTCATTGTACTGGTTGTGAGCTTTTATCCATCTTGGAGCACGGTCATTTCTGTTGGGTTATATATCCGGCCAGTCGTTTCGACGTCGATGGTTGATATGCGGCACGTCATTGGGTTGTATTTAGGCTGCTTTTGATCGATGAAATTGGCAGTTTTGACAGTGGGCGGCATATGATATGAAGTATGAGTATTTTGTGTTTTTAAATCGATTTGGAATAGCATACATTTGTCTTTAGATGCCTTTTATCCTGGCCTTCGGTGAGCAGTATGAAATAACTTATCGCTTAGAAGTATGCATTCGAGAGATGTATACTCGATTTATGCTCGATTTATGCTTGGTTCTTGAGAACTTTTGATGATGCAGCGGGAGTAAACTCTTGGATTGAGGCTCTGTCGAGACGGAATAGCACGCGCAAGTTTTTATCGCGCAGAATAATAAGCATACATGTAGGTACATGTATTTTAATAAAACCCTGAATGATGTGTATGTATACTCGTATCCGGAAACAATATAGCGGTGACAGTCTGACAGACCAGTACAAGCCTAGCTAGGGCACGAATACATTGCATGTAGACTTTACAAGGGTTATTGATTCAGGTAAGCACACTGACATGGATACATGTAGTAATTCCTCTCCAGTGTATATTCCGTTTTTTCGGATTCTCTCTTAAGAGGTTAATTGGTGGTAGACGTGCACGTGGACCAAGCCCTCCGGATCCGGGGATGCTTTTTAGTGCGGCAAGATACTACATGCTGATCTCCCAAAGGGACTACTTTAGGCGAGCAGAACCTCAAATGAAGGCTCCGTTACCAGAGATACATGTTGCTGGTACTATGTATATACTGCCTATTACAGCCGGCAAGCTTTTGCATAGCTTGAAAACGTATGGAGTATCGGTTTGTTTTATTACATGCTTGCTTGATGGAACCTTCATGTAGGTAACATCCTGGAGATGATGAGGTCTGAAGGTTTTGAAGATAGCTAGGTTATTAGACTCGGCAGCAAAGGACGACATCAAAAGAGCATAATATCTCGCTATTTGAGAGAGAAAGACTTAAGCCCTTGTCAGATAGTATCTCGCTGTGTTTTAATAGCCATTAATAGTGAAGTACCAATCTTCTTGGTACTTTTGGAAGGCTTTATGATGTTGTTTTGATCACCCAGTCACAAGTGCGAGCATCGCAAATGGAAGAAAGGTGGAGAAGATTGGCAAACACATCTGAGAACCTACAAACGCTAAAAATTATATACGAACATCATCTAATTGCTTAATTGCATTACTTACACTCTTTTCTCTATACCCTTGACAACAATACATGTACTCTAATGTCGGTCTTCACGCGCCCTGCGCGCGAGAGGACCCCTATACACTCATTACTCCACCCAGAAGTCAACATATATACGATATTCTCCCAAAAAAATCTTACATAACACGGAATAAGAACAACAACCACTCTATAATACGCCCATGTTCGCTCAAAACAGAACTCCACATATTCCAGCTTTTTCCAATATTCAATCCAGCTCAAAGACCCCATGCTCTGCATTCTCTACACCAAGCCACTGAGGACAGATGCCCTTACACATGTCACGCGGAGAAACATATATAGTGTAATTCGTAGTCGTAGTCTTTGTAGTCGTGGTCGTGGTCGTGGTCGTGGCCGTTCTATTCACACCCACCGCATAACAGGAAATTTGGCCTGGGTGAGCACTAGCAAAGCTATCCTCTATCCAAGAAACGCGTTTGAATTTCTGTGGATGACGTTAGTTCTGTGCAAAGAGGGACTGGTAAAAGAAAGAAGCCCCCTTCTTCCATAATATCATATCACTTTATGTGTAATCCAGTTTTTAGTGAATGGATTATAGTACTTACGTCCCTCCTCACCTTCCTCCACATTTTCCAGCCCTCAAACAGGGCAAGGACGCCAGCGACAGCAGAGATTATGGCAACAACTAATCCCATGATGCTCAACAAATGGTCTCCTGGTGGATGTCCTTGGTTTGAGGGCCCTCCATGTGGAATATGTGGTAGTGGCATAGAACTCGTGTTTTTTTTTCTTCTTTTACTGCAGTCGAAGGAGAGCTCAAACGTGATCGTGAAAACTAGTCGGTCTGTGATATTGCAATACGATATTGGAATTGAAGATGTAGTTCCATTGAAGCTGGGTGGATGATGGTATTTATCTGCAGTATTTGGTATTTGCGACGTCTGTTGAGAAGGGGGAAATGCAACAAGGAGAATCTGGAAACATTTAGGGAATAATAGCAGAACAGGTTCGTTACTGAGCACTGACGGTGGTAATAGAGTTCAACAGGGATCTTCTATATGTGCGAATGGCTTTTATATGCTCTGTGGCTTATACCCCACGGTGACGCCGGCCCTGTGTACTACGTATATGGTTAGGTACACTGGTATTTTCTTAAATAAAGCCTTGTCTTAAGTTCAGTCGATCGAGGAGAGAAGATCTTAAGAGGTAAGCCTATCTATGCCTAGGAGTAGGAGGAAAAGAAATACCAGGTCCATCCTAGCTACATAAATACGCTAGTTAGTATTACTCGGTACTACAAAAAAGAAATTACCCTGCAGCCCCCAGTAATATACACGTGCATGTAGTAACTGCAGTACTGTCTCTGCATGCATCCTAAAGCTTCCGAGAATGATTTTGGAACTCTTCAACTTGGGAGAGCGTACGTACACCTGCCCACTGTGACGGGACTTGCCAGACCGCTGATAGCCACCCCAGGGGGGGGAGGGCTGATTACTGGTAAACAAGGATAGTCTCCAGGATCTAGAATAGTCTCTAGTTCTGTGTACCGACGTACAAAGCATGAATGTCTAAACGCCCCGTTAAATGCACTACACACTGTTGACCATGAGCGAATACTTAAAGTGACTGTACCCCAGGATAGTCTCGTCCTAGACAATTAAAGGCTATGCCAAATATTCGTCTATTTTCACCCAGTACGTCCTCAAAGACCCTGGAGACCTTTGTCTAGCTGTCTATCAACTGTTATGGCGTAATAAACAAACTTCTGCAGCGGTCAGTCGAGGCGATATCAACCAGAACCCTGCTGCAGCGGTCAGTCGAGACGATATCGATCAGGACCCTGCTGTAGAAGTAAACATCGTCCCCTTCCAAAAGATTTAGACTAGCTATTCTGTGATATAACCTGCATATATGTATATGTGTAGGGTCTAATGAGTACATCCTACACTGAGATTCTATCGTGCTTGTAATATGGCGCGAGAACAGATTTCTATTGGTTGATTGGCTGCAAACGCCAAAGTTTACACACCTACCCACCATAGCTTCTCGAGAATAGTAACTTTGAAAATAATAGCCTACTTAGGAAATCCGAGCCCGATGTATTTCAACTACCCAGATAGCATACCTACCCCGAGTCGCCCCGACAAGCACAAAAGCCCTAAACCCCTAATTCTCCGCTGCTACGAGGCTAATACGATATGCATGTAATCTAGTGGAAACCATGTCCCGCCTCATAAACACGTGGACATGAGTTTTCCCGGTTGCCACGGGGTTAATTGGAAAAGATAGGCATATGTGCTTCTAGAAGCACGCATGGCTGGAACGTCATATGTACCTTAACCTAAATCCACACCAGCTAAGTGCCAAAACCCGAAAAACCAAACCCCGGAATCCAAATTCAAGGATACCTGCTTCGAAAAGATGCCCGCCTCGATCTTAATCGTTTTCTACTCATGCAAAGCCAATAGTGAATCGTTGATAGGGTCTCAGACCTGTTGCATACGCAAGGCTGGCTATCAGTTGCGCACAATGTGTCAACGACTGCCGCAAAGACAAGGGGAGGTGGGCGGGGTTCGTGCTCTATATATGGCATCGATGAATAAAAAGCCATTGGTATGAGTAAACTGAACGGTGGCTTGTCTTATCTCTTCTATCTAGTTACATATTAGGTAAGTAGATTCATCTTTGTATTAATGACTATAATTGCCGAAGAGTCAGAGCCCCTTGTTATAGAACTGCTACGCCCCGAAAACATGCAACCAAATTTCTCCTAAGACTGCCTATTAACGCCCTAAGTCTAGAAACGCCTTTCTAACATCCCTTTACCCCATAATCCCGCGCGCAAAATGCTGCACCCCCAGAATAAAGCGAATTGTGTGTGACTTTACTAACAGATCCTGCCATCTCACTTCTCCTATACAAGTTTATTTCCTGTATTATAGGTGGGGCAGCATTGCCGGATTATGGAATAACCTTGGCGTACCCCTAAGGTAGATAATATCTAGATCCCATTCATAAAGGGTCACTCGTAAAAAGAAGCAATTCGAGTGATAGTTTATGAACCTACTTCACATGCATTCACCCCCCATCTAAAGTGCCCAGTTATATTATTATCAATTGGTTTTCAATGAAACAACTTCATTTATTAATCTTGTTAAGCTTATGAATTTTGTCGAGTGCAGTGATGGCGACTGTGATGGTGACGGCGATCGACCGACAGTGATGGTGGATCAGAGCTCCACTCTAACACGAGACCACTCGAAGCAACCATACAGACAAATGGTTCGATACTCCTGCCCCGTAAGGGGTATGCCTTACTCTGGTTGAGCGAGGAGAAAAGGTGTCTTGAGATGTTCGAGTAATCCGGCTAAATGCGGACTATTCTAGGGACATTCCAAGTAATATCAAAGTTATACAACTATGCCCAGCATTCTAAACCTTGGTAACAGTACAACAGCCGCCTAGGCCTTTCTTACAGCGGTCTGTGTTATTATTCCCCTAAGATAGGGGTCATAGAGCTGATAATACGGTAATAATTCTAAGGTTCTTGTAGTAAATGTTTTAAACGTTCATACCAACTGGTCAGGTAATTAGCTAAGACTTGAGCAGGAGGACTTGGCTTAAGCATACCTGTCTCGTAGATCCATGTCTTGACTCCCTCTCGGGTGAACCATACTAGGTCACCATCGATCATCGTCACTGTTACCGTCACGGCGTCATTGCCGCTACCGCTACAGCCGTAATTCGTGTGGATTATCAATCGATAAATTCTGAAAAGACCACCCAGTATATTATGTGGGCCTTGAAAGCCTTGTATAATGAGGTTCTTTGGAGTGGGAAAACATCGGTTTTAAACAGCCGTGGCCATAGCTAGGATCCTATCCACCGCGTTCTGACACATCGAGTTGAGGCTTTATGATAAATTCTTGAAGCTACAAGCGTGTTTTTCAAACTTAGTTTGCAACTTGACAAGCGAGATAGCGGTCAGAAATTTTAAGGAGCAAATTAAACAGAATCGCTTGGGATATCTTGTTCAGTACTCCGTGGATTAGCAATGTATTTCGTCAACTCACGATCGATCACCCAAACTTCTTGCCTTGAATAACTCGGGTTCATGTTCCTTTTGGATTTTATGTCGCTTCGAGAATTGGTTGGCTGTACAGTTAATACCAATAATGTTAACACTGTATGTATGCAGTAAGAAACCAATCAGCAAAAAAAAAAAAACTATTTATGATTAGGCCGAAGCCGGATTCGGTTTAGTCTGGTATGATGCGCACACTCTTAAAGGTGATGGGGTCGGAAGATGCAAAAGTGGAACAATTGTGGCTGCAATATTGCCTCATGGGCCAATAAGAGGGCCCATTTCTAGCCTTCTGCTGCATCACTGCCATGGCCTGATCAGGTTTGCTTCTTTAAGGGTATATACTGTCCCACTTTGTTTAGTCTTGGCGCTTTTTACATACTAAAATACCGAATTTCAAGCTTGAATAACTTTTTAACTAGGAGAGATATCAAAAATCTGGTTGGTAAAATCATTCCTCATCACTAGTACTTCAATTTTACCGACCAGATTTTTCATAATTTGTTTCATTGCAAAGTTATTCCACCTCGACCTCGCCCCGATTTTTGAATATTGTACCTTTATGACTGGGCGGGCGCACCATACCTAGGGGCGGGTTTGATACTAGGATTTGAAGGAACACCATCTTCTGCCAAGACCCTGGGAGGCCTTAGTTCACAATCACTCACTCGACAGTTGTAGTTTTCTGCCACTGCGCCACAAACACCCAACGTACTAAGTAGACTATAATAACCAACCTTTCAAATACCCGTGATTCAGCCTATACCAAAACATAGGATTATGCAAGTACTATAGAGAATCACAGATATAACATCTCTTGATTTTTCCAGCTGTAGTTCTGGCAAATCGACGTTGAAGTATTTGGTTGTAACGCAGCGTCCAGCTAATTTTATCAACCAGCAATACTGCTATATCTTTGATCATTATGACAAGATATTCATTATTCAACTAGTCTCAAAGGTGAGATGGTACATACAGCGTATTATGGAAGTATAGGAAGAGACTTATTAGCTAGGCCGGTCACCTAAACCCTTTTTTCGATCCCGGTTTCTACGATAATTCTAGACGCCTTCACGCGTAGGGTATGGTACAACGCCTAAGAACATCAAAACTGAGCGTGGAGAATGCGAGAATAGCCAACAGAAGTCCTTGTTTTGTACAGAGAATTGTATATATATATTTATTTATCAACTTTCCTTATACTCTCTAGATCTGTGGTCAGTTTTGGCGTTCTTGGGCGTCGCACCATACCCCCCGTGAGAGCCATACCCCTGTGAAGGCGTCTGCCTCTAGATCTCGCTATATGGATGTGGAACAGTCATGGCTACAATACGACTCCAAAAGCCAATTAGAGAGCCCATTTCTAGCCATCTTGGTGCCTCACTGCCACGGCTCAGGTATGTTTTCTTTTTGGGGTATAAATTGGTATAATACAAGTGCTGTTCCATTTTGTTCACTCTTGGCCAATTTCAATCTCTTATAACTTTATCATTGTTTCTGGCGTTTGTTCTAACTGATTTCTGACATTTTTTATAGTGGTAAAGTTATAAAGGATTAAAATTCGGTTACCTTTAATACCAGGGGCATCATACCCCCCCCCCCCCCCAGAAGTGCCAAGGAAATGTCGTTCACGGGCACTAGGTGTTGACGAATTTCAAGCAGAACTTGGCGCCGATACTCCAGTAACCACGGAAGGTGGCCCCTGGGAGATATGAAATCCGCCTATGCAATATATAAACTCCAATAATACTCAACTCAAAGATTTCACTCCCGGGAATCCAAAACTAACACCTTGCTGATGGTTGCTTCCGAGCCCCGGAGTTATATATGGTTATCATTATGTGGTCACAGCAGGAGATTTGGTTTAGGCAATGCCAAGATTTATATGGGTATGTATATATAAGGTCCGCCTATTGTATAGTATTCATAAAGATATACAGATCTCGTACACTTCATTTTACCTTCACAGTTTCCGCACCCATAACCAACATTCCTTTCCGGCGAGTGTGCCGTAAGCCTAGCCTGGTCCTTCTTCCACCAGACGGACTCGAGATATCAAGTTCCTTTGCAGCGGCAACTCACTGGATTCTTCGTTCTGTATCTTTGTTTGTACAACTTTACCCAGGCAGCGAACAATTTTAAACGGCTCAATAGTTGGGTGAAGGGGAGAGTTTGGGGCCGTACCCGGAGAGGCTCCAAACATAAACCTCAGAGTTCTGTTGGCAGAAAAATCATCTCTCTGGGGAATACTGCAGTAATTCGTCTTGAAATTCCTTGGTCTGGCCATTTTTCTTGAAAACGCCCCCCTAATACGCGCACCGTCCACCGAGGAAAATTACTGCGTTATAAGTGGTTTTGAAAGCCGATCCTCTGCGCATTAGTCTCCTCGGTTTCAGATAGTATAAATGTATACAGTCGTGATTCCTTGCGGCAGGTAGAGCTTCTATACTTTATGTAGGTAGATCCTGGACGTTTTCACTTGCGAAGGACTTTTAGTAGTCGATAGGTATTGGATCCTCTACTCTTTATTTTTCATGAAATAATTTTTCTCGACGAACTGATGCAAGCATGAATAGCTTGGATGGCTATTAAACGAAGTAATCTATTGCATATTGATGAGGGTGATAGGTGATAAGGATTAGGGTGAGGATGATTACAAGGAGTGAGCGCCCCCACTACTTGATCCTGCTTGTCCTGATTTGTCAAACCTGTCTAGGTGATATGTGCCACAACGCAGAATCCGGCGTGGGAAGTCGATGAGATGCCCTGGTATTAATATTATTACCCGTTATAATTACTGTACATGGGGATCAGGCTCTGGGCCGCTGGGGAAAACAAGACATCCGACTACCGCCAAAAACTCGAAAAATTGGCTATCTCCACCAAGGAATTATCTTTCAAACGATATGCTGAAAGGTATCGATTAACCTTAGAAGTATCCGTTTATATCAAGTTTGATCTTGTATGCATAGCCAATTTTTCGAGGCGATTAATTGAAAACATGACAGTCGATCACAGTGTCAACCAACGGCCACTCCCCGCGCGCCTCATTATGTCGTTAGCGTATTCTGAGACAGCATATAGTCTTTGGTGAATTGAAGAAGGACAGTAAATCTATACAGGACAGCAAGAGACCCGAGATATCGAATTATATCCGAGATAGCGGGGTGCGGCTGTACACACTTGATCAACCATACGCGCAATCATTACTTGATAGGTCCATCGTCACCCAGGGAGAAAACAGGCAAAAAGAAAACAAAAAATGACTGGGGACCGGAAACTTAAACTCTGTCACCATTCGAGGGGTAACGATTTTTGAGCCAGGCCTAGGCCGCCGCAGCTCCCCCATACGTGATGTATGAGGGTCATTTCCGATTTTTCCCGATACTTTAAAACTCCCATCACTAAAAGTTCGATACGTACCAAATATTCCTTTCCAGAGGAGGGCAAAGCGGCCCAGTCGATATTTCCTAATAGGCAATTCGTACTAATATCATTACTACCACAGTACCAGCATACTCACATGTGCCAACCACTTTTAGAAACCTCATGATAAACGCCTATAGAAGAAAAAGACGACAGCTAAACGAAGCTTGGTAAATGGTACCGACTCTAGGCTCGCACATGCAGGATAAAGAACTAATCACGGCTATTCTTCACTGATTATGGTGTACTATTGAAGTTGCGGTAGTAGTGCTATTACTAGGACTTTCTATCAATATGGGATGAAGAGATAAAGAAACATTTAAAGGGAACGTCCAGTTAAACGACCTTCCAATGCACTCTGTACAGAATGGACGCCCAGTGTCCAGTGGGGCGGCTATAAAGAGGAAAGGACACGTATCGAACCAACTACATATTTGCAGGATGTGAACTGTGAACTGTGAACTGTGAACTAGAACCCCTCAATCTCGTAGATCTCTAGACCCTATATATGTACGGTGTTCTCTATTTAGACCCAGAGTACCTAGGTATTGATCAATTGATGTTTTGATTTGTTCTGATACCGATATATACATATAACTGACAGTAATTATCAAAGCTGGGTATATGTAACCTACATGTAGCTACATGTAGCCATAGGACGATCGCCTCTCTCCATGTATTGTGGTAGCACATCAGGAGAGAGCGAGTCGAACCGACTCTCGTTTTTAAAATCTGAGGTTGAAGCACATGGAGTAGTACACATGGATATATACATACATGTTATGCAGTTATATCGCTTGTTTGTAAGGTTATGTAAGTTTATTTTTGCGACCTAAATGTGCGTATATATAGAAAAAAGACTGACGTATTCAAACGCGACTACTTAGTGCGCGTAGTTTTATTTCTTCATTCAATGACCGACCATTCAATGGCATAGTTACCCATGCATGACAAACTAGCTCAGGAATTCAGCCATGCTTCCAAATTTCTTATGTCAACTACACATGACGTTTTTGAACTTTATGCATCGTAGGACACCACTCCTCCACAACTCCTACTCGTTTTCATCCTATAATGTCAAAGCTTCAATAATCTTTGAGCTTACACCATACACCCATCTACAGTTACATTGTCATTTCATCTATCCAGCGAGATAGGACCACTACCATCACCGCCTATTCTCACTTTCATACACACACCACACAATACAGCTACTAGCAACAAAACTAAACCTCTGGTAATCACAACTTTCAAGATCACCACCGCCGGCTCAGACATTCAAGTCTCAGCTCCAAACTTTCAACTACACTCCGCTTCTCAACTTTCCGTCAAAGTCCCCAACCCCGAGTCTTCTTACTTTCTCTCCTCTGGATTCGAGCTCCTTCAAATCCCAAAATGCCCCGCGTCAAAGCCCCCAAACCTCCCCGCAGGTACAAGTACGCGATTCAGAGAGCCTGTGGCGCTCCTCCTCTCCCTATCTTAAGCAATGTCGACACTCGCGTCTTAAAATCCCCCAATCCAGTTCCTGTCCCTCGAAGACCCATCCCGAAAGAGAAGGTACAGCCAGCAGCGCCCCGGTTCGCATTCTCGTCTCTCATGTCTGGGATTGAGAGCAATACCGATACCAAAACCGCTTCAAAAAAGACTAAAGTCGATCCCTCAAACTCTAGCAATAGCACCAAGACAACAAAATCCCCATCCGCCAGGCCAGCGAAAGAAGCCACCACAAAAATCGCAAAGAGAAAGCCTGTGGTCGAGACCAAGCCTGTAACCAAGACCAAGCCTGTAGTCAAGACCAACAAGTCGGCCAAACCTACCACCAGCAAAAGGAAGGCCAACGATATCAGCCGAGATGACTCACCCACCACAACTGCGAAAGAGAAGCACGTCAAGGCCCTTGCCAAGGGTACTAAAAAGCGAAGCCTCAGTCCAGAAGTCGTACATGCACACGATAACCCCACACCACCGCCATCAAAGAAGGTGTGCACTCAAGCTGAGACCCCGGTCCGCGGAACCTCTGCCACAAATTACAACACCAAGACGATCAAACCCCGTCCAAAGCCTTCAGGCCCCCTCACCACGACCATCGGCACAAAACCTACAGTTATGCTGTCTCCTCCTCGCTCTTCAATCGAGCCACAACCGACGATGACACCAAAAATACGTAAATGTTCCTCCAGAACTCATGAACATAAGGCGCTACTGCCGGAGATAAAACCAAAAATAAATTTACCCTCCAAATCTCTTGGGAATGCGCCACCAACCTACCGGGAGTCGTTTTTGGGACCTCTCGCCATGCGTTATGGAACGAGTATGCGCGATAAGATGGGGCCGAAGTGGGCGATAGTGCCTGAAGGGAGAACGGAAAGTCGTTATTGGGAAAATATCTCTGGAGTGTAGCTTCCTAATAGATAGGTATGATCTTTCCTCACCCCGCTGCTTTGAGTTTTTGCTAACATAACAACTTAGGAGTGTTTTGAGTAGCGTATATTCTCTACAGCTACAGGCGCCAGCATTTAAGAATATTTTCCGATAATATTTCTTTTAATATTTGCATCTCTTCTCTTTTTCTTCGGGCTTCCCGTTTCCCGTTTCCTATTCTGTTAATTTTTGCTTTGTGCAATATACTCGAGTGACAGTTCATGACGGGAACGTCGAGTGAGCAGTTGTGAGTCATGCACTGTCTTGCAGATGTACAGCGTAGATATACGGTACTATAGTTGTATACTAGAATATGTAATAAAACTAAACCGCCAGATGACTCTAACCTATTCCTACTTGAGTGAATATCGATGTGTTTATTTATTTCAGGTGCTGCGGTCGCTCATACAGAACATCAGGTTCTCACGAAACTCTCCGAGATCTTATGCCCAGCTTTTCTGTCTCATATCTCTTTATACGTAGCCCTCATTTTATTCGCGGGGAGGGATGGTACCAGATGGTCGGACTGAACGCGCTGCATGCACAGTAATCGGATGCCGAGTGATCATCCATGACTTAATTACTCCAACTCATTACCCCGTTACCACCATAGTCCTAATTTGGGTACTAACCTTATTTCTTATTCAGCCATATAGCCACCCTCTTAGTCATAATTTTCCGCTACAGTATATACACTCAGGCTGTTGACTCATGACCCCCCCGAAAGCTACTATACTTGCTGCGAGAATACGCATCCCCGCCACCACTTCTGGGTTCTTGACCCGTTTTATGCTAAGAATCAAAGACAACATATTCTTGAAGCAAGTACATGTTGCAATAAATAAATAAAAAGCTACAACAGATAATGTATTTTTTGATGGTAGAGGTATTTGAATGCCACGCCTGGATGAATGTCCCAGCGGGCAAGAGTCCCACCCACCAGGAACTACTACTGTCATAAATCTGCCGGTAAGTAGCACCAGACCTAATTTGTGATTGAGTGACTTT
Organism: Morchella sp. 2016-41; assembly: GCA_024713855.1. NCBI lineage: Eukaryota > Fungi > Ascomycota > Pezizomycetes > Pezizales > Morchellaceae > Morchella > Morchella sp. 2016-41. The sequence goes on from JAMGZD010000003.1 coordinate 1,136,190, forward strand.
CCCTACATCTTACGAGTTGGAAGCTTGCAGGCCGGAGGCGGAAGAATCAAAGTTTGTAAGGTCGGGTCGGGCCGCAGCCACCAGCTAGCAGCGAAACAAAACACTGTTTGAATCCTACTAATCACTAGCGTAAAGCTGTAGTTGTGCCACTCATTTGAGAGAGGCGTTCTAACATACAAAAAAGAAAGCTGTGGGATTGTAGTCTTTTACTGCGAGAAAAAAAGAGAACAGAATTTTTACAAAAGATACTGCAACGACTTATTGATGAGTGAGCGTTACTATCCCCACCCCTGGTTCGAACCCAGGACCTTATAGCCTGGGTGAACACTCGGTGTCTAACCCGACGAGCAGCCTATCCACTAGACCACTCGCCCATGGTAGACGCTGCGCTGGAAGTGTACTTGAGCTTGGCGGTGTGCCAAGACGAAGCAGAACCCCTAACCCTTCGATGCCATGATGCTCGGCCATCCATAATTTTCCTTTTGTAGAAGAGCACGTCTACATACCGAAAACTGTGTCATTCTAGATACTTTTTTATTTTATTTGTATTGATCGGCCTAAAGATTTTGGTTTGATTTTCCCACCTATCAGTACCGGCGCCAGATGGGGGAATCGATCTATTACAGCCTGGCCGGGGAAGCCATGTTGGCAAAGAAAAGCTCGGATCGTTACAATACCACGTACGCATGAACTAGCTGTGTAAATATTTGCAGAATGGGCTCTCTCACGATACCATGGATTTTATCTATCGTGTCACCATGACACAAAAGACTGACCCGAGAAGTAAGGAACTGGTGTCATCAAGCTTAAGGACCAAAAGGATATATTATACTCTCAGTTGGCGAATATCGATAGGTATAAACACCCCCCCCCCCCCCCTCCGTTTCAGGTTTCTTTTCCCTCTGTTGTACACCTCTGAAAGCTGGTTAGGTGGTTAACTTCTCCTCAATAATCAGCGCAGTACGCCTCATAAGCATCTCACAGGATACAATCACGTGCTCGGCGCTAATCCCCTACAAGCAATTTGCTGCTCATTGTAGGGCCAACCACCAGGTACCTAGGTGCAATTGTGCGCAAGACATTCGATTCACAAGGTCTAACTTCAGACACAGAGACAGAAAGTAGGCTCGACCCAGTGTCAATACTAACGGAGACTTATAGGGGTTTCTTATCGCATAACTAACCTTCTAGAACACTGGCCACCCGGCCTAGGCAACCTACCCAAAGTTCAGCTTGCCTTGCTACAGTTCCATATATTCGAGGTCTGTGAGCGGAGCGTCGCACGACGGATCGGAGGAATCCTAGAACGGGGAGAAGGCATTCGATCGAGTTTGTGATTCGAAACACGGAACATGTCTGAAACAGCTGGCTTCTTTTACTGTTTCAGAGCAGGGCCTATCGATCACGGAATGGCTGTGGTTCTGCCAAACCACCGGATATTGCTCTTTTTTTTGTTTTTATTCCTTGTGATGCGATATTTCCTTCAGCCGGCACGAGGGAATCGGCGTGGACCCTATTTAGTTTAAGACTATGTATCCTCCCATAGGATATCGCCTGGTGACTTATGCGAGTAAGTGCCCATCTCCCATCATCGCCACTGTCATTGAGTGATATCTAAGCAGTATTTGTGTCGTGCGATTCCTGCTAATTATAAGTTATAGGTCCTAGGAATTACTTGAATAACCTATCTCATGCCAGAAAGTGGTTGTATATTGAATAAGTACTCGTACATGTAATTCCTCTACTTGTATCCTCTTGACCACGATTTGACCCGGGAAACAAGATTCCTTCGCCATAAAAACAAGCTTTGCCTATCGAAAGCCACTGCCTATCCAGCAATTATTATTTCAAGCCGCTTAGCTCCCCGTACGTGCGTTATATACGGCCGTGTTGACGCAAAGCTATTCTCCGAGCGAGAAGCCATGACGCTGGGCTAGGGTTTCTACCCAAATGCAGCCCCTCCAAAAACGTCATAGCCCCTCCCCCGGGCATTGACCCAGATCGCCCAAATATCAGAGCCGCCGCAAAGACCCAGAAGAAAACCTCTCGTAGACCCCAAATCACAGTGCGCATGCAAGGCCATGATTGCATTCCTGTCGAATAGACTTTAATGTTCTCGGTTGGTGGGCGCTCGGGGTGTGGGGTGCCTAAGTAGCGGGGCATTCTGCATGACCTTGTCGGCTCGAGAGATCTTGCAAGACCATCATCCTCAACTCGCCCTCAACCACGATTACAGAGAACCCAACCCACCAAACCCACGACCCACCCACTCGTCATAAACAGAAAAGATATCACAATGGAAGGCGCCGAGCCACCGTCTCTCCCCCCGCAGATGTTCACGACATCTGCGCAGCTGCTTGATCTCACCGATAGTGCGCACTCACTCACTCACTCACTCACCCACTCACTCCACGCCCACCCACCCTGAAACAAATAGTGCCACTAGGCGGCTAACATGTGCGGTAACAGAGAAACTGCTGGTTGCGCTCCGTGACGGGAGGAAACTGATTGGTGTCCTGCGGTCGTGGGATCAGGTATGTTCCCCCCAGCGCTCACTCTCTTTCTCTCTCTGTTAGTTGGTAGAAGGGTTTGCTGAGTGTGCGCGGCGGTGTGTGGCTCGGTTGCTGTAGTACGGTTGGTTACAAAATTCAATTCTACACCTGTGGGGGGAGGGGGGGTGGGGGGCATGCAATGAGCGCGAGAGGGGGGGAGGGCTGACAATTTTTGGTGAAATGCGCAGCGAACTTGGTGCTCCAGAGCACGGTTGAGCGTCTCTACGTGAACGACTCGTACTGCGACATCCCACGCGGGGTGTTTATCGTGCGCGGCGAGAACGTGCTGTTGCTTGGGGAAATTGTAACCCCCCCCTCTCTCCCTCTCTCTATGTGCTTGCCACGATGTGTGTATGCAATGCATACATAGATTTTCTGACAAGTGTATGCAGGACCTGGATCGCGAGGACGATATACCGTTCCGGCAGGCGTCGGTCGAGGAGGTGTTTGCGGGGCAGAGACAGGCCGATGCGGATAAGAAGCACAAGGACAAGGTGCACAGGAAGAAGCTGCGCGCTTTGGGGTTTGAGGATGAAGGTGAGGTGCTGGTTTAGCTTAGCACACACAGTACGGTACGGTATGGTATGGTGGCATGAGGTCGGGGGCTATTACAATGAGATGGGGGGAAAGGCGGAAGGAGAAGAGCTAGAGGGGGTCCTTGTTATATTAAACCCAAGGCCTAACCTCCGGGGAAACCGATAAAAACGAATAGCAAAAAAATGGTTATGGATTGGATTGGATTGGATTGAAGTGGAGTTTTGATCAGGAATTGGTCTGTTTAATTACATGAAAAAAAGGGAAGTTGCAATCGTGTTGGCTATGGCTGGCCCGGTTGTATCTATGAAAATTGTTCTATATAGGACTTGATTTGATAATCTATAAATGAAAAAATATATTCCTAAATCTTTTTTTTTTAGAAAAAAAAGGCGGGTTATTTTGCAGCTAGAGCTTCCTTGCGCTTTACTGCGTGGAGGATAACATCCACGGCCCAGGGCAGGATCTTACTCATGTGCATATCGACCTCTGGCGGCGATACAATATTCTTCGTCTTAATTACCTCGGGGTCAAGGGTACCTGATACATCCCCGTCAATGAAGAGGTGCTTGTGGGCTTTCACCTGTGTTTTTAGAATATACATTAGTTACTGCCCTCCCTGGACGGCTTGATGACCAGTGGGACCTTGGGGGGCTAGCTATTGGTGTGTCGACATTCCTAATACTAGTAGGAGTACTATTTGGATATATAAAGGGATAACTAACATAGTTTGGCCATACAATCTTGTCGAAATAGCCTGGCGGGTCTTCCCAGAAACCTATCACAATGCCCAGTTAGCTGTAATGATATTGATAAAACATGTACTAAATACCTTCAATAGTGACATATCCAGTCCTAGCCTCTCTTCTCTGCTTTGCCTACACAGGTAGTAGTTTCACTTTAGCAACCAAATCCCCCCCTCCCCATAACCTATAAAGCATATATACTCCACACCCATACCTTATCATACGGCGCCCTCAAAAACATCCCCAGATCCAACATCCCCAGCACCTCTTCATCATGAAACAACAAAAACCCGTCCACCACCGCCAGCCTCGCCCGCCCCGCCCCCATACCAGCTTCCTTTACCCTCGCCACACACTCCTCCACCACCTCATCCCCCACCCCGCTCTCACCAGCACTGTTCTGGTCCTCCTTACTCACTGGGTCCCCCGGTAGCTCGCTTTGTTCCCGTATATGCCCCAGCGCCTTCTTGAGCCCCACGAAGTCGATAGACTCAACACAGTCGTAGTCTACGTCGCCGTCGACGATGGGCAGCTCACTCTCGGCAACGAAGAAGTCGTCTTGGTGCAGAATGAAGCTGCCGGGGAAGACGCGGCGGAGGAGGCGCGACAGCGTCGTCTTGCCGCTGTTGGAGAGGCCCGAGAGACCGAGGAGCAGGGGTGGAGGTGGCGACGGAGGGACGGCGGCCATGGTCACGTAGGGTGTTGGTATGGGTAGGCAGGGAAGGGGCCGGATGAAGATGGTTGGCGCGGGGGGGGGTGTGCTTGGCGGGGTAGATGTAGGTACAATACTTTAGTGGGGGATGTGACAAGGCTGGGAATTTTTTTGATACAGCTTGTGGTAAGATTATTGCAGAAACATGGGAGCAACCCCATTAGCTTGATCAGACATACAAACCCTGTTTTAGGCCCCTGTTTCCACAATAATTTTACCTCTCGCTGTATATGTATGTAGTTTATTGATTACTACTGCCAAAACTCGGCTTTATGGCTGTATTAAGGGCTACAATACTGAACTGGTGTGAACAGGGATTACAAGGTCGCCCCCTCCAAGGCCTCTCGCACCATACAATACCACCGCGAGTATAGTAATATAGTGAGTGCTTATATCTGCAGAAGGGTTCAACCTTCCGTAGTGGGCGGGAATATGGGAGTATAATTATAATATTCTCACTAAAGATTTGAGAGCTTTTTACCCCTAGGCTAACAAATCCAACCACAGCAGCAACTACATGTATGTATAAACTCCGTAGGTCACGCTGCCCACGTTCTTATTTTATTTTATTTATTTATTTCCTTATTTGGATGCCAAGGCTAGATAAGCTTTTAAAGCAACACGGGTTGTGCCGCGCGAATACCTAGTAATACATGGCCCTTTGCGGCATTTAAATATTTAAAGCTGCAATGACGTTCTGGTTACCAGGGGCTCATAAATGGGAAACTATTTGGTCTTTTTTTTTTTTGCTGGACCTGCATTGATCTTGTAACACGTTGATTGATCATTGACCATCTACTATCGTGTGCACACATGCAGTATTGACATTAAATTGCCTAAGTTGTTAATAATCAAGACTAAATCATATTCATAAAGAAATTCAGAATCGCCCTTAGCTAGCTTCGGCCAAATGTCAGATGCAACGAGTGTATTTAAACAGGTACTATGTAAAATACTTTCAGTCTAAGGTTTCTCCTATGTATTAACCTCTAGACAACTATAATCCTCCTCCAATGCCCCGAATGATCTTTCAGATGGAGACCCCATTCTGTGTAGCAATTGTGAACCCAACAGCCGCAGGGCCAAACAAACCCGGCCCAACAAACTGCACTATCTTCATAAACAACCACATACCTGCCAGACCCATGATCCCCAAAAACACACAAAAGATGATCAACACCTTTGCGCCTCTCTTTTCCGACAACCCCCTCATCTCCTTCCACTTCAGGTCCATGGCCTCGATGCTCCCTGCCTCTGTCTTTGTTGTCAATTGCGGGACAAACTGGAACTCAAAGTTTGTTAACCCTCCCAGGCCCTCATTGCTGACGAGAACATTGAATATGATGCGTTTTGTTGCCTCAATCTTGCGTTTATCGAATCCGGGAAATATACGGGATGAATAACCGATGTAGCAGGCGAATAGACATTGTGCGAAAACTAGCACCTTGCTGAAAAAAGGTGCCTGCGGGAGGCCAAGCTCGTCACACAGCTCGTTTCCGTTGAGCCATCTCGCTGTAGCGACTAAGAAGTCGGCAGATGGGTACGAGGGCGGTGTGTTGGCAATTGAAGCAATGATATTTTGGGATAGGATCCTCGAAGTTTCTGATGGCTTGATGTCGTGGATGAGAATATATTCCATGTAAGCCCTTGCTAGTTCAGGGGTTGCAAGGACACTGTTGATTGAGTTAGTGACATATGCAAGCTCGTTTCGGGGTGCGGGGGTTTACTCTGTAGGGCAGCCAACGTAATGCGCAACCAATCTCCAAAAAGCGATATAGTCTAGTACCCTACTCGCCAAAGATAATCAATAAAACATAAAACATCGATAATCCATATCTAAAGGAAATAACTCACTCCCGTCTCGTTGGAAAAATCCCTTGTTTAGGTAACGAAATCATCAAGATTGTCGCACTAAACGACAATATCGTTGCAATTGAATCGAAATCATTGATTGGCATCCCGAATTCCTCAAGATCATAATATTCTGGGTTCTTCTCCCGCAGCTTTAATATCCTTCCACGAACCGCAGCGTGAAGAAGTCGGACTTTGATGGAGGACATGTGACCGTCCCCGCCGGGCTTTATCGATTCGAGGGACCTAGTGCACTATCATTTCCATCCAACGTTAGAAACCAAACTGGCCATGGCGTAGATCCCGTACTACAGGGGTTATCGTCCAATCTACCCTACCTGTAAAATATGTCTTGATAGAGTATCAGCAAATAATATATCAACGGCCCATCACGCACAACACTGGTAGGCTAAACGAGAAACAAATGCAATAACGTACTGCGTAGTCTCAAACATCCTTCGTTTCGCAACCGACTTTGAAAAGCCACCTGTACGGGCTAGCACCTCTGCGATCTTATGGGCTCCCTGCAATACGAGTTGTCAATCCTGCATAACAGCCGTTGGAACGGAGCATCCTATCAGGAAACAGAAGATAGGGCAAGAAGATTAGACATACCATCCCTCCTAGAAGACTCGAATATGTCAATCCAGCCACTATAGCTATTGCATATCGATAATATACCTAACACCACCACCACCTCACCACTATCAGCAAACCAAACCCTCTAGCTCTCCCCACCATTCTTACTAGCATCCCACTAATTCCCTTCCCCTCAGAAAACAGACAAACTCACGTCTTGGCCCCTTTGTATCTGCTCCCAATCGACCCATTCCGGTATCGTATTAACCTCAGTCCACAACTGGTCCAACACGTTGTCATTCTGATGCTCCTCCTTTAGTGTAGTGTATAGATCTCGCTCTCCCTTGATGACAATCAGCCTGGCTAGTGACTCGTCTGCAAGTTTATCCCAACGGCTCCGCAGGGCCGCTGCTTCCTCATCGCTCGGGTGAAGGGGTGACCATTTGACCTTGTGGCCAAAATTCTCGTAGTACACCAGTTTCTCACCGCTGCTGAAGCTAGCTGCGATTTTGTGGATCCAACTCATAGCTTATTCTTTTTTGTGTGTGTGAGAGGGAGAGAGGGAGCGGAACGTTTTATTCTAAAGATATCGTTTTTCCCTTTCCTTCTCTTCAGATGGGAACGGTCTTTTCTTGTCTCTTGTTACTTGAGGAGGGTTGGGGGGGGGGGGGACCTTAGGGGATAAAAGGAAATAGGTATGCTGGCACGACGGTGAGGAAATGGTATTTATTCGGTGGAGAGGTGCCCCCGTCCTAGCTCACTCCAAATAATACATGTGACATATCTTATCAAGCAATCTCGTGCAGTAACCTCTACTAGTACATGTAGTAACGGCGCTTGTCGCCAGCAACGAACTGGTCGGGCTTTCTTTTTGCGCGTATGAAGGGCACTTATCTGCGCCTCACACGGGTGAAGAGGGCGGCGTTGAGTGTCCTCTCGGCAATCTTCGTTGAACCCGGAATCACTTTTCCGACAGCGGGGTGCAGTTCAGTCGCAGTCAGCCAGCCAACCGTTGCGTCATGTCATGGATTAGAACGCTTGGCCGTTGGTTCTAGACCACCGAATCACTTTCCATGATTTCACACTTGAACGTATCATACGAGCGAGGAGGCACCTTGGTATGTATACAATCCCGTCTGCGCACCCTATAATAGTAATCCGATTCTCACACAGGAAAGAGTAGGCAAAAAAACTACACATCCAAACCCCCGCTTCCCTCCCCCTCCCAATTGTCACTTGTAGTAGTATCCCGCCGCCGCGCCTATCTCCCGCGTGCATTCCTCCCCAATCACATGCATCACACCCCCCCAGTTCCTAAATTTTCAGACAACAAAACTCCACCCCTCCCATGGTCACCCCACCCTTAGAAATTGTAAAACTTTACACTTTGTACACCTGCCTCCCACCCCTATATAGAAATCCCATTGACTGAAGTCTTCGAAGAAAAGAAAGAAAAAAACGAAGGAAAAAAATCTGTCCCAGAAAGTAAATAAATCCTGTAAAAAAAAAGAAAAGCACCACCCCAGACCAAAAAAAAGCAACCCAGAAGCTAGGAGAATTGAAGGTAAAAAAAATGAAGCCCTGCCCATGCAAAAGACGCAAAGAAACTAGTGTACATTAAAACCCTAAGAAACGATTTAAAACGAAGGTATCTCCAAAGTGAATCAAGAAAAAGTGAGAGAAAGTAAAAGTCAAAAAACCAACCCAACGAACTGCAAAACAAAAATAAAAGAAACAAAGTTGAAGCACACGGAACACCCCGTTTAAGAATAACATAGAAGAACCCAACCGAATAAAGACTGACCAAATACAAAACGCATGACAAATGAAATCGAGCTGAGGGTATTGGGATTAATTATTATTTCTTAGCCTTCTCCTGAGGTCTCTACCATCTTCTTTTTCCTTTCTCGTGTAAGTGGGGCTTTCGTTTCAAGCCTTTCGCTTACAATTGAAACTAAGCGCTCTGAATATGTATCCAGTAGTTGTGTCATCAAATCTCTTCCTGCCACATCTTGCGGCCCAAGGCTACGGTTGGATGCATTTGATCGACCGCGGTTACTCTTCCCCTCCCTGTCTCCAGTCACCCCCAATTCCTTTACAGTCAATCCTAGCTCCCTCTGTAATTCCTTTAGCACCTCAGGGTTCACGCCCTCTTTAGCACCCGCGTCGATTTTCTTCCGAAAGCTTCTTAGACTTCGCGAAAGACTCTCAGCAAGCCCATTCATATTTCCTGCGCCGCCAGTACCGAGAATTGGCGTATCAACACTTCCCACGCTATGCCCCCGTACCCGTGTTCTTGTAGTAGAGCTTCCTCTACGTAGAGGGGTTGGGGCAGTTGGGGCCTTTTTCGTTGTAGTTGGGCTTGGTGTTCTATTTCTGGTTTTTCGGCCTTCCCGCAGACTGGCTGGAGGGGAGATGCTTTTTCGCCCGACGCTTGTTCGTTTGGTGACATCTGCGCCGAAGAGTGGAGTTGACGGAGATGCCGAATCATCTGAAGTCGTTGAAGGTGTCGGTGTCGCGGATGATGCTGTTGAGACTGTGCCTGGCAATACAGGTGGTAGTGTAGGCACTCCCTTGGCACTCGTTGCCCGGTTCATCCCGTATGCTGAGGTCTTCCGCCTGAGTGTCCGCGGAGGAGATGTGTTACCAGTGTGAGATGACGCGGGCCTACTAGACTGTGCTGAACCACCAGGCTTTGGGGTGAAGTCCATCAGCTCAGTCCTGCTCAATACACGCCGAAGTGGTGGCCTGGTTGCGGTCATTTCCTTCTTTTGAGAAGTAACATTTGCTGTTCCATCTGTATCTACAACTGTTGCTGGTTCGGGCTCAGAATTCTTTGGTGTAAATCCCCAGATCATTATAGTCCCATCCGACCCTGTGCTTATGACAATTGTTTGCCCCGTCTCCTCTCCCTTCTGTGGTTCTCGTTCCAGTAAAACCACATCGCTGACACCTTCAGTATGCCCCCACTCCTTGTCAATCAGATTTCCCGACAAATCATACAGCCTTATGCTCTTGTCCGTTGTTGAAATTCCTGCAAGAATTCTAGCCCGTGGAAACCCTTTATCTTTGCTGACCGTAACAGAATCCATCACCACAGCATCGCCCGACTCATCTGTCGCCTTGAAACTGCCAAACCCTTTCCCGGTATTCAAATCGAATTTCTGAATCTGTCTATCCATAGTTGAAACAATAAGTGTTGAATCTGAAAGCGGTGTCATGTGCACTGGTGATGCTTTTGTTGTAAGAGTCCTGACGGGTACATATGCCATAGTAATGGAACCATTAATAGCCTCTCGGCGACAAAGTTCTCTAATGACGATTGTTCTGTCCGCTGAGCAAGTCAAAAGTTTGTTTCCACTGTCCAATAGTAAAACTCTGTTCACGCTGGCCGTATGGTCATCCAGTGTCTGTGTCAATGTCCATCCCTCTGCATTCTTATGAAAGACTTGTGCTGTTCGGTCTCTCGAACAGCTGGTAATAGTATCACCACATATCGCAATATCCATGATTTCACCGGCATGCGCTTTAACGGCGTACAGGCAATCCTGGTCTTTACCATCAATTACACTAGTCGAAACGTCAGCCCAGGTACCAAGAAAATGTCCAGGGCCTTATAAAATACCGTAGAACACCGTATTTATCACCAGTAACAAACATGCCGCCATCCTCTGAAACCCTAACAACTTTAAGTTCATTTGCTACGTCATCTTCACTCTCCATAGGTTGTTCAAGCTCCACCTGAAATTCTCCTCTAGTCACACCATCCAGATTCCAGAACAATACAGTACCTCCAGACGACCAGGTGAAGAAAAGAGCGTCGGAGAAGCAATCCAATGGAAGGAGTCGGACACCGAGGCAGGGATCATGGTGAGCCGGCAATTCTCGAACGAGAGTATTCGGGACAGGAACGCCATCTACTGTGGACATGTTGATCATTTTGAGTGATTTGTTAGAATCTAAGGTAAATAAATGACCAAGCATGCTCGCCATGGCAAGTACGTGCGCGGGCCGAGATCCAAAAGGAAGGACCGGGGAACTAGAACGTGACGATGATGGCGATTCCGGTGGTGTCGAAGGTACAATCTCCTTCAAAACAAGAGCCCTGAAAATAATCAGTGTGCGTCCCTTGAACTCGACTGGAGCGCTACGGACCGAATGCTCCCATGTCTGCCTGCCACCCACGCGAACTTCGAATCCGCATCTACGGTGATCGAACTAACACCAAACTCGGCGCTTGCGACCCTAGTGAATCTAAGCCCACTCTCGTCGAGCAAACAGATATCTCCCTTCTCCGTGCAAACCAAGGCTTTGTCGTCCGATATACCGACAACGCAGCTCATAGTCGAATCCGACATACTACCCAAAAGCGCATTTCGGCCATGCAGGACCTTTGGTCCTGGGTTAACGGGCTTTTGCTTTCTGGCTGTCAGCCTCAGTTGTTTGCGACTGATGGACAGAGATTTTCTCACATCTTCTTCAGTTCTCCAGATCTTGACATGTCTTGTTCCCACACTATCCAATTGTTAATAATCGTCTCGAATCCGTTCAGGGTGTATGGATTACGGACGTAACAAGACTTTTTCCCATCCATGCGATCTGCCGTACAAAGCTTGTACATTTGTTAGTCGCGTGAAGGCGTACCAATCCACTCCTGTTTGTGTTTAATGACCAGACGTAGACGAATCCGCTACAGATCCCCCACGAGTTAGCCTAGACCAGAACTTCTTCTTCGGACTGCTTACTCGTTCATGGTGCCTATGCTAGCTAGGTATCGTGAGCATGCACTGAAAGCCACGTCGCGCACTCCAAAAGTGTGTTCGGACATGGCCGCAGCAGGGATATCGCTAGGTACATCCTTGGACATTGAAAAGATCAAAATCCTAGGGTTGTAACCAGTCTGCCGAGATAGATTTTTAAACTTTAGCATGGATAATCACTCGGTGACAACGAAGATCGGTGGTGCATACCTCTCCAACCGCAATCCATTTCCCATCGGGACTAAATGATAAGCAGGTTGCAGCTTTTATTCGCTCACGAGCTGACCACGTCTTTGAGCTTGGTGAATCATCCTGGGCGAATGGTGATGCAGAGTTAGTATATTGGTAACCGACTCCAGACTCTCGCAGCGACGCTGCTGCCCTATTTCTGGTTTCCTGGGTGTAGCTAGTTGGTGTAGAAGGTGCAAATGAGGCTCCGGTAGAAGCAAGAGTAGGGGCGTTAGGTCGAGCCCTAAAGAATCGTTGAGTGATTTGAAAGTCGTCATCAAGGTGAACGACCACAGCAGCGGCACCCGCAGTGTAGGCAAAGGATCGTGATGGGGGGTGGCTGTCAAACGCAGTGGTAGAACAACCTATCACCCGTCTCAAAGAGAGACCGCAATCGGAGAATGGTGAGGCGGATGAAGCTGAAGAAGAATTCTGTCGAGATTTACTTTGTGAACGGTTATTTGAGCGTGACGAAAGAAATACAGGGGAATTGCTGTTTGGAGTCGCAGTAGGAGTGAGTTTGAGGTTAGGAATACCTCCAGAGTTCTTGGAAATAGGAGTGAAGAAGCCTGACATTCTGTCCCTCATCACTATGAAGTCCCAAGACGTCAATGGAGGGGGACCAGATGAAGGTCGAAGTGAAGGGGAGGTAGGACTGAGGACAGGAAATTTGGGCGACGAAGTTGGAAAGGCCTAACTCTGCATCTGGAAGGGAAACCAAACAGTCTTGTATGAATGTCGACTGTCATGCACGACGCACAATAGAGTGAAGATGGACAACAATTCTAAATAGAATTGGGGGTGGAGGGAGGTTTGTGGGTTAGATACGTGGGAAATGGCTAGGGTCTAGTATGATCGATGATGATGCAAAGTCTCTTTCAGTATGTCCGTCTCTCCGTCTCTGGGGTTCTGGGCCAATCCCTCCTCCGAATTCTTCTGTCTCTTCTCTTCTCTTCACTTCACACGTTTTTTCCGTCTCTCTTTTCAACCTCACGCCGATAGACAACGTGTAGTTGAACTTAAGTAACCTCTCCGGGATAGAATAAGAGCAGTCAGAGCAGTCCTGCAGCAGCACGAGACTGGTGAGCTAGAGAACCCTTAGCGGCTACTTGGTGGGTTTGATCCCGGGTGATCTTCCTTTTTTTTTTCTGGCTCTTCCTTCCCTTCCCTTTCTAAGAAAAATAAAAGTGAGGGGAAGCTGTATGAGGATGTATGAGGTACGTGTATGATGTTCAGTGATGTAGACCTGCGTCGATAAAAGACGTGTAAATGTTCTGTAGGCCCGGTCCGCTAGACTCGATTGCAGCAGAAACCGGCAGCCCGGTGGAGGTTGACAGGGAGGACGACGAAACAGAGTGCAGGAAAGGGAAAAAAAGAGCGGATAGAGTGAGTGAACGCATACAAAGGGACCAAAAAAGCAGCAGCAGAAGAAGCAGCACACACAGACACAGACAGGAAGGACAGGCAGAGGCAGCAAGCAACAGACAAGCAGCAAACCCAAGGCACAGTAAGTAGGTACATAACCAGGCAAAGAGAAATCAACAGCCCTCGAGCGGCGTGTGCGCAAGAAGGGGAAGGGTCAAAAAAGCAACAATCCAGAATTCTTGACCTTAAGCAGTTTTCGGGGTGGGGCGTCCGTGCTCGCTAACCTCTTCCGGTATCATGGAATGATTGCTTGGCTTCGGGTCCCTCCTTCGCTTGAATCTGGTTGGCTCATCTTCTCTTAACTGCACAGGGGCCACCTTGACCCAGCAATAACAGCGAATCCGAAAACCTGGCTGCCAGCTGCGTGATGGAGGCAGATGCGGCCGATCGAACAACCTCAGTGACCAAAATATCTCGTCCAAACTTGCTGTCTCTACTGTACCTGGCTGAATTGGTGAGCATGTAGATATATTTACATCTGCTCGACCTTGAAGCCGCCAGACTCGGTTCTAGACTTTACACGCGGAATTGATCCAGTAAACGCCCCCCTCCCCCCTCAATCCCTCCGTTTGGCGCGGCTCTGGATGTTAATCCGGGGTGTTATGACATCTCTTGGCAATCAAATTCCCCCAAATCACCTGTGCACCTAGAAATGAGATTAAACAGGAGCCAAACAGAAACCAACTGTAACATCACCAATCGATGACTGCATGTTATGCTCCATAGGAGGATAAAGCACCTGAGAAGAGAAATACATCAGATTTCTACGCATGCATGAACGAGCATATAAATCGACTACTGCTCTAGCTACTCTAAAGTACTCAATATGGAGTCATCGACATTGATTACATACCTACCAGCGCTGTACATACAGCTCACGAGAAGAGCTCCATCTTCCCATCTAAAAGGCACGAAGAGGGGCACATATGTGCATAAATAGAGTGTATTTTACTTTACCTAGATATCTGCAACCCACCTGAAAAATTTATTTATCCGGGTCCCCGCGATCGATTGATGATTACACCTTCAGTTCACTAACAAACCGATTCATCTCACCAGATTTTGCAGTGGGTGATCCCGCTGACGGCGGAAAAGAGATAATAAAAGCAATAAGGCTGAGAAACAGGACCACGGTTCCAGGTGGTGTTGCCTAGAAGAACCATGCTAGCAGCGGACAAACAGGCATAATCTACGATAAACGAGCCCGATTGGTAAGATCCAAATTACCCTCCAAGATGACGAGTCGGTTATTCTGCTTAATGCCCTTGCGTTACCCATCGAGCGAGTACATTTCCCCGTAATCTGTAAAATCGATATCGATCGAAGTTTGAAAGGAAGAGGAAGTGGGAAAATGTTTCCTGCGTCTGTGATTGCAGCCTATTTCAAAAAGACAAAATGTTTATATCGCACAGGTCTTCAAACAAAGAAATACAGGTTGGGCCAAAACTGGCAAGATACAGGAAAAGAGGGGAGCTGACAATTAGCCCTTGTACTCTATCCAGATTTGGCCACGAGCGGTAGGAAGTTGGATATGGAAGTTGGATATCGGGGCTGATAATGAGAGCCTCCATGCCGAATCAATCAAGGTATTCGGCACAGATTCCGACTTAAGATTCACACGAATGACACCGGGAAGACACCCGGTGGGTGAGTGGGGGAAAACATAACATTCATCTTATTCAAGATAAGCCCTTACCTATTTTAAACAGTAACACCAAATCCGTAAAGGCCACTAAAATATGCTTCATTTCCCAGTGCTTCTTTTCGTCTGTGGCACCACCGGTCACAACCACCACCACCAACTTGATAGCAGCGCCTCAGCTATTCTGGCGCGCGGTTATTTATCATTGACATCTGCTTTATTTAGTCATTCACTATGTCCTGCTCAAGTGCCGAAAAACTCACTGCGCGCCCAGGGGCTCAAAAAAAAGGTAAGTCACAATTACTTGATAAAGCTAGGTATGTTGTTTATTTTATCAACAATAAGGCTAGCCCCTGAAGATCTTGACAGCGAATATTGGGTGATCATCGAGATTAGGGTACGGATGGAGTTCATCGCTTCGCTTCGATGCGCTTCATTTGGACTGGAATGAGAATGCTTAAGAGTTCTAGAATGGGGTATTTAATATGTTGTTGGGGAGCTACGTCCTACATAACTGTCGTGAGATGCTTAACGATGAGGTCTCTACATCATGTCGTTGAGGAACTAGCATTGAGGACACCTATTATCGGTCTGTGGTGACGGATACATAAACAAACAAGTTTACCTCGCACCGAATGTCAGACAGAGATCGCATCACGAATCAGCAATACGGCATGCACAGCAAACGAAACAAAAACATAAATTAAATGAAAACGCGCACACGAAGTCACCGAAATTTTATTGGGAGGAGGTCGGTAGCCCTTGGGCATTAGCATAATGCCATTTTCACCAATAATTCATACTGAACCAACTGGCTGCAGGGCAACAATAAGTCTTACCCCTCACGTTCACCGTTGATGCAATTGAACCCGGGCCTATATACAACAACACCGATTAGCTAAAGACTCATGAGATTGGTTTTAGGAACAATACACTACAAATATACTATTTCCTCGGATTAAACAATCGAATTAGATTATTTTTCAATCCATTATTTTAGGAAGATTTATCAGCGCACACTTAGCTACCACGGTTGAAACACGTATAACTTAGAGCCGAGCTTAATGCGTCCGTTTCTCGGCGTATCAAGTCTATTCGCCGATAACTAGAAAATTATATATTCTCGCCCTCGAGCCTCGAGCACATTGTTGGCGCTTCTATGACCTAGCCTTCCATTCCCTCTGTTTCACGATTGAACTTTCGGCATTGGGGACTTCCATAGAAAATTTTGAACTCGGCCGGTCCATCTGCAAATAGGACAAAAAAACCCTCTAAATTACAGCAGCAATGTTTTTTATTGTGCTAGTTACAAGGAACTAGGCTTAAAAACATTAAATCATGTGGAAATCATAAGTTCTCACTCGGTTCGATTTCAAATCGAACCGATAAGGTTAACGAATTACAATATTCAATAACATCTACGAAGTCAACTGCACATCGCATAGTCTTTGACCCTCCTCATCGCAATCGACACATCTATAAACACCACTTTGGACACAACTTTTTTTCCAGCAAATCCTATGCGTCTTCTCACATTCGATTGTGGACGCCAGGCCAAGGACAGGTGTCTCGTCGTAATTTAGTTCGATATCAGCTCCAGTGTACTCGAGAACTGTGTCTCCAATTCCATAAATGCGGGGTGCTTCTGTCTTCAAGAGCGGTACAACATCGCATGGTTTATTATCCAGTCTGCGCCTTTTATTGGGTTGGTTATGAGGGCGAATGTAGGATGGAATATTGAAGTTGTTCATTTGGCTAATAATTGTGGCTTTGATGAGACGAGCGACAGTTCAAGTAGGCGACTGATGAGTAGTGATGAGCGGATGAGTAGTGGAGAGAAGGAATGATGGCGATGGATAATTTTATAATCATTAAAAAAGTATTCATGTTTACTATTCGGAGGATGATGGCTTTGAAAGTAAGGACGATCACGGCGAGAAGCAGAGCTTATTCAAGCTGCGTCTGTAAGTTAGAGACTTGATTTTTTTCTCGCGTGTTGACGCATACACAAATACAGGATATCCACAAATAGAACCGACTTGAATAACGGTAAGCAGTGGGTTTATTTACATACATGGTCTCGAGCCTTTGAGTTGCGCTAGCTACTAGCAACAGCAGCTGTTTCTGCCGGAATTAGTCAAAGTCCCCTTTGCCCAATTCATTAATTACATGCAGACCGTAGTCTATGGTAATATCACATCTGCCCCTGAACTGCCCGTTCTCCTCCGCCCCCTCGCGCAAGTACCAGTACTGATAAACTAATTAAATTTAGCCGCAAGCCCGTACCACAAATACATGTATCCACACTACTCTTCCCCTTCATGCTCTATTCTGCCCCACCCTAGCTCCACTCCACTTTCTTCTTCGTCCTTGCCCTCGTCTTTCTCATCCCTCTCATGCTTCCACTTTGTAAACTCTTCCCAGATTGCGAGTGCGGTTTCGATGCCCGACTTGGTCCAGAGCAGTTTCTCGATTGTTTTGTGTTCTGCATCTTTGTTCCTGGCCTCGGTTGTTGCTCCGCATTCCATGAGTATGTGTGCTACGAATTAGTCGATGTTGAGAACTTGATATGATCTCAACTTGAAAACCATCTTGACGCTCAATGTTGAGCAAATTACCTAAAATTAATAGTACATTCTAGACCTACACCATTCACTCGTGGGTTTACATCCGACCCATGTAACTAAATATTGGGTCTGGGATTAGCGGCGGGACCTTAGCTACATGTACTAATCACGATCGACTATGCATGACTACATGTATATAATCTTTCCCAAGGATGTGAGCGTTTAGAAATTGAATAGGATTATCCCGAAGTGACGTATAAACTTTAAATTTTGGGATAACATCTGAGTTAGACTAGACTGTCTTGGTGTTTAAGTCCCTCTCCAGGATGAAAAATTAAAGTGCGAGTCTGTTCATCAATTGTAGCCACCAACAACGATATTTGCTCCCGCACATTCATAGTACCCAAGATATGATCACAATGGAGATATTAAAGCTCTCTCTAATCATGACCTTGAATATAAGAGAATTAGAAAGCAGTAAAGACTCCTTCATGGTTTGCATGGCATAGGGGTGTCAAGTCTTTTCGAATGCGTCTGTACAGCGATAGGTAATAAGTGATGGAACGCCCTGAGATACGGTTATGCCTGCAGGTACCGTATGTTGGTGGTATTTTACTCAAAACAGGTATCATTCTGTCTCAGGGCGTTCCATCACTTATTACCTACCGCTATACATGTAGTTGACCATATGTTTGAACAAAATATCGACTATCGATTATTAAAAAGATGAGTATATAGTAAAATCTCCCATGTTGCTCCTCAAAAACAGATCTAGGGCTTAATTCTATTAATATCTATATCACGTTCACCCTGCTGAACTAGAAATGTGACGTGACACAAGTACTTGCAGTACAAGGTTCACGGGTGATATTTCATGACGGTAAAATGAACTTTATCAAACATCCCAACTACACAAGGTACATATTAGATATGTACTTACATATAATACACTAAAACTTACAAGAGAGCAACTCTAGTATTTCAACCCAACGAATGATTGCTGGCTATCTGTAGCAAGACAGCCCACCAGAGGACTGCATGTACCTATATAAGCTGAGCCCGGTACAGCCGTTCACCTAGTGACAGCGGACCCTATCTAATGGATGTGTTTGCAGTAAGTTACCCTTGGCGTCCCAAACTTAACTTCCCAAATTACTGACCACCATAAGACAGTATCCGCCTTCACTCCGTGAGTGACTGTACAGGTATCAAACCCCGTCTAAGTGCTCTTGGAAGTCACGTTTGTAAATGCTATAAAGCACATGTATTTCCCCCCTAACCAAGGCTCCGGTTGCATACAACTAACTAATGGATTATCAACTCGCCCGTACGCTCGTCTGTAGGCATAACCAACTGATCTGGAAGTTATGAATAGCCAGGCCTCTCTCTTTACAAAAACCACCACTAAGGGCCCGTTCGGACAACCTTAAATTATTTCTTCGAATTATTGGACAGACTGGATTATCAGGTAGCGAAAATGATAGTTATAATACTTATAATCTATGGATGATCTGCATGTCCGGATAACGTTGAAATAGCACTATGCTCTCATGCTCAGGATATCTATGTTGAGATAATTAGCCCCGAAGGTGATTATTTTCTTGGCGGATTATTGGGATAATCGGGAGTTCCGAATGTTGAATTATTTAATTGCACGAACAGCATAGATTATTGTAATAATCCGAAAGTCGATGATCCGTCAGATTACCGCCAATAATCTAGATTATTGGGTTGCCCGAACGGGCCCTTAGTACTTTCCACTAAGATAACTTCTAATCACTCGACACCGCCCATAACCTCCCTTTTTTCTTTTTTTCTTTTCTTTGTAAATATCACATTGCACAGAAGAAGTAGAAAGAATAACCGAGACAAAACATGGGGTATCGATATATCTACAAGGCCCAATCTCGGCTTAAATTCACCAAAGCCCGAAGAAGGGAAAAAAAAGGAAGGAAAAAAAAGGAAGAAAAAAAAAACTCCCCGCTGAAACAAGAAATTAGGCTAGGCAAGCACTATCTTTCCACAGTTACCCATATATTCACACTGTCAAGTCTCTGCTGTCTTCCATTAAATTCCCATTATGAATTTTGAGTTGAGCTTCCCTCCCCGCCGTTATCAGCATCCTGGGGCTTGCTAGCTGCCGCATGTAGTCTCTGGTCCAGGGCTTTCAACGCCAAAGCCCTTCTTCTCTCTGCTTCAGCTCTTGCGCTACCTGGGACTGGTGCCCCACTCGTGCTACTAGTCCTTGAATGCCCTCCGTGGCCACCGCCAAACAAAGTTTCCAGCCTTGCGTCACCACGTGCCTCTGCCCTAGTATTGCCCGCCGAAATATCTGCCGCCGAAAATGGCGTGCAAACCCTAATTGTGACCAAAAGATTGTATACGACCTCTGAGATAATTGCAATAGGCCGGCTTAATGGGTCCGGGAAGAAGTAAGCAATCGCAAAGGTCTCACTTGCATCTCCCTTAAGGCTAGGCGCCTGGTTGCTCCCCAGATCCGGGAATGAGCGCTTATAGAAGCGTAGATAGCACCATCCCGCACCAAACCCTAACCAAGCAAGTATCGCAGCCACGTCCGTCCCAAACAGTGGTCCCGATAGTGTGTTGACAAGGAGAAACAGTGCTGGAAAGTGTTTCACCCGAATTTTGATGATGCCGCGAAACACGTCAACCGTGTGTTCGGGGACTAGCTGTTTGAACGCCACCAAAAATCCTGCTTGCAATGCTACCCCGCCACAGATGGTGACAAAACTGGCAGATGGATCCCCCGTAACAGCGAATATGATGAGATATATAATGAACGCCAGGAAATTTGGTATGATTCCAACAACGAGAATAAATTTACCGTACTCAGAGCTGCCCCATGCGCGCTCAAGGTATTTCCCACCGTAGAAAAGAGTTGTGAGTGTGATGATAAGAGTAAAGATATTTGATTCAATGAACGCCGCCGTTAAAAACGTCCACGGGAAAGGGAGAGACTCTGCAGGAACCACCGTAAGGTAAGGTATGGTGAAGTACTCCTCGGGTATTTCGCCCTCAGATACTGGTAAGTCCGAGGAAGTTGTTGAGTCGGGGGTTTGACGTGAGAGAAAGTCCCTGTACCGGAGTATTGCTGCGATGATGGATAAGGATATTGTGAGGAGAAGAGATACCCGTGTCAGGGGGGGAATGTTGACTCGAGGGGGCATTGCAAGAACGGTAACGGTAACGGGAAGGGAAGGCAAACCAGGACGGGTGATAGTTAATGATGAGCTAACAGAAGGGATTTTGATGATGAGGAATTGCGAGGGGAGGTGACGTGACGTTAGATAGGTGAGGTACGGTGACGGAACTGGCTGGCTGCTTAGGTACTCCACGTTTCCCTAAGATAAAAAAAACAAAACGGGAGGGTAACGCGCGAGACAAGGAAGTGGCGCAAAGACCAACCGTTAAAGTGGCTTAAGAGTAGTAGATAGGTAGGCAGCCACAGATCGAAGTTAGTTTTAATGTGATGCGATATGCAGCCGAAAGGGAAAGGTTTGAGATGGTGACCAGGCTAGCGAATTGCCTTCCGCTGCTAGGCCCAAAATGGATGACGCATTGAAGATGGGATTCTGGTGGATGTTCGAGTCTCACTCAGGGTGCCATGCCATGCTGCTTACTGCAACGGTTCCAGGTGGTGATCTTCTGTGGCCCTTGTTGCGTAACTCGATATACAGTTATCCTCAGCTACTCTACTTCCCTACCTAGGTGGATGAGGGGAAAAGGGGGAGGGGGTGAGGTGCACAATGTAGTCTCTCCTGAATTGAAGAAGGAAGTCGTCTTGAATATTCAAATTCGATCCCATCCCTTGAAAAAAGACCCTATCCGCCCTAGATAAAGTAGCCAAGACAACATAAGCAACGTGCAACCGAAAACACGCAACGATCAAGAAAGCCTCCAGAGTCAGAAAGAGGCTACCCCCGGTCAACCAGAATGCCCCTGGTCCCCGGATCTCTCTCTCTCTTTCTGCTGTCCAACATCAAACCGCTAAAGGTGGCTGCAAGTTAACACCTCATTCGGCCTGTCTGAGCATCCCATCCATCCACACCATAACGCACCCACACGGACGGAGGCCACCCCCCCCCAGTCACTCTTCAATTTCCAGCAGGCCCGAACCAGTCCCAGCCCAGTCAGCAGCCAGTCAATCTCCATCTTTGAATTTATCTTGCTCAGTCGCGACTCGGCCAACCATCAACTGGGGACCTGTCAATCTCGAATCGATCAGTCAATCAATTGTAATCTTCAAATCTCCGAGTCTCCAAGTCCTCCTCTTCCCCAAACATACACATTTGCCCCATACTTGTCCATCCATACATACACATACATAGGAACTTCTCCATACCTCTCTTTACAGTACATCCATCCACATACATACATACATACATACATATCATACAGACACGCACACACACGATACCGTGTTGTTCCAGTCTTCTTTCTTCTTCTCGAGGTTAAGGGAGACGCAGTTCATGTAATCAACCACATTCCTCACCATTCATCTTTCCGTGTCCACTCATCCGCCTCCCCCAGACAGCCCCATTGCCTGGCCGCTTTTCGCTGCATACACGCATACATCCTGTATCCTGTGCCTCTCGGCATCACTTAGAGCCACGCACCCGTCGTGCTTGCCTACGGGCCACATCCTGCCTGGCTGCTTACTTACCTGCTTCCTTCTCCGTTCTATTGATTGATTGATATTATTCCCCCAAAGAAATCTCGAAAGTGTAGGGAAGGAAGAAAGAAAAGGAAGAACAAAAGAAAAAGGCCCACAGACAGCCCTTCTCTCGCTTCACCAGCGCCCATCCGCGGCTGCGCTTGTCAAAGTTGGCTTGCCCTGGTCTCTCCACCATCCATCAATCAGTCTGCATACCCTCTCATTCATCCACTCACTCCCACTCCAACAATCTGCAATAACTGTTCGTCTCGTGCTTTCTTTTGTGTCTTTTTCCCAATCTATAATCCCTCTCTCCCTTCTCTTTCAAACCCTATCTTCAATTCTTTCTCTCAGTCACCCATCCTTTTTGATTCCAACCTTTCCGCATCACGTATCCATTCCATTCACTCAACCAACTCTTCCCTAGCCTTCAACTTTGGTAGAACCCCCCCCCCCCCAAATCCCAGATTCTCCCTTCAACCATCACAACCCCATCACAACCCCATCTCTATCCACCTAACCCTGTTTTTTGATTCGCTGTTATCAACTAACCGTCAATACTGCTAGCCCCCGTCGCGTGCGTCTTTGTGAGCACCTATGTCAAGCTCACTGACGTCTGAAAAAGTGAATTACCTCGTCTGGAGGTGAGTTTCTGATTCTCGATAATATATACACCTATCCTACATTACATGCATACATCACACGCACCATCACCCCCCCCCCCCACCCCCTTCAATATTTCTCCACTCCGTTCACCAGTCACCACTCTCACCAATAAGCCCCTTCAATAAGGACTCGAAAGTAATTATAGAAATAAACCCGCTTACACTTATGTCTGATACTTAGGTACCTTCAAGAGTCAGGTTTGTGCGCCCTTCCCTGATTTCCATTCGACTGGATTCTTCAATTTTTTTTTGACTTTCGTCTCTTTTGCTCCTGTACCTCCATTGCTTAAACTATCCGTGCGACAGGGTTCCGGGAATCGGCCTGCAAATTTCAGGTTGAGAGTAAGGTGGACAGAAAAAATGGTTTCGGAGGGATGAAGACTGGCTCATTGATATACCTGATCCAGAGAGGTCTTCAGTACGTTGAGTGCGCCGCGCTCGTCAATAAGGCACGTTCACTTCGTTAGCGTCCGGGAGGCTGGTGCTATGTCTCGCGATTTCGATGGTTGCAGGATACGTCGCTGACTAAGGGTATCCAACCACAACAGGATGGTGGGATGAGGAAAAAGTCTGCCGAGCCTTTCTGTTTCTTCCCGAACATCAATTCTGCGGTCGATGTAGAGGACGAAGGTGTTGGGGAGGAAAATGTCCATGCTCAAGAAGACGATGATGATCCAATGGAAGGATCAAATTCTCCAACTTCTGCCACAACCACTCAGACGACGAGTTCAAGAAAGCATGGGCGGGATGATGTGATAAACGGAAACGGCGTAACAGGCCACAAGCGAAGGAAAAAGGTGTTACCGGGAGCAGATGGCGATACACCAATGACAGACGGCTTTCCGGAAACACCTGTACCTATTGAACTCAACAGCACCGGTACCCAGATGGAGGAAGAGGTTGTTGAATTGACAGCAGCAGATACAATACTGCTCGGACAAGAAGATAAAAGCGTGTTAACATGCGCGTGGAATCCAGTGCATTCAACTGTACTTGTTACAGCAAGTCCAGACTCGATCGCGCGGATATGGAATGTGCCGCTCGAGGCAGCACAATCGTCCATGATTCAAAATAAGATTATATCACACGAACCTCTGGTTCAGAAAAAGGCGACTTTAAATGACCCGACGGTTTCAAAGCACGGAGATGTAACGGCATTGCGTTGGAGTCCACAGGGGGATCTGCTGGCCACAGGCTCTTTCGACGGGCAAACAAGAATATGGACAACTGATGGATTCTTACGCTTCTCGCATTCGCTGCACAAATTCCCGGTTACCAATCTCAAATGGAACAAATCGGCAAATACATTACTTTCATTGTCGTGTGATGGGAAAATCATTGCGTGGGATGCTGTTACAGGAGACCTTCGAAAAAGCTATGAATTGGCGAATAGGGAAACAGCGGGTGATATGGATTGGGTGGGGGATAACCAGTTCGTCGCATGTGGCGACAATGGAGGCGTTTTCAAATACGACTTAAACACTGAAGAACCTTTTGCATATTCAGGGCACGAAGGAGAAGTGAACTGTATAAGCTGGGATGAAGTATCAGATCGGTTTGCCACCGGAGGAGCGGTGGATAATACTGTTATGGTTGGCACAGTTCACTAGAATTGAAACCTCACGTGCTAGTACTAACGATGTGTCTAGATTTGGAACAAAACCACGGAAGCTTGTGAGGCTAAGCTGACAGGACATATCAAATCGGTTGTTTCCCTCGTTTGGCAACCCATAACAACTAAATCGCCTCCTACATGCCGTATCCTCGCCTCTGCGTCCGACGACCGCACTATTCGCATATGGAACACAATCTCAAGGGCACTGATCCATGAGCTACAATGCCATATTGATCCTATAGAAAGCATTTCCTTCTCACCAGATGGCTCACGGTTAGCATCGAGTGCAAACGGAAGGTTGGTAGTATGGAAGACAGAGACGGGTACAATGACGCACGTGTACGATGGAACCAAGGCAAGGAGAAAGAACGGGAAGGTGTCATCAGGAGATGACGAAGGGATCAATCAGATCAGCTGGGACGAGGGAGGAGTTAGAGTTGCGGTAGGAGGTGGAGAGCTGAAGGTGAGTTATATGCACTGTGTCGGTAAGTTAGGATTGCTGATGAGTTTGTAGTGCTCGGTGATACGTCTAAAGCCGTCACCTTGACGTGGGGATCCCGAGAGAGGGGTACAGATATCCGTTTCACCACACTGTCTCTGTAGTTCGGAAACACTTGGGACTCCAACAAGATTAGAAAGGTTGTAGATGAGGTAGGTATGTCGCATGCGTTACTAATGAAATATTTTGGATGCAGAAGCGACGTGGTGGGGATACTGGAGTTCCTTTTTCTTTATCATATTGCCATATGGAGTTTTATTACGGTGTTTGTGTTTTTATCTTTTTGTTGTATTCTTCATTGACGGACATATGTTTTTGATATTGGTTCGCGTGTCTGGATTCTAAATGATACGGAACATGCTGAAAGGCCTACGACAGAAAGGGACCATAGCATCTAGCTGAGGAAACATATTTAGACCGACAAACTAACCGACTCTTCCAGCTTACCAGGAGACAATTTCTTTCCCGTTTATTATCCTTTTTACTGTTTGATTGCACTGCTTGTATACTAGTAAAGTACACTTACCATTTTGACTTGTTGGGGTATTCCCTTTTCCTTTCATCTTTTTCATCTGGCGTGGTGGTTTATTTTGGAAAAAAAACGCGGATGTCCCTTTGTTTCGTTTCATCTCATTTATATATTATATACATGTATAATTGTGTTGCAAATTGGAGGAAGTTAGTTGGATGTGCATGTGGGGTCCAGGGGTGTTGGGTGTTGGGTAAGGGTGTGCGATGGTGATGATCCTTTTATATTTCCTTCTTCTTCTTGGCCGTCAGTTTGCAGGACTTTTTGATGGAAGCTTTTTCCTCCTCATGGGGTTGAGATAGGAAATTATTTCCTTTGCGTGTTTTATTGGCATTTTGGAATTTGGTTTGATAAACAAAAGATAGCATGGTTCTCTTTTTTTTCTTCTTTTTCTTCAGTGTTTCTATACTGATTTCCTCTTCCATCCTTCGATACCTACATGTATGTTGGTCTCTTTTGTTGTCTTTTGCCGGTCTGGCCTGATCTAGGCTCTTGCTAGCTCTGAGATTGTCTATTACTACTACTGCTGCTACTGTTGTTACTATTATATTTTGGTACTATAAATTCTATGGGTTGATATCCTATCAGATGATCGGGGGCGATTATATACATACTTGCTACTCATTAGTACATGTAGGTATACCATACCTAGCCCTTCTCCACATCAGGGGCGACATCTGGCCTCATTGCTCGTACATTGAGTTACGATTCATGACCCATCACAGAGAAGCTGACCGAGTGAACATGTGAGAGAAATCATGGTCACGTCCTTTTATTTTCCTTAACCTCGACCACAACTCCGGCCCAACGTACATCCTCTCCTACGCCCCCCATCTGGCATGGTCCGCCAGCGGAGTATGTATACAATAGAATACAAACATGCGTGATCCCTCGCTAGGATGATAACCAAAAAGCAAAAAACAAGTACCTGTGCATGCGAAGATAGAGAGAATGGTATGGTGAGTGCAGTGGAAGGGTATGGGCATGAAAGAAGGCTACTACAAAGATTATCCCAACTCGAAAACCAGTCTATAACGCAACAGTCAAAAAAAGAAAAAGAAAAATGGTTTAAAAACACACCACACCTCCACGAAGAAAGAAAGAGTTAGTAAGGATATAGAAAGAAAAAAAATAAAATAAACCACCCGTCAAAAAGAGTCAACCAATTGCTGCTGTTTAGTAAGTTAGATTCTGCTCGTCTAAGGCTGCCCTTTTGGCAATCCATTTCTTCCATTCCCTCTCGCAGTCCCGCCCATACGCCTCGCAGTTTCCAAGGTTGAGGATAAAATCGCCGTCCTCGTATGCGCCTTCATCGCTGCTGCCAGTACTGGGGAAGCTGTTCATGATCTTTTGTGGGACCAGTGCAAGCTTCGTGAGGATTGTGGGGTGCCATTGGACGATATGCTCCTATTAAACACCACTATCAGTTTTCTCCAATTGAATGCCTCTTTTTAGGGTGAACACTAACCAATGCATGCCTCTCCGCCTTCTGGAACCCATACAGCCTGAAAATCGGATCAAACCAGGCATCGAACAGATAACTTGCCCACTGTCCCCTCTTGACTACCATCGCGCTCGGATCCAACCCCTCTTTATCCTGCGTCAGTACAAACTGGATTCGTTCCGCGGGTACGTGACGGTATGTCTTGATGACGCTGTCGGGCGGAACGATAGGCACATCACGACGCATGAGCTTTGTGAGGCGCTCGGGAGCCATGATGTGGGACTCGATGGAGAGCGCTGGGTTCATGATGATGCTGTTGGAGTCAAGGAAGAAAAAGGTGCTTGTATAGGGGAAGGTGGACATGGCATGGCGGAGTGCGGGGATGCGGGACCAGCCACTTGGGACAGGTCCGATGGGATAGTCGCTGGTAGACTTGACAAAGAGACCGTAGCCTGTTGGTGTTAGCTGTGCTGAGTGATACATTGTGAGTAGAGGGTATGTGCATACCATGGGCTTCAGCATATGTGCGGCGGTTCTCGATCACTCGCTCAATATGCTCCCCCGAGTGATGTTTCCGGTCCACCAGTAGAACTAGCACAGTGTCCGGCGCATCCGATGGCCGCGACGGACCAGAGCTTCGTCCAAAGCATATGATTAGAATTACCACGAGCGCGATGAGGGCGTATATAGGTCGTCGTCGGGAGAAGTATGCGCGTGGGACAGACGATGCCGCGAGGAAGGGGGAGGAACGGTGGTTCCGAGTTGGGAGCGCGAAGTGCATACTTGTATAACTATTTCCGCGAGAAAACGAGTGTAGGTGCTGTGATCTAGAACAGGGCGCAATACCAGGGACTGACTGTTGTTGATGTTATTATTGCTGTGAGGTTGAGGTTTTAGAGCTGTGAGGGTGGGGGGTGTGTGTGTGTGGGGGTGCTAATTCATGATGTGGAGGGGAGGGTGTGCAAGAGCTGAATGAAGTGAGGTTGAATTTGACAGGTCTCCTGAATCTTGGAAGGCTCGGCTTGATCCGCGCGCAGCAGCTCCCAGTTATTCTAAAAACGGAAAGGTTTGATTCGTATGTTCATTAGAGTAGAGACCAATTCCTTTCTTTGTTAACAGTTCTACGTATGTGCCTGGGTTATTGCCTGCTTGGAAAGAGTTGAACCCGTGAGAGCGAGAGAGAGAGAGAGAGCGAGAGAGAGAGAGTGAACAATTAATAATCTGGCGATATACCTCCCTATGGCGTGTAGTACGTATGCGTGCAGTTCCTAAATATAGAGCACGTCATTGGCAATCTCTCGAATTCCCATTAGAGTAGAGAATTATGATCCTGTGTTCCCAGATACCCTGGCCTTGGGTCAGGCCGGTCGGTCTTCGGTCTTTCGGAAAATATTCCCCCCCCCCCCCCCGTTAACTGGACTACTAGAGTCTGTTACTTGTCTGATAACGGAGCCAGAAACAAAACATACCCCGACACGAAACATGGTCAAATACCCTACTCACACCTCACCCACAACCAACTTAGGAGCTCTCACCTACAACACGCACACACAAAGGTTTCTCTCCCTCGCTACCAAAAAGCAACACCATCCTGACCTGTCACCAACCAACCATTCACATCCAACTAGTCAGCTCCATCTTGAATCTCCTGCACCAGAACGGCGGATCTGCCCCATCTTAGTCTAGCCATCTCAAAACTAGATCTTCCAACCGGAGCCAGATGCTGCGCAAGGATTTGATAACCACACACAATCACAATCCCATGTTGGCTCTGAGGAATCCCACCTCCACAACCCCCACGGGCCATGAACAGCACCGTGCGTGTCCTTGGCCAAATGGAATACACTCACGCCCTCTCAAACTTTAATATGTCCATCTACACCCTAGATCCTTGTGCATGGGAAGGAGGCGGGGTGTATCAACGTGTGAAACGGTGAATACGAGCTGGCTGAGCTGGTGAGCCGGATGTTTGATGGAGATAGGAATCATGGAAATCAAGGAATTGTTTTGGAGTTATGCTTGGGCGGTGAACGGATAATTTGGTGAAGGACCGGGGTGGCTAGCTCATGGACAAGGACTTTGCTTTGTGCTGGTGTTTGCCATGCCTGCTGGGTGAGGAGGGGGCAATACCGTATCAGACGCTTATGACTGTCTTGTCTGGATGAATCGACTCACCGACTAGGCACTGGAAACAAGATCAAAAGTCAGTGAACATGCGACTGTTCAATAGCTTTCCTGGAGCTGCGGAGTTTATTTTATGAAAAAATAAACCTAAACTATAGCCCTCTAGGCGAGTAAAAAGCTCACAGGGGAAATTATTTGAGCTAAAAATTTGATGGACAATTAGACTTCACAAAAGTTAATCTAGTATAGAAATTCTTCACTGCACACTAGCTCAACTAGACTCATTATCAACATTCCCGACAGCGGACAATACTCTCTTCGGGCATACACCTAACTGAATAAAACCGCGGCTACCCACTAGCTTCACCGACGCCGGCCCGAAGGCCCATAGACCACAGAAAAATAAAGAAGTGAAATACGACAGCAGGTTACCGACACCCTCGCCACCAGTTACAAAACACTGTTCATAAAAAAGTAATAAAAATACAGGCGGAAATGTTTCCCAGCAGCCTTTTATAATTTAAAACGTTGCTAGGTTTGGAGGAATATTATGGAATATATAGCAAGAGAAGGAATTGTTTGGGAGGGGGCGGGGGGATAAGAAGGCAATGAACGTATAAAGTAGCGAGGTGAATCGTGGGAATAGGGCACAGGCAAGTACATACGTCAGTATGTATAAGGTATATACATGAGGGTTTTTTTTAGGCCGTGAATAATCGTTCTGCATGATTTCGACAACTACTCATCAACTAATTGGGTGCCTTTAGTAACAAGGCAATACCCTAACTTTATAACCAGTTAGCACCTCTGTTATCTTATAGTTCCCATTAGCTATGCAGCTTACCTTGAGGTATATCTCTCAATTATGAATACATGTATTCATTCGGTCTGGCCGACTTATTGATCTCCTGCTGGACATCCGCCAACAGAGCATATATGGTGATGCTCTCCATATCATATTCCTTATCACTCCTCTTCCTTCTTTCTGGGGTCGCAGGTGGTGTCGCCATCCCTTTTTCTAGCGGCGAGCACCCAAAACTCCCCACACACAGCGCAGCCGCCGTATGTTCCAATAGCTTCTCCTTCACCAGCGCCCTTCTCTCTTCCGCCTATCCACGCGTTAGCATACGCTTATACTTAAACTTACACGCGAGATAGAAGAAAACGATACCTTTTCAAGCTTGTCCTCCCAGGCCTCAATTGCTACATCCAACTCCGCCAACGCCTCCTCTTGCCTCAGCAGACACTCCCTCCTCACCCCCTCGCCCGCCGCACTTCTCAAATATCCCAACATCCTCTTCTGGAGCGCCTTTCGTCCTCTCCGTAGGCTCCGATGTGTCTCTCTTAAATACTGGCACCGCGTCTCCAGCC
Organism: Morchella sp. 2016-41; assembly: GCA_024713855.1. Classification (NCBI taxonomy): domain Eukaryota; kingdom Fungi; phylum Ascomycota; class Pezizomycetes; order Pezizales; family Morchellaceae; genus Morchella; species Morchella sp. 2016-41. The sequence goes on from JAMGZD010000003.1 coordinate 1,166,708, forward strand.
CGCCTAGCTCACGACTAAGCACTTCCACATCTCGAGTCCCCAGCACCCCAAATGCCTGGCTCCGCTGTCGTGCTGCGAGCTGTAGCGCTTGTAGCTGGCTATACGTATAATGTGTGGGAGCCTTCGCTGGCCGTACCCCTTGGGGTAAGGGCCCAGAGAAACTATTTTTCTTACGGCGGTACCTTGTGGTTGTGGGTGTGGGCGCCGAGTCCGCACGCGGACGGGTGAGCGGTGGTGATAGTGGACGCTCCATGTATTTCACGACCGCGCGGGCATCTGCGGGCCGCTCACGCTCGAAGGTCACTGTCTTCTCAATGGCGGGCTTTTCTCGATCGAGGAAGGCTGGCGATCTCTGCAGCGCTGCTTTTGGTGGCACTGCTGGTGGCTGTAGCGGCGGTGGTGGAGAGTCGTAGTACTCCTGAAGCTTGTTACTGATGTTTTTTGAGGCGAGGTTGACACCGGGCCAGGGGGTATCGGGCCAAGTTGTGTCAGGGAGGCAGAAGGGTGATATAGGCCGTTCTGTGGGCGAAACGGAAGTCGAGGTCGAGGCTAAGGGTGGCGTAGAAAAGGGTTGGGAGGCATTGCGCCAGCTGGGCGCCAGTGCGGGGCGGCCGGGGATGGTAGGAGAGTCCATGCAATTCTCTTGGACGGTAGTTAAGGTGTCGAGATCAGAGGAGCTGCTGCCTTTGCGGCGGGAGACGAAGACGCCTTTGGCACGGGTAAGCGTGGAGGTTTTGGGGGTGTCGGGGGAGCTGGGTGGGGTGACAGCGGCGGGGCTTACAGTGGTGTCAAGAGAAAGCTGCTTGGTGACTGAGGCGTTGCGGGATGTGTAGAGGTTGACGAGGCTTTCCAGTGATGATTTAGAATGGGAAGCAGAAGATTTCTTGTGTTTCTGGAGTAAAGGTCAGTAATGGTTGCCATATATCTTGGAGCAGAAGACCTCAAGTGCGTAAGTTGGGCAGAAAATGAACAAGTCATCGGTACTGGGCCTTTGGCCCATATGCCTCGATTCCTTGCCCAACTTGCGCACATAAATCCACTAATTGAGAAGAGCTTACTGGAGCCTTTGCAGTAATTGCGCAGGCGGCGACGTGCTTTGGTGGCACTGGTGGTGGAACATCGATGCTGCCGCCGCGCGCCGGGAATGGGAATAAACTCATTATTACTTGAGTATTTTCAGGAATTAGATGTGACGATTTTGAACTCCAAACTCCAGAGAAGGCCGAAATGAAAAAAATAAAAAGAACAAATAAAATAAGAGTGCTAGGAATCACAGTAATCGAGGAATATATCCTTCAATACGTTGAGGCCAGCCTCTAACTATTTGTGAGTCTTTTTCTTCTATCCTTTCTTTCTAGCAATTATTCCTTCTGATAATCCGTAGCGAGTAATCAGTCAGTGAAAAACGGATGGGGGTTCGAAGATGATAACTGATCCGGAGGTTCTTGTAGATATATACTATTCATTAGGTTTGGATTCTCCATCTAGCTAGTCCCAATCCCCTAACTCCCCTCCTCGGAGGATTGCTTGCTAGTGCCCTAACATGTGGGAGGCAGACACACCCCTGCGACTGCATGTTTCGAACAATTTCAGGTCTGTACACAAGCACCTGTCCCCTATTGGGGGATATCACGGTCAACTATGAGCGGAAGCGAAGTATTATTTGGCGGTTGCTGCACCAACTACCGCTGGGACACCACAGAGCTTAGCACGGGTCGGAGATCACTGGATCAATCGTATAACGCCGTTATTTTTTTATTTACTTTTTATCGTTCTGGTCACTCCAGCGCAAGTTGGCTGCGCAACAACTACAGACTAGGTGCTAGGTAGGAGCAGACATGACAGACAGGTAAAATGATCCTTGTCCTGTCGTGGAAATGCTTAGCTGCACGAGACAGCATCTTCCTTGTATACTGTTTGTCTGCAGTTGCGGGGCGAGCAAATCGCATGCAGGAAGGAACATTAGGACGTACAAGCTCTGTGTGATCAATTTACATCTTGCATCGTTCCAGAGCCCTCTTTTTTTTTTATGTGTGTGCGCCCAGGGCAATAAGGGACAATAGGCAGTGCACAATCCAACCTTTTGTTTTCTAACCGGTGGGTCACCGGCATTCTGGATATCACTAGATGGGTAGGGTAGGGTAGGATTGAGCGACAAAAACATGGGTGAAACATGCTGCTGCTTCTCTCCTAACCTAACCCCAATCCCTCCAAAACGGCTGGGAATCCTTGAGCCAGTTTGGGCCTCCTGGTGATGGATATTTGGAAAACCCTATGTGCTATTTACCTCAACTGGGTTGGCTCTGGGGAATAGTAGCGGCCCCGGGCCTCGTTACATACAGTACCGGCATTGTAGCTATAGGTAGAGTACTCGAGACCTATGGACGAAGATAAATATCATGAAACTACCTATATAGATACATGCTTATCAACCTATTTATCTTGTGGGGAATGAAAGGACCATGCTTTCTAATAGGTGCCTATATACGTGCCCACTGTTGCGTCAGAATCATCCGATGGATGTGAATGATTCGCAGTACATGCTTCGCACGCAATACGGTCGGTCCCGAGCTTGGTTGGTAGCTTGATCTGGTAACAAAACTATAAAGTTTATTTCTGCAGAACGTGGGCACTGTCCCACGGTTAGGGAATGTATTGGAAACCGAAAACTTGTTACAAAGTGGTTACCGGGCGATAGGAAGATGAGACAGAGTCGGCTAATCAATAGCATCGAGGGATCAGGTATAAGAGTGGAGTACAATACCCAAAACAAAGCTCACTGATGTTGCATTTTTTTTGGTCCTCGCGTGGGGTGTGATGGAAGTGTGCATTTGCAGCTGTCAGGTCTCGTGTATACAGTGAGAAAGAAAGAAAAAGGGTGTACGGTGAAATAATAGAGCAAAGCCAAAGGCGCGGGGAAAATGACCCGCTCCCTACCGAAACGCTTTACTCTAGTTAGCAGGAGTGGGTGCAGGTAAGGTACGGGACGGCGCTGGCCCATACAAGGCGGGGCACGCTATATCATCCCGACGGGTGTAACGCTATTAAAAGGAGATGGATGAGGGTTGTTGATTCCTTGTTCTTGTCCTGCCCTCATGCATGAGAGACGCTTTGGGTTGTACAATTGTTCTGGCTCGATCCCAGCTTTCCAACCGACCTTTTTGCTGGATGGAAATCTGAAAACACTTGTCGTCAATAAAGCATCCTAACTCTGGCCCCGGCCTAGTCTCGTGCCCAGCCTGTGTTTGTGTTTACTTCGTGTAGGATTGAAGTAAGGATTGAAGTAAACACGGGCTGGGCACGAGACTAGCCCCCGCCCGTTTCTGGCTCAGTCTGACTACCGTTATTGTGTACCTTACCTGCCCAAGCAGTTCCCAACAGGAATTTCGTCAAAGGAGCGATTGGGACATTTCAACTACCTTGCTGGGCACAGTCTAAGTTGCATAATAAAGTGTGTATTACAAGTACCCCCGCAGCAATAGTTATATCTAACGGATGACCGTACAATTAGGGTTATCGCAACTGATTGCTTGCTCGCCTTGGCAAAGAAACGGTGTCTTACTGGGCACATGGGGGGTACAGATCAATGATTAGCCAATAGATAACCAGAAGCGATTTGTGGCGGCCGCGGCCTCATTTCAAACCTGGTAAATTTCTCGCTGTAGTGGCCGTACGGGTAGGTATATGTAGGCTGATAAGCAACCTCCACTCCGAATCCCTCCTTTTACTTACATGTACTTTTCCTATGCTTCCCTTTACTCTATCAAGGCCTAGTTTCCCCCAGCATGTGTGGGTTTAATTTTTTAATTTTTTTCTCCGAGCGGACATTGTTCCTTTGTTTGGGTACAGTCACTCACGGAGTGAAGGCGGATCCTGCCTGATGGCGGGCAGGGATTTGAGGCCAATAGCAGTTAAGGTTGGGATGCCGAGAGTAAATTACTACGGGTACAACTATTAGACAGGGTCCGCCGTCACTAGGTGAGCGACTGTAGCTTGTCCGACTCGATGCCAGATGTTATCCGGCCTTTTTACTGCTGCGCGAGGGGGCGGGTTGGCCGTGGAGACTCATGGGCTGGGGCAATCGGTCGGCACGGTTCACAAGGAAGTTTTTCCCGCACTGTAAACCGGGAAACGTGGAAGTTTGCCTTGACGCTTTTGACAAGTGAGAATCCCTGCAAACAATAAAACATTGCATTGTTTTGTTGTTTGAAAGGCTAGGCTAGGGGACTCCTGTATGATTTTGGAGAAAGGGGGAGGGGGGTGGCTAAAGGTAATGATAAACTATCATTGCAGTAAAAAGATACGAGATGGAAAGAAGGAAGCTGAGATCGGCACCGTTGTGGCTTAATAGATCCATAATTCTCCGGTATTGGTCAGTTCCGCAAGATATATCAGAATTAATAAATCTTAGTTATTTATGAAAACTAATGCCCCAGAATCGAGACCATCCTAGTACCACATGGCAGATGATGGCCAACGACAGGGGAACTGTGACGGAAACAAGTTTACCGGCATGAAATATATCATCTGCTAAAGGTAAAGGTAAAGGTACTGGTATCGCACATCACTTTACTCGAGTGAGCACCTATGTCTGAGAGGATATGCTCCCTAAAGCCTAGCCGGGGCCGATGGTCATGGATGCCGTATACGCTATCTTCAGGCACGTTACAAACCACCGTTGGAACTTGTTTTGTTTGGGAATGGCGGTGAGAAAAGCAAGATCAATATATCTGGGAATAGTACCGATAACGAGGTCCATTACTTTACCAGTATCAGGGTTCTTGGGGGGGGGGGAGCTTTGGGTGGAACTTCTTGAATTGGGTGTGATAGAGGTGGAATATGGTGGGGGCTTAAGGAAATGTTGATGGGAGAGGCTGGTTTTGATATCTTGATGTATCTACCTTGCTTTAGGATTGATATTGGGCCTGGATTGTGCCCAAGCGAATGCAAGTAATCAAAAAACGCTCGTCTAGCGGCATGCAAAGGAGATCGTGATGAGATGTGAAGGTCTTGCAAGATAAGTTTTATGTGGGTATACCGAGGCATGTACAGTTACATGTATTTCGGGCATACAGACTAACTACATAGTACCCGCGCGCAGGAACAACCTGCAGACATGACACTTAACTCTCATAATCCTCGCAAATATGAGATGAAAAGTAGAGTACAAGTATGCTTTACTACTGACAAGCAAATACGGCCAGCTGCCACTTCCAGAGTTGGATCTACTCTTTCTGGTGTGTTCAGAGACCGGACCTTACAGATACAACGGACAAGGAGGCCGTATTAGGATACCTTGCGGCTTCTTCTACCAAGGATGGAAACAGCATCGGTCCCTATCTTCTCAATTCAGAACTTCAACCGCCTTGATCTCTCCATTTACGGAGCTATGCATGTTGATATGAATCGAAACGACGTGATTCGGGCTGCAGTGCATATATATTTTTTGATACTCGCGCTCGGGACATGTGCGTACTCAACGATATGCAGGCTATCAACCCTGTGGATTGACCAGTATGTATGAGAGATTTCCGGGAATTCCATGCAGGGGATGGGAGTCGCATGTACCTCTTTGGTCATAAATGTCCGAAGGCTTAATCAATGAGCCGGTAAAAAAAAAAAAAAAAAATGCTTTCTAGCTATTTATACCCTATACACCCAGCCGGCGATTTTATAAGAAAACGTACTCGGTTTCATGTCATGCCATTGTAAACATTTCTCCGTTATCGAGCATATTTCATACCCCGGTCCGGCTCTGCCCGACCGGAAAGTAGGGCGCGATCATGGCTGATCACTCATGGGTAATATTTATTAAGCAGCTTGTGGACTTGGCCAATCACAGGATTGTGCTGGCTTGGCATATAGCCCTTTTTGAACATTTCATGCATGAGCAGTTCTCGGTTGGATAATAGACAGTTGCGGACATGGGATACCATAGAAAACGGAGAATGCCGGAAAATACATATGGTGCGAGAGGCCTTGGGGGCGGCCTTGTAATCCCTGTTCACACTAGTTTAGTATTGGAGTTAGAGGTGAGGCTCTTTAATGTTTGCTTTCCAGAGCCAATGAAGAATTAACTGAAGTGGTGGTGTATAGACAGGGTTGACAAGGTCCTACTTGCACCATAGTAGAATACCGCGATTATGGTAGTGTGATACACAACGTGCATATGAAGGCAAATTATCCAAAAAACCTTTCGGAGCCCGGCATTCAAACAGAGTAATATGGTATTTGTGATGTATGGAGGTAGTGATAGCTACTGGGCTGGTGGATGGGCAAGCGTACGCGTAGATACAATCGAATTCCCGTATATACACACTTAAATAATGAAGTCATGCGCTCTAATTTGAGTAAACAGGGAGCGGTCCATACCTCAAACAAGACGATTGTGCTTATATAGCCTGTCTATAATGTCTGGTTTATTCCCGGCATAGCCTTTAAAATAGGGAGGTAAGCAGATATGCATAAAATGGCCATTTAAAATTCTAATAGGTTCAACTGGTGCTTGTAAAGTTAGGGTGATTGATAGGATTCCCTGCAAGATTTATGTATGATTAATTGCCAGAAAATTTCTAAACATAATACTGCTAAAATATCAGCCCTTGAGTATTTTAGGGTTTCTGTCCAAACTAGCCTTTGATTCTAGTGACTAATCAATCTTAAAGGTAGTATTACTACTGTAATGATTTCATATGTGTTACCTCCATGAATAACTTGTTGTAGTACATGTAGATGTACTACCATCATAATGAACTGATTGCATGAACTACCGGCCAGCCCCTCGCACTGCAGCAGGTCCTTCACTTGGCGCTCTACAAGATAAATATGCACTAAATCCAAGACGGACATTTTAAGATTGACTCCGCATGCCAGTTCTACTGGTACCAAGTAGGGTTCTGTTTCTACAGCGTCTTATCTGTAATTATTAACAGTCGGTACCATTTATTACTGCTAAGGATATTAGTACAAGATATACAAGCTTTATGGTTAACTCGCCCTTCCACGGCAGATGAGGACACTCCAGTTGTATGTACACAGGCTTGGTGGTGCTGCGATCTAGGTCTAGTAATTGCTGAAAATGGGTTTGCTTTCCGAGCTGTCACAATTAATTAGTGGTACTACGGTACACCAGTTCTACCAAGGTTGAAGAGCTGAATATGTGACAGCGGCAGTCGTTTATCTCATCTCATCTTTTCTTGAGACTGGGTTAAATTAGAGTAGACCCTATAGTACGTGAGTAATGGCATAGTTGGGAGAGAACCCGAATATACGATAGGTGGGGTTTCTTGTGGGTATAAAGATGGGGATTGTGGAGATCGTGGTGAAGATGGTGGTGGAGCGGTGAGCATTGGACCCGGAAAACCTTGGCCCCGTCTCTCGTGGATAGATTTCTGAGACATACAGACCTTGTTGTTGACACACGCGGTAAATGTGGATGCCTTGCATACATAATTTTGACACCTTGTGTTTACCTTGCTGATTTCACTAATATTTGGAACCTGATATTGGGCCTTTGGTGTCAGCTCTGAGAATCAATGTTTAGAAATTCTTCTATACTGCCGAAAGTGTGTTGCATGTTATAGGTGTGACAATCCCGTACCACCAATAGGTATACTGCAAATATATATAGTTATATATAATTCCATATGGCTTTATTATGATGTAAGTACAATACCTATTATATAGCCGGACCAGCTTGCAATATATGCTTTGGTAGATATAACCTATATATAATGTATCCTTTGTGCCACATGTTTCTATACAGTGGCAATGTATCAATAACCTTTGTATCATTGGAAGGAAAGATCAATAGGACCTCTTCTTTTAGACTAGTCGATGGCATGCAAATCTGATATTGATTTTCAGGATAGAGAATTCTGGCGGATTAAAAAAGTGTTGCCATTATATGCTTAGCCTCATTATGTTTGAAACATAGTTAGTGCAGGGCTAATAATCCAGCATTGATATTTACCCCGTCCCCGGGAATTATATACTTGCTACAGAATTGACATGTAGGGAACGAATCAAATAACAGTAATTGCCGTGTGAATCGTGACCAATTATATGTAGTGATATATAAGAAAGTGATAATGTTATATATTGTACCAATATGCGGAGTGAATACTTGATTCTGTTCGTGTGCATACGATGTATTAGGCTAGAGCTCCTTCGTCCGTGCTACATGAATCCCGACTGTTCCAATGAAATCATCAGCAGTGTTACCATTTTGCTACTTTCCTGCCCTCGCCACTGCTGTTCCAGGTGAGAAAACCTGATAGCCAGTTCTTTTGTCTTGTCTCAGGTAAATCTCATGTGACTGATCCATGAAACCGTTAATTGCGGAGTTGTATCAAGTTTTGGGCACTATTTTTGTATGTACAGTGCACGTCTTATAAAACAACTAATCAGTATTAAGGGTCTTATATGAATATACATCTAGATATAGGATGTGTGGGGCTGTAGCCCAAAAATAAGGCTAGGCTTCAAGGGGGGCCGTGAAATATCTGTTGAGATTCGAACATTCTGGGTTGTTGAGGCAATCCAAAACGGAATATGGAAAGTTGTAAAGTTTCCTTAAGTTCTTGTCTGAAAATTCGAAATCTGTGCAGTGACTGTAGTGGATTAGCGGCTTTCAGTACTGGCGGGGCAACATGGAAGAAGTGGAAAGATGCATACCGGCCGCCGGTATCGACAGAAACCGGGTGACGTTGGCGCCCACCCACCCCTATCGTTTCTACGTATCATCTCCCTGGATTGATACGAATGTGTCGATGTGTCTCTTTGGTAAATTTCCATGAAGCCTACCCAAGTTACCAAGATACTAATAGAGAGTGTTTTTCAAAGGCCCTGTACGAGTAGGTGGTACCACAATGAACAAAAAGATAAGATGCTACGTATGTATTGCGGGTTGTAAAAAATAATGGGACTCAACGGAAACGAACACCGCAACGACAGGTCACCAAACCCCGCCAGATGAAGGATGAAAGTAAATTTGAGCCTTATATTCCTTATTATTATTGCCGTATTTATGGCCTCTTTGTGGTCAGTTGTGATTCAATTACCATTACATTGAAGCCCGTTGCATGCGTCCCATTATTTTTCAAAGTCGCAATACATGGCTAAGGGTTTTAGGTTTCAACAACGTCATCAACACCGCTTAGTTTTCTACTCCAATCCTCCAGCTCAATAAATAGCCTTTCTTCTTGTCACCAAGGAGAATGAATCTATCACAAATGCCCCTCTCAATACACAGCCTTCCTAGAGCTAACCTCATTCCCAGCCCATACGAGCGTGGCTGAGTCCGTCTTGACATCTGATGTTTAGTAAAAAGCCAAGCATAGGGGACGGCAATCAGCCTGCTCCAGGGCATCACTTTTGCCCTAGTAAAGCTCTGATCAGTTTTTCTGCTACACTATGTACATTAACTGCTTTTGGTCCTAACATAAAACGTAAGGAGGGCGAGAGAGTATACCATCTCAGAATTGTCACGCCACTTCCGACTACAATGGGGTCATGTGAGTTCAAGTCTTATTATATATATATAACCTTCATATTTCGTCACGACTATCTGCTCGAGATGTTCAGAGCTGGAATACCGGCCCCATCGTACTCACCGAAGGCTATCATTGTTCGGCAGAGTATTGCCATATATACGCTGTAAGCAGTAAACAGTTAGGAGTGGAAAGTACGCACTCGGCGATCTCTCCGTACTTTCAGATGGAATATTAGCGCTAACACCTTATTAGTTGAAATTTTGTCTATCCAATGGTAGTGCTCACCAATTTTTCCCAGGCTAATCGAGTCTTTTGCTCGGGTACTGTGTGTGGCTAGTCAAAGAAAGCACGTGGATATGATTTTCAACAAGGAAAGCTATGGATTCTGCATAAATGTACCTAACCCCAAGTCTGTCTCAAATCCGACCACGTTTTCCCCACAATGCTTCGCGGGTCTGCATGTTACCTGGTCCTTGCCTCTTGCTTATATCAAAAGCGGCATGCTCCATTCTCTCAATGCTTTTAGGGAATACACCATCTCATTTCCAACGGCTCTCGCGGGTTTCACCTCGAACAAGGGAGAATATAGCGCGCTTCACTGAGAGCTGCCTTCCTCCTCTATTCTCTTTTCTCTTGTTTTTGCCTGTAACTAACTTGGACTTCAGGCAAAAGTAGATCTGCCCTCATCTCTCTGGCCGAAATCGGTTTAAAAGCAGATTCATTTTTTTTTCTTTTCGGAGGGACCTTCGGCGAACGGGTAATAATATATCTGTTATTGTAGATTAATAGTACGGCAATGAATTGGAGTATAGTTTCTACTATATATATAACTTCATTTTTATAACCCTTGGGCGACGAGGAGGTGTATTTCATTAACGCATATCGGATTAGGGCCAATTCTCGGGCTGTAACGGTGAGAGGATAAAACCGTGATTATCCCACGAAATTGCGCCCCTTCAAGTCACTTGGCCCGTATGGGAGTTAACGGTCAGTTGTTGATTCTCCTTTGGTTGAGTGCTATAACTTCCAAAGTTCAACCTGAACCGTGGTTTACTGTGCCAAACTCCTAAGCTAACGGCATGTACTAAGTAATCTGATTAATCATAATCTCTATCCCTCTAGAGTAGGTATTAATTGATCAAATAAGGCTGTGTCCAACGCCAAGCTAGCTTCACAATGAGCTGTATATCGATCGAACAGTCAATCACTCTCTCCTTCTCAATACAAAGACTCTTGCCCCTCATTTCGATGAGATTTTTGTTGGGGCGCGGGCCATGGTTATATACAGCATCTCCATATAGCCGAGCCTTGAAGCAGTCCCGGATATTGTTTTGAGCAGCACTATCAATTCTTCCGGAGGAGATGTATATGACCGAGCGCAGATTTGATCCTGTGGGAATCGGGATGATTAGTTATTGTGAGTCAATTCACCGAGAGAGTGTAGAGCTGCAATGTTTCTCCAAGGCAGAGAAACTCACTATGGTACTTGTGTGCGTACATGTACAGCGGCAGGTAATAAGTCATGGAAAGGGCTGAGACAGAGTGATATCTGTTTTGGATAAAACGCCATCAAGATACGGTGTTTGTAGGTATAACTGTAGCTCAGGGCGTTCCATCACTTATTACCAATCGCTGTACTATACATTTGTGGAACGTCTAGTAGCTTGTCCGGGTAACCTCTGCCGAATCCAAGATGAGATGCTGATGTTCATCCACCCGCCGTTATGTTACTCAACGCCCCGAAGTACGTATATACTTGATATGGCATTGTGAGATTGGCTGACCGAAGAAAGACCAAACAACCGGTGGTTTTTCGTTATCAGGAACCATTTCATGTTGTCTAGACTTCCCTTTATCCCGCTCCCCCATATCGGCTTCTCTAGCTTCCATTTCCCCAGAAAACCACTCCCCGGATGTCCGGGGTTACTTGGCGGGGGGGCCGTTATCGTCATCTTCCCGCAAGCTTCCCGAGTTTGGACCGAGGCGGTTTAAGGATGTATCTTCAGCACTCGAAATCGGCTACTTACATACTTACCTACCGTTGCTTGCTCTTAATACTTCTTATTCTTATATAACGGAACCCTAACACAGAAGGGCAGATCAGTTATCCGGAGAATAAATGATCGAAACTTGACTCGAGATGAAACATAGAGCAGCCCAGATTTGAAATATGTAGAGTAGTGCACTGCTGCCGTGACTACCTTTGTGTTAGTTGGAACTTCCCTTTGCCTCATATCTCGCTCTATCTATGCCCCCACTCTAGCAGCTAGAGCCCCTGTATGCTTAGATAGAGGCACATGCCTTAAGATGTGGATTCCGTGACATTTTCAACTAGAGTACTTTGCGCGGATGTATTTTTTAAACAGCCTTTGGCCCCGACAGCTGCAGAATAATTAACATCCTGTAACCCGTAGCCAAGGCTCAAATTCTTTCCCGTGGGGTACAGGTACCAACATACACTACAGTATGTACATCTGTACCTACATCTAAGCACCTGCTGCTCTGTTGGCGTGCTGGATTGGTCTGCATACGATACAAGCCAGAATCTAAGCTTGCATGCACTCTAAAGTATAGTGCCTACTCCACTAAGCCGGCGTTTCCATCGAGACGGCTCAATAGCTGAGGCTCTTGGAGTGGGTTTGTTACACCGCATTCCCCTGAGGGCATAAACACATGTATCTCTTGTCTTCGCCGCCTCATCGAGTGAAAGATAATGCTGAAATACTGCAAGGGTTCCTTTCCCCCGGTGTGGAACGTGGAACGTGCCTACCTTTGGTCCGAGAGGTGGGAGGGTTGAGACAGAGCAGTGGAATTCTTAGCGCGCCTCCCCCGCACCGTCGTAAAACCCCGCCAACCGTCATTTGTTTCAGCGAGTTGTTTTTTGACTAACACAACTAGGTAAATCTAAATCGAGAATCGACGCAGATGGGGATGGGCGAGCATTCTCCCCACAGTCTGCGTTTGCTGCCCTGTCTGCCTTTGGAAGGAAGTAGTATCACTCCAATTATGATTAGCGGGTTATCAGTAGTGTAGGTTAGTAGTCGGACCCCGAGGTTGTTTACCGAGCTTAAGGCTTTTGGGTAATGCGGCGGGGCGACTTGGGACTGGTCTTGGACCCTCTCGTTCTTTATAACTGGGGACCTGAACCCAAGAGACGTGGCTTTTGCACACTATCCGTTCGCCCGTGTCCACGAGTATAACAAGAGGACTGTAATCTACGGTGTTTCTTTTCCATTCCAGTTCTTTCCTCTCCAGCATCTACCCATCAACAGAAGAAGGACATAACAAGAAGGCTATCACCCCCTAAAGAAAAAACTCTTCAATTGAATAAAGGGAACTAGAGATGTCGGAAGGAAGCATTGCACCCACCCCGGTGGTCATCGAGGCCCACAATGTTGAGAAGTACTCAGTACCGGAGAAATACTACCAGTAAGTATCTATCAAACGCCCTCGTTAAGGAACTTATCGTTAATGTTCTTATCCATAAAGGAAACATCCTTCAAAACCTCATTTGACACTTGAGGAGTACCAAGTACAATACAAGGAGTCTATCGAGAACCCTGACAAGTTCTGGGGTGAGAAGGCACGGGAGCTCCTTCACTGGGACATTCCATTCCAGACCGTCCGAAATGGATCTTTTGAACACGGTGATGTTTCCTGGTTCCTCGAGGGCCGTTTGAACGCTTGTTACAACTGTGTCGACCGATGGGCATTCAAGGACCCTAACCGACCAGCCATCATCTATGAGGCTGACGAGCCCTCAGAAGGCCGTATCATTACCTACAGCGAGCTTCTCCGCGAGGTTTGCAAGTTGGCGTTTGTTCTCAAGCAGATGGGCGTGAAGAAGGGAGACACTGTTGCGATTTACCTTCCCATGATTCCGGAGGCACTCATTGCCTTCATGGCCATTGTCAGAATCGGTGCTGTTCACTCAGTAGTATTCGCGGGTTTCTCGGCGGAGTCTCTCCGTGATCGTGTTAAGGATGCTGGATCAAAGGTCGTCATTACCTCTGACGAGGGAAAGCGTGGTGGTAAGGTTATCGGAACCAAGCGCATTGTCGACGACGCCTTGAAGCAGTGCCCTGAGGTCAAGAACGTCATTGTCTTCCGTCGCACCGGTGCTGAGGTTCCCATGCAAGAGGGCCGTGATTTGTGGTGGCACGAGGAGGTCAACAAGTACCCGGGATACTGTGCTCCCGCTCTCATGGACGCAGAGGACCCATTGTTCTTGTTGTACACTTCTGGCTCTACTGGTAAGCCAAAGGGTGTTATGCACACCACCGCTGGTTACCTTTTGGGAGCAGCGATGACTGGAAAGTACGTTTTCGATCTCCACCCAGGTGACAAGATGGGAACTGCGGGAGACGTCGGCTGGATTACCGGACACACATACGCGGTATATGCGCCTTTGCTTCTCGGTGTTACTACTCTCGTCTTTGAGGGGACTCCAGCCTACCCCAACTTCTCAAGATACTGGGATATTATCGAGAAACACGGAATCACCCAGTTCTACGTCGCTCCCACAGCCCTTAGACTACTGAAGCGTGCTGGTGACCACCACATCAACAGGCAGATGAAGTCATTGAGGGTTTTAGGATCAGTCGGCGAGCCCATTGCTGAGGACGTATGGAAATGGTATCACGAGAAGGTTGGACATGAAGAGTGCCACATTGTCGATGTATGTTTTCCATACCCTTAATAATATTTCTTTACCCGCACTAACTATATGTAGACATACTGGCAAACCGAGACAGGTTCACATGTCATTACCCCTCTTGGTGGTGTGACACCAACTAAGCCCGGATCTGCCTCGCTGCCATTCTTCGGTATCGAGCCTGCCATCATTGACCCTGTCTCTGGTGAAGAACTTCACGGAAACGACGTTGAGGGTGTGTTGGCCATCAAGCAGCCATGGCCTTCAATGGCCAGGACCGTCTGGGCATCCCACCAGAGATACATGGAAACCTACCTTAATGTTTACAAGGGCTACTACTTCACTGGAGACGGTGCTGGACGTGACCACGAGGGCTACTACTGGATTCGTGGCCGTGTCGATGATGTCGTTAACGTCTCGGGCCACCGTCTTTCTACAGCCGAGATTGAAGCCGCTCTCATCCACCACGAGGCCGTTGCCGAAGCTGCCGTCGTCGGTATTGCTGACGATTTGACTGGTCAAACCGTCAACGCCTTCGTATCGCTCAAAGATGCATTCTCAAACTCAGCCGAAATGCGCAAGAGTCTGACCCTCCAGGTCCGAAAGTCCATTGGTCCTTTCGCTGCACCTAAGGCGGTATACGTTGTCGATGATCTCCCCAAGACACGATCAGGAAAGATCATGCGAAGAATCTTGAGAAAGATTCTCAGTGGTGAAGAGGATCAACTTGGTGATACATCAACACTGAGTGACCCTAGCGTTGTAGATGCCATTATCAAGACCGTTCATGAAACGTAAGCTACCCCAATCTGTACAAGGCCTTGGCAGGACACTAATCCAAGTCAACAGTCGCGGGTCGAAATAAATGAAAGTACCAGAAGTATGGGATCAAGATTGCGTGAAATAATTTCACGCGAGGAAGCATCACCGGGTTTTCAATTCTCTAGCAGCCTTTTAGTTTTCTTTGTCTGTCCATTTAGTTTATTGTTGGAATCTTTTATGATATGTACAAGCAGTAGCAGCCCGTGTGTTCTTCTTTTGCAATTTTTGGCGGTGTTAAAAGTGTCTGTATCTCTTTGTGGGCTTGAAGGCGCTGAGTCAATGCAAATAATTCCTGAGCAATTTTTCCTCCTTCTTGTCAATTGTGATATCAGAGATTCCGGAGATTTATAGATTCATAGATTCGGAATCCGTTCCTCCGGAATCTCACTTGACCTAAATACATGTAAGTAATCATAATGCCGTGAAGCCAATCTATCTACAGCCACTCTGAAAAGTGTATTTAGTTTTAATGTCAGTGCGCAGTGTGGCGCACTGGTGAAGCTGATATTACGAAAAATTTATAAAAAAAGGTAGGTCACCAACCCCCTCCTTCAGCGATTTCGGGCACTGTTGATCACTCGGAAAGTCTTCAAATTCTGGGGTTTTGATGAAGAAATGTCTCACTCCGAAATCAGAATCATGAACCCTTTTGCAGAGTGGCTGTACTTTACTGGTTGCCAGCAGGCTGGCTAGGCCCCGAATGTTTCTGCTCTTCTTTGAAGTCTATAACCTGCGACTTGAATTATAATTATTAATTTTAGATATATACATGTATTTATTAAATTGATTCCATAGTGAACTAATTAAACTTAGATAGGCAACTTTGTACTATTCTACCCGCGACCCCCTCTACATTCGGGGTGTTTTTCAATCTTATGTCTTATCCACTCACTGTCAATTTTCCCCGCCTATATCATCAAACTTTATGAAAAATGACGATCTTGAAGTATCGTAAAAACCACAGCACATGTGAGGTATGGTGAAATAATTCTTGAGTGCCAGTAGTTTGTAATCTGTTTTAAACAGTTGCAGCTCTCGAGGCATTGACATGTACCAATTGTAACTTTAAAGGCAGCAGATTTTGTCCAGCTCAGCCCGAACTTAGGTGGAGCTGTGGACCCCTTTGCCCCAATAATGCACACCATGCCTCAGATATCACTCGATATCACTAGTGCGAACTTCTTGTGGGATAGCCTCCTGGTTATGTGGGGAAATGAACATGGTGTTAATAAAGTAGAGCATCAATCATTTCCAGTTAAATGTTTACGTGATGCCGGGCGGTTGTGAGACTGTGACTGCTCCACAACCCAAAGCGTGCGCCAAGGCCACTTTCAAGCCCTAGCACCCACACACGCTGGTTGCTGTGTGAACTTTGGATCGGGCTCTCAATCATCGACTACGACAACTCAGAATTTCGGCAACCACCAACAACCTCATCGACTCCGAGGACAGAAACAAACATGCCGGTACGCATTATATCTCCAAAAAAAGCCCCCTGCTATTTTCCGTTTGTTTACGGGAGGACTTGTGCGGGATATCTTGGTGGAAGGCCGAAAAATAATATAAAAAAATTGGGACGGGAGGAATGAGGGGGGAAACTTATGGACTGGGGAAATGGTGAATTGAAGGCTAACGAGGCGGTTTGGGCGGGGGTATAGACAAGATTGACCAAGACCAGAAAGCACCGTGGGCACGTCAGTGCCGGTCACGGTCGTGTAGGAAAGCACAGAAAACGTGAGTTCTTTTTGCACCACCCTCGATAACGGACTTTTGTTCCCCACCTATGTCACCAATTACAACCAATGCGAACAGCTGGCTGACGAGTGGACTTTGAATTGCTATAGATCCCGGAGGTCGTGGTATGGCTGGTGGTCAGCACCACCACAGAACCAACTTGGATAAGTACCATCCTGGTTACTTCGGTAAGGTCGGTATGAGGTACTTCCACAAGCAGCAGAACCACTTCTGGAAGCCTGTCATCAACCTTGACAAGGTCGGTTTTCTCCCTTCCCCCCCAGCTATACATCGATAAATGCTGACATTATGGCAGCTGTGGTCCCTCGTCCCCGCCGAGTCCCGCGAGAAGTACCTTAAGGGTTCTTCTGGCGCCGCCCCCGTCATCGACCTCCTCGCCCTCGGATACTCAAAGATCCTCGGAAAGGGAAGGCTCCCTAACGCTCCCGTGATCGTCAAGGCCAGATACGTCTCTGCCCTTGCCGAGAAGAAGATCAAGGAGGCTGGTGGTGTTGTAGAACTTGTCGGTTAAACGCAATTTCTTAAATTTTCTTCCTGTTCAACAACGATTTCTTTTTTTTTCCCAATCAATCACCGCGGGCCTGCTTGTGAAAAAAAAAATATCAAAACAAAATAATTAACAAAACTTTGATGTGAAACACTTTTTCATGAACAGGTTGTGATTGAGAGGGGGGGGGATGGCATAGCCCCGGGGTTGATAAAACAAAAAGCGTTCTCTCTTTCTTTTTTTGTGGATATATATCTTCTTTTTTCGCGTCGGTTCAGATTTTTGGGGTTCATGGGCTGCTATGGGATGGGTAAATACTGAAAAATCTTCAGCCAAATATTTTAGAAGGGATCATATCGCATCATCATCATACCTACGTCCCTTTTTTGTGAAGGTCTGCTTTGGGAGCTCAGGGAGTTTACTCAACGAGCTCTTTGGCATATGTATGCACCCCCACTTGCCCCACTCCCACTCGCCCGGCACCATTGATAGGTAAGCAGCTATCTGCACGGTTCTGGCTATCATTTATTTCTTTATGCCTCGTAACGGCCACAAAATCCTGCCTCTAGTGTGGTGATTGGGGGGCTGGGCCGCTCTAATACATACAGTCACTCACGGGATGAAGGCGGATCCTGCCTGATGGCGGTCAGGGATTTGAGGCCAATAGTAGAGTTAAGTTTGGGACGCCAAGAGTAAATTACTACGGGCACCACCATCAGACAGGATCCGCTGTCACTACATGTAGGTGAGCGACTGTATGTTGTGCCGTCAAGATCATATTCCTCTACTCTAGCTACACGATCATCCATCCATTGCCTTATGACTGCCCCGCCCAAGACCTTCCCTGTGATACCTGCAAACATCTTCGGATGATATCAGCACAGCACAGCATATGCTTTTATTTTTATTATTTTTATACCTCGATAATAACGTCTGCTTTGATTAGTATCTCCACCCGTTGTAGCTAGGATCAGTCAACCAATTGATTCCTAATGTAGCTAGTAGTGCCCCGAGTGATTTTCCATGAACCACTGACACCGGCCCGCCGCGCTGGACCACCGTGTCCTCCAGGCCTAGCACTCGCTAACCTCCCCTCTCATTCACTCACATCTCCAGCTCTTCGATACTACACCGCTCCGTTGGTTTCCGCATGAAACCGAAGAACCGAAGGGGATGGATCGACTGTCATTATAAAAGTACTATGTACCTACATGTATCTACCTAGGCCTACTACACCATTACTGCCCCAGAGCCAGCGCAGGATTGGGGGGGAGCCCCAGGCTAGAAGCCAACTACATATAGCTAGCCACAGGCACACACACACAATGCCTGGTGAAGGGCTAGCTAGCTAGGTAGGTGAGGTGAGGAAGACAATTATAGACCAAAAGACCGGGGGGGGGGGGGGCTTGCTCCTGGGATAATCGAAAGCCCCCCCCCCCATCCAACGCAACCTTGAGCCATACCCAGCCACCGGATGGGGGGGAGGTGATCTCTGCGAGTGACCATCCATGACCCGTAAATAGTGGTCGTGACTGGGGCTAGCTGCCTCTGCGCGCCGGGGGCCACGGCTCGAATCAAGAGCATATTATGCTGGTAGACGACTTGACGTGCACTCCGTCACAATGTGCCCAGGGAAAGAGAGGGGCAGAAGAGAACGACTCGTGGAGTTGAGATAACTCTAGGGTTGGTCTATCATGGCTCCGGTCGGCCGTTGAGTCCACACTTGTCTCGTAGCAGATAGGCCCTCACGCCGCTTCCCGGCATGTTGGTCTGTGTATACAGGTTTGGATGGTGTGGGGTTTGCTTGAGAATTTAGGAGGAACCCTTTTTTTCTTTTTCTTTTTTTTCCCTTTCAACATTGTGATTGAAGGTATGGATGGACGAGGAGGAAGAAACCAAACTTGAAATCGAAGCGATGTAATTCAAGACGCCCCCCGAACTAACTAGCCACTGACTAACTAACTAATGATGATGATGAACGTATTTAGTACAGACTTCGGGGGAAAGCCCCCAGTTTTAGCTAGACAACACCCTCTCTTGCGAACCGAAGTGGCTGTTAATATAACGGCCTCACAGGACAGCAGAGTATCGTTGTAAAATCCACACGCCGGAGCGAGGGAAAGCAAGAAACATAGCATGAAAAAAAAAGAAAAATCGTATTTAGGACCCTACCGAAGCACCCTCTACATCAGACACCCCATCCCGCATGTTATTCAGACATCTTCACAGCTGCCGTCGTCGTCGTCGTTGTCGTTGCCGTCGTTGTCGTCGCCGCCGCCGCCGCGGCGGGCGCAATAGCAGCAGCAGCTGCTGCTGCCACGGCCGTCACATCCCCCACCTTCTTCTTCCTCGGCCTCCCTGCCCTCTTCCTCGCCGCCACCCCTTCCCCATCCCTCCCACTGCTATAGCCACACTCGGGATGCCTCTTCAGGAACCTGTAAAACCAATCCTTGCCCACCTTCTTCCCCGGCTCCCTCTTGTGCAGTATCTCGTGCGCCAGCTCGTAGCACTTGCTCCTGTCCACGCCTGGCCCCTGGAGCGCGCGTGCCACAAGCGATTGCTCCTCCTCGGGCGTGAACAGCTGCTTCTGCCTGTTTGCCTCGGCGGTGCTTCGGTGGCCGGGCGTCTTGATGTGTCGCCGCAGGGTGGACTCGGGGATGTTGTAGGTCTTTGCGAGCTGGAGGACGATGGGCTTGGGGCGGTTGCTGGGCGACTGCGTGTGGGCGGCGAGGGCCTGGTGGTAGTGTGTCAACGCCAGTGAGATGTTTTCGGCACGGGAGCGGGCAACGGTGGGAGCAGCGGGGGCTGCGGGGGAGGGAGCGGGCTGCGGGGAGGGCGGGTTGTTGTTGGCGGGGGATGGTGGTGTTGGTGGTGGTGGTGGTGGTGGTGGGGTTTGGGGTGTTTGGGGTGTTTGGGGTGTCTGTGGTGGGGGCGCGGGGGCTGGCGCTGCTTTGGCGGTGGTGGCGGGCTCGGGTTCGGGGGTAGACATGGAGGAGCGCGCTAGCTAGCCACGACAAACGATGGGGGGAGGAGTGTATCAAGTTATCAGAGAGAGACAGACAGACAGACAGACAGACAGACGGGCAGGCTGGCTGGCAGACGGGCTGGCAGACGGGCAGGCAGGCAACAGGCAGGCAACAGGCAACAGAACAGAGAAAGTAGATATGTTCTGCCCGAGGGTTAGAGGACCTTCTGAACAGAGATCTAGAGGGGGAGAGAGGCAAGTCACACACTGACCGGCGCCGTCTTTATCAGTGATCAGTGGGCGTGTTGTTGGCTGGCTGGCTACAGTCATCCCCTGGTCAGTGGCGGACATGCTGTACCGGGTCACGGGATGGGGGCTGCGGTCAGTGCGCGTGTTTGGCGTTAGTGTTTGGTGTTTTGTGTTGCTGCTGCTGCGTTGTTGCGCCCGGTTGATTCGCCATGGCCCCGGAAGCGAGTGTATGCGGCGGCTCAGGCCCTGTTCGGTGCCAAACTCAGCCCCATCCCTCCCCCTCCCTCTCCTCCTCCCTCCACTCCTCCTCCTCCTCCTCCTCCCCTCCTCCGCCCTCCTCCGCCCTCCTCCCTCCTCCTCCTCCGCCCTCCTCCTCCTCCTCCTCCCCGTATGGTGTCTGTCTCAAGCCACACAAGAGCAGAGCTGGTTTCGAGTTTCGCAATACGGCACTTTGGCCAGGGCAATCATTGGCTGGGACCTCGCTGTTCAAGGTAGAGTAGAGCCTGAGTGAGTGTCCAGGAGACAAACAAGCCAAATAAGAAGGGCCAGCTTGGCCTGCGAAGGGGCGCATGCACACCAGCGACTGGGGTAATGAAATGAAAAGCTTGATACATACATACAGACATTGCTATGACGTAGGAGTGCAAGCAGTTTTCAGCAGGTCAGCGGGGCATGTATTGAAACGCGCCTTTGATAAGCTTATTTGCAGATATCGGATCTCCAACCATCTAGATCTATGCTATGACATGATGGGTGCATGTGGAAAACAAAGGTTTGGATAGGGCGCCTTGTCGAAGCTGAGAGCCAGATAGGAAGAAGACCAAACAGGTATCTAATAGGATCGATGGGTGAATCTGTTCGTTACAAAGGGGGGGGGGACAAGCGCCTGGCGAGGTAAATAAGTATCTTCTTATATATATATATACAATTCAAAGCTCCGCCGCGGACACCGTTACTAAAGCCGCCTCCTTATAGTAGAGTACATGTATGTACATGTATGTATCTATATGTGCACCCGCAGGGATGCCGTGCCAGCGATAATCCGCTTGGGATTCGTCAACCCGGTACATCTACTCTAATCAGGCCGTCTCGTTTCCTTGCATACTGTAACGTCGATGGTCGTCGACTCGAGCAGAATACCAGTCTCACTCTTTCAAAAGCACTTGTCCGATAAAAGGGCAAATCTCTACCATCGAGTTGTAAAATCGCCCAAACAGCTATTCATGTGGGGATTTCAACGCTGAGTGGGAGTATTCCTCAAGAGACCGCTGCTGTAACCATATCTACGCAGCAGACAAAAGTCAACCATTATAACTGACCCGGCCCTTAAAAAGTACAACGCAATTTCAAGTCCCAATTCTCAAGGGCCACGAAAGTCTATACCTAACGGCTACCCGCAGTATTCAAGCCAGCAATTCCCCGTCAAAACCTACGGTTTAGCCTATTCTTATAGCACTATCAGTGGCTTAGCCTCCGTGGCATGGGCCGAGGCTGCTTGGTCGGTTTATATACCCTGCAGCTGTCGACATGTCACATGAAACTTCTTTTCTTTCCTTCTATGCCGTGGAAAATCTCGCGATCGAGACCCTCTGCTATCATAGACAACCTCCCGGGCCACTCGTACACCCCTCTCTCCCTCGGACAGTTGACGTAGAAAAGAAAATATCAACGTTTCAAGTGGCTTCAATATATCATTTCAACCAGTCATAATTGACTGTCCGAGTGAGAGGGGGTGTCCGAATGTCTATAGTAATGCAGGCAATCGCGGGGGAATCATACATCCAATATACACATTCACCCCCTCACCCCCCTCACCAAGCTTATCAGCCAATACATGTATGTACAGGATTTCTTAATTCGAGCAGCAAATCTCGTTGCCAACCGAGTGACATCCTGTGACGCCACCAAACCACCAACAATGAAACCACATCACAAAACAAAGACGCACACCAACCCCCCCTTGGGAGGTATAACTATCATGGCAGCACCTGGTACGCGGGAACAGCCCCCCCCCAAAAAAAAAAAGAAATTTAAAGGCCCCCTCCCACACCACACACGCCACACCAACGGCCTCGGCGGCCGTTTCATGATTTGTGTTGCATTATAACGTGGGGGCGGGCAGGCGGGCGGGCGGGCAGGCCTCGTCATCTTTTTTTTCCCGTCTGTCAGCTGTCAGATCTGGGTGGGTGGTGGGCGGCTTGTCAATCGCTGGTAGTAGGGCTCTGGATCTGGCCTCTCATGCGATAGACCTTACTTTTACACACCGGAATCCAAGATTGCACTGCCTTGTTCCCTCCCGTTTATTCCCCCCTCGCACTTCACCCCCCACCCCTCTCCCCCGCGAGCTAGGAAGGGTGGGCGCGAGATATGTTGCGCGTCCGTCTGTTCTATCGGCGATAGGCTGTAAGGCAGGCCCGGAGCTAACGTGGGGTCGGGTCCTACCTACCTGCCTGCCTGCCTACATGTATGTATGTATGTATGTATGTACATGTATGTATGTATGTATGTATGGATGTATGTATGTGTGGGTGGGTTATGGGGTTATGGCCCACTGGTTTTTGTTTCCGCCTTCTTGTGTTCTTTGTTTTCGGGCTGCTGGTATGACAAATCGCCAGATGGGGGCATATCGGTTTTTAGAGCCCACGTTATATGTGAGTGCGTCCTCCTCCTCCTCTCGGCGGATAGGCTGCTCCGAGGCCGGAGTGAGGAATGTAGGTACGAAGCGTACGTATGCTTTGTTTCCTGTACATGTGGTGACCTTTTTGGATCTGGGGGATTCGATTGGTGGATTGATGGCTGGGGGGGGTGACGTTGGGCTTGATATATAAGCTTTGTGGTTTTATCCTATCGTGGTGCGTATGTGTGGTATAGATCTCGTATTGCGGGATCGATGTTATGTCAGCTACATTGTTACATGTGTGTGGTCATTGGTACTGATTAGATTAGATATGTAGGTACATACAAGGAATAGGTGCTGCAAACCCCCGCCAAGTTTGCGCATGAGGGCTCCGGGTTTCCCCTACAATTCTGTTGTGTACCAAGTAGATGTAGTATTTTTACCCTACAAGTACGTACCTACACTGTATATAGTACATGTACCACATCACTACTACCCCAAGGCACGAACCACAACGCCCCGCTGCTCTAACTGATATAAACACAAAATTTAAACCCCAACGCCTCTGCACCTGCAGGAACCTAACCCCTCTCACCCTGCACTTTACGGCCCCCCCCGCCAAGCCCCGCATTTCCCGAAGGAAGAAGAGGAAGGGTGTGATTGCCTTGGCGGATCACAGGCCATAGATGTTTTGTTGTGGCTTGTGGGTGGGTGGGTGGATGTAGGGATTGTCCCGAGGATGTATGGAGGGCGAGGGAGGGAGGGAGGGAGGGAGGGAGGGCGTATCCGAGTTGTCTGTTTGGTAGGTACATACATACCAAGAGACTTCGACAAGGACTACTACATGTAGTTCAACAGCATCATTGGCCTGGAACCAGATGGGTACGGGGGTAATACGTCTCGTAACTTATGTACCTACATATACTTAATGTACCCGGGGTTCTATGCCCTGCTGGCATACTTAGCGGGCGAAGTGTGTATATATACATATGTACATATACGAACACATCTATACTCGTAACCAACCAGTAGTGGGGGCTATTTCACAATGGCTGGCTGGCACCGGCACCGGCATGGGCGCCTTGGACTCTTCTTAATCCAGACCCGTAAGACCGGCTAGCTGGCCATATCTTTCTTTAGAGCTAGCTGGTGGCAGCTCTTCGGATTCTCGTTCTATAATCTTTTTTTTTTTTTTTTTTTTTACAAATGATGGGATAGAGTATCATTACCACTTGATTTCCGTCACCCCATTTCGCAATTATATAACTACATGTATATATACATCCAGCAGGCTCGGCATCATGGCATCTCATCTCACGCTCTCACTCGCGCGCGCGCGGCCCGGCCGGCATTCAATTCCCCAGCTAAGCAGGTGCATATATATACATGTATATACGTACTCGTATCGGCTAGTTTCGTCGGCCTGGGCGTGACGCGCCATATATAGCTCGGCGCCGAGACTGCCAACCTCTTGACGCCGAGGCGTGGGTGGGCCGTGGATGTCCGGAGCTAGGTGTGAGCATATATATGTATATTGGGATGATTAGTTAGTGCTTGGTACCAAGACGGGCATCCGCAAGTTGGAACGTATACTCTCTCTCTGCTGGGGTTCAGTATGGCGCGCGGGAGATCGGGAAGAGGAAGGAGGAGGAGGAGGAGGAGAAGGAGGGGGAGAAGAAGAAGAAGTGTGCTGGTTCGAGTTAGGTATATGTGTGTGCTGTATACACGTATGCCGTACTGGGAGGTTTGCAATTTGGAATCTCTTTCTCGCAAGGAGAACTAGAATGAAGGCTAGCAACATACACACCACACACACACACACACACACACACACACACACAGGGCAGATAATCATTACGATCGGGCTGCCGGCCACGCAATATTCTTTTTTTTTTTTTCTTCTCGCAAATGACTCCGTGATCACAACATGAACTTACTCATAATCACTCACCCTATAACCCCCCTCCCATGGCCCATGGCGCCGGCCAGCCCACGCACTCTCATCTTCACACCCAATCACATGGTTGCAATCACCAGTTATCACTCGCACCCTTTCCCCTAGCCCCACTGGGTAGTACATGTATCTCCCTACCATCACGACCCCCCCCCCCCCCCATCCCTCCACAGGCCCCGGCTGGTTTCCCGTAGATTACATACTCTATGTTTATTTGTGCTTCAGCTCCTCCTCGCTTTCTGTCACCTTACATATCCAAAACAATAAGGGACCGGGAGCACCCATCCCCCATCCATCCATGGGCCCTTCCATTCCCTTCTCTCCCTCTCCCTCCCCCCCAGGTCGGTGCCGGAACTCCGGTCGGAAAGTGCAGTGTATAAAAGTGCAATTAGCCTTTTATCCCAAGAGGGTAAGGGGGGGGAGTTAGCGAAGCATTTTGAATCGGACTGGATGATCGAGGGTTATGGCCCTTTGGAGGGGTAGGAGGGAGGAGGATTGGGATTGAGTTTAAGGCTTCTAATTTTGGAGGAGTGTTTCTGTTGGGTGGGTGGGTGGCTGGCTGGCTGGGTGGGTGTATTGTATAACGATAAGTGCCATTGAGGAGGGGGGGGGTGGGGGGGAGCTGCAGGTGGGAGTTATAGATACAGATATGATGTAGGTAGGCAGGTAGAGTATGTAGAGTACATATGAGTTATGTAGGTCATGTAGGTGCGTAAGCAGGTGAAGTTGGCCAGTCGGTCATTTCCAGAACCCCCCCCCCCCCCTCCCCTGAGTGCCGAAGCCCGTGAGACCTCGAGTGTGATTAATATGGCCTAGCTCTAGCTGAGCACCCTCCTCCCCTCCCCCCCTTCCTACTTTGTATTTATGTTGCGCATGCTCAGTAGAGCACAATGTAAAACCTTTTTTTTTTACAGGGCAGTTTTTCCCTTTGCCCCATGTGGTTATTCCGGAGAGCTATGTAAGTAGAGTTTGGGTTCCCCCTTCCCTTCTCCTTTCCCTGTATGTAGTTTATTATACCTTGTGCGTGCGTATAGGCAGTGCTAGTGCATTTTTCTTATTTTTTTTTGGATGGGGCCATAGAGTCATGGCATGATCACCACATACTCTACATAGCTTGGCTAGTGCTTTGAAATTGTGTTTTTTTGTCGTTGTCGTTGTCGTTGTCGTTGTCGTCTTCTTTGCCTTGTCTCTTTTTTTTTTTTTACCTTGGCCCCAAGAGAACACCAAGAGTTGCGTCGTAATGGGGGGTTGATGTTACTTTGCTGCGCGGAGTTAAAGGGTCTTATGACCGTTATTGGGGGGGGCGTGAACGTTTTCTGACATGTCTCTCTCTCTCTCTCTTCTCTCTCCAATCTTCACATGGAGAGAGGAAAGGTCATATCGTATTGCCAGAAAGGAAGGGTAAGGTAAGGTAAGTAATTCAGATTCAGATTCCCAACTGGGCGGACCCAGAGTTTCTGTTTTTGGATTCTTATTTTGTTTGTTTGTATGCGTACATGTATGTAAGTTACATGTATGTTATCAGAGGGTTGGGGTTCGGAAGTGACGCAGCCGTCCTTGAGAGAGGATCATGTATGATGTAGGGTTGTGGGTTGGGTTGGGTTGGGTTGGGTTGGGTTTACTTTGGGGTTGTGATATGTAGGGTTGGCCGAGTTGCCGGATTGGCGCAGAGGAGACGCGTCAGCGAGCGCTGTGACCAAGCATAGGCTAAGAGCCTCTTACAATTAAGCAGGGCTGGCTTTTTCTCTCTCAGCAAAGGTGATGGTGCGAGCGAGAGGCGAGAGGGTGTAAGGATGGTGGTTGTATGGAGTGGTATGTATGGTATGGTAAGGTATGTAGGTACTCTACGTACCATACATACATGGGATGTACGGGTACGTGATACCTATTCCTCTGCTATCTCTCTCTGCCTTATGGGAGGAGGAGGAGGAGGAGGGGATGATGATGGTTGTGGAGGTAGTGATCGTGGGTGTGGGTGTGACAGAGGGGGGGGTGCAGCCGTCATCTTGAAGGGACATATAATAATTATAGCTGACGGGAAAAAGACAAGGGATTACGGGAAACACACACACACACATAACACACATAACATACATGTACTCTCTCTCTCTATATGTACCTACATTTACACCAGGCGGCCATGAAACTGTGAGGAACTTGAGGAAGAGGTTGATGTAACTTCAACCTCTGCCTCTTCTTTCGATCCCGCTCGCCCCAAAAGCAAAAGAGCTAAGTTTGGCGACATCTGTCTGTCTGACAGTCAGCGAGTGATCCAGTCTCTGACCGTCTGTCAGATCTTGCGTCGTTCCTCTTGGCTGGCAGCAGCAGCAGCAGCAGAGAAGGGCCACAGAAACTAGAATCAGAATCAAAGAAGCAGGGGGTTTCTTTCTCCATGGTGGACGCGTGTTTCGACCGAGACAGGGCGCCTCCCTTTTCCTGTTTAAGGCTTTAGACGATCTTGCCCTGCCCTGCCCTGCTGCTGCTGCTGTGCTGCTGCTGCTGCTGCTGCTGCTGCTCTTCTGCTGTACTGCTGCTGCTGCCCTGCTGCTGCTGCCCTCACGCCCTCACGCCCTCACGCCCTCCTCTCCCTCACCATAAACCCACAACCTTGCACTGCTGCTGCACCTTGATTCGCTCGTTCGTTTCGTTTTGTAAGGTTGAGAGAGAAGGCACAATAACCAACCTTTTTTTTTTGTGATTACTTTCTTTCGCCGACTCTCTCTCTCTCTCTCTCTCTCTCTTTTGACCTCTTTTTATTTATTTTTTACATACACACTCCTTCCTCATTCACATCTTTCCGCTCGTTCGTCTCTTCCTTCCCATTCATAGATATTTCCATTGTTCCCTCCCCCCCCCAATCCCCCACCCTCCTCCCCCACCACTGGATTCATCCCTCCCTTATATCCCCACCACCCCTCCCTCTTCTGTTCCCCGGGATTTTGGCGATTTTGGGGAAAGAGACTCGAACGAGACTCGGACGAGTGGGACGAAAGATCTGATTCTGACTGGTACCCATATTCATGTTCTTTAATTGATTGTTGCTGTCCATCTGACTGGGGAAGAAAGTATCACTACTACTACTACTCCTGCTGCTGCTCAGCATCCATAATCAAGATTACCCCGGGTACATATCATTCAACCCCCCACGGAGCAGAGACGCACGAGAGAGAGAGAGAGAGAGGCTTCGTTGTTTGTTTCGTAACGACGCCGACGCCGACGGTCTACAAACGTATACAGACAGATACACAGCCGTCCGTCCAACCCACCACCACCACAACCACCACAACCCTCTCACACACTCGCTCGCTCACTTGCTTACCAGAGCCCCCCTCTTCCTCTCATCATCGTTTATCAATCGATCAATCAGTCGATCTTTACTTCGCCTTCCCGCCGCTCACTGCTTCTCGGCTACAGGCTGCCTGCGTCCGACTGCGAACCTTGCTAGTCCCGACTGGTCATACCTGCATTCAAAGGGTAATAATATTAACGCCGGCTCTTCTTAACGCCCCCCCCCCCCACACCCGTCTATTCTATTATACCCTCTACTGCCTACCTTGCCTACATATCTACTACCTACATCTACCCACCTACCCATCTACCCATCTACAACCCACCATTCCTTTACCACTATTCAGGGTTTGAATTAAAGGGCAGACAGAAAGGACAGACACACAATAGACCATGCGCCTACCACCACGATTATGCTGGGCCCTCACGGGTCTCCAGCTCCTGGCCTCCACAGTCCTAGGTACCACCCCCCCCCCCCCTCTAACCGCCCGCGGAGACTAATAATACCCCCCCAATCTAGGCCATTCGCAACACCGAAACCCCGTAACCTACATCACCTACATCGACAGCGCTGAAATCCAGACGCCCTCGCAGCGCATCCACTCGCACAGCTCCTTCACACTAACCTTCCAGCTGCACGCCGGCGAGCAGGACGTCAAGTTCACCCTCGCCCCCAACCACGACATCCTCTCGTCCGACGCCCAGATCGAGTACCACAACGCCGATGGCACCGTCCGCCACACAGAACCCATCCTCACGCGCGACCACAAGGTCTACAAGGGCGACTCGTGGCTCCGCGATGCCGACGGCTGGTACCGCAGCGGCTGGGCGCGCATCATGGTCCGCCGCGACGGCGAGTCCCCGCTGTTTGAGGGCGCATTCACGCTCGGCCACGACGCGCACCATGTGCAGCTCGCAGAGAGCTACCTGCAGACGCGGCATGCGCTGGACCCGGAGATTGAGGTGGGGGATGGGCGCGATGCGGCGGAGCGCATGGTGGTGTTTAGGGACTCGGATGTGCAGAGCGGGTTTCAGTTCCAGGGCTTGGTGGGCCGTGATGTGGAGGGGATTGTGGGACGAGGGTATGGCGTGGAGGACGGGGAGCTGGATGTAATGTGTCCATCGGATCGCCTGGGATTTAATGTGCAGCCGGGAAACCCGATCAATAAGATGATTCTCGACCCGATTCCGAAAGCTGGATGGGGCGGATTTGGGCTGGAGAGTATGTTTAGGGGCGGGCTAACGAAGCGGCAGAGCGTGGATGGCGGGGATGGGTATTATGGTGGCTCGGGGAATTCTGCGGGGGTCAATCTGAGGACCACTATTGGAAGTACGGATGGATGTCCTACTACTCGGCAGGTGGCGCTGATCGGCGTCGCCACCGACTGTACATACACAGCAGAGTTTTCAAGCACGGCATTGGCTAGGGACAATATAATTTTGCAGATCAACTCGGCGTGAGTTTTTTTTTTTTTTTTTTAATTATTTTTTTAATCTTCTTGGCGGACGTTTTTGAGACAGGGTTTGGGGGGGTGTCAATGACTGACTTGCAGGTAGTTCGGATTTGTTTGAGAGGACGTTCAACATTACGCTCGGTCTCTCTACGCTCGTCATTATGGAAGCAAACTGCCCAGGCACTGCGCCGTCGACGGCAGAGTGGAATGTTCCCTGTTCCAGCAACGTCACAATCGAGGACCGACTGAACCTTTTCTCGGCCTGGCGCGGAACTCGCTCCGACTCGAATGCGCTGTGGACGCTTCTGACCACTTGCGAGACTGGAGCGTCTGTGGGTTTGGCTTGGCTTGGACAGCTGTGTGTTATGGATTCGCAGACTCAGGACACATCGACCGTTAGTGGGGCCAATGTTATTGCAAGGACGTCGACCGAGTGGAAGGTTATTGCCCATGAGATTGGTCATACTATGGGCGCGGTGCACGATTGTACGAGCACCACATGCGCAGCGAGTAGTACGGTATCGGCGTCACAGTGCTGCCCGTTGAGTGCCACCACCTGCGATGCTGGTGGGAGATATTTGATGAATCCGTCAACGAGTGAGCAGATTGAGCAGTTTAGTCCGTACGTATATATATACGCATATGCATCATTTGAGGGAATTATCATTGCTTACAAGTCTTATTAGTTGCTCGGTGGGTAATATATGTTCGGCCTTCAGACGCCGTAGTGTCAACACGACCTGTCTGACGTCCAACAAAGACGTCCAGATCATCACCGAAAATGAGTGCGGTAATGGGATTGTTGAGGGTGACGAGGATTGCGATTGTGGTGGTGTTGACGGCTGCGGGAATAATTCCTGCTGTAACCCTACTACCTGCAAGTTTGTAGATACTGCTGTGTGCGAGTATGTTTCCCACTCACCGGATATCTATATGGTATGGTATGCGTTTTTACTGACCATTCCCGTAGTGATGCCAACGAAGACTGCTGCCGTGGCTGCCAATTTGCCTCTGCGAACACCATCTGCCGCGCCAGCAACGGCCCTTGCGACCCCGCCGAGACATGCCCTGGAAACAACTCCACATGCCCTACCGACGTTATCGCCAACGATGGCACGGACTGTGGCACCAACCTCAAATGCGCCAGCGGCCAATGCACCTCTCGCGACCAGCAGTGCCAGACAATCATGGGCCAGTACTCCAACGCCAACGACACGTCATCATGCGACAACACCAACTGCCAGCTTACCTGCTCATCGCCCGAATTCGGCGCCAACACCTGCTTCGGCATGCAGCAAAACTTCCTCGACGGCACGCCGTGCGCCGGCGACGGCACCTGCAAGAACGGCGTATGCACGGGGGCCAGCGCCATCGGCGAGGTGCGCAGCTGGATCAACAGGCACAGAAACGTGGTTATCGGCGTCGGGAGCGCCATTGGCGCCGTCATCCTCCTCTTTCTGCTCAGCTGCTGCTGGTCAAGGTGCAGAAGGAGGCCGCAGAAGAAGATACCGGCACAGGGGGGATTCGTGCCCGCGCATGATCCGAGGTGGAGGCAGCAGCAGCCACAACTGTATCCGATGCCGCCACCGCCGCCAGTGGGTCGCAGGCCAAGTAATAATAGAAGCCGCAGTAGCAACCGGAGCGGGGCTAGCAATAGAGGCTATCCCGGGGGACCGCAGGGGCAGCAGGGACAGCAGGGACAGGGCGTTCCGCCGGTGCCGCCGCCGAGTTATTCTCAAGGACAGAGTGTGAGGTATGCATAGACGGTAATACAGTTTGTGTTTTGTATACCCTCTGTACTCTTTTTGATTTTTTTGTTGTGTGTTTTAATGAGGGGCTGCGTGGATGCGCCTACTTGTCGGGCTTTTTTTTAAAACTACTTACTTTGCTATACTTGCTACCTTGGTTTCCCCCCTTGCTTTTTTATGTATATCGGATCGGGCTTGGCTTTTTTTTTTTGGGGGGGGGGGGTGTTTCCTCGCTTTTTCCTATGTATCATCTATTTAGTCCCTCTTCATTTGGGAGCGGAGTAGGAGAAGAGAATGGATAGGAGAAGGGGAGTACCATCTGTTTTCATTACTTTATATTATATTAAGCGGAGGGGACGGGAAAGGGAGGGGGGGGGGGGTTGCTTTCTTTTTTAGTATATATTTCTAGGGCTGAGAATAACTGGGTTTCTTTTTCTTTTATGATTTTGGTGAATTAAGGGCGACGGGGGGGGGCGAGGGGTGGACTTTTTACGAATTTCCTTTTTTTCTTTTTCTTTTTGGGCTACTGGATGGGTGGACCTTTTCTTTTTTTTTTCTTTCCCTTTGCTGCTGCTAAAAAGATGGATGGAGGACAGGGACAGGATGGGAATATATAAATACCACTGTACATGTACATGTATGTAATGTACCTGAGTAACTACTAGTATGTTAGGTTGGCGGGTCGGAATAGATTTGGGCGGTGTGTGGTTTTTTCTGGGAACTGTGTTTTTTCGTGGTGTGCCTTTTGCGTGTGTTCTTGTGCCGGTGGTGGTTATGGTGATAGTGATGGTGATGGTGTGCGAGGAAGGGATGGGGAAGGGGATGATGATGGGAAGGGGGCGAGTAGGGGCAGAAGGGCAGAATGTACGTCATAGTGGGTCCGCCGTACTTACATAAGGGAACGGCATACACGTGGCTCACTCCCTGAGAGACCCCCCCGTACCAATCCCATGGCCAGACGGCCGCACAAGAGATTCGCAACAACCACCCACCCCGAATGATGCGGCCCCGCCAGCTAGACAGGCCATGGCATGTGCGGACCTGGCTTATAAGGCTGCACTGTGTAGTTGCTCGCCACGTGCCTATAGCCCAGCACATGAAGATTGTGTAAGCCCTACCCAGTACCACATACTGGCTCAAGGACAAAAGTAGTATTAGTAGTAGTAGTAGTAGTAGTATTAGTAGGACAGTGGGTTATGTCCAGATGCCGATAGGATAAAAGGGATGTGATATATCTGAGGGATTAGGGCATTTGGGGTGGGGGGGGGTTCGCCCAATATCCGAGGGTATCTTAATATTGATTGCCAGATGGAGCTTTGATGAGGTCATAGCCCCTCTAAGAGTAAAGACCATCCTATCTGCCCTCAGTGTTATAATTCAGTCTGCGATTACACCCCTGACTAAATAGGAGGTGTCACTGCAAGACTTCTAGAGGCAGCACCAAGATGTTAGCACTGCACCTCTAGAGTCTACCTGTAGACTCACTATTACCAGCGCACAGCTACTGTCACCTCGTCCATGACTGGCCAGTATCAATGATCCACTCTCCCCCCGAGTGACACCCCATGACGACCATCACCCACCATCACTCGCCCCGCGTACGCTAACGCCCGGAACTTCCCAGCTTGGCAAAAACTTTTACCCACAGCAACCCGCCCACCACTTTCACCACTCTCACCACCACAACCACCACTCTACCCAATCCGCACCACAAACACAATCCGCCAAAAATAAATACCCCAGGATGGCCGATATCTTCCGCCTCCTCTCGCGCGGTAGCACCCTCGCAAAAGGTGCCACGGGCGGCTCCCACATCACCACCCGCAAGCCCACCACCACCGCTGCCGCCGCCGCCGCCGCACCCAAGAAGCGTTCCTGGGAGCAAGATGACCAGGTGCTGCCCAAGGAGCTCGACTTCTTCGGCGACGCTGCAAACGTGAAGAAGAAGCCCAAAGTGGCGGACGCAGACGGCGACCTGTCTATGGACGACACCGACGGGGAGGAGGAGGTGGTGGAGGGTGCTAAGGAGGACGTGGGGAAGAGGGGGAATGGGGAATTGGAGGTGGCTGAGGACGACGATGCAGTAAGAAAACTGATGTGGGCGCACAAGCTCAAATACACGCTCCTCACCGACCCCGCCGCCAACGACGACGGCGGAGAAGACGGTGCGAAGAAGACAAAGAAGAAGAAGCACGCCCAGCTGCTGATCCCGCCGCTCGCCTCGTTTGCGCAACTGCGCTCCAGCGCGCACGGCTATGCGCTTTCACGGCGGGTATACGAGAACATCCTGGCGCAGGGGTACACGGCGCCGACGGAGGTGCAGATGGGCGCGCTTCCCGTTCTGATGAAGAAGCAGGCATCGGGGGCGCTGTCGTCACTGTCGGGCGTGGACCTGCTGACGTGTGCGCCGACGGGGTCGGGGAAAACGCTGGCCTATGTTGTTCCGCTGCTGGACTGGATCCTGTCGACACGGAGGGAGAGCGGCGGTGAGCGCGGAGTGCGCGCGGTGGTGCTAGCGCCGACGAAGGAGCTTGCGGGGCAAATTGTCAATGAGGTAAAGAAGCTTTCTGTGGGGACTGGGGTACGCGTGTCATTGATGCGCAAGGGGATGGCAGGGACGTCGGTGAAGGGCGAGGAGGCGGGCATCAGTGTGAAGAGCGATATCTTGGTGTCCACGCCTCTGCTGCTGCTGCATGCGATTGAGGCTGAGGAGAAGGAGGCGGGCGAGTTTGTGGGCGTCAGGAGACTGGTGCTGGACGAGGCCGATGTGCTCCTGGATGAGCTATTTAGGGACCAGACGCTGGGCATCTGGAGGGCGCTGAAGAAGGGCGCGGAGAAGGATGGTGGACTGAGGACGAGTCTTTGGAGTGCCACCATCAGCAGCGGAACAGAGGAGATTGCGCGCAGCATGATGCTCCCCTCCAGTGCCCCCGCCGCCACCATCACAACCCTCGATGAGCCCATCGCCCCTTCGCCCCCATCTCCAAAGCTCAAGAAATCCAAGAAGTCCAAGAAGACCTCCGAAACAGCTCCTGAGCCAGCGGCACCCGCCCCAGCTCCCGCCGCGACAATCCTCCGCCTGATCGTCGGCCTAAAAGACACCTCCCTTCCCACCGTTAAACAAACGCTCCTTTACACCGCCACCGAACCCGGGAAGCTTCTCGCCCTCCGCCAACTCTTCACCACCCGCTTCACACCCCCCGCACTCCTCTTCGTACAGAGCATCCCCCGCGCACAAGCCCTCTATAATGAGATCCAGTACGACCTTCCCACACCGGGGCGCATCGCAGTGCTGCATGCCTCCCTCACCGACACCATGCGCGAAGAGGTCATGGACCGCTTCCGGCGCGGCGACATCTGGGTGCTGATCACGACAGACCTGCTTGCACGAGGCGTTGACTTTAAGGGTGTACGGTTGGTGATCAATTATGACATTCCGACGACAGTGGTGGCGTACATACACCGCGTGGGGCGGACGGGGAGGGCCGGCAGGGAGGGCGGCGAGGCCGTCACCTATTATACCAAGGAGGACGTGGGCTATGTGAAGGGGATTGCGAACGTGATTGCGGTGTCGCAGGGAGAGCAGGGGAAGGGAGAGGGGAAGGTGGGGAAGTGGCTGCTAGATGCGCTGCCGAAGGTGGGGAGGAGGGAGAGAAAGGAGTTGAAGAGGAAGGGGGTGAAGGCGAGAGCGGGAACGGACGCAAAGGGGGCGGCCAGGATCAGTACGAAGAGTGGGTATGAAAGGCAAAGGATGGACAGGAAGAGGGGCGCGGTGGAGGCGAGCAAGAGGAGGGCCGCAGAGGCAGCAAAGGGCGGTGGGAGTGGTGGTGAGGGTGGGGGAGAGGAGGAGTTTATGGGGATTGAGGAGTAGCCGCCGCCCTCTTTGTCTTTTTAGATTCGCCTTTTTGTTCCTTATTCTGTTGCTTCCTTGTATATCCCTTTAGATTGTGGATAATTTGGTGTTCTGCTGTATATTAATCCAAAAGTGCTTCTTCTTCTAGTATTGCTCAAAGCTGCAAATCATTTGCTCGTAAAGTGAAGTCTCCAGGCTTGCTGTAACCTCTAGGCCCCATATCCCATGTTGTAAGATGTCTGCCATCCAAAGTAGACCCAAGGCCTTTCGTAACCAGCACTATGGGCATTCATGGCATCATGGAATGTCCATATAGCGCATCTTAAGATTTCTAGTACACTCTGCGTCTGGTAGTGAGCTATCTATGATTGTATCATAGAGACATCCTTAAGCCAGTCCTGTGGGCCTTTCATCTCCTACCCGTTGAACAACCTCACCTCCGTGTCTAGAGGCGTGCCCATATGGCATGGTAGGTCATGTCAGTAGTATCCAGCTAGTCCTTATCCGCACCATGTTAGCAGTCCTTCTGGTGCTGATGGCGGCGTCTATCCACTTGGATTTTTGGCTTTGTGGTTTTGTTGTGCTGTGTTGTGTTGTGTGCGCTATGGTTGTGCTGCGTGCACTGTGTCGTGTCGTGTACCTGTGTCGATGGCGGGTGGCCGTTCTATGTAGTGTGGTAGCAGGCCACCGAGTGACATCCCATGAAGCACCACCTCCGTGGCTAATCTTCGGTCCCCAAGCTAGTCAAAACGGCAGCAAAAGAGAGGGAAAACACCTAGTAGGATATTCTACAGCCACATGTCTTGAGGCTTTTGGTGGTTGAGGCCTCATCATCTTAGGCCTAGAGAGGGCTGCGGTGCCAAACGCCCACATGCAGGAAGACGAGAGCTGGGATGGCTTGATCAAGTGGGTTTAACGCCCGCAGCCCGGCTTATAGATAGGATCTGAAGCCAACACATATGCTTCACCGACTCCGACCGCTTCAATGGCTATCTGAAGCCCTCGCCGCCAATACACGAATGAAACACCACCACTCAATCAACTGGGTCAAACAACAAGCCCTCGCCGCAAGCAATACCCCGAGATCTGCTCTTGTCATCCGCTTTGGTTGTGGTATCTTTTGATCTCATGGCCAGGCACACTGACCTTGAGGGGAGCGTTCAGTCTCTAGAAGGATCTACACATATATATATATAAACCCTCACCCACCACAAGACCCAATCAACCACACCACCAGGACCCCGAGGCCACCGCCCAAGTTTCAACCATTCTGAATTACAGAATCTTACAGTAGGAGGCAGCTCACCAGCCCCCACCAAGAGGCTGCACTTGCTGCCCTCAGCAAGTGCCGCCATAGACTACGGTCTGCATGCGAGTATGAATTAAACAAAAGCCCTCAGCAAGTGGCACCCTGTACCGAGTGATAACCCATGAACCCCTCTACGCTCGGGGTCAGGATGCCATGATTCGGGGGCCTACGATGGGAACAATCTGCCAATATGAAACACCTAGCCTATGGTACAAGAGAACAACAACATACCATATAGGGCCGGGAGTTGGGTTACGCCGGTCTTGACGAAACGACCGGCCGACCGCTTCATCGATGCCCCCCCCTCCACCAACTGACTGTTGACCGATATATGTTGTATCAGTGGGTCGAAAAAATCAAAAGACAAGAAAAAAAGTCGTTACTCTACGCCCTAGCTATATGCCACAGGCCTTTGGCCCGCCCGCGGAGTAGAACTGGAGAGAGGGGTGCTATTCCCGTCCGCCTGTCATACCGAGAAGAAGATTCATCACAGGCCAGATTTAAAAAAAAAAGGGAAA
Source organism: Morchella sp. 2016-41 (assembly GCA_024713855.1). Lineage (NCBI taxonomy): Eukaryota > Fungi > Ascomycota > Pezizomycetes > Pezizales > Morchellaceae > Morchella > Morchella sp. 2016-41. The sequence goes on from JAMGZD010000003.1 coordinate 1,203,875, forward strand.
GGCTTGAAATTGACATGAGCCGAATCATGTATATATATATGTGTATATTTTAAAATCAAATATTGTATGCTCTACTTCATGCCAGAGGTTTTTTGGGGGGCTATATTCGTCAATATGACTGGGCTATGGATACATTAGTCCCGTGGGAGCAACTCACAACAAAAACCGAGCACACATAAATCCACATAAATCCAAAAGACAAGTATAATCCTAATAAACAAAAACAGTCTATCCCGAGACCCGCAAACTTTTTAATTATACCTATCAAGCTAGTATATACACGCTCCCCCCCCCCCTTTCCATTACTTGAACTTGACACTCTTGACCAAGTTCTTCTTGATACCCGTCATCTCACCGCCATAGCTCCCCTGCAGCCCGCCCTTATACACCGCCTTCTTACTGCCCAACTTCTTCTTCGCCGCCTCATACTTCTTCCTCTTCTTGACCCTCGGATTCCTCACATCCTTCTTCCGGTGCGGCGTCAGCCCCTTGTTCTTGTCAATCACATACCCAACCGCCCTCTTCCCATCCGCCGCCACCTCCTCCACAACCCTCACCTCCCCGCCCAACTTCTCCGCCTCATGCCACGCCTGCTTCTGCGCCTTCTTCTGCCTCGCCTTGCCCGCCAGCATGTCATAATACTCATTATCGCTCCCCTCCTCCTTCTCCTGCTCGCGCATCTGCCTCGCAACACGCACGTCCTCCTCATCCGGATCCCCATCACTCAGGTCCGCGCCGTCGTTCCGGCGGCGCGCCGCCTCAGCGGCCAGCCGCAGCTCCTTCTCCTTGCGGCGCTCGCGGTGCGGCAGGTCTGTGTCGCCGCCTGCGGACTGGCCGGCGGCGTCGCGCTTGGCCGACTTGGACACGATCTGCGAGGTGTAGAAGCGGAGGTTGCGGCGGCGGGCGGCCTTCTGCTCGGCGTCGAGGGCGCCGAGGGTGCTGTCGTCGCCAAAGTCTGTTGTGTCGTGGGCTGCGGCGGTGGTGGGGGCGGTCTCGGGGGTCTTTTTAGAGGCCTTCTTGGCTGCTGTGGGGCGGAAGGAGGTGGCGAGGGTGGCGAGGTCCGAGAGGTCCGAGACGGGGGCGGACCCCTTGGTCTTCTTGCTGCGGCTGCTGGCTGTCTTTGCAGCGGGCGCAGAGTCGGAGTCGGGGTCAGAGTCGGAGAACGCGGGCGAGAGCTTCGCCCTCTTTCTCTTTGGCTCCTCCTTCTTATTCTTCTTCCCCGCCTTCAGCGCCTTCTTCTCCGTCGCGCCTGCGCCCGTCACCGCCGCCGCCGTGCTCTTCCTCTTCCTCCCCCCGCCCTCGCTCCTAATTGCCTCCACCTCAAGATCCTTCACGGCCTCCCACATCTTCCGGCACTTTACCAGCCCCTCCATGACGCCATGCTCCCTCAACCGCGCCCCCTGCGTCTGCACCGTCTCGGGGCTGCTCAACACCGCAAAATACATGCTCAGCACGCCCAGATATGCGCTCAGCGCACGGAACTTGACCACCGCCACCGAGCTGCTCACCGTCTCGCCCACCGCCTCCGCCGCCGCCGCACTCAGCCCCAGCGTCCCGTGCAGCGCCCGCAGCTCCACAAACTCCTCCGCAAGCAGCGGGAACTCTGGGTGCCGCGCCTCCAGCAGCTTGATGCGCTCCTCCGCACCCATGCCCTCGGGAATCGCCGTGGGCAGCTCCTCCGTGACGACGAGGCTCTGCCCGACAACGAGCTCCTTCTTGGCCTCCGGCGCCGCCCACTCGGCCTCATCAAAGCCATAGTCGGCCTCCGTGAGCGCCGCAGCGTGCTTCGCCTGCAACCGCAGGGCCTCGGCGGCCTCAAGCGCGGCGTCCTGCTCCGTGGCGATGGTGTCGCCGCCATAGTAGTCCTTCTTCGACGTGCCCCAGCCCTCTGCGTCTTCGTCTTCGTCGTCTGTCGGGGCGGCGGCGTCGGAGTCGTCTGTGTCCTCTTGCTGCTGCTGCTGCTGCTGCTGCTTCTTGGATGATGCCTTGTTTTTACTCTTTGGAGCCTTCTTTTCCTCCTCCTCCTCCTCCCCCTCCTCATCCTCTTCATCCTCAGAGTTGTCAGAGCCCTCAGAGTCGCCCTCAGAGTCGTCCATGTAGTTATCCAGCGCCAGCACCTCCTCGTCGCTGACCTCGCCGTACTCGTCGGCCTTGCGGCGGCCCACGCTCTCGCCCTCAAGGAGGACCTTGTCGCGCGAGATGTGGAACTCGTCCTCCTCGTCTGGAATGTCCTCCCATGTATCTGCACCCCGCCACCAGTTAGCATGCATTAAATTCTCTCTGTGTGAGCAGACTGGGGGTTGGGATTGGGATTGGAATTGGGATCGGAATTGGAATTGGGCAACATACTGAAGGCTGCCATCTTTGCGTCTGCGGGATTGAGCTCGCGCGGGCCCGAAGGTCCCTTTGATGTGGTTGATCTGCGTTTTTTCGCCATTGTGTGTGTGTGGTTTATGTGTGTGGATGTTTGGGACTTGCGGACCTCTGGGATGGAGGAGAGAAAATGTTCGAGGCGAAAATAAATTAGCGAATGGGAGGCGTGGCTTATCTTATCGGGCGATGATCTGATTAGATCGCGCGGCTGGTGCGGTGCGGCCGAGTGATCTTCTGTGAGCCGCGCAGCACGCAGCACGGGGGGCGTCACATCAGATCGCTCACACAATATTCAATCGCGGAATTCACTCGCATCGGCACATCGCATAGCAGCCTACACAATAATCTATACAACACTTTTTGGGGCTTCTAAATACAGAATGATACGAGGATAAAACACCCCCCCCCCATCTAAGCAACAGTGGCCTCAATGCACTCGATGCCGTACTCCTCCTTGAGCTCCTTGATCAACGGGTCGTTGATCTTGGCGTTCATGGGCGCCAACACACCCCGCTCGGAGATGGTTCCGTTGAGAACCTGCTTGACAGCGACAGCGCACGGGACACCGACGAGGCGGGCCATGGCGCTGTAGCCTTTGGGGTCACCGTACTCGATGAGGGTAGAGGTGCGGGTTTCCTGCTCCTGTCAGAGAGCCCATCCTAAAGAATCAAAGTGTGGGGGCTAGGGGTAGGGGCACTCATACCTTCTTTCCATCAGCAAGCTCAATCACAAACTTGTGCTGCAGCATAACCATGTCCCTCTCCCCGGGCCCATACTCCATCTTCTGCTCCAGTGTGGCGCACAACGTATCCAGCGGGTTACCACGGGGGATGGTCTTGTCCTCGCTAAACAGACCAAGCCACTTCATCCCGGCAATGATGCGGTTCTTCTCCTCGTTGTCGGCAAACTTGGTCTTGCTGCCAATGGCCCAGACGAGATCCCCCTCCTTCTCGGAGCTCGACCCCAAGATCTTGGCCACCGCCGTCTTCCACGGGATCGGCTCCTTCAAGAAATCTGCCGGCTCATCCGACAGGAACCCGATATCCACCAATGTGCGCACAAACTCGGGGAATCCCGCATAGCGGAGGGTTCCACGGATGATGGTCTCCGCCTCGGGGATTCCATAGCGCTCCTTGTACGGCGACGAGTCACGGTTGGGGTAGGCCACAAAGGCAAATCCGGGGTAGATGTGGTACGGCTTGGCAGCCTCCATGAGCTTCTCACCCGCAATCTCCTCGATCTTGCCGTCCTTGTAGTACTTTGCGCTGTTGCGAAGGGCGAGAAGCACGCCGCGGGAGGACCACGAGAACTTGTATCCGAGCGGGTTGCCAGAGACCTCGGGGGCGGGGAGCCCACCGCAGTAGGAGAGGAAGGAGAGAATCTTGCCGCCGGCGTTGTGCACCTCATCGATCATCTTGACGGCGTAGAGGTGGTCGATGCCAGGGTCGAGGCCGATCTCGTTCATGACGGTGATGCCGGCCTCCTTGGCGGCGGCGTCGAGCTCGGCCATGGCGGGGGAGACATAGGAGGTTGTTACGACATGCTTCTTATTCTTGATGGCCGAGTTGATGACGTGCACATGGTGGGTGTAGGGAATCAAGCTGGGGGAGGTTTGTGTATTAGCTATGGGAGATACTTGAAGAATTGAACTGGGGGGAGGGGGGGGTGAATTGAGGAGATAGACAAGGTAAGTATACCTGATGACGAGATCGTTCTTTGCAACCTCAGCGTCAAGAGCACTGGTGTTTGCGACATCGAGGGAGATTGGGAAAGCATTCTCAACACCCTTGGCAAACTCCTGAGCCTTCTCGAGGGTCCTGCAAGCTACAATTGCACCACCAATGCGTCAGCAATTCCCACCAGCACTAAACAAACCGTAAAGAAAGAAAAGAAAGAGGGGGGAAAAGCCCACCAACAGTAACCTGAATGCCCGCATTGGCCAAAATGTCCAACGTTGGCTTGGCCACGAAGCCGCTCCCCAGCAAAAGAACCTTTGATGCAGACATTTCCAAACAAGTGTTTTTTTTCTCGACTGTTTTCTCGTAGCGTTCGAGCAGAGAGAGAGAGAAAAAGATTGTATGTATGGTGGGGTCTAGATGAGGGGTCCAATTGGTGGCTGCACTCTAGCCGGGGTGGCTAGGGAGGGGTGGAGGGGTGGAGGGGTGGAGGGGTGGCTGGGGAGGGGCGGAGGGGGAGGGCTGGCTGGGTTGGGCTGGGTTGGGGCGCCTCCTCTCGAGCCATAAGAGCCGCACACACTTCACAGGCAATCACTCGGCACCTCCCCTCTGTTGGCTGTCGACCGTCTGCTGTCTGTCTATTCCATCGGGTTCCATGATATTATGATCCTCATCCATCACCTCGCTCGCCAGCTGCTGGGTACCTACCGTAGTGCACTTCCGGTCGCAGTCGTTATCGCATGCACCCCCCTCCCTCCCCCTGCCCACACATATACATACTTACCAGCAGAGTAGCGAAACAGACTGCAATTTAAGCATGCGAATCATCCACCATACCAGATTCCAGCCGGGGCCGGTAAGGTAAGTCAGTCATGCCAAGGGGAGTACATACATGTATGTAGGCAGCTGCCGATTTCCCACCGATGGGCGGGGGGGCGGCGGGAGAGTAGAGTAGTGGGTACATAATGTATTACTCTCTCTCTCTAGGTACCCTACCTCCACCTCCCCTCCACCTCCACATTTAATCTACATATATGCGGCACATCGGGAGGACGGGTGGGGAGAAAGCACTCCCGCTCTTGGCTTGGTAGAGAGCACAAGAAGGTGAGTGAGGTAAGAGAGAGAGAAGAGAGAGAGTGAGAGAGAGAGAGAGAGAGAGAGAGAGAGAGAGAGACAAAACAAAAACAAAACGTGACTCGCGACAACACAACCGAGCCCAGTTTGCAATGCAACTACGTGCACCAGGGCAGAACACAACACCAACGGTGGTACACTCCTCTCCTCTCGAGTATTTTTACTCTGCCACAGCGCATTGCAGCGGTGCGCACACGACGGGTTGCCCGCCCCCAGCAGCAGGAGGAGCACAGCAACAGTAGAGTATGTCCCGAAAACCCGAAAACGCACAGCAGGTGGGGGAGGGGGGGGAGGAGGTGCGGTATTGAAGCATCACTAGCAGTGTAGGTACTCTAGAGTGAGTGCTATTTGCTGGAAGGTAGAGAGTACCATGGATGGATGGATGGATGGTAGGTACATGATTTCCATGTAGCCCTACCGCCAGCCCGCCAGCACAAAATGTGAAACGAAACAACCATCAACAGCCAACGTGCGCCGATAAGATCACGGCTACCAATGCCCCACCCCCACCCCCTCCCGGGGAAGGGGGCAGCCCATGGTTATCATCGCACGTATGTACCGTACGTAGGGCAACTCTCTTTCCGCATAGCTACATATGCGTGCAGGCCCTAGGGGAGGATTTGTCGTGCTTTTAATTCTAAAGCACGGCCGGCAGGTAGGCAGGTAGGCAGTAGGGAGGATGCTCCAAATAGAGTAGACTCAGGGTTCATCATCATGATCACCGTCATCAATCATCATCATGGGTAACGTCTGGAGGGTACCTACTCTACTGGCAAACCAGTCATTTCTCAGAGCGAACCAACATTGGCGAAGGGGCAAGTGCTGCCGTGCGTACTGCTTCCCCCTCCTCCCCCTCCCCCTCCCCCCCAATCTCTGTAAGCTCAAGGTAGATACATGTATGTAGGTAGCAGAGCTGTTTTGAAGTTGAGTAGAACCACACGCAGGTAGTAGTAGTAGTACTTCTCAGCGTGACATGACATTTATATGCGCCCATCAGAACCATAAAAACCAAAACGATAAAAACTCCAACAATGTCTCTCAACTCGCACAGGAATCTTCACCCTACATCGACATCATCATACAAACGGCCGCCGACTGAGCCACTACCGCCACAACAACAGTACAATATAGTAAGAGGAGAGAGGAAATAATAATAATAATAAAAAGAGAGCCCAGTATCACTCATCCCCAGATAGAAGCTTCTGTTCGTTGCTGTTTTTTCCCCCCATTTATGAATCCACTAAATTATCCATGCACAAAAATGGTCCATCGATCTGGAAAAAAAAGAAAAGAAAAATACGATGATGGGGAAAAAATGCCCACATGCACGACAAAACCGGACAGAAAGAAAGAAGAAAAAGAAAAAGAGCCCATAAAGTAAAATTCGCCATAAGAAGAAGCTTCCCGCAGCCCCCTCTCAGCCCTGACCCGTCCCCCCCATCCCCACCCCACCATGCCTCCCATGCCTCCCATGCCCGCCAGCCCTCAGTCCCAGATTCAAGTAACCCAAAGAAGCAACATGCAGATCAAATCAAAACACAAAGAAAGATAAAGACACAAACATAAAACAACATAAACTAGAGGATGAGTGGGAAAAAGGGATTCCTAAGACAGAAGATCAACTTTCATACAACATACCCGACCTTTGCGGCCGCGGTCGTTTGCGCGCCCACACTACCTCCGCAGGTCACCTCCGCCGCATTAGGATACACCTTGACAGGGACACTGGCATCAAAGCTCTCGACCAGCAGCCCTTGGCGGGCCTCAAACAGCTCGCCGCGGTCGTCTGCATGGGTCTGCTCCAGGAGATCGTCGGCCACAGCCTCTTCCCCGCCGTGGGGGTTGAGTCGCGCCGAGAGCACCGGGGTGACGAATTCGAGGCGGAGCGTCCAGTTATTTGATACGCCAGATGTGCTGAACTCGGGGGTTGCGCTAGGAGGGATTGTGGGCGTAAAGACAACGCGCTTTGCGAAAAGGGTTGACTCAGAGTGCTGAGAGTGAATTTTGCGGGTAGCGCGGTGGATGCTAGAGGGTGAGCGGAGGGCTATTGAAGGAGTAACAGTTTCGGAGGTCTCAAGAGATACGTTGATCTGGCGAGTTGTCAATACCAAAAGCATCTAAAGACACAAATCATAGATAGGTAGACGATGGACTTACATGGTAACAGGGGATCTTGGCTTTCGAGAAGTCGATAACAGCAGTTATGGTCTCTCCAAGTTTATAGGCTGGCCGTGCCAATGTCAGACTGGCCACTTTTCTCCCGTTCCTCGCAATCTCGAATTGTGTGGCATCCGTAGATCCTCCAGCACCCCGTAGAACCGCAAATTCAATTGCGTCCTTGGAGCTTGTTGGCATGTCCTCCCACATTGACATTCGCTTCGACATCACAGGTACTGATGGTGATAATATACCGAGCGGGTTTTGGAAATTATTATAGTCCTGAGGCGCTAATAATCTATCAACATATGAGAGGAAGTCATCTAGTGATGATTCTTGCTTGACCGGTTTCTTGGGAGCGGATGGGTCCGGAGGTGTTAGAGCCTTTTGCTCCTCGACGCAAGATATCGTGGCTTCATCGCGAAGAAGAATAATGGGGGACATGAGATCGTGAGTATGTAAATAGCCGCCCGCTGTTATACATTAGATGGATATTATTATACTAGATCAAGATATATCAAGACTTACGTTCTACATGAGGGATCACCCGGAAAGGGATCTCAACAACTTTCGGTTGCTGAACTCCCTTTCCGGGCCGCTGTGTTCCAATCACCAGATTATAGGTCACTTTAATGGCCTTTCCCCGGTGTGAAGGCGGGATCCCCTTTGGCAGGGTAAAGCTGTATGTGTATGTTCTACTTTCACCCGCTGCCAGCCGCAAATCGACAAAGAGGATAGATTGCGGTGTTGACAGTATGGGAATCGATTTTGAGCCTATTCTTTGGTCAACACTTGTGTTCCTGAGATAATTAATCAGGACAGGGCCCATTCACTAGCTATTGTTTTCATCTCGGCAATGGAGCTCATGTTATTGCCTCCTAGAAGCCCACCCAACCCGCCGCCAAAGCTGCTCCACCCAAAGCCACTCAAGAAGCCACCATCACTCTTATTGGTTTCCAGCCCTATTACTCCTCCTCCCATTTGTCCAACCACTCCTCGTCGTTTTACATCATCGAATATGCTGGTCTGTATTAACGAACCATCCAACGTGAAGGTCCCAGATACCTGTGCATAGCCCATCATCAGCGATTCCGATGATCGCGGGCCAATGGCCAATAAACTATGCCGCCTACTATGCGTCTGTTTAACGGTGCGCACCGCTGCTCGGGGGTCATATTCCGAGACTAGCGTTTCTGTCGTGCTATTTGACATCGAGTAGAATTCCCCGCTTGATCGCGGTGTTTCATCGCCCACACTGTGCGCAGATATTACTCGGCTCTGTGCACGGTCAGGATCTGTGTCGTCCGTAGGACTCCGGAGAGCGATATGTGAAACCTTCCGCGCAGGTTGCGGCTGGCTTTCTGAGGTGGACTCATCCGATGACAAGCTTTCTGTAGTAATGAGGAGTGGGGTCGGCCCGGGTGGGAACTTGTAGGCCTTGTGTATTGATTTCGATTGCGAGTGTGTAGGTTTGAAGCCGTTAGGCGTTTTTGGTGTTGTAGGTGTATTGGGCGTCCGGGGAGCAAAGGAAAAGGCGCCCGGCGTTTGTGCTTCTGCTATGGGAGTACTAGACTGGGAGGGTCGGAATGGCGATTGGGGGGGTATAGCTATAAAATTGTCAGTGACTTTCACGATACCAGTGGAACCATGTTCACGGGATGCATACCTGAGGTTGGGGTAAATCCATTCAGCATGGGTGATCTTCTGGGTAATGTTTGTAGCGAAGCAGATCTCCCATGACTCCTCGCCCTTCCCTGCGTATTTGGTGATCGCGAATCTTCGCGACCTCCAGTTTCCAACCCGCCAGCCTCGGACCCTATCGAAACTATGGATATCGATCTCTTGTGCTTATGCCCAATCCCACCATTAGCACCCGAGGCAGACACCGGAGATGTAGACGGGACCTTGGCCCCCGCGGGCACACTCAGCGAAAGCGATGGTTTGTGTGCCGAAGTCGGCCGGCCGGTCCCTGCAGGAATCCTCGGACTCACGGCACCCGAGCGCGCCGTTGTTACCGGAAGCTGTGATGTCCCAGCTCTGCTACTTGGACGACCACCTGCTACCGCTGCACCTACTCCTACTCCAGCTCCTCCTCCTCCGTGTGGAACCAAGCTTCCATTCGTTGCTGGTAGGCCATAGACGTTTCCTGTCGGCTTCTGTAGATGTAGCGGTGGGGCTACTCCTCCTCCTCCTCCTCTGCCTCGGCTAGACCCGGGTGCTGACGAGACGTTCTTAAAGGTGATTTTGCACTCGAGCTTCTCCCCAGCAAAGACGGTTGAGGTCTCGGGGAACGTGACGAAAACCCTAATGTCGCTCATGGTAAGGGTTTTTATGGTATATAATATAAATCACACACTTCTTTTTTTTCTTCTTTTCTTGTTTAATTTCGTTATGTTTCTTTGGTACTGAATTTATTGGTCGGGGGAGGAAGTTTTATTATTCTGTAAGGAAATGAAGGAAAATGGAGGGATGGGGGGTGGATGGGATGAGGAAGGTCGTATTGCTGATCGTCACACTTTCGTTTGTAGATTGTAGATTGTAGATTGTAAGGTACTGTAACTGTTCTTTTCGTTCTTCGGGAGAGGTATGATGTAGGCTTGAATTGGTTACTGGCCAGCAGGTATCACAGCGCTTGTTGCTGGCCGCGGCATTGCTGGACAATGTCTGTGTGCTTTTCCTGCGCTGGATGTTGCTGGTCCGCAAGTGACGACAGACAGCGGGAACCTTAGACAGGACTGGGGAGACTGGGGGGGGGGGGGTGGGTGGGTGTATTCTAGAGATGTGGAGCGAGCGGGTGGCCGAGGGTTGTTGTGAGGGATTGGGGATTGGGGATTGTGATGGGGGGGCGTTGTTGAGCCTAAGGTATGGATTGGGTTTAGATTAGGAACAGGGAACAGTCTAACCTGCAACAGCCAGACGAGCTCTATCAGTGTCTCTCGCCAAGACGGCGTTGGAAGGGATGATTCGATGCCCTGTTGTTGACGGGTAATGATCATCACACATTCAAATATCCGCCCTGGGGAGATACCTACTCTGGGTCACCGTACCTACATTACATACTCTAGGTATGTACCTACTCTACTCTGCCTGCAGCATCTACCTACACCCCCCCCACCGGCCTAGAGCGGAGAATTTGCAGGGCTGGACGGGGGTGGGATCTTTATGTAGGTCCATGCCTACATGCTCCGGGATACTTCTTAAGTCATTTCTCAACAAGATCAGCTTTTGAGGCTGAACTCTAAAGGGGATTCTCACTCAAGAAGTCTTTCTTCTTTCTGCCCTCTCCCCGGATCTCTCGCTAGAGGACATGTCATACCCGCATTGCCTGGTTAAAGCAAAGGGGAGGTGAGGAAAGGACACTTCTCACGCTGATAGAGTTCGGAAACCCCCCGGCGCGCCGGTTCACAAGATCGGTTGGGCGTGTGAGTTTGGTCCAATCCATCCACGCATGAGTAGAGTAGGTAGGTACAGGTTTGTATATATATATGTAATCAACAGTTTAGAATTCTCATGCTGCTTCTTCATCCACCACGGACCACCCCCCTCTCGGTGGGTACACGTTGGGCTACATGTAGATAATGTTTGGGGCCATGGTTCCGTCTCTGCAACACTTTTTTTAACCGCGGTACACCTACTTCAGAGTACATACACAGAGTACCAAACCATAGAAAATACCACGTTTTGCTGGAAGCTAAAACCAAACACAGGCGTCTGTAGCTGGGTTATCATGACGGAACTAGATCTTTCCTACCGTATGCGCGTGCCTAGCCTTCTTCATCCTTGACATCTACTCTACCTACATGTACCTACTGTATGTAGACGTCTGTCAATAATACAATCGATAATGTATGCACCGACTCCCTGGGAGGGAGTACCGCAACAGTGCGCCCCCAGCCCTCGCTCAAAGGGAGATCATAATGCCCCTTGATAGCATCCATCCCCCCCCCTCAAGAAAGAAAAGGGACATACCCCCCCCCCCCCACTGCATCCAACCGTAAACACCTCAGAAGTGGCTTCATCATGCATATAATCGTTTTCATACCGAGAAAGAAAGAAAGAAAGGGAGGGAAAAGGTCTTACTCTAGTCCATCTACCACGTGTTTCTGCCCGCCAGACACAGAAAGGGTCTCTTGCTCCACTCCCGTGATATATAGGTTGTACGCAGTAGGGTACGTGCCTACGGACGGACAGACGGGCGGCGGACGGGCGTGAGACGATGTTTTGAATCTGGCAGGCATTGATTTAATGCAGATCGAGAGGGTTGTGGTAATATTCTGTACAATTATTGCTCCATGCTACTAAATTTGGTGATACATGGCTGGTTAGCTAGACATACCTGTTCGGTGCTACACGGAGCCTCCTTCAACAATATTTGTGGCACTCAAGCTCGCAATGGAGATATATTTAAGTTCTGCAGCTTGTTTCGCTTTTTCACGGCGCAAAATCCACCAAGCTTAGGCTTCCCGGATATGAAACCGGGGAGTGAAGTTACATTTAAAATTTTTTTTTGGTCGGCCTCGTTTTCGAAGGAAGAAACCTTTTTTATATATGCACCCCACCGATGTTGCATTCATTGCTACATTACATATATGTCGCTATATCATCCACTTCTTGTAGTCTTGATGTGATGTGAGAATGCTTGGCAACGTCTCCAGAACCAGTGCCAACCAACAGGATCGATGCCAATCCCGTGTGGAACGCATCCCTGCACATTCCCAGATCGGGGTGTGCAAACGACGTACGTGCAAACACGCCGGCTGTCCCAAGATTGGTGGCGTTAGCGGCTCTGTAAAGTTCGCTGCTGCGGCGGTCAAAGCAGTCAGTTCTCCCCCCCCCGACAGAAAGGGGGGGGAGGTGATGGGAGGGGGGGCGCCGCGCCGCTTCTTCAAAGACCCCACTCCTTCCCGAACCCGATCACACGGCGTGGAGTCTAAATCCTTGTGCGTCATTGACGGACGCAGACCCGGGTCTGTCACTCTAATGGGGCTGAACGAAAATCTAGATCACTCCCAACTTACGTAAAACCCATCGAGTGATCCCCCGTGATGCAAAGGGGGGGGGGGGTGATGGGATCCTTTATTATTTCGCTTCGTTCATATGTGGAAATGGGACAATCTTATTTGGATTTTGGTCGGGCCGGGTCCCTGGGTGCGATACGGATTAGATCTCACTTCTTGTCTAGCTCGGGGAGGTACCAGGGCGACGATAGTAGCCAATTTCCTAGGGAGCCATTGTTATTGGACCCTTCAATTATTCTGCGTTGTTTTCCATGTGCATGACAGGAGGCGGTTATGATAGGTACCCCGCTTCAGGGGGGCGTTGGTGGAGAGTGCCGGAGGCCCACTGATAGAATCAGACAGAGAGACAGACAGACGGAACTCTCGGTCGGTCGGCTTGTGCTCTAAGATTCCCATTGCGTAAAAATCCGTGGGATAGACATATACCGATGTGTATCTACCATACATACACACATCTGCCACCACCGATATTTTAAAAAAAGAACGAATCGCATCTGGCCGATGGATTTTGGGTTGGGTTCTTTTATCTTTATTTCTCTTTCCCACGATGCAACCGACCGTGATTACCGGGCGCGCAAACCCCGGAATCTGCCCCAGTAACTCACAACAAGCCTTAGCCTTAACTAGAGCCAGGGCAAGGTACCAAGGACCTGCTCTTACTCAAAGCCGGGTGACTAGGTCGTTCTCGGGTATCATCGATTCACTTCGATTCCCGATCGAAGGATAGCCCGGACATTGGAGCGAAAAAAATAACCCAAAATTGGACGGGTGTTGATCAGTTACAGCATAGATACTACATGCACGCAAGCGGGGGGTGGGTGGATTAAATAATTATGCTCTGCTTTGCCAGTGCTCTGCTCGCTGCGTCAAGTAAGGCAAGGCAAGGCAGACCTCTTCCCCAATTCCACGGGAGAAGTAAGAATACACGTGCATACGCCTCCTGAGAGAGAGAGAGCACAGGACATTTTTTGGAGCATCCTTCCTTAAGCAGGCGTTTCTGCCTAGCCCTTTTCCCCACTACATACACACCCACAACCCCGTGATTGAATTATGATAATTGCCACGCGAGGATGTGGGATTGTTGGCGCCAGTGAGATTTTGCCTAGGAGATGGTGCTGATACATTGGTGTTCTATGAGCATTAGAGAGTAGAAGGAGAAAGCGGAGGCTCAGATTGGAAAACACATATCTACCGATCGTGGGCGGTTTTTCTACAACCTTGTTCCTACAACCGCTGGTACTGATGATGATGTCGATGATTAAGAGAGCACGAATACCATCACCTCCTCCTCCTCCCTCCTCAACCACCAGAATACTAGCACGGATAGATGAGTACTCTACCACGGAGAAGCAACGCTGCAGTGTTGGCCATCGGCATGGCGATATCATCGTCTGTTGGTGCCAGCAAGGATAGTATTCATTCAACCAGAAGGGGGGAGGTAAGATCAGACAGACTGGGTGATACCGATAGGGCATGCCTGATCTTCCGTAAGTCCGAACACAAGAACAACGTTCCCCCCCGGTAATATGTAACTGCAGGTAGGTAGAGCAGAGAACAAAATATTATTTTCGATGGGTGGGGGTGGAACGAGCTTGTTTCCATGATTCTCTGTTGGGTTACCCGAAGATTATTTTTGTTGTGAACCCTAGCAACCGAGGAAGATATCTTGCAGCCATCATCGTCTCACCCATAAACCTTCCTCACGTGGCTTACGTCATAGAGGGTTATCGAAACAATCAGTGAATGTGTTTTTTGGGGGGATATATGAAGGGCGGGGGTCTTTTAGTTTAAACAATCAAGGTTCGCTGGACCTTCGGAGAAATTCAAGGGAGGGAAAAGTAAAAGAAAGGGTTGTTATGTTTGGACATCGGGATAACGAATAGAAAGTTTCAGATGACCTTGGCAGCAACGAAACCTTAATTCGACATCTTTGTTTGTTAAAGACACTACTAAATTTTTGGATGAAAAAAGAAAAAGATAAAGCGAGAAGAGGAAGGAAGAAAAAAAAGAAGAGAATTGGGAAAGAGAAGGAAAAAAAACATTTTGGAAAAATTAGCGATAAAAAAAAGGGTGTGTTGGGATTTTCCCCATGGCGGAGAGAGAATCTGAAGGAATGCGTAAAGAAGGGGGTTTCCCGATGTTGTTTTTAGCGCACCCAAGAGATGATGTTGACGTGTGCTTTGTCACAGACTCGCAGCGGAGCGGAAGCGACCACTGGTGTGTCGTCAGCGCAAGGATATCCGACAGAGCCTCAATCCCTTGCTTCTGCCCGACCCGGTTGTGCACTAGCGTAGGGTTAGGTTTTGCACGAGATATGCCAAGCGCCCAGCGCCACCACCCCGGCCTCGCGACAACATCCATCAGGCGGCGAGTCGATCCGAACACTGCACCTCAGCACCCACCACCACCACCCCCATTACCATTACCACCACACCCCCTTCCCCCCTCCCCAAGAGATTTGTTTGTGTCTCTGCAGTCTCCCGTTTCGTTATTTTCAGCTCACCAAAGGATCAACCACCACAACAGTGTTCTGCGACACACATTGTAGCAACACAACCACCAGCACCACCTCCACCACCGAATCGCCTCTATCCGAAATGTAGGTAGCAAAGTCTAATATAGGGATATCTACACGTGACTACGATCGGTCCTTTTAGATGGAAGCGGGTGGCGGCAGATATAAAAAGTAAGCATCCGAATGTTGCAGTCTTGCGACTTGCAGGACCTACATACATGTACCTACTCCCAGAAAAACAATAATCCCCGAATGTGATCAAAGCGCTGAGAGCGCTCATAGAAGCAAAGAGTGGGTGCCGACCATGTGTTGCATGGGGGCAGGGTGCAGGGTGTGGGAGGAAGACTTATGGAAAAAGTACCATTGGGTCGAGGGTGCTCTTTCCTGAAGGGAAGGAGGATCTTCGATGGGTACTGGGGGGGAGTGGAGGGGGGGGGAGGAAGGTGAGGAGGATATGTAGGATATTAATAAATTCATTGTAGGGTATGTAGGGTGGTATGTAGGGTAGAGGAAGAGTAGGGGTGAGAGAGAGTGACTCGCAGAGTATCCATAGGGTGGTTTATGAATAAGAGAGTGAGGACGAGTGGTAGGTGTGTAACCGTGTGGGTGTGGATGTGGGTATGGGTTAATGGGTTAGGTAGGTGGATGGGGATGGACGGTTCTTCGACGTTTTGTTTTTGGCTGTTCGTTCGTTAACCCTCGTGGGTGGGAAGACCCAATGTGGGGCATCAAGAGTTGCGCTATGATAGCTTGGTGTGTGTATGGTGGTGCAGGACATACATACAGCGACAGGCATGCAGTGCTGCACCGGATTTTCTGTTTTTTGTCTGCAGCACACCGCACCCCCTTCTTCTGTAAATCCCTGAAGTCTGCGCTAAGAAGGCATGCATGCCAAGATAGCTGTGCGAGTTTCACCCAGACGAGCAGGATGCGGTGTGGGAGGGAAAGAAGTGGGAGGGTGGCTGCTGCCTCTGTCTCTCTCCGCCCTTTCGCTCTTCCCTGCCGCCTGCAGTACTGCCGTTCTGTGCTACCACCCTCCCCGAGAGCCTTTTTTTTTTTTTTCGATACCACTCTTCCGCCAACCTCACCGCTGTGCGTCCTGTCGCTGCTGCAGTCTGCTGCTACTGCTGCTGCTGCTGCTGCTGCTGCTTGTTGCTGCTGCTTGCTTGCTTGCTTGCTTGCTTCTGCCTCCGCTCTCACTCTCTCACTCTCTCCCTCCCACTCTCGCTCTCGCTCTCACTCTCTCTTTTCCTTTCTTCTCTTACCCTCTTCGCTCCCCTCGCCTCTTGCGTGTGCGTGTGTCTGTTGCTTGGGACTTTCTAAGACTCCGCTACCACTACACTACCACTACCACTACTACCAACTATTAACTCCCCTACTTTCTTCTACCACCACCACCACCACCACCACCACTACTACTACCAATACCACTACCAAAGTTGTCAGTAGTAATCCCCTACTACTCAACAGACCCCCCCCCCAATCCCTAATCTCTACCCATCACTCTTCCTCTCCTACTAGTACATACTACGCAACCGTCATCGCTCTTCCCTCCATAACTCTTGTCGCGTCGCGATCATCTGTAACACCTGTCTCTCATTCCTCAACGCATTTGATATTCTTCGAGAGAAGTCTGTTGTTCCGTCCGAACAGGTTGAAGGACAGAAAGGAGGGATCCGAGAGAGAAAAAGAGAAGAAATACACGCATACGCTATAGCCCGTTGCTCTGTGGTACGGTTGAGCCCCATCATCATCAACATCATCATCATCATCATCCCCCCCCCCCCCCATCACCATCACCTTGACATTTCCGCCTGCCCATTACTGCATCTCCACTACCTCCATCACTACTATACTCTGTCATCATTCCATCATTCCCCCCCCCCACAATACTCATCCCTACTGCCTCCCACATTATACTAGGTGTTTGGTCCTGTGTAGTCGTGGCTTCCCGTCTTTCGCCCTACATTCCCCGTGAAGCTTACAACCGCCCCTGACACTAACAGATAGTTCTACCCGGCCGATCCCCCCCAGTTGAAAGTGATCGCACCATCACCCGCGTGTCCTAAATTTTATCGATTAAAATTCTCCGTACTATACTTTCATCAAGTATACGCAACATCGATTTTCGCCCCTGCAGATTTGTCAACGACCCCCCCAACTTAACGTCGCCTTCACGATAAACTACACCAACCAACACTATTGATTCATCACAAGTCAAGACATAAACACTCGTAAATCCATCTGATTGAATCAAAGGATGGCGAGCCATACCACCTCGCCTGGTCATGGGCAATCTCAGCCGCTACATCAAGCAAACGGTCACCCACCGCAGCCGATCCAGCAGCAGCAACAACAACAGGCACGGCCAACAGCATTCCAGAATCTGCAGCATGTGAATGAAACAGTATGGCTTCAAATCGGTAAGCCCCTCGAAATTTCCTCGAAAAATGATCATCCTTCTTCGTGTCCCCCCGACTTACCCCCCACGCAGGCAGCCTGACGGAGTTAATGGGCGATTTGGACCGTGCAATGGCCGCATACGAGAACGCGCTTCGCCAGAATCCTTACTCTATCCCGGCGATGAATTCTATTTCGTGCATTCTTCGCACGAAAGAGCAGTTCTCAAAGGCAGTAGAATATCTTCAGAGCATCTTGAACTTGGATGGAAACAATGGCGATATCTGGGGCTCTTTGGGGCATTGCTACTTGATGATGGATGATCTGCAAAAAGCTTATTCAGCCTATCAACAGGCCTTGTATCATCTTCGCGATCCAAAAGTAATTATATTCACGTCAAGATTGCAACTGCGCTCAAACATATTAACCCCTTTTTCTAGGAGCCGAAACTTTGGTACGGGATTGGAATCCTGTATGATCGCTATGGCTCTCTTGAGCATGCTGAAGAGGCATTCTCACAAGTGATGCGCATGGAGCCGAACTTTGAGAAGGCAAATGAAATCTATTTCAGATTGGGCATAATCTATAAACAGCAGCGTAAATATCAACAGAGTCTTGAGGTGAGTTCACCCTCCCCCTCCCCCACATTGAACCCTTAAATCTTGGGATACAAAGGCGCTAACTTAAATCTAGTGTTTCCGCTATATCGTCAATGACCCGCCCCGCCCGTTGACTGAGGAGGACATCTGGTTTCAGATCGGACATGTATATGAACAGCAGAAAGACGTTAGCGGCTCCAATTGATAAGATTGATTAACTACGTATTTGAGGCTGACATTTGTCATCATAGTATAATGCTGCGAAAGACGCATACATGCGTGTTCTTGAATCAGATCCCAACCATGCCAAGGTCCTGCAGCAGCTTGGCTGGCTTCATCATCAGCAAAGCAACAACTTTGATAGCCAACAGCTTGCCATTGAGTACCTAGAGAAATCAGTGAGCGCTGGTATGCATTTTAGGCCAGAATTAATTATTTGGAAGATATAACTAACCACGCGCAAAGACAACTCGGATGCCCAAAGCTGGTACCTCCTTGGACGATGCTACATGTCTCAGCAGAAATACCCGAAGGCGTATGAAGCTTATCAACAAGCTGTCTATCGCGATGGCCGCAACCCAACATTCTGGTGCTCTATTGGTGTTCTCTACTATCAGATCAACCAGTACCGTGACGCTTTAGATGCGTACTCCCGCGCAATTAGGCTGAACCCCTACATATCCGAAGTTTGGTACGATCTGGGGACGCTGGTACGAATCACTTCATTTCTGCTACAAATTGAGCCTCGCTAACACTTTACCCTAGTATGAATCATGTAACAACCAGACAAATGATGCTCTTGATGCCTACCAACGCGCAGCTGAGCTGGACCCCAAGAACCAACATATCAAAGCTCGCCTGCAGCTATTGAGAAATGGCCAGTCATCTGGTGTAGCTCATCAAGCATCTGCGCCTCCTCCACA
Organism: Morchella sp. 2016-41; assembly: GCA_024713855.1. Classification (NCBI taxonomy): domain Eukaryota; kingdom Fungi; phylum Ascomycota; class Pezizomycetes; order Pezizales; family Morchellaceae; genus Morchella; species Morchella sp. 2016-41. The sequence continues at coordinate 1,222,670 of JAMGZD010000003.1, forward strand.
GGATGTGCATCCTCAGGCTTATCAAGCTGCAGGAGTTGGCGGCCCTCCAGGGCCACAATGGGGTTCACAGGCACCCCAAGGCCCGCCTCAAGCTCGAGCGCAACAGCACCCCCCCCCTCCACTCCCCCAGCTCCCTCAACACCAACAACAACAATTGCAGCAACCTCAACAACAGCCATCACCATATCGCCCTGTGGACCAGTCCGGCCCGCCACCCCCACCCCCACCACCGCCGCAACGACACATGGACCATAGTCCTGACCTTATGCGTGGGCGGGTTGATGATAACAGGCACCAAATTAGAAGGCCACTGTCACCGTCGCCAAAATTTCCAAGTCACCCATCTCAATCAGGTCCGTTCCAACCTTCCCATCAAAGCCAGCAGCAACAGCCACCTCCTGGTCGTATTCTTAATCCCCACCATAATTCACAAGTTATATTGCCACCTGCGTCGAATGGTAATCCAATGACCCTTCCACCGTATGGTGCTCATAACAGCCCTCCACCGGAGGTTAAACCTATTGTTGACGAGCACCTCCCCTCACCAAACACAGGTTACCCTCACCACTCATCTTCGCAGGGCGGCATCGCTGGTGGCGCGCCGCCGCCAGCCTCAGCCACAATGGCAGCGGAAGCAGCGGCGCGTGAACGTGGTGAACGAGGTAGTGATCGGGACGAGAAGCTTCATTACGGCAAAAGACCAAGGGAATGGGATGAGGAAGACGCGCAGCACATCAAGAAGCCGGCATCAGACGAGAACAAAGCGCGGTTGGATGATATTCACCATCATCGACCATCTCCGCCTGTCCGTATCCCTTCTCCGCATCAAGAGTCTAGAAGGCGAAGTTCCTCAGAAAGACCCGGGGGAGGGGAATATCACCATAGTCAGCCGTCGCTTCCCTCTCAGATAAACATCCAGCAAAATCATCACACATCAAACTCTCTTCCACCGATTAGTCATCAGCAACTTCCTTCTATGACAGAGTCGAGAACAGAGGCATTAAGAATGCCGGAACCCGCCCGAGAGGACCGGAAAGAAATTATCGAGCCACCTGCTAGGAAGGTTGAACTAGACGAGGATTATGATAATGAGGAGATGGGTGATTCAGAAAGGGATCCTTCAGGCAAGGGGCAAAACACTGAAGGTCCCAATGGAATATCTAGTGCACCCACGGGCGACAATTGAGTTTGGAGAGCTACTGAAAAGCCGCGATCTTTAATTCCGACTGTCTCGGGCGCGGATGATCGATGGTAGCGATGTTTTGGATTCAGACTAAAGCTTTTTCTTTTTTACTTCGTTGGTATGTACGGTTTTCAGGCAAGGTGGTGCTATATAAACTGCGTCTGCCTCCCAATAATAAAAATATTTTTTACGGCAGTTATTGGGGGGCAATACATGGTTTATGACTGAAGCTCCTCTGTTATTATCGTACCTTACTGCCCTAAAATTCTTTCTTCCTTTTGTTTTATTTACCCACCCCTTGTGTTAGTTTGCTTTGTCTTCATGTGTTTTCCTTTATCCTTTTTTTTGGTGTTCATGTAATTTTTCGGAACTTTTTTTCTTAAGTCGAAGAGCTGGTTGGATTAGGTAGATTAGGTAGTGGGCACAGCAGCAGCGAGCCTGAAAATAACTGGGTGTCGTAAAGATTGATGACGGAAATTAACGAAACCGGTAGGGGGGAGGGTATCTGAGTTTGTTCAAACTTGTTAGGAAAAGCATTATTGAGGTGAAGGGAACTCGGTATAGGGGGGGGGGGGGGTTCTGCACAGAATGCTATCTCGTTGTTTCAAATGTCCGCATGGCGCTTGGGGAGTCATTATTTTCTTTATCTTTTTACTTTTCTCAGTATTCTTTTTCTTTTTTGTTTACTATTACTTTATGTATTCTTTTTTCTTTTCATTGAAAGACTTGGCTGAAGCGTGCGTGTATGTACAACTATTGAGAGGGAACAGAAAAAAAGAATCACGATCACTTTTTTAAGTCAAGATCAGTACCATAATAGTCGTGCCTTACTTGGTAGAAGATACTTTGAATGATGGATATTAGATGGAGCACATACCTGTTTTTACTGTAACACCTCTTGGCTGCTTGTTGGTATTATTGTTATTATTGCAACTGTTAATATTGCCACCATGGATGTACTAATTCTCTCATTATTAAGTACCTCTGGGTAAGTACTGAATTCGGTTTGCTGCGGTTGTTGTTGTGCCAGTAGAGGTTGTAGTGGTTATGGGGGGGTGGTGGGTGTAGTGTTGCGGTGGGAGATGCCCAGCATAGTTAAGACAGCAGCCGCAAGCTCCGAGTTTGTTGTTCGCATGCGGTCTGGTTGCCGCAACGCCCAGGCTGCCCAGCGCCCAGAGGTTTGGCATATGTGCGGAAATTCTCACCACCGCCTTGGCCACGGCGTTGTTGGGTTGTATGGATCTCTTGGTTTTCTCTCGGCGCTGTGTGCTTCCCACACATACCAGACATGGCCGTGAAAGGGAGGGAAGGGGGGGGGAAGGAAGAGAGGTTTTTTGGTCCCCCATCCTCTCTCTTCCTTTTCCCTTTTTCCCTCTCCCTCCGAACCCTTTTTGAACCTCCCTCTGGCCCATTCTTTTTTTCTTTTCTTTTCCTTTTCGATTGTAAGGAAGGAAAGGAAAAAAACGAAGAACTTACCTTCTTGTATCCCCCCCCCCCTTCCGCACTCTGGAAGGAAGGAAATGGTCCCTTGCCCCCCCATCCTCACCCCTCCCACCCGCCCGCTGCATTCTTGTTCCCAGGGTTGATCGGTTTCTGGAATCTTTGAATCGTAGCTCATATCGTATTGTCTGTTTCGTCCGTCAAGTCCACCCCCCCCCGTCGGTCGCGTTCTGCTTGCTTGCACTTATCATACCATACCCTACTATCTACCCACACCCACACAACCCACACCCACACACACACCCTGTCGCTCCCTGCATGACGCCTAATTCTCAGTCGCCGCCAGGCCTGGCGGCTCACCCGAACCAGAGTCCTGACGTCGTTGCCGACGGGCGGTCACACGAGATCCAGAGCTCGGCTGAAGCGGCGCGATCCGAGGGATTGGTGCAGTTTCAGCCCTGGACCGGGGGTGAAGGTGGGAGCTGTGGTAATGGAGGAGGAGGAGGAGGAGGAGGAAGAGGTGGTGGTGGTGGCAGTGATGGTGGTGGTGGTGGTGGTGGTGATGGTGGTGGTGGAGGAGAAGGGGGAAAATGTAGTTGTGGTGGTAGTGGACGGGGTTGCGGTGTTGGAGGGCACGGAGGACATGGAATAGGTGGTGGTAATGGTAGTAATGGTGGTGGTGGGGTCGTAGCGGCGGCGGTGCCCAACAACCTGGCCGTTACTTTCTCTGTCCAGGGCAAGACGCAAGAGCAGCAGCACCAGCAGCAGCTACAGCAACATCAAGGGAGACAGCAAGAATACACCGACGGCGATTCAAGGCCAGCGGCAGTGGTGGTGGAGCGTGTCACATCACCTGCTGCTGCTGCTGCTGCTGTGACAGCGACAGTGATCCACACTAGACAGCAGAGGCCGCGGTCAATTGAGTCGTTGGGCGATATTGAGAACGTTGGGTCCGGGACAAGAGAGACATCAGCATATGTTTGGCGCATTTTGGTAAGGACTCCGAGAAACGTCGAGTTTTCCCATGTGCCCTCCCCCCTCCCCCCCAGCGCAAGTTTGTGGTCCGTGGTTTGGTTGGTGGTGATGGTCGTGGTTGGGGATGGTGGTTAAATACCACGGTTCTTCATCATGAGGAATCACTCTGCATCCACATCCCCCGGCCAGCTAGTTAGCTGGCTACCCCACATTACATATATACATGTACCCCCACCAAACATCTAATCAGCATATTAGAATACAAATCAAACAAGGGAGACAGGGTTGAATTACATGCAGCATATAGCTAACCTCACTCACCCCCACTTTAGGTCTATCTCGCATTCATCAACCCCTTCCTCTGCCTCGTCTGCTCCATCTACGCCCTCCTCGTCCTCCTCGCCGTCCTCATCACCTACCCCATCCGAAGCTTCTTCCTCCCTAAAACGCTGGCCACACACCCATCAACGCCATATCTCCCGCAGCTGCTGCTGGTGCACATGCGCCTGATATATCCGCAGCCCACGTCGACGCTGCCGTCGCCTGACGACTTTGACCCCGTCCGCTTGGTGCTGGTGCACCTGTTTGGGCCGTTCCTGGCGGGCGTGGTGGCGGCGGCCGGGTGGGTGCTGGTCTTTGTGTGGATATATACGGAGGTGCTGCTCGGGGAGAAGAACGATGGACGGGGTGCTGAGTATCGTGCGGTGATGTTTGTGAAGCGGAAGTGGGAGGAGTGGATTTTGATGGCCTTGAAGCCAAAGAGCTTGGACGGGTATTAGTGACTTTGGGTTGGGTTGGGTTGGGTTGGGTTGGGTTGGGTTGTTGTAATGGTCTTTCCTCCCGTTCTTTGCTGATGATCTTCTCTTATTTATTTTATTCTTCTGAGTGATATATATTTTTTTTACTTTTCTCGTTACTACTATTTTTTTCCCCGCGGGAAGCTTAAGGGAGTGGAGTCTGGCTGGCTGTCTACCTGGCTGTAGTAGAAATGCTTACCTTTGGTTATTTGGGAAATATGTGTATCTTGGTTCATGTATCAGTTATTGTGTTTCTTTTCTCTATGGCGTTCGTTTTATTTTTCCTTTTCTGTTTCTCTCTTTTTTTTTTTTTTTTTTTTTTTTTTGGGGGGGGGGGTTGCAATATTGTCACAACCTCGATCGATATATATTTCGATATCAGGGATATACATATTGCCACAGTAGTTAGTGGCTATTATGGTCGTTTCTTATACATTTTTTTCTTCTGTTCAAGTACATCATGCATGCTCGAAACAAAAAGTCGTCGCCCCAGTGTTTCGCTGAGCTAATTTGGGGGGGGTAGGTGTCTGCTCGTTCCTGGAGAATACCTACATGTGCATGTGCATAGAGTGCATGTACCACTAGAGTAGAGTATGCGCCCTAGTCTACTTGGGTGCTCTTCTCCAAAAAGCGGAGGGCTCTATCACGCAAGACCAGTGCCCATACGCAGGCACACCCAGGCAGCGGGCGAAGGTTTGCACTGAACTCTTGGCCGTCATCTTATCAATCGCATCGCATTACTCTATCTCGGGATATATGTAGAGTAGGTTAAATTAAGACATTGATCTAACGAGTCAGGTTAGCGACAAACAGCACAGACATTTCCCTCCCTCCCTGCGCGCGATCTGAGTCCCGAGGTCTGGAACCCCCACACGGGAGGCTTGAGCGCCGCTTAGTTTGTTGGGTTGGTCATAACGTCATGACGTGTGTCTTGGAGGAGGACTTTTTTATATTTTTTTTTGTTCCACTCTAATCACTGGGCGAGTTGGCAACTAATCAGATGGGCTCTCGTTTAGGTTCAAGAGGAGGACGGGGAGGGCACGGTCATATACTGTCACTCGGTGCTGGTTCACGCTAGGTCTTTATTTTGAGGGGAGATTCTCACATCCTCATGGTAGTAGAAAGTAAAAGAGATATCTAGGTAGTATCCCCGGATGCTTATCGGAGTTCCACACCCAGCTTCTCAACAATAGCAGTCCTCACGTCTTCCTGCAGTTTGTTGATCTCTTCGTTCGTCAGGGTCCTCTCCAGACTTCTGTAGTTGATCCTAAAGCACACACTCCTCCTACCCGTTTTTGGATGTGTGAATTCATCGACCTACCCGCCCGCCGCTCACGTAAGTTTCCAGCCTATCTCTTATACTTCTAAATAGATAGAGGATACATACCAGCCTAACATCCTCTACAAGGTCTCCTGCAACCCCGCGGACGCATTCCATCATATCATTCTCGTGGAATCCCGCACCAACACCTCCACCAGCGGCACTGCTGGAGCTCTTGAGCCAGAACGCAATATCCTTGAAACAAGGTGGGTATTTCGAGAAGGGTACAAAGCGATTGATCTTACCCTCCGAGAACTGCTCCAAGAATCGCGAGTCGTGGCTCCAGAATAGTCTAATATCGGGGATGCCAAATAGTAACATTGCGACACGCTCAAGACCAACTCCAAAAGCCCAACCTAGCTTTGATGGGACACCTGCACAACAGTTAGTTTTGTTTTGTTGGGGTTGGTATGGTAGTGCTGTATACCAGCGTTTGTGGGAAGATGCTGCTGTACAACGCCGCACCCCAGGAGTTCCAGCCAGTCACCCTGCCAGAACACTTCAAGTTCCCATGAAGGACTCGTGAACGGGAAGTAAGCCTCGATCCACCTCACCCTCAATGGCTCCTCGTCACCCTTTGCCTCCCCCGCTGCAATGGCGGCCTTCTTTGCCTGCCCAAAGACTTCCACCACAACGTTCTCCAAGCTCCGTTTGAGATGTGCTGCGATAGCTTCGGCCTCCTCTACTGTATGTGAAGCCTGCAGGGGGTTCCTCTCAGGGTGTATGGTAGGATTGGGGTCCTCAATGACCATGTCATGTTTCGGGAGCTTCTCAAAGTCGGCCCAGACAGCAGCAGCTACATTTCCGCCGTACTCGTCCCGTGACCACATGCGCGCGCCCTCCATTTGATGGAACACCGGGTAGTGGCTTCTATCGATCGCATCGCGGCGGTAGACATCCGCCGATATCAAAAAACCATCACTTTCCTGCGCTCTGAAGGTGTCGGCTTGGTGAGCGCTCGTGTGGGTGCGTAGCACGGTGGAAGCGTTGACATAGTAGGTGTCGGTTTTGCTACGTCCAGGATGCTCAAGTGGGAAGCCGAGGGAGTCGAAGTTTTGGTGAACAGACACAATGGGGGAGAGATTATTATAGGGCTTGTAGGTTGCAGCAGGGAAGCGGGACTCGATGAGCTTACGGGTTATGGCAATGGGATGCGAGGGCTGTAGGTGTAACTTTCGAGGGAGTGCGGAGGCTATGTGCGGGGGGAGATTTGACCAGCTGTCCGTAGGGAATTGCTGGTTATCGAGCTCAATTGAGTGCTCTGTGGGAGTTTCGGGCTGGAAGTATCAGCGCATGCAATCTTTATTTGTGTATATATATATCGTGGCAGACAGGGACAGACTTGAGGATAAATTTCTCCTTCTGTGCCATTGTCCAAGAGCGGAGACCTGGCGAACACGAAGAAATGACTGTGCGATTCCTACTCCTCCCCAAGGGGAGGCGGCCTCATACAGAATTTTTGACGAATACAACCGCATCTCGAGTTTTCGTTCCTGGATCGGGGTGTGAGGTGGGCCGGCGCTGCGGGACAGTACCTGGTTGGGGTTGAACTTTAGCGGCTCTGCGATCTCAGAGACCCTAACCCTCCACCGGTGGAAATCATTGGTAGGATCATGCATAATCACCCGCGGCACAACGCCTGGTTTCATGGGTTGCATGTATCAAACCCGAGACACAAAAAGCGTCCGAAACTTTATTTGCACCTCCCCACTCCCTTGAGCGGAGAAGGGACGAATATCCCACGAGGCGTGTTTGGTGCGTAATATCAATCAAGGGATGCGGTTTTTATGCGATGCAGTGCTACCCTTACGCTGGGTGTGGGTGTCAAGTACTTTAATTCACGGTCAGACTACATGTAGCCTTACGATACGCATGACTTGCTGTGCTCTGTGGCAGAAAGTGGGGCTGTGAATGCGTTGACCCGGATTTGAATAATCTGGAGAGATGACTGTATGATTGTTTGTGTTCTGGTAAGCCAACGAGTTGTCAAAGTTACCAGAATGAAGTACATACTTACAGTAATGAGCCTAAGCCATGTAACTTCCCGTCAAACCTATGAGATACCGTAGAGTTTTTTTCTTTGACTGGTCATAGGTCTCCGGAGATAGACCGACATCAATACTTCAAGTAGTTTGGATGGAGATATGTCGATACGGGGATAGGATAAGGAGTACACGTATAAAGAGGATGGTAGACAAAGATTATAGTGATTTTACACCTAGGTTTATTAGTTTCAGAACACTATATGGATAGCGCGCACATATCGAGTCCTGCCTTTACTTTCGAGACTACATGTTGGCCAGGTCATGTCGAAAATCAAGTGCATGTGCATACATACATGTAAGCACACTACATGTACTTCGTCCCGTCTAGAGTACATGTAATCTGTAGGTACATGTACATCATTTATTGCGTGGATTTGAAAGGTGTCTTGCCGTTTTCTTTATTACTCTAGTGATGGAGATACTTTAATTTACGGGAACCCGCCTACAATCGCGCTGCAAGCTATATGTGAAGCGCCTTTCTCTGCACCACTTGCCTACATAAAACGCTTGTCGAATAGCACTGAAACAAATTGATTTGTGCCATCTCATGAAATATTCAAATAAAATTTTCGGTCGTACGATCTCCTTGGCCAAGTAAAATTTATCTAGTACGTTGACCCAAGCTGGACCAGCTACATGTAGTTATGCCGAACAGATCGTTCTGGTTAGGAATTTCTAATCCCGTCCTGGTGTTGGCGGCATTGTTGTTTTAGCTCCATGCCCCTGGTACAGCTTATATTAGCATGTTATATAGCTCTAGGTGTCCATATATGTCAAAGTCCAATCCTACAGCATCCGTGATTACAGTCAGGGATGTAGATTACCCAGCACGATACCAGGTCCGCAATCAAGTTCGACCCCTAGGTAGCTGTGAGCAGATCTGGTTGGAGAGTCCCGTCATGTCTTTTGTTGAAGGCTGTCCCCCTGGGCTACTACCTTTTGTTATAGAATTCCGTACACACCATATGTCTCTAGATATATCAAACAGATACCTTCTTTAGGATACCACCTTTATGGTGGGTTGATACCTCCCGAACAATAAGACCTAAACCAAAAGATTAGACCAAGCACAACATAGAAGATAACCCATGTCTATTAAGTAATAATTCGACCTGGCGAGTAAGTCGTTCTGGTTCATCCAGTAATTTTCTACTCTACCCCCTTTGTCTCGGTGAATCCCATAGCCAACAAGCTAAAATTATTACCATATCCGTATTTTTAAAGATCTTGGATAGAGATTGTTTAGATTTGCTTTATCATCTCTGCAAATCTAATTGTGTAACAAATTTAGGGTAATAACGCCAGCGTAGAAATTACAATTCTCGGTACATTGTATAGTAAGTAGCGAAATTATCGCCCAGCCTGGTTGTAATTCTTTAGAGGACTTCCGTTGTAGTTAATGCTAATGAGTAGCGCTGTTAATGATAGGTTGGGTAGTTAAGTGAGGGTGTAGATATTTAGATGAGAGTGCATGTAGTTTCGATTTTTCTCTCTTTAAAGTAGTTCTTTGATATAATATCTTGATCAGTTTATCTTTTAGATTGTATCCGCTCAATACTGTAACCTTGTTTGTGTTATTAACGTACTGTTGGCTGTTGACCATAGGCACAAATGGATGCCAGTAATGAGCACAAGTGGGTGTTGACCGCAGGGCAACAGGTGACGGTGAATAGTAAAGAATCTAGACAAACGTTGAGCATAGAATAGTATGAATCGGATAGCTTCCGGGCAGAACCCTTGGATGTTTAATCCATAGGCCGAATTTAGCTGAACTAGTCTCGGCCTCTGAATCTTTTGGCCAAGAGAACTGTCGGATATACTCTCTTAGGTCCCCAATAACATTACTACAGACCCCACAGAAGGGGTAGAAGAACGAGCAATAACAATGACAGATTTAAGATCTAGATGTAGATAAGTTAGAAAAGGCAATGACTGCGTAGAAGATGAGGATAGAGAAAGAAAAGAAAAATCAGGGTTAAGAGTGATATTTCATGACGGGAAAAGGGAGAGCTGACTATAGAGGAAGAACACATTTTCTCATATTCATCGTACGTCTATGAATTGTTCACGTTGTATGCGGTACTTCAGCACACCCGGAGTTATAGTTCTCATATAGGTTGTAGATGGCCCATGAACTGAAAAAGCTTGAGTGACCCAGCTATCTAACTTACTCTCATAATAAGCCGTAATCTGTTGGTTATTAGAACTGGATCGTATATTTGGTTCATGAGTCTCGGTACAATTGTTATAACAAGAGGTCACTGCACTTGTTGCGCTCTTCAGCAAACATGGAAAGTTCCCTTAGTTGACCGTTGATAACCCGTTTAATTTTTACAGTCGACAATATGCCTTTTACCCAGTGATATGAATAGTTAAGAGGAGGGAGATGTGAACACTATACTTTACATCAATATAGACACCAGAAGTAGAGAAGAGAGGTAAGAAACCGTATAAATATACAAAGCAAGAAAGAAAAGAAAGGAAAAGAAAGCCCGACATTATATTTGGTTCCACAACCTATCAGATACGCCCCAGAAGCAAGTAAGACTTCCACAGAACCTCTTACGGGGCTGCTACAACGCCAACTTTGGCAGCCTATATCCAGAATCATTAGTCCAAGTTCAAATCCAAAGGAATTGGTTGATAGTAACATACTCTAATAGTCCGTCCGTTCAGTGCGAAACCGGTTTGCTGCACATGGAATACCTCACCAGGCTCCTTGTCGGCCATCGGCACCTGGAACATGGCTTCATGTCTGTTGGGGTCGAACGCCTCGCCAATAGGATCGATCTTCTCTAATCCGTGTTTCTTCAGTGTGCTCAACAAAATACTTTCTGTCATCTTCAACCCATTGTAGAGATCCACGAGCTCTTTCTTGCTCTCGGAGTCAGTTCGGCTCTCTTCAGGGACAGCCGAGAGGGCACGGTCGAGGTTGTCGACGCTGTCAACAAGGTCTTTGGCAAACTTTTGAATAGCGTAGTCCTTGGCAGCCTTCTTGTCACGTTCGGTGCGGTCCTGGAGGTTACGGAAGTCGGCGACGGTGCGGGTGAATTTATCCTGTTTCCGATTGAATTAGTATGGGTCCAATTGATATGATTCCGGAGATGATGATTGTGGGTGAAGTTACTTTAAAGTCCTTTGCCTCCTCGGTCTTCTTCTCCAGCTCCTTCTTTAAAGCCTCCAACTCAGCCTTAATATCTCCATTTCCGTTACCATTTGAGTTAGCGGCAGCGGCAGCGGCAGTTTCAGGCTTTGACTCTTCAGCGGCCTTCTCTGGTGAAGCCTCTGTGGACATAAAACGGCCTCGGGATAGTGTAGGGGCGCATTGTCGGATGGATGGAAGGACGATTGAGAATGATGGCTTCGCCGCGGCGGCAAATGTCCTAGATGAGAACTGGCGGGATTGCTGGAGGAGGGCACGGCAGAACATTTCGGGTAGGTTTTAGATGACTTTTCCCGAATGTAGAGAATCTATAGAAACTATATTTGGAGATAGTGGTGCTGGCGTTGGGATTAAGGTGATGCTGGTGGTGGTGGGCTTTAGATGTCAAATATTTCTCCCACTCTTCAGTCGAAAATTTTGGCATATGATGATGGGCGCCTTGGCGCATGGATAGAAGGATGTGGGGTTACCATGACAGGGGCTACGAGCCTCGGGCATGCTCTGTACTTATCCCCAAACAATAAACAATATTTCTCCCATGGCTGCTCAAAAGACCTCAAACAGTGTTAATGATGTGCTAGCCGTATGCTACTGATTTATTTTTCCAGTACACAGGTCTAAGCTGACTTTCAATAGAGTCTGGAGAATGTGATACGCGCAGATACTGAAGCAACCATAGGAGATCTGGACCTCCTGAACCGTATCAATCTCCACGCAAAGGAGCGGTACCAAGCTATGGCGAATGCGGCTGAAGGGCTGCAGACTGATAGCGAGTATTTGACCCAAAAATGTGATTAATCCTGCTCATGGGGAAGAAGGGGCATCATCTGATGAGAGGTATCTGCAGACGCGGATATCGAAAAGTATAAGAACCAGGTCGATGTGCTTGATGAAAGAGTCGGCGATCTGGAAGCTGTTGTGAAAGAACTCGAGGAATGGACGGGAGAGCTTGGTATGTTCTGTTACTCTGAAGCTGGGAGCTACTTTTTATTAACTACGAACCGGGGACACAGAAATTAAGGTTAGGAGGTTGGCAAAGCGTTAAGTTAGTACTCCAAATGTAATGCAAGCAGTCTCTTTTTCTTTTCTTTCTTGTACGGCCTCATTTTGAGTATCCGGCGGAGGCTAGGTCTCGAGTTTTAATAGAAGGATCAGGGCCTGGCCACCTGGGGTCCCTAATTTCATCAATCATTACCGCACATATGGGCGACAGGCCTGCATGTAATACACATCAATATAGGCTGCAGTGTCTGGGAAGTACGTGAGATACTCGGCAAGACAATTAATGCTGCGGGAACAATGTCCAATTCAAGTAATGTGTCGATAAATATGTAGTAAACCCACATGTGTGCATGTAGGTACGATGCTGTGTCTTATTTCACACTAAATAAACTGCGCGCATGCGCTGTATATCGCGACAATTTGCTTGCCGGCTTCGCCATCAAACTACAGGCAGGAGAAACGAAGCGTTTGGAACAAGTGCAATTCCAGCCTTCGGTGACGTATTCCATTATTTTCAGCTGTTTGCGTTTAACGCTAGAACGGCAGTGAGGCTCTCCAAAAAGAAAATTCAATGGTGGGATGACTCCCTCTTAACAACAACCACACCCCACCCCCCCACCGAGCCCCTCTCAAACCAACATCAGAACATCACATTTAGTCCTCAACAAGTAACGCATTAAACTCAACCATCTCCGACTATCTGTGTCGCAAATACTGTGGCTATCATTCTCTGAAAACCAGAAACTAGAAACCAAAGAATATCCGCATATCCGCTTCTCTCACCGGAAAATCATGTCGCTCACAAACTCGCGCTACTACCCCGAGAAGTATCCAGAAGTGGATAGCTATGTTATGGTCAACGTAAAGCAGGTACGATTCTATTCTCACAGGGCGGTATCTCTTATAGTCTAGAGGGCTTATGTGCCATAGATCGCCGAGATGGGTGCCTATGTCAAGCTCCTTGAATACGACAACATCGATGGAATGATTCTTCTCAGCGAGCTTTCTCGAAGACGTATCAGGTCTATTCAGAAGCTTATCCGTGTTGGCCGGAACGAAGTCGTTGTTGTCTTGCGTGTTGACAAGGAGAAGGGTATGCTATCAAAAATTTTCCCCCGAACCTTAAGGTGGCAAGGGATAACTGACACGTGAGATGATATGCAGGTTACATCGATCTCTCCAAGCGTCGTGTCTCTGCAGAGGATGTCGTCAAGTGCGAAGAGCGATTCAACAAGTCAAAGATGGTTCACTCCATCTTGCGACACGTCGCCGAAAAGACCAAGGAGCCTATCGAGCAGCTCTACGAAAGCATCGGCTGGCCATTGATGAAAAAATACGGACATGCCGTTGATGCCTTCAAGTTCTCCATTACGTGAGGGCCCTTTGTTACGTATTTTTAGACAATCTCCTAACATAACTATAATAATAGCAATCCTGACGTCTGGGAAGGCATTGAATTCCCATCTGATGCTGTCCGCGCTGAGCTTACCACCTACATTTCAAAGCGTCTTACACCTCAGCCAACCAAGGTCCGTGCTGATGTTGAGGTTACATGCTTTGGATATGAGGGAATCGACGCCGTCAAGGGGGCCCTCCGAAAAGCGGAGGCCAAGAACACGCCCGAGACTCCAGTAAAAGTCAAATTGGTCTCTCCCCCGCTATATGTCTTGACATCGCAGTGCTTGGACAAGAACACTGGAATTCAGGTCCTTGAGGAGGCTATTGTCGAAATCGAGAAGAGTATCACTGCAGCTGGTGGAAGCTGTGTCGTGCGAATGGCACCAAAGGCGGTCACCGAGAACGATGACGCTGAGTTGCAGGCTCTGATGGACAAGAAGGAGAGGGAGAACCAGGAAATCAGTGGTGATGAGGATGAGAGCGTTAGTGATGAAGACGTTTAGAAAACTGCGATGTCTGTATGCATGTACAGCAAAAAGTTTGTTTGTTTGTTTCTGGATGGATGGATTTTCTTTTTTCTTTTCGAGAAGGGAGTACATATTTCTTTTATCTTCTTCTTTCTTGTCCTGGCGATGATGTTATTAGCCGTACTTTTACGAACACTGAGATTAACCCCAAAATGGCTACATATTTGTACCAAAACGATTGGACAGACCCATAGCAGATATGTATGTACGTACCGATGTATGGAGCAATAGTCAGAATCTGAAAATATTGGGTGCAATTCCAAAGAGCGATTAACTTTTGAAGACGTCCCTCCTCACGCACCATATCCCAGAGACAGTGAGCAAGCATCTCAGCACAAATTAATTTTAGTTTATACTCCGTTTCTGATAACCGGCAGCCAAGGACATTGCTCAATATATCTACAGGGAAACCTATCATAACTCCAGCATTCGGGGGGGGGGGGGGGGGAAAACCTGTGTTTTGCTAGGTTTTACTGCATATGTATCTGTATACATTTAGTTATTTTCATGGTCTTCTACGTATGCGCGTTTGCAGGTCCGGTTTCGTACAACAACCAAGTACGGTGAGATGGGGCCTTTACATACACTTTTGTCCGTAACATCCCTTAGAACTCTCAAAATCATCAACCTGACAGACTTTGAAAGTTTCATAAATAGTATCTCGACTGCCTTCATATGTAATGTAACTATACCAAACCCATGAGAGGTACTCCTCATCCCATCTCCAAACCTAAATTCAAGCTAAGTACCACATCACCCACGTCCAATTGTGACCAGCCCAAAAAGAATCCGTCCTCGGCGCTACTTCTAAGATCGGCGAAATCTTCATCTTCGTAGATATCTGGGCTGGTAAGGCCATTCTAGAAAAATAGAATTAAAAGCAATTTATATCAGTTTCTGTTAAGAGTGAGAGTAACTAAGGACTTTTCCTTGGTTGCAGGAGCGTTATCCCGGTGGTGACGCCTTCTTCCAAGAATACAGTTCTAGTAAGATCCGGAGTACATGTAAGCATGTCGCTGGACCCACGTAATCCTCGGGAATATGCATCATTACATGAATGTGTATTCGCAATAGATCATGTAACAGACCTTGGGATTGTTTCGAAAGATAAATGCAAGCTAATTGGCTTGGCTGGAAGCAATGACCTGGAACACACCTTTTATGCAGTTCATAGGATATCACTCGCTCTAAACTGGGCCGTTCATGATGAAGTCTACTCTCCTCCGAAAAGTGGATTGAACTGGACATTACTATCAGCAGTTGGGCTGAACTACAAGAGAAACCCTAGTTAATAAATAACAAAACCTAAAGCTCGAACTAAAGTACTCTTAATAAATGGGCTTTGTTATTGTCTTGTGCTGCCCTAATAAAGAGAATACAAGCAGTGCATATTAATTTAAAGATTTTCTGACCAACCAGCAGATTCCCAAGGTCTCATTTCCATAAATATATTGCAAAGCTAAATCTACTCTTATTATGTGACAATATTATAGCCACCCCCGACGTTAGTAGCCAAAAATCAATGATGTAGCCACAATCATTGACCAGATCCAACCGACCTAGAGCACGCGCAAATTCACACACACTTGAACCGCACGGGGTGATGCGAAAGTGTCAGATATAGAGATACATGTGTAGTCTAGTTGAAATGTTCATATAACTGGGCACATCTAGATACGGCGGAATTATTTGATGTACTCTTGCTCATACTAGATCTCGATACCGCCCGTGATGCAGAGTTCCAGCCCTCCCAAAACACCCAAGTATGCTGCGCAAGGAGGAAGACATGTAACGTCTATATCCTGCATCCCATTGTATGGCAGGGTCACGGAATGCGGTGCTCGACACCAGCTAGCCCGTACCCTAACATGCTCCCACCCAGCCTGACTGCAACTAACTGTGAGGCCCAAAAGGAAGTCTTACCTCTCCGTATAACCACAAAGCTCCACAAAAGCCATCAACCAGATTACAACACCCTGGACGGTATTCAATAGCCCTTATCAGATAAGCTCGTATACCCTAACCCTTAGTGCAACATGTCCGAAGATCCTAAACACCACGGACAGCCTGGGAGCCAACAGCTCTACAACGAAACAACCGGTGGTAGCTTTGATTTTGCCATGGCGTCCACCGATGATCCTTTCAACTGTCGTCTTCAGTTTACACGCCTCCTTTCGCGTCTTAATGCCTCTGCCGGCGCGTCGAAACAGTGCGCGCAATTCGCGCTGAGAAACCGAGAGCTCGACGAGGACCTGTTTAGTGTCATTCTAGAGCAACTTCAATCTGTATGTTGTTCTCCACCCAATTATTATTAATTATGGAATTATCAGGAGTTAATTAAGCTAGGAGGATTGCACTATGAACACCCGCGTCAACATGCTCTACTTCATTGAGGTTCTTTGTGATATGAGCATGAAGACGGAGTACCGAGGCTACGTGAAGATGATCCAGAGAGATCTCATACAGATTGTCGATACCGTTGTCCCAAACGACCCAGAGGGCGCCGCAAATGTGGGAACTGTTAGGAAGGTTTGTCATTTCACTACGGGAGTCGCGCAAGGAGGTATACTGACAGGGTTGGTAGATTCTTCAGAGCCTGGGGGATAAGGGAGTTGTGGAGAACAGTATGATGCAGGAAGTGGGTGAGATGTTATCGGAAAGGGAGGCTGAGCATAAGTATGTCTCTTACTTGTTTCATAATGTCCTCACGTCTGGGAATTGGCTAAGCCGTTGAGAAACGATAGGGCTGCGATCGCATCTCCAGCCGGAAGTATTTACGATGACGACGACGAGGAACCTGGCGGTGAGGGTAGGGGTCTGGCCACGAAGAGGAAGTTTGACGATGGGATCATCCAACAGCGGATGGAGGAAGACCGAGAGCGTGTAAGTCTTTCTTCCAGGTGGAAGTTCATGGGTCATTGCTGACATTGCGCAGCATAAACGTCTGCGCGAAAACATCTGGGCGGTCGGATACCCGGAGTGGGAAGGCCATAACCCAGAATTCGAAAAGGCGTGGGACCAAACAAGCGATCTGAATTCGGACGACTACGAGATCATGCGCGAAGAGAACCAGACATTGGCTTCTTCAATCGCCTAGACAAACTAAGACCTGCAACCCGCCATTCATTAAGGAGTGAATACTCCGTGTGGTGTCTTGACATCCTAAGGGGCATTTGATAATGAGGATGTCTTGTTTGTTATTTTGGGTTTTTCCTATGTTCCCAACTGCTATTACTATATCTTACATGTAGGTACATGTAGTGATGGACCTTTGGTTTTGTGTGGCGTTCTAGGCTAGGGCAGTTTGTAACTTTACATCTCTTACTTCTTCATATCTTCTATATTCTATAACTACCTGTACAGTAGGATACGAACTTAAGGGGCGGAATGAATACTGAGCATTAAAAAACCTTGGGGGGGAAGATTTTGTACAATTGGGCTCAAGAGCGGTAAGCCCGACTTTTGATCATGGGGTTTGCTGTTTCTAAAATGTATATTTACACCCAAATTCTGTCAATAAACATCTTTTCGCTCCCTTACTCCAAAACCGCAACAGCACCAAGATCCTTCAATGTCTTTGCTATCTTCTCGGCCTCCTCCTTAACAAGTCCCTCCTTCAGCATCTTTGGCACGGACTCGACAAACTTCTTCGACTCGACCAGTGACAGGCCGAGGAGAGACTTAACCTCCTTGATAATCTTAGGTTTCGCTGCAGCGTCAAACGACTGGAGTTTCAGGTTGAACATGGTCTTCTCCTGGACTGGCTCCTCGGCGGCCTCCTCTGGCGCGGCGGCAGCAGGGGCAGCTGCACCAGCCGCTGGTGCGAAAGACTGAAGCGCAACGTCGGGGATGTTGAGGCGAGTCTATAGTGGCGGGGGTTGTGTCAATAACAGCAACAATTCGAAACAACCTTGGCGGGGTGGAAGGTGGGGCATATATATGATGTGGGGGGAATATCGAAAAGGGCCTCGCAGGGCCTCAATTGACAGCGAAAGTGCGCACCTTCAACAAGGAAACCAGGTCAGCGGTCTCCAACAGTGTCAGACCGGAAATCTGATCCACAATGCCAGCGATCTTGGGATCAGCAGAGGTGGTAGAGCCCCATCGCCGAGGTGCCGCAGCGAAAGGTGCGAGTCTGAGAGATGGGGAAGCGACGGCGGAACGGGCGAGGCGTGCACAGCACCTGGATGCGAGAGCCATTTTGTATGATGATGTTTCCTTTTGCGCAGGAGACGGACCAGGGTGTGTGTAGGATAGTGGAATTGACGTGGGTCGGGGAGAGTTGAACGTATCGTGAAGACGCCGTTGAAACTTTTCGTAGTGAGGCTAGTGCCGGGTTACTAAGCCACATTGTGGGTTGTGGTTCGCCAAGCCACATTGAATGGATAGGTGGTGAGGCTTAAGCTCCGAGAGATTCTTCCTCATCGATCCCCCCATCTCCTACCACTCCATCTCAAGCCGTGAACTCTCACTCGTGCACCCTCGTTTCTCAGCCAACCATTATATACACCCTGAATCACTCGTTCCTAAACCTCACAACCAGTTTCATTCTTTTATAAATCCAAACAGACATGTCTGAAACCGGCACTCCTGCTCCTGAGACTCGCAAAGCGCGTCATGAGAAGGTCGCCTTCCGTTTCTGTCGCGAATGGTACATATAACTTCCTCACAAGTATTTCCGAGAGCTCCTTATTGATTTCCCGATAGTAGCAACATGCTCTACCCGCACGAAGACCGCCTAAATAACACACTCCTTTACCGTTGCCGTACCTGCCAGGCGACTGAGGCCGCGTCCAACTACTGTGTCTTCCGCAACGTTCTCGGAGGATCAGCCGGTGAGACTGCCGGTGTCACTACAGATGTCGGAAGTGATCCAACATTGCCGAGAGCGAACAAGGCCTGCCCTTACTGCAATGAGACCGAGGCGGTATTCTTCCAGAGTCAGCAGAGAACAGAGGACACGAAGATGGTAAGTTTTTGATGGTATATTCCATGGGGGGTGGAAATAATATGCTAATGATGAGGTATAGAGGTTGTTCCACGTGTGCTGCACTTGTGGACAGATTCACGAGAACTACGGGAAATAGGCCTTTTCATTTTTGTTGTTTTTTATTATTTTTTATTTTCATCAGTAATAGATGAGTACTTAGGTGCACATAGTATGGCTGGGCAAAAGAATGGGCGGGTAGGACATTTGGGTTGTTGCTTCCTTTATTGGGTTTTATTGGGACTTTGATTGATTTATGATTTAATACGAGGGTGGCGTATGGAAAACTTCTGATATGAAAAGAAGAGACTTTATAATAGATTGCAATGCAAAATGGTCAGATATGCAGATAAATTTATTTTGCTGAATTGAGTGCTGTACAATGGGAGTGTGAGAATAGCAAAAAATAATCTATACGTTCATAGGAGCCAAAGACAAGATCTTTGACCACTTCTTACGCCTAAGCTCCTCTCCAACGACACCTGTGCGCACGTGATTAATTAGCTCCCACTCAAGCTAAAGAAAGGAAAAGGGTGAGCTCACTGTTCAGCCTTGTACCCAAAGGATCCCCACTCTTGTTGACCAACACACACGCATTATCGTCAAATCGAATGTAGCTCCCGTCCGGTCTCCTGTACTTCTTCTTTGTCCTCACAACAACTGCATGGCACACATCTCCACGCCTAACCTTGACAGCCGCCTGTGCAGCTGCAGATAAGTCGTGCCCAAGGGACCGCTGTTTCTGGATAACCACGACAATCTTGTCGCCTGGGCGGTGTTAGGTAACGTAGCAAAAAAGCGTTGTGCGAAGAGAGAGATACCAATGCCAGCAGGCTTCTTCCGCTTCAGTACTTGTGCGCATTCGACGAGTGCGGCACCGGAATTGTCGATGCATGTGAGCATCGACTGTGAAGAGAGGGCAGGTCAGGTCTGGTGCTCGACTTGGGAAGGGAGAAATACGTACCTTCAATTGGATCATGCCCAAGGGCCTGGTTGCGAACATCTTCAACAGCTGCGCTTGAGGATTTCGTTGGAGCGAGGTTCGGGCGGAACTTTGCGAGATGGCAAAGTTTCTGTATGACGTTGCCGGATGCGGTTAGAGTTCTGTGGGCGACGTTAACCTCAAGGTCACGTGCAAGGGAACTAGCAGGCTAAACGAGCGAGTGGTTGGAAGACCGCAAGATGCCACAACCTTATGTGCTAATAATCCTGTTTATGATGCTGTACACCTACTACATGTAAGAGTACCGGGCTGATTGAAGCTGGGGCAAGTAGAAGAATGACGATTTCAATGACATCTTCATATCACCTGTGGGCTCCAATTCTTGCAATAACCATATCTTCTAGTGGTTGCGTTAATTCTGCAAGTACATGTATTTTTTGTGTCCTTCTTTACTTCATGCGCCAAAATATGCTAATTGAGATAAGAGTCAACTATATAAACATTAAAGAGTTTTCGTTCTAACATTTCAGGCTTTCAGGGCTTTAAAGTTCAAGAATCAGACTAGGTTAGAACCTATATCCATCTTCCCTCGCTCTCTCTTCCATGCACCACTGTGGATGTAACAAGCCTCGCTCAGGTCTCGGCTGTCCTTTTGTATGGGAACGGACTATGCCCGTTCAGTGTCAGAATCATGAGGTAGCACTCGCGTCATGGGTTGTCACTCGTGAAATAGGAAATTTTGTTTTGTTTTCTATCGAGTCGAGAACGATAAGAAGAGCATATTTTCACTAAAATTGAGGGTATTAATACTTATGGGGTGGCTTTGTGCTTTATGGAGCTAGCGATGGATGAGACTTCGGGTGTCTCAGGGCTGAGATCGCCGCGTATATGTCGACCGCGGAATACACTGGCCCAGTTCTCGCCAACCCTCTGGAAGCGAATGTAATCGCAGTGATGCATACAGTGTGCGGGTGAGCGCACTGCATATATATGATATGGTGCGGTGTTTTCATTTCTACGAGGATCCATAGAGTACGCGTACCGACTGCCGAAACTCTCCCTTAAACCCCTCAATATAATCCACAACTATTGAGCCCTTTCCCTCCGTTCCCCACACACCTTCAAATATCGCGGTTGTTAGAATCTTAGGTTTTGCTACAACTAGACCCGGAAATGATGAATTGGACCGCGAGGACGCCACCGGCAAGAGCCGCAGGGGGGGGCAACAGTCGGTATTAGGATGACATCCGCGGCTAAGGAGTTGTCTATAAGGACTCTCGTGACCAACATGGTTATGAGAGATGAGCGCAACACAAGGCATAGGATAGATCCATAAGGTTCAGGGAAAAGCGCGGGGCACTCTCGAAACACACAAAGAGAATTTCGATCGACGGACTGTCGAGTAGTTATCCAGGATAAATGAACGAGTTGCGGCAAATAAAACACATGGACAGATAATCATTCGATTCCATTTCGACAGCCACAACTGGGCTTTGTACCACACCATAGCCGCCTTGTTTTCCTCAGTGGTCGCTCACTGGCTGTGATTGCGGTGATGGTTGCTGTGTGGAGATAGTGGTGGGGAGAAAGTCGTCATGTAGATCAAGGGCGTAGCAACCATCGTGCATCCTGGCAGGCACAGATTCCAACCGAGTAAGAGAGAGAAAGCATCTGGCTTCTTTTCGTGATAGATTGGATGTTTCCTTTTCTTTGCGCAATCCAGAATCCAGATCCCTCCTGAAGCCTTGTTTGCTCACTTCATGCTCCTCTTGTCCAATCTGCAGATCTCGATTACCGTCCCCCATTCATTCCATCCGTGGGGCCCCCTGTCATGCATGCATTTATATTTTTGTTCTTCCGGTATTCCACCGTGTTGCTTTACTTGGCTTGAGGTGGTGCGTGGTTTGGCCTTGGTTTTGTCGGCGCGTGTCTCGTGTTTTAACTTTTGATCTCTAACTATCCGTCTCTGTCCAGGACCTCTATCTCGCCTTTTACTTCTTGGGCTCCCTTCCCAGCGGAGTAAGTAAGCCAGGTGAGAGAGTGAGGACAAGTGAGGCTGGAGGGCTGAGATCGTGAGATCGTGAGGTTGGAGAAAGTGAAGCGAGCTAGCGAGTAATTAAGTGAAGGGAGTGAGTGAGAGGAGGTGCATGGCGGCGTGCGGTCCTGACTCTCCATCCGTCCATCCATACATACTGTATCCATCCCTCTTCCTTCCCTCCCTTCCACCCTTCCCAACTGGCCAAACCTGTTCCTGTATCATATCTCCCTTTCCCTTTACTCCTGAATCCCACCCTCTCTCACTTACGCTCGACCACTCTTTCCTAATTTTTCCATTCCAATTCACCATATACACACCGTATACATACTAAAATAAACACATTCACATACGTACATACATACATCATACAGACGTACATACACGCATATACACTAACTTCATACCCTCCTGTCAAAGAGCGCCATCTGCTCAAATGGCGCGCCCTGCAAAGTACCAGTTAACTCTCAGTCAGCTCGCTGAGTTTGACGATTTATTGACAGATGCGCTTGTCGATCGCGTACGTACATATAGTTTCTTCACCTTTTTGCGCTTGGGAGGTAATCCACGTTTGTTGACATGACGTTCCTCTCATCTTGCAGGTCTACTACTGGACAAAGATCCGTAAAATGAAGCATAGCTACCACCCGAATCGGGGTATAAAGACGGATGACGTGGTTAATATTATCGTGTGCGAGGTTGTGCGGAATAAGAATACATCGGGGGCGTTGAATAAGCTTATGGAGTGAGTCGCATCCTGGCCGGAAAGACTGATAGGACTGACTGGGAGGAATCATGGAATAGGCTTAACGGAGTGAAGCAGTTCCTGAATAAAGTTCTCTACAAGAATCCGAATGCTGAGGCCGATTTCATGAAGTACGCTTCTACTATATCCCTGCCCCCCAATAGTGGGTTACGACGGTTCAATTGACAAAGATGTTGCTATATAGACATGCTCGCAGATACCTCTCCATGTATGCCTCGGACTCGCCCTTTGAGGTTGGCTCTACAAATCGTTACAACCCACTTGCCCCGGAAGCCTGTATCATCGCTCGGCGTAACTTCCACCGCGGCGACACTATAAAATATCTCACGGGTGCTATGGTCCCCATGACCCCCAGTGAAGAGGATGAATTTGCGGGTTCACAAGCCGACTTCAGCATTATCTATTCTTCCCGGGTAGGAGGCATGTCACTTCTTCTAGGACCGGCCCGCTTTGTAAATCACGACTGCGAGCCGAACGCGAAATTTGTCACAACAAATAAGGAAAATGTCACACTGATTGTTGAGCGGGATATCGAGCTGGGCGAGGAGATTACGGTAAACTATGCAGATGATTATTTTGGTGTTGGGAACAGGGAGTGCTTGTGCAGGACATGCGAAGTGCAGATGAGGAATGGGTGGGCCTCGGGCTCGCAATCTGGTGGCGAAGAGGAGGAGGAGATTGATATCGACAGCTTGGTGCCGGGTGCAATTGTGACTCGCCAATCTTCGAGGAAACAGCGGGCGTCTATGACGAGCCTGGAAGTTCCGGACAGGAGGAAAAGGAAGAGTAAAGGAGGTGTGTTGAGCCCACCGGATAGTGACCGCGGGACATCTGTTTCTGCGAGCGAGGCACCGAGTGTAGCAGGGGGGTTGGGGACGCCGGGTGACAGTCATAGTCCTGGACCCGAGGAGGGTCCTGCTACACCACCAAAAACGGAAACTGCTACGCCGGCTGAGATAGAGGTCGCAAAGGAAATTGAGGGAGAAGTTGAAGTAGCTGAGAAGGTCGCGGAATCATTACTAGCCTTCTCGGGGGTGGTGGATGGAGATGCAACAAAGGACTTGGACGGAGATAACCCTATCAAAGACGAGGAGTATATGAATGGATACGAAAGGACCGAGACAGAAAGGGAGGGATCAATGGATTCCACCATTCCCGATGACGAGATTCGCGAGTCTATCCTAGCCAAATCAATCTCGCCAGATTTTACTCTCAGCTTTGGACTCTCAGCTCCGCTGTCTGCGATGGCCGTGGCACCCCCACCTCAGATGCAGCCTACAATCTATGAATCAGACTCGGAGTTGTCGGAATTCACCGATATTGCCGATTCTGAAATCGACGATTCGATTCTCACAATGCCAATTCCGCATTCCACTACCAAAAATCCACGGAAAAAGACGAAATTGATAAGATCTAAATCTGCAAAAAAGGCCAAGAAAGCTAGGCCACCGACCAGCACACCAAAAGCCCGACGTTCTTCGCTCCCAGCACCTAGGCGTACTTCGCTCCCTGCGATCCCGCCGGCAGTCATAGAGCCACCGCTCAACCGCGTCCCTGGGGATTATTTATCTTGGCATCTTAACACCGAAGGCACCAAGTGTGTATGTAGCGACTGCAAGAAAGCTTTCGTACATGACGACAGGTGGTATGTACCGAGAGCGTGCAAACGCTGCGAGAGGCACAGTAAGATCTACGGCTTGGTGTGGCCCAAGACTGTAAAGCGGAAGAACGATTCTGAGGTGACATTATTCTTTCCCCTCACATGATCCTTTGACGGGCTGCTAACATATAACAGGAGCAAATCGATGACCACCGGCTCATACAACGCTACGTAACAGCCTCTGAGCACAGAAAGGAGCTACGGAAGATGGAAGAGGAAACTGCAGCAGCAGAGGCCGTAAGGGCCAAGAGAAGGGGTGCATATAATCCTGCTCCAGCTGAATCCGGCAGAAGAAAGAGAAAGCAGGTCGAAGATGAGATGGAAGACATTGACGGTGTATTCGACGCATTGAAAAGACGGGGTGGAAAACGGAGCAAATTGGAGGATGCAGTTATCAGGTAGTCTAGTTATTCTTTTTTCTGGATGGCGTGTTTAATGTCTTGATCGGTGTTGGGGTCCGGTTTTTTCTTTTAAATTCCTCTTGTTTACTTTTTTTTTTCTTCTTTTTTGCTATATCGTTATTGTCTTTGGGTGACTTTGCTTTCTGCCCCCTTTTTTTTCCTTTCTTTCCCACGGCTTCTTCTTCCTGCACCTTGGGGTGGGATTGTATACTTATAAAATAGTTCGTCTCGTGTGCACAGGTTTTGTGTGGAGAGGGTGTATCTTAGCTGGCGGGCTACTGCGTAGCTAGCTGCTTCTTATTATACCCACTCTGACCCAACCTGTGGGTGCGTCTTGATCCTTATGGATTTTCCGACCTTTTCTTCTTCTTTCCTTTCTGTAACTGTATTATAACATTTTTTCTACTTACTTTTCTTAAACCATTGGATCTTTTTTATTTTTATTTTTAATTTCTCATCTTCTTCACTGGCCTCTCCCATTAATCGCTGGGGAGGCAAGGGCCTAGACAGGAGTCTCCCCCCCCTCTCTTTCCTCTCACTCGGGGCGGGGCGGGGGACTTGGAGTTGGTAGCTTGTCTTTTCTCTCTCTCTCTCTCTCTCTCTCTCTCTTTCTCTCCCTCTCTCAGTAACCTATCTCTTTGCTGGGTGGTGTCGTGACATTGGTTAGAGCACTGCTGATATATATTACGCACTAATGCTTGCCTGTACGTACAACATAAAGAAATTCCCTCAACCCCTCTCTCTCTCTCTCGATCTCTCTCCTCTCCCTTTCTGAGATGCTGCTTGGTTGAGGTTTCCGTGCATGACAACACCAGCTCTTGCTGTGCAATCCGGTTCCGCGGGGAACTCGCTCGCTCGCCTCGTTATTCCGTAGGCCACCTTGATTTGGGGTCGCGTTGTCACTTTCACGCGTCCGGTGCCTGAAAGGTGCAGGGTTACATGTAGTTGCAAGTACATACATGAAGATGGCTCTTTGCAACCCCTCACAGAGCCCCCCCTCCTCCTCCCCCTCCACCACCACCATCCTCACCACAAACATTACAACTCCACCACTCGTTCACCCACCCACCCACCCACCCACCCACTCGCCCACAATCACTACCCCATGGCGCACTACACCCCCTCCACCACCGCCACCGACCAGGGCAAGACCACCGCCATCGCCGGCTGGACCATCGCCACGCACAAGCAGCCCATCCTCAAGTCGGGCGAGATTGACGCCATGACGCAGACGCTCGGCATCGCGCCGCCCGAGATGATCTTTGGCAACAACGGCGTGAGCGTGCGGCACGACGCCAGCGGGTGGGGCGTCAGCTTCAATGCGCTCGACGCCCTGCGCGGCGTCGACAAGACGGGCGCAAGCATGCTCAAGGTGGCATACAGCGAGAGCTGGACAAAGATGCGCGAGCGCGTGCACGAGGATATCAGGGAGGTGGTGAAGCCGTTTGACTGGACGTATACTACGGCCTACAAGGGGAGCGTGCCGGTATGTTTTAACCCTGGGCCCTTGGGGTGTGTGTGGGGTCTGTAGCTAGATGAAGAAGGAGGAGGAGGAGGAGGAGGAGAAGGAGGAGAAGGAGGAGGAGGGGGGGGAAGAGGAGGAGGGGGGGGAAGAGGAGAAGAAGGAGGAAGAACAAGGAGTAAGAAAGAGCTAATGCTGTGCTGTGTGTGCGTACCGCAGGAGACCGCAGTCCCGCAGTTTGCGCCGACAGAGGAGATGATACCGTTTGACCGGCTCAAGCGGCCGGACCCGATCCTGCTCTTTGACGAGATTGTGCTCTACGAGGACGAGCTGGCCGACAATGGCATTGCCATCCTGAGCGTCAAGATCCGCGTGCACCCCGAGCGGCTGTTTGTGCTGTCGCGCTTCTACCTCCGGCTCGACGGCGTGCTGGTGCGCGTGCGCGACACGAGGGTGTTTGTGGAGTTTGCCACGGGCGAGGTGCTGAGGGAGTATCAGGCGCGGGAGGAGACGTATGCGAATGTTCGGAATGTGAGTCCCCCTTCTTCTTCTTCTTCTTCTTCTTCTCTCCTTCTCTGGCCGAGGTGGGTGAATGGTGCTGATGCGGGTGGTAGAAAATGTATGGGCGCTCGCCGGAGGAGGTGCCAGGGTTGATGAGGGATCCGCAGTACGTGTGCGAGCTGACGCCTGTGGTGGAGACGATCAGGGAGAAGGCTGTTGTTGGCGGCGGCGGCGGCGGCGGCGGCGCCTCTGGGAGCGGGTAGCTGTATCTTCGGGGGGGAGGGGAGAGGGGCCGGTTTCCCAGCTTTTTCTACTAGCTACATACATATCACGAATTGACGACGAGGCGTTTGGTTTCTTCTTTTCTTTTCTTTTTATTTTCTCTTCTCTCGGGGGGGTTCTTTTCTGTGCTGGTGTTTCTCTCTCTCCCGCTGTGGCTTCCAGTGTTTTTTATATTGCTGTTGAAATAGCAGAGTCTTCGTTGAGTTGCAGCGACAGTGTCCGTGCACGAGCCCTTGCATGCAGAGCCCCAGTCACGTGCACTGTCTCGGAACATTGATTTTCCGCCAGCCAGCGAAGTTTTTACATGCCGAGATATCATTGCCGCGAGGGGAGAAGCGGGGGAGAGGCAGGACACATGCAGAGGAGAGGCAGAGCAGAGGAGGGCAAAAGATAGACACCTGTAGAGGGGAGCAGCAGGAGAGCAGCAGCAGGAGAGCCGTCATTCCCTGTGCTGTTGCCGTGGAGAAGGAACGAAGCGAGCGGTGAAGTCACCACCGCCGGTTGGCGGGGAGATGACATCGGTGCGCTTCCATTTCATATCTCTGGACAACGAGCGAGTGCATCCTGACTGTCTGCCAAACACACACACACGCGCAGAATACATATCACGTCCAGCACAGTAGATACACAAGAAACCGCAATGGCTTCCCAGAACTGCCTGAGAATGCTCGCCCGGTCGGTATGTCTTTACCACTATCCCAGTTCCCAATTCCTAATCACCAATCACACACCCTCCCCCCTCCTCAGTTCCAGTATACTAACAGCTCCCAGGCCCCCCTCACCCTCACCAAGCCCACCCCCCTCACCCTCCGCACGCCCCTCACCCTCACACTCGCCCTCCGCCGCGCCAACACCACCGCCGCCGCCGCCCCCGCCATCCCCTCCAAACAGCTAAACACCGCCGAAGACCCCCAAGCCGCCAACCCCCCCCCGCCCAGCGCCGCCGCCGGCCTCGTCAGCCGCATGACCGAGTCCGTCCGCACGCTCATGCCCAGCACCACCGAGACATACGTCGCCTACGGCGTCACGCAGGAGCTCTACAACGAGTGCGTCGCGCAAGGCGCCTACCTCGCGGGCAGCGAGGAGCTCTCGC
This sequence comes from Morchella sp. 2016-41, assembly GCA_024713855.1. NCBI lineage: Eukaryota > Fungi > Ascomycota > Pezizomycetes > Pezizales > Morchellaceae > Morchella > Morchella sp. 2016-41. The sequence continues at coordinate 1,250,651 of JAMGZD010000003.1, forward strand.
CCAGCGCGCGCTTCTGGTACGAGACGTGCGGGCGCAAGCCCACCTTTGTGGCGTGGGCGCAGGTCACGGTGCTGCACATGTGGATGCTTGTCGTGCGGTTCCGCGCGTTTGAGCATGGCGAGAGCGTGCAGACGTGGCAGCAGCACTTTGTCGACCACTTCTTCTACGACAGCGAGGGAAAGATGATACAGGACTACAAGCTGACGGCGGGCGGGCAGCGCAAAAAGTACCTCAAGGACCTGTATGCGCAGTACCGCGGCATGATTGCGGGGTACGACGAGGGGCTGGTCAAGGGGGATGCGGTGCTGGCGGCGGCCGTCTGGAGGAACGTGTTTGATGCGGATCCGGACGTGGATGTGGAGCTGCTGGCCGTGGTGACGAGCTATGTGAGGAGGTGTGTGGCCGGGTTGGATAAGGTGGAGGACGACGTGGTGCATGCGGGGAAGATCAAGTTTGGCTTGCCGATGGACGAGGAGCCCGTGGTGCGCATGAGGAGCAAGTATCTGGAGAGCGTGGTGAAGGAGAAGGGACACACTTTGAAGAATTCGAGTGTCTAGGTGCGGACCTCGAGGGGGGCTAATGGCGGGAACGGTGTAAGCTTAGCTTTGTAAAGTAGTGAATCGAAAAGAAGAAGAAACATCTCGCTTTCTATACTAGTAGTTCATGTAGTGGCCCATGTTTATAATGTCTATAAAGATCTTTGTGAAGCAAAGTGAAGAACCAAGAATCGGAGGACGTACTGTATGAACTGGTACGGACCTCTCCTTATACATATAGTTTCAAGTCAACCACTCAAACTACATAATGAAATTGCAAATTGTCAACAACACCCATATATCACCGCACTGACTCATGGCCACAACCAACAGTCTATTGGTAATTATAAACAAAGTGCATATCCTCTACTAAAATGATGCCCTCAGCCCGCAAGTATGTACATACGTACCTTAGAAACCGCTTTCCCCGCACGCACTCTACAAAGGTCACCTCCTATACTCATAGGAGACCACCAAAACACCAGCAGCTAGCTGATCAGTCAAGTACCCCACACGCCGCTCTATTATTGACTGAAGTTGATCACCCCAATCCGGATCATAGCCCATCACTCGCATCCGGAACCAGAAGCCAAGCACCGCGGTACATGCACCGCTTCGGGGCCGTCCAACAGTGGTTGGTTGTATTGCCCATACATTGGGGTGGGGGTATAGGGTCTATAGAATATTGGGTGTAGTTGCACAGCTCAAAGATGCTGTATTCACATCTGAGGGCTTGTAGTTATGGATGTAAAATCCAGGATTCGGCGTGGTTACCATGGGCGCGGGTAGCAAGCAAGCCAATGATTGGGATATACACTTTTATCCGCTACTACTATCTGGGGGGGGTACATAGTGTGTTCATACATGTAGTGACAAAAGCATGAATAAAATAAACTACCGCAGTCCCCTATACCATTACTTCTCTTTGATTTCTCTCTCTCGTTTCTTTTTTTTCTCTTTATAGTTAATTCGTAACTACAAATATATCAACATAGTGCTGGTTATATCGCCGTGGCTTTGGGTTTTTTCCACGAGTCTATTGCCCATAATATACCACGAGTCAAAGACACCATTTACCCTAGATGAGAATGAGAAAAGACACTTGCCTACATGTAACTACACGAGACCGGCCGCATGAGAAATGGGGGGGCCTCCTCGGGATGCCTCGAGCGGCCCCATGGTATAAAAAAAGCACTATCCTCGAGCTCACTACAATATGGAGATCGCAGAAACCTAGATGACCGCCACGGGTTATAGGCTTACCTATAGGACACGCAGCTTATTATTTGCTTCTTCTTGCTAACTCATCTTACCGCTTACTTTATATCACGCAGCCTTATTCCAATCTTACAACCCGCAACAATCAAAACCCCATCCACCCAGCGAATCAGGTAGAACGCAACGCCTGCAAGCGCCTACTCTACCCACGCTACCACTTCCACCATGCGCTCTAGCAAAGCTGCATCTCGAAAAAGATGTGGGTGACGCATCAGCAGAGGTAGGTATTATGTATAACCGCCGCACAAAGCAGCATCCATGTAGTCTGCGAGACACATCGACACGCACGGGAAGAGTGGAATGTCTCGTTATCTCAAGCTGTCTCGGCCCCTCTCGGATCGAGGAGGATCAAGGTATATCGATCGACACGGTTGATGAGTATCCAAGACATGACACAGTGTACCCTAGTGTCCTTGCGGGCCACACTGCGGGCTGTAAGGCTGATCATCAACATTCCGCTCTTCATTGTCATAGAATGCGAGATTACTGGTGCACTGCTACATATTAAGAGAGCTTTTCGGACAACTGATCGCCTAAATATAGTAGAGCTTCGGAGCTTATTAGTGCCCTAAGGCCGCTTGAGGCTACAAACCACAAATACCGGTGTAGAAGTAGTAGAGGCGGATCATGAAGTATCACTCGGAAGGAAGTTCTGCGTGGGTGAGTCTCTGCGTACCTATCCCTTGATCTGCCGAGACATTCCAATGTTCCAGACTAGTTCTAATAGAGTGCTTGATCTAATTCAAGCTTTGGAAAGTGACTTATCGAGGTTTTCTGTAGCTCCTGGCACCTACATACACAAGGGGACGTCGGCATCGATAGGTGGCCGGAGGGATGGCATAACTGTATGGTGAGGTTCGCAGTCCTTTCACTATTTAAACACTTCCTGGAATGTTGCTTTACACGGTCAGGATGCCCAGGCTCTAGTGCGCAAGGCTCCTAATAGGCAACACTCAGGAGGTAGAACAACTCCAATAGACGCACGTAGATTCTATGTTCCTCTACATATGTAGAGTGGATCTTCCTATCAACTGGCGAGAAGAGGATATTCTGCTTCTCAGGGTAGCTAGTGGTGGAAACTGCTGCTCACTGTTATTCTCAGTAACATATTTTTGCTACACTTTGTATGTGCAGTTCTCGCTCTCGCCAGTTAATGCGGTATCATGCACATACGCAAACGCCCCCGCAACCGCCGTCAGATAGTGTTGCTGCAATGGATCGATCAGGTACTCTAAACGCTTACCTGAAACTGAACTGACGCAGGTTCCAGTTGGCTGCGGGGTGCGGGCCTTCTTCCGCACTTTTACAACAGGCTTGGCACAAACCCCCCAGAATTGGTTATTCACAGTACATAAAAGGACCCGGGGCCGGGCCCGACGCCGCCTACTGCGGCCAACTGCAATGTGGGTTTCTATATCATGACAAAACCAAGCTAGGTGCTCCGGTGATAAATATACTCAAACCACAAGTCACAAAAATAAAGTCAAAACACAAAACCTCAAGTCACCGGAGAAAGGAAAACCCATTTTTTTATCCTGAATATTCACAGTAGGGGGGGGAAAAAAAAGCAAAAAAAGCAAAAAAAAAGCGTAATATACATTTTTTCAAAGTTATGTAGTTATAATTTATATCCCTTTATGGCAGGATCTCGGGCATTGGGTTCTCGGGCGTGGGCTTGACGTTATAGAACTTGAACTTCTTTGCGTTCATCTTCTCTACCGCCTCGGGCGTCATTTTGGTCAGGCCCATGACCGGATAATCACCCTTCCTCACAAACTCATAAATCCCTAAACAGCACACACACACACACACATTAGCCCGGCCCCCCGCACCCGCACCCACTAAAACTTCAAAACCGGTGAGGGGCTCAACAAACCCGGCATCTTATCTCCCGCCAGCCTGAACGCCTCCTTCACAATCTGCTCGTGCACTTCCCCCTTCAGCTCAAAGATAATCTTACTGACTGCCACCCTCGTGGCCCAAAAATCGTGACTTCCCTTTCCCGTACCCATACGCACTTCGTTTCCCTTGGTGTAGACGGGAATGTTGCACGCCACGCGCATGTAGAGCCTGTACTTCATCCCACGTAGCTTCTTCTTGATGGCCTCCTCGGCGTTCTTGAGATGCATGGCAGACAGCCGCCGGTGGTGGTCCTTCAGACGCATCCCGTAGTCACCCCATTCGACTGTTGTTCCGCGGACACTCCCACCCGTGGGCACGCGGGGCCGCCCCTTCTGCGCTGGCTTGGGGTCGCCTTTGGGGCCTGTGGTGCGTCGGTGGTGGGGGTTAGTGCTTTTCGTCTTGTGTGTAGAGACCCGGAGCGGGGGAGGGGGGGGGGAAGCTTCTTACGCAGCCAGTCAAGTGCGGGCTGTGAGGAGGAGAACGGGCGACATTGCGAGACACCTGCGAATGCGGCGGCGGCAGCGGTGGTGGTGGTGGTGTGTGCTACAATCCGGCCAAGGCGGGGTCAGGTCAGCGTGATCTTCGTCGACAGCGCGGAGCAATTGAGGGGTAGCAATACCGAGGCGGGGGAAGGCAGGCTTGTGCGCCAGCGAGGCGAGCGAGCGGGTGAGTGACTGCATCTTGCGTGGGGCGTGCTGCTGCTGCTCAGGCGGGAATGTCGTTCGTCGTCGGTCAAGGTTTTGGGAGAGGTTGTACTTTGGTGGTGTGTGGCCAGACGAGCCCGTGGCTGGTGCGAGCGAGGCCTGTGTGGCGGTGCCGCACCGGAACGATCATTGGTACTTATGCGCATGCGTAGCTAGCTGCCCAGTGGCCAGTGCACAGCTGCCCGGTCTGCCCTGGTTGGCTGGGGGCTGGTGCGGAGAGTCATATCTGAGATGTGACGAGTCGCATTTCCTCACAGCCCATAAGGGTACGTACGAGTTTATGTCGCAAGGCCGAGTGACATTCCGTGGTTTAGAAGGCTGTGCTGAGATTCTTGCTCAACTGCTCCAACCTCCTCCGGCCTGCCAAGTGACCTGTCGTATTTCCATTACGACGACATATTCTAAGCTGGCCATGGTACACTGATCTCCCCCTCCCTCGGGGTTTGCAGCCATGATGTGCAGTTTGAGATTTTCCCTTTCCCGCCAGAATAAATAATCCGGAGACTCTTTAGGCAGGTTCTCGCACACAAGGCTGTGGAGTAGGCGCATACAACGGTGCTCTGAATCGTGGAGAACAAAGATTCCGCCCCCCTCCCCCCATTCTTCAACCCAACCTTATTCCGATCAAGCTTGCATGATTAATGTGCTGCCGTTTATGGGATATTGACGGGCTAAAAGAGACATTCGACTATTGGTCAAAATGTCCTTTCTATGTCATAAGTGTACTGCGGTATTCTGGGTGCCTAACCCCGAGATAGACAGGAAACAAATTCAAGTGGAGGAGGGCAGTACCTATCCCGCAAACCTCTACGAGACAGCAAGAGATCCAAGGCATCAAATTACGAGACAGCAAGATGCGGCTGTATTAGGTGTGATGCAAGCCAAGAAGAAAAAAAAAATTACATTCTGCAATCCTGTATGTAATAATATCATCTACTTTTACTACGCCCAAACTCATTTTAGACTCCCTCCCCCTTTTGGTCATCAAGATCATTACCACTCCTCTCCTCCCCCCATCAGGTACGTCTCCAATATCCTCAAAAACTTTGCCACAAACGCCTCGAGGTGGAAGATGACCTTACTGCCCAAATGTATCCTGTGCTCATAGAAGGCGCTCCACTCGATGACCTTGGCCGTGAGCTCGTGGTCAACCTTTTCAATGAGGCGGAAGGTGAGCAGCTTGAGGATCACGGTGGCGGGGATGCAGTGCGTCAGAAGGTCGTAGAACTTTGCACGGACTGCGAGGATGCGCTGCGGTGTGTGGTCGGCGAGGAGCTCGTCGGCAATCTGCTGGATGAGTATCTCGTAGTCGGGCGGTGGGATTGGTGTTTTCGCGGTGACAACCTCACTGTGGTGTTATGTTAGCGCCAGTGTTACTCCTCTTTTGAGGGGTTGGGGTGGGGTGGCCAGAATGGAGTGACGGGGGGTGGGGGATTACTTCTGAGCATACACCGCCTCAAACATCAACAGCGCCCTCCTAAGGTTCCTACCACTTTCCTCCGCAACCCTCACGGCCAGGGCCTCTTCCCACTTCAGCTTCTCTGCACCAGCCACATGCTTCAGAACCTCCACCATCTCGTCTATACTCGGCGCCGCAACCCTCACCAGAAGCGTCCTGCTGCGAATCGGCGCAATAATCCCCGCCGTGGAATTCGCAATCAGAATCAGCCTGAGGTTCGGCGAATACTTCTCCATGGTCCTCCTAAGCGCGGCCTGGGCATCACGGCTGAGGGAGTCGGCCTCATTGATGACCACGACCTTGAAGCGCTGCTTAGCCGTGATGTCCACCTGCTGCGTCTGCGCAACCTCCTTGAGCAGGGACTGCACCACGACGCGGTCGTGGTTGCCCACGTCGCTGGGCGTGATCTCGAGGTGGTAGACGGACGAGACGACGGTGAACTCGATCTTGCGGTTGCTACTGGTCGTGAAGATGCGGCTGTCGACCTTGATCTTTTCGACGCCGGGCCCATAGAGCTCCTTGAGCGTTGCGACAACGCGGGTCTTCTTGCCGGCGCCGGAGGGCCCGTAGACGAGGAGGTGGGGGAAGTCTCCGGATTGTGCCTAGGGGAAGGGGAGGGGAGGGGTTAGTATCATGATATGGTATTGGGCCTGAATTGGGCCTTGTGGGGGAGGAAGTGAGGTTTACGAGTGCTTTGAGCCTTGTGGAGAGGCTTTCGTGGTACTGAGGTTTCAAATGTGCTGTCAGCTTGGGGATCTCTAATTGCAGCCATGTCCGTGCGGAGGCTCAATCAATTCCTGCCCTACAAGGTCAACTACTCACATGTAAGGCCTCGAGGGACCGTGGTCTGTGTTTGTCCACGTAGAGCATTGTTGGTTGGTTACTGAAATGAACGAGGCAGGACAGGGGGTATAAAGTTTTTAATAAATCGTAATACCGGGAGTGTTTCCTGGGTCTCGGGTGAGCGAGACGATCCTGGGTAAGGTGCTGCGGGTGCTGCGGGTGCTGCGGACAGGGACAAATCTTGTCAAGATCGGTATGGTCAAGATCTGGGGGGGGGGGGGGACGTGTTTGTTTGTGGTGGTGATGGTGGTGATGGTAGTGATGGTGATGGTGGGTGTTTGTCGTCGTTGTGACAGCCAACGTTGCACTGTGCTAGGGTGCTAGGTAGGCTGTTCCCGGTGGCCAGGAACGAGCAGGTTGCGCGCATGTCACGGGGGAACGCGTAAAGTGGTGTAACGGTCTGTACCTTACTGCGCGTAACTGTAGTTAGTGATCTGCTGTGCCACCCTCGATACAAGCCCCATCCCCACCACCAATAATGACCAATGACCGGGGTCACCATCAATGATCATCCCACCCATCCCACCCATCCCAAATCCCCGCCCTCCTCCTGCTCCTGCTCCTCCCATGCCCCTCCCCCTGCCTGCCCAAGCCTGTGGCGCCGAGTACAGATTGGGAGGCAAAATAATGATGTCAATCACCCATCGAATCCGGCAAGGTCCCCGCAAGGGTCCACCCGACCGGGCAGCACCGGACACCCTGGAAGCTTCGGTCCCAACGAAAAGGAACATATGTCAAAGCCTTCTCGAATCTCCGCCGCCGCCGCCGTAGGTGGTGGGCATGAATGGTAAGTTCTTGTAGCTACTAGGTACCTAGGTACTACATGTATCTATCTGTTCTGCTCTACTTGGTCATACCCAAAGATCTACTGCCCCCCTCACCTTCCAGATTCACAGATTTGTAAGAAGAAGAGAGGACAGAGCACCCACCACCTACTGCAAAATGCAAATGTCCCATTTCAGAGTACCCTACAGCGCTGGCATTGCATTCGCGCCTGCTCTAGCTAGTGGTGCTCTACCTATCAAAGTAGTGAGGTGGATGTTCCCGGTGGGGAAGATGCGCTCCATGGAAGAAAAAAGAACTAAGAAGCGTTGGTAAGTAATAATAGATAATCGTTAAGGGGAAAAGGCGAGCCTTCTCGGCTTCAAGACAAAACAGCACTTTTTAATTTTCTCGTGCAACAAACACACAGAGGCAGTCGCCCTTCAGCCCGTCAGGTGGGAAAGAAAGAAATGCCCAAGAGGGAGGGAAAGAAAGAAAAAAAGCCTTCCTTCCATCTCGAGTAAAATTTCCCCACCGGGCGGAGCAAGGAGCCGTTAATTTGGGGGGACCAAGAGACAAACAGAGACGGGCTTGGCAAGCGTTCGCCTGCAGCTTGTGGGATTTCGCTTTTCCGGCGTTGTTGACCCAAAGTGCTGAGTGCTGCTGCGCCTCTCTAGAGGTCTCACATACTTGCGAAACCCGATGAGCGAGTGAGAAAGCGAGAGACATTTGCTGCGCAAGTGACAGTTTGCAAGTTGGTTAGATCGGGGAGGTCTCGGACTCGTAGGCCGTTCGTTCTTGACAGCTTATAAAACTTGTCGCTCGACTCCATCCAGATTCTCAAAACATCAAACTCAGCAAAGTCCTTGCAACGCTAAGAAACTAAACAACTCACCCACCTCCCTCACAACCCATCCTCACAAAACACAAACCACCATCGAAAACCTCAATCTCAACTTCATCCCTAAAATCAATCTTCACAATGGACTCTCCTCAGCAATCCCCCCAGCTTTCCCCAACCAGCCCTACAAGATCAAGACCCTCATCTAGAGGCTCCCATCTCACTCTTGATCTTTCAAGTCTCCCCCCACTCACCCAGCCCGCGGTCCCCACCAACACTCTTCTCATCACCGTAAGTCACTCGTCGTTCATCCGAACATTGATGGAAGAGGAAGAATTCAAACTAACCCCCCACTTAGAATCTAGTAAACCCTTCAACCTTCAACCCCGTGCACCTTCAACAGCTTCGTGAAATCATTGACTCCTCCGCCCCCGTCGTCTCCTGGTCACCCTTAAAGTCATTTCGCCGTATCGTATGCTCCTTCTCCAGCACCGAGGATGCAATCACTGTACGCCAGGCTCTTGATGGCGAGGCAATCATGGGTGATCGTACCCGTGTCTACTTTGGCGAACATACACCCATCCAGCCCGTTGACCAGCACCTCCAGGCGCCAGAGAGTAAGAAGCTCTTCTTCATCTCCCCGCCACCATCCCCACCACACGGATGGGAGATCAAGAACGAGGAGCCACCAAATGCGACCATTGTTGCGGAGGACCTGGCCCACGCACTTGCAAAGCTGAACTGCAACACCAAGCCGTACCAAAGAGACGGTGACGAGACTGGAACTAGTCCCGGGGGGCTTAGGAGGCCAAGAAGCGCGAGCTCGGTAGTATTGTTTGAGCCTGAGGAGCAGAGGGATGGAACGTCAATGCCAGCTATCTCAGTAGACGACTACACGGATTCGGGCGATGAGAGGTCTCCAGTTGAGATAAATTCATCCAGTGTCTTCCACACACAGAGGCCTCCGGTTGAGCTTATTCAAGATGCTTAGAACTTTCGTTCCTTTATTCTCTTCTTTGCAACATTGTTTCTGTTTCTTTATTCATTTCTCATACAGGCAGGGGTACGGCGCGATATTCGGATAATTATTAGGGGTTTTTTGTGTGGTTGAAGGTTAATCTGAGGAGTTATTTGACATAATTTTTTTTTTTTTTTTACTCTTTTATTTTCGTTCTTTACGCTCGAGCATTGCTTGTAAATAAGTGCTTAAAAGCTTCTTTTCATTTGTCCTTTTTTTTGTTTTTTTACTTCTCTTCCCATCTTTAGGGTCGGAGATTTTTTATTTCGTATGCTTTCATCAGCTAAGACTTTATACTTGAATTAAGAGCTAAACATTTTTCAATCTGGGCTTCCCAATGCAATAAAAACCTATCCACTGCACCGACAAAGAAAGAAACCGGCCAAACCCCAGTTTAATTGATCGACATGTTTGTCGTTCCATCTAATACAGTTATCGGTAGAATTATTGCAGAGATGTGGCGTTGGAAAATCGCCCTGCTCTCGGCGTGATCGTCGGTCCCTGTCTCTGCAATAATTCTACCGATAACTGTACCATAATTGCGTCATCGCGATCCAGACTGTTACATGTGCTTGTCCTCGGTGACCAATGATCGAGTTGCATGAACTTGTTGCTCTAGGCATTGGTTCAGCTCCCCGAAGTATCACGAGTGATGTGATATGATCCGATTATATTTGTGGGTAGCGAAAGGAGTAAGCTTCTTATGCACGTTCAATCAGGGGAAAAGCAAGTGCGATGTGCCTTTCGGGTATTCCAAGTACCGGGCGGCTGGCTGCTGCAAAGTTGAGACTTCTTATATTACAGCTTAGTCACTTCCTGAGGGTTGCACCTTATCCTAGGGGCTCTCTTGGCGCCAGACTGAGTCTGCCAGCTTAAGCGTCTCCCCTGTTCTTGAGCCAGGGGGCGGGGGGGGGGGGGGGTATGTAGATAATATCAGACTTCTTATCAGATGTTGGGGGATGCACGCACAATACCTACTCTAATTATATAAGTGCATCTTTAGCAGATCTAGACCTCGGATTCGATGTCGGATTTAGAGGCATAACAACAAAAGTCTAGAATGCCACCACTTCTATAGCGCTTGAATCCGATCGCCAGGCTTCGAATACGGGCAAATATTATGAGCAAAACGAAATTGGCCTTCCTGGCCCCTCATTTATAATTATACGTCTCCCAAATTTGACTGGCCCCGAGAAGAGGATTTGCTGTTCAAAAGATATATGCCGGAAAACTAAATTGCAGTAGCTAGCTAGCTTTTTTTCTTTTTCTTTTTTGTTTACTTTATTAATTATATGTAGACCGTAGTCTATGGTCAGTAGCTACAGTTTCCGGTAGAATTATTGCGAAAACAGGGGTAGGCGAGTGCTGTGGGCCCGCACAGGTGGGCGAGTACTGTGATTGGGTGAGCAGGAACCTCAGGCGGGCTTTAGGTAGGTTTTTGGCGGGCTTCAGCGGTTCACGGCCTCAAAATCGGACAAAAATCTCTGAATTGTGTGTGAAATTCACAGATTTTGATACTCGCTTGGCGTTTTTAGCACGCTCGCCAACCCCTGTTTTCGCAATAATTCTACCGGAAACTGTAGCTAGCCCTAAGCATGTAGTTTTAGCAAAGTGCTTTTTTCTATCTTTTTTTCTTTTTTTCTGTTAGTGTTGGACATGGATTGGCTTGAGACAAACCTGGAGTTTGGCGTAATTGCAGGATCTCTGGGAGCGTAGAACACAACACAAAATAAAATGTAATTGGATATAAAATGCGTGTACATGTAGTTAATGGTGCTCTATTGTGGAACATTGTGGCTTACCTACATGCAGTTGTACCCACAGCCACCCCGCATTGGGTATATCTATGGGTAGATTCTCACGATCTAGAGCTCTTCCCATGACGTATGGTCTATGCACATGATTGAAATTGGGCGTGGACATGAGCTCAAGCGGGCTTTGCTTATGTTCATGATGGGAATTGAAAAAAGAGTTGTTTGATCATTAGTTTCGATAAATAGGAGAGTGGCCAGACTATTGAAAACTAAGACCGGGGTTAATGGCGTTACTGGAGACCAAGCTTGCAGGCTGAGAAAGGGTGTTTTTATGTATTCCTAATTACATGTAACAAGTCTCTATTGTAGCCCAAACCTTATTTTTCCCCCGTCCATGCATTTTGGAAACATGGTGGTATTTTGCATAATTTGCAATATATCCATGATATTTGGCCGGGTTTTTACCACCTACTCCAACAGATCGAATTAAAGGTCGTTTTATGCAGAGATTTAGGCAGGCTTTTAATGGCGCCACATACTTGCAGGTGTGGAGATTCAAGATTTTCGTTGAGAATCCATTCACTTGGCGAAACGAAAACGTTTCGATTATTACATGTGATAATTTGTAGGCACTCCACCCATCATATTATAGACTGATTGGAGTAACGAATTACCGTCGAGCTCTGGGCGCCGAGGAGACAGAACTAGAGCGCTACTGGTTGGCAGCATGTACCTACAAGCCTCGGCCGGCCGGCCGGAAGGGATTCATAAAGAATTTTCCTCACTCATATACCTGTTCTCTTGCGCCTCGGATTGATGAAATTTATTATATCGAATCTTTCAGTATCTATCGTCCCAAGATCTGTGATGATGATTGAGATTCGGGCCAAGGATTTCACGAAAGATATGCTGATCAGGGTTCACTATTACTATTAGGAATAGACATAAACAGACAGTAATCCTCCATTCGCCCCTGGCCGCCACCCTGGTCCGTGAGTGTTGTGAAACGACTTCCCAAAGCTTGGTGTTTTTATTTTCAGGTATGTATCTTTTGTTGCCGGAAATTAAGGGCGCTGCTGAACTGAAAACGGCAAGTGCCGTATCAAACAGATAGTCTATCTGGGATCCTATCTTATCGTATATCCTATCTCTGACCCCAAGTTAGTAGAGACTTTGCGCAAATGGAGCCAGCTCTATATTTGATTATCTGATTGGTTAATGGTGTGATCGGCACCAATCAGGTTGTCAGAAAATGGAGCTGGCTCCATCTGCGCAAAGTCTCTAGTAGCAAGAGTTCGAAGAACGAAATTCCCAATATCTCAGCCCATGAAGTAGATGTAAATTGGAATGTTGATATAACTAAGGTGGGGGGATGTGAGTGCTGGCATTTCAACCTTGCGCTCGATCGCTTAGAACTGGTCTTATAGAAAGCTATTATATTTTGTATGGGGGAAGGACTGTGATAATCTGGGCGAGTATAGATGCAAGGGACGGAACGAAACTACATTTGATCACGATCCTAGTGAAATTCACCGATAATAGATAGTTAAAATAAGTGACAAACTAGATAAAACACCGACTGTTTCCACGTTTAGCCTCAACATCAACAACTCCAGAAAATGAATCTCAGTCTTTTCCCGAAACTAGGCCGAGATGTAATTTCAAGACCTTTAGTTAAGAGTGCGCCGAGTGATGGATCATGACTCGTAACCACTAGAAATCTTTCATGAGATATACTTTTCCGAAGGGTATTTCGTGCATGAGGAAGCATCCTATCTAAAAGATATGCTCCTTAACAACAGAAAGCTATATGTAGTCAGTGACAAACTTAGCGTCGGAGTAGTATGCGAGTTAGTCGGATGATCCAAGTTGCAGCAGGTGAACTGTTCTCTAAACAATCTATAGTCGGGAATTAGCTCTTGGCATAAGAAAACAAACTGCCTTGGCGATTAAGCTGTTGTTTAGCGAAAAGTGTTCGTTACAGTTGGACAGCAGCCATTTATGGATTACGGTTGACACGGTTCTGGTAACTGCGCACGTGGCTAAGAGACATGCTTGTCTTGGTTTTAGTGCGCTTTCTGTTGTAGTTAGATCTCCAGAACCATGGAGGTCTTTATATATCCTTATACAAGGCGCTGGCTTTGTTTGTTTGCAAGTAGAGGCAGACCTACTGCTCAATCTACAAATGAAACCATTGAAGTAATAGCTCCAACTATAGGTGGCTTGAGGTGTCTTTATGCGTACCTATATGTGATCATTGAGCTCGAGTGATGTCGGTCGATTCAGGTTTCCCTGGGGGGACGGACTAGTAATTAGAAGTCGGTGGCTTTGCCCATTCCAAGAGTTTTTGCCAAAGAATCCGGTCGGAGCTTGCTCAGGCTTGTATATATCTTGTGAGGTTTTAAGAAAACGCCTACCCAATCAATACAAGAAAGACGAGGGAGTTTCAGTTAGTTTCACCAAGTTCTAGATACTAAACTTCATAGTTATCCCCACATCTAATCATTTAATTCTGATAGATGAAAAGGATATTCCAGAGCATTGAAACACACATAACGATAATTTGTACGCACCTTTCTCAGACCTGGTTATATTACCATGCCTGCTATGTGAATGTTCGCTGCAAACTTTTATATTGGGAAACAAAAACAAAAAACAAACATCATAGATCAAGGAAGCTAACATTGAACAAAATGGAGTCAGAAACACCACGCCACTGCCTTCCAAATCTTTTGAGGACTCGAATGTACTTGTCGGGATGGAACTCGAGTGCTGAATGCTGTTGGGAATCTAAGAACTCTGCAGAAAGAAAAGCACGAAATAGAAAACGCCCCACATAAAACAGAAACAAAATAGCCTTCAATAGAGTTAGATATTGCCAAGCTCTTTCTTCTTCTCCCGATAAGCCTAAGATGTGCTCAATTTGGTCTGTACTGCGTGTGCGACCAATTCGAGCATCGGCTACCGACTGACACTGCTGCGGTCGACTGCCTCTTGTAGTTCAGGCCTACCCATCACCTTGAAACACTTGGTGGCCTCCTCGTAGGTTAACCAGGAGCGTCTCCGCTTGTGCATCTCCGGCCATTCCGATTCTTCCTTTTCCACCTTGAACTCAAAGAAGTAGTATAACGAGCGCTGGACCCTTTTTTCAGGCACTACTGGGCGGGGATCCTTGATTTCGCCGAGCGATCTCGTGACCTTTCCGGTGATGCCAGCTTCTTCCCAGGCTTCGCCTGTCAACGGAAAAGCTCATTGAATTAGTATTTTTTCCTTCTCAAATTTAAGTGCGGGACAACGTCGGGGACAACGTTCGGTTAACGTCACTACTAGAGGTTGGGCGTGACATGAAGAAAAAGAAAAGAAAGGGCTTTCGTACGAGTTGCAGCGTCTTCCGGATTGGCCTCATCCGTCTCATAACCGCCTTTGGGCAAGACCCAGTGGTTCTTACGGTTTGTTGATTCAACGACAAGAACTTTTTTCTTATCTGACGAAACCGCTACAACGCCCGCAACAAGACGTGATCCGTCGGGTGCATATCCTGGAAATTCCACAACGTGAGCAATGTGTCTCCGAGTAATTTAGAATAAAACGACAAATCGAAGGGCTCTGGGTTTGCACTGAATTTTATATTGGCGAATAGGATACATACTTTGCTTGACTCTCCCAACGCGGGCCTGAAAAACTGTATCTCAGTATATGCACATATAGCAATAGATGCCTTGAGTAGGAACCGACCTCCATGGATCGACTGTGAGCCATCTCAAGTTCACTTGGCCTTCACTACTAGGTGTAATAGAGAGATATTGGGAGTTGGTTCAGTGGCGTGGCCTTTTCCTTGTTGGACTTTTGTTGGTGAGGGTTCACAATGTAAATCCTATTCAGGTTGGTGCACAATAGATTGGCAAGTGGGGCTGAAAACAATGCTCTTTTGTTTCAAGACGAGGGGGAGCTTGAGGGCCGGATGGTTCCCGGCGCGGCGGAGAGATATGTTGTGGCAGTCAAGACGACAAAGGACTAAGAGGACAGATGGGATTCTCTATATAGCGAGATTTTGTCGCAGAGAAGAGAAAAGTTTCGTTGGTAGAACTACGGATCCGAAGACATCATACTGCGTGAAGGGCGGGTCCGTGGAGATGGCCATGAAGGGGAACGGAAAGGTACCTTCATGCTTTATACGGGGGAAGGAGGAAGGAAGTGCAACTTTAATCTTTGTGTAGCACGATGAACAACATCTGTTCCATTCGATCTCTTGCTCTGACTTCTATCCTCTCGTGCTCTATCGATATCCTCACACCCCTCGCCCTTGCACTGTCCTTGGTTTGATTCTCTACCCCCTCCACTCCTGCAACACCCCTAACTCCTCACTAGTCTGAACAACATGGCCGGTGAGATGATGGGCAGCAAGCAGGCAGGAGCAATCTGGTGCTGCCTGACGCTGCTTAACATGGGGAGTAACTGAGTGTGCCCTCAAGTCCGTTCGAACGGGAAGGGAAGAACCTCATCGGATGTGGGTTGGATTACCTTCTACCGTAGTAGCCTGTAGGTTAAAAAAGTGAGATCGAACTGTCTTGCCTTTTGCGCCGCCGCCGCTCGTATGTACCCGCTAAGCATGATGGTGGTATGTATGTAGGGTCGACTCCAATCAAGCTACTCTGGCGATGGAAACGAGATGGAGGAATTGGCTGGGCAGTAATGCAAGCAGGGTTTAGAGATCTGGAAGGAGCGGTCTCACGAGAGCCCAATGGCAGCATTCATATGGGTTATGGGTGTGTTTCCAACGAAACGGCCTCGGGCTTGAGGGTTCAAATTCAACAACAAAGAGGGGCAGTTCACTCCCAACAAGGATGAGGGTACCGCGGGGTCATCCGAGTTTGATTCTTTTTTTCGCTACCATTCGGTAAGAACCACGCGATGAAAAGAACAACAACATGCGTACATACATGTCGGTAAGTAGACGAAACTACGATCTTGTTTGCTTTCCCCGTTTCTTATTTCAACTCCTTTACTCTTCTTGGTGATTGCCTTGGCACCATATATCTTGGTAGAGGTCTTATCTGGGGAAAGAAGGAATTCCAGTAGTGTAAGCTCTCCCTTGTGCAACGAACAACGTGTGTACGTTCTAGCTATTTTACTTGATACTTTCTACGTTACACTGTTCCCACAAACAAATCCTCCGGGAAACTGGATGGAATCTTCTCCGCCACGATAGCTATGGTGTCAGGGAAACACCACTTGCAAAGGCTTACTTTCCATTCGTATAACATAATACATCGAGGATTTGAATTGGAGAATTTAATCAATATTCGATCCGCGTTAGATCTACATTAGAGATGGAGATTGGGCACATGTGGAAAGATCAATAAGCACAGTAATGATAGCTGGAGGTTACAGGTAGCATTATGAGCTCCTCGTGGTGTTTGCCGTCCGTCTACAATATTGTCTGATAGCCTTTAGACTCACATCATGGGCATATTCTTCCCCACTCATTAGCTACATATTGTGCCTTACCGCCACTTCTATCCCGAGCTTCCTCGATCTTCACCCCTCTATCGGGAATTCAAAGCAGCATCCAACCTCTTCTCACCGACATCCTCCATTTCTCGATCCACTATTGATGTTGTAGCCTCAACTCTCGTGTTATTATTACACCTCTTCCTCTTCATCAAGGGCCTTTCCCTTTCCCCAAACCCCCCCCAAGCTCAGTCTTACCCGTTGCCCCCTCCAATTGATTTAATTCATAAAGCTCAACAAATCGGAAGCTAGCCCCCCCACTCGCGAGAACCAACCTATCTACATGTATGCAATGTCAAACGACGCACACGATCCTGTCACTCTCATCTCCTACGTGGGTACGTTTACATCTCTTTTCTCGTCGAATCGTTCAACCCCGTGCTCTTTATTATCCACTAGAAACATCCCAGCTTACACTCACCCCTCCCTGGGGCGGGGAGCAACACAGGTTCATCATCGGGTAATAGATGCGGTTACTGCAAGACATCCTTCGGAAGTAAATCTGCCAATTCCTTACCTGCAACCCTGTCCAATCAGCTAGACTCGATGCTGTTGCGGTCTGATTTCTTTTATATGCTGCAGCACACATTGGCAGTAACCAGGACTAGACTGACAGCAACCCTGCCTTAGGCTACTCTTTCTACCTCAGGGCACAGGAACTGTCCGTCCGTCATTATGAGCTACTTATTAACCGTGGTTGGAGACGGTGAGAACGTCCGCTTAATTTCTTTATAATATATTCCTCATGTTAAGAATTGGGCTGATATGAAATTATCACTGATGTAGAAGCGGCTCTTTGCTGTACAAACCGCATATGAAGATTACTTGCTGTCCTCAATACACCATCAGGTAACTTGTCGCCAATAAACGGCAAATTTGTCTTGCCTTTATTTCCCGTTAGGGTTCCAGTGCTAACCAAAAAAAAATTTTAACGGGAATGCTTGTTGCAGATTAGATACCCATAGATTCAAGCCTTCACGAGATCAGCGTCAATGCTTGCATAAGTGGTCTCGATATATTCTCGGGGAAGAATACATACGAGAAGCGGCAAAACTGTTTCCCAAATCCAAGGAGTATGTTTGCTTTTGTTGAGAAACCAGGGAAGATCGAAAAGGCTTCGCACATAGATATTACAACCCATTTCCTGGCGCTGTGCATAGCTGATAACAATTGCGGTGTTCAACAGAGAAAAGAAGAAGCAAAAAAATGAATTCGACCTTATTGAGAGTGTTCATGCCCCTGAATACTCTACAATACAGCACCAAACACCCCCAGAGCCTGCGCACAGGCTAGAAATTAATCTCGAGGCAGCTGACTTCTCAGAAGAAAAGTATGACTTGGACTGCTCACTGGTTTTTGCCAACCCTTTCCTACTAAAATATATAAATTACCTTTATCAAGTCCTCAAGTCCTAATTCACCCTTAGGTATGCGTTGTTTGAAAACTATCAACGAAATATTCACAAGGAAGATAGTTCAGAGAATGGCTTCAGGCGGTTTTTGTGCGCATCACCATTAAAACATCCTCAGAATTCTGATAAGAAGCTCGGCTCATTCCATCAATGCTATCGCGTTGATGGACGGTTGGTAGCAATGTCCGTATTGGACCTATTGCCAAACTCTGTTAGCGGTGTCTACTTCGTGTATCACCAAGACTACGCTAAATGGAGTTTCGGTAAGTTGAGTGCTTGTAGAGAAGCTGCTTTGGCGAAGGAAGGGGGTTATCGATATTACAATATGGGTATGTTAAAAGATTGATTTTCTTGTCGGGTGATAAAAGCTTTCCCGACACTATATACTAATATTTTCCTAAGGGTACTACATACAATCTTGCCCAAAGATGCTGTATAAGATGGAATACGGTCCCTCTGATCTCTTAGATCCTGAGACATACGAGTGGAATCCTCTCAACGACGATCTGAAAAATCTCTTGAACAAAAGCAAATATGTTTGCCCATCAGAGATCAGAGCTAGAATACAGTCGGATGATAATGTGACAAATGATAAAGCAAAGGGGATTGGGGAAGAGGAGGATGAAACAAACGAAGAGAATGACGGGGTTCAAGATCCCGGTTATGTTTTCAAGACCAAAATGCCTGGTCTATTGACGGAGCTCCAATTAAAAGAATTCGATGTTGGAAATGTCAATATTGAGGTTGCAGGCACCAGGGCACAAGCAAAGGTAATGAGGCGTGAAATATCAAAATGCAGAGTATCAAATCTAATTGGAAAACAAATAGGATCTAGTTGGGTTCGAAGACGATACTGTTATACACTCGCTTCTAAAAGAGACTGTGGCTACAGTTGGAATAGAAGTTGCAAAAGGGATGATAATTGCATTGGGATAATTGATCAGCATCAATTATGAATGCATGTATGTATGATCAGTCGCTCTAACTGCGATTGAATAGGGTATCAGTGAGAGTCAGGAGTAAAAATGCACTTTGCGACCCATAGGTTGTCCTCCTGTGTTGTGTACCTACTCTACTCGCGACCAGCAACAAGAACCCGAAAATGCACATCCTAATCTGCAATTTTCATTGGAGTAGAAGTCAAAATACACCAAAGACTTGCAGCTGCATATTCGGGTTCTTGTTGCTGGTCGCGAGTACAGCCCGATACGAACATGCACTTATGCGTCACTTTTCTGGTTTCGTGTTGCATGTGCATGTACCATTCATGCACTTCCCAAACTCCAAAGACCACTGCGCAAAGCCAAGCGGCGTTTCATACTAGTTAACTAGATATGTTTCAATCCCATATGTATTTACCTATTAATTTCCTCGCAGGTACCCGCTCAGATATCAAATACCGCCCATACTCAAGAACACGGGCGTTGATTTGCTCTTCATACTCATTTGAAGCATATGCCACGTACTATTTGATGCTATATCGTTGAGATCAATGAATACATTTCGAAAGAGCCAATCGGTCCGAGTGATAAGTTGTGATTGATGTATTGTGAATAACGGTTTAACACACCCTCAAAACGACATATGATAGAAGTCAGATAACTTCCGTCAATCCCTTCTGTTTATCTCCTATTTTTCGATATAATACTTGCAATATCAAAAGGTGATGAGTTAACTTGAGTGGATATACATATACACGTAAGTACGTATACATGTATGCTTAATACCGCAGTAATTCATCTCAGTGGACGGTTACAAAGGCGTCGAAGTTGCTCTTTATAGCCCGTATTAAAGGGCGTTTTCAAGATAGATGACCAGATCAAGGAATTTCAACGTCAACATGAGCGTCCGCTGAGACGAATCACCGCGGTACCTGGGAGCTACGATACGAGTAAGTGGTCGAGAAATATTTTCTGAAGTGCGTGTAATATATTGCGTAAAGAAATCATTTTATACATGTAATAGTATCCCATGGTAGGATGAAACTTGACATGGACCGTGCACGACTTAGAGAAGAAATTATCTTGCTTTTTACGGAACAGAGCCAATCAAGAATTTCTAAGGGAGGTCGCAACTTTGACAATTTCACCCCACCATGGGATACCGAGCAAAGCTGCTCGAGCTCGTAATAGACACTAATACATATCGAATATCAGGCCGGGTAAACACTTCTTGGTATCTGGACCCAAACCCTGCAAGCCTGCTCTGACAAACCGACTCTTGGCGAAGAGCCGCTACTTGTGAAGGCCTGCACCCACAGGCGTTTGCGCTCTTGTACCCGTATCCTACATCAACTCCTTTTACAGTTCAACCATGGATGACTACGACCAACTCTACGGCTCTGATCGCGGGCGTATGTGCTTATCTAAAGCTATAGAGGTCTAATTGGCAATGCTAACTGGTGTCTACAGCTCAAATCACCATTAAAGAGGCCGACAACAAGCATGCCCAAATTGTATTGTCCAACTGCGATCTGGCGTATGTGGGACCCACTCCGCTACCTCATAGCGTTATTAACATGTTCCTACAGCTTCGCGAACTCACTACGAAGGATCATGTTAGCTGAGGTTCCGACGGTTGGTTAGTTATCCGCGTTACTGTTGTCTCATTGCCGGTTGGTTGACTGACAGCGAAACGGCGTTCCAGCTATCGATACCGTGGAGATCGAAGCAAATACCTCCGTAATTCCCGACGAATTCTTATGTCATCGATTGGGCATGATACCGTTGGACTCAACCAACATCGATGATAAGCTCATCTACTCACGTGATTGCATGTGTGAAATGTATTGCGAGAAGTGCTCAGTCATCTTGACACTCCATGCCCGCTGCACTGGTGAGAGTAATGTCACGGTCTACGCGAGGGATTTGGTAGTAGCGGAGGGGGCACAGTTGGGGTCTCCGGTTATTACAGGTACGTTAAAGAGGCGGCCGCTTTTACAGTAATACCAGCGCTAATTGCATAATGGATGATAGACAAGGAAGGCCAGGGAGCTATCATTTGTAAATTGAGAAAAGGGCAAGAACTCAAAATGAAATGCATCGCGAAGAAGGGGATTGCGAAGGAGCATGCAAAGTGGTCGCCTGTGTCGGCCATGGGCTTTGAATACGATCCATGGAATAAACTCAGGCATATTGACTACTGGTATGAGGAAAGCGCAGAGGCAGAATGGTAAGGACACCATCCCATTCTCACGAGTGGTGGACCTTCATACTCATCACAATAGGCCTAAATCCAAATATGCAGATTGGGAAGAGCCACCCATAGAAGGCGAGCCCTTCAACTACGATGCTTTACCATCTCGATTTTACCTTGATGTTGAATCCGTTGGTTCCCTACCCCCCGATGAAATCATGCAGCAAGGGATCAAGTACCTCCAGGAGAAGCTAGCATCCGTTATCGACACTCTAGGTAATAAGAACGAGGGTGGCGATGGTTTCGGCGACGGAATGAGAAGTCCTGGGCAGGATTACTCGATGGGTGGGATGGGGGGCGGCGGAGGATACGAGACACCTTATGGCGCGGGCAGCGGCCAAGACGCTAGGACACCATATGCCGGTGGCTTTGGTGGAACTACTCCTTATGGTGCGTCGAATGGGAGGTGGTAATGAAAATTATACGGTCTTTTTTCTCTTTGGTTTGGGTATGACTGAACGATACAAATTGGCTTTTAAACACGTATTTCCTTGAATTTTACCTTTTTGTACAAGAAATACGATAGTTAATTATCTTATATTGACTATCGAAATGCAGACTTAATTTAGTGGGAGTAGGACTGGTCTCCGTACTCACTTATTGTAACATTAGATTTTTAACAGGAATACTGGATTTTAAAGATTGGGTCCAGTGATAATATGTGAACGAAATTCCAAGGGTTTATGCCAGATGATTCTACTGTAAGTTGTGATATTACTACAATATACGAGCTGGTTCTGGCCTTCGGCCAGTGAGCATAATGAGATAAGAGTGTCACCGAATCAAGTGACCTCTATTACTGTGAGCAAACAAACAACCGATTACTACCAAAAAGAAAGCTCAATCGTTAGAATTCAGTAGAAATACTATAATGGTCACCAATACAAAAAAAATAGAAATATACCAAAATTGCCACCAATACCTCACTATCGACAAACCCTAACCGTTACCAATACCTCACCAACACAAAAGCAACTCATTACTAGAGACTTTGCGCAAATAGAGCCAGCTCTATATTTTGATTATATGATTGGCTAATGGTGTGATCGGCACCAATCAGGTTGTCAGAAAATGGAGCTGGCTCCATTTGCGCAAAGTCTCAACTATCAAAAAAAAACCATGTACCTACTGGAATACACTTTTCCGCAGATTGTTGCAGTCTGATTGGTTGACAGCGACAGGGGTGTTTAGTAAGCACGACACATCAAATTTCGTGTCTTTGGTACGGTTACCCTGCCTACTTTGGTGCGGTTACCCTGCCTGATTTGTGCTGGTACGGCCGCCGAAACCCTAGCCCTGAAAACCTATTAAATAATCAACGATGAGCAGTAAGTGGTGAAAGAGGGGTGGAGGGGGAGGGGGACGAGGGGAGGGGAGGGGACGAGCAGTAGAGGGGGGAGGACGGGGGAAGTGGGGGGGAATTGAGGTCAGTCAGTGGGTGGGCATAGTACTGGAGTTGCACTGACTGGGACTGGTATTAATTGGGCTGGCATTGGAGCTGACGCTGGAGCTGGCATTGGAGCTAAGAAATGGATCGCTACAGCAGGAGTTGGACATTTACGGGAGCTGGCAATGAGAGCAAATGAATCAACTACGGGAGGTGGTGAAATACTACACGGAGGTATGAGAGACCTCGCGGTCGCGAGGTAGCCCGGGCCCACCCCTACTTTAGTGTATCGTACTACAGTTGAATTATTACATGTAGGTTTGTAGCAAAGGCTTGACATGGGTACATAGTTGTGGCGCGATAGCCAAGCCACACCAGGCCCATTCCCTCACCGAGACCCACCGGACCAACATGGAAATATTTATTTGTCAGCAAAGAGGGTTCTCCGAAGGGTTTATAGCTCACACAGGAGAGAAGTTATCATCGACTCTGACCCTTCCTCATTTATATCACTCGGGGCATCTAATAGTTATTATATATTTACAATACCAATACGAGCTTCATCTACACATAGACTATTATATTGAGTGATCAATAGGGAATATAGCTTAATAAGAAAGTGGGTTTTCGTCCTATTTCAGTCATGTCCCCTGTCAATACTCACAACAGGCGTGTTTCAAGTTCCAGCCAAAGTTAGTAGCGCCGGGAACCTCGCCAGAACCGAGAGAAGTTACAGCACAATGCGGGGAGAAATAATAATGTACGGTCAGGGAGGGTGGCTGAGGAGTTCTGTTTACCGGGTAAGCATTACTGGTACCTGCGTTGCGTAACCCTGTTTGATATGATTTCCTCAAGACAACAGAATAAAGTAATTTATAAAGATAAATACTAACAGGAGAATGGAAAATGCAATCAATAAGGTATCAACAGGCCGGGGCCAGACAGTACATGTATGTATATCTATTTGCTTTTCAAAATCCGGAGGTTGATCATGAGATATCGGTCATTACCAGAGGCTCGGCAGTTTTCCCCAATCCGTCCTACGTCTAAACTCCAAACATCTTCGGAGGATGAGGATCAAAAGTCATTATCATAAAGTTTAGAATCGCTTAGATTACCCTAATTGGAATTACTGTAGAGTCTCTTGAATAGTCTCGGGATGTTGCAGGCTGTGCCTCGCTCGAGCTTTTTTTTACTACAACTACCTCCGGTACCGGGGGAAAATTCGCCGGAAATCCTTACCAAAGTCTATCAATGTACCTGCGTATCTTTATGAACACCGGAAGACCTCCAAAGGCTTGCTAGGGTGAGAGTGTTTTCCCATGCTCGCTCGCCTAGGGTTAACTCATGTAGAAATCTCAAACCAAATGCTCATTTCGGCGAGCTAGTAAACCGGCGATATGTTCCAACAATACATGTCCAAATTTTGAATAAAATGAAATGGAACTCCCCACCATAGTTTCTGTCCCCTTTGCATCTTCCAAATAATCACCCACCTACCTGCTTGCCTGCCATCTTGATTGATGCGCAATCTACATACTACTAACTAAGTCGCTTATTTCCATACAGCTCGGCAGGCCGATTTTACGTTCTTTACTACATTCATTCGATTTTTCTTGTTATTCGGCCCTCACTACTCAGTGCATGCTCTTCGGAGAAGAGTATCGCACCAGTCTTTAACATATCTCCCCCTTTACTGTCTTTATCGCGATAATGTCAGACAACGAAGTCCCTTCTGTAGAACTCTACCCAGAGGTCATTGTTTTCGCAACCTTTATAATCATATATACATGTGGTAGTGTGGCTGCAGCTGGATTCACACATCTTCTCTTTCGCTTAAATGGAAAACAAGTCGTCTGTAAGTTCTAGTCGCTTCGAGAGAAAACACATACTCTTGCTGACCCTGTATGTACAGATGTTTCCTTGATGTCATTGTCTATATTCCTGCAGAATATACTCACAGTAACGCAAGAATCATTTTCAATAGCGCTTTGGCCACTGCTTCAGATCGAAACATACGGGAAGAACATGGAGCAGTGGCGCAATCCGGAGGCATCGATAGTTTATCAGACTTCGCCCAATGTCGCTATTAAGATCCTCTTCGAAATGAGTGAGTATATGAACAAACAGTGTTCGGATGAGTAAACAAAGGCTTACATGTAGTCCAGGAACATATTTCTTTAACGTCGAAAGTCTCTTGTTCTTTTTTTGGAGTCTCATGCTTTTCGTTTCCGTCTGGGAGATTGAATCCAGAGTGCTCAAATCCGAGAAGTTTGTGGCAGGGACAAAATATTTATGCTTCATACTTCCAATCTTCCAACTTGTCCTTACAAACCTGGAGCCAATAATAGAGATCCCAACTCTTCATTTAATATTTGCAAATTTTACCAGTAAGTAACCTATACCAACCGCCACCAACAATATAAGTCAGCCTGCTAACATAGACACCAGTGGCTATAACCCTCACATTAGGCTGCATATTCATGGGCCTTATCCTAGCACGCTGTCTCCTTGTCATGTGGACCTCCAACTGGACCCACAAAGTCCGCGCCTGGCGCGGCTACGACAACGGCCACGGAAGAAACCCGCCTGGTCACCAATCCGGTATCCGGCGCACAATTTCCAATGCATCAGCCACTGATGGTGAAGATCGTTACATCCTCCTCCGTTTTCTAGCCGGATTCGCGGTCATTGGTGGCCTCCAAACATCTTACTTCCTCTCGCAACTAACCTATGCCCAAACCATCGTGGCCCTTAAGGAGCCCTTGGCACCACGTCCACACTTGGGCTGGACGGCCCCCGAGCAGCTGGCAGACTGGGCATTCTACCTTGCCAGCGCGTCCACGGGATACCTGATGCTCGTTGTGTTCGGTACCACCCGTGAGTCTCGACGGCAGATACGCCGGATATGGGCAGAGTTTAGAGGGAAGGTACCGTATGGTAAAAAGGACGAGGAGTACATTTCCTTTAGGTCAGATTCAAACAACAACACTGATATGCCGTATGATGGTCAAAGGAGGGGCTCGTCGCCTAGTAGTGGGCTAGAGCAGAGGGCAAGATCAAGGGAGATCCCGCCGAAACCAATGACATTTGTGAGTTCGAGGACTACGCCGCTAGGGAGTCCAGATGGCGGTGGAGCGAAGCCGTTCTCCCCGGGGTATGCGGATGTGGACTTGAAGACGCCGAGGTTGTAGCGAGTAAATGTGACAATGCGATCATTGGCCCTTACTTGGCACGGGGAATAATTGCATGTATTAGCTTGATGTTGAGAATCGTTTGTTAGGTACCAAAAACCTCGTGTAAATAATTTTGTATTACGATTGATTATGTTATATGTGGTTTTAGACGTTGTCACTGTTTTTAGCGTTCTGGCGTTGTTTATTTGTTTTAACATTTTCTTAGTTGGCCATGGGTATTTGATGGTAAAGGAGCAAGGTCCTTTGCGCTCATTATCTTTGATATGTACATTTTCTATGAATGGAGTATGAACAATTTAGGGGAATATCTTATTTCTCATTGGATTTCTTAATTCTACACTCTACCATTACTTCATAAACCCCATGCCTACCATTACCTACCAAAAAACACAACCAAACCATTACCTTTCCCAACATAACAAACTGGGATATTTAAACAAAAGCCTCCAACTCAGTCCCCATGAGTTCTCTAACATCACCCACGGCCACCCGCGCCGTTTTCTTCAGGAATGCGCGCTCATCCGCCTCCCGATACCGTTCCCAACTATCCAGCCCGTCCTTGCTCGTGATCGCAAGCGTCTCATACCCTGATTTGATAACCTCACTAACCTGCTGAGGGGAAAGATTCTTTGACTTTGTCTTCGTCTGATTCTCGGAGATCAACTGATAGTAATGCTCAGATACCGAGATGAGCGTGGATATGGAGTTAGAGGTACGGTTTCCAAGGCCATCTAGGAAGTATTGTTTTTATTAGCCCTGTGTTTCTCTATTAGTTGGGATGGTAAAGACGAGACATACAGGCATCTCGAAACTTGACAAGGACGTCGCCAGCCTCGACAAGCTTGTAGAACAAATCATCATATTCGGCAGCCCCCGGAAGAAATGCATCACCTGCCGAGAGAGCCAGGGCAATAAGGTTTACAAGATCGTCTATAAAATTTAGAATACCAGGTAGATCTTTCAGGTCTGATGCGTACGATGAGAAGAAGCGGATTAGAGAAAGAATACACCGCCAGAGCTCGGACCAGTGATATGCTATTGAAAAAGTCATTAGCTAATACCTATTGGGGGTCAATTTGGGTGACTTACTCAGGCGAGTCCTGCTTCTAATGAGAAATGATACAGATCTAACCAATATTCCAACACATGAACTATACAGATCAACATCAAGCTTTTTCCTTAGATTGTGGTTGATTCCGTCTACAACCGCATCGATTATTGCTGTCAATAATGGCCGTTTTGTGCGTACCACGGGCAAGTGGGGTTGTTTTTGGCGACATAGGCGCACCAATGCCTTTGTTTCGTCACTGGTTAACCGTTTACATAATGCCTGGTCTTCCAGCAATATACGGATAACGAGGAGGTTTAGGCGAGCATAAAGTGAGGACCGAGGAGAACGATGTGCATGATGGAGGAGGTAGGATGTGAGAGATATGTAAGAGCATATCGGCGATTCGCCTGTTCTCCCGTATTAAAACCCTTACTGAACGAGAATCCGCGATAGTCTGCTTACATTTAGAATCAGATTCCTGATAATTTACGAAGTTAGAAGCAAACAACTTGTTTGCATGGACAAAGTCATATGTCGCCAGCAAAAGTGCAGCCCTAGGCCCTGGTCTGTAACCGCGAATTAGCACGTAAATGCACCAAAAATATTTAGAGACGTACAGTGTGTTAAATGATAATTTATGTGCATCAGGGTTAGTTGCCGGCGCAGGTGATGTTGATCGACTTCTTGGGCCCGCTCCGGACAAGATCGTGAGACCAACAAATGTAAGTACGTTATTGAGTGACCACCCTTCGGGTAGATCGTCATGAATGGAGATATAGTCTGCTCTTGTTCGGGCACAAGTGCTTCCTATTTCTGCCACAATCCTCTTTATTGTAGGTTCATTAACAAAATCGTCAAACCGCAGCTGATATGGATTCTGGAATTCAAATTTGTTGTCTAGCATTTGTTAGCGGAATCGCCATTAATAACTTATTTATACCAGCAGTATATTTAAACCTACAATTAGCCAAGATTCCAAGCAAGACAAACGGCTCATAACAAAGTCCAACTGTTTCCGGGTCGTTTATGTACTACAAAAATGAGCCTTTAATGTTCGAACCTCCCACCAATTTTATACATACTTTCATAAGAGCCGGAAACAGATCCCGATGTGTAAAATACGATAATAATCCAGTTTGGAAGGCCCCGCAGGCTATACACACAGCTACTTGTATGGCTTTGCGTCGCGCTTCGACTACAATATTATTTAATTAGACCACCATATTCCATTAGAATATAATCGTTCAAAGTGCCGTACCACTGCGTCCGCTCCTGATACACGTGTCCAGCGAAGCAACAAAATCGGTAAATATTGAATCAACATTATCCAGCCCGGTTAGCAAAGAGATGATATCTGAGCTAAGATTTGTGTATTTCTTTGAGAGCACTTCTCGCAGGAATACGTTCAACGTCTGTGGTTAGTCGCTGTCAGCCCTCTTCACAACACCCGGCTCTACAAGTAAATTTTTGGGGGAAGAAATCAACGGGTGTCCTCACATCCAGTGCAATCTCATCCGAAGGACTGGCGCCAGCCTTGACACAATTGACGGCGCGACAAAATAGCTGTCTTGTTTGCGGCTAACACCCATCAGTCTCCCATCCCACACAAGCTTCCTCTCCTGGAACCCATTCATACCTGCAGATGAAGCAGATCATCTGGTGATAAAGGTTCGAGTATAGACCTCAGGCCTGGGGCATGGCACTTGAGCAAGAAGAACTCTGTCCAGAAACCCTCAGACTTCACTTCATCATATTCTTCATCGTCCTCCTAAAGAATCTCCATCAGTTAACTCAATCTTGTGGCTGCCTTCGGCGAAGTGAGGATTGTCGAGTCCGTACCTTAAATAAGCCTTTGTAAAGTGATACGATCTTCGGTTCAAAGCTCGGACGCGGATCAAGTGTCAACGGGGAAGCCATACTGTAAACCCGTTTAAAGGATGAGGTTCGGTTGTGACGTATCGGACGGATATGGCGTGTTTCTATCTAGGGCTGTGACTAAGGGTAGGGTCGTGCACTTCAGTTTAGGCGTTGTCTCGTCGATATATCTGGGAAAGGGGCCTTGTTTGGTGTTTCTTTCAACGGCGCATAAGGTAAAGTACATGTAGCCTCAATATATTTTAGGTTACCGTAGATTCCCTGCTTCTCGGTTCAGTATCCGGGACATGCAGAGCACGCGACAACAAGGCAGACAGCCTGAGACAGGCAGGGACATTTTTACAAATATGTTAGGTTCTTTCTTGGTCAATGGCGGATACAGATCTGCGGAAGGGCGAGTACGAGCTATGGTCAAAAGAATCCGGTAGCACACGTTGCACCTCACATACATATGCCGGCGGTGGGTTCTACCCCCTCGCGCAACGGGCCTGATAACTTACATGTAATAATAAATGATTGATGTATTTAATTGTCCTCAAGGTTTATCTATTCTAAATTAGAGGTAAATATCTCAGTGTGTTAATTAGATATCGAGGTCGACGTTGGGGGAGTTCCCCCTTTTGTTAGGTGTGCTACCGGATTCTTTTGGCAGGCCTCGTACATATGTATAAACCGCAACTGTCAGAAAGCTTTTGTTTGAAACAAAGAAGTGCATGTAGTACCACGACTTGCGTCCAGATAAAGGAAATATACCGGAATAGGCCGGAAATGACTTCATGATTAGACGCCTTCACGGGGGTATGGGGCGCACTGGGGTATGGTGCCTTCTTGAATTGCGAGAGGCAATCGACAAAATCAATAAAGTCAAGATAGCAGAATTTTTTATTTAATACAGAGAAATATATCTATACGCTTTATTTGGTGATATTCTTCATGTATTCCGTGACGTTATTAGTTGTTGCACCACACCCCAGTGTGTCTACATGTAGTGCCCAATCAGGCTATGAAGTACATGTACCGAGTCAGACTCTATAATCATATTGATCGGGATGCCGGCAATTCTATGGATTATTTCACTGAAAACTACATGGGCCTAAAATAGTCAGCCAGTACCTACATACATGTATGTACATATACGTATACCTGGCCACTGAACCCTTATGTCTTCGGTTTGGTCGTTCGCTACTAGCACAGAGAAAATACTAGTATGTAGTGCGAACTCGTTGCAGTCTGATTAGGATTGGGGTTAAGGATTTACTTGCATACATGTATTTTATCACGTTATCAACAGACCTTACTACATGAACATTACATGTCGATTAAAAAATGATGCCCAGCTGACTAGGGCGAGGCCAGTTGATTGTAAGCCCGAAGTACATACATAAATGTGGGTACAAGTATATACATGTAGTGTACTTTAAGAATTTTACTCATTAAATGCACGTAGTTGATAAGCTAGCGGGACAGTGAATGAGGTTACACATGCGTCCAGTAGAGGGTAAAGGGCACAAAACACAAAACACAAACGAGACCAGATCAATGCCTTTACTTTTTGAAAGATAAACCGGCTACTAGAAAGCAAACAAAACAGCCCCCCCCCCCTCAGCCATTTGATATAAATATCTCTATTGATCAAAATAAAAATAAACGTGCTTCTTTTGTAGGCCTACCCTACTCGGGAGTCACCTTACTCATTTCTATCAGCCTCTTTACACCTGTCATCCATACGTTACACTCCGCAGTCCGGTTTGTGACAAGATCAACCTGAATAGAGTGTGCAGTTGCATAATCTCGGCCAAATAGAGCTACATGAAATTAGTCATAATCAATGAAGCGAACAGAAAGACTTGAAAACAAACCTCTCGAGAGTGACAACATAGACTCCAAAGCTTCAGGGGAGAGCAACTCCTCATTGTTAATATGATCGAACAGGATATTCAAGCGTTTCTCAGTATCTTTGACTTGTTTGGCGAATGCTGGAGGTGCCCGTTGTTTTACTCTCTCTAAATCTGCAGTCAAAAGCTCATAAATGGGTACATATTGTGAGGGAATATGTGATCGGTCACCAGCAGCTACCACAGAGTTTAATACGTCAGCGCAGTATTGAAAGAGTGGAAATTTGACTCACGGTATTTGGATGCCTGTGGCGCTGGTGTCTGGGGTTTTGGAGGTGGTGTCTGCTGTGCAGGAGGAGGTGGATGAGACTGTGTTGTAGGCTGAATATTCCCAAGTGGGCCATGCTGGCTTCCGGCAGGAGGTCCATATTGACCAGGTTGCTGACCACTAAGAGTGTGCCCATACATGCTGGGGGGCTGTTGATGTGTGGGTGTGTATTGGGAAGACCCAGAGGGCTGGGCAAAGCTAATCGGTGGGGGTGCGTACTGCGGTCCTGATGAAAGGCCGCCAACCCTGCTAAGAGCTGCCCCTTGAGGTGGGGGTGGAAGAGCTGCATTTTGACGTCCGGGAGGGACCGACATTGCCGCCGCAGGAGTAGGAGCATATCTTCCGCTTGGAGGTGGCGGCGCGGAAGTGGTATATCCGGCATTCGGAGGGAAGCTTTGGCTCACTGGCGCACCATACGGCCCAGACTGTTGTTGTTGCTGTAGAGCCGGCGACTGGGACCTAGAATGCTGAGCAGGTGAGGAGATACGTTGCGGAGGTAATGCACCCCTTGGAGGAGGAGCTGTGGGCGCACGGGCTGGGAGTCCACCGAAACTACCTGAGATAGGCGGTGAAGGTTGCGCACCAGGAACATTGGGGAAGGGAGACGTTAGTGGGCCTGGTGTTGTAGAGGCCGCACGACGAGGGGGGATCTTGACAACCTCAGGAGTATCATTCCAGTTACCTACATCTTTTGTAGCCCTGGATGGAGGGGGGATCGAGGAGGGGACAGGTCTCTGCGGGGGAGGCTGGAATGTTTGGGGTTGGCCATATTGCTGGTACCCACCACCACCACCACCACTACCACTGCCACTGCCAGCGCCGTAGGGACCAGTAGGCTGATTCATCTGAGTTGGTTGATACATATTGGGTTTATTGTAAGCTTGAGTTGTCGTCTGAGGGGAATAGTTCTGATTTGTAGGTGCCTGAGGGGTGTAATTTTGGGTAGTTGTGGATGTATTAGGGGTGTAGGGGTTGTATGGAGCCGTGCCGGCAGGAGTATAGAGGTTTGGGGTCTGAGCGGGAGCTTGAGGCTGGTAAACATTCGGTGCGGAAGTTGTTTGCATTGGTTGCGTAGGTGGGTATGGGGATTTGGTTGCGGTACGCTGTTGGGCGAACGCACTAGTAATAGGCTGCTGTTGCGGCTTCGCTCCTGTGACTGGAAGAGTAGCGGTTACACTTGGGATTTTCCCAGAAGCTTCCTTTACGCGGTTTCTTGCTACTGTGGCTGCAGGATATTCAAGGGGAAGAAGGTCTAGATATCGAGCCGCAACCTCCAATTGCCCTTGAGAGGCAACGATATCTGCATACTCACAATACTTCTCGTAAAGGGCTTGCAACTTCCAGTTTGCAGAGAGACTTTTTTCCTCATCCACAAACTTCACTGCTTCCCTGAAGACAGTAACCTTCTCGATGAAGCTTTGGAGAGAGCGAGCATGCACCGAAAACGTGGAATCTCCGTCATTTTCCTGCAGACCTGACCTTTCGTTTTCTTGATACTCTTCGATCCAGATACCAACGACCTTCTCCACCTTTGAACCTGCCAGGTAGCAAAAGGCGGCGTGCTTTCTGGCCTCCTTGTCGCCCTGCCCTTGTCGCAACTCGTCTTCAAGGCGATCACCCAGAGCCTCGCAAAGGTCCGGAAAATCCTTTTCCTGCGCAAAACTGCAAAGTGAAACCATTACTTCTTTCCAGTTGGCCAAATCCGCATTATGCACAATATCCCACAGATTTTTGCCAACAACAGATGCCAAAACCCGGAGATAGTTTGGTCCTTTGACCTTAAAGTACGCTGTCTTTACCTTCTCAATGCACTTCTCACCCCCACAAATAGCAAGCATGAAGGCGTCTGAGATACGGTTCTCCACCAGGCAAATATCCACAGCTTTATCAAATTGTCCCAGGACAACTGCACGAGTGATCTTTTTGTCTGTTACAGATTCTTCTCCAGTAAAAATCTGGAAAGGATTGTTTGTCTTAGCATTATGAGTTGATTGAATTGAAGAAAGATCGGCGAGAAAGTTTTCCGACTCAGCTCCAGTATCGGCAAAGAATGAGGATAGTCGCTTGTCGTCGGTTTCCGCAGTCTCTAAGATCCCGCCATCCGCTTCTTCGCCATTAGTGTCTTTAGCTTCTGTCTCATTCTTCAATTCTGCTATCTCATCTTCGTTGAAGCCGAGATACTCAATCAACCTTTCCCTGGTATCCTCCTTGAAAAGCGTTCTTAGAACATCCCAATCTGCCTTATCTTGGTCGGTCTTGGCATTCTCTACTTTTTGGTCACATATTTTTTCAAGATTACCCCCCTTCAGCGCATTTTCAAAGCTTTCCGTTTCGGTATTGACGCCAGAATCAACTGCAAACTTTGAAATTTTTACAATAGAGTGTGGCATTTGTCCTGTTTGGGCTTCTGAGGTACTGAAGCTAATCAGTTTACCACCAAACCCAAAGGAAGCACCTGCGGGTACTCGAAGCCAATTGGGAGGTTGTTTGAGAGTAAATGATGATGTTTGAGCATTGCTTGCTCTGCTGAAGAAATCATCAGCATCTCCGGCGGAGCCTGGTACCTCCGGGGAAGCACTCGGGTTTGTGTTTTGAAGGGTTTGAATAACAATTTTCCCGTCGTAAGAGGCAGTAGCAGAAAGTCCTGGATTCCGAGGGTTCCATTGCGTCTTGAAGGTCCAGTTGGTAACAGTGGGAAATTCGCCAAGCATTTCTCCGGTCTGTGGGTTCCAGCAAATCGTTCTATTGTCTTTGCCGCAAGATAGGAGCAAGTCCGTATCTTGCTTACACCACGCAAGCGACAAAACACCAGCTTGGTGACCCGTAAGTGTCTAAATAACCTCATCAGCACTTGCGTTATAAATCATGACGTTTTTCACAAACCCTTTCTGGGGCATTCGAATTCCTCAGGTCCCACAATTGAATAACCGGGTTCGTATCGTCTAAAATAGCTGTCATCAACTTCGTTTGCGTCTCGGGATGCCATGCAACTGAGCTAACTGCTTTTCGGTTGAATTTGTTTAACGTGAGTGACTCTTTCTTCGTTTTTACATCCCATACAGTAAGAAATCCTCCGCCTCCTCCAGTAACGAGAATATGGGGAACCTTCTTGTTCCAATCCAGGCAATCAAAATCATCGGCCCTAGCAGCCCTGTTTCCGAGCTGGAAAGGGTTCTCTGTGTTATTGAGATCCCAGACAAAGAGCTATGTTGTGTTAGTAACTTACTCCGCAAGGGATAGTCGGGAACGTATACCTCTCCTTTCGCGCCAGCGGTAGCGAGGAGCTCGGATTTAAAAGGGTTGAATTGAAGGGCCTTGATAGCCCCGCTATGCTTGGTTGTTCGCGAGACCAGGGGATCACTAAACATCATTATTAGCGGGAAATCCTTCAGTGGGTAATCAGTTAGCATACTCGCTATGGCTTAGCAATGCATCAGCGCTCCATAAATCTAAAGATCCGTTTTCCAAAGCTCCAGCAATGATTCCTCTTGGCCTTTCGGTTGATACTCTTCCCCAGGCAATATCGTAGAACCTTGAATTCCTGGTTAGTCAAGTGTTCCTAGACAAATCCCATGCCTGGGGATATTCTTAAAGGTTTCCAAATAGATTCATACTTGCTATCGGTATTGATAGACGCTACCGGTGAAAGTTCACCTCCGCCCTGAGCATTCTCTAGATCAAGGTCCCACAGCTCCAAAACCGTATTGTCGGAAAAATCAGCGGAGACAGCTCCAGCCTGGGTACCGGTAGCAATGAAGGGTGCGGCCTCAGGGGACCATGCAAATGCGGCCGTTCTTTGGATATCTCGTATTCTGGCCATCTTTTCTTTTAGGTGGGCTCCCTTACTCGCTGTTTCGTGGATTCGTAGATTGAGCTTTGGGTGTTTCTATGGTATTTCCAGCGAGTAGATTAATGGTACGACGCACAAAGGATTGTGTTGAGATTAACAAAAAAGTATTGATAGAGTTGCGAAGAAGGAGTGCCTGGCGAAGTGCCAGAAGTGATGATGGTGGGATGTCTAGGTGTTCTCTTTTTCGAGCAGCGACTCGCTGAGGACAGGTTGTGGGACACGAATGAGCTAAGACAAGGTTGCGCCACGCATTGACCGATGTGATGATGTGGCTAGTGTTGCTATTTAGAGCACAACCAAGCAGATGTGGGGATCAGAGATAAGTGCAAAAGCTTATATTAAGAAATTAATCAAAGGATATATGTGCTCGATCATAAATACAATCTATAACTACGCCTTCTTATTCTATGCCACCACTCTCCTTAATAACTTCCCAAAAACACCCCTCACTTTTTCTGGATTCTCTTTCAGGGTTGTATAAACCACCCCACTACTCAACGCAAAAATCAATGTTTCTATCCAAAGATACTATATTCCTTAAATTAGTGAAATATTATGATAAACGGAGGGCGTAAAGCCTACTTCTCTACTATATTTGCGAGGGAACAAAGTCGCAAGGGCTTTAGGTGCCATAAAAAAGGCAACCTCTGTTCGACGGTGAACAGACTCTATTAAGATGCTCCAGCCACATGCCAGACTTCCCACTCTCACACAGTAGTTATCAAGGTGTATCTGATCAATCCATGGGAGAACATAAGGGCCTAGTCTAGTCCGCGTTAGGCAAATCGCGTACCAAAAGCTCCCAACAAATGTTCCGAGAAACGCAGCTGATTTAGCGGAATCTGCAAGGGCCCTCAGTAATGCTTTGATGCTGGGATTTCGTATCCTTATAAGGAAGTTTAACCCCAGGTACATCAAAAACCCTGCCTTCCATGCATTCCAAAACCTGTATATGGCATGAGCTTCACAGCTGCTTGAGTAACCCCCATGGACTATCTATAGTGACGCAGAACTCATTAACTCTAGACTCTTGGTGGATAAAGTGTGATTGAAGTGCTCCGTTTTATAACTCAACTTACATCGCAAGGTACCGGTTTCGTCAAAGCAGGGTCCCCCCACACTTTTGGTAGGCCTAAATCCTCGCACATCGATTGTAGCAACGGTGCTTGTCCTGTATCTTTGCCGTATACAAAGACTCCAGCTCTTATACGGCGTAACGTTTCTAACAGACGACTGTCTGCATCTGCTATATCAGTAATCCATTTGTTATAGGACCTTGAACGGCAAATAGATACGTTAGCTTAAGATGGCTCTTACTCTGGCCGTTCGCCAAGCACTACATATAGTAGTCTAAGGCGAATTAGGGTTTTAACTTACACAGGAAGCCTATCTGGAAGATAGAACCATGAAAACGTGATAGCTGCAGCACTCGCAGCAAATACAACTGCATCTGCAGCGTTTCCTATTTTTATTTCAAAATTTGTAAACTTTCCAGAGCTAACTCTGCGAGCTTTTCTCCTAGCCCATAGCTCTCCGACTATTACATCAAGGGCCTTGGAGACAGCAAAAAAAGTAAGGTCTAATGTCCTTCCTGCATCATGTGATTTCTTGCAAGTGTTCAACAGTTGTATAGCCCCAGCAGCTGATGTAGAGGACGCTAGAAACGTTGCAATTCTGCTCCTGTAGCGATTGATGTATCGCCCTACACCTGACGATTCGGGAGTGTGCCCTAATAATTTATCAAAAAACGGTTCTAAAACGTGCCATCCACCGATTGTGACACCACAGAACGCAGGAAATCGGTGTAGTTCGAGGGATTTCTTGAAAATGTCTAGAACCTATAATTCTTATAATGAAATCGTGATTAGAGTGATTGTTATTCCACAACCTCTTCATGTCCCGTAGCTCTGTGATCGGAAAAGAGTGGAGGGTATTTTTACTGACTGCGGGTGCAAGGGCACGGCTCTGTTTGTTGCTGCGTCTCTTTGCCTTTGATAGCAGAAGACTAAAAATTCGAGGACTCAAATAGGACAGAAACCCCAGTCCATATGCTCGTAGAAACCTAGTATTTCAGAACAGTAGTGTCAGTAACACGACTCAATCATTCCTATCATAGCGACCCAGAAAGGAGTAAGGGTATAAACTAACGGGCGAAGAAAGCCATGGTTAAAATGCTTCAATTCCTGTTTGTGTACGAGCGTACCCATTGTTGTTGTGAATAGCTTGTAATTCCTCAAGAGAACATTTGTTATTCTGGGGGTATTTTTTTTTTGGTTGCCTAGCTACCCAATCGCCGCGGTAGCTTGTGATATGATATTGTTAGGTGGAGGACTCAAGCTCGGCACGCAATGACTAACGATAAAGCGCCCAATGACTGCTAAAGCTGGAGCAGATGGCTTCATGCGGGATTGAAAGAAACAGGCGTAAGAAAGGATCTCGAGAAAGAAGGGGAAGTAAGCTTGGTGTGCTGTGTAGATCGAGCAGGCAAGGTAACTAGCGCGGCAAAACAGGGGTCCATCGAAATAGGGTTATCCAATCACTTCCATCAACGCTAAAACCGTTACTGATCCTTTGATACGGTGTCAGCCGTTCGATAAGCAGTTTATTTATTAAAATCAAACCAATTAATCATATTCGTATGTTCAGCTGTTCGTAGCTGTAGGCAAAGAGGATTAAGACGTAGGGCGGAAAAGAAGTCTCTACAGTCGTCTTGAGGGTAACGACGGTTGAACGACGAACAGGGGTCATTGTCAGTCAGGACAGTGGCGCAGCAGCAGCAGCAGCTCAGGCGTTTTCGTCGTTGTCCCGGGTTCGTCGTTGCCCCAAAGTTGACTGACTGTAGGTACTTGTAGCTTTACCATCCTTGGCCCCCACCTCACCCCCACGCAACAAAAAACGACCTATAGTTAACAAATAAGGAAATTATCTATGAAGAAAACGGAAATGACAGCTAATTTCAAAATTCGGATGATCTTGCACTTACCCAGCTAGGTTGGTTATTCCCGGGAAAGTAATGTACCTACTCGCAATTTCATAGTGTTTTTGAACACAACCAATATTGCATACACACTAAAAACCACCAAGACTACATTTTTGTATGGCATGCAATAGCGGTTGTGTTCAGAAACGCTATGAAGTTGCGAGTACATCAAGTGTTTGAGTAATGCTTGAAATATGGATTAGGGTTTTAGATATAACCTGAACCTTATCTTGAGTACGTGTAGTCTATGGAGTGCAACGTTCTACCACATCTCCACCCGAACACTCAACATCAAAAAGAAAGGATCTTCGCTGCAACTGGTAATCATATTTAACTATTCGGGTGAGGGGGTGTTCGAGTGGCTAGGGAAGTCGTCTACTAAAATTCCTTGGGTCCTCACTTGAGAAGGTGGCTACTGGATGATGCTGTGTGATCCTTCGTGATCAACTACATGTAAGAAGTACTCTACTCGCGCTGTCGGATTGAAGCCGCTCAAACAAAAAAGGAAATTGATCTGAATACTGCAAAAACGTGGGCTTTTAATGGCTGCCAGATCACTCGCCACAGTTCCTTGGGCGGCTTCAAACCGGCCGCGCAAGTATGTAGGTACAGAGGCTCTGGGTTTAAGTGCAGGTGAGGATCCGTTTACTCACTTTATCCCAGAGCTTTGTACTATACATACTAAGTAATCAATCATTTAACCCCCTATTCGTTCGTAACACTACAATAATAATATGCGATCCAAACGCTGGGTGATATGATGTACTCTCTGTATTGTATGCAATCCAAGGAAGGTGCGACCCAGGCTTTTTAGCACGTACACTGGAGTACCTACATGTACCGGTACATTTATCAACCAGGTACTGCATGCGAATACATGTATACTCTACATATAGCTATCTTCCCTAGGAGAGAAACCCAACGACATACATGTACTACATCGTGCTACATACATGTAAGTCTGTAACTACATGTACTTTTATGTACTCGGGGCAGGCCATAAGAACCTGAAAATGACTTTTTATGGTAACGACCTCTGATTCGCGGCTGGCGAAAAGCTACACCAAATTGAGCCCCTGCTTGCAGCTTGCATTTTCAGGTTCTTATGGCCTGCCCCGAGTACATACATATGGAAGATAAATGTAGTAAGGTACAAATAAGGGCGTCGAGATGAGCATTAAGTGGTATAAACCACCTGCATGAGAATTAGTCGTGGAGATATATACATGTATATTATATTTGCCGGTAGCTAGCCTGCACAACATCCCTCTCATCCTCTGACAACGCCTCGTCAACACCGCCAAGACTTGACGAGAGCGGGGTATCCTCTCTAATAAAGACTTTTCTTTGGCTTCACCACCAAGGATTAGTCGCACCGATCCTTTTCCTCCCATGACTCGGGTCACATAAAAAGGAGTGACATTTCGCACGATCGCCTGGAGAGCTTTCGTCAACCGCATCCTAGTTCTTGTCTTCATTGACAAGTTCCCACCTCTCTGGGGGCCTTTCATACAGGTCCCCTCCCGCAGGGCGGAGATCACCACCTCCCCC